>OX493266.1:41203005-43603005 GCA_950370525.1 Bellardia bayeri | reverse complement strand
ACAATACAAGATTTATAAATAATAATAATAAAGAATACACACACATTGTAAACGTACGTAAATTTCGTTCTAACTCACAACACCTAAAACAGAAATATGATAATTCTCGTATTCTATTTCTCAAAAAACGGTGAGTTAAATAGATGATGTTTACAGATTGATCATGGACAATGAAGATTGCTGATGACGCCTTTGGCAGGGTAGAAAATGCATTCCAATTTGCCAATTGTTCCAGTAATTTACAATAGTATTCTTGATTATTCGAACTATTAGCCTGAATAAAAAACTTTTCTCTTAAAAAGATAAATATTAGTTCAATTCCTTCTTTAGTTAATAGAAATGAAATTTAGTTCTAAATTTTTTTGAGAGATTATTTTTTTGGTGAGAAGAGAGAAGAGAATAAATGGGGTACAAATTTGACGGTATTAGTCAATTGTAATATTTGCTTTTGTTTTTTTGAATGAAAAAGTACGAAAATTGAATTGACGTGTGCGAATGAAATGGCAAGTCCAAAAGAGAATTGTCCAAAAACTGGTCAGCTAAAACTGGAGTGTATGAAACATGCACTACTGGCACTATTTATTCAACCAACAAAAATAGAATAAATCTAAACAATGTTCAATGTACGTGTTTTTAAATGTTTAAAATTTTTACTCAGGATTGGATTTATGTTACGTTACGTTATGAAGATGTGTTACACCCTCGTATTACAAGTTTATTCTCTCTTGCATGGCAATGCACCATCGCGTGTATGTGCGTGAATGTATGTATGTTGTTTTAAAAACATAATTGCCAACATGGGTACTCATACATATTGAGAATATTGAACATGGTATTATAAATATACACATATACATAGTATATGTACACATGTTGTACTTGCAATTGCTTTAACTTTAGTTGTGAAACAGGAAACAGATTTTCTGGAAAAAAGCAAATTAAAGTGCCCTACACTGGTGTGAACATTTGAAAAGATTACTATTTAAAATATTGTATTAGTCCAGTATTTTTTACGCTCGTTATTATTTTCAATAAGATTTTTGTACCAAAATTGCTAACCTTATCAAAGATTATTTTGCAATATCAGTTTTAATACACCTTTAAGTGAATTCCATTATTGTCTTTAATAGTAATTTAATGTTTGCAAATTTTGATTTTTAATTAATGCTTTATTTCATATTAATCCATTGTAGTAAGTAGAGTGCAAACTTCACTTCGCATTACACAAGTAAATTTAAAGAAACATTTAACAATAGTACAATGTTGTTGCACCAGAATAACAGCTATAGCTATAACAACAGCAACATTTGTATAGTATTAGACAACAATTGCTGTCATATATTGACAACATTGAAAACAGCTATAGATACTTAATACTTGCAATGGCTATGCTAGTCGCATCAAGTATAACAACAATCAACAACTGAACAGACACACATTCTTATACGAGTATACATACCCTGAAGTAAACCTGGGGACAAGTGTCTCCAAGTCACCACTTTTGTCTACTATTTTGGCAACGGTTTGGCGACATTGTCAACAGCATTGTCATAATGGTTATTATTAAACAATTATTTTTTTTCAATTGTGAGCCCCGATAGACTAGGCGATAGTGTGCCGGACATCATTCAGAGGGTTGTGGGTCCGATTCCCGCCAAAGACTCTGGGTGTTTTCGAATTTATTTTTAATTAGATATTTTTTAATATTTTAATTTTTTTTTCTAATATAAGTCCAAAAATTAGCAAAAAATGCTTTTTTATTTTCTATTTCAGAGAAGTACCAAATTGTAGACAATGTGGTCCCAAAAGAACTACCTTGTCAATAGTAACTATGTCAGTAGTGGATTTTCAATGACACGTACATGTTAAATGTCTATAGTAATTAACATTGTCTGGGGTATACTAAGTCACTAGTACTGGCGACTGTGTCAAAAGTAAATCAGTACAGTTTCACTATTGACATTTCCTGCAGGGTACATACATACATACATACATGCATACCTACATGCTTACATTTACAACATATTTATATGCAAGCAGTAATTGCATGTGACACGATACACTTTAATTTTATTGAGAATTCCGAAACTGTGTTAATATTGATATTGCTGTTGTTGTTGTTTTCTATAATTTCATATAAAATGTATCAATAATTTACAGAGTCTTCGTTAATGTTGGTTTAAATTGTCTGAAATTATAAACGTTAGTATAAACATTGCAATAGCAAAACTGCAGAGTGAGTATTAATTATTCAAATCGATTATTAAGATAAGCAAGCAAGTATAGTCCATCAAGATCGACAATATAATACCTTATACCAAGTATATGTATTGCAACATAGTATTTACTTTGTAATATCATAGTAGTAAATTATTACTTTAAAAAATAAATATTCATTATCATTTGTTTTACAAATAACATCACTGTGTCTAATCATGTAGAAACAAAAATGTTTAGGCGTTCATATGGCCAGCCATTAACTCACAACAAAAACTTAAAATCTCACATTGTAACGATTTAAAATGTCATTTGGTTTGCCTAAAATACCTGCAACACTAACACTATTACTTTCTTATATCCACCTTATTTGTTAAAATGCTGAGTGTTGAGTTGAGGCTCTATTTCTCAGAGGAGAAATGTCTTAAACGACTTACATGTCATTGATGAAGAACATGATAATCCATATGAATATATGTATATATTATAAATGTCTTTGTAAGTTTGTTTCTTTATTTGTTTGTTTGTTTGTTCCGCAATCACGCCTAAATGGCTGAAAAGATTTAAATGAAAATCGAAACGTAAAGAGATTTATGATTGGAAGCGTCTATGATTAACTTTGTTACGAAACAACTGCGTTTTTAGCCACATAATTGTGTATTAAAATAGTACCTCTCCAAAGGTCTTCTTTTTAAAAGAAGGTCTAAAAACGAGTCTGTTTATGCAAACGCAAATATATCCGTGCTGCTTGAAAGCGTAAATTTTTTCGAAATAGGGGAAAATCGGTAAACCCAACTAGCTAAACCGATTTCAATGAAATGTGAAACGTTGGTAAAGCTATATCAATGAGCTATAATTTTCATCAAAAGTTGGACCAGGGCGGGCCCAAAAATGAGAAAACTAGTAACCCCAAACTTCTAAACCAATTTCATTGAAATGTGGAACACAGATATATCTATTTTTAATACTTTGACCAAGAAGTGATAAATTTGATAAAAACCGGCAAAATTTAATAAACCATAACGTTGGTACTGAGAAAGGACATAAAGGAGAAAACTTTTAAAAGTTTTCTCTGAAATAATGATTGTTTTGGTTATGAAGCAACAGATTTTAGATCTATGTAGTAACAAAGTTGTGTTTTGAAAAAGTAGTTCTTTTTAAGTCTATCTTCAAGGGTATAAAACGGATAAGAAGTGGAATTTTGATTTTAATCTTAATAAGTGATCTACAGAATCGAATTCTTAAATATCGATATATTAAAAGACAATAAAAAAAATATCAAAAATGGGAAATTTAAACTGAAGAGTTGAGTATAATCTTATATACCCAACACCAAGTCACCTATTATGGGGACAACTTATTCTAGATATGATCAAGAACTTGCTCTTTGTTTATGTTTTTGCAGCGTGTAACATAAAGCGAGTTACTTTAACGCACAATAAATTAAGTACCCAACAGCCATAGGTAACTTATTTTGCCTTTTTGAAACTCCAAAATAGTCCCTTTGGTTCTCGGAAGTGGATCTTGAACGGGAGCTATGCCCACTTATGGACCAACTTTCACAAAAGTCAATAGTATAATTTGTACATACTTATAAATGAACTGTGTAAAATTTCGGTTCGATATAGATATTTATGTAAGTTAATGAGTTTTGGTGAGTAGTCCTCATAAGGGAGCTATGACCTATTACGGGCCAATCATCATGAAAATCTGTACGACAATTTATATGTACATCCGAATTATTGTTCTTGAATTTCAGCATAATAATGATTTTTATAAGAGATATATGCGCGTTTAAGTGATTTTTCGAAATGAACTTTATATGACGACTAGGGTCAAATAGGCACCGATCATCATTAAATTGGGTGTGAATATTTCTTTATATGTACGAACTATTTGTATCGAATTTAAACTTTTTGGTGATGATTATAAGATATTTATGCGCATTTAAGTGATTTACGAAAGTACACTTTTTATGGGGACTACGGTGAAATATGGACCGATCACCATCATATTGAAATTAACGATTTTTTATATATGTATTTTAATTTTAACAATATTATTAAATTGCGGTATCTGTTTCTTTAGTGATGAAGAAAGAACTTTGTATTAGCATAAAATTTTCAATAGTTATTAGGATCTTATACATTATGGACAAAGACATGAAAACAATGAAGAATTTTAAATATTAAATAATTTTCAAAAAAGTTCAAATATACGTTTGGAAAGGGATGAATGCATGAATGTTTTATTTTATTCCTACAGAATGAATTGTCATTTTACACATCAAATTTGCTTCGTTTGTGTGCTATTCCAAAACAGATTACCAAAATGTTAAATGATTAGCGGCCAGGAATAAAATACATATCAATAATATACCGGGCAACGCCGGGTACAAAATTTAGTGTGAATATATATATGTATGTGTGTTCTAAGGTATGCTTAGCTTAGCTTGCTTGTATAAATACAACATACTCGTGTGTATCGTGTGTATGTATATACATTGCTCAAAGGATATGTTCTGTTTATTGCAACATATTGTTGTGTACTTAGTATATAGATATACAAAAGTCTTAAGTTGATAAACAAAATATAAAAATATGTATTTATATAAATTTTTTATTTAACAAAAAAATGTCTTTGAAGTAATAAAAATCATTTAGAATATCCTTAGGATGTTGTTTTATGTTTCCAAAACAAAGTGTCATTTCCAGAGTTGTTATTTTAACAAACATGTCCTTGGCTTGAATTCATGCCTCATCTTATCTTTTCATAAATATCTTTTCCATATTTGGTATCTGTCTCAAGTAATCAAAAGGTCAACAGGGCGAAGAAAATCATTAAAACTGCAAAATTTTTTTTGTAAATTTATGTTTGTAGACAGATATTATTTATACATTATATGTATATAAGCATATACAAGACTTAATATGTTTTAAAAAATATGAATACAATAACAAAGTGTTTAAAAGATTGGAAATTTCATTATGGATTACAAATTCTAACTTCCAAACGTGTATTGTTTTCTGCATGAAAGTACTAAATTCCTTAGAAAATGGGAAGTGTTACAGAGTGGGTTTGGTTCTTTGTAAATTTGGTCCATTTTTAGCTGTCGCAGTATAAAAAGTGTTTTTAAAAGCTTTGGTGTTTGATAAAAAAAAAAAACAAATCCTCAAATGGTTCATACGCTGAGTACAATTATGGCCCATAATCCACACCAAACAGTTCTGGCTGCTCTTCACACCAAATACGATAATTTTGCATGTTAACATAGCCCTTCAACCAGAAAATGAAAAATGAATATGAAAAGTACTTTTTGTTATCATTGGAGTAGAAGGTATCTGTGAAATGCGAGTGCATACAAATACAAAATAAATTGAAAATTTTTTCTCAAACTTTTTTTTATGTGAAAAGTTTTTATTCGGGCTAGTAGTTCGAGAATTTTAAAGAATACTATTGTAACGTATTAGAACAATTGTCAAATTGGAATGCATTTTCTACCCGGCCAAGGGCGTCATCATTTATGTGTTTCTTAGTGTTTCTGACACTAATAATTCTAATTCAGAGAGAGCGTTCAGCAGCGATCGAAAGAAATAGTAGCTGGAACGGGCAAGGTCTGAACTATTAGGAGTGTGAAGCAAAACTTGCCAACCACTTCGTTCTAAATAGTTTTTTAAATGTTTTGCAACATAATATGTTGCGTCTTTTTAAAATTTCCGTGACTTCGATATTGCGTCGTTTTTGCTTCAGTTTGCGTCGCATTGCTTCAAAGTTGCATCGTTAGTGCTTCGATTTGCGTTGTTAATAAATGTTTGTATGTCCAAAGCAAAAATAGAAAAAGGGGATTTCCCGTCGAAGTCTAATGCAAATTTGTATGTGAAAATTGTCTACAAGTTTTAATCTTTGTATGTGTTTTACATGAATTGTTATTTTTTTTTCTTTAATAAAAACTATTATTACACAAATAATAATAAAAAATTGGTATTTGCTATTGAAAAATGAATTAAATGAAAATGAATACAAATTTATGCAAAACTGTGATTCGGTTAGCGTCGTTTCAGTTTGCGTCTCGTTTTTCCGGTCCCAATTAGAGACGCTAACCGAGGTATTAGTGTAGTATTATATTTTTTGGGTTGTTACAAAGAAATTTCTGTTTCAGTTTTCAACCAAAAAATCGCTTGTTTCATACAGCGACAGCGATTCTGCTTCTGTGGAAATAATAAATTCACAAACAAGTTTTTCTTCAAAGGCTACTGAATTAGAATCTGAAGATCCATCGGAAGATGTTGAAGAGGAAACGTGTGTGGGTAAAAGAGCACGATGAGTCTGTTAAAGATTCACTATCTGAAACAGATCAAGAAGACGAACAACCATTGAATTTAAGGTTAAAAACTTTAATTTTTATTTTTGTACACAAACAAATTTTTAAAATAAAAAAATATGAAGACAGAAAATTAGTTTTTTTTTTTTAAATTGTTTTAACGTAACGACACAATATTAGTCCGTAGCTTGCCAGCTTGACAGCGTAAATAACGTAAGCGACAATAATACCCGTTATGTTGCGGATATGTAAATAAAACCAATTTTATCATAAATATTGGACAAAATAATGCTTATATATCAAATTTCACGGCAATACTTAGACCAAAAGCAGAGATAATTAGAAAAAACCTTCTCCTGTAAAATTTTGTTTTTGTCGCTTACACTATTTTGGCTGTAAGGGCTCGATATGGTTGAGCATTGTCATGATAGCATATTACGACTTCATGTTTGGCCGCATATTTTGGGCGTGTTTAGGCCAATGAGTTGCATTCGGTACAGTTTTTCTGTGATAGTCTGGCCAGTAGCCCGTTTCTGTATTTTTCGCATCGTAAAATTTTCCTGATGAAACGAGTGAACTGCAACAAAAACAGTGTAAAATTAAACACAAACGGTTTTTCTCACACAAGTGTTTCTGTGTCTTTAATTTGCGCGAATTATCTGTCATTTAAATAAATTTAGAACAGAAATTTATTCAGATTTGCACTGAATTCCCCATTAAAACAAATAGTGGTTTTAATAAGACTATAAATGTACTATAAATTGCACGATTATTCATTGATTTTTCGTAAGTTATTATAGAAGAACTGCCTACCATAACTTTAGTACCGATTGAAATCCGATTTTGTAATTTTCACATAAGAATTATAATTCCGTTGTCTTTTTGGTATCGTTTTTCCACTCTATTCCTGCTGTCTAGGAATCTGTCGTTTTTATCCTGTTTATTAAAATTTGGCTATTTTCCTGGTTCAGCAGATGTATATTCTGTTGAAGTTAAAAATTGTGTAAATGTTTCTATTTGATGAGCAAACCATCGCGTTATTCTTGCAAATCAGAAACAGGTATTACCAATCAATAGAGCTGTGTCGTTCATGAACGAACGAGTTAAAATGAACGGATCACTTCATCGAACGGAATGAGCCGGTCATTTAACTGAACGGTTTTCGTTCAATAGTGTACGGATCAATTTCGTTCAGCTGCTGTTTATCAAACGACAAGAAGAAAATCACATTCAGTAAGAGTTGTACTCATTCGTTCTAAGTGAACGATTGAACGAATTGAATGACCGAATCAGTCTTGGATAAATGAATGAAAATGACCCATCACTGAAATGAACGACCGGGCACAACTCTACCAACAATTATTTCCCTTGCTTCAACTAAATGTAAATCTTAATGAGCTGTAAATTTTTTTTACTTATAAACAAGCGTGGTTTCTAATAAGGGACTGATGTTACCAATCCAATCCAACGGAATGAGCCGGTCATTTAACTGAACGGTTTTCGTTCAATAGTGTACGGATCAATTTCGTTCAGCTGCTGTTTATCAAACGACAAGAAGAAAATCACATTCAATAAGAGTTGAATTGAACGAATTGAATGACCGAATCAGTCTTGGATAAATGAATGCAAATGACCGGTCACTGAAATGAACGACCGGGCACAACTCTACCAATCAATTATTTCCCTTGCTTCAACTAAATGTAAATCTTTATGAGCTGTAAATTTTTTTTACTTATAAACAAGCGTGGTTTCTAATAAGTACCAAAGGGATTGATTGTCTTGTTGCACTGAAGGTCCGATGTTGAAATGAAATGAAATGAAATGACCATTGTGGAGTTTACTGTGTTACACGTATAGCTAATTCACAACTACTTAGTCCTGTTTCACACACTTCAGTTTTATCTGGTCAGTTTTTGTTCAATTCTCTTTTGAACTTGCCATTTCATTTACACGCGTAAATTAAATTTTTCTACTTTTCCATACAAATCAATATGCATGAAAGAAAAAACAACAAAAGAAAACTGCCCAGTTTGTACCCCTTTTTCCTTTTTCCCAAAAAATACTTGCCTTAGAGAGTCAGGATTGCATAGTGTGAAAGCAGACTTAATCCTAGCCATTCCATTCAATTTGGTCCATTTAGGCATCCTGATCAATGCTGTAACTTGCTATTTATACCGTACACCACAATAGTGTGGTGGGTATATTGGATTTGTGCTGATGTTTGTAACGCCCAGAAACATTGGTCCAACGCCCACCTTAAAGTATATCTATCACTTTCTGAGTCGATTTAACGATGTCCGTCCGTCCGTCCGTCTGGCTGGCTGTCCATGTAAAGCTTGTGCGCAGAGTACAGGTCGCAATTTTTTTCCATTATTTCACCTGTCCCCCATACAAATGTCCTCCCGAAATTGGGGTTTACCGATCATAAATCTGTGAATTATGCAAGTATGCAAACAAATTTCACCACAAATGAGAAATAAATTAAGCTAAATCACATCTACAATATAAGGCCCACTTCCGAAAATCACTTAAAAGAGCATAACTCTTTTAAAAATGTTGGTATCCAAATAATATTGAACACAAATATGTTTGGTACATATACATATAATATGGTAGAATTTTATGATGATCGATCCATAACTAGTCGTAGCTCCCATATAAGGCCCACTTCCCGAAATCACTTTAAGGACCATAAATCTCTTAAAAATGTTGTTATCCGAATAAAATTTAACAAAAATGAGTTTCTTATGTACAAATAGTATGACACTTCATTTTATAATGGTTGGTCCATAATTAGTCGAAACTCCCATATAAGACCCTCTCCGTTAATCAATTTAAGCTCCATAAATCGTTTAAAAGTATTTATATTGAGATAAAGTTAAACATATATACAATAAATTTTTGGATAATCGGTCCATAATAGGTAATATCTCCCATATAGCGCCCATATCTGAAAAACTGTTTTATTAATATACTGGGTGTAGGGTATTATATGGTCTATACTTTCTTACTTGTCTTATTTGGAATCAGTAAGTAAATAATAAACAACAAATTTGACAGGATCGAATGTAACCACGATCTGTCCTATTGGAAAACCCTTATGAAAGAGAAGTAACACTCAGGCAATTAATATGTTTATATTATGTGCTACTTTCTTTGGAAAGGGGATAGGTAGGCGAAGAATATGTGGTGAAAGGAGAGAATAGCTTTTCATATGACAACACTGTAATTAAGAGTTACGTTTATTAGTAGTGCGTCTGGTGGTGAGTAGGCGTATTGATCAAAGCTTGATTTATAGCCATTATTTAATTATTTTACTTCGGTGGTGTTTCAATGCTCTACCGCCGTAGGAGGGTGCTGTAATAAATATTAGTTATGATAGATAGAAAGAAAATTAATAATTATCTGCAACTGATGTTGTTTTGAGTGACAGCGGCTGGGAACCGAACCCAGGCCACAAATACTAACTCATACTTAATGATCAAATGCATTAATCAGTTAAGCTACAACACCATACAACATATTGTGAAGCCATTTCAAACGATTCACATTTAGTGCTTTATTATGAAGTGACATAGAGACAGGATTCTTGTCATCTTTTTATCATTGTATAATGATGTCTAATGTTAGGACAGTATCGCACCAATGTGATCAAAAACATGTGACCCTTTCAATAACGAATTAGAATAACTACAGGTATACTGGGGTATAGAAAAAACAGACGCCGCTAGTTGGATATACATACGAGTAGAAGTTCTTAGTTTCGTGCTCATTCCCCGGCGCAACTAGTATGCGATTTTTTTTTTTTTTTTAAACAAACACAAACTGCGAAGGTTTTTGGCTTGTCTGCAGAAACCACTCTGAAAAGACTCTGGGGTCTTTGGCGGGAATCGAACCCGCAACCCTTTGAGTGATAGTCCGGCACACTATCGCCTTCTCTATCGAGGTACCCCTGGATAGGAAAACTATAACAATGCACAAAGGGAACTGTGACTCCTCTAAATGTTTGCACAAAATTAAACTTCCAAAGCTTACAAGCAAATGTCAAATGTAAAGAATAAACTCATATAATTTACACGACATTTAGTTCTCGAAAGATACAAAACTGAAATGCATTCGCATAGTTAGTATTTCTTTTTGGCTTTTGTTTTTTTTTATCTAGATATTTATAGTTGTGCAAAAAAAGCGCTGAGTATAATCTATGACCTGATGAATGTAGATTCATTATTTTCATATTCATTATGAAAATAATACGAAATCATACGCGTGTGAAAATCAAAACAAATAATAACGATGCGTTTCAAAAGAATGAACAAATTCAACAAAAGAAATAGTGTAGAAATTAAATACTGAAAAATGGAACAAATAATATTCTAGATCGTGCAACTTTTGTGTCATGCATATAATTTAAGTGATACAGAAATGCATTAATTGTAAAGAAAATTCCTTTTTAAATATTTACATGACTTTTTTACTTAATAGAAAATATGAAATTTATATTTTCACACTCATCATCTTAAATACTCTTTTGACAAATTTTATAGTACGAGTATGTATGTATGTACAGAATATGATGTCAATTTTTAAATATTTTCAATGAGTTTTGTAATGAAAGTTGCACAGTTTTACAGTGGGATATCATAAAAGAATCGGAATAATCATAATTATTTTGAGTAGAAAGTTGTATAATCACTTCATAACATTTGTTCCTCACACACAAAGAAAAATATAGTTTTACGTGTTTACTACAACAATGTCAACATTTTTTCAACAATGTTATGGTGACTGTAATTATTTATGGTGATTGCGGTAACCATAATATGGTTAAGTTACGCTTCAGATAGTTACTACAATTATATATATTATTGTAGTAACTGTGTATATATTTATAGCAATCATGTTTATGATTTATCCATTTATCATAATTTGTTGCTTTTGATTATGATAGAGAACATGATATGGTATAATCTTTCATCATAAAACTTATCACTATTAACATTACATAATTACTATAATAATCATGTGAATGGTAACTTAACCATATCATTGTAGCAGAAATCATATAAATAATTACAGTGACCATAATATTTAAAGAATCTGTTTAAAAATGTTGAAATAGTTGTGGTAAACATGCACAACTATATTTTTTCTTTGCGTGCGCTTTTGATTGTAAAAACTTATCCGTTTAATCAATATTTATCTAATCTATTGACATATTGACAGATGGAGTTTATTAACGATTAATGTTAAGTATTTTCTTAAATTTTGAAGGATTTTCCGACTTAATTAGGATGTCAAATAAAGAGTCTTCATTTTAATTGCATCCTGCCCACTGTTTATCGAAGTAAATAAAAAGCAAGAAAATATATGACTCTTACTTCTACCATAAAGTGTGATTAAATTCTTGTAGTGGGATACAGGTGCAGAATTGTGTCACTTTCATAACTTTCATAGCCAAAAGATAAAAAGCTACATGATGTTATTGCTATTGTTGTTATTCAGGTATGTGATGAAAATCGATATCGGCGTCAAAAACCGCTAAAATCGAAAACAGGTGTGATTCGTTTGCGTTTGTCAATTTGTTGTGCCGATTTCATTTTTCACTTTGTCCCATTTCGTTTTTAAAATTTTTGACATGTGACACATATCGATAATGACGGTTTAAAACCATTTTTAAAACGAATTTTTTTTTGCATTAACGAAATATATAAAGAAATCATCAAAATGTAAGTATTTTTTAGTTTAATGATAAATTAGTTCATAATTAGTTATTGATTTTATAAGCTTTTGGAAACTATTGTTCTATGAATAGCAACATTAACGTCGTTTCCTACAGATCTTTGCAAACTGCAGCTAATTGAATTGTTAGAGGATTTAATGCAGCTTTCGAATATCCTCAAATTTTATTCAAAATCATAAAAAAACTCTCTGCTTAAGCGAAAATGTTCAACGAATCTAAAAAATAATTAAATTTGTAAATACATTTGTATGTATGTAAAATTATAAATTATATATTCTGGCAAATTTAAAGGATCAGATTTGTCCCTCAAGCATTTTCCTCTTATATTTTCAACATTTTGAGTGTTCTCCTCAAAGATAATTAAAGAAAGTGCTGTAATAAAAGGCATTACAACTTTATTTTTAAAAATGTAAATTTATGTTTATTTACTTTTCCTTGAACAAATTTGACTGTTGACTTTTTAAGAGTTGTAATTTAAACTTTATCAAAGTTGCATTTATTAGAACTGTTGTAGAATGGCACAAAAATTGAAATGAAATCGATCGAAATCTATCACACTCTTGTCGATTTCTAAAAACGATTTACTTTTTAAATCGACAGATTTTCATCACATACCTGATTACTGATGTTACTGTCGATTTCAAGCGACTAAATGATTTTTCTTTTTGAAAATTTCATATGCTTGTTTCATATTTATTTGGGTTATATTCACTGGCTTTATTAAGGACAAATTTCTGTAAAAATAATAAATAAAATTCAAGAAAAGATATACAAATACTTATGCTGACAAACAATTTATATGCACATTAGGGGCGTATCGTTTGTAGGAACAAATATGTGTGTCTACATATTCAACTCAGTTAAATAAATAATATTTTAAAATAAAGTATCACTTCACTTTAATTGGAAACAATTAACAATTGAGCCAGTTTAATATACAAATTTATTTTTGTTATACCTATGCAATGAGTCAAAAGAAAAGGAGACATAATTAAACCTAAAGTGGCAACGTAATTTTTAGGATTTAAAAAATGCCTCTAGTTAATTATTTTCCCATCCAGTATAATTTTGCATGAGTACTTCCGATTTTTAGTATGATATATTTTCAGGTTTATATTTAAGTTAAATAGATACTTGGACAAGAAATTATTTTAAATGGAAGCCCTAAATCGCCTCATAAGGGAAATATAATAGATAATGCTAGAACGGAAATAATACGAGGGCGGTTCGAAAACTTCTTAGTCAAGAACAGAAAGCGCGGTATAAACAAGAAAAAGTTAAATGTTTTGGAAACTTTCATCTGTGCTATGAACACATGTAAAATTTCTGGCTACATCTGCATATAAAAACAGGTGTTCAAAAA
Source organism: Bellardia bayeri (assembly GCA_950370525.1). Taxonomy (NCBI): domain Eukaryota; kingdom Metazoa; phylum Arthropoda; class Insecta; order Diptera; family Calliphoridae; genus Bellardia; species Bellardia bayeri. The sequence continues at coordinate 43,589,364 of OX493266.1, read as the reverse complement.
AGACTCCTCCGCGTCGCTTCATAACTGCTGATGAGACATGGATCCACCACTATGCTTCAGAGACAAAATAATAATTCAAGCAATGGACTGAAGCTGGAGGAAGTGCCCCAAAGAAGGCAAACCCAATTCAATCGGCTGGTAAGGTTATAGCAACGGCGTTTTGGGACTTTAAAGATATTTTATTGATTGACTATCTGCAAAAGGGTAAAACAATAAATTCAGAGTATTAATATTTTGGATCAATTAAATGCAAAAATTCGAGAAAAACGTCCTGGCCTACCACACAAAAAAATAATTTTTTAGCAAGACAACGCAGCAGCGCACAAGAGTGAGTGTTTCAACAATGACGAAAATCAAAATAAACGAGTTGCTTGATCACCCACCCACCTTATTCTCCTGATTTAGCTCCCAGTGACTTTTACCTGTTCCCAAATCTAAAAAAATTCAAATGAAGATACAATTACAGTTGTAACCCACTATTTTGAAGGCCTTGAGGAAAACTATTTTAATCAACGGATATGATCTGTGCAATTTTGACAGAAATTTGTGTTTAATTTTTTATGGCTAAAGATGTTTATACGTGTTGTATTATTTTTTAGATCCTTTATATGGGATCTATTACTTATTATGTGACGATCGTTATAAAATTGTTTATTGTATTTGAGTCTTATGGTGAATTTCATATCTCAATAACGATATTTTAATCTCAATAACGATATATTTTAGAGTTTTTTTTTAGGTATTCCAGATATTCTCAGAAATTTACCTTATGTGGGAAGTGTGTCCAATTAGGACTCACTTTGGCAAAATCCAATAGTAAAATTTTCACTTTCGTAAAACTGATCGGTAAAAATTTCAATTCTTTATCGATATTTATAAGATTTATACAATTGTACAAGATAGAAATTCTATTTATATAGAACAATTTCCCGAACAATATTATCTTACTTGTTCAATTATCTTATTGATCAATTTAAATACCGTCATGTAGAACAACGTGTAATTTCCTAATAATTTCTTTCTTAAATAAAAAGTTCAGATGTTTTAGTTTGGAAGTTAGTCTCTGAGATCATCAGTTTCCTTAACAGAACTTGTTCCAAATTTCAAATAAGGGAGGGTAGTAATAATTTTATTTGTTGAACTCTTGCTGGTCATTCCGGTACGTAGAATCAACTAACGAGAGTTGGAGATCGGAGTTAGTAGCCAGCTTTCCTATAGGCTTCTGTCACAATATCAAAACCCGTTTATACGTGGTGGTACATGGGAAAACCTGAGAGGAATATTCTAGTAGAAGTTGACTTACTGAAGGCATTTAAATGTCCAACAATATATAAGAGCTTGATAGTGAATTATCTGAGTGACAGGCAGTCGCTTGTGGAGTTTAGAGAAAAATGCTCAAAACTGTGTTTAGTTGAAGCTTCAACTTACATTCGACCACTAGCGTTTTAACGGAAAGGGATTACAATGTCATGTTAACGCAACAGTTATTTCTGGAGAAGTCATTCATCGTATGAATGTCGTATTTGGTGGTCACCCACAGAGGATAGTAAAGTTATGCTGTTAAAGAAACTACATAGTTTTTGGGTTTTTTCTGTGTTTATCTTAACGTAGGTCGTTACCTTCTATCATACTCCATTTACCTTAAAGTTAGTTCCGTTTGCAGCTCCCCCGTTTATGATCACTTTCGCATATTTACAGGTGTACGTTGTCTGACCACACTGTCTATTGAACTAAGGACAGTATTTAGCAGGCCACTAGTCATGACAACTGGTAGCATCAATTTAGATTTGTCTTTAAGCATAGATAATATAATTTTATTTTATTAATTATTTTTAATGCTGCATATTCTTCAGCATATTTTAATTACAGAAAGTACAAAAAAAAAAAAAGGATTTATAGGTTTGTAGTTGTACCACTCCCCTTTGTGTCGCTCTTGGTTTGTTTTTGTTAGCAGTTATTTAATGTATAATTATTTTTTATACCATTTTGTTATTTTTTTTGTCCTAATTACCTAAATGTTTTTCATATTATTTTATGTTTTTATGTAGTTGTTGTTGTTGTTTGTTACTGCTGTGTTTTGTTTATTAAGACTTTGTGTTAAATAGTCCCTTAACATTATTTTGTAATTACTTTAGGTATTTGTTTTTGCAGCCTCTTTTTGTACTGCTGTACATATTCTTAGTATTACGTATTGTGCCAACAGTTGTTGATGTTTTTCTCTTCCATTTTTTTTATTAAAGAAAAAAAAAAAAAAACATAAAAACTGGGTTATTAAGGAATCGTCACATAAAATATAAAACAGGCCATGAAAGTTTAAGAATACAACACCAAAAAGACATTTACAAATTGTAAAACATGAAAGGCTCTATTATAACTTTAATTTGCGTTTTTTACTCACCACCAAAAAAGGGGGTATATTAAGTTTGTCATTCCGTTTGTAACACATCGAAACATTTGAGGCAGAACCAGAAAACCTATATATTCTGGGTCCTTATAAGCTCCTATCTAGCCATCCCATTTCGTTGATCGTTGTATACTAAGCTTTGAAAAAAAGACAGACAACAATGCTATTTATAGCAAACATTTCTGTGGAACAGAAAATGTGGAAAATGGGACCACTAGGATCAGAGTTATAAACTAAGTTTCAGACAACCTTGATATTTTTCAGATATTTTTTTTTAATTTTCTTCGAATATAATGCAGATATTAACATAAATGTTTATACACTTTATTTCCATTATAGAAGGACAAATCCTGTTGAAAATGGTAAAATGACTTCTCATAGCTCCCATATATATGTCTTCTAGAAAAAGGCTTTATGATGCATAAATGTCTATAGAAAAGCATACATACAAAATTTAGAAAAAATAACAACGAGAAATATAAAAACGACATTTGGTTGCATTGGTCCATATTTTGACATAGCCTCATACAAAGTCCACTTTCGAAAATCACTTAAATGTGCAAAAATCTCTTATAAAATCACTATCAAATTAAAATTCATTGCAAATCATTCATAATAATAATACATACAAATCGTCATACATATTTTCATGCTGAACGGTTCATAATAAGTTACAGCTATCTTATGAGGACTACTTCCGAAAAACTCTTTAACATCCATGTCGAACCAAAATTTCACACAGATCAGTTATAAGTATGTAAAATTATACTATTGACTATTGTGAAAATTAGTCCAGAATTGGCCATGGGCTGCCATACAGCGTCCATTTTCGAGAATGGCAGTTCCGAAAGCAAGAGATAAATTTACAATGACGGACAAAATAAAGTGCGGGTTTGTAACCTTCTATATTCCTTTTTAATGGTTTTCTTCTACATGTATTATTTACTATTTATTCACAGTCCCATTATTTGTTGGAGTATCTGAATTGTTTACCTACATATGAAATGAAATGATTTTTGTTTACATGGTTTGGTATGATCTTTATAAGTTTTTGTTGTTTTTTCTTGCTTTAGTGAGAGACAAACTATTTAAATTGTGGTTGATCTTAATAAACGTTAACAATATTTCTCTTTTACTTATTTTTTTTCTGTTTGTCTTAACTACAAGCCAAAAATGTTCTCTTATAAATCACTCTCTATCTATATATAAAAAAAAAACAAATTTTAAATGATAAGTGGTGCCTTAAAATAAGAATTGTATTCCTGATTTTTTTTTAAATTTGTGGTAAGTTTTTAAAAATATTAAATTATAGTGAAGTACTTATAAATATGCACAAAATAAGGCTAGAACCAGACTTTTTAGAAATGAGGCCTTCAACCGAAAAGGAAAATGATTTGTTGGTACTTGATCGTGAAAATGGGATGAAACAGAAAGATATCGGAATCTGCGGTCAGAAAAATAATTGCTTTGTATAAGAAAGTCAAATAAAAGCATAAAGACGAAGCTAGACGATGATTATATTGCTATTCTAGCAAAAAGAAATTCTTTTACGACAGCCAGAGATATTAAAAAATAACTAGAATTAAATATTTCTACTCGAACTGTCCAAAGAAGATCTAACGTAAGCGGTCTAAAAAGTACGTTCGCTAAGAAAAGGCCTCTTCTACGAACTGCAAATATAAAAAAGCGGTTAGACGTTGCTTCTTTGCAATTAATATTAGATAAAATAGTAACTAAGTTAAAAATAAAACTACAATTTATAATGATTAGAAGATAATAAATACATGTTTTAAACAAAAAATAGGAAATATTTGAAAACGTACTTTATTTTGCCTCACAGTGTAAAATGTGATTATTTTCCGACTCGTGATACCTCCGTATACTTTTTGACTGGAATTTGCATAAAATTCTTGCAAATTAATTTTTACAGAATACTATGTTTGAACTTTTTATATTTATTATTAGAGAAAATTTTGCAAATTTTGTTATTGAAATGAAATTTAAACAAAATAAACTTCAAACAAATAGAAATTATGCTACAATATTTTATGACGCTCTTCCCATTATAGTTGATAGCACTCATGTAAGGGACCTGAAAAATAAAATAACTTGTTTTACTTACTTGTTTTTTTTGTTGTTAAGCCTTTGACTTGTTCAAGATGGGTGTTTTATTTTCTGGGTTTATTTCTAAGTCTAGCATGTTTTGCCTAAAAAAAAACATAATAATGTTATAAATAATTCTTTGTTTTATGTTGTTTTTTATTTTCCAAGTATTTTGTTGTTGGTAATTATGCTGTCAGCTAAACAAGTAAGAAAGTATAGTCGGTCAAGCCCGACCATATAATACCCTACACCCAGTATATGTATAAAACAATTTTTCAGAAATGGACATTATATTTGAGATATAACCTATTGTGGACCGATCATCTAAACATTTAGTGTCATGATGTCTGTGAATATAAGTATTATATGTTTTAAACTTTATCTCGATATAAATACTTTTAAACGATTTATGTAGCTTAAAGTGAATTACGGAGAGGATCTTATATGGGAGTTTCGACTAATGACGGACCGACCATTATAAAATTAGGTGTCATCATTTCTGTATATTACTTGTGTCGAATTTTATTTGATTACCAACATTTTTATGAAATTTTTGATCGTTAAAGTGATTTTAGGAAGTGCGCCTTATATGGGAGCTACGACTAATTATGGACCGATCTGCCAAAATATGTAGATGTGATTTGGCTTCATTTACCACTCATTTGTGATGAAATTTGTTTGGTTCCTTGCATAATTCAAACATTTATGATCGGTAAACCCCAATTTCGGGAGGACTTTTGTATGGGGGCCAGGTGAAATAATGGACCAGTTTTAATCCCATCCGTCCTTGGGCCAAAAAAATATCACTTACCAATTTTATCAAAATATCTACAAAATTGCGACCTGCACTCTGCGCATAAGCTTTACATGGACATTCAGCCAGCAAGACGGACGGACGGACAAACGGGTGTGGGACCAATATTTTTGGGCGTTACAAACACAAATCCAATATACCCTCGCCACTATGGTGGTGTAGGGTATACAAAGAAACAATTTCAAGTTCTGATGTGCCAAATGAGTAACAAGGTTTTGTTTAAATAAAATCCGGCCACAGAGCAGAATATTTTTTTGGAAACCTAGTGGTAGCACTTTGTACTTTATTCAGTCGAAATTTATTTGTACGAGTTCTGAGATATAAAAAAAATTGCTCAAAGTCATTGAAAATCCGGTACTATTTGTTTCAGTGTGCAATCACTTTTAAAATTTTTTTTAACATCTAATTTTTCAGAGATTTCCAGTTTGAATTCCTAAGATTATGTGCTTAAGTAAGTACTGGTATATTAAAGATATATTAAAAATTTTATTACATTTTCTGATAAATTCTATGATTAAGCTTAGTCTTGTATTTCTTATTGAATTTATTCGTATCATATTTACCCACATTTCAATTTATGTTTTTTTTTTTGTACTTTAAAAGTAATTTTATACCAAGTGGAACAGTGTCCTAAATATTGATTAAAAATGAAAATATAAACAAATTCACAAAATTTTATTCTAAACACTTCGATGTTATGGAACAAGTAAAAGAGATTTTATGTTAAGCTCATGTAGCACTATTTTAAATTTTATATATAGTATATTAACTAAACCAAACAAAAAAAAATATGACCTAAATATTCTGACCTTATTTTGCCAGTACGTGTGTAGTTGTAGTAGTTCACAATAAGTACATACACAGAATAAAGTTTACGACAACTATAGTGTATGAATTTTTGTTATTCAATGCAAATCTCATTATTAATTTTCAGTTTATGCTGAAAATATTTAAATATTCAAGCAAATATGCAAACGTTTGCTAAATAACATAAATAACAACAACTGCAAAAAATATGTTTAATACGTTTAATCGTGCTAGAAAGGAAAGTGATATTCATACACGAGTATACATGAATACATACGAGTGTATATTAAGCATGTGCCTACTCTAGTAATAAAGAAAACAAATCAATTTTGTATATTTTGACCGATAACCAAGACAAATACTTTGGGTCAATAACTTGACAACAGGTTATCTGCAAATATTTAAAATTTTAAGAATTGTATTTTTGGGATGGCGTATCTTTTCAATGCAGGTTTTCGTCCTTAGTGACTTATAAGTCATTTCGAAAGGTAGTTATTTATCATTTGTTATTTCTTATATATTCATTTAGTTATTAAATAATATAGTGTAAATAATAAAGTTTTTTTCTTATATATGTCCAATTTTGTGCCAATAAAACGTCATACATATACTGGAAGTTTTGCTTTATTTCATTAAGTGCAGCTGAATTACAACGTTTGCTCAACGAAGCTTATGGTGAATGTGTTCAATCGGTCTCGACATGCGAGACATGGTTTTTGTGGTTCAGAAGTGGTAATTTTGCCATTAAAGGCAATGACAAGTAATGCTTTGTATTTAATTTGACTAAAAAGCACCTACTTATTATGAGCTACAGAAACCTGGCTAGAACATAAAGCGGCCATTGGCCAAGACATTTCCAATATATGCTTCCAGACATAAAAGCGCTATATTCCATCATGCCAACTCTCGGCCTCAATATTTAGAAATAATTGCTAGAGAAGTTTCTCTTTCTGTGTCTCGTCCGACGATTATTTGTTTTGATCGATTCTAAACGCCTCAGAACAGAATATCCGAAATTGGCTTGATTTCTTCTTGCCATCTTTTTTTCTTCTTTTGACGCGGAATCCATATGTTGCCAGAAAGATATCAAAATGTCATAGCTAACAATGTCCAATGAATTATTTATATTTTATGATAAATTTATGTTGTACAAATGTTTCAAAATAAACGCTGCAAATTTGAAAAATCCCTCATTTATGACAAAAGTACAATTTGCAACCTGATATAGTGATAACGCTCTGAATATTAGCTTATGTTATTTTCAGTAGTAGTTAATTTATAGTAATTAAAACATTTTGAAGATATATATAATCCCATGATATCCAATAATTTCTTTTACATTAAATATGAAATTGCGATATAAAATGCGTTAAACTGGACACATTTGTATATCCTACACCATTATAATGTAGAGTGTCTATTGCATTTGTGCTTACATTTGCAACTCCCAAAACTATTCTTCTAACAATCGCCTCCAATTTGACTTGGAATCAGATTCAACGATGTCCGTGCGTCTGACTTGCTGCCAATGTGAACCTTGTCACAATATTGAAGGTATTTCAATTTAGCTCATGAGTTTTTTTCTTCACAAGGACGAAGCTAATTCAATATAATGATGGTAAATGTCTGACTAATATAGACTTCGGAACTAATTTTTCCATAAACAAATAACTTTTATTTAAAAATTGTATGCGGATTGATCTACATATAATTGACAATAGCTCGACGACCTTTAATCTCTTGAAAGTGTTTAACATTGGTAACCAAATAAAATTTAACGCAAATAAGATTCATATATACAAAAATCATAATAATTGTTAAATATTCGTTTGGGCATATTTTAACAATAATTTATTTTAACTTAAACAAACACAAACTGCGAAGCTTTTCGGCTTGTCTGCAGAAAACACCCAGAGTCTTTGCCGGGAATCGAACCCGCAACCCTCTGACTGATAGTCCGGCACACTATCGGCTAGTCTATCGGGGTACACTTAGAGATAATTGTGGTAGAAAATAAAAATATAGCCTCTTAAAATTCTGTTTGAAGTCAAGGGTTCTTTGAAAATCAATTTTTTTTTCAAAACCGTCTTCATTCTATAACTTAGAAGTTGTTGCACACAGTTGCGAACTCATGTATGACCACATATGTCTATATGTATGTATATCCTAAAACAATATTAAAATTATGAAAGTGAAACGTGCAAATTTTATCAATGCACGTGACCGTACATAAATTAGGTTATATTAGTATACTAAATGTGTATGGATATGAATGCAATATGTGTATGTGTTTTCTTTTTATTTATCTATAGTATACCCTTTACTTAAAGACATGTAGTGCAAAATTTGTATAGACTCCACCAAAAAGATGGGATGTATTCCGATGTCTTCATTCACTTATTTAATATTAATTACTCTTTTTATTAAAAATTACAATACCTTCTTTTGTTGTTCTTTGCTTATTCTCATTTCTATTTCGTTAAGGTAGTACAAAGATAAAATCATAAAAAACCAATCAACTAATTGGAAACGTGAATTATTATGAACAAGTTGGAAGCAATATTCGGCTGTGCTGAATCTTAAATACCCTTCACTTAAATATAATGAAAAATACAAAAACTACACTGGTTATAAGACTAGAATATCCTTATCCAGTGTTTTGTTTTTCATTTTATATATTGTTTGAAAGGCAATTTTTCGAACAACATAATTTATTTCAAATTTTATCTAATTATGACCATTTCAAATTCTCACCATAATTTACATTAACTAACCAATTTATAAAATTAAAAAACCACTTTCCCATATTAACGATAAGTTAAGAAACAGGATATAAAAGATATGTGGGTGGCATAGCAGAAACGGGCCAATTATGGTTAAATAGATTCTAAAACCAGTATTCTGTAGATTTGGTTAAAATTCATCTCAATAACGTTATTTACAAGAGCTGGTTATTATATTCGGAAGCGGACTTAATTTGACAACTATTGCCAAATATGGACTAAGGGCTACAAAATACAGTAGCATAATTGCCGTATAACCGGTATTAGTGTGATTTCTGGATTAAAATTTATGATATGTATAAAAGTTGCTTCGATATCAGTATTTATTAGACATTTTTTTTTGGGTTAAATTGTTGTTCGCAATTGGTTTTTATATGGCAGCTATGACAAATTATGGGCCGATATTTTTAAATTTTGGAACAGTAAATTTTATGCATATGAGGATATATCACGTTGAATTTCAATGTTATAATGGTATATTTTTAAGAAATATATTAGCATTAACGTGAATTTTCGAAGGGGATCTTAGATGGGGTATATAATCAAATATGGACCGATATACTCAAAATACAGCAGTATTATTTTCGAATGTATGTAAATGATCCGTGGAAGAAATTTTATATGGGGTCTATGGTTGAACATGGACCGAACTAAAAAAAATAGAATAAATTGTTATTAAAATAGCTAGGGCACAAGCTAATGTTTGCAATTGTACTTAAAGTAGTACACAAAAAAATGCCGACGAAAATGGACAACAAACATAACAAAAAAACAAATGTATTCAGGTTTTCAAGACGAGGTCTTCACAGAAAGAATACGCAAAAAAACTGAAGAAAAAAGGAGGAAACATGTAAATATAAATTAAAAAAATGATAATTACAGCAAATTTCGAACCACCGGTAACACTGGTTAAAAGATTGATGTTTGTCTGTTGGCTAGCAGGCACCCGCAGTCGTGCAGAAGGTTAGAACGCAAAGAATTCTGATGAGAGAATGTGGTGATTCTCGAAACATGTAAATTCAACCGAGGTTCAACCCCAGCTCAGCCAGAAAAATTATCAATAAAAAATTTTAATAGAGATTTCATGTTGTAAAACAATTCCTTCAGTAAAAATAATTTAATGAAAATTAAATTTAATGAACTCGAGCCCGACTAAATAAATATCAAAAAAATAAAAAAAATCGTTTTACGATTTCTTTTTGCATGAAACATATTTTGGCTGCTTTTTGTATTGATATTTCAATTTTATAAACATTTATGTATAATTGAGCAATATTTCGGGAATATTTTTGTTTTGGGGTCTGTGAGAAAGCATAGACCGATTTATACTATTTTTCTCACACTTTCTTCTTGTATTATAAAAATATCGTATACAAAATTTCATTGCAATATCTGCAACATATTTCAAAATATTGCAAGAAAAATGTTTAAAAATATCAAATATTTATGAGGTTTGTCTCACATTTTGATCCATAGCTCTTGTTCTCCTATACAGCTTTTGCTGATTTTCAATACCAAACTGCTTAGGAGAACTATAAACGGTTTTTTGTAAACTTTGTTGATTTTGGTTGTATCTTTTGGACGTGAGACTATTTTGAAAATATCGAAGTCGTGAATCGTAGTGTTGAATAAAATTCCTCGGCTAAACACAAATACCACATAGCTAATTTGTACTAATGGAGTATATATTGAACCCGGCCCATTGTTATCTTCATCGTAGCTGAATTTATTCAAGATGTCGTCTGCAGACGTGATTGGGCCATTTCCTCCCTGAAAATTTGACTGATCGAATAACTAAATTTTAGACTGTTATTGGAGATATTGGAGAATCGATATGTATGCGTCGTCATGGTGGATATCTTTCCGTTAACCGTTTTTATTTATAGTTATCAAACATTGCTCTTTCAATACTAGAAACTTTTGAATGATTTTTATATAAATTATTTGTTGTTTTTTTTTGTTTTCACAAAATTTAAATTATCATTCTTTGTGTTAAGCGATTTTTAATCGTTATAGCTGCCAATCTATGTGCAACAATGTTGGATTTAAGGTAAACTCAAATTAACCACTGTACTGTAAAAAAAAATTAAATCATCCACTGTAATGTTTACACTCAACAACTGTTTTATTAATATCTTCGACTTAGAATTCCATAAGGACCAATAATATATATACTTTGTTGGGTCTCAGATGAATATTTCTCAGTGTTACACACGGAATGACAAACTAAGAGCCATCCCTAAATACCGACGGAAAGCGTATTTTAAATGTCAAAATAGCTCATGCTCATAAATTTTGTATGGAGCATACTGAAACTACGCGGCGGCAACACTTTCTATTGAAAAATCCGATTTTGACAAGGCGTTTCACAGTGAAGTTAGTTGCAAAAGAACCCAAAAAAAAAATAAAACAACAATGTCCAGCTGTTACAATAAACAGGCTCGTTTTATTTATTTGTTTGATAACCCTGTTTTTATCGTTTTGACATAACGTTGACGCTTTTGTTTAGGGATGGGGTATCAGCGCTAATGCTCAGCGTAAAAATACGTTCCGCTTTCCGTCAGTATTTAGGGATAACTGTTATATACCCTCATTCACCACTTATGGTGGTGGAGAATATAAAAAGAAATATTGTATAAAACACTTCGAAATTGAATTAAATTGTCTTTAACAAAGCATATATAATATTTATGATCCACCTAGGAGTATATATGCTAAGATCAAACAATCTTTATTGTTGTTTGGCGTCATTCGTCCTTATATTTCTGCTAACCTACATACGGTCTTATACATAAAAAACTTTAAAACACCAAAATAGCATGTGTATGTCTATGTAAATTTACACTTTTGTATTTTTAGCACATGCCAAAAGATGTGCCGGAGTTTGTCTTCTCACATGACAAATGAGTACAAAAATATTGGTTATTTTTGCAAAAAATAAAATATTAAAAGTAGTTTTCCTTCAAGTTGGCGTCATATTTTTCCATCATCATTTCAGTTTTTCTTATGCTGTTAGATTTTCATGCAGTAGGAAAAAGAAAATAGTAGAAAAATCAAAAAGTTGTTTAACACATGAACCATATGTTGCCAGCCATAAGATTTTGAGGATGCATGCCTGAATGTGTCTGTGTTTGTGTGTGTGTGTGTATGATAATGTATTTGTATATGTATACATATGAGAAATGTAAGTAAACATTCTTACATCAAAATACGTTTACTTATACATACATATTATATTGTAGAATAACCAGTAAATATTTGTGTAAAAAATCTACCACATTTATGAGTGTATGACTAGAAACCAAAAGACCCATGCATCATAGAGATACTAAGTGTATGGGCAAAAAAATGTGGATGAAAGTTTTTAAAAACATTAGAAAAATAGAATGGCATATGTAAAGTATTGCTCACATGAAATTTGGTTGCATAAATACTTTAATATTTATGTAACAGAAAAAGTAAAGGAATATTTTTGAAGTACAAATTGATTTTAGTTTAAGATATTTAAATTAACTTGCTCTTCTTAAAATCGGTGTTTTTGTTTGTTGTATCACATTAACTGTAGCCCAATATTTCAATCCATCTGTGCTGCATACTTATTCCAAATTGTCAAGAACTTCAGTGCCACTCCTTTTTAACAGTCTTTTGAAAACAACCCAATATTGTGGAAGTGGCGGAAGTTGGAGATAGTTAAATTATATATTTTTCTATTACTTCGAACTGATTTCTTCGAAAGGAAACTAGCTTTTGAACAATGTTTGACAGCTAAATCGAAAAGCGTTATTTCCAAAACATAACTGAAATAATGGAGAACGCTATGTCATTTGAAAAATTTGTACGCATAACCTTGCAAAGCTAAACATTGTACCAGATTTTTCTGCTTATTTCTGCACTGCTATAAACTTTTCGTGCATGTCGTTGTAGTTGTCATAAAGTAGACAGATAATAGAGATCTTTACTCTTCCCTCACGTATTTCCCTATTCAGAATACAGTCTAAAATTATGTTAAAGAGCAGGTGAGATATATTCTTGTTCGATGCATAGTTCGGCATTTTAAGCAAGAGGTTACAGTTGACAGCATTTTGTTTAAAGTCCCCAATACTCAAAATATTTGCTATATTGATGTCTGTGATACTATACCTGCTCCTATACTGTGATAAAACTTATTCTAATGAGACTTTTCTTTAGATTATGCCATATCTGATTAGTCCTCCAGCCAGCGTTTATTAGTGATGTTGCCTGCAGCAGTTCGCTGGGAATGATATATATAACAGGTGACTTATTGTTGACCATTGATTTATATTATGGTCAATATTCGCTCGTGTCGCTGCAACATAAAATTTTGCCTCAGTGGCTAATTGAGGTCTGTAAGTTGTTGAGTTTTATTAAAACTTTGACGTAAAGAAAGCATATTCGTTTTATGTTACCCCATTCTGCTTTCACTACGATTTTTTTATTGAATCTTCTTTTTGCAGTATCTTATGTTTGTATGTTTTTGACCGTTTATTGTCGCTTTAATTTTCTTAATCATTTAACCCTGCTGTTAGATGAAAAAAGTATGCGAATCCTGTATTAAGAGACCATTTTGTCCAAATTACGTACGTACAAAATTAAACCTATTTGCTCATGCAAAATGATTAAATACTTAATTAATAAAGTATATAGGTATGCACATTCTTATTTCAATTATTTAGTATACAATTATACAATCATGTTGTATGTAAAATTTGTACATGACAGTAAAAAAACGAAAATATTCCTGATAAATTTGATGCAAATTTTGGTTGCTCAATTTTTTGTGCAATAAAGTCTGAAGGTTATTTCCACATGATTGCAAGTGCGCTCCGCTTTGATACTTTCATAATGTTGCAAGTCGACAACAAATGTAAAGTAACGATAGCTTTGCTCCTATTTGTGAAGTGTAAGAGCGTTGGTATATCCTTCTCCAAACCTTTTACAATTTCCATGAGAATATCACAATTAACGATATATAATATCACAATTGAATATGACAATTTAAAATACAGCCATATCTTGAAAAGCTAAAAATGCAAAGCCTAAACAGAACCAAGGGCAACGAGTTATGATGGAGCTATCAAAAGGACTAAAGGGGAAAACTCATTTGATTTAGTGAACAAATCACTTGACAGGACACTTACGTATGTAGGCACAGTGCGCCAAAATAAAACATGACATTGCAACATGCGTGTCATCTGTCAGCCACAAAAACAAAGCAACTATATTGGTAAGCTCAATGCATAAAACAGCTGCAGTTAACGATAGTGGAGCAAAAACGAAATGTAATTTCCTACTACGATTCAATAAAATGTATGCTTTGACGCTAGTCGTCTACAGTTTCTAATGTTTTATTTCTTAGAAGATGAGTAGATACTGCTGACCAAATGATTGGCTCCTACACAACAAAGCGTAAAACAAATAGATGGCCAAATATTGTATTCGAAAATATGCTGGATATATCGGCTTTGAACAAATAGATGGCCAAATATTGTATTCGAAAATATGCTGGATATATTGGCTTTGAACAAAAGAGTATGTATGCACTATTTTCTGAGATCGAAACTTCATGGGCACCGGCTGCACTTTTTTTGGCAAACGCCCATATGATGAATCGAAATAGATTACCACAACAGTTTTCAGCTAAGTTATTGACTGATATACATATATACCTCATCTTTAATTTCCGTCATCTCATTAAAAATTGCTTCTTCTAAAGCGGTGACAAGAAAACGGGGAATCTGTAGTTGCTAAAGGGATCGATCTGACATAAAATGTTTTAATTGCGAAAGTTTTATTTGCACAACAAACCGCAAAATATATTGTATAACATGTAATGAAAAACAGTTTCAATAAAATAAAATTATTCTGGAAGCTTCGTGTTTTGTATTATATTTAACTGAAATATTTATCGGACCAAATTGGCCCTAATACAAGATTAGTAACCTTTTAATTTTTTCCGATAATTAATTTTTTAAGATATTTCGGGTTTGGTATAGTCTCCTTATGAAAGTGTTCGTCTCTTATTCGACTAGAAACAAGTAAGAAAGTATATTTGGTCAAGCCCGATCATAGAATACCCTACACCTAGTATGTGTGCACAATAGTTTTCAGAAATGGGCGCTATATGGAAGCAATGACCTATTATGGTCCGATCATCCAAAAATTTAGTGGCATGAATTCTATGCATATATATAATAGTTTGTGTTAAATTGTATCTCGAGTGATTTTCGAAGTGCGTCTTATATGCGAGCTTTGACTAATGGACCGATGGACCGACTGTTTTAAAATTATGTGTCATGATTTCTGCATATATAACACTTATTTGTATTGAATTTTATTTGGATACCAACATTTTTTTTTGAGACTTATGGTCGTTAAAGTCAACTGGGTCGTATCTGTGATCCTCATAAAATTGCTACAAATGATTCATGTATACGAGTATATGAAACATATATATTTGTGTTGAAAATTATTTGGATACATATATTTTTAAGAAAGTTATGATTTTTAAAATGATTTTTGGAAGTGAGCTTATATATGGGAGCTATGGGGAATTATTAACCGCTTAATAAATTAAGCATTTATTAAAGACAAACCCAGGTGAAATAATGAACCGATTTCAACCAAATTCAATCCCAACCTTCTTTGGACCGCATACAAGTCTTATTCTAAATTTTATCGAAATATTCTCAAAATTCCGACCTGTACTCTGTGCACAAGGTTTACATGAACAGTCAGCCAGGCGAAGGGACGGTATACTTTGAGAAGGGTGTTAGACTAATATTTTGAGACGTTACAAACATCAGCACAAATCCAATGTACCCTCTTTAGTATGGTGATGTAGGGTATAACAAGACGTTGGTGTAGGTAATGTTCAACCGTTTCATTCAATTCTCCAACAGATTCACAAGTGGTGTCCTTTTTTATAGCCGTTCGAGCCAAATATGCTCTGTTCAATTAGCTCTGTGTGTTCAATTAAAATATTGTAAGTGTTGGTCTACTAAGGTTTTAAACTTCTTTCTATTCTGTTAATTTGGGTTTCTCATAGAGTGCCAATTTCTAAAATGTTTATTTATTGTCCACTTTTTGAATTAATTCTTAAATATTGGTAAGGCTTCCTCATTTTCGAGACTGATGAAAAATCAAAGATTGTCCTTCGGTAATTAGTCAACTTTCTGGTTTCCCAAAATAGAGAACCTTTATGGACTGTTCCATTCAGAACATGAATATTGAATTTAATTTGAGCTTATCCTTAGCTAGATTTAAAAATATCCAAACTTGTCCATATATTTGTGTGCACACATTTAAAAATATTTTTACATATATGTATGTATATTTACATATATTCTATATGCATATCATATCATGATGAGATATGCATAAGGATATTTTAGGTATTCTAAATGCATAATTTAGTACTTATTGTAAAGTAGTACACTCGTACAAGTATATGAAACTTTTATATATGTATGTACATATGTATATGTTTGTATGTAAGTATATCTGTATGTTAGCATTTACTATCATATGTTAGTGTAAGTGTGCAATATGAACAGTTTTATGACTGACTAAGTTTATCCATTTCAGTCTATCTACATACTTATATATTGTAAATATTTCAACATACTTGTACATACATACATATATACTTATGGATGATATTTCTATGCCAAAAAGTGGTTTGGCTTCATTTTTCATTTCTCACTTTTATAATTTAGAAATGAATTGGTTGAGCCGGTTGAAATTCAGGACAGTAAATATTAAACAATACTGCATAGAATATTGCCTTACTGCCATAGTTTTATAAGTTCTATAACGAATTATTAAGGTAAATACCTTGAAACAGTTTTAAGCAATAAATGAGAGTAAATTTTATGTAAGTAATTAATGGTAAAGTCTATTTCATATGCAGAAACTACTAACTCTGTTAAATAAGGCCTAAACCTCGGAGAAATAGAAATTTAAATGCGAGTTAGCAGAAATCTTTGTTTCTTGTTCTACATAGAAATCGTTTTAATTGTATAAAAAAGAGATTGCTTTAATATAAAAATTTGCAAGTTGTGAGTATTGTTATTTACAAGTAAACAAATTGGTAAACAAACAAATTAGTTTGATCATATTTAACAAAATGCAAGAAATACCAGTACCAGGAACAGTAGGTTCAACATTACTGTAAGAAATGGATTAAAAATTGCAAGTGTACTCATCATCATAGAATTCCATCAGTTAAATTTTAGGACTAATCAGATGTGTTATAGTCTAAAACAAATAATGTTATATTGTTCTTAACTGCATTCGATTTCAACCTCTTCAGCAAAAACAGGCTTCCGATTATAGCAGTAATATATAAATTATGTGAAAAGTCAAAAAAATGTGCTTCGAAAGGAACAGGTTTTATGTATGAATTCATTAATTTCATATCACTTCAAACCTACTGATGGGATGCATGATTTTTGTATGACGTGTTCCCGGTTTGTAGGACTACTTTCTGCTGACAATAAGCGCTTCTTTTAACCTAATCAAATATGCAAATAAAGCACTTTCCTAAAGTATTTTTTTTTAATTTAGCTTAAAAAAAAAATTATAGTAACTGAGATGCGCGATATTTGTTTTGTAATTGACTTTCGTTGTCATACGTAAATCTGTAGGCTATAATTTCATTTTTGTTTTTTCGCTTTAAAACCTTCTTCATTGTCAGCACTAAAAAAGCATCTTTTTTTTTGTATATTTTATTCGTAAGCATTTACTGCTTCAAAAGAGCGCTTTTATTGAAGCGCTCGATTATGCGCTTTTTCTGTTAAGTGCTTCAAAAACACGAATTTTTTTACTGGGAAAGATCATAATAGCAAAATCAGAAGTGTGGAAAATCTCTATATAATAGTATAAATTCCAGGGTAATGAAGGCCGCGTTAATAATATATGCACTATAATTACTGGCAGTATTTTATCAGCCCTGCTCTTGAACATAGTTTTAGACATTACTATGAAGTGAGCAACACTTGAGGTTGGCGAAGCTTCGTGGGGTTTTAGGATCAATTGATTATGTTGATGATATCTGATAATTTTCTCACAAATAATTCAATATGGTGACAAAGATCACAGCAGTTCAGTAGGAAGTATACAAATCTAGTACAAAGACTAGATAATATTTAGACTGACATAATATTTAGAAAACGTAACTAAATTTTCAGTACATATTTGTTGGACTTTATTTGATCTTACAAGTTTTTTGTAGGATCAAGCAGCATCAAATAATATAAAACTTAAATTCTTGTCTTGAATAAAATAAGTTTTTGAAATAAATTTAAATAATTTAAATATATTTTACTTAGTTGCTACATATTTTCCATCAAAGGCAATGTGTATAAACACTTCAAATACCAAACTGTTGTCCATAAATGCAAAATAAGTAGCAGATGTTTCTGGTGGTTCAATGTTCGTGTAAATAAAATAAGAGACGCCTACATTAGACGCCTAAAACACTGCATGACAAATCAACCAAATATACGCGCTTTAAATTTGTGATAGTCAGCAGATGGGTTAAGGATAGGTCCATAATCGGCTACGGATTTTAAACATTTTTTGCATTTAAAGCCATTAATAAAAAAACAAGTCAGAAAGTTTAGTCGGGCATGCCCGATGAAGTCACAAAATTAGGACTCTTGGTAAAATTTCATTGGAATACTAATACTTGTAAGAATTTTATGTCCGTTTAAGTGATTCTGAGTCATTCTATAGGGTGGGTATTAAGGAGTCCAATAATGTCACTACAGTGATGTAAGATGCTTTTTCATAATATTATATAGTTAAAAAAAAAAAACAAGTAAGAAAGTGTAGTCGGTCAAGCCCGACCATATAATACCCTACACGCAGTATATCAATAAAACAGTTTTTCAGATATGGGCGCTATATGGGAGATATTACCTATTATTGATCGATTATCCAAAAATTTAGTGTCATGATGTCTGTGAATATAAATATTATATATGTTTAACTTTATCTCAATATAAATACTTTTAAACGATTTATGGAGCTTAAAATGATTAACGGAGAGGGTCTTATATGGGAGTTTCGACTAATTATGGACCAACCATTATAAAAATAAGTGTCATACTATTTGTACATAAGAAATTCATTTTTGTTAAATTTTATTCGGATAACAACATTTTAAAGACCATAAATCGTCCTTAAAGTGATTTCGGGAAGTGGGCCTTATATGGGAGCTACGACTAGTTATGGACCGATCATCAAAAAATTCTACCATTTTGTATGTATATGTACGAAACATATTTGTGTTCAATATTATTTGGATACCAACATTTTTAAAAGAGTTATGCTCTTTTAAATGATTTTCGGAAGTGGGCCTTATATGGGAGCTACGATTAGTTATGGACCGATCATCAAAAAATTCTACCATTTTGTATGTATATGTACGAAACATATTTGTGTTCAATATTATTTGGATACCAACATTTTTAAAAGAGTTATGCTCTTTTAAATGATTTTCGGAAGTGGGCCTTATATGGGAGCTACGACTAGTTATGGACCGATCATCAAAAAATTCTACCATTTTGTATGTAAATATATGTACGAAACATATTTGTGTTCAATATTATTTGGATACCAACATTTTTAAAAGAGTTATGCTCTTTTAAATGATTTTAGGAAGTGGGCCTTATATGGGAGCTACGATTAGTTATGGACCGATATTCACGAAATATAGATGTGATTTAGCTTCATTTATTACTTATTTGTGTTGAAATTTGTCAGAAAGCGATTCTGAGTCGATAGGTATACTTTAAGGTGGGTGTTGGGTCAATATTTATGGGCGTTACAAACATCAGCACCACTATTGTGGTGTAGGGTATAAAAAAACACATAGAAAAGTTAAATTTTCCAAACATTCTTTAGTCCATCGAAATGTTTAGTATTGCAAATGGGCAAAATCGGTCCAGTAGGATCTGAGTTATAGATCAAAGTTTTCCAGATATTTTTTGGTGTTTTCTTCAAATATATATATGCAGATAACATCATGAAATTTTTCATACTTTATTTTTATTATAGAAGGACAAGTCCTGTTGAAAATCGTAGGAATCGGTCCAAGATTTCTCATAGTTCAATAATAATTTTCATGCAAAGTGAAATCTCAAAACAATATTTTGTTTGCATCCATAATGAAAATATACATCGTACTAAATTTTATGATGATCGATCCATATTTGACCGTAGTCCCAATATAAAGTCCAGCTCCAAAAATCACTTAAAAGCCCATAAAAATTCAACACAAATAGTCCATACATATATAAAAATCCGCACTATAAATATGACGGTGGTCGGTCCATATTTGACTCCCATATAAACTCTACTTCATTAAATCACTCATTAAATCTATGTTTGCAATCATGATTGCAATCTCATTAGACTCCATAGACAACTCGTTTTCATACAATTGCCAACAATTTGACAACAAAAATGACATAGTGAAATTAATAATAAGATGTAGTTCAATCTTCCTCATGGTGAGTATGATTATTATTATTTTCTATAGGAACAATATTAAGTATACGCTATCAGTATACTATTCAGTATAACTATTCACATAATTGCAGCACTTTATTATAAAATACATAGTATTTTCTAGTATACTGTGTTGCATAACTATAAGTAATAATTTGCTCAATTTTGTATGTTAAAAAATGTGTATAAAAAAAACAAGTATTATTTAATAATTTTTTATTTTACCTCGTAAAAACATATAAAGAAATCAAAAATCAAAATGGGGATTTATATTTCGTTTTTAAAAATAAATCACTCTTAATAATTGTTATGAAATAATTTTTGTTTACATGGGTTAGTATGACGTTTATTAGCTTTTGTTATATTTTGTTGCTTTGGTGAGAGACAAACTATTTAAATTGTGGGTAATCGTAATAAACGTTAACATTCTTTGTCTTTTATTTACATACTATAGCTTATTTTTTGTAAATTTTGAACAAATTGTAGATTGAATATATTGAATATGAACCAAAGCAATGCCGATATTGAGCAAGAAGTAAAAAAAGCGAATTTTATATTCAAGTTTCATTGGTTTGCATTAAATGAATTTTGGCCATTTATTCTAAAATTTCGAAAATAAAAGTTATATCCTGACCTTTACGAAAAAGAATTTAATTATAAAGCACTGATCTTGAATATTTTCGTTATTCGCTTTTCTGTTTCTCTCAACCACAAACCTAAAATGTTCTCTTATAAATGGTAAATGGTGTCAATTAATCACTAAAATTAAAGTGGACCCGTATTATAACTATAAATACACTGAAATTAAAATATCTTAAAATACGTATGTAGGATTCTGACAGTAAGGCGTTAACGGACGAACCGGAATGAGGGTTAAACGACAACTGACAATGTAGACAACTGAGATAAATGATTTGGTGCGTTTTGTTTGATGAGGTAGACGGACGCGGCAAAGTGAACTATTCTTATACTTTTTATTTGGTTTTTACCCACGGGCTTTAATTTTAACTTTAATAAATAAATGTTATGGATTAATTAAAATCCCGTGTTTTATTTATCTAAGCGGTATATATAAATTCCTACACATATATTCACACACATTCACATAGTGTTGCTTGAACTGGTCGGACGTGTTATTTTTAGTGCGGCTGAATTTTCGTAATAGGTGAAAAAAAAATAAAAAAAAAAAACTTGTAATAAGTGAAAAAAAAAAAAAAAAATATATATATATATATAAAAAAAGATATCGTAATAGGTGGAAAAATAGTGGTTTTTCGGTAATTTAAAAATCGCAAAACAACTGCATGAGTGTCCCGCTCAGATGTAATTCTGAGAAAGAGCTAAGCTACAGTAGAAAAAACTTATGGATCTCTGAGGAAGAATCCTTAAGAAAATCCGTGGAGTCTCTTCTCACTACAAAAGCCGAAATACGGCGCCGTTCCTGTTCGCCCAATATAGTTATCTCATCCGATGAGAAATCATCATCTTCATCAAATAGTGCAGTCAAACCCAAAAAACAAGTAGGTATGGATAAGTACATCACCGTTCTCAAGCGACAGAGGAGCCCGACATCTGCTCAAATGTCTTCCAATTCCAATAAAGTTCCTAAGACCGTCAGCAGTGATAAGCCAAATGATCAAAACAGATTTGCTCTACTTCAGACGGATGACCCAGAAATACCGAAAAAGACGTTTAAGCCCCCACCAATTTACCTGAGAGAGCCCACTTCCAATAAACTGGTACAAGGAATTGTTGCTGTAATAGGTGAGAACATGTTTAGCGTAACCTCAATTAAACATGGAAAAATCAGCGAGACAAAGATCCAAGTGAATAGGGAAGATGATTTTCGAAAATTGTCCAACCAGTTGGAGAGGGAGACCAGGGATTTCTATACCTATCAGCTCAAAAGCGCAAAAGGACTCCAAGTCGTTCTAAAGGGTATAGACCCATGTGTTGATCCTGCGGAGATAAAGAACGGATTAATGGACAAAGGGTTCAAAATCAAGAGCGTAGTGAATATTAGAAACCGTGAAAAGATTCCTCAGCCCATGTTCAGGGTAGAATTGGAACCTGGAGATGTTGCCTTAAAGAAAAACGAGTCCCATCCAATTTACAACCTTATTTATCTTCTGCATCGTAGAATTACCGTGGAGGAACCGCATAAGCGTGTTGGACCCGTCCAGTGTCTTAATTGTCAAGAATTTGGTCACACCAAAGCGTATTGTAAATTGCCGTCTGTTTGTGTTGCATGTGGGGAACTACATGCAACTGCTCAATGTAATAAGTCCAAAACGGACTTAAAAATAAAAAAATGCAGTAACTGTGGAGGAAATCATACCGCTAATTATAGAGGTTGTCCAGTTTATACTTATTTGAAGGGCATAAGGACCAATAAGTCGCCAGTATTACCTGACCATCCTCAACAACCTAATTTCACGTCGAGTAAGAATTTTCCTCAAATTGTACGACCAACTACTCACGTAAACGCTCCTAATTCTAGACAAGTTTCTTACGCAAACGTGGTCAAATCTAATATGCCAGGTCTGGAGCAGGAACCTATATCGCAATATTCTGAGCCACATATCAACAATCTAGAGACAACATTGCAGACACTTGTCCAAACTATGAACACTTTTACGACCACCATGACATCCATGATGCAGGAAATGCTGAAAATGCAATCCACTATCTTGCAAGCCATTTTAAAGAAATGATTTATTTAAAAATTTGTTTTTGGAACGCGAACGGCCTCCGCCAACATAAAAACGAACTGGAATACTTCCTGATGGATAAGCAGATTGATGTTATGATGATTGCTGAAACTCACTTGACGTCGACAGGGTACTTCAAAATTAATGGCTACGTGTTGTACGATACTAAAGATCCCCGCGGAAGAGCTTGTGGAGGTTCGGCAATTCTTATAAAGAACAGAATAAAACATTATCTAATGAATAACATAAGTGAGGATTACCTCCAAGCAACAAACATTTGCATTGAATTCTGTCAATACAAATTTGTTTTATCATCGATTTATTCTCCGCCTCGATTCTCAATAAAAGAACACCAATACCATAACTTCTTTAATTCCCTTGGAGCTAGATTTTTAGTTGCTGGCGACTTTAACGCCAAACACACATTTTGGGGTTCACGTCTGGTAACCCCAAAGGGTCGCGTACTCTTCAACACCATTGCTCAAATGGGCTTAGATGTACTCTCAAGCGGACATCCCACCTACTGGCCGACGGACCGACGAAAGATTCCCGATGTTATTGACTTTGGAGTAGTGAAAAATATCCCTGTAGAATGGATGCAAGTGGATCCTTCATTAGACTTGTTCTCAGATCACTCTCCTACTATCATTTCAATGCATTTCCCTCAAGTGTGTGGCTCTCCATTTAGAAACATGACTAAGACCCGAGTAAGCTGGATAAAATACAAAAACTATTTAAGTTCTCATTGCACGGAAAATATTGTGTTGAGAACTACTGACGATATCGATGAGTCGATTGGCAACTTTACCGAGGACCTTCGACGAGCTGTGCATCACGCTTCCACTTATCACGTTGAATGTAGAAATAGGACAAACAGAACTTATTTATCTGAACTCGAACATCTCCTATCAGAAAAAAGAAGAATGAGAAGAGAGTGGCAACTTCACAGGTCTCCTGAACTGAAATCTAGGCTACGGGTATGCAGAGATATACTAAGACATTTCTTAGAAACCCAAAGAACGGCTTCGCTTACATCCTACTTGGAGGGTCTTGATAGTACCCCACAATCTGACTACTCGTTATGGAGGGCGGCAAGAGGTTTAAAAAGACCAGTGAGAGGAAAACCTCCTTTGCGAAATCCGACTGGTGACTGGGCTAGAAATGATTCCGAGAAAGGGACATTATTTGTTAACCATTTAAGAAATGTGTTTACTAAAAACAACTCAAATAACGTATCTGATTTGCCACCACTCGTTATTAGACCTCCTGTACCTCTAAGACTAAACTTTGGTGATGTCCAAAGCGCTATTGGTACTCTGAACCTTAGAAAGGCTCCAGGTATGGATAAAATCAGCAATAAAATGCTTGTGGAGTTACCTCGTGT
The DNA here is from genome assembly GCA_950370525.1 of Bellardia bayeri. Lineage (NCBI taxonomy): Eukaryota > Metazoa > Arthropoda > Insecta > Diptera > Calliphoridae > Bellardia > Bellardia bayeri. Next base: position 43,564,823 of record OX493266.1, on the reverse strand, counting down.
AGCTAGAAGAATTATCCTCTTTATCTTCAACGCTATTTTACGCCTAGAATACTATCCTGCAGATTGGAAGGTGTCTATGATCACTATGATTCCTAAGTCAGGGAAGGATCACACCAAAGTAGAGTCATATAGGCGAATTAGCCTATTGCCGACAATTTCTAAACTGTTCGAAAAATTGTTAATGACTAAGTTGATTCCAATTCTGAACGACACTGAATGTATTCCTAATCATCAATTCGGCTTCAGAGCTAAACACAGCACCATCGAACAAACACACAGATTGGTAAATGTGATAAGAGGGTCGTTTGAAGACAAAAAATACTGCTCCGCCCTTTTCATTGATGTGTCCCAAGCGTTCGACAAAGTTTGGCATGACGGTTTAATGCACAAAATAAAATTAACTCTGCCTGCTAACACCCATAAACTTATGGAAAGCTATTTATACGGTCGCAAATTTAAAATCAAAGAAGGCAATTTTATAAGCCCCGCTCAGCCAATTGAAACAGGTGTGCCACAGGGTAGCATACTGGGTCCTACTTTATATTTGATTTATGCCTCCGACATGCCGTCAGACCCCAAAATCCACACGTCAACTTTCGCAGACGATACAGCCTTTATCAGCGTTCACAAGGACCACCAAGTAGCATCACAGAATTTGCAGAATTATGTTTATAAACTAGAGAATTGGCTAGAGCTTTGGAAAATCAGGGTTAATGAACAGAAATGTATTCATATCACTTTCACATTGCGAAAAGAAACTTGCTCGTTCATCAAAATAAATAATCAAATTATTCCTCAACATAATGAAGTCAAATACCTCGGCATTCACCTCGACCGCCGTTTAACTTGGAAGTCTCATATTGAAGCGAAACTTACACAGATGAGATTAAAAGCAGTGCAACTTAATTGGCTAATTGGCAGAAATTCTTCACTAAAGTTGGACTGCAAACTATTGTTGGACAATGCAATTCTAAAGCCAATCTGGTGCTATGGAATTCAATTATGGGGTACTGCCTCAGCATCAAACATTGAAAAAATTCAAAGGGGTCAAAATAAAATTCTACGTATAATTACTGCAGCTCCATGGTATGTTAAAAATTCTCGAATTCACAAAGATCTATGCGTGCCATCAGTAAAAGTTGAATTTACAAAACACGCGTCAAAGTATGTCAGCAAACTTGAACACCACCCAAACCCACTTGCACGAGACATCCTTAACTTTAGTGGCCATAATCGGTTGAGAAGGAGGGATACCCTTGCTTTAACTCAAGCGCAAAATAGATGACTGGATCAGTTGATGTGAAATTTTTTTAGTATCATAAAATTTTTGTCTAGCACTGGCTGGGCTTATTATTTTCTTTTTAGTAAGGCTATAAAAAAAAAAAAAAAAAAAAAAAAAAAAAAAAAAAAAAAAAAAAAAAAAAAAATATATTCACACAAAAAAAAAAATAAAAATAGACTTTAATAATGTGTTATGCCTTCTTTTTTGAATTAACTCAGGCATATTATTGAACAAATTTATTTGCCTTGTTGTTTTGTTGAAAAATACTTGCTTTTCCATAGCTGTTTTCTAAAAATGGCACTAACTCCTCATCTAGTTATTTAGTGTAATCAGAAGAAAACATTTTAATGCTTGAAAATGCCAAATCAAGCATCAAGTCTTCACAATAAGCTCCCCAAAACCCTCACAGATCCGCCTCCGAAATGTGAGTTAAGAAAGCTATTTTCGGGACGTTAATTTAATCTGGATTATTTGAAAAATTTGCTATTATAACATGTGTCCGGTTTACTGTTTTTTTTTTTTAAATTATTCGAATGCACTTTCTATGTAAATTGAAATTTTACGTTTTCAAAATCATTAAGGGACGAGCCATGTAGCATTTTATAGCAAATTGTTGAAAATTGCATAATAAACATAAATAAGAATTTTTTGTTTATAATAGAATGTAAGTATAGTTATGAAACATTAACAAACTATTTATGCATGATATATGTCTTAAATTAATGAAGATTTTTTTTTTTTTTTTTTTTTTTTTTTTTTTTTTTTTAGCCTTTATTTATTTATTGAATCTTCATATAATGAAATGACAATAAGTATTCAAATCTTAATACTAAAAAGAAAATAATAAGCCCAGCCAGTGCTAGACAAAAATTTTATGATACTAAAAAAATTTCACATCAACTGATCCAGTCATCTATTTTGCGCTTGAGTTAAAGCAAGGGTATCCCTCCTTCTCAACCGATTATGGCCACTAAAGTTAAGGATGTCTCGTGCAAGTGGGTTTGGGTGGTGTTCAAGTTTGCTGACATACTTTGACGCGTGTTTTGTAAATTCTACTTTTACTAATGGCACGCATAGATCTTTGTGAATTCGAGAATTTTTAACATACCATGGAGCTGCAGTAATTATACGTAGAATTTTATTTTGACCCCTTTGAATTTTTTCAATGTTTGATGCTGAGGCAGTACCCCATAATTGAATTCCATAGCACCAGATTGGCTTTAGAATTGCATTGTACAACAATAGTTTGCAGTCCAACTTTAGTGAAGAATTTCTGCCAATTAGCCAATTAAGTTGCACTGCTTTTAATCTCATCTGTGTAAGTTTCGCTTCAATATGAGACTTCCAAGTTAAACGGCGGTCGAGGTGAATGCCGAGGTATTTGACTTCATTATGTTGAGGAATAATTTGATTATTTATTTTGATGAACGAGCAAGTTTCTTTTCGCAATGTGAAAGTGATATGAATACATTTCTGTTCATTAACCCTGATTTTCCAAAGCTCTAGCCAATTCTCTAGTTTATAAACATAATTCTGCAAATTCTGTGATGCTACTTGGTGGTCCTTATGAACGCTGATAAAGGCTGTATCGTCTGCAAAAGTTGACGTGTGGATTTTGGGGTCTGACGGCATGTCGGAGGCATAAATCAAATATAAAGTAGGACCCAGTATGCTACCCTGTGGCACACCTGTTTCAATTGGCTGAGCGGGGCTTAAAAAATTGCCTTCTTTGATTTTAAATTTGCGACCGTATAAATAGCTTTCCATAAGTTTATGGGTGTTAGCAGGCAGAGTTAATTTTATTTTGTGCATTAAACCGTCATGCCAAACTTTGTCGAACGCTTGGGACACATCAATGAAAAGGGCGGAGCAGTATTTTTTGTCTTCAAACGACCCTCTTATCACATTTACCAATCTGTGTGTTTGTTCGATGGTGCTGTGTTTAGCTCTGAAGCCGAATTGATGATTAGGAATGCATTCAGTGTCGTTCAGAATTGGAATCAACTTAGTCATTAACAATTTTTCGAACAGTTTAGAAATTGTCGGCAGTAGGCTAATTGGCCTATATGACTCTACTTTGGTGTGATCCTTCCCTGGCTTAGGAATCATGGTAATCATAGATACCTTCCAATCTGCAGGATAGTATTCTAGGCGTAAAATAGCATTGAAGATAAAGAGAATAATTCTTCTAGCTACACGAGGTAACTCCACAAGCATTTTATTGCTGATTTTATCCATACCTGGAGCCTTTCTAAGGTTCAGAGTACCAATAGCGCTTTGGACATCACCAAAGTTTAGTCTTAGAGGTACAGGAGGTCTAATAACGAGTGGTGGCAAATCAGATACGTTATTTGAGTTGTTTTTAGTAAACACATTTCTTAAATGGTTAACAAATAATGTCCCTTTCTCGGAATCATTTCTAGCCCAGTCACCAGTCGGATTTCGCAAAGGAGGTTTTCCTCTCACTGGTCTTTTTAAACCTCTTGCCGCCCTCCATAACGAGTAGTCAGATTGTGGGGTACTATCAAGACCCTCCAAGTAGGATCTAAGTGAAGCCGTTCTTTGGGTTTCTAAGAAATGTCTTAGTATATCTCTGCATACCCGTAGCCTAGCTTTCAGTTCAGGAGACCTGTGAAGTTGCCACTCTCTTCTCATTCTTCTTTTTTCTGATAGGAGATGTTCGAGTTCAGATAAATAAGTTCTGTTTGTCCTATTTCTACATTCAACGTGATAAGTGGAAGCGTGATGCACAGCTCGTCGAAGGTCCTCGGTAAAGTTGCCAATCGACTCATCGATATCGTCGGTAGTTCTCAACACAATATTTTCCGTGCAATGAGAACTTAAATACTTTTTGTATTTTATCCAGCTTACTCGGGTCTTAGTCATGTTTCTAAATGGAGAGCCACACACTTGAGGGAAATGCATTGAAATGATAGTAGGAGAGTGATCTGAGGACAAGTCTAATGAAGGATCCACTTGCATCCATTCTACAGGGATATTTTTCACTACTCCAAAGTCAATAACATCGGGAATCTTCCGTCGGTCCGTCGGCCAGTAGGTGGGATGTCCGCTTGAGAGTACATCTAAGCCCATTTGAGCAATGGTGTTGAAGAGTACGCGACCCTTTGGGGTTACAAGACGTGAACCCCAAAATGTGTGTTTGGCGTTAAAGTCGCCAGCAACTAAAAATCTAGATCCAAGGGAATTAAAGAAGTTATGGTATTGGTGTTCTTTTTTTTTTGAGAATCGAGGCGGAGAATAAATCGATGATAAAACAAATTTGTATTGACAGAATTCAATGCAAATGTTTGTTGCTTGGAGGTAATCCTCACTTATGTTATTCATTAGATAATGTTTTATTCTGTTCTTTATAAGAATTGCCGAACCTCCACAAGCTCTTCCGCGGGGATCTTTAGTATCGTACAACACGTAGCCATTAATTTTGAAGTACCCTGTCGACGTCAAGTGAGTTTCAGCAATCATCATAACATCAATCTGCTTATCCATCAGGAAGTATTCCAGTTCGTTTTTATGTTGGCGGAGGCCGTTCGCGTTCCAAAAACAAATTTTTAAATAAATCATTTCTTTAAAATGGCTTGCAAGATAGTGGATTGCATTTTCAGCATTTCCTGCATCATGGATGTCATGGTGGTCGTAAAAGTGTTCATAGTTTGGACAAGTGTCTGCAATGTTGTCTCTAGATTGTTGATATGTGGCTCAGAATATTGCGATATAGGTTCCTGCTCCAGACCTGGCATATTAGATTTGACCACGTTTGCGTAAGAAACTTGTCTAGAATTAGGAGCGTTTACGTGAGTAGTTGGTCGTACAATTTGAGGAAAATTCTTACTCGACGTGAAATTAGGTTGTTGAGGATGGTCAGGTAATACTGGCGACTTATTGGTCCTTATGCCCTTCAAATAAGTATAAACTGGACAACCTCTATAATTAGCGGTATGATTTCCTCCACAGTTACTGCATTTTTTTATTTTTAAGTCCGTTTTGGACTTATTACATTGAGCAGTTGCATGTAGTTCCCCACATGCAACACAAACAGACGGCAATTTACAATACGCTTTGGTGTGACCAAATTCTTGACAGTTAAGACACTGGACGGGTCCAACACGCTTATGCGGTTCCTCCACGGTAATTCTACGATGCAGAAGATAAATAAGATTGTAAATTGGATGGGACTCGTTTTTCTTTAAGGCAACATCTCCAGGTTCCAATTCTACCCTGAACATGGGCTGAGGAATCTTTTCACGGTTTCTAATATTCACTACGCTCTTGATTTTGAACCCTTTGTCCATTAATCCGTTCTTTATCTCCGCAGGATCAACACATGGGTCTATACCCTTTAGAACGACTTGGAGTCCTTTTGCGCTTTTGAGCTGATAGGTATAGAAATCCCTGGTCTCCCTCTCCAACTGGTTGGACAATTTTCGAAAATCATCTTCCCTATTCACTTGGATCTTTGTCTCGCTGATTTTTCCATGTTTAATTGAGGTTACGCTAAACATGTTCTCACCTATTACAGCAACAATTCCTTGTACCAGTTTATTGGAAGTGGGCTCTCTCAGGTAAATTGGTGGGGGCTTAAACGTCTTTTTCGGTATTTCTGGGTCATCCGTCTGAAGTAGAGCAAATCTGTTTTGATCATTTGGCTTATCACTGCTGACGGTCTTAGGAACTTTAGAATTGGAAGACATTTGAGGAGATGTCGGGCTCCTCTGTCGCTTGAGAACGGTGATGTACTTATCCATACCTACTTGTTTTTTGGGTTTGACTGCACTATTTGATGAAGATGATGATTTCTCATCGGATGAGATAACTATATTGGGCGAACAGGAACGGCGCCGTATTTCGGCCTTTGTAGTGAGAAGAGACTCCACGGATTTTCTTAAGGATTCTTCCTCAGAGATCCATAAATTTTTTCTACTGTAGCTTAGCTCTTTCTCAGAATTACATCTGAGCGGGACACTCATGCAGTTGTTATGCGATTTTTAAATTACCGAAAAACCACTATAGATATTTTTCCACCTATTACGATATCTTTTTTATATATATATATATTTTTTTTTTTTTTTTTCACTTATTACAAGTTTTTTTTTTTTTTTTTTTTTTTATTTTTTTTTCACCTATTACGAAAATTCAGCCGCACTAAAAATAACACGTCCGACCAGTTCAAGCAACACTATGTGAATGAATTAATGAAGATGTATCCCAAATTTTATAGAAAAAGATATGATTAACCATATTATAAAAAAATTATACAAGTTTTAAAAAACTGTTTGTAACTTTACAGCAAATAACAAACACAAGTGTAATAATGGTAATGCAAATACTGTGTATGTATATTACAAATAAAAATATATTCATAAATTAATTACAGATTATTAGTTTATAGATTTTTATAAAAAATAATGCAAAATAAATGAAAAGTATTGAGGTGTTCTTCAGGCAGGCAAATATATGTTAGTAGGTAACTATTTTAGTAAAACACATCTTATTACTGTTGGAAATTCAAATCTAACTCCTTTAATTTTATTGTATATTTTATTATTAAATTTTTTATGCCTTTAAAGCTATTAGATTACCAAGTTTAATTAAATTTTATTATTTTTTTCTTTTAATTTTCTTTACCATTTATTATTTTAAAGGTTCTTTTTTGTTCTTTAATATATAGGAATAGATACTCACATACATATACACACCCTATTGTAAACTTACCAGTGTCAGTATCAGTGGCAGCAGTAGCGGTAGTTGTATCAAGCAGTTAATGCTACCGAGTATGAATGCAAACCTTGACATAAAAATATGAATATGAACATACCAACATTCATGCATAGAAATTATAATACGCAACACCAAAAAGATAGGGCTTTATTAAGTTTGTCATTTCGGTTGTAACACATCGAAACACAATGGTCATAGAACCAAAAAGTCTATATATTGCTGGTGCTAATAGAATTCTAAGCAGATTTAGCTTTGTCTGTCCACAAAAAGACATAATAAATTTTTGCCAAATATTATTTGATATACTGAAATGTCTGGTATTGAAAATGGACAAAATCGGAGTCAAAGATCAATGTTTGACAAAACCTCGATATTTTTCAGATAATTTCTTGCAAATTTCTTCAAATATAATGCAGATAATAGCATGAAATTTTGCATACTTCATTTTTATTATAACAGGACAAGTCCAATTGAAAACGACAAGAATTGGCCCACGACAGCTCATAGCCCCTATACAAACATTTTCCTGGAATATGGCTTTATGGTAGAGGAGTAGTATCCATACAAAATTCAACAAAAATAAGTTTCATGCAACGAGAAATCTCAAAACGATATTTTGTTTGCATTGGTCCATATTTTGACTTAGCCTCATACGAAGTCCACTTCCAAAAATCACCTAAATAAATCTCTTATAAAAATTACTAAGAAAACAAAATTCGATGCCTATTTCACCGTAGTCCCCATATAAAGTCCAATTAAAAAATCACTAGGGATTTTTTTGTATCTAATTTATTGCGTGTCAATGTATATCGTTACATGCGGCAAAAATATAAGCAAGGGGCTGTTCTGAAAGAAAGAGACATGTATAAAATGTAAGTATCTTCCGTCTTGTGACACCTCCGTATGCTTTGCGGTATAACTGGAATATGCATAAAATTCTTGAAAATGTTGTTATTGAGATGACATTTAAATAGAAATTACTAAACAGTATTTTATGACGATCGCCCCATAATAGTTGATACCACTCATGTAAGTAATCTGCAAAATAATATAAATAGTATAATTATTTTTATCGATAAAAATGTAACAAAAATTAGTTTCAAGTATTCTTAGATTACACTACTGGTAGTTGTTGGTGGGTATATGAAATTCGGCACAGCCGAATGTAAACTCTTACTTGTGTTTCTCATATCAACATTTTTCACATAGATTTGAATGTCTGTCTGTGTACATATGTATAAAAAGTATGTTTTCGTATAAAGTAGTTTGAAAAAATATACTTTTTCTATTTTGAAACAACATTAGCAGCAGCTTGCAAGCAGGCTGAGTGCCTGGCAGCTTGACTGGCTGTTTGTATGGATGGATGTTAATGGTTGGCTTAGTCATGCATATTGATAGTCAAGTAAAATCGTACAATTTAATGTCTGATGTTGGTGTTTCACCCAGAATCTAATAGCTGTTGTATGTATTTTCATATTTGTAAACATGGGGAAATACACATTTGTATAAAGTTAGAACAAAACTTTTTACACACAAGCACTGCGCATTCAAATCACCTTGATGTTAGTTTAGTAATTCTTAAATTTACTACATTTTACAGAAAACTTATTTACACCTAGAAATCTTACTTAATATCCTGTTTTTAAGGATAATACTTTTTATTTTACTATATTATAATACAAAGTACTGATATACTCGTACTTACTATTTCCATTTTCTTAAGTTCCAAGCTACAGATATTCAATGCTTTTGCATAGGTTACACTCTGTCTTTTTTTCCCTAGTTGGTTTTTATTAATTTCGAATTAAATTTAAATTAACTGCGTCTTCTAAAACTGATGAAACGAATGTTTATATTTATTTCCCTTTTAATTATCATAACAATTGATGAAAATTTATTATTATCATTCTATGGCTATGGTATTCATTGAACAAATTTCGGATCAACAGAGAATGTTTGTGCAAAACTGCATCGTTCTAGCAATTGTGTTTTCAACAGTCACATCTACGGATGAATATGGACCAATAATAATAATTATACTTTTCTAAATTTATGCCGAATTTTGGTAGTGTTACAAATAGAAAGATAAAAACATTTTTGTTACAGATCTTGAGATTTTGTATCAATTATTTTTACACCTGCAGTTAAGTCGGAGTGTATGCCTTAAATAATGTGAAAAAGTTGGCGGTAATAAAGGCTGTTTTTACTTTTTCGTGACAGTTTATCTATTTGCAGTTTTACAAATGCTTGTTCAATTTATCTCGGGCGTAAGCAAAATTCGTAATATTTCCTACGTTAGCTTATTTGTTCGTTCCAGCAATATCGATGCTAAGTGGTAATATCATGTAGTCAAGTTTTCTTTAGAGTCCATATCGTCCCCTTAATTAAACAACAGTGTATATTTTTTTGGCATTTCGATAAAATCAAGTTTAAAATTTTTGTTTTATTAGACATCTAGCAAAACATTACAAAATCGAATTTTAAAAAATAATCGATGTTTTTAAGTTGTAGTCATTTAAATATTTAGTGGAATAATCAGGCCAATAGCAGATGATATTTCATTAATTTATAGATGCTTTAATTACAAATTAATGAGACTTAAAATACTACGATGTCACTTAGGCTATTTTATTTGTTTTAGTATATGTATGAAAATCATTATAGACTGTGTTGTTTTATATGTATACACTATTTTATTTGAATCTTTTTGTCGAACGAATGTCGTGTATATCAATTTATGTACGTCATTTTGCGACTTTATTATATTACAAAATAATAAAAATAGGGTTTAATAAACATGTGATTGCTTTTTATACACTATTTTTATTGAAATTACGAGTATATTCACAGAAACAGAAACAACTAACTAAAACACAAATTCAAACACAAAATTATAAACTATTACTTCAATTGATCATTTAACCCACTTTGTGGAATTAGAATTTCACCAAATTTGGGCCACATACGAAGTCTGACAGTTTAAGAAAGGCAGAGAAGATGTCAATGACGATGCTCGTCCTGGTCGCCCGAGCACGTCAACAATCGATGAAAACATTGAAACAGTGAAGAAAATGATTTTTGATAATCGTCGCATCACTATCAGAGAGATTGCTGATGATGTTGGCATGTTCTTCGGCTCATGCCAAGCAATTTTTACGGATGTGTTAGGCATGAAACGTGCGGCAGCGAAGATTGTTCCAAAATTGCTGTTGAACATCGTCGGCGCATAACTGGTGACGAATAATGGGTATATGGCTATGACATTGAAACCAAATCATCTCAATGGAAACGTCCAGAAGAGCCAAGCCATAGTAAGCACGTCAAGTTCGGTCAAATGTGAAGGTTTTGCTCACTGTTTTCTTCGATCTGCATCATGAATTCTTGCCACAAGGTCGTACGGTCAATAGGGAATACTACCTTGAAGTTATGCGCTGTTTGCACGAAGCAGTTCGTCAGAAACGCACAAAATTGTGGTAAAACCAATAATAGATTTTGCACCAGGATAACGCACCAGCTCACATTTGGGGATACGGTCAAATATAGACCGAAATTCACAAAATTATTGTGAAATGATTTTTGTGTATATTTGAATGATATATATCAAGTTTTGAGTCGGTACCGATATTTATAAGATATATAGAAAGATTAATAACTTTTTCGGGTGTGGTTCTTATATGGGAGCTATGCCCTATTATGGATCGACCATCATAAAATTTAGTACACCAATTTATATATCTATAAGAATTATTTGTGTCGAATTTTAATCTGGCAACTGTATTTGTACCAGATTTAAACGTATTTAAGTTAGTTTTAGATGTGGACTTTATATGGCGTCTATGGTCAAACATGGGCCGAACAAAACAAAATGTAATTAATTTGTTTTTGTGACCAATGTTTATAATTATTATAATTATTAAGGAGTTTCCTACAGGCTAATTTGGTCAAAAATTTCGTTTTGCAATTTCTTTTTATATGACACTTATTGCTGCCTAATTTTGTATTAACATTTCAATTTAACAGACATTTATTTATCATTAAGCCATATTTCGGGAAGATATTTGTATGGGGGCTTTGAGAAATCATGGACCGAATGTTACTATTTTCCTCTTTTATCATAGAAATAACGTGAACAAAATGTAATGGCATTATCCGGAATATATTTCAAAAAATTGCAAGAATAATGTTGAAAAATATCAAATTTTTATGGAGGTTGTCTTAGATTTTGATCCATAACTCTGGTTCTGCTGTACCGATTTTGCTGATTTTCAATAAGCAACTGCTTAGGAGAATTGAAAACGGGTTTTTGTAAACTTTTTGGTTTTGGTTGTGTCGTTCGGACGTGAGAGTGTTTTACAGAGACAGACAGACGAACAGACAGACAGGCGGGCATAGCTCAATCGACTTGGAATTTCATAAGGATCAAGAATATACATATATACTTTGTTGTGTCTCAGATGAATATTTCTCAGTGTTACACACGGAAAGACACATTTATATATACCATATATCATTCACCACTTATGGCAGTAAAGGGTTTAACAATAATTTTAATTCTTAAATCAAATGAAACTTTCACTTAGTATTCTGAGCATTCTCAATTTTGAAATAGCTGACTGATTGAACATCTGATTCACCTTCTTGGGCAGATTAATTTGAAAGGCATGGCTAGTAATTGATGAATATGTAAACAGTCTTAGTGTGTAAGCAAAACCTGCAAGCGTCTGTTCTTATATTTTTAAAAATGTTTACTGACTATCCTCATAGTGAATATTTATACGGTATTGCAATATTCGAGAGCTGTATGTGCAACCAAAATACATTCGTAATACACTAAACACAAACACTACTACTGTTATCCGTAAATGGTAATGATAGTGTCAGTGGTAATAAGGACATGTACATTGATTCAGACAAATACACCCACACTAATATTTTCATTAGCATACATATATACTATGGTTTTTTTTTTTGTATAAACGCTATAGAAAATACCAAGTAGGAATATATTTTTGTAAAATATTGAAAATGAAAATACATACGATTTGAAACAGACATTTGTTGGCAAATCGCCATCTCATACTTACATTCACAATAATCAATTAATAATTTTTATAAATTATAATTTCTCAACTGGGTATATTATTATTGCAGCAAGAAAAAAAAAAGATAAGAAATGACACCAGTTTTTCATTCATAATACAACATGCATACAAATTTATCACATGAAACTTGCGTGCAAGTTGATGTTCATACTATGACTACAAGTACGATTCTGTATGTAGCATATATTCATAATAGCTGTTACGTTTGATATTTTTGTATAGAAAAAAATAAAAATAATAAAGTGTTACTGCCATCATACCCATGATTGCACTTGAATACCTTGTTGTTCATAACTTCCTAGTTTTATGCAACTGGCAGCATTTCTGAGGGTGTCGATTTATAGCTACTGGAGTATATATATATGTATATTATGCTAAGGTGGTCATTAGGGCGGTGCATACATTTTTAAAAATATAAAAATATAAACATTTAAGAATGCTAAAGATTGCATCTGTCTTGTCTATCAAAGTTATTTGAAAACATATTGATGTATAATTATAAAAATAAATAAATAAATAAAAATATTTTGTTAAATACTAAACGTAAAAATATAAGAAAAAACATTTTCTATTTTTCGTTTTAAGTTTTATTTTTATGCAATAACAAATGCACAAAGTACTGAAATATACTAATTTCTGCTCCCCACTGTATAGCTAACGGGTGATTCAAGTAGAGATACTTTTTTCAATAGCCTTTTTTTTTTGACAGATCACGTGTGAGTCGTGTCATGCTGTCATATTATTTTTGTTTAGTATTGTATGGCATTCATAATTGAAAGACTTACGCCTGAACACGTTTACAAATCGTTCAACTTTATAACGAAAATTCACGTTCTGTGCGGAATGTGTTTCGTGCACCTCGCAAAACTTATGGTCAACATAATCGGCCTACTGAGCGTAGTATTCGCAACACCATCATCCATTTTGAGACCCAGCATTCATTATTGGATAATATTCGACCGAATAGACCACGTCCAGCATGGTTTAGTGTGGTTTTCGGGCTGATGGAATCATCGGTCCATATTTCTTTAAAAATTATGCCGGTGCGAACAAAACCGTCAATGGCGACCGTTATGGTGCCATGATAACCGACTATTTAATGCCTGAAATTAAAGCTCATGATCTCGGTGACATTTGGTTTCACACATCGCATCAATCAATGGATTTATTGAGAGAACACTTCGGTGAGCACATAATTTTACGTTTTGGACCGGTCGATTGGCCACCTTTATCGTGCGATATCACACCGTAAGACCTTTTCCTGTGGGGATATGTAAAGTCTAAAGTTTATGCTAACAAACCCGCTTCCATTCAGACCTTGAAATGCTCGAGCGAGTCATCGAAAATTGGACTCAACGGATAGACCAACTGCAACGTAGTAACGGCCAACATTTGATAGGCACAATATTAAAAAAATAAATGCGAAATAATGAATGTTATTTCAGATGATGATAAATATTCTCCATTAAATTTGAATTTTCTGTGTTTTTTCTTTAAAAAAAGGGAACCTCGAAATGGACCATGCTTTATATACTATATACTATATATACATCGTATATGCACGAAATATAACTCGAAAACTCGTAACTTTAAATGGAATATGCAATCTTTAAACTTTCACAATTTTTTTTTTTTTCATATTTTGCTTATTTTAGATCTTGAAGGCATAAATAGCCACCCTAATGTTCAGGTTATATAGTTAGTAATATGTGTAAGAGACTCATGGACATATTTAACTTAAGTACGTATTTTCTTTTTATGTCATGTTTGCAAATTTCAGTATTTTTTTCTTGCCATTTATTACCATTTGATTTATGAACAGGTAAAAAGTCATATTAACAGGCGAAAGTTTTTATATCACTTCCGGGTATAACTGAATTTCAAGGAATAATGAGGCTTTAAATAGAAATATTGCTGCAGAAAATAAATGATAAATTGATTACGAGTAGATTGGCATTGCGTTTGTAAATGATACTAAAACTATTTATTGATCACAGCATTTTTACTGTGGTGTAACTATTTCAAGATGACTAAACTAATAAAGACAAACAGTTTAGCAAATATTTTGGTGTAATAGCTGTTAAATTAATAATCTCAAAACACTTGTGTACATAAGCTGAATAATTTTAATTTTAAAATTATGATTGTGTATTCTTGTATTATTAACATCAAAGCAGTCATGTGTTTCCAAGCAAAATAAACAAGTCGAAATTATTGCACCAATGAACAATATTTTTGCATTTAAAATAAAGTGTTGTATTTAATTTAGCTGTGTTTTTCTTAAGGACATAATCATAAACTTTCTCATATTTTTGGCACTGATATGTTGTTATACCCTACACTAGAAAATAGTTGATTGAAGGAGGAGTTAAGACAAAATGTTTAGCAGCTCAAACTCAATGATAATTAGGAACCCAAAACTGAAATTTCTTGTGATAGTTTTTATTACGAATAATTTTGTTTGATGAACTCGATTCACATTCATGGTCTCAATGTAAGTATAGAGTGCTTAATATTCTTTTTGACTTCTACAAAAATTCTCATCCTTGTCATATTCGGCTCACAAAAATCACACAATTATTTTGAAGATGCAGTTTTCAAAAGCATAAGCAAAAACATAAATGCAGAATAATAAAAAATATGAAACATTTGTGGCCACATTTCAAAGAATGAAGGAGAAAACAAAAAGTAACTTTCGGAATGTGAAAGGCTTTGGATTGAAAGGATAAAAATTAAGCAAACACATGCCAACAAAACAAAATAATAATAAAAACACAAAAAAAAAATTTAAATAAACATTAAAAACTAAACATACACAACCACAAAGACATTGCAACCATCTTCATATATGTATATAGTCAACACATTGAAATTTGTGTTATGTTTAACTATTACGGCGGCACAAAAGTAGCTTGCCAATGTTTCCAAACTAAATAAAGAAAAATGTATTTCTATTTTAAAAAAGTAAAAAGTCAAGTAATTTCTTGTTCGTTAATCCACCACATTAACATCGAACGCTTTGATTTTTGTTAGGAACACAGACATCCTTGGTTCTTGAATCTATACAAATCAAGCCGACGTTGTGTAGATCTGTAGCAGCCTACAAACATTAATGGATCACAGTTTTGTTTAGCCATAGGCAATTGTGGAGTGTACCACACATTCATTATTCACATTCACAATACCAGCTATACATACATGGGGCAAATATAAACATTTATTTCATGGACCAAATTTATATAAACACACATAAAATTACGATACTAACGTTATTGGCACCGATTGTGGCAAGCGCTAAATTGTTTAAATATTGGTGACTTGAGAAATGACAGTTTTGTTTTATGTAAAACAAACTTGCACATAGGAAATCAATTGGGGGTAATAAAGGAATTGGTTACATTTTAGTTTATACACGGATGTTCACATGAAACACAGATGGTTTAAACTGCTGGTAAATCCGATATTATCAACTCACTAATCGCTATATTTGTCAAAGACCCTGAGTGTTAAGCCAAAAGGATTCTAATGGAAAATTGTATGAGACATGTAAGAATGTAGAGTGATCATGGTACCATTCAAAATTATTACATACACACTAGACCTGTCCTTAAAAATAGATTTACTTTGGATTGGTCATATTTTGATCTTCAGCTTCAGTCTTCGGTTTCCAGTTAACTCAATAATTAGACACATTAGACTGTAGTCTAGGGTTTGTTAATTTCCAGATGGATGAAATTCCTACGTGATGAATACTTGAATAGCTTGTCCAGCCTTTCGTATAAGAATGTTATGTTGGCTGTATGTTCGAAAAATGTTCGTTGGAAAAATCGAATAATTTATAGCGAATAATTATTACAATATTTGGCAATTTTAATTTTCAACGAAAATATTATATTTTTTCAAAAGTCCCACAAATGAATAATTAAATAAAAAAAAGTGATGTGATAGATCTTAGTATATATATGCATAAATAAAGGGGTTTTCAAGAAGAACTTTATTTGCTAACAGCGGCATATTTAAATATTTATCATGAAAGGATTGATTGATTTAATAATAAATTTTTCAAGTTGTAATTCCTAACTTCAGTAAAAATAATTTAATGAAAATTAAATTTAATGAACTCGAGCCTAACTAAAATTTATCAAGAAGTAAAAATTAACAGTTCGATTATGAAATTAATAATTATTCTACAATTCAAAAAATTCTAATAAAATTTGCGCTAAGACTGCGTAAGAAACGTGAATAAGGATATATTTCGAAAGCCAGTTTAGCTTTAGTAATTGTCATTATTTTTATATGGAATGTGTTTAAGAATCGGTATAATCGATTATAGCACTTTCATTTGTTTTTATATCCATCATTTAGCCGATTTTTATGACTATTGGTCTAGATTTGAATGCAGTGTCCTACTTCGAAAAATCACTTAAGAGCGCATAAATCTCTTATAAAAATTACTATTAAGCTGAAATTCACATATGCATGTAAATCGTCTTACAGAATTTCATTATGATTGGCACGTAATAGGTGAATAGCACCCTTATGAGGACTACTCCCGAAAACTCATGAACCTACATAAACATCCATATCGAACCGAAATTTTACACAGATTAGTTATAAGTATGTACAAATTATATTATTGACTTTTGTGAAAGTTGGTCCATAGTTGACCATAGCTCCCATACAAGGTTCACTTCTCGGAATAGCCACAGAGTATACATAGGTGACAATTTTGACGTTTGAAACAGCCAAAATCAGTTTCCTAGGGCTTTTTGGTACTGAATTTATTGTGTGCTAAAATAAATCGTTTTATGTTACACGCTACAGAAATATAATCAATGCGCAATTCTGTCAGAAAGAAATACATACATATAATATATAAGTTCTTGATTATTACTGGAATATGCATAAAATTCTTATAAAGGTTGTTATTGAGATGCAATTCAATAAAAATAAACCTAAAATAAACAGAAATTATGGTACAATATTTTATGAAGTTTGCCCCAAATTAGGTAATTTGGTATATAAGATTCAGCTCAGCCGAATATAAACTTGTTTGTTTTTTGATTTTAATGTTTTATACATTCCCAGCATACCATTCTAGGAGCGCTCCGAAAAAGGAGCCAGAAAAGAGTCCAACTAAAAAGCATTTTCGGAGCGAAAGAAAACTTTGCTTAAAAAATTAATTTTTTTTCCATTTTTATATATTTTATTTAAATGAATTTCATTTCATTTTTTTTACTGTAAATACAATTTATTTACTTTTTTCCATTTCTAATTTAGTTTATTTGTAAATGAATTCCCTTTTTGTTTAAGTAAAAACAATTTAAAAAAAAATAAAAAGTGCGACCTTTAAATTTGTTGTATTTAAAATTGTAAAGACTCTTTTTTGACATAATGTAAGAGCTCTTTCTGAGCCCAAAAAACTCTCATAAAAGATTCTTTTCTGAATTATGTAAGAGCTCTTTCTGACGGACCATTTTCGAATGTAATGCCCCACTTTTCTGAAGGTTTTCGAAGCAATAATGATTGTTTTTTGGGCTCATAAAGAGCATAAACGCTCCGGAAAAGATGTCATAAAGGACTCTTTTCGGAGTCATATGACTTGCTGGGTTGTTGCAAAAGATAAGGTTTATTTTGAATTTGAAAACAAATGATTTGTAATAAATGAAAAAAGGGAATCATCAGGTATTTTTAGCTAAGAGTATAAGGCATATACAAACCAAATCTTTATTTAGGGGCAGGACTATTAAAAAATGTGTATTTGTGAATAAATAAACGTACATAAATACAAACGTATATACAAATATTTATAGACAGAAATAATAATAAAAAAATTTACATAGCCCGTTCATGGTGAATGAAGTCTCTTGAGGGCCACAAAATGTATACTTCTACATATGAACTAACAAAACTGAAGAAACGTACAAACCAACGACAATTGAAAATTAGAAGAAAGTGTATTGAAATGGTGAGGAATACACTCTACAAATGTTCTTACGATAATTAATAAATCAGGCTTTTCGATAATTAATAATTAATTAATTTATGAATCATGCTTTTCGATAATTAATCAGGGAATCAGTCATGCGTATATATAATGTTCTAATGACATTTACTACTGAAAAAATAATAAAAACGGCTTCTTTAATTTTAATGGTGCAAAGAAGAAAACTTTAAAAACTAATAAGTTTGGGAATTTTTACTGTTAAAGTGCTGATGAAAACATGGAATCAATAGTTAAAAGTGTATGTTTTGAATTGCCTCTAGTTCAAAAAATTCAATCATGACTTAAATAAAAAATTAAAAATATAGTTCTAAATATTTCTGCAATAAAATTTAGGCAATTAATTTGTTACCATGAAATATATTCATAGAAAGTTTATCAGTCTTATAGATTCACCAAAAAATCATCAGTAGTTTTACAGTAATAATAACCAAAGTTATTATTTATAATTTTTTCTTTGGAAATATTGAATTTTTATTATTTTTTCAACACTTAATAATTACTTTATAGAAAAAAAATAAAGGGAATAGGATTTCTGGAAAAACTTTTTTAAAACAGTATCTATTTTCTTTTTAATAAAATTTGATGAAATAAAATGAAATAAACTTGTGTAAAAATAGACAAAAGAAAAACCTAGTTTGATTTAGGTTTAAAATCATGTTTCATTTGCAGCCTTTGCTTGAGAATTTACATTGAAATTCTACTGAATGCAAAATTTGTTTCTCTCTGTGTAGTGGTGTGTGTGTGTATGTGTGTATTTATTCATGCCTGCGCATGTATGTGCTTTTTATATAACCGCACGGCATAATGAACGTAGTACACTCGTACATATAGATCTCATTGTGCTCATTCATAAAAGATTTTGTATGTATGAATAGTTAAAGTGATGTAGTACTGGTCTAGTGAATCCAAGACCGAAACCATATTAAATATACATTTAAAACACTCACATGCATACATATACATCAAATTTGCCACACACATGCAAAATCACTATTATAGACAAACGGGGGCTAGAGAATCACAGACCATCATGCATTCACTAAATGCTAAGGCAATCTGAACAGTTTTTTTTTTTTTTCAAAATCTTACCAAATCGTAGTTTGGCAAGGACGTGTCGCATGAACATTGATAATAGGTGTAAAACAAGGGATACTAATTACATTGTTGGTTGCGAGTGTTATGTACATCAAAAACTAAAGTGTTGTTCTGTAATAAACAACCTGGGATAGTTGTTAATGTTTCATCATACAAGTTTTTAAATGTTATAGAATACACTAGACAGAGATAAATGCTTTTTGCTGACGGTACGCAGGGTCGTATGAGCATTTCTGTGAAGATTTAGATACTATCCGTCACGTTTACGAAAGATACTAATAACGTTTCCTGATGAAACCAGATGGTAACTTTAGGGAACATAAACCTCCTTATTAGTACACATATTTCGTATTGTTGAGATGATGTAAATTTACACTCTTGATCGGAACATCTCGAGGTATCTGTATCTTGTCTCTTACTTATGGTATCTTGACCACTGAATATATTGATTTACGCAGTGACTGTGTGACTGCCCTGTCCAATCAAATCCAAAAAGAAATCGATGCTTCTTATCAACTTAAATGGATTGAGTAACCTGGTAACTCCGTTATAAATTAGAAAATGAAATTTCGCCAGTGGCATCTTTTAAGTCATTTAAGTCATTGAAATTTTTCCAACATTTTGACAACATTCAATATCAAACATTGCTAATCTTTAAAGGCAACCTCAAAGAGTAGAGGCAGTTTACAGGCATATTTAATTCCAAAGCATGCAAAGTAAACTACAATAAAGCAATGTATTATAGAGCAATCAGTCTCTCTTAGATTCTTAAACATCATCTATTTAACTCACCGTATTTTGAGAAATTTCATTATGCAAATGGTGGATCTATAAAATTTACATTTTACAAGACTACTCGACTGATACATAAATAAGCGAAACTTCTTGCAATTACACAGCAAATTAAAGTATTTTCTTAGTTGCCATACAAATGAGTTAAAGAAAAGATCTGCTCTTTTTTTTTGAAAAATTTTCAGTCCATCCTCTTATAAATACCAACATGCATGCATATATTTTTGGGTGTTTATTTTTTAGTCTTAATTACTTTTTTCTCTCACTTGTTGTGTGTACGTTTATATGTGTGTAGATGTATATAGTATGTATATGTGTGAATGTACAAATTAAAAACAAAGAAGAAGCAGAAGAAACTGATTAAAATATAAAAAAGTTCATTTATCTCTTTTTTATTTTTTTTGTAGTTGGTGCTGCTGCTGCTGTTGGTGTATATTCGTGTGTATTTATTTCATTTCAGTGTTGTTTTTTTACTTTTAGGTAACGAAGCGTTTTAATTACTTTGTCAAATGAAAAAAGCTCAAGGCTAAGTGAATAAAGCAGCAGCAGCAACAGCAACTATATCTATAATATCAACAAAAGCAACATCTACATACATGCATACATACATATGTATCTAATTGTGTTGCTGTGTAAGAGAATATTTTGAAATATTTACATACATACATATTTTTCACTAATACACAAACAAATAAAAATATAAACAAACGCATATAAGTATATGTAAATAACATATTGGAGTAGTAGTAAGCACATTTGTATTCACATGGATATTAACTTCTATCAAATAGACATGCAAATGTTTTTTTTTTGTTTTTAAAAATAAATGAAAATTTCTGAAAAACAACATAAAAATTAAAAAATAAAATAATGTATTTTTCTCTTTCTCTTTTTTCTCTTGTAAATTTACTTGTAAACTTTTAATTAAATTAAAATTTTTATTCCATACTTTTGCAAGTACAAGTGTGTATCCTTTCATGTGTGCAATTATTTTCCACAAACATTATATTTCCTTAAAAAAAAAACAAACAATAATGAAAAATATGTTTTTTTTTTTGTTCTACAGCATAGACAGTGTTCAAGTGTATTAAAGAATTAACAAAAAATGTTGTTGTTTACTATTGTTGCTGCATAATGGAATCATAATAGAGTTCCTAATTTCGGATAAAATTTTATCTAGCTTATTTTTGTGTTTCTCTTGTCCTTTTTGTCGCTTTTTATTAAATAATTTTTAAGCTTAAGGTCACTTTTTGTTTTTTATAAAAGATTTTTTTATTTATATATATAATTTAACCCGATATTTCGATTCTTCTTCAGGAATTATTTTATTTTAATATTTAAAAAATATCAAATTTTCTATGTGTAAATAAATATTTTGAGCGGCCGGGCGGAAGGATTTTCTCCTCCATGGTATACAGAACACCGGCTTCACATAGTTCTGATTCCCTGTATTTGCAACTACTTGTTTTAAGACAGTTTTAAGAACCGTTACAAAACCATAAAAAATTCACTAAAATGAAATGTTAAGAGAAATGAAATAACTCCCAATGATAAAATAGTGTTTGCAATCAAATGGGACATAAATCCATAATGGCTTTATGTCTCATTTTACTAAAATTGGTATTAGACTTAAGGCCATATCCAAATTATGGCTTAATGTGTGTTTGTATTGAGACATATTGAGCCATTATGGTTTTATGTCCAATGGCATTGCGACACCCCACCATATTTCGATATAAGTTTAAAAGGGGTTGACAAAATTGAAAAATATGTTTTAAAGGAAATTAATTTTAAATTTTCAATAATAACATTGAACAGTAAATAATTTTAACAGAAAGATAGTAACATTTTGAATAATAACATTTTGGAATGATAACATTTTGAAATACATAAATTGTGTTAATTTCTCCTATTGTTAACATTTATATTTTTGCTTAATAGGTGACTATAATTTTGAGCTAAGTTTTCTGTGTCTTTTGTAGACACAATAAAAAAATCTTTTATATAAAATTATTTTATTCGAAGTTGCCTTCTAGTTAAATATAAAAATTTAATTTGAAATTTATTTTTGTATACTTCATTATATGTTCTACATTAGCTTTCCGTTGGAAAGCATAAATGTAAAATCATACAGAAATATACAAAGAGACACTAGCAAAATGTAACGTTTTCTGGCCTGCTAAAAAAAAAAAAAAAACGTTACATTTTGCTAGTGTCTCTTTGTATATTTCTGTATGATTTTACATTTATGCTTTCCAACGGAAAGCTAATGTAGAACATATAATGAAGTATACAAAAATAAATTTCAAATTAAATTTTTATATTTAACTAGAAGGCAACTTCGAATAAAATAATTTTATATAACAATTTTTTACTCGTAAGAGGAACAAAAATTCTCATTTAAAAATCTTTTATAAAAAAAAGTGACCTCAAGCTTAAAAATTATTTAATAAAAATCATACAAAAAGGTCAAAGAAAATAGAATAAAATTTTTCAAAAAAAGTCTGTGCCGAATCTTAAATACCCTCCACCTAAATATAATATCAATTATAAAAACAACACTTGTGTTAGGACATATTTAGTTCAGTTTATTACCCTCTTATTCAAAAACGATTATTAAATTTAACAAACGTTTATTAAGCCAATTATATGCAAATCTGTCTTAATAAACGTTTGTTAAATTTAATAATCGTTTTTGAATAAGGGGGTTAGTGTTTTATATATTTCTTAAATGGAAATTTTACGCATAATTTAATTAATGTCAAATATTTTGAAATTTCAACTAATTTTTATCATTTATAATTGATGTAATTACCAGTTCATACTATTATTTACAGAGTTTATTATTTTATCAGCAATCTTGTGTGTAATTTAGCAATTTTAAAATTAAAATTAGTTTACATTACCCGATTGGTTTAAAATTTATTGATTTTCTCCACAAGTTCAGGAACTGAGTATAAACAAGTTAGAGTGCTATGTACGGCTCCGCCGAATTTTAAATATCATCCACCAAAATATAATGAGAATTACAAAAGCTATACTGTTGTTAGGACTAGAATATCATTATTCAGTGCTTTTTATTTAGTATTATCGCTAATTTTATAAGTCTTTGATATATTATTTAATAGAAAAGTTGAACCCTTATGTGTGCGGCAAAAAAAAAAACACCTTCTAATGTGCTGTAAGGGACCTGGGTACCTATATGAGAGTTACATAAGTAGAGCAAAAGCATTTTCGCACTAAATACATTGTTCAAGCGTAGTTAAGAGATATGTTACATAATTTTTCTTAACGCCTTAAGGTTTGCAAGCCACTTACAGCTTCAAGTAATATACTTGCAATGGCCGCTTTCTCATATAAAACACGTAAAGGTAGGCGGGTACCTTGGTGCGCATTAAAGGGTGTTAAAAGTAAATTGGTCTCTCAAGCAAATTACACAAAAAAAAAAGTCAAGGCGTACGGCTGCAGAAAAACTAAATTATTTGAAAGTTAGTAGTTTTCGAAACGTTTCAGATATACAAATTATCAATTGCAATGAAAAAACTTTAACTGAAAACGCCAAATTCTTCGTACTTGGTGCACACATAAGGGTTAAGAACAATATAATTTATTTCAAATGTTTTGAAATTTTATCTAATTTTAATCATTTATACATAATTGATGTAATTAACAATTCTTACCATTATGTACAGATTTTGTCTGATTATCATAACAATAATATCAGTTTCACTTTTACAATATTAAGCAGTTTTAGAAACTACTAGAAATTTATTTGTGTTAAACTCCCAAAAGATTAAAATAATGTGGGTCTCCTTCCATCTTGCGAAATCCCGTCCACTGCTGACATTCCTAACTTGGGAAGAACACGACATTTTGAATGCTATATTATTACATCATCTAAAAAATTGCAAGAATATGAACCAGTTGGGAACAAAAACCAACTTTCCGAAAACTTGCTCCGGAAAATTAACGTTCGCGATAATTCGACTAAGAATTGGACACAAATTCTCACACATGTACACATGTACTTATTGGGAGAAAATCACACTCCGAGTTGGGCAGACTGCAACATATCAACCAATGTATCTCACATCGTAGATGAATGCCTTATTTACTACTACTTGCAGATTTCTGGAAAAATATTTGTGATAAAAATATAAAATTTCTCTCCAAATTTTTTGTTGAAAGTAAACTTATTGATAGTATAAAAGCTTATAAATATAAATATTTCGGAGTCGATAGCCATAACAGCTTGTACTCTTCCTCCCTACATATTATTTACTATAATTTAATTATGTAGTTAGTACTAAATAAATAATTAAATAAATAATTTGTGTTACATTTTCTATAGATAGGAGATATCACCTATTATGGGGCGATCATCATAAAATATTGTGCCGTAATTTCTATTTATGTGAGGCTTTCTTTATTTATTAGAATTTCATTTCAATACAAGAGTGTTTTGGGTATTAAAGTATTCTCGGAAGTGGATTTTATATGGGACCTATTATGTGATGATTACAGTGAAATTCGGTATGACGAGTCATATCTATATGTGTGTTATTTGTGGCGAATTTAAAGTTTATAGTGATGTTTATTAAAGATTTATGCACATTTAAAGGATTTTCGGAAGTGTAGTTAATATGATTGCTGCGTTCAAATATGTAAAACTAATATCGTTGTATACTTCTTATTTCTTTGCAGTTATGTACCATAGAGCCAAATTCCGGCAAGGTTTTTTTTTTATAGAGGCTATAAGATTTACACGATTTTCAGCAAAACTTTACCTTCTTTTTAAAATAATTTATGGTAAATTTAATGATATTGTCTTCATTATATTTGAATAAAATAGCAAAAAATATCGAGGTTACCTGAAACTTTGGTTTATTACTTAGATCCTACTAGAGCGATTTTGTACATTTTCAATAGCAAACATTTCGTTGAAACAAATAATTTTCGCTCATAACTACATTGCTCTAAGTATTTTTTCGAAGCTTTATTATGCATATAGCAGACGGACGGACATGCTAGATCGAGAATCTTATGCTTTTTATTTATTTGACCAATATTTCGGTGTGTTATAAACGGAATGACATACTTAATATACCCCCATCATATTGGTGGTGGCTATAATGTAAGGCTTAGTTTGGTTGAATTGGATCTTAACAATGTTATTTACAAGTGTCTTACAAGTGCCATAGTAGAAATGATGAAAATTATGTTCTTATAGCTTCATCTCAATAACGTTGTTTACAAGAGCTTAATGGTTGTTATAAGGATATATGGCATATTACTTTATTTGTTATGGACCGACAGCTACAAGATACTGTAGTATAATTGGCGTATTACCGATATTAGTATGATTTCTAGATTAAAGTTACTGATCAGTATAAAATGCTGGTTCGATATCGATATTTATTAGATATTTTTGTGTGGTTACTAATTTTTCAGAAGTGGTCCTTATGTAGGAGCTATGACCAATTATGGGTCGCTCCTCATAAAATTCGGTACGAAAAATTTTATTTTTATCATATTGTCTTTTTATCTTGAAAATAACTAGTGTAAAATTGCATAAATTTATCTACAAAATATATAAACAAAAAAATGTGTGAAAAATATAAATATTTTGAAGATGGTCTCAGATTTTTATTCATAACTCTGGTTCTACTCTACCGATTTTACTGATTTATAGTACCAAACTGGATAATTATTAATATTCATTTCTAAACTTTGTGAATTTTAATATTGTATTTTAGACGTGACAGTGTTTATGGGGATGAAGGCTGATTACTCCGAGAGGTCGTGTTTTATTTGATACAATTCCTAAAATAAGATTGCATGCGATTTATAGTTAAAAACCTACTTACTGGCCTACTGATCCACAGAAGATACCGGATTTTTGGATTTTAAAGTGATAAAAAATATCCCGAGAGAAATGATTCGTGCTGAATATTCGTTAGAATTATCAACAGATCACTCACCCAAAATTGTTACATATCAAGCCCCCGAGAAATTGTATTCCGTCTGGTAATTTAGCGATGACACGCACAAGTATAAATTGGGTTAAATATAGAAAATACCTCTGTACACATTATTTTGAAAACTTTCTGCTAAGAACACCAGAAAATATTAATTAAGAAAGTAATGATCTTAAACTGGAAATTTAAGTGGTGGTTGGGCAAGAAATTACACTTAAAAAGAGAATCTATTTATTAGCCTTTTAAAAAAGTAGTTACCACAAACACATCAAGTGAAACAATTGAACTGCCACTAGACGTACGCAGCTGTACCCCTACGTATTGAAATTCGAGAGATCAAAACAGCTATTATTAATTAAAACTCTAAAACAGCAGCTGGTATTGACGAAATCAGTAACAAGAATCTTATGGAGCTCCCGGATAGCAATAAAATAATAATAGTACTTCATTTTTATAAAGCTATATAACGCCTTGAATATTATCCACCAGAATGGAAGGTTTCACTGGTTACCATTATAACTAAGCTGGCAAAAAATCACACAAAAGTAGAATCATATCACCATCACCCATCTTCCGAATTAACAATTTGTTTTTAGATTATTCCAAATTAAATGTCTCATTGGCAGAAACTCTAAACTTAGTTTAGTTTGTAAACTCTTACTTTACAACTTAATTATAAAACATATATGGTGTTATGGAATACAGCTTTGGTAACTGGCCTTAGCTTAAAATTTAGACGGAATCCAAAGACGCCAAAACAAATTGCTATGAATAATCACAACTGCCCGCCGGCATATAAAAAAACTCGAATATTGATTGAAGACCTAAACGTGCCATGGTAAAAGCTGAAATTAAAAAAATTGCAGAAAAATCCTAAAAAAAGCTTGAAGTACAACTAAAATCCATTTGTCTGCAATATTTTAATGAATAGTGGCTATATTCGGCTAAGAAGAAGAGATATAGCGGATCTGAGCCAAAGACAAGAAGGAAAAATGCCAACGTAAATAAATTTCATTAGATATACAATTTAAGTTACTTACTTACTTTGTGTTAGAGCATTTTTAATGAAGGTACAATATATAAATATAAATAAAAAAATTTTTTACTTTTAAAGTAAAAGAAACGTAAGCCATCAACATCGCACAACACTGCAGAAAACTTAAATTAAATTGTTTGTTAATTAAATTTAAAGACAATTGTTTGTCGAAATATTGGAAATAAATTAATGAAAAATTAAACACGAACAAGAGTTTTTGTATTTTTAATAAAACAGACCTCAAGCCTAATTATTAAATTAAAAATATTTTTTGACACTATAAAAGGTCTACAGGGCACATAAAAAACAATCATTCGTTACTTTTTTTCAATGCAAGTGATCCTATTAAATTAATTCAATGACAACTTGCGTATGTTTGATACTAGTTTTTATTAATTTAAATATCACTCATACGCTATGTAATACAACAGGCTCTAAAGGGTGGTTAAATTGTAAGGGCCGATGTTGAATGTGAACCACACCTAAACGCCAAGCTTTTTTCGGAATTTTATTTGACATTTCTCTATTTCAGACTTACTCAATTTGAACCATGGAGAGATACACAATCCAACAACGTGTTAAAGTTATCCAGACTTATTATGAAAATGGCAACAGTGGATGATCAATTTTCGAAGAAAATCATCTTCAGTGATGAGGCACATTTTCACCTCAGTGGATTCGTCAATAAACAGAATTGCCGCATTTGGGCGAATGAGAATCCAAGAGTGATTGTCGAAAAACCAATGCACCCACAAAGAGTGACTGTTTGGTGCGGTTTATGGGCTGGCGGCATCATCGGGCCGTATTTTTTCCAAAATAAGGCCGGTCAGGCAGTTACTGTGAATGGTGTTCGCTATCGTGAGATGATAACGAACTTTTTATGGCCCGAATTGGAAGATATGGATGTGGACGATATGTGGTTTCAGCAGGACGGTGCCACTTGCCACACAGCTAACGAAACAATGGCTCTTTTGCGCAACAAATTCAATGGCCGTGTTATCTCACGTAATGGCGATGTCAATTGGCCGCCAAGATAATGTGATTTGACACCGTTGGACTTTTTTCTTTGGGGTTATTTGAAAGAAAAGGTGTACGTCGATAAGCCAGCAACAATTCAAGAGCTAAAGGATGAGATAATTCGGCACATTAACGGCATTGAACCTCAATTATGCCTCAGGGTCATCAAAAATTTGGACCATCGAATGGAGGTGTGCCGCCGTGGTCGCGGCGCACATTTGGCCGATATTTTGTTCCATACATAATTGAGTAATACCAGTATATCATAATAAAATAAAATTACAATAATTTCCTAAATAGTTTGTGTTTTATTCAAAATCAACATCGGCCCTTGAAATTTAACCACCCGTTATAATAAAGATTATTTGCAAATATACTTACTCGTATGTTCTTATATCTCCTTAACTAATAGTTACTATTTATAGAGAATAAACTAAATATTTAGAACATGTTAATGTATAATAGATAGTCTGCTTTCAAAAAAAAGCAATACTGAATCAAAATTGACCATCTTAAACCTGAAACCTATTTATATTGAAACTTTGACAAATGTGTTCTAGACTTTATTTCTATTTCTGACAATAATATCCATTAGTAAATGTCATTTGTGTTTGATCAAAAATACGTGTTTGTCTTTGGTCAGAAAGATGAGATCACTCAGTATGTACATATATTTGGTTTTATATATTGTTTATTTTCCTTAATTTAGATTTTAGTTACAACACCGCATACTTTTCGTTGAAGTACAATTTGAAATTACTTGTTTTACTTTGCAGTTAACTTTAAAATCAAAGTCTAACTATAATACAAGTTCTATTTATAATTACTATTTGTATTTTCATTTCCATGCGCCTAAACAACGCATGGCTTTTTGATGTCGATTAGTTTTTGTTGTGTTTGGTGCTGTTAGTGTCTAGTCCGCTAACTAAGTATTTAATGCACAAGCTCTCCAGGACAATTGCTGTACGAGTATTTTTCATTTTGTTGTAATATGTATATAATAGTATTTGCAAAAAGTCTTTTAGTTTTTCATTACATTTTATATTGTTTGGGTTTTTGTTGCATTTCGTGTAAATTCGTTAACAACTGTGTCAATTACATTTTACTATTTACTGGGATAAAAAGAAATTATAGATAAAATAAGAATTAACGAAGCATTTGTGCCATATAATTTAGTAACGGTCGTTGAACAATAAAAAAAGAAAAAACAGCAAAAAATAAAATAAAATTAAAAGAACCATTAAGAGGCAATGAATTTTCAAACAAATACATTGAATCCCAGCCAAAGGCACTAAGCAAACACACTTAAATAGTTACATACATATTAATGTACGATACAGTTAACATGCAAAACCAAAACCTTTTATATTAACAAAGTATTAAAGTATGTGTAAATACATGTGTAGCGTATATATTTAGTCATACATTTAATACGCTCCGAAAATTGGACCTTGAAAGAATTGTATTTTAATATAAACTTTTTATTAAAAAACATTTGGTTGCTGTGGGATTATATCAATAAAAAAGCATTACATTTTCAGTAAAAAAAGGAAACGAAAAAAATCATAAAAAATTTTAGTGAATATTGATTTCATACATACATTTCTACGTTTTTTTTTTACATTTTATTTGTAGCCAAAACTTCTTACTACCTCTCCACCATGTTTAAATTATTTGCAAAGTTTTATGTAAATTTTTTGTATTTGTACTTTTTTATTAGTTCTTGTGCTTCCTTTCTTTGCTATCAATACTTGTAAGCCAAAAAAAAATACCAAATTGATTCATAGATAAAAAGGATTTATTTCTATATACCCTACGTAAACAAAAGCAGAAGGATTATCTTTGCTGCTTGATTTGGATCCATTGGCTTAAGTTCAGTGAAAGTGTTTAGAAAATTGAGCAGAGATCTTTTAAGATGGGCTAAAGAGAGCAAGATTTGTTTGAATAGAATCCTTATTTGAAATCTTTATACTTCGATATGTCATCTTTACATAAAAAGTTTCTATTGTTCTTTTGTAGGAATTTGAAAAAATAACAGTTTGAAAACATTTTTAAGAACACAACATTATATATGTAAGAGAGCACTGTGCTTTTAATGCAAACTATCGCACTTATCGAGAATACATGGTAAACTGTACTTGGTTTTTGGAGATGAAATACCACTTCGGCTTATATCTTCAAGTTAGCAGTACCTTCTGATCCATCTTAGCTTGCGGAGATACTGGTGCCTGCGGATATATCCAGATTTTCTTTAGAAGAGCTTTATGAACCGCAAGGAGATTTCAAAATAATGGCGATAAATTGCAGCATAATATGAAACTCTATTACCAAATTCAGTCAGCAGGATGACAAATATCCGTTTAAACTGAAAATTATATGTCCTGCAATGAAACTGATAGGCCTGATAGTAAAATTTACAAGCAATCAATCGAAGAATTAATGGATCGATTATTAAATTGGTTTAACAAAGCACTTCACAAAGATATGCTCCTGAACATTGGATATGATGACGACAATATCACTGTGTCGTACAAGGATACTGCAAATAGATAAAATAACGTACATAAATTAATCTCGTACCTACGTAACAAGATTCACTGTCGTCAAACCAATACATTGAAAAAAATTCTGCGTGATCGATTCGGTGTTCATGCTATGATATTAAATCTCCCAAAGAATGATTTTAGCAGGAGTTCTTGTATTGATTCATAGATAAAAAACCTCCTCTGCCATTGATTGGCTCTGGATAACCAAAGTTTTTAAGCTTAGAAGGGCTTTTTTTTGTCAGAGAAGGACGTCGTCATATGGCAACAGGACAATTTGTTAGATATGGGGAGTTGTTTCATTTATTCTAACAAGGAATCACAATGAAACCCCTGGATGGCCCACGTTTGTTACATACAATTTAATTAACATTTTCATCAGACTGAAATTTTATGCGCCGGATGTGCAATCAGTCTGATGGTAGGAAAAACCATAATTAAGGTAATATCCTTCCTATTAAACGGCGAAGTTGGATAAGATTTGTCTTGTGTCGTTCAAGTTCGCCGAATTTTACAGCTTAAGAAATATTTGTTTTGAGTTTTTTGAAGCCTGTAGGCATATTTAAAGACACTGTAAGCTTTCAATTATAATGCATACAATAGATTAGTGAGAGAAATTTCGCAATAAATGATGTAAAATATTTACAAAGATCTAAAATGGTAATAAACAATGGATTCTCAAATGCTATTAGGTGTATACCTGAAAAATGCGATAGTTTTTCAAATATTTAGCATTTATATTGAAATATTCGTACTATATAAATTGATGACTGCTTTCCATCATAGCAATATATCGATTCTGCTTCGAGAGAGTTGCTCATCTTTTGAGGTCAAGAACGAATCAAACCAATTTCGTATAACCTGTTCTAAAGTAAGGCGTATGCCAGAGATAGCGTTCTGTAGCAATCGAAACACGTCCGATGGAACAATGTCTGCACTATAAGGCGGATGCAGATTCTCTTCAAACGAGTGAGTTGCAAGCGGTGCAGATTCTCTGTGATGGTCTGACCACATTTTAGCAGCTCATAATATAGAGAATTACCTTAGCACCATGAATATTGGGCTTTGGTATCATTTCGGCTGGTTGATTAGGCTACGGGTTGTCGTCAATTAATTTTAATTTAATTTTCATTGCAAGTAATTATTCGGTGGAAAAATTATCTTCTTTTATAGCGTTTAATTCGACATACAAAATCGTCTTTCAAGGTATCTAGATTTTAATTTACTGGGTACCTATTTTCCTTTTTCTGCTGCTCGCAAATATTTTGAAATATTTTGAAATGCCTCAAATTCATGTCTTCAAAATTTTTTGGCTGGCCTGGGCAATATTTTTCTTTGGTGAGCATAAATTATCTCTCACACGTTGAAACCGATTTAACACATTCATTATACAAATGTAGTAGAACAAACTTACACATTTTCAAAGCAAAAGAGTACTTTTTTTTACACTATAATTCAACAACAAATAATTGACAGATATGTATCACTCAAATTGACATGTAAGTTATGAATTTCCTATTTTTAAGTTAGATATCCAATATACAGGATATTATATTCATTACGTATTTAAGTCTGGGTTTATATTATGTCATCGTGTTTTATGACCTTATAATAAGACAATGAATTATATTTTTTCATTGTTATATAAGTTCTATGTTTACTATCAGTATTACTCTAATAGATACAATAATGATTAAAGTGTATACAATTATTTAGGAATCGATTCTGTATAGAGTGCTTTAATCAAATTTATAATTTGTAATGTGTTATAAATGTTTTGGTCTTTTAATTTTATCAAATAAATTTCATTCAATGTTTAATATACGATACTCGGTATTAGTTTGTGTACATAGAATGCATATGGTGAAATATTTTATTTGGTTAAAGTCTATGAAATAAAACTGAAAATGAATTATTTCCACTGCACTAAATATATTTTTTAAATACACAAAAATTGAAAATTCATAGAAAAATCTATTTTATTTCACCAGCTTTACAATTTTTGCAGACACTATAGTTACGAAGATTAGGATCATATTTATGTAGATTAATTTTTGGTATGTATGTATGTACGAGCATATTCCTTCTACACCTACATTTGAATGAGTTCTATTCATATATATAATCCTTTAGAATTGTTTAATATTTTTGTGTATTTGCATATTGAAGTAAATAAATAAATACAACACCCAGCTGATTCAATTGAATTTGTTTTGTGGTATTTGCTCATATTATTTAGTGCAACTTATATTGTGAGTTTTATTGAAGTGTTTACGTTTTACTACAGGTGAAATAAAATACAAAATACTTATGAATTTATTAAGTTCAAAATATGGAATATGAGAAAATAGTTTAAATTTGGGAGCACTTGCATTTATTTAGCTTCCTTATAGTTTCGAATACTAGCACTCACAATATTTGTTTCCAATTTTTGGGATTCACAAAAAATGTTGTACCAATTACTACTGCTTTCAAATCAGTAAAGGTTGTTTGCTGAGGTCACCAGACCTCACATGACCGGTCGGTTTTTTTCAAATAAGAAAATATTAACTTGTATGCGGTTTCGCTTTTAGAATACTCTACTTTCGCAGCTACATAAAACCTTGGCCGAGATGGAACTGTTTGCGGTTTCCTTATTAAGACAGTTGTAGATTTCTTTTACAGTTTTGTCATTTTTACTATGATTTGAAAGCTCTTTATTGGTCATTGTTAGTATTTTTATTTTTGTTTATGATCTGAGTTTTATAAAATTATTAACATTATTGGATGTTTTCTATTTTTTTGTAACAATTAAACAAGATTATGTCGGATTTCGAGGAATTTGTGCACGATTTTTTTCTATTTTAACCGTAGACCGACCCTTGGAACAAAAATGTTCCATTTGAGTTTTATTTTTCTCATAAATTTTTAATAAGTGGCTATTTTATTGACGTCTTCTAGTAATTTGTGAATGTATCGTTATTGATTGCTTTTTAACATTTTTTAAGAAAATTTATTTTCAAGAGTGTTTTCTGCTGACGATTAGGTCAAAGAATGAAAGTTTAGAAGAGTTATTTGATGCTGTCTATGGGCAACCAATATTTCGAGCAATTATGTCGCAAAGGACCTTCAAGGATGTTCTGAAAACTCTTCATTTTCATGATGATATAAATCGCCGCCAACAAAGAAGTGACGATAAATTTGCGCTAATTAGAAAATTAGATTTGACAGAAGGTCTCAAAGGCCATAATGTCACTATGGTCAACTTTTTTTCTTCGCAAAGCCTTGGTCAAAAGCTGCTAGAAAAAATAAATATAACTATGGTAGGAACTTTGCGCAAAAACAAGAGAAGTATTCCGCCAAATCTACTAGTAAGCAAAAATGTTTCTCTTTACCAATCCCCGTTCGCTTTCACTAAAGATACGACAATTTTGTCTTA
This sequence comes from Bellardia bayeri, assembly GCA_950370525.1. Lineage (NCBI taxonomy): Eukaryota > Metazoa > Arthropoda > Insecta > Diptera > Calliphoridae > Bellardia > Bellardia bayeri. Next base: position 43,530,817 of record OX493266.1, on the reverse strand, counting down.
CATAAGCCAAAAGAATAAATGTACCAACCATAGTGATGAGTACTATATATAAAATGTCAGTTATCTGCACTGATAATAAGAAACTTCCGAAAATAATTTCCTTCAACAACTTTACAAAAGGTGGCGTAGACACTGTCGATAAAATTCTATAAACGGAAAACAAACCGGTGGCCTATAGCGGTTCTGTCTAACATCATATTTTCAATGAAGTATCTCCACATTGGCATCCAAAGCAGAAGCATACCAAATGCAAATGCTTTTTGCACGAGCTCGGCATAACATTAGCTCAACCCTTTATGAGTAAACGGACACATACTCCAAAAATTAGTTCTTCATTATCACTTTTTTCTAGGGCCATCATCAAAACCACCACAAAAAAGAGCTACAAAAAGAGGCCGTTGTTACAAATGCTACCACTCAGGGGAAAATAAAGATAAAAGGACGATTTTAATCTGTTACATTTGTGATAAAGGAATCTTGTAATATACAGGGGTTTACATATATAAAACTGCACAGAGAAAATTCTCTAAAAGTAAACTAGGTGATATCTGTTTTATGAGTATGTTTAAGAAGAAAAAAAAAATACAATCTATTACTAATGGGAGCCATTTAAGCCACTAGCAAGCAGCCGTTGGGGGGGGAGGGGGGGTTTCGTCTCCACCTATCTTCCCTAAATCCACATAAAACACCCCAAAACATAAATGTTATTATAGACTCCCCTAATTTAGTAATTACACTCCCTAATGGTCAACATTGCCGATTTATTTTATGACTTCTTGATGTTACCGAAGTCAACGTCTCAGGACCCACCCTACCTTTGGTTTTAGTGACGTAAATTTTTACTAAAACCCCATATGGAAAACTTCCTACTGTCCTTATACCATCATACAAGAAAATTTAATATAGATTTCAGTAATTCAGTATTTATTACTTAAATCTCATAATTCATAACAAGAATGATAAATAAGATTAACATTATATTTAAAACATTTCTAAAGATACAATAAATTCAACAGTTTAAAGAAAAATTAAGCTATCTGAAAGTTGTATTTTACCAATAGGTGTAAATTTCTTAAGAATAGGAGCAATTAATTAATTTTGGTATGACAATTTTAAACTTGACTGTACATTAATGTAGGTCAGTAACAATCTACTTTGTTTTTATTCTTTGACTTATTTAGAGTAATAAAAGTTAATGCTTTTGCTCATTATTCTTAAAAGTATGAAAAAGACAACAAAAAAAAAATTGCAAGTAAACAAACAACCAAAATGATCAAAACAAAGATCAAGCTTTTTTTGTGTTTTTTTTTAAGACTTGTATTAAAACATGAACAAAATTGTATCACTCACCAATTACATTCTGCAAAAGCGCGATGAGGCCTCTCGTACTTGCTTCAATATCTCAGATGTAAGTGATGCTAAATATAGGGTTTCTTATAAAAGGTTAATTTGTTTGTTTGTTTAATTATTGGAAATTATTGGGTATTATTGCATCGATCGCATAGCACAGTTTTAATATACAGGTAGATATAGAATGTTTAAGTGTAGATAATAAATTTTATAGTTAACTTGATTCGAATAGTTCATTAAGAATTTGTAGGTTTTAATCATTATATTACAGTATCGCAAAATTTTTAAAAATTAACTTATGTTAATTATTAGGAAAGTATTAGTTTTAAAATTTGAGCTTTAGGTTTTAAACTTCCAATTCAAAGTGCAATAATATTTAGATGAAACATTAGATTTTTATAATTTATATTTGAGAACAATTTAAGTAGTAATTTAGGATATTTTTAGCCTAAATTTTTAGGATATTGCAAAGTGTTATCTATCCGAGTAAATGTTAAAAATTATGTATTTTTGGTGGTTAATATGAGTGGACGTTTAATTGTTGCTATAGCTAGGGTTTTACAAAACTGTGACTTTTAGATAGTTGAATTATTCCACTATATGAGTGCTACTTATTCTGGCATCATCTCTTCGTACGCCGGGGAATAGGGCGTAAGCGACTGCTGCTATTGGTGCAACATAATATTTTAAATTGGCGAACAAAACTATGAAGGTAACATGTACATCAGCGATGGCGAATGATATCTGGTGTCCGGAAAGCTCGGATAATCCTCATCGGTAGGAAAATCTATTTGCACTTTTATATGGCACAAATTACGCTATCGCTAACCTCGCTATTCTAAAAATGACAATTTTTAAAAGAATTTGTATTTATAAGTAACTTGCTTGATTTAAAATGTGATTAAATCTTACTTGGCTTTGGTTTGCAGGAATTTTATAAAACGTTTGCAAAAGAATGTTTAATTTATTGATGAAATATATTTCTCTCCTCGAAGAATTTATTGCCGACATTCTTGGCTTCGAGAGTTTTGTACGTGAATTAAAGTTTTTAATAAAATGCTAATGATAGCTGACTTTAAATTTAATTATTTTATGGTTATGCGTATGTAATTCACAAGCCACGTTGAAACTTTAATTGATCACTTCTTTAGATTTGATCTTAGTACTTTGACGATTAAAAGGAAAAATAAAGAATATTTAGCTTTAGAGTACCTTGAGAGCGTTTTGCTTGAAATACGGTAAAACTTTAACAAAAACTAACTGGAGCAAATGTTGCCCTGAGTTATCGAATGTTTGATGGGTGGTGTTCATGACAACATCAGATAGAATACAAAGAACTCTTAATTCTCTGATTCATGATCGCACATTAAATCAACATCCAAAACAAATAAACACAGGTTCAAAATATAATTTGAGCTTGTATACAACTTTACTCATGCTTTTATTTAACATGTATTACAGAGATCATTGATATTAAAGATTATCGAAGACATAAACCCATTTATTTACATACTTTGGAGAATTTACTTTTATTTGCATAAATAAGCACACACATACATACTGCAAAATGTTAAATGTTCTATCATGTTACTGTTCAAGTAAATCAACATAATTCAGAACAAAATTAGCAATCTCTGTATTTATTGAAGATATTAATTTTAATGATATGTTTGTTTCAAACACAAAACTTAAAATTGTACCTTACAATCTGCATGGATTGGCATGCATTCCCAATAAAACAGTCAATAAGCGAAGCCAAAAAAGTTCCTATAAGAGCTATACAAAATTTACCCCACCGTAATGTATATGGTTTCAAGAAAGTACATTACATTACAGTCAAAATTAAAGTACCTTTGCGTTTATTATGAAAGAAAGAAAATATATATTTTAGATACTAAAGTATTTGGCAGTTATAATACTATTAGTAAAATGAAATTCAATCAATACATTCAATTCGCTTATATTAAAGTCCACATGTCAGTTTAACAGTATTTATTTTCTGGCAATATGATAGTAGTTATTATTTTTTGGGTAATATATCGCCTGTTAAAGTAACTGAGACACCTATGGGCATAAAGTAGTTCGATCTCTGATAGACATAACTCAAGAGGTCTTCGATTACCACTTAAAGTATATATATCTAACTTTTCTCATACATTAACTACGGTCACACTTGGCAAATATTTGCCTAAAAAGACGTAACCACTAAATAAAATATATTTGAATTTATTTGTTTATTAAAAAATATCGTTTATTTAGGCAGGACACATTTTATTTTATTTGCTTCTGTTTGATCTAGCAAAAATCTTGTAAGAGTCAAACAAATTTGTGCTAAAATAAGTGGTTACGCTTTTTTGAGTAAATATTTGCCAAGTGTGACCGTATCTTTAGTTACTTATTGGCAAGACATGAATATACATACATAATTTCTAATTTATCAGTATCCTACGTAACAGGCTATGTAAAGGACAATAGAGTAATGAAAAGTACTATTTAGTATTTGTTTGTATACCTAATGCTTGCTTTTATTTATTTTTTGTCATAGTCTTATTTATTATGTTTTTCTTAAATCTCATTTAATATACAATCATGCCTGAGTTCACTGATATTTTTGTTGGCCTTGCTTATTTCAAAGATTTGTTTAAAATCTCAAAGTGCTTAGTAAAGCTGTTTTTCAATGTGATTTCGAGAATGACATTTAGTATGCCAATGTGTGTGGTTTCGTTGGTGTACCGCTGATACCATAACACACATTGGCCACATATTGATAAGGGATCTTATTGATTTGTGTTGAATGTTGCAAAAACTCTTTAGAGAAACAAATTTTTTCTTATGCCTTTTAGTTTTTATCGTAATCCTTTGGTATTAGGGTGAAATATGTTTTAAACAATTTATACAGATTGTGGCAGTATTGTGTATTGTCAATTTGATTTTTTTTTGCTAGTTTATATAATTCTGACAAGACAATAAGATTTTAATAATTTGGCAATACTTTAATATGTAAATTAGCCACAAGTTATTCAGTAACCAGTTATTTGTGGTATTAGTGGGATGAGTTTAGGCAATTGTTTGTGAGTTTAAATAAAAAAAATTACATTTAAACAATGAAATTATAAATTTTTTATTTGTGCAAATAACATTTTGAAAGATCAGTTTCCTGTCTATTTATGAATGTAGACCAGACAATTAATAAGTATGTAGTTTTAGTAACAACCCCCTGTTACATATTAAAGTGAATATTACAATACCGAAGGAAAAAGTTATACATTTTTAAACAAAATTCAAAGTTTCATTCAAGTGGCTTTTGAAAATTAAATTCCTACCTAAGCATAAAGTTCTGTAAGTTTTTCTTTCCGTTTCCTTTGTACACAAAGTGCTTTTGAATTCCTAATCCTTACAAGAATACAATTTTGTTTATTCTGTGCTGTGGTCACGCAATTTGTTGACATTCAACGTGCTTGATGAGTTCGTTCAATGGCTAGAAATACTAGCATGAAGTTTAAATAATGTTCAGGATAAAAAACAGAAACCAAAATAGGAAACAAAGACATTCAGACGTACTTATACATAGTTGCATTTCCTAAACAAAACAAAACCGAAAATAATACCACACAAAAAGTAAACACACTTGATAATTTATTTATTTTTAAGAAGAAAAGATTGGTGGCAACATTTAAAGCTTTAATAAAAAAATGTATAAAATTCAACTAGAATATAATAGTAAGAATACTTTACAGAGCAGAGTGTGTAAATATAATCACGTGAAACAACAAACTTGAAAGTGTTGAGGTAAACATTAAAATGTTGCAACATTGTGCATTATAAAGAAATACAGGGGTCGGTTTGATATTTCATATACAAGGTGGCGCAAAAGTAATCCTCCTATCAGAAAATGCTATAAATTTTGCGCAACTTGATGAATTGGGATTGTAAAACATGTGGTTCCAACAGGACGGTGCAACGGGACACACTGCACGTGCCACAACCGATATGCTGAAGGATGCATTTCCCGGGCGCCTAAGCTCCCGTTTTGGCGATTTGCACAATACTAACTGATACTGAAGAACTAAAAATAAAGCATTTTTCATCCGGTGTCATAAATGTATTAATTAATACACAACATTTAAGTTCACTTGGTTTTACTTAATCGCTAACATGACAAAAACTACACTATCACCCCACTCAATTGACTGAAACTGTAGACAGTAGGGAGTTATATATATATATATATATATATTAATACCTACAATAACCTACATCACCATTGTGAGTTTTGTGCTGATGTTTGTAACACCCAAAAATATACCGGTCGACTCAGAAACATCAACGATATCCCTCCGTCTGTCCGACTGGCTTGCTGGCTGTCTGTCCATGTAAACCTTTTACAAGTCAACATTTTTTTTCGATAAAATTTGGTACATTATATTTTTTGGCCCAAGGACGCTTGGGATTGAAACTGGTTGCAATCGTTCCATTACTTCACCTAGCCCCCATACAAATGTCCTATCGAAAAAAGGGTCAACAACAAATTTTTCGCAAATCGGTCCATAAATGTGACCATTCCATATAAAGCCCGTTGCCGAAAATCACTTTAAAGAGCATAAATCTCTTAAAAATGTTGGCATCCAAATCATATAAGCCTTTTTCATATATACAAATATTATTTGGCCAAATAGCCATAGCTTCCATATAAGGCCATATTTCCAAAATCACTTTGCCAACAATAAACCTCTCAATAATGTTAGTTACTATCCAAATAGAATTGAATACAAATAAGTTTTATATATACAGAAATCATGACAACTAATTTTAAAATGGTCGGTCCATTATTAGTCATAGCTCTCATATAAGAAAATCACTTTAATATCTATAAATCTTTTATAAGTGTTTATATCGAGATAAAATTTAACACAAAGAATATTTATAAACACAGAAGTCATGCCACTACATATAGAGTCCATTTCTGGGAATCTGTTTTTTACACATACTCGCATACTGAGTGTGGGGTGTTTAATGGTCGGACTTGACCGACTATACTTTCTTTGATAAAAACCCATTGCAGCTTATCATTATTAAAAAACCGTGAGTTAAATTGTGTAAACGTTTCTGCAGGAAGTATTTTATATACATTTCAGAAGTCATATTTGAACATATTTGCTACTAAGAGAACTACTGCAAATTGCTTGTGATTGCCATTTTCTTTTTATCAAATTTAGTCATCAATATATATGTTCCTCATTCACAAAATGGCAGTTGAATTTCGTGAAATATAGGTATTAGCTTCAGATACAAAATCTAATAAGACTCTGTTTCTGTAATTGGCAATTATATTGTTTTATAATGTTGTAAAGTTTTGTTTTTATATTCAAGACGCGTAATTGCTAAACTAGCTAGTTCCTCCTGTAAGAGATTATAAATCTAAAAACAACATCCGTCTGCCCGTATCTGCATAAATAATCTCAACAATTTATAAGTGTTTGTTATTAAATAAGTGGCTTAAATCAAATACATACTCGTATATGTACATAACAGCCATTTATCTATAAAGGTGTAAACACATAGAGTTTATTTGAGGTGTATGAGAGTATATATGACATTGTAAAGAACAAATAAATTGCAGATTACTTGGTGACAACAGGCTAAGTTGGCTTTCTACATTCAAACAATGTATATACGGCGTTAACTGAAGGAATTTCCAACATCTGTAATCAACAAATTATTTCAATGTTGCATCATTCCGTATGTCTTGAGTATATAATACTCGCACCGCAAAAATATGATAAGGTTATAATATAGCTCTGTAAATTGAGGGTAACACATCTGCAAAATACTATCAACAACAATTTAAAATATATTGAGGTGTGAGTCAAATTATATGACTTTAAACTCGTCAAAGTCAAAAGCAACAACGTATTTTTGAATAAAAAAATTGTGTACGTATTGCATTATAAGTCTTTTGTTATATATGTACTTAAAACTTTTTTTAAGAATTGAAGTTCACGTTAGTTAATAGACTCTTTAAAAAATAATATCGCACCCCAAATACAAAAGGGTCACAACTCAAAATACTAAAATTTTCAGGAGAAACAAAAAACTGTTCATCGTGCACAAGCAACACATTTAACATAAAAATAGACATAAATGTATTTTTCCAGTTAAAGAAGATAGCGATGTGAAAGAAATTTTTGCAGTAGTTAGAGATGTGTACTCTGAATTAATTTATGAAAAAAGTCATTTTTGGAAAATTTTGAGTTGTGACCCTTTTGTATTTAGGGTGCGATATGCAAAAGCAGTACGTTAACTACTGCATACATCAATTATTTTAACTGGTTTATACTGGCAACACCATCGCTCTCTTTTGTCTCCTTATGGTTAACGGTGCAAAACAGCAATTATTAATTTATTCGAATAGTTTGTTTGGATTTGTAAAATTTTTTTGTATACTTTTAATATAAAAATAATAAAAAAATCTTTATTTAATATGTAAAATAAAATTTATTGTGCATGTAAAACATAAACTAAGCACGAGTATTTTGAAAACCAGCTTTATTTACTTTGGTTGATTGTATGTACAACACTATAAAGTTTTGTGTGTGTACATTATAAATATTATTATATTTTTTATAATATAATTAATTTTAATATGGCAAAATTAAGAATGGCTTTAAATCTTGTTACCGATTACGCTTCTTCCTCAACAGAAGAAAGCATTTTTATATACATACATATTTTTTTAGCATGTTTCGCCGAAGAGCAGATAGTTTGGCACAAATTCTGCTCACTGTGCCTTGTGTCAGGTCATGAAGTTAACCAGCATAGTCTTGACACAAATAATAAGAACTAAATTTAATTTCAGCTTACTGCAACCTGAATCTTCTTCTTACTTCCCTTTGGCCCCAGCAACTTAAAGCTACCAAAACTTGTAGATCTGCTGATGTTCCACATCCTCTGCTGTCTATTGCAATATCAGTTTTCACTAAGACTACAATTTTCTTCACTGTTTCCTTGCTAAAACGGTAATAACATTTAAAGTGACCTAAAGTCACCTTGAAAAGAGAAGCCATCAATCCTTTTTTTATATTCTAGCCCGATAAAAGCTATCCATTTGGGGTATATGTTTTAAATAAAAAAACTACACGGAATTAAGATATTCTAGTCCAGTGTAGTTTCTGTATTTCTTATTACGTTTAGGTGGATAGGGTATTAAAGATTCGGCACAGCCGAATATAGCACTCTAACTTGTTTTAATATTACTTTTAATCTTAGAGTGCATATATTTTCTTTTCTTTAATAACTATGCTTGTTTTTCAGTAATTACCGATCACCTATTTTGCATAAGATCAATGTCTTTTTTAACACTGAATTTCCTGGAATCAATTATCGTGTAAAAACGGAATTAAGTGTAATTAGTTTCCGATGCTGAGTCTTGTTTCCCGCACTTCAGTTTTAGGTGACCAGTTTTTCTTAAATTCTCTTTTGAACTTGCCATTTCATTCACACACGTCAAATTAATTTTCGTACTTTTTAATGCAAATCAACATTAATGAAAAAAAATTTGCAGTGATGCCAATCGTTGCTGCATCAGGTGCAGCGCAGTGATGCATTTCCGAAAAGGCATTCTGCATTTTACTACTTTTAAATTACAGCATAATTACCACTTAAATTACAGTATGAGAACGCAAGATGTTCACTCAACGATAACTCATAATAAACTAGACTAAATATGGATGGCCCTGTTAGTTTATTTATACATCAATCATCAGTTCTGGATGGTTCGAAGATAAGATACTAGAATACTCAACTATGTTTATAACTGGGTGTTATCAACAATGTTTAATAATAGAAACTTCTACTAATGAAATGTTGATAAACACGTAGTATTTTGATAAACATGCAGGAAGTTGATATCAGCCGTTAAATTTAAATTAAAATACAATTTCGTAACAATATCATGGAATCTTACACATATTGTTTTTTTTATGAAACGACAAGTTTTATTGAAAATTGTTAGTATCGATTTTCAAATGTTTTCTCATTGTCCCCAATAAATGTCTCCAGCAAAAATAAGTATCTTGTAAACAATTAAGAAATTACTAAATTGTATTTTATTCGATTCATATAATGTTCGCATATACTCGTAAAGTTCAATTATAAAAATCACTTAAATATATAAAATACACAAAAATCTGTTATAAAGATCTATTATAGGTTAATATTCGAGACAAATAATTATTACGTAAGTTTTTATTTTTCTTATGATTGAAAATTAAAAAAGCGTTTTTATTATTTTTTTCAACACTGTATGTATGTGTTTAATAGATATATCTTTATGATTTCATCTTTAAGTTGTCACAATAATTTATCTTTATAAAGGAAATATATACAAAAAACTTGTCATATCACTGTATTTCAAGTTTAATCAGAAAACCACACACATACATACCTTCTCACACACACGCACATACAAGCATTTATACAGACTTAAAATAAAAGAGAAATCTTGCGATTATATAGCACAGTACTGTGAGGGTATTAGTACTTCTAGTGATAGTAGTAGTGGCATCATCAAAATCCTATAAACTTGAAAGACATAAATAAATCTTATGCCTCTATATAAAAATCCAAACGGTATAATAAATACAAACACATACGTACATACTACATGGACACTATCAATACATACGTATGTATGTTCATATATGCGGCGTTAAAATACAAATAAAATCTTACACAAAATGATAGAGAGAATTGAAAAGGAAAATGAAAAAAGTTTCTTGTATGTCAATAAAAACCTTTAAGAATAAAACAAGAAAAAAGGATATCTTCAACTCAACAATATAAAGGCATAAACTAACAAAAACAAAAAAAAAAGATTGAAAATTGGTATAAGAACACTATCAGGCGAATATGTTTACAAGCGGATTTCACTATGCATTCGTAGCCATTCATCCATGCATTGGGAAAAATAAACGAATGGTCTTAAGGTTTTAACGTTTTTTGCATTTGTATTGTCTCTTCTTCATATATAGAGTTTTTTAATAGGAACTTGGTATTCCAAAAGAGGCACATTTAAATAATATATAAGTTATGGACAATTTTACTTGTTGTGGGCAGTATATCAGTATTACCTACAGTGAATTCAACTTCGCTCAAACATTTAATATGAAAATGGTTTACAGATTTACCGTTTTTAATTTTTAGTGCACATAGTCGTCCTTCTGAGACCGCTATTAAGAATTTAGTGGATAAAAGAATCCACATCTGTATTGAATTCAGTGTTTATTGCCCTGCACAATTATGCGATTTAAAACAACTGAAATACTTTTAGTGATGCTATATTAAATATAACGTCTATATCGAGCCAATCTAACCAATTATAGCACCCCATTTTGCCTAAATGTTATTAAAAATTTTGATAAATGAACCAACATCAGCATGCCTGGTCAAGGTGGATAATATAATTTATCATTTATAATTGTCAATCGTTACCTTATTATTTAAAACACAATACATATTTTAATGATTTTCATAAAACCATTTGAAAACCCCTATATGTATGAAACACAAACACTCTTACACTTTTATGTTTCTTCATTATTTTTATCCTTTCAACTAAAGATAACTTGATGTAGCTGTTTTTGGTTCTTTATTTTCTGAGGGTCCTTGTTGTTGTTGTTCTTGTAATGTATTCAACACATGACATGGAAGACAATTCACACATACATGCGTGCTCATAAGAAATCCTATATATGAATGAAACACAAAAATGATAAGGGCTGGACAATACATTGACTTTTACTCTTACTGCTAGTTTTTTATTTTTCTTTTTCAGTCTTGACTTATGATGTTGATGTCTTCTTGTCTTCCAACTACAGACAGTTTTTCAATTGGATGCTGTTCTTCTTGCTGTTATTATATATTTTTTTCCTTTTTGTTATTTTTTTTACTTGGTCATTATGCGAGTGAAGTGATGATGAAGCTATTATGGTAATTTTGCTGAGAAAACATAATAAATAAACATTACAGTCCAACATATACGAGTACATATATGATCTATGTATATTAGGCAGGCTGTAATTCTGTAGAAAAATTTTTATTCGTTTACTTTTTTGATCTATGACTGTAGATCAAATTTTCTTAAAATGTTTTAATTTGCTCCAAAAAATCATTATGATATATTGTTATCATATTGGGGTCTGTCCACCTGTGTAAATAAGCTGGGGAAGACACAATTGTCGTCAATTTCAGAAAGGCTAGAAGGTTTTAGATGAAATGCAGGCATATTTATTTCCGACCCAAAATTTTGAATAATATAAATATGTTATTGACGAGGATATATTGAGTGTATACGTTAAAAATACAGGTTTCCTAAAAACTGTCTTAACTTTTGGACTCGGTTTTTGTCTTCAGTAAATTCTACATATATTATTTCGAAGGCTGCATATATGTACGTCACTTATTTACACAGCTTATTCGTTTCAGTCAACTTCTACTGTACCGATAGCTTAATGCATCGTTGTTGGGTTTTCGGATTTCTTTTTATCTGATTTGGTAACGTGAAGTGTCGATTTCAAAGAGAATTTGTTTTAAACTAACATCAACGAATAGCAGAAATAGTTAACATTGAAGCTTCCACAGTCCAAAAAACCTTTGAGCGCTTCATTCATGAAAATCGGGTCCATAAAAAAGGTACAAAGACACTAAATACACTTTAAGAAAAACAAGGGCAAATTCAAGGCTATCAGCATTACAACTGGCCTCAGAAATTGAAGCTGACCCGGGCAAACAATGTTGCGTTGAAACTGTTCGTCAAGTCTTGCGCCAATATGATTTTAATGGACGAGGTGCACACAAGAAAGACAAAATTTCGCAACGAACATGTTTGCAAGGAATCTGCATTTTGGAATTCGGTTATCTTCGCCAACGAATCTAAGTTTAACATGTGCGGTTCAGATGGCGAAAATAAATACAGAACTCAACAAAGTGGTGGCAGTATCATGGTTTGGACTTGTATGTCAGCTGCGGATACTGGAAATTAAACATTTGTTGCAACAACAATGGACAAGTTTAAATAACTTATGATTCTGAAGAACGCCTTGTTGGAAGGTTCAGAGAACCTGGCTATAAGAGCAAATTTTCAATTTTACCAGGATAATGATTCGAATCGCAAACGTTGCCAATATATATGTAACTGCCAGACCCTAAAGATACCGAAAATTTATGGTCAATTTTAGAAATCAGCTTATGGAAACAAGCTAAAAAATATGCAATTTTAAACAAGTTCGAGTGCAATATATGAAAAGAACTTTAACAATTATACTTAATTTGGGAGCTATTGCCAATTATTGACTGACAGCTACAAAATCCGCACAACAAGTTAAGAAACAGAGTATAAAAAAGGATATTATATAAGGTGAGGTTTTTTGTTTGAATTTGATCTCAATAATATTATTTACAAAAGATTTATGGGTGGCAGAGTAGAAGTGGACTAGTTACAGCTTCTAAATCCAGTACCCACATTTGAGGCTTATTTTGGTTGAATTCCATCTCAATAACGTTATTTACAAGAGTTATATGATTGTCTAGTATGCTCGGAAGTGGAATTAATTCGGGAGCTATTGGCAATTATTGATATCCAGTAGCATAATTGGCGTATAACCGATATCAATCTGATTTCTGGATTAAAATTATTGATCTATATAAAAGTTGGTTCGATATCGATATTTATAATAGACATTTTTGTTTTTCTGAAATCGTTCAGCTATGACAAAATATGAGCCGATCTTTTTAAATTTTGGAACGGTGATTTTTATGCATATGAGGATATTTCTCGTCGAATATCAACATATATATAAAATATATATTAGTGTTAACATGGATTTCAGAAGTGGACCTTATATGGGGGATATAGTCAAATATGGACCGATATTCTCAAAATCCAGCAGTTTGATTTTGGCATGTATGTAAATGATCCGATTTATGAGTATTAAAGCGGTTAAATATGGACCAAAATTCACAAAATTCTGTGGGATGATTTTTGTGTATATGTAAACAATCTGTGCAAAGTTCTGAGTCGGTACCGATATTTATACGATATATATATATAAAGATAAATGGCTTTTTCGTATGTGGTCCTTATATGATAGGTATGACGAATTATGGGCCGACCTCCATGAAATTTAGTTCAACAATTTATTTATTATTAATATATTCACTGCCATTTTACCCGTTTAGTATTATTTATACCAGTTTTATACATATTTGAGTCAATTTTGGAAGTGGACTTTATATGTGGTCTATGGTCAAACACGGACCGAACTAAAAAAAATTTCGTTTTGAGATTTATTTTTCCATGAAACTTATTGCTGCTAAATTTTGTATTGATATTCATTTTTATAGGCATTTACGTGTAATTGAGCTATATTTCGGGGGGAAGATTTTTGTATGGGGCTATGAGAAATCATGGACCTATTCTTACTATTTTCCTCATACTTTCTTCCTTTATCATTAAAACAACGTATACAAAATTTTCATGGCAATATCTGCAATATATTTCAAAAATATAGGAAGAAAAATGTTTAAAAATATAAATTTTTTTATGGAGGTTGTCGTACATTTTGACCCATAACTTTAGTGCTGTTAATACCAAACTGCTTAGGGTTTGTGTAAACCTTGTTGATTTCAGTTGTGTCCTTTGGGCGTGAGAGTGTTTTACAAAGACAGACAGACAGAAAGACAGGCAGACAGACATGGCTCAATCGACTTAGAATTTCGCAAAGACCAATAATATCTATAGTTTGTTGGGTCTCAGATGATGGAGGGTATAATAGATCAATTTAATTTGTATACGATTTCCTTTTTGTTTCCTTTTTTTTTTTTGTAAATTTAATTCTACATAAATACATAAATGCAATACAATTTTCTCATATTTTAATAATATTAATATTATATAAAAATATATTATAAATATAATTATATAATGATAATATGTGGTGTTGACTTTACTTTGACGCTCACAATACAATATGTAGATGTTTCATAGTATACTAAAAATATTATTCTCGTACTATACGCTAGACATATTTAGATTTTTCGAAAATAGTTAATTTTGTTTAGTATTTTTTCCGTTATAACTCACTAAAATAAATACCAGCCTATTGACCACATACTAATAAGACCTTTATATTCTGTTCAATTGTGTTTGCATTTGTTTAACACAAAAAACAGTATTTGGATTAGCAATAAACTCCTTAGTAAATATTTTATATTCTACGAATATTCTTTGATCCCTTGCTTCATTTTGTGTGAATTTTAGTAACATATTAAATTTCAATCGTTTTATTTATTATCAATATATTCACTGCCATTTTCCCATTAATCATTCCATTTTTGGTCTCTGTTTTTCTATAAGCTCTAGGCTGGTTACTGAGAATTTACAACATTGGAAATTGTGGTGGTGATGATAATGATGTTTGATGGCTGGCTTACCAAAAGTTATATCAGATAAACAAATTACTACCCTTTATTGGTCTATAAAATATACACATACATACATTATTGAACAAAAATAAATAAAATGATTTTATGACTAATCTTGAAATAATATAAACTTAGGATTGAATAAAAATAGGGTTTTTTTTAAAAGAATATTGAAAACCACTTATTGTTCTGATTTATCTCTTCCAGTAGTTTGATTAGTACCTTAAATGGGGTAACAAGGGTCGAATTCTAAGTACCAGTTTCGTTATTCGTTATCTTAGTTTTCATAGTTTTTAATTATTAAGAGACTTACATGCATTTCTTCAATGTCTTTAAGTTCTAAGTGTAGATTTCGAAGAAACTAAATGGACGAGTCATATCTAAACTCGTCATTAGTAACTAATTATAGTTGCTTAGCTACTTGTATTCTGAATTTGATGCAATTTTTATTACTATTGTTAATCTTAATCGCCACTAATGTGAGGTAAGCGAGATAATTTTGCAACTACCAAATATCTCTCAAATATCTTTGTAGACAATTTGGTAAAACTTCAGAATGTTGGGAATTATAAATTTATAAATATCATCGACATTTACAAACAGTACTATAGATATATAAGTAAATTGAAGCGATTACCAAACAAGTTAAAGCGAGGTTGTGAAAATAATAATGCTATTAATGTTTAAAATCAATGCCCAAGAGATGCGTTCTCAAGTAAGATAAACATTTACATACTCGTATATGCATGGCTGGCAAAGATCTGCGCCGATCGGCTGACAGCCGGCTGAGCCGAGTCACCGACAAAATGTAGTAGCCCCCGCCGCCGAAACATATTTCGGCTTAAAACAAACCGCCGTTTTACACATTTGAGTACAATTTTTATTTTGCAATATGCTAATAATTGTACCATTGTACTTGTTTGTTTTTGTGAATATTGTAGCTTTTTAAAAAAAAAAAGACATACATATTTTTCATTTAAGCATACAAAAAAGTTGCAAAAATGGAAAATCAAAAAACTACAGATTTCTACCAAAATTCAGGCAATGCGAATGAATTTAACCCGTTTTGAGGAGACTTCTATTCGTCTAAAGGGGTAATGAATTTGTTATCAATACAAATATTTAATAATAATTACACAAAATTTCAACCTTTAGTATGAGTTCTATCTAAAAACGGAGAGATGTTGTATTTGACTTATGCGATCGCAATTTATCATAGTGATTTAATATTGCAACTTCGTTCCAAATACATGAATTCTTGAAAATTAAAAAAAAAGTTACAAATTCACAAAAGTGTGTACATTTACATATGGTAAATAATTGCCTTGTTTTTAATAAAAATTAAAGATGTACAGTTTTCAAGTACACTTTTATCGAGTTTTGCTGTTTTTTTCAGTATTCAAGTGAACAGGAAAAGGTTTTCAGTCAAAAAGTGAATAATTTCATGGACACATTCAATATAGCTGTGGCAAATTGTCTTGAAATGATGTTTTGGAATGCATTCTCCCTAAAGTGTATTATTATTGAATTACTTTGTTATAAGTCTTTAGATAACATTACTTAAGTTTATAGAAAAAGAAAACATATTCAGATTTGGCGTTTCTACTTTGACGTCGAATCTCAGCCATTACACTGACGTGAGCGCGAAAAATATGACAAAGAAAAGATCTGAAACGGAAAACTTTGCTAATGCAGTCTTGCATGTACAGATGGGCTGCAGAGAATTGCAGCCTTTTAATATTGTTCAACAAGGATTTATAGATTATATGAAAACAATTAAACCCAATTTATGACAAATCACAGACATCAGCAACAACTTCAGTCCTCGCAAGTCGTTATGCATTGGAAGATAATGCATGTAATACAAAAATATTAAAATTCTTAAACACAAATATTGCCCTGGTCCTTGCCATGTGGCCCTATTGGTATCAAAATATGAAATTGGTCGATACTGTTACAGCAATGTTGATATAAATAAGAACTTATAACAATATTTGTACTTATTGAAATTTCATGGTACATGCAAATTTTTAGCCGGCTGACAGCCGAATTTGAGCCGCCGCCAGCTTGTTTTAGTGGCAGCCGCCGTCAAATTTGGTCAGTCTAGGTCTCTGATGGCTGGCTGACTGCATTAGCCCTAAAATGCAAAGAATATGCGATCAGACATAAAGAATTTCAAAATGACAATTTTCGAATAAGGAACACTTCGATTAATTTTGTATAGAATAATCGAATAAAATGTATCATTATTTTTATGTTAATTTATCGTTTCTTTTGAAAATTTGTTATAATATTATAATTAAAAATAGTAATATAAGACATGTGTAATAAACAGATATTTATGTAAATTAATTTAATTATTATTATTTATTAATTGAATTTTATTTTTTGGTGATAGTAAAAAACTACAATATGAAATTATATTAACAATTTTTAATATAAATGAAAATTAAGTAAACTTTTTTACTAACTATAAATTAGTGCTGTAAAAGTTTCTTATACAAATATGTAAATGTACTGCAATAGGTTATAATTTCAAAAAAAAAAATTTGATATTTAGCAAAAAAAAAAAAAAAACAAGTAGGAGTTTGTATTCGACTGTGCCGAATCTTATATACCCACCACTAAATCACCTATTATAGGGCCAATTTAATAAAATATTGTACCTTAATTTCTCATTTCATCTCAATAACGACATTTATAAGAATTTTATGCTTATTCCAGCTTTATTCAATAATTTATACTTTGTGTATATTTTTGCAGCGTGTAACATAAAGAGATTTACGTTAAAAAACTGTAAATTAAGTACCCTAGGCAACTGATTTTGGCTTCAAAAACATCAAAATTGTCAACTCTGTATATTCTGTAGTTCTTCTCGGAAGTGAAGCTTGTACGGGAGCTATGCTCAATTATGGACCCACTTTCACTAAAGTTAATAGTACAATTTTTATATGCTTATAACTGGTCTGCGTAAAATTTCGGTGCGAAATGGATTAATTATTAAGTTTTCGGGAGTAGTCCTCATATGACCCACTACGGGCCGATCGTCATGAAATTATTTACGACGATTTATATGTACATGCGAATATTTTTGTTGAATTTCAACGCAATAATGATTTTTATAAGAGATTTATGCGCATTTAAGTGATTTTTTAAATTGAACTTTATATGACGACTAGGGTCCAATATGGACCGATCATCATTAAATTGGGTGTGAATATTTCCATATATGTATGGACTATTTGTGTCAAATTTAAGCTTGCTGCTGATGCTTATAAGAGATTTATGCGTATTTAAGTAATTTCCGGAAGTGGACTTTATATGGGGGCTATGGTCAAATCATCAGGAAATTTAGTACGACAATTTACATGTTTATACAAATTATTTCGAGCTATTAGTGATTTTTATAAGAGATTTATGCGTTTTAAAGTGATTTCCGGGAGTGGACTTTACCGATGCAAACAAAATATCGTTTTGGGATTTCACTTTGCATGACAATTATTATTGCAGATGTGTGTATGGATACGGCTTTTCTATTTACATTTATGTACAATAAAGCCATATTCCGGAAAGACATTTGTATGGGGATATGAGTAATCGTGGACCGATTCTTACCATTTTCAACAGAATTTGTTGTTCTACAATACAAATAAAGTGTGCAGAATTTTATGGTATTATCTGCATTATATTTAAAGAAATATCTGAAAAAAATCGAGGTAGCCTAAAACTTTGATCAATAACTCGGATCCTACTGAACCGATTTTGTCCATTTTCAACACCAAATCTTTCGCTAGATCAAAGAATGTTTCATTGTTCTATGTCATTTTTTCGAAGCTCTATCTTGATTTCAAGAGACGGACAGACGAACGGACATGGCTAGATCGTCTTGAAATCTTATAAGGACCCAGAATATACGAGTTCAGACTTTTTGGCTCTACGACCATTATTTTGATGTGTTACAAATGGAATGACAAACGTAATATACCCTCATCTTTTTGGTGGTATATATAAAAATAGTGTACCAATTTGGAAATTGTAGATTCAAAATACGAACGTACGGCGAAATATTGGCAAACTCTAAACTATGTATTAATTCTTAATTATGTATTTGCTCCTTATTGATGACTTAAAAGACTGTATTTAAACTAGGGATGCCAAACTCGACTGGTTTTTTAAATTCCGGGATTCGCGATTTTATAAATGAGTCCCGGTATCCCGGAATGCTGGAATCAGAATTTTCGGTATTCTCGGGATTTTTGTTTCAAATTGGTTTATAAATAATAACAACTTAGTTCAAAAAATTTATTTATGTTAAATATAAATATTTTTAAAAACAAAAATTTTGATAAAAAGTTTATAAACCATTAATAAATAAATAAGATAATAATATTATATTGAAATGTTAGATTAACAAAAATGATATGTCATTTCGCATTTAATTTCTATATTAATTTAAAAGCAACAGAATATTATCGATCGATTAGGCTTCTAAAAAATATTAAGGTATCTGTAGTAAAGAGAATCTTGATTCAATTTTGTTACCAATATATGAAACTGACGAAGAAAATCTTTTACATCGTTTGTAGACAAAATTGTTAGCAAATTGTTATATTCTGATTGCATAAACAATCCTTGCTCACCCTCCGAAATATTTTATTCCATATTATTACAGGCATTATTAGGTGTTGTGGGAGGCTTTGACATATCTAAATTACATTCGATTCACACTCAAGGTTTTTAATTCATTTCTAATAACAAACATTTCTATCTCATTATAAAATTCACTCTTCAATTTAAGGTTTTTTAAAAAATTTAAAAGTGTTGAGTAAATCATCCTTTTCTCTTGGTTTCTTTTAAGGAGAGATTTCACCAGATTACTTTTTGATATCTCTTTGAGCTTAAATAAAAGGGCAACATCAAGAGAGATTAATATCATTGCGACAAAGAGCTTTGTCTGTTACTTTAACAGGATTTAAAATGGCAACTATTTTTTTAAGGTAAAACAAATTCTTCATCTCTTGAGTTTTTAACCTTTCTTTGCATAATAGTGGAAATTTCCATCATAACATTGAATGCATTCTTTTATTTCTACTTAGTTTTAAGCTAAAGATTTAACATTGCATGAGGATGGAAATTTCCATAATATTGTTTTTTGTTAAATTTATGCTATAAATTTATACTAAGATTTTTTATACCCTCCACATATATATAAGTTTGTCAGTCCATGTGTAACATTGAAAAGTACTTATCTGAGACCCAATAAAGTATATATGTATATTTTTGGTGCTTACGAAATTCTAAGTCGATTGAGCCATGTCCGTCTGTCTGTCTGTTTAAAGCACTCTCACGTCCAAAGGACACAACCGAAATCAACAAAGTTTACAAATAATCGCTTATAATTCTCCTAAGCAGTTTGGTATTGAAAGTCAGTAAAATATGTATAGTAGAACAAGAATTATGGATCAAAATGTAACACTTACTTACTTACTTAACTGGCCTTTTATAACAACCCTTGTGGGTCATTGGCCGAATTTAAAATAGTTTTCCAGGCGCTTCGGTCTTCTGCGCTTCTTCTCCAATTTCTAACATTGAGTTTGGAAATGCCTTCCTGGACTTGATCCTTCCAGCGGAGTTTCGGTCGTCCCCTTTTTCGCCTGCCTACATGATCATATTCGAACACCTTTTTTGCTGGAGCATCTTCATTCATTCGCACAACATGTCCTAGCCAACGAAAACTTTGTATTTTGACACGTTTTACTATATCAATGTCGGCGTACAATTCATACAGCTCTCGGTTCGTACGATATCGATATTCTTCAAAAAATTTAACTCAACCTGCATAAAAAATTGATATTTTTAAATATTTTTTTTTAAAATTTTTTTAAATATATTGCAGATATTGCCATGAAAATTTGTATACGTTGTTTTTATGATAAAAGAAGCAAGTATGAGGAAAATAGTAAGAATAGGTCTATGATTTCTCATAGCCCCATGCTGTTTCGTTCGACTGGCATACGCTTCACTTCAGAACAGGGTTTCCAAAATTGGCTTGATTCTTTCTTGATTCTATATGTTGGAATTTTGTAAGTGGACTTTATATGGGGTCTATGGTCAAACATGGACCGAACTAAAAAAAAATTTCGTTTTGCGATTTATTTTTGCATAAAACTTATTTTTGCTGAATTTTGTCTTGATATTCCAATTTTATATGTATTTATGTATAATTGAGCAATATTTCGGGAAGATTTTCGTATGGGGGCCATGAGAAATAATGGTAATAAATAGTAAGAATCCTATTTCTTTATCAAAAAAACAACGTATACAAAATTTCATGGTATTATCTGTAATATATTTCAAAATATTGCAATAAAATGGACAAAAAATATCCAAGTTTTATGGAGGTTGTCTCACATATTGGTCCATAACTCTGGTTGGTCTACCTGCAAAATAAGAAATATTTTTCAGGAAATTTCGTGTAGTTAAGTTGTATAGTTTGGACGTGAGAGTGTTTTACACAGACAGACAGACGGACAGACGGACGGACATGGTTAAATCGACTTAGAATTTCATAAGGATCAAGAAAATATATACTTTGTTGGGAATGTTCCACACGGAATGACGAACGTAATATACCCTCAAACAGCACTCTTGGTGGTGGAGGGTATAAAAATAAAATAAAAAGCCTAATGGATGTTCTGCATCTAGCCGAATAGATCAAATTAGTCTGTTGAATTAGTTCGAGTTACCTTAAACAACTTTTTCACTTTATTAGGTATTTTTCGAAAATCTTGTATTCAGTTCAGATTATCTAATTGTTTATGCTTCAGTAAATACTTTCAATTGACTTGTGTTGCCTTTTCATTTCCTAATGTCTTAAGAAATCGTTTCGTGTACTTTTAGAAATGTATTTCTTTACCTTTAAACTAATTAATGTGAGTACTTATATTTTCAAAGAAAATAATATTATAAGTACTACAGTTTTGTAAGTATATATTTTTAATAAACCTTTAAAAAAGACTCATTAAACTGAATCTACTTTCGTTTGCTGTTTTCGCACTTTCTATTGACATTTTATTATAACAATCTGTCCTAATGGCATTATAGCCTACTTTAATGTTTAAAAACACTTTAAACAAAATGGCACAACCAGTTGAAAATGAAAGAAAAATGTCCCATAAAGAAATACAAAAGAAAAAATGCAAAAAATATTGAAGAAAAAACTGCAAAATATTAATAGCAAGAAAAAATTTTATTTTACTTTTTTACTTTTCCATGTTGGCTTGTACAGTGTAAAGTTTACATACAATCTAAGTGTAAATGGGGTGTATTTGATAATGGAGTTTTGTTCAATTTTGTAACGGCATTATCGTGGCAACATTTCCATGCATGAAAATTTAATCTTAATGGAATTAAATTTTACACGATAGAGAAATACAGATTACAAATAACTAACAGCGCTAGGCAGCAGAGCCAGGCGGTTTGTCTGTCTGGTATAAATTATGCCACATTTTTTACAACAAAAGTGAATGGCTAAAACGACTTAGCCGTGTGAATTTAATTTCCGCTACAATTCTAGTCAGACATAATTAATGATTATGTACTCAAGATAATGAAGTAGATGTTGCTATGGAAAAGTTGGAATATATGACTGCTATGTCCTGGAATATGTACTTTAGATATGACTAATAGTAGATTAATTCTAGTTTATCTTTGTGAGTTTTTATAATAGGTAGAACTCAATAAATTGAAGTTTTTTATGTTGTTCAATCTTCAAGCTGTAGGCACAGAAAAAGTTTAAATTAATTTTCAAATTCTTAAGCATATCTTACTTTTCAACTTAATTTAAATTACGTTTTATTCTTCACTGTTATCTTGACAGCTAAAATTAATGAAGGGAATTCTAAACTAACCCAAAGTCCTTATTCAAAAAAGAAGTATTTGTGTCTAAGATTGGTTGTAGAGTTAATAAAGGAGAGTTGTGAGTAGAGGAGAGAAATGTAATACGGCGTGTAAAATAAGTTTAATTTTAATAAACGTCAATCAATTAGTTACACCCGACTACACTAATTTCATGCAGATTAACAATTAATTGATGCTGACAAAATGCCACAACATGACAGCATTTTTTACTTGTAAAATGAAAAATTATTGTGCAAAAGAAAATCTTCAATAGTACCTACATATTTATTTGTATTTATTAATATAATATAATGATGCAGGCTTAGTACTATTTAGTATTAAATGTATTTGTATGTTAGTTTGTTCAAGAAATATAATAAAATTGAAAGTTTTCTAAGACAATCTAATACATGATCTATTTAAAATCATTTTGACTTTATAATTGTCAAAACTTACTCTTTCCAATACAATACTAATTAGAATTATTTTTATATAGACTCTATGTTTTTGTCGAAGATCCCTATCCAAGAACTATTTAAGAGTAACAATTTAATAATTGTGCATTTCTGACTTAAATGTTTGTTATGTCTTTTCGGGTTCATTTATTTCTTAATTAGCTATCAGCTGTAATAGGTTAGGTTATAAAGACAGCCATATATAGAGCCAACCAGATGTAAGAATGAGCAAGTCCATCTACTCTTAATCATGCAGAAATGGACTGCCCAAATTACTGTTCTTGTTTCCTATATAGCGGTGATTAGAGATGAGGTATTTCATTGTATCCACCCTGTCTTCATCATGACAACCTATTCAAAAGTCATTCAAATTGTTCAATGTTTCTTCAAGTGCACTTATTCCACAATATTCAATGTGGTTATAGATACACATAGCCGGCTACGTGAGAACTCCATCAGAGCCACTGACTTATGGTAGTTGCATAGGGGATATGCCAGCTTTTATACTGAGAAGTAAAAGATAATGGCAGACTCAAAATGTTGTCGATACACAAGTGACTTACAGCATAAAAATGAACATCAACAAAACAATAAATTTTCTAGTCTTGCAGCCGAGCATCAGTTTTAAATAATTTATCTGAATTATTATTGAATTACTTTGGACCAGCTGTTCCCTGTGTTTTAAAATTGGGGAGATCAAAAAGGTTTATTATTGACTTAAACTCTAAGAAAGCACCTGGTGTTGGCAAAATCAGTAACAAAAAAATTACACTTCTATTATATATTACATTATTTTTAAAGCTATATAACGCCATAAATATTATGGAAGGTTTCACTGTTTACCATGATACCTAAGCCGGGAAAAGTTTATACAAAAGTATAAATTGTCGAATATATCAAAACTATTCCAGAAGATACTCCTGAACAAGTTATACCTGTTTTTCATTGCAAACAATTGTATTCCAAATCATCAATATGGATTTAGAAGAAAACATAATGCTATCGAACAACAAATAGACTTTTTTATATCAAAAGAAAAACATTTGATGAAAAAAATATTATTTTGCTTATTTTATCGACATTTCTCAAATGTTTGATTAAGTGTGGCATGATGGTCTAATATACAAGTTGAAACTAAATTTACCCGTAAACACACATAACCTATGGGAAAGCTACTTAAGTGGTCTAACATTTAGGCTTAACGGAGGAGACTTTGGTTAAAGCAATGGAGGATAAAATAGATGCAAAATTGATTCAAATGAAATTGAAATTGATCCAAATTAATTGGTTCATTAAGCTAATTTCAGATTGCAAACTCTGGCTTTACAACTCAATTATAAAACCTATATGGTGTTATGGAATACAGCTATGGGGAACAGCCTCAGCTTAAAATGGAGACAGAATTCAAAGACGCCAAAACAAATTGGTTCGAATGCTCACAGTCCCTGGTATATAAAAAATTTAATACTTATAAATACTCGTATCTAAACGTGCCTTTGGTAAAAACTGAGATACCAAAATAGTCAGAAAAATATTTAAACAAGTTAGAGTGCTATATTCGGCTATGCCGAATCTTTAATACCCTCCACCTAAACGTAATAAGAAATACTGAAACTATATTTAAGATACATATTAGTTTTAAGTGAATTTCCGAAGGGGACCTTATAAGGGAAATATTATAAAATATGAACCGATATTCTCCAAATCCAGCAGTTTGATTTTGTCATGTATGGAAATGATCCGTGTAAAATTTTGGATCGGTACCGTTATATAAAAAAGATTTTTGGGTATTAAAGTGATTTTCGGAAGTGCGCTTTATATGGGGCATACGGTTAAAAATAGACCGAAATTCACAAAATTTTGTGGGATGATTTTTATTTATATGTAAATGATGATCTGTGCAACGTTTTGAGTCGGTACTGATATTTATACAATATATATAGGGATAAATGTCTTTCTCGAATGTGGTCCTTGTTTGGGAGCTATGACCAATTATGGGTGGACCACCATAAAATTTAGTACTCCAATTTATTTACCTATAAAGATTATTTATGTCAAAATCTAGCCGTTTAACTTTAGTTATACTAGTTTTAACGTATTTAAGTGAATTTTGGAAGTGGACTTTATATAGGGTCCATGATCAAACATAGACCAAACTAAACA
Organism: Bellardia bayeri; assembly: GCA_950370525.1. Lineage (NCBI taxonomy): Eukaryota > Metazoa > Arthropoda > Insecta > Diptera > Calliphoridae > Bellardia > Bellardia bayeri. Next base: position 43,505,471 of record OX493266.1, on the reverse strand, counting down.
AATTTAGTTGTACGATTTCTTTTTCCATGAAACTTATTCCTGCTGAATTTTGTATTGACATTCCAATTTTATAGGCATTTATGTATAATTGAACAATATTTCGGGAAGATTTTTGTATGGTAGCTATGAGAAATCATAGACCCATTCTTACTATTTTCCTCATACTTGCTTCTTTTATCATATAAATAATCATGGTATTATCTGCAATATATTTAAAAATATAGCAAGAAATTTTTTTAAAAAATATCAATTTTTATGGAGGTTGTCTTACATTTTGATTCATAACTCTTGTGCTACTATACCGATTATGCTGATTTTCAATACCAAACTGCTCAGGTGAACTGTAAGTGGTGTTTTGTAAACTTTGTTGATTTCCTCCTTTGGAAGTGAGAGTGTTTTACAGAGACAGACAGACAGACGGGCATAATTCAATCGATTTAGAATTTCGCAAGGACCAAGAATATATATACTTTGTTGGGTTTCAGATAAATATTTCTCAGTGTTACACATGCAATGACAAACTTATATATACCCTCATTCAGCACTTATGGCGGTCGAGGGTATAAATGATACTAATAATGATTTATAATTATATAATAACTTCGTTAAATCTATTTGTAAATGTTTTGGGTTTTATAAATAAGACCTTTTTAAGAAATATATAAAGTAATTCCTTAATATTATTATTATATTATTGGAAATGCAGAATAGTAAAATTAAGAATTGAAGGTAACATTTTGCTGGATTTGTTAGATTAGTTCGTTTTTAATAAAGGAAACAAAATAATTGTCAGGTATACCAGTATGATCCGGCATACAGAATAGCTCCAATTGACAATATTTCATAAATTTCTTAAGAGATTCTGAAGAAGAACACCTTCCAAAAATGAGAAATATAATAGACATAACTGACCCAAAAGTATTTAGTTTAATTTTAGTGGACTGCCGGCATCGGTATAAATCTTAAATTTGTTCCCTATAAAATGTGATGTGAAAAATAATAGACAACATGCCCGGACGAAAGATCTAGAGCTAAGTGTTTTACCATGGTGATGGTTGGTACGTGATAAAACACTTCGTAGCGCACCTGTGAGCATTAGAATTAAGTGAAATCCACTAAACCTGACCATTGTGCATTAGTAGTACCGTTGCCATCATTTATCTTGGATGCATATCCCAGGTCCTCTGTATGACCTTTCTGTATGGGGAGTCTAAAGGCGAGAAAACTCCTGTCTGTACAATTCCCAATTTACTATTCTGTAGCAGTTGCTATAGAAGATTTAATGATTTTATTTGGCAAAAGTCTCCCTATGAACCTAACAATCTACTAGTTTATACTCAGTCTTTCCAAAACTGTAGAGATCAGCTTTTGTTTAAAATTCTTAAAGACTCTATCACTATCCATAAAGACCATCAATGCATACTTTGTATCTTCTCAAAAAATACAGTGCCGTCTTCACAGATCTATTCCTGATCTTAGATGCAAGTTATTTCTTCTTTAGTTTCTAAGATGCGCCATAATCTTAAACATGCTGGGTCTTTAATTAAACAAATATGTGAGAAAAATGTTACTATCACCTGCAGAATAAATTATTATTTTAAAATCCCAACATAGGACATTTTGTGGTATTTTTGAACTTATTTAATTTGTTTCACCTTTAGCAATTCGTGATTTTTTTTTTTAAACAAACACAAACTGCGAAGCTTTTTGGCTTGTCTGCAGAAAACACCCAGAGTCTTTGGTGGGAATCGAACCCTAGAAATATTCATGAAAATTAAGAGAACGTAAATTTAGACTGAAATGCTTTGTTTGACAGATTCAACTTAACCCTTCTAAATTGTTATGTTATTAAAAATTCAATAAATAAAAGATTAAATAACATGGAGAGCTAAATTAACAGAAATTCAATTCCTTCAACTTCTGTTTAAATTACTAAAAGTGAGTTCTGCTATATGAGAACGTCCTTAAGAAAACCTTTTCCACACTTCTTTCTTGATCCTAAAAATTATAAATTTTACTTGATATTTAATTAAATATGTAAAAATTCCTAAAATCTATTTACAAAACAAACTGTTGTCCACAGAACACACAACAAAATGTGTAGCATTAAAACTTAGATATTGTAAAACTAAAAAGTAATGAAATTAAGCACAATTCATTGCTGTTAATTAAAATTCATTTAGTTCGATTTTATGAGAGTAATTTTAATACAGCAGGAACCCACTACATGAAAAAAAAAATATTCAATACGATAAACTTTTCTCATTACTGCCTAGAACGAAATCATATAGCTGTGTGTGTGAGAGTCTGTACTCTTGCCAATTTTATCTGGTTTTGGCGTACGATTATATTTGATTTTGTCCCCAAAAGACACATATTTAACGTGTGTTGGCTGGCTGGCAGACTGTTCCAGTACGGGTATCGTCACCATTGCTGATGATTGTGCTAGCATTGTTTTGCTGCTTTAGGATTTTGGCTCATTAGTCAATGGGTATTTAAATGACAACACGTTTTCTGGCAATAACAGGAAAATCAACAGAAAAAAAATCAAACTAATATAAATAAATACACACAACGCTACATTTGCTTTTGCACACCTGCAATTTCATTTAAAATTAAATAATGAAAGTCTCTTTTATTTTAACTTAAATGCCACATGCTTCGTACATCCTGTAGCTGCCGCACTGGCATTTCATTTTAGATTTTTAAGTGGCTTTTTTTGGTGCGTTCGTTTACTTTTCCGTAGGTATGCGTTAGTTAAAAGGAAATAATAAAAACAAAATTCTTTAATACATACAAATGTGTATATGTATCTATGTATATGTAAGGTAATATGCGGCTGTACAACCTTTTCGAAAATGAGGTGGTAGTAGCTACATTGTCGTTGTTGTTGTAAACATTTTCAGTTAAGGTGCTTAATAAATATCTTTTTAAGTGTTTTCTACCAAGCCATTGATTGATTTAAATTTAAATTAAAAATTTAAGATTTTTAATTGATTTGTGTAAGGGATTTGGGGAATTTTCATTATTAAAAATTAAAGCTTATTTTATTTATTAGATTAATAATTATTTCATTATAAAAACGATTTGGTGGCGGCAAGTGAATTATACAATAAAAATATCCTGTTTGTACTGATTTTATTCTAATGTGGAAAGACTTCTACAGTATTTCGTATTGTATGGGAGAATATATGCCAAAATAGTTTAAAATTTAATACTTCATTAAAATTTACGACAGGTTTTATATACTAAATATTAAAAAATAGGACTTCTTCAATACTAAGAAAAAACTTGGAAATTTTATCTTATTTTTATTATTAGCAGCTAAAATTAAGTGTGGAAATATTGCGATTGATTGCAAAATTAAATAGTCAATTGTATTTTTTTCTACCACCACCAAAAAGGTTTGTAACACATCGAAACAATGCTCATAGAACCAAAAAATGGGTCATTAAAAATTCAAAATGAGCTACGACACGATAGAGTATTGAAAAAAACATAGTACAATGAAATTTTTACCAAACATTATTTGATCAACCGAAGTGTTTGGTATTAAAAATGGACAAAAAAAGTTTCAGATATATATCGCGCATTTTGTTCAAATATTTTTCTTTATTTATTTATTTAATAAGTCTACGGATAAAAATCCTTACAGACCCGTAATTTACAATATAATATAATTATTAATTAGTATTAAGGTACAATATAATATTACGTTTTATAACACTGACATCAACAGAAAAATCAATAAGAAAATAAAATTCATTATAAACTCTACATAATCTTCTTAATGAATCAGCATAATGTGGATAATATGATAAAATTTTGCACGTTTTATTTTATTATAGAAGGACAAGTCCTTTTAAAATCGCAGAAATCGGTCCACGAGTTCTCATAGCCTCCATACAAATGTATCCATACAAAATTCTGCACTAATCAGTTTCAGACAAAGTGAACTAGCGAAACGATATATTGTTTAGCATTGTTCAATATTTTGACATATCCCAATATAAATTCCACTTCCGAAAATCACTTATATGCGCATAAATCTTTTATAAAAATCACTATTACATTGAACAAAAATAAACCAAATTAACATTTAAATTTCTCTCACCAAATTTCGTGATGATCGGTCCATATTTAACCGCAGTCCCCATATAAATTCTACTTCCGAATATCACTTGAATGCGTAAAAATCTCTTATAAAAACCTTTATTACGTTCAAATTGAACACAAATATTTTGCATATATACATATATATAAATCGTCGTACAAAATTATATTATTGACTTTTATAAAAGTTGGTCCATAATTGGGCACAGCTCCCGCACAAGCTTCACTGCCAGGAATAACCACAGAGTATACGGATGGGACAATTTTTATGTTTCAAAAAGTTTCCTTTTTGGTACTTAACTTATTGTGTGTTTTAAAGTAAATCTCTTCATGTTTTACGCTTCAAAAATATATAAAAAAAATGTAAATTCTGGAATATGATTCTTATAAATATTGTGAATGAGATGAAATTTGACTAAAATAAACCTAAAGTAAATGAAAATTACGGTAGAATATTTTATGAAGTTCACCCCATAATATGTGATTTGGATTCGGCACAGCCGAATACACACTCTGTACATATTGCAAAACAAATTTTCATACATACATACCAATGGATAATGAAATTAGCTATAAGACTGAATGAATTATATGAAGGTAGTTACTATGTGGACTCAACTTGTATTATTTTCCAGTGATGATTTTTAACACGCCAAAATTAATACCATTAGTATTTATAATAGATATTTAGGCTAATTAGTAGATTTTGGCTTAAAATCATATACAAATTTATTTTAGAAAATAAAAATTATTTATTTGGGTTGGATGTATTAACACTTAATACATTTTATAAATTAATGAAAAGTGGCGATAATTATCTACTGTTATTGTCAAAATATTATTGATAATAATTGAAAACAAACGTATTTTGCTACGCAAAATATTAATTTTTATTTAAGATTTTTTTTAAGTGCTGTTTCACACGTTTTACTTTTGCTGATTAAATTCTCTTTATCGTTCAAATGCGTATCTTCATTTTTCGTGTTCTTTATCATAAACTTAGTGAAATAAGGAAATTGACTAGTGCCGTCAAGTAAGTAACCATTTTTTCTCTTCTCCCTTCTCATATAAAAATAATTGCCTTGAAGAGTCAGAATTGAAGCGTGTGAAAGGGGACTAAAAATTTAAATAAATTAATAAATTATTATTTCATCGAACTGTTTTTTGAAATTAATAAAATTAAAATAAAATTTATTTTTTAAAAATTTAATTGAACTTGATCTCAAATATATACATTTATTAAACCAGTTTTATTTTTCTAAAGAAATTTACTATTATTTATGTCCTGAAAATTAGCAGTTGCGGGCTAATGGTTTTTCTGAATTTTTTTGGATTGGAGTTTTTACCAAAGGTACGTTTAGGTCTTTATGGATATTCGGATTTTTTATATGCCAGGAAGCAATTGTGATCATTCGTACCAATATGTTTTGGCGTCTTTAAATTCGGTCTACATTTGAAGCTGATGCTGTTTCCCATAGCTGTAACACCATATAGGTTTTATAATAGAGTTGATTGAGCAAGAGTTTGCAATCTAAAGTAAGCTTAGAATTTCTGCCAATGAGACAATTAATTTGGATTAATTTCAATTTCAATTTTATTATTTTGGACATAAAAAAGGCATTTGATACCGTGTGGCACAATGGATTATATATAAACCCCTCCAGGCTAATATACCAAAATATTTATGCAAACTTATTGCGGATTTTATTTCGGATAGAACATAATACATTATTCTCCCCTAAGTCTATTACAGCAGGTTTATCACAAGGCTCAATATTATATGTACTCAATTAATAATTCCGATTTCTCGCCACCCTCGTACTTGAATGTTGCATACTATGCAGATGATATCGCTCTCATAACGTCTAACAAACTCACTAAGACACTACTAAATAAAATGGAAAAAGAACTTGATGCTTGCAGAAAATATCTTAACGAATGGAAAATAAAAATAAACCCTAATAAAACTCAGGCAATTAGATACCCCTACAACAAATCTTTCAAACGATTACCAAATCGGCAATTGAAAATTCAAAATGAGACACTAACAATCCAAAATGATGTTAAATACCTTGGTGCGTGTCTTGACAAGAAACTTAATTTTGGAAAACATATCGCAGAAATATGCAAAAAATCTCTCAAAACGATTAGAGCTTTGCCAATTCTAAGTAAGCGCTCAACTGTTAACGCTAAAAACAAAAATTTTATATTTAAAAGTGTTATTAGACCATCTTTAACATACGCAAGTCCCATTTGGTATAAAGCAGCAAAAAGACATCTGAAAAAACTTCAGATAATTCAAAACAAATGTTTCAAGATCATAAACAACAAAAACTGGAGATACTCTACGCAACTTCTTTACTTCGAAACGGGTTATGAACTCATCGTTGATTTCATAAAGAGGCTACACAGTAGATATCATGAAACCATAGCAAATTCTCTTTATCAACTGATAAGGGAAGATAATCGGCTTAAGAGCAATCAAAAATATATATCACCAAATCGAAAATGATATGTATTAATTTATTATCTTCTGATAATTATATTATATACATTTATATTTTCTAGCTATATTTGAAATATATTTTTATCACATACAGGTTTTCCTATTTTTCCTTTAAATAAAATTATAAAGTAGACAGTAAATAAAAACATCAGTCAATAAAATATAATACGGTGTAATATTTAGATAAAATCTCGAAAATTGTAAATAGTATAAAAAAACCTGTAAATAAAGATGATTTTAAAATGAAATGAACATTTGAAACATGGAAATAAAAATTCTTGTATAGTTTGATGATTTGAACTGTAGACAAACAACCAGAGTTAAAGTCCCAGTGGAGCCCTAACAATTTTTTTGAAAAAATTCAAATAGAAGTACTTAAAATAGAACACAAATATAATGAAAAAAGTGCCAAATATGTACTGAAATTAGCCCCTTTTTTTTACCAATTAGTACTTCAGTTCCAAATAGCATATTATGAGTTAAATTTTGAGTGGTTAAATTGTTATTTTTTCTTTCTTTCGTTTATTAAAAAAAAGGATTTTACTATTAATCGTTGATCTCTTTTTAAAAAGTTTTATATAAAATTTATAAAATTAAAAATGTGTAAAATTAATCAATAAACATTTTAAATAAAAAATAAATCACAAACTTGGTGCGTTTTTTTAAATGTAGCGTTTTTTCTCCATTTTGTGTGCGTTTTGAGATTTCAAAGTTGACAACGCTGCGTACACATATACATCGTCCGGTATCAATATTTCATGAAATCTTTTATTTCTGTTGACTTTGGAACATATTTTTACATTTAGCAATAATACTAACAAAAGGTAAGCGAAATTATTTTACAAACTCCGAAGAGGAATATGCATGAAACACTTAAACAGCGCCTACAAGAATGATTGACCGATTCTGAAGAAAAGAAATTAAAGAAACTCTGACGGGATATTGAGTTAGGAGATAAAAAACCCTAAACATATATTCGCCAGATGTTTACATTACATATTTTCCGGAAAAGTATCAGACAAACTTCTGAAGAAAGGCGAACAGTTGGACGGATATAGATAGATCGTCTTATATTTTGTTTCTTCAGCTAATATCCCCATCTCTCTGTTGGTTAGATCCATATATATGTATATCTATCTATGTATATATATATATAGGATTATTTAAAAGATATTGTAAGTTGATAGATTCTATAGATTTATAAAATGCAGACAGAACTCAAAGGCGGCAGAAAAACTGCTAAAATTGATCACAATTGAGCTCTGGTATAAAAAAAAAAATCAATTTTCATAAAGACCTAAACGTGCTTTTAAAAAGTACTAAGATCCAAAAAATGTAGAAAAATACTTAGAAAAGCTGGAAGTACACCCAAACCCATTAGCCCGCAACATATTAAATAATGGTGGCTATATATGACTAAGAAGAAGAGATACAGCGGATCTGAACAAAAGATAAAAAGGAGGACTGACAACTTAATGAATAAAATCAACAATGGTGAAATAATGTTCGCACGTCACTGGATGGACTAAATAATTAAAGTTAAAGTCTTACATCTAGATGTGAAATACTTATTCTTAGTTCGTTTTTGATGAAGATACAATAAATATATAGAAGTAATAAACAAGTGTTAAAAAATAAATATTTTGTAGTCGCTACTAAATATATTCTATATTGTAAAATAATAATTTATTTATTTAGCATCAACCAAAAACTTGCATCACACTTTTGCATGTGCTTAAGATTACACATCACAGAATCAACTCTTTACCAGGGTTTGCTGTTGATAATAATATCACCAAAAATACTTGAAACAAATTTGACACTAAGAAGATGTCTAAAAAATACACTAGTTACTGTTTAAATACAATAAATGCAATATCTAAAATTTTAATAAAATTACTTAAATTAAATTAGTTAAAAGTCATGATTTTTGTGTGCCAAAATCAAGAGTAATTGCATACAAAATGTAAAACCAACCACTCTACATTACAATTCCTCCGCTTTGGCGTATTTATATAGAAATCATTTGTTAACACTATGTACTCCCACAGTGTAAATGGCTTTGCCACTCGTAGCACAAACAAACAAAAATGAAATGAAAACAAAAATTTTGTAGCATGCATTCAGGTGCAAAAACCGTGTAAACTTATGCATTCACTAGTTGGGCTAATTAAAAACGTGACTTGTCGTATGTGTGTTATAAGTATGAAAGGGTATATTGTAACAGGTTGCAAGGTATATGTTTTTCGTGTTGCAACTAAATATCATCATGATTGTACAAAATATTTGTATTATTTTGTTTTTTTTTTTTGTAGTTTTTGCTCATTTTTTTGTGCGGACCTCTAAGCGTATGAATAACATTTAATTGCATCATTTGTTTAAATAGAATTAGATTTGCTGTACAGATTTAAAACAAACTGAGATTAATATTTACAAATTAAACGAATATTATGTAGAATTAAATATATTTTTTAATTAATTTTTGTAATTACTAACGCATTATATACTTGATGTCACTACATACTTAAACAAAGTACGTCATATACAATACCAGCACACATTTTTCATATGTAATGTATGCATGTATGCGTCTATATCTAGAAGCGTAATAAATTAATTGAACATTCTTCAACAAAGAGAATTGAGATGAAATGTTACTGAGATACAGATACAGTGGTGTCGTTTAAATGCAACATGTTTTCCATAATTTTTATGGAAACATTTTTTAACAGCACGATTTCACTATATTAGAATTAATAAATTTTTAAATAACATTATAATCTATTTCGCTTAATTTAATTTAAGAAAAAAACAACATGTATGTATAGTCGGTCAAGCCCAACCATATAATACCCTAGTGACATGACTTCCGTCGTATACATATTTATAACCTACACCACCAAGTGGTGGTCCTATATTGGATTTGTGCTGATGTTTGTAACGCCCATAAATATTGGTCCAGCACCCACCTTAAAGTATACCGATGGACTCAGAATCATTTCCTGAGTATATTTAACGATGTCCGTCCGTCCGTCTGGCTGGATGTAAAGCTTGTGCGCAGAGTACAGATCGCCATTTTCAAGATATATCGATAATATTTGCTAGTTGATATTTTTTCGGCCCAAAGATGTATAAAATAATAAATAATTGAGTGTTTTATTTTTAATCAAAATATTTAAGAAAAATTATTTTCTTTTAAAATATTGTTATCAAAAGTTATTTATTATATAGTGATTATACGAAAAAAAACCTGTGACGTCATACGCCGAGAGAGGAAATTTTCAGCGTTGTCAACTTTAAAATTTCAAAACGCACCAAAATGGAGAAAAAAACGCGCCATTTAAAAAACGCACCAAGTTTAGAATTTCTTTCTTATTGAAAATGTTTATTGAATTAATTTTACATAAAAAGTATAATATTTTTGTATTATAGATATAACAATAAAAAAGTCTTCTACAGTTCAGTGTTTAAAAAGAAAATTAAAACTTCTTTTTTACTGAATATGTAGTTACGTATTTTTATACCCTACACCACCATAGTACCAATATACCATGGATTTGTGCTGATATTTGTAACGCCCAGAAATATTGGTCCAACACCCACTTGCCAGAATCACTATCGCCCATATCTGTTTTATTGATATACTGGGTGTAGGGTATTATATGGTCGGGCTTGACCGACTATACTTTCTTACTTGTTTATATAAACAGTAGTGTTACCTACATAAAAATACTTAAAAAGGGGAATCAGGTCTTCTGTTCCTTTAATGATGAAAAAATTTATTAGCACACAATTTTCAATAGCAATGAAGATCTTATACGTTATGGCCAAAGATGTAAAAATAACGAAGGCTATTCAAATTTTAAATGTAAGTTTATTCATTTTCAAAAATATGTACGATTAACAAGGGAAAATTTAGAAAACAAATTTAACGGTTGTCATCAACCAGCGATTTAAAATCTGAATGTCAACATTGCAACAAAATTTATTTTATTTTTTTATTTAATGAATAAAGAATTTGAATTGTATGAATGTTTTTTTCCGCCTACAGAATAAACTGTCACTTTACACACGAAATATGCTTCGTTTGTGTGCTATTCGTAAAACAGATTATCAAAATGTTGATTGATGATCAGTGGCCAGGAACAGAAAATTATTAATATCCCGGGCAGCGCCGGCTACAAAAAGCTAGTTAATTATACAACTTTATTCTTTTTTTATTTCTCTTTAATCTATGAGCTATCGAATTTACTTATTTTTTGGAGCATTTGATAGTAATTTTTGCAACGCCCAAGATTACATTATATGACGATTTAATCTTATCCGTCTGGCTGCCCATGTAGAGCTTATGCTCAAAGTACAGACCGCAATTTTTAGATATTTACATAAAATTAAGTAAATTCGACTTTTTAGGCCCAACATCGTACCTATTAAAATTAGTTGAAATCAGTTTATTATTTCATGTAGCCCCAATACCACCTTTGTCGGTCATAAATATCTGATTATTATAAAAATAAATATGATTTAAATATTCTTTGAAAATCAGACCATAGTTGACAATAGCTACAGTATAAGATAAAAAAAAACTAAAAAAACAAATAATCACAATTTTATACAAATATTTTATGTGCTTACAAACGACTCATTATCCCGGTCACACACTGTCTATTATTTTTATGTTAATGTCTATGTCAATGTTAAAATAAACTGTTTTTGTTAAGGCTCCTTTATGCAAGTTTGTGTTAAAGTAACTGGAAATCATTGATGTGTGTATATTTGTGTTCATTTGCACACACACTTAATAACACAATATTATTGTTATTATTATACGAATTTGCTTCAAATGTAATAGATTGATGATATTGATGTGGTATTTTGTTATAATTAAAGTTTTACACATGCATTTATTCAGTTCTGCTCTTCTCTTTGTGCTATTTATTTTGCCAAGTCCAACCAAGCAATAGAAAATTTATACAAATTATACCAAAATAAAAAGGATATTGGAATATAATTTACACACTAATGAAATTAAATCAATGGTGTTGCCAGAATATCAAAAGTTATTGTTATAGTTATAGTACTAATAAAAGTTAAATTTTAGATTTGTAAAGTTATCGCCTTCAAATCCAATAAATTAGATATACATATATCTCCGTTGTGATACTACGCGACACTTCTCAGGTAAAATACCCACAGATATATGACGAAGTTGGTTTCATAAGTACTAGTTATAACTTTCTGATTTTTCAACCGATTTTAACAAGTGACCTTTCATTTTACTCAGAAAAATACTGTCTTTAATATTTTTGTTGTCTTAAAACTAAATTCGGAAAAAAGTCTCGTAGAAATTTTAAAAGGTAAAAAAAAATTAAAAATGTTCCATATAATTAAAAAAATTTATTCATATTTGTGTTAATATTGTATATACTTCTCATACAATATATATAATAATTTTAAAAACAACAATTATTTTTCTTTCCAAGACCGTTTGCATTTCAAAAATCGATTAATAAATAAAAAAGTTATAAATTTGGAATTTGGAGGTCTATTGAAACTTTTAAAATCGGTTTTGTAATCCACTCACTTAGACCTATAAGATACACTAGGTCACTTTGAAAGAGCTTGCAAAAACGGAAATTTTGTAGCACCGTGTAATCATTTTTTAAATAATTTGGTTTATACATCATTATAAAATCGTTAAACCTTATAAAGTGTTTCATAAAATCGCGTATTACTTGTGACATTGAAAAAAACTTCTTATGATACTCTTATTCAATGTTAAAATTAATTGTATGAAAATAAAATTTTTTGATTTTCTTGTACAATATAAAGGTTGTCCCAACTAGAACGCAATTTTTAAATTTGACGACATTCGAAGTGTCATTGTTTGACATTTGAACAATTGTTATTGTTTGTTAGTAGAAGGTACAAGGTTAGTAAAAATGGAGCGCTACACGAATGAACAACGCATTTTATTGTGAAATTGTTTTACCAAAATGGTGAAAGTTTTGCGGCTACAGTTCGCAAATTGCGAACAATTTGGGGTCACAATAATGCTCCAAAAGAGTCAACTGTAAAGAGATTAATGGATAAATTTGCCGAAACTGGGTCTGTTAGTGATGTAAAGACAACAACGCGCCTTCGACTAGGTCTATCGACCGAAAACGTCGCAGCTGTACGATTTAACACCTTTAGATTTTTTCTTTGGGGTTTTTTGAAGTCGATGGTTTACGCGAATAAGCCAACGACGACTCAAACCTTAAAAGAGGAAATTGGACGCTGCATTAATGAGATACCGCAGCATTTATGCAAAAAGGTCATTGAAAATTTCGTTAAAAGATCGCATGTGTGCCAGCAAAGCCGCGGCGGCCATCTGCACGATATCTTGTTTCATACATAACCTCATTCTGTCTACTTTACGATATTATAAAGTTTCACGATTTTTTTTAAATATCTGTGTTTTATTTAAAATTTAAAAATTGCGTTCTAGTTGGGACACCATTTACAAGATTTGCTTATGAATAATTTTTACAGCTGTGGATCATTGTATTACACCTGTGTTACCATAATTAATAATTCTTACAACTGTGGATCTTTGTATTTCATATAAATAGAACTTTATTTGGTTTGTGTATTTGCTATGATTTTTAATTATCGATATCAATAAAAATATTAAAGACTCGACCCAGAAACAACATGTCCTGTATTTAAAAACTGTCTTTCAGTGTCGCCGAATCACTGTCGAAGAATAATGGACTTCACTGGTGCTGCAATACTTGTAGAAACATTAGTGTTACCTTTTATCGTTTCTTCCAAGGAACGAAGGAAATTTAAGATGAATTAAACAAACTATCTCAACAAGTTTCCAACTATGGTAAACTGTTTAAAGATTTTAAATCATTAGATGCTATAGAATCGCCTGCTCATTCTTCTCCTAAGAGACGAAAATCTTCAAGAACCATCGATACAACACAATCCTGATGTTGCTACTACTTCTGCTGCTAGAACTTGTGCTGAAATTAATTCTGGACTAACACTGCTACAAAATTCTAGTCCTGCTCAAACCAACATAATACGAATTATGCTAAAGTCTTACTGCCGTATTCATAAAAAATAAAATAGGTTTGAAGTGTGCTTTTAGACAAAATTTTCACACAAAATTTTCTTAAAGTTAATTTGAAGTCTACTTTAATTTTTTATGAATAAGGACATTAATGAATAATGCAAGTAATTTTGTTGTTCCTGGAGAGTTAAAAGTAGTCCCTCTCAAAAAACAAATTTTTTATATCCCGTTTTGCATTTGACACTTCTGCAGAGGACATTGATTTTTATATTAAATCGAAGCTGAATATTAGTGCTGATATTCTCGTTCAAAAATTTAAATATTCTTAACCAAGGACCATAACGTCATTTAAGATTACGGTTCGTTTTGAGATATTTAGCAGCATCGTCAATATTTTCTATCTTCCACCCCGTGAAATATCGATCCAAAAGAACTCATACCTACGATAATCAGTTTCATATTACGTACCAAAATGTTCGATGAATGAAAACTAAATGCTCTATATTAAATAAAGAAAGTTTTGATTTTAATCATCATGTTATTTGCCTCACTGAGACCTGGCTTAATAATAATTTTTTAAATACTGAGATTTTTTGCAGCCACTTTAATGTTTATCGTCGTGATAGAGTTACAGCTGTGTCAAATCTCTTTGCAACTGAAGAAATTATGTTTGATTTGCCCCTTACTATTGAATTCCTTGCAGTGGCCATAAAAGTAAATCATATTAAAATATTTATTAAATGTTCCTACATTCCCCCTCAAAAAGGAAGACTAATGGTACAGCAAAAAACATGAAAAATCTAAATACTGAATCTCATGATGAGGCGGTAATCAGTGATTTATTCGTCGACTTTTTCTCTTCTATATTCTGAGGCCCAATATGATGTTAATATTGTCAATCCATTCAAAATTTGCCATAGTCAAACAACATATTTTTCATCGATCATTATTGAATGTTTAAAAAGTTTTAAATATTCATTTTCAAATGGACCTGATGGCATACCAAAGTGTGTTTTGATGAAATGTGCACATGCTATTGCAATTCCATTATCAAACACCAAGTTTCTTCGTTAATAATACTTTTTCAACATGGTTTTAGCAAAGGATCATTAGCTATGACTAATATTTTGCAGTTAACATCTTTAGTCAATGATAGCATTGTCAACAGTCAACTTACTGACGCCATTTACACAGATTTTAGTAAAGCCTTTGACAAAGTTAACCACAAACTTCTGATAAAAAAATTGGATGTTATGGGGTTCAACAACATTTGTTTAAACTGGTTAAAAACATATCTTTTAAATAGAACACAGTCCGTAATATTTAATGGTGCAGTTTCCAAAAAAGATATTGGTAAAGTCCGGCGTCCCGCTAGGAAGTCATCTCGGCCCTATTTTGTTTCTGCTGTTTGTAAACGACATGCCTGAAGCAATCAAATACTCAAATATATTGATGTTTGCGGATGATGTGAAAATATTTTCTAGTTTTAAAAATTCAGCAGATCATATTTATCTGAAATATTATTTGGATCATTTTAGTAACTGGTGTGACCTTGATTTAATGGAATTAAACCTGAATAAATTCAAACGTATCACTTTTCAAGAAATTATGATGATGTCAATTTTTACATGTTAAGTGATCATAAACTACAGTTGGTAAACTCAATTATGGATCTTGGAATTTTGTTAGATGCAAAGTTAAATTTTGTACAACATATAATGATGAGGGTTAAAAAAGCTCGTGTTTTTTTGACTATATAAAACGATGGGCAAAAGAATTTAATGATCCCCATATCACTAAATGTTTATATACTTCTCTAGTAAGACCGATTTTAGAGTATGGTTCAATTGTATGGGACCCGCATTATATTGTACATACTGATCATATTGAATCTGTTCAAAAAAAATTCCTTCTTTTTTGTTTGAAGGATATATACCGAAGATATGCATCACTTCCATCATATTCATCAAGATTACGTTTGATAAATTTTGCCAACATTGGAATGGAAATCTTATAAAAGGAAATGTCTGCTCTGAATTTCTATTAAACAAATTATTATTTAGTGTTGCCAAATGTTCACTGCGCCTCTATAACAATTCACTTTATGTTAAAACTCTTTTCGAACAAATTTTGCTATGGCAGATCTGTTTAGAAAATTATGTTGTTATTTTAACGAAATGTTTAATTTGCTAGACTTTTTATTAAATGTAAATATAAAAAGAAAATAAACTATAAAAATCCAGTTCTAATGGAACCGTTGATACTTGTTTACAAAAACCTGGATCAAATTAAATTCAACAAAACAAAAATCCCTCATTTTACTACTAAATGCTACGAAAAATTAAAATTTCAACTTGGACCTTAAATTTTTCATCAACTACTGAACCGAATTTAATGAGATTAAAACTGGAGATGTTTGTCAAGATGTTTTCTCTTCACATAAAGATTACAAAATTACTAATATATCTCCATCGGTTCAAAAGTTACAGATTTTTGGTCGATGACAAACGATTCAGAGCCACTGTGCTGCGCTCAAAAGATCGAAGGAGAAAGACTCTTAAACATGCCTAGATAAAACATAGAGCCATCGTAGAAAGTAAGTACATATCATTCCTTTAATTGTTTGATATTGACGTATTAAACTGCAGTTTATATTTATTGAAATTGATAATTTTAATATTACAAGTAATTTATTTTAAATATTTCCGTTTTGACATTTTCATTACAAATTTAGTATCGTTATATTCCTAAATGTGGCAACATGCTTATGTTGCTTATGGTTTAGCCACTCTATAATGTGTCGGCATTAACAACCATATGCTTTAATTCAGTGAAACAAAAACCAAATAATTAAATGAGAAAAGAAACAAGTAAAACCACAATTGAAACGCGTGCGGAAAACTCATTGATTTGATTATACAGATATTGTTTCATGTCTTTTAGTGAAGCAAAACAAGAGGCTTAAACAAACACAAACCCGCAGACTGTAACAGAAACTAGCGTTCCAATGCAGGCCCATTTAAACATTCATGAATAAAAATCAGATTACAGAATAACAAACAATTTTTGCAAAAACACGTAGTGTGCGTGTGTTGTGAGACAGAAGGAAATGGCAAAAAAAATAAAAAATACTATTATTATTTTTAATGTTTAATACATGATTGTTTGATTTTACACTAAAAGAATTAATCTTTGTAAATATAATTTGTAATTAAGCTTATTTCGAAGTTTTGATTTTTTTTTACTATTTGAAAGGTGAATTTTTGATAAATAGATCAAGTGGTAAGGTTCCAAATTCTCAGAATGTATTATTATTAATTGTGTTATAAATTTTCTAGCTTCTATATCTGTGTTAGAATTTTCTTAGGTGTATGTAGATAAGCTTAAATCTATATAGATAATTTATTATCTCTAAAAAGACAAAATTTTTCCACTTAAACTAAATCTATAAACCAGTGTCTAGTAAACGTATAGAACTTTAGCTTGCAAAGTTAGAAAAAAAGTTTGGCAGACGTATAAATAAATTATAAGCTAAATCTGGCTCTACATACCTGAAATGCTTGCTTTTTTATTTTCTCATTATTTCGACTCTCTGTCCCTATTTTGTCAGGCACAGCCATAATCAGACAGAAAGATATACAGAAAGGAAACAGCGAAATGAAAAAGAAACAAAAACATTAAAATAAATAATTAAGTTTGTTAACACAGTTCAGTCACTTACAGAATATTAAAGAAATAAACTCCATTGCTTCTAAGGGATACAACAAAAATAGTAATTAATTATTAATGGACACGCACAATTAGTTTCTAATGAAAAACCAATGATCCAATAAAAAAAAATAACACCCACAAAATAAAGACAAAACAAGTTAGAGAGCAATATTTGACTGTGCCGAATCTTAAATACCCTCCACCTAAACGTAATAAGAAATACAAAAGACTACACTGGTTATAGGTCTTTAATATCCTTGTTCTGTGCGTTTTATGCAGTAGTAGTGTAAATTTTATTAGTATTTTATATACATATCGCACCCTAAATACAAAAGGGTCACAACTCAAAATACTAAAATTTTCAGGAGAGACAAAAAACTGTTTATGTACAAGCAACAAACTTAACATAAAAATAGACATAACTGTATTTTTCCAGTTCAAGAAGATAGTGATGTGAAAGAAACGTCAGTTTTGAAAAATTTTCAGATGTGACCCTTTTGTGTTTGTGCGATATGTATTGTTTGAAAGACAATTTTACAAATAACATACTTTATTTCAACTGTTTTGATATTTTATCTAATTTTGACCATTTATAATTGATGTAATTACAGATTCGTACCATAATTTTTAGAATTTCTCTGATTTTCAAACTATAGCCATTTCTGTATCATTGAGCCATCATTCGAGTATATATTTATATGGGTGCTATGAGAAATCATGGTCCGATTCTTACTGTTTTTCTCACACTTGTTTTTTTATCATATAAATAATGTGTACAAAATTTAATGCTATTATCTGCAATATATTTAAAAGAATTAAAAAAAAGTTAATAAAAATATCAAATTTTTATGGAGGTTGCCTCAAATTTCGTCTATAACTCTGGTTCTACTATACTGACTTTGATAAATTTCAATATCAAACTTTCCTACAAAATAAAAATATTTGTCTGGAGATTCCGTTCAGTTAAGTTGTGTATTTTGGAAGTGCGAGTGGTTTACACAGACAGACGGACGGACGGAAATCCACTTAGAAACAAGTGCTGGTGGAGGGTATGAAAACATAACAAAATAAGGAAAGAAAATAAATTTAACAGGTAGAGTTTATATTCTGCTGTACGGAATCTTACATACCCACCACCACCAGACCACCTGTTATGGGGCAAACGTCAAAAAACATTGTACCTTAATTTCTATTTATTTTAGGTTTATTTTCATATCATCTCAATAACAATATTTTGCGATTTGTTTATATTTTTGCTGCGTGTAACATAAAGCGACTTACTTTAACAGACAATAAATTAGGTACCAAAAAGCCCTAGGAAACTGATTTTTGCTCTTTGAAACGTCAAAATTGTCAGCGCTGTATACTCTGTGATTTTAGGGTGCCCGATAGACTAGGCGATAGTGTGCCGGACTATCAGTCAGAGGGTTGCGGGTTCGATTCCCGCCAAAGACTCTGGGTGTTTTCTGCAGACAAGCCAAAAAGCTTCGCAGTTTGTGTTTGTTTTTAAAAAAGAAAAAAAAAAAAAAATTATTTTAGGAAGTGGAGCTTGTAGAGTAGCTATGCTTAACAATCTCTTTCAGACCGTGATGCGTCGATTGTACGGGTGGATTTCGGTTTCAATATTTTTGCTTCTGTTAACCCAATTTAAAATAGACCGGCATGTTGATTGCTTTTTATATTTGCTTCTCACATTTCTCTTCTGTTTGATTTATAGTTACTTGAATTATTCCGAAAGTCTTCAGTCACATTTCAGTTTTAGCAAAATGAGCCGAGGAAGTAAGTAAATGTCTTTAATTACAAAGGTATTAATCGTTTACAAAGAATTAAATGCACATATATTAACTAAAAAAATGATAAATTTTAGTATTTTAAACTAACTAAAATCGTTTTATGCAAAGTGTTTTGGTTGAAAATATTAATGAACTGTACTAGAGATCACATATTTCAAAAATTATATAAAAATTCCTAGTAGTTTTACGGCAGATGTGAAAGGCTTATGGACCAACTTTCACAAAAGTCAATAGTATAATTTTTTACTTATAACTGATCTGTGGTGTAAAATTTGGGTTCGTTATGGATGTTTTTGTAGGCTAATGAGTTTTCGAGAGTAGTCCTCATAAGGGAACTATGACATATTGCGGGCATTTTGGTGGAGCAAAGAATGGTTGGTAAATGTTTTATTGTTTTATGACTATATTTCGAAGCTCCATCGTGCCTTAAACGGACAGATGGACATGGCTAGATCGTCTTAGAATCTTAAAACATTCCAGAACATAAAGGATTTTTTGTTCTATGAATAATATTTAGATGTGTTACAAATGGAATGCAAAACTTAATATACTCCCATATTTTTGGTGGTGGGTATGAAAACAAACTACAATAAGGAAAAATTAAAGAAAATATTGAGAAGGTCGGAGAAAAAAAAATCATGAATTAATTTGAACTATTACACTTACTGACCTCTTCCACTCTCTCTCTCTCTCTCTCTCTCTTTTGGTGTCACCATTTATATATATTTGTTTAATTTTTGCTTTGTCTTTTACTAACTCTCCATTCATCAATGTTTTATGAGGATGAACATTATTTGGTGTTGTTCTATGGCCTGTGGCCAAGTTTTTTTCTGCTATTGCTTTTGGAGTAAAGTCGGTGTCAACCACATCTCTGGTGGTCTAATTTTTTTCATAAATTCATAATTAATTCTAATTGATTGCATTTGTGTGCAAACGAAATTAAATTTCAATATAAAAAGAGCTTTCTTTAAGAGCTAGCTTACAAATTCAATTTTCTGAAATTATTACAAAAAGATTTGCACAAGTGATTTATTATTTAGGTTTGATATGTAATTCATTGTTATACCCAACACCATAATACTGGGGAGGGTTAAGTTTGACAAATATCTAAGACATCTTAAAGTAAATCAATCTGCTTAGGATTGATTAAGCCATGTATTTTGTTTTTTTGCGTTCATAATTTATCATAAATCCAATATAAGACTTTTTTCTGAAAATCATTTAAAAGGGTAAAAATTCTTTAAGTATATTTGCAGAAAATTGCCACCGAATAATTGTGATACGGGGTGTTTTTTTACAAGACTGTTTTCTGCATCATAGCAGTTTTTGTGCCCTAGGAAACTGTTTTTTACTTGTTACTGTGTTTTGCCCAAAATGAATGAGCTGGTCTTGGCTGATATGTGGTTTCAACAAGACAGTGCCACACGACACACAGCACGTGAAAGAAAGCCCCAATTGACAGGCGAGAACGGTGACTGTTTATTACACTTATTAATCAAAATCATTCTTTCGTATAAAAAGACTAGTCAAGAATTAACTTTGTTTGATTTTCGATTAACCAATGAAGACTAAATGTTATTAGCTTTATCTGAAGTGCATTCATTGGCTTCTATATGATGACGCCAAGTAAGTCTTCTACAGTGTGAAAGGTGTACAGCAACCCCAAATTTTGTCGTAACCCGGGGATTGTTTTGCATTCATGTTATTTTGATACACATTTTTATTTTCAAGTACAAATTTATTCTTGTGATTTATTATTGGACAGCATCTGCTTCGAAAATGTCGAAAATTGTCGTGGAAGGTAACTAACTGTGAACCAAAGTTCAGGGTGAATGTGTTTCATATGATTTAAGAGAGAACGCTATAAAAGAAAATACTTTTTGCATTAAATTATTACTTGTGATGAAAAACGTATATAAAACGATAACCCAAATCTTAAGAGATTGTATGTGAAACCCAGGTAATCAGCCAAATTGAAACCAAAGCCAAATATCCATAGCTTTAAGATAATTCTCTGTATTAGGTAGCAAGAAAAGAGTCATATATATTATGAGCTGCTGAAATCTGGCCAAATCATAACAGAGAATCTATACCGAATGCAGCTGATTAGGTTGAAACGAGTAGTGCCAAATATGCAGCAAGTAATGAAAGTGTAATATTCAAACATGATAACGCTGGACCATATGTTGAGAAATTTTTGCCTCATCCGCCTTATACTCCACATTTTACCCTGTCCGATTACTACTTTGCCCGAAATTAGCTTGAATTTTTCTTCACCTCAAAACGGAATATTTGTGGAAGATTTTGGTAAATTACTCCTTTATATCTCTGGCTGCCGTAAAAGCATTTCTTTTTGCTAGAATTGAAATATGATCATCGTCTAGCTTCGTGGTCTTACGTTTTCTGCCATATAAGTTCTTTAGGCTTTTGTTTGACTTTCTTAAAGCTTGCTGTTTCATCCCAGTTTTACGATCTAGTACCGAGAAATCTTTTTCCTTTTCGGATCTAGTCTGAATCTGGCTTTATTTTGTATATATTTAAGTAATATTAAATTAAATAAATAAGTACTTTACTATAATTTATTATTTTTTAAAAACGTATCACAAATTAAATTTTCTGTAATTTTCGAGTAATAGCTGTCACGTAAGAAAAATTGTGTCTGTAAAATATTAATGAGAAAGGTTACCGCTTTCAACTGTTAAATATACTCACAAATAAAAAACGCGACGAGATATTATTTTAAAAATAAAAAATATTTAAATCAATACAATGCAATGAATAATAACACATTACTATATATTTTATACATTAACTGCCATATTCATAAAAAATAAAGTAGGTTTGAAGTGTGCTTTTAGACAAAATTTTCTTAAATTACATTTGAAGTCTACTTAAAATGGACCTTCATGAAACAATTCTCGCAAGTTTGCCCAATTGCACAAACTGCAGTTTTAAGCAATATCAGGAGGCTACTCATTATTATTTTTTATGTACCACTTTAACAATTTTCTTTTAGCAAAACAAAGTTTTCTTTTTTACACCACGAGACTATTTTTATTCTATTGAAAATTATTTTGTACACAATAAACATTAAAGACGTACTATACATTATTTTGTTTAGCCGACGGTTGTATTTTTGCCATCGTCGTTGAAAATTTTGCTAAGATTTGTTCGCCGTCAACGATATCTGTGATCATCGGTTTCAAACAATGAATTTTCACATCGTCTTTGATAGTTTCGACATCAAGTACAAACACATTTTTTTCTCACTTCTCGAGAAATGATGGAATATCTGGTTTCACATCTTTTCGACGCGAGAAGTTTTCACTATGGTTACAAAACATGGTTACAGGAATATAACTCTTATTTCAAAGTTACCAGAAAACCGCTCTTTATTATGTCGCGCAGATTTCTTGTGTACTTCAATATTTTTACATCAGAAATATAAAAGAGAGACGTTATACAATTGCAATGTTTATACAGATTGTTTTACATTTTAACCCATAACTCTTGTTCTACTATACAGCTTTTGCTGATTTTCAATACCAAATTGCTTAGGAGAACTATAAGCGGTTTTTTGTAAACCTTGGTGATTTCGGTTGTTTCCTTTGGACGTGAGAGTGTTTTACAGAGACAAACAGACAGACAGACGGACATGGCTCAGTCGACTTAGAATTTCGTAAGGACTAACTGCCGTATTCATAAAAAATAAAGTAGGTGTTAGACAAAATTTTCATACAAAATTTTCTTAAAGTACATTTGAAGTCTACTTTAATTTTTTCTGAATAAGACTGTAAGAATATATAGTATATACTTTGATGGGTGTCAGGTGAATATTTCTCAGTGTTACACACGGAATGACAATTTTATATATGTATACCCTCATTCACCACTTATGGTGGTGGAGGGTATAATAACTTTCATATGTACGGCAATGATGACACCTAATTTTATTATGAGCGGTCCATAATTAGTCAAATCTCCTATATAAGACCCAATCCGTAATTCACTTTAACCTCAATAAATCTTTTATAAGTATTTATGTCGAGATAAAGTTTAACAAACATAATGTTCAACCATGTTCAACCTAATTCAAGCATATTTTTTTCTTTAAAGTAGAAAATCTAATATTTAAAATTTCTCTTAAATTTGCCCATATTTTTTCTCATGAAGAGAACCTTATTTTATTTTTGTAACGCTCAAGAGAAGATACTTTGAGTTTGTAGCTTTTCTTTTTTTGTTATTATCTATCCAATACAATTTATTAAAACCTAAACATCCTTTTAATTTTATGTTAGTTATAGTTGAACCGCCAAAAGAAAGGCAAATACAATTGATTAAAATTAAAATCAACTGTCCTTTTTTTATAAAGCCACAGGAGCTTTATGATTCAACACATAATATTTATATTCACGGAAGTCATGGCACAAAATTTTTTGGATGATCGGTCCATAATAGGTAATATCTTCCTTTTTCTGAATAATTGTTATATTTATATACTGGGTGTAGGGTATTATATGGTCGCGCTTGACCGACTATACTTTCTTACTTGTTTTTAATTATTACAATTTTGTCGTAAGAAAAAGATTAGACTACATGAAACAATTCAAAATCATTGCTTATCTTCTATATTCTTATATGAAGAGCCCACCCCCTAGCCGCATTATTTATTTAATCTTACATTATTTTGTTAACCTCTGTTATCAGTTTCAAATGATCTTTATTTATAATAATATATGTTTTTATTCTGAAGCAACATCAACATAAAAATAATTTAAAATTTCAGTTTATATTTTTAATTCAAAGAAACAACATTATGAAATTAATTTTATTATTAAGCATTGCTTTGGCAGGCATTTGCGTTACACAAGCGGCTGTCTATACCGAAAGATATTTTCGCGATGCCAAGCATCCTGGTAAGTGTGTGGTCGATGGTAAAGTGTTGACACCAGGCCAGTCTGTTAAACATCCCACTATGGATTGTGCTGAAGTGACATGTGATAATTCGATTGGCATGGTCACCATTGAAACGTAAGTGCAATTATTTTACATTGAATATTTTTAAATAATTGTTATATTAATTACCATATGTACATGTAGATAATTTAATTTTATTTTCCTGTATTTTAGCTGTGATGCCATTTCGGCTTTAGCTTCGCCATTACTAAAACTAAAAGATTATGATCGCTCGGATCCACCTAAGTGTTCATGGGGTGATTTTAAAAACACTAAAGCGGAATATCCCAAATGTTGTGAGCGTCATTTCACTTGTGTGTTTTAGTTGGAAATTTTTTGAAATTGGGAAATAATAATAAATATAAAAATAATAATAATAATAATAATATTAAACTTTTGTATGGTACTCAGGACTCTCTGTTGAACAATAAAAACTAGTTTTGACAATTTTTGGCACAGTGCGACATTTTTACTTTCATTGTAAGGAAGGAATACTTATTAAATTAATATAAGAAAAATATTAAAATATGTAACTAATATTTGAAGTACGAGATTTCTAAAAAAAATAATTAAAATATAATTCGTATTTGACTGGGAGTTATAAATGCAATGTCTAACCCCCTTATTCAGAAACGATTATTAAATTTAACAAACGTTTATTAAGCAAATTTTTATATGAAAATCTGTCTTAATAAACGTTTGTCAAATTTAATAATCGTTTTTGAATAAGAGGGTAAATGATCCATCAGAATATCTGGAGATATTGCGGTGAATTTTTTCACATTGATTCACATTTGGAAATCAATGAATTTTATATCTCAATATAGAATTTTGTGGGTGGTTGACAGTTTTTTCCTTAATAAATTACAAAATCTGATGACATTTTTCTGTAGAGAATAAATATATCTGTTTTTCTCAGAATATCTAAACTCTGTCTCTCTTAACTATGTTGCATTTGTAAATCCTCCTAATAAGCCTCATATTTTCTTGATAGAAGATAGCAACTAAAGGCTTCTTAGCGACTTTCTCACATATCTAAAAGTGCGATAAACGGATCAAACTAATGCTGATTGTACAATAATTGTATTTGAGCAATAAGTGAAGAATGGATGCTGTTTTTGAAGATGATTTGGTATTGATATTTCCAAAAATATTTCATGACCAAAATAAAACTCGTTCATTACTAAGCTGCCTTATTAGATATTTAGACATATGAAGTCATTATTTTAGACTAAAACTAATCATTGAAACTTAGTCCACAACGTATTGGACTACGGTTGCGTACTATCTCTCAAAAGCAAGGTATTCATTGCAAAATAGGATTTGAGAAGTTTAACTACAATAATGCAAACAACCGACAGTTGCCAATTGAATTGAAACGTGTATGGGCTTCTTTAGACATAAAATAAATAAAAAACTTTTGATATTTATTTAGTCAGGCTCTAGTTCCTTAAATTTAATTTTCTTTAAAATATGTTTGCTGAACGAATTCTTTTACAACATGAAATCTCTATTAAAATTTATTGATCATTTTTCCTGGCTGAGCTGGGGATTGAACTTGGGTTGAATTTACATGTTTCGAGAATCACCACATTCTCTCATCAGAATTCTTTGCATAGTGTTGCTTGAACTGGTCGGACGTGTTATTTTTAGTGCGGCTGAATTTTCGTAATAGGTGAAAAAATAAAAAAAAAAACTTGTAATAAGTGAAAAAAGAAGAATATATATATATATATATAAAAAAATATATCGTAATAGGTGGAAAAATAGTGGTTTTTCGGTAATTTAAAAATCGCAAAACAACTGCATGAGTGTCCCGCTCAGATGTAATTCTGAGAAAGAGCTAAGCTACAGTAGGAAAAATTTATGGATCTCTGAGGAAGAATCCTTAAGAAAATCCGTGGAGTCTCTTCTCACTACAAAAGCCGAAATACGGCGCCGTTCCTGTTCGCCCAATATAGTTATCTCATCCGATGAGAAATCATCATCTTCATCAAATAGTGCAGTCAAACCCAAAAAACAAGTAGGTATGGATAAGTACATCACCGTTCTCAAGCGACAGAGGAGCCCGACATCTCCTCAAATGTCTTCCAATTCTAAAGTTCCTAAGACCGTCAGCAGTGATAAGCCAAATGATCAAAACAGATTTGCTCTACTTCAGACGGATGACCCAGAAATACCGAAAAAGACGTTTAAGCCCCCACCAATTTACCTGAGAGAGCCCACTTCCAATAAACTAGTACAAGGAATTGTTGCTGTAATAGGTGAGAACATGTTTAGCGTAACCTCAATTAAACATGGAAAAATCAGCGAGACAAAGATCCAAGTGAATAGGGAAGATGATTTTCGAAAATTGTCCAACCAGTTGGAGAGGGAGACCAGGGATTTCTATACCTATCAGCTCAAAAGCGCAAAAGGACTCCAAGTCGTTCTAAAGGGTATAGACCCATGTGTTGATCCTGCGGAGATAAAGAACGGATTAATGGACAAAGGGTTCAAAATCAAGAGCGTAGTGAATATCAGAAACCGTGAAAAGATTCCTCAGCCCATGTTCAGGGTAGAATTGGAACCTGGAGATGTTGCCTTAAAGAAAAACGAGTCCCATCCAATTTACAATCTTATTTATCTTCTGCATCGTAGAATTACCGTGGAGGAACCGCATAAGCGTGTTGGACCCGTCCAGTGTCTTAATTGTCAAGAATTTGGTCACACCAAAGCGTATTGTAAATTGCCGTCTGTTTGTGTTGCATGTGGGGAACTACATGCAACTGCTCAATGTAATAAGTCCAAAACGGACTTAAAAATAAAAAAATGCAGTAACTGTGGAGGAAATCATACCGCTAATTATAGAGGTTGTCCAGTTTATACTTATTTGAAGGGCATAAGGACCAATAAGTCGCCAGTATTACCTGACCATCCTCAACAACCTAATTTCACGTCGAGTAAAAATTTTCCTCAAATTGTACGACCAACTACTCACGTAAACGCTCCTAATTCTAGACAAGTTTCTTACGCAAACGTGGTCAAATCTAATATGCCAGGTCTGGAGCAGGAACCTATATCGCAATATTCTGAGCCACATATCAACAATCTAGAGACAACATTGCAGACACTTGTCCAAACTATGAACACTTTTACGACCACCATGACATCCATGATGCAGGAAATGCTGAAAATGCAATCCACTATCTTGCAAGCCATTTTAAAGAAATGATTTATTTAAAAATTTGTTTTTGGAACGCGAACGGCCTCCGCCAACATAAAAACGAACTGGAATACTTCCTGATGGATAAGCAGATTGATGTTATGATGATTGCTGAAACTCACTTGACGTCGACAGGGTACTTCAAAATTAATGGCTACGTGTTGTACGATACTAAAGATCCCCGCGGAAGAGCTTGTGGAGGTTCGGCAATTCTTATAAAGAACAGAATAAAACATTATCTAATGAATAACATAAGTGAGGATTACCTCCAAGCAACAAACATTTGCATTGAATTCTGTCAATACAAATTTGTTTTATCATCGATTTATTCTCCGCCTCGATTCTCAATAAAAGAACACCAATACCATAACTTCTTTAATTCCCTTGGAGCTAGATTTTTAGTTGCTGGCGACTTTAACGCCAAACACACATTTTGGGGTTCACGTCTGGTAACCCCAAAGGGTCGCGTACTCTTTAACACCATTGCTCAAATGGGCTTAGATGTACTCTCAAGCGGACATCCCACCTACTGGCCGACGGACCGACGGAAGATTCCCGATGTTATTGACTTTGGAGTAGTGAAAAATATCCCTGTAGAATGGATGCAAGTGGATCCTTCATTAGACTTGTCCTCAGATCACTCTCCTACTATCATTTCAATGCATTTCCCTCAAGTATGTGGCTCTCCATTTAGAAACATGACTAAGACCCGAGTAAGCTGGATAAAATACAAAAAGTATTTAAGTTCTCATTGCACGGAAAATATTGTGTTGAGAACTACCGACGATATCGATGAGTCGATTGGCAACTTTACCGAGGACCTTCGACGAGCTGTGCATCACGCTTCCACTTATCACGTTGAATGTAGAAATAGGACAAACAGAACTTATTTATCTGAACTCGAACATCTCCTATCAGAAAAAAGAAGAATGAGAAGAGAGTGGCAACTTCACAGGTCTCCTGAACTGAAAGCTAGGCTACGGGTATGCAGAGATATACTAAGACATTTCTTAGAAACCCAAAGAACGGCTTCACTTAAATCCTACTTGGAGGGTCTTGATAGTACCCCACAATCTGACTACTCGTTATGGAGGGCGGCAAGAGGTTTAAAAAGACCAGTGAGAGGAAAACCTCCTTTGCGAAATCCGACTGGTGACTGGGCTAGAAACGATTCCGAGAAGGGGACTTTATTTGTTAACCATTTGAGAAATGTGTTTACTATAAACAACTCAAATAATGCAACTGATTTGCCACCACTCGTTATTAGACCTCCTGTACCTCTAAGACTTAGCTTTAATGATATTCAAAGCGCTATTGGTACTCTGAACCTTAAAAAAGCTCCAGGTATGGATAAAATCAGCAATAAAATGCTTGTGGAGTTACCTCGTGTAGCTAGAAGAATTATCCTCTTTATCTTCAACGCTATTTTACGCCTAGAATACTATCCTGCAGATTGGAAGGTGTCTATGATCACTATGATTCCTAAGTCAGGGAAGGATCACACCAAAGTAGAGTCATATAGGCCAATTAGCCTACTGCCGACAATTTCTAAACTATTCGAAAAATTGTTAGTGACTAAGTTGATTCCAATTCTGAACGACACTGAATGCATTCCTAATCATCAATTCGGCTTTAGAGCTAAACACAGCACCATCGAACAAACACACAGATTGGTAAATGTGATAAGAGGGTCGTTTGAAGACAAAAAATACTGCTCCGCCCTTTTCATTGATGTGTCCCAAGCGTTCGACAAAGTTTGGCATGACGGTTTAATGCACAAAATAAAATTAACTCTGCCTGCTAACACCCATAAACTTATGGAAAGCTATTTATACGGTCGCAAATTTAAAATCAAAGAAGGCAATTTTTTAAGCCCCGCTCAGCCAATTGAAACAGGTGTGCCACAGGGTAGCATACTGGGTCCTACTTTATATTTGATTTATGCCTTCGACATGCCGTCAGACCCCAAAATCCACACGTCAACTTTCGCAGACGATACAGCCTTTATCAGCGTTCATAAGGACCACCAAGTAGCATCACAGAATTTGCAGAATTATGTTTATAAACTAGAGAATTGGCTAGAGCTTTGGAAAATCAGGGTTAATGAACAGAAATGTATTCATATCACTTTCACATTGCGAAAAGAAACTTGCTCGTTCATCAAAATAAATAATCAAATTATTCCTCAACATAATGAAGTCAAATACCTCGGCATTCACCTCGACCGCCGTTTAACTTGGAAGTCTCATATTGAAGCGAAACTTACACAGATGAGATTAAAAGCAGTGCAACTTAATTGGCTAATTGGCAGAAATTCTTCACTAAAGTTGGACTGCAAACTATTGTTGTACAATGCAATTCTAAAGCCAATCTGGTGCTATGGAATTCAATTATGGGGTACTGCCTCAGCATCAAACATTGAAAAAATTCAAAGGGGTCAAAATAAAATTCTACGTATAATTACTGCAGCTCCATGGTATGTTAAAAATTCTCGAATTCACAAAGATCTATGCGTGCCATCAGTAAAAGTTGAATTTACAAAACACGCGTCAAAGTATGTCAGCAAACTTGAACACCACCCAAACCCACTTGCACGAGACATCCTTAACTTTAGTGGCCATAATCGGTTGAGAAGGAGGGATACCCTTGCTTTAACTCAAGCGCAAAATAGATGACTGGATCAGTTGATGTGAAATTTTTTTAGTATCATAAAATTTTTGTCTAGCACTGGCTGGGCTTATGATTTTCTTTTTAGTATTAAGATTTGAATACTTATTGTCATTTCATTATATGAAGATTCAATAAATAAATAAAGGCTATATAAAAAAAAAAAAAAAAAAAAGAATTCTTTGCGTTCTAACCTCTGCACCACTGCTAGCCAACAGACAAACATCAATCTTTTAACCAGCGTTACCGGTGGTTCGAAATTTGCTGTAATTATCATTTTTTTAATTTTTTTTTACATGTTGCCTCCTTTTTCTTCAGTTTTTTCGAATTCTTTCTGCCAAGAATACGTCTTGAAAACCTGAATACATTTGTTTTTGTTAAAATAATTTAATGAAAATTAAATTTAATGAACTCGAGCCTGAATAAATAAATATCAAAAATTTAAAAATTAACAGTTCGAATAAAAAATAATAATTGTTCATAAATGGACAAACATTATTTTCTAATTTTCTTATAGCTTTATTTTTATGCAATAACAAGTACACAAAGTATTAATATGTACTCAGTTGTGATCTCCGCTGTATATATCCAGCCATTACTTTCAACAAATCAAACATTAAAAACTCTTTTTAAATTTAAATTTAAATAACTGGAATATGTTTTTAACTCTTGCCCAGAAACCTATAAAGGTTCTTTACAGTTCGACTCTAAAGTATATCGATTGACTCAGAATCATTTTCTCAACAAATTTGTCTAGGATTAAGTTGTAAATGGAGCCTAATCTAATCAAAAAATTTTGTGCACATCCGTCTATAATTGACCATTGCATAGGGCCCACTGACAAAAAAAAAATTCGTTAAAAAGCATAACTCTATTAAAAATGTTGGTATTCACATAATATTCAACAAAAATCGGTTTCATATATGTATGCATAAATCACTCGGTTCAATTTAATGATGATAGCTCCATATAAGGCCTACTTACCAACATCACTTTGACACTTATAAACCTCTTAATAATGTTAGTATCCAAATAATATTGAACGGTCGGAACATAAGTAGTCAGCTCCGATATAAGATGCCATTCGAAAATCACTTTATCATCTATAAATCTTTAATAAGTGTTATCGAGATAAAATTTAACACAAATAATATTTATATGCACAAAAGTCATGCCACTACATTTTTGAACGATCGGTCCATAATAGGTAATAGCTCCTATAAACAGCGCATTTCTGAAAATCTGTTTTTACACGTATACTGGGTATAGGATATTATATGCTCGGGCTTAACCGATGATACTCTCTTACTTGTTTTTCTCAACAGACGTTATATAGATCATAACATTGATTAATCATTGACTTTTCAAAACTTTTTGAATCACTGTGCAAACCAGCAACCGTTACATTTCGTTAGATATCAAACGTATTAAAAGTCATTTTTAAAGGTTTTACTTACACCAGCTAAACAAATAATCCGCCCAAAAAAAATTTAAAAACAACAAACCGTACAGCCATGGAACACTGAGCATCATAATACTCGTATCTACACAAAAACACAAAGAAAAAAAATAACAATCATTTCAATGTTCGCACAATTTAGTTTTGTTTCTCAAAGCGATATTTTTGTTGGAAATAAAAACAAGTTAGAGTGCTATACTCGGCTGTGCCGAATCTTTATTACCCTCCACCTAGAAGAAATACAAAAACTACACTGGTTATAGGCCTAGTATATCCTAATTCTGTGTTTTCTATTCAGTCTTAGTGCAAATTTTATTATTATTTTATATATTGTTTGAATGTTTTGAAATTTTATCTAATTTCGACCATTTATAATTGATGCAATTACCGATTCTTACAGTAATTTACAGAGTTTGTTTGATTTTCATAATAATCTTGATTGTAATTTAACAATTTATAAAATATATAGAAAAATTAATATAGAAAAATGTTCTTTTACCCCTGGCCCACTATGTCGAACGATAACGTTCGCTTCGACAGGACTTAAGATACAAACTTTTTATCGTATCTATTTTTTACTCAATCAAGTTTGTTTATTCCACAATCAAGTTTGTGTCTTAAGTCTTAACGAAGCGAACGTTATCGTTCGACATCGTTGGCCAGGCGGTAAAAGAACATTTTTCTATATTCACAACAAACTAAGAAACAGAGTATAAAAGGGATAAAATATGCGATCAGGCTTTTTTGTTTGAATTTGATCTCAATAATATTATTTACAAAAGATTTATGGATGGCATAATAGAAGTGGACCAGTTGTGGAGTGATAGCTTCTAAATCCAGTATCCACTAATGTGATTTCTATGTATTTTAGAATTATATTGGTTGAATTTCATCTCAATAGCGTTATTTACAAGAGTTGTATTGTTGTTTAGTATGCTCGGAAGTGGACTTAATTCGGGAGCTATTACCAATTAATGATATCCAGTAATTGATAATTGCCGTATAACCGATACTAATATGATTTCTGGATTAAAATTGCTGATCTGTATAAAAGTTGGTTAACAATCGATATTTATTAGTCATTTTTGTAGCTTTATTTGTTCTTCGGAAATGGTCCTTATATGGGAGCTATGGCTAATTATGGGCCGACCACCATAAAATTTAGTTCAACCTATATAGTATATATTGACCTATAATGATTATTTACGTCACATTTTAACCGTTTAGCATTATTTATACCAGTTTTGTACGTATTTAAGTGAATTTTGGAAGTGGACTTTATATGGGGTCTATGATCAAACATTGACTGAACTAAAAAATATTTCGTTCTACGATTTTTGTGGCATGAAACCTATTCCTACTTAATTTTGTATTGATATTAAAATTTTATAGGCATTTATGTAGAATTCAGCAATATTTCCGGAAGATTTTTGTATAGGGGCTATGAGAAATCATGGACCTATTCTTCATCACACTTTCTTCTCTTATCATATAAACAACATATACAAAATTTCATGTCAATATCTGCAATAGATTTAAAAAATATTGGAAGAAAAATATTTAAAAACATTAATTTTTTATGGAGGTGTCTTACATTTTGATAACTCTTGTTCTACTATACCTATTTTGCTGATTTTTGATACCAAACTGATTAGGAGAACTATAAACGGTTTTTCGTAAACTTTATTGATTTAGGTGTCTCTTTTGGACATAGACAGACGGACATAGCTCAATCGACTTAGAATTTCGTAAGGACCAATAATATATATACTTTGTTGGGTCTTAGATGAGTATTTCTCAGTGTTACACACGGAATGACAAACTTATATAAACCCTCATTCACCACTTATGGTGGTGGAGGGTATAAACAATATACCAAGTGAACGTAACACATAAACATACATATACACATTGTATATACAATTGCATGTGTATATACATATACAACTGTATATTACCCAGCACATGCACACCAATTTAGGACATTAATATATGAAATGCCAGTGAGAAAAATTTAGGGAAAATTCCATGCTTTACACCATAACACAAAAAAAAGAAAAAGAAACAATGAGAAAAAAATGGACAATAAAATTTTACAGTTTTGCCACAAGTTGCACGTATGTAAGACTTACTTTTTTTTGGTTACTAGCAACTACTATTATGTGTATCCTACAGATACTACATCTACAACGTTTGCAAGGTATCGCACCTTTTGCAGTTCGAACTGAAAAATCTGCAACAACGAAATATTAGAGAGAAAAAGTTTTTGGAAGACTTAAGTTAGATATGCAGCAAATTGTTGGTTAAAACATGAATTCCATATACAGACATATATACAGACATTCAATTATCAATTCTGTTTTCATATTTGGTTTCGTGCCACTATACAAATTCATTGGCATTTGGTTACTAGAATCCCTGTCGAATGTCCAATATTGCAAACACTTTACACACAATGAAAGAAGTGTGAGCATCGATTTAGTTTGGTATTGAAGGTGAGAAGAACGTGATCTGAGGAATGTTTTATTTTAAAGAAATAAAAACAAAATAGTTTTTTATTTGAAAAATTTAGAAAGTATATACATAGAAAGTAATTTCTTACTTTCTCTGGAAACTAAATAGTAAAATTCCTTAAATTAGTCAATTCAATTCCAATCGTTTTTGGACCGAAAATAACTCTCATACTAAATTTTATCCAAATGCATTCGTAATTTTTACTTAGTTAAGCTATGTATAGACATACGGTGGTCAGATCTTACAATATTTTCAGAACATTTTTCTGTGAATGTCTAACAACCGTCTGAACTTAAAATGTGCATCTTAATAGGTTATCAAAAAAAGCATTGCCAGTGCATTGTAAGACAAAAATATTGTCAGACATCTAACAATCATGCGAACACATGTCGTTGCCAGATTAGATTATTGTCATAGACTTTTTATTGCCAGATGTGCGAAGTTTATGAAT
Organism: Bellardia bayeri; assembly: GCA_950370525.1. Lineage (NCBI taxonomy): Eukaryota > Metazoa > Arthropoda > Insecta > Diptera > Calliphoridae > Bellardia > Bellardia bayeri. The sequence goes on along the minus strand of OX493266.1, from coordinate 43,471,033 downwards.
CTAACTATGGCACCATTGTCAGAGAAATATTATGAGTCTTTTTATCCCGTTATTTTTTTTTTCAGTTTATTTGCCTTGCCAAACACATTGAGAGAGTTATCAAAAAACATAAACAGAGAGACATATGATGAGAGAGCAAAAGCGTGCAAAAAACATTTAACTTAATTACACCAAACAAAAAAACTAGGCATTTTTTGTTAATTTGTTTTCATCTTAGTACATATACGAGTATGTATGTATATGCAGAAAAAATTGTTCCATCATAATATTTAAAAATATAATGTAAACACACACATACATGCTCAATTCTGGCAATGTTTGACAACGAATCTGCCAATTTTTGCCATACAACAATCAAACAGTGTGAACTCTCAATTTCTGTTGGTAGATAAATTTATTGTGCGGCAATTGTCTGCCAATGAAATTGTAATGTTTTTTTTTTTTACAATCGCCCAAACTAACAATTTAAAAATTTTTTATTGTTAATATATTAGCAGCACATTTAGGGATTTGACAACATTGTAAGATCTGACAAGCATATGTACATACATAGCTTTACATGTACAGCCAGATATATATATATAAAAATTAATGCGTTTTTTGGGTGTGGCCCTTATATGGGAGCTATGACCAATTATGGGCTGGCCATCATACAGGTTTGTACAGCAATTTTTATGTATTTTAGGATTATTTGTGTCGAATTTTAACCTGGTAGCAATATCAGATTTATACGTATTTAGGTAAATTTTGGAAGTGGATTTTATATAGGGTGTATGGTCAAACATGGATCGAACTCAACAAAATTTCGTTTTGCAACTTCTTTTTACATGAAACTTATATTTGCCGAATTTTGTATTGATATTGCAATTTGGCAGGCATTTACGTATCATTGAGTCTCATTTCAGGAAGAAATTTGTTTGTGAACTATGAGAATTCATGGATCGTTTCGTTCTATTTTCATCACAGTGTGTCGTATAAGTAACGTGTACAAAATTGCATGGTATTATCTCCAATTTATGTATTTAAATAAAATAGCAAAAAAACTGGTGAAATATATCATACTTTGATGGAGGTTATCACAGATTTTGGTCCATAACTTTTGTTCTACCATACCGATTTTGCTGAGAATTATAAATGTTTTTTGAAAGCTCTGCTGATTTTGGATGTAATAGATTTTTACACATACAAATAGGCAGACACACGGACATAGCTCAATCGACCTAGAATTCCATAAGTATCAAGTATATATATATATATCATTGGGTCTCAGATTAATATTTCTTAGTGTTACACACGGAATAACAACCTTTGTTGGTCGAGGGTATAAAAATACAAAACAATATAGTCTTGACTTATAGTAGGGTGTCGATGCAGACAAATTGCAGATGAATTTGTATTCGATTTACAGTGTTGTTTGAATTATAGTGTATTATCATTTTAAGTTTAGTATAAAGTCTAAATTATAAGTTTTAGTTGTAATTATGTTTGAAATAATAAAGTTAGTAAATATTACTATATTAAGATAGTAATATAATATTAGTTTTCTCTTAAATATTAAATATATTTTTAAAGCCAACAATGATAATTGAAATTTTTCTTCATTGTACTTTTAGTAATTTTTGAAAATTTTCCGATTATATATTTTGAGGTTTTTTAAGACAAATAAAATAATCTTTTCATAGTTTTCAACTTTAAATGAGACACAATCGGTACATAAAAGTCAATATATTATATACAGATGTTTAAAAGTTTATATAATTTTTTTTCAAGAAGTTATACATGATCAAAGTTACTAAATAAAGCGAAGAAAAAAAAAACATAAACATAAATGGAAAAGTGCAATCAAATATGAATTAGTATTTAGTATAATACAGTTGTATTTATTTAAAATTTTCATTTTGTTTTCTGGTAAACATTTTTTTTTTATTAATTTTTATACTACTTATTGAATATAACAAAAATTGCTACATTACAGCAACTGGAGCGGAATATTGTGCAACTGTGAATGCAAACATTTTAAACAAAAACGCGGATTTTTTAAAGATGAAATTAATTTTAGTTTATACTTTAAGCTTTTTTCAAATATTAATAAATTAGTATTAATTTTTACAAGTGTATTCCATTTTTTGTTACATAAATAATTAAACATTTATGCAACTGAATTATATATGAATGATGTGCTATTAAAAAATTATTTTTTTATTAATACAAAATTCATTCATATGTGTAATGGTTATGAAAACCAATTTTAAATCTACGCATTAAAATCATCTGTTTTTTTGCAATAAAAGCATAGGACTGTGCAATTTCAATAGGGCGAGCATAAAAATAAAATGTCATAATTGATAATAATGAGACTAAAGACAAAGAAAATTATTTTTTTTTAGTTATTTTCCATTTTTTTTTCATAAATACTTTCTATAAAGTAATAACATTGACCTCGTTTTATGGTTTCTTGGTCAGACGAAAGCAAAAAATGTCAAATTATATGGAAACTAAAGAATTAGCCAACAACGAAGCAAACAACAGACCAACAGACTGACCAACTAAACAATTAACCACATCTGAGAAATACAAATATAAAACATTCAAATATATACATTACAATATGTATGCATGTATGTGTGTGTGTATTATTTGAAAAGTATTTTGCCATTAAATGTTAAATATGTTCATGATTGCTTTTAGACCATATTGGTGTGTATTTATTTATGTGTATCATCCTCATGGCCATCTACTACAAAGAAGAATTTTTTAAAAATTTTAATTGAGTGTGTGTATATGTAGCTACATTTTTGTGTTGGTAATTATGGTTGTTATAATTAAATGTACTGGTTACAATGTAAAATGAGTCTACAAATAGCTTGAATAGCTAAATTATTTTGGAAAGCTATTATTTAGATGAAACATTTAATTTTTATTAAATCAACTAATCATGGAAAAAAGTCCACCGTCACTTTAAACACCATATGGTAAAATATTTAATGATATTTCTCTTATTTTCTTCTAGATAGGTACTATGAAAACATAAATAAATTAAAAATTTTCAATCGATTTATATCATCGATTTATATATAGGGTTTGTTATACCCTATACTAGCAAAACAGTTTCTGGTGGGAAAATCATAAGGGATTTTCCCACCAGAAACTGTTTTAATACATGCATTGTGTACCCTTTAAAGGTAACTTGATATGCTTTTGTAGCCTTGAATATTTCTAAAAAAATAGCATCACTCAATGTAGGTAAGGATCTGGTTTCGAAACTTTTGTTTTGGGAAATAATTCGGTGTATTGGTATCGCGTGAGCTATTACAGATATTGTAACAAAATTTCACATGGTTGGAGCTAATCGGTTGGAATTTTTTACTGATTTTCCCCTTAAATGTCTTTTGTTCTCTTCAGCAAAGCAATATCTTATCTATGTCCAAAAATAAAAAATTTTCAATTGAAAAGTTGGAAAAAAAATCGATTTATTTTTGGAAATGGCAAAATTATATTTTTATTTTATAAAAGTGCCCACTGTCACGTTATTTACAGTGTGATAGTAGAAGCACTGTCTTTATTTTAAGTAACATATACAAATATGGAACTTTTTAAAATCTAATTTTTTTTTTCAAAATTGCCCAAGTTTTGATAGGGCTGGTGAGGGCTATGTATGCTTAAATGAGTCAAATTTTATTTTATACGCTTATGCATTAAGCTTACTTTCTGCATAACCTAAACAGTATTAGATAATTTTTTTCTAAAAAAAATATGATATAAAAATTTTTAAATAAAATATAGGGACCACTTTACATGCTCCAATTTGGATGCATGTAACTTTTTATAGGGAAGAGATAACTGCTTGATAGTTTTTTAAATTTTATTTAGAATTTTATCAAAAATATAGCTGATATATAATTGCAATTTTTTGAATCTACATTGGTCCGCCATAATTAAAAAAGCCTAAAAGAGATCGAGCAAAATGAAAAAATAAACCTATATATCCCATGAATTAAAATAGAATATCTACTCAAGAACTATTTATATTTGAAAGTTTAGCACAGTCAGATTATAAATGAAGTTTTAGTGATTGTTTTAAAAAATATGAGACCCGCGGTGACTTTGAGCAGCTAGCTATTGGCCACCCACTTAACCTCCTTCGGCCTTAAACGCCAAAAAACTATAAACTAAATCAAAAACACCTTCAACCATTTGCAATTTTGTTACGATATTTGTAATAGCTATCGAATTATTTTCAAAATAAAAAATTTCGCAGTTGATCATAGACGCACTAATAGTGTTTTGCGCAGTGATTTTTAAATGTGATATTTGATTCCTGAGCTGAATAAAGTTCTGGGAGATGACTATAGACTATTTCCTCGTTTTGCCCCTGAATCCATTATTAAGTTGACATTTTTAGTAAAATTTTGAAAATCGGCTTTCGCCTCATTTTTACACTTTCTGGGCCTTACTCAGTAGATGTTTACTGTTATATCTCTGAACGAAATCAGTTAGCTCAATGGGTTAACATGCTGCTAAGTACTTCGCCAAGAATTTTCGCGGAATATGAACGAATTTCGTTCTTATGTTGAACTATTATTTACCCGACAATAAGGTAATTTTTCTAAGTTTTCAGGCATGAGAAATGATTCAGTACTTTGTCTAGAAGTATATTGCAAAAGCTGCTACAGCTCACTAAGATTTACATGTTGGACTATTTTCCGTGTATTATTGTATTAGATACCGTCGATTTTCATTGGACAATATGCGAATAAAATAATGTAGATATAATAATTGTTCGAACTAACTAAATCAATTTGCCGGACATTCTTCACACGGACAATTTGCTTTGGGTAATGTTGAGATAAAATAGTGCAGATTATCCGAAATGCATATTGCGATCGGTGAAGTTTCTGCCTGTTTAATGGCATTGGCTTTTTGATTGGATACCCGAAATACGAATTTCTTGACACATTAAAGGGCTTTGAGTAACATTGAATGGAAGTTTAAACTTTTGACAGTAAATATCTGGGATTTCGGTTAAAGTGTATTGTACACAGCGTGGCTTTTATTATTTGGATTGCATAGGATTGTTCGTTATCCTTGGCTCTCTCACTCTTGATAACGCATATTCGGTAGTGGTTTTTTTCGCATATATTTTTTCGGTACAATGTCAGGAACCTCTGGTTAGTTCGGGTTTGAAGCTGGGATACAGCTCATTCTTTCCAGGATCCTTTACATACAATTTTAATTTATTAGTCCTTCTTATTTTACTTTCACAGTTCTTAATTAATTCAGTCTTATGTTTCTTTTTATTGAGAAAAATGTGAACTAACGGTGGCAGATACCGGTGCCCTACTCCTCTTGTTCTCTAGCTCCTACCCTAATTAATATTCTTGGATGTAATCCTGAAATCTAATCTTGCCCTTTCACTTTTGACCTGAGGCAGTGCCCTATGTTCCTGCCTCAACGGATGTAAATCTGTTTTGGGTAAGGTAGTATGTTGATTTTAAACTAGCGCCCTGTTCTTACAAAATACAGATTGCTGCTACCAACCTGATTATTTAATAACTCTAGCACTGCGCTGTAATTTCTATGTATATTTTTTGTTCTTTACCGAAAAGAGAGTAATTGCTTCATTACATTTGCTTATACTATTCCTAACTATTCCTAACTACAACTAATGTAGCTTGGTGGCTACTACATTTTTATGTGTGTCAACTACTGATGGCAAACAGGACTGGTTTTTCATATTACAACAATGTTTTTTTTTTTATAAATAATAAAAACTTATTTCAAAAAAGTTACTTATGTTAAATACAAATATGTTTGAAAACAAAAATTTCAAGTTTTTTTTTAGTAAAGAGCATATCTTGATTTTATTTTGTTACCAATATACGAGTACATATAAATCTGACGAAAAACATCGTTTACATCGTTTGTAAGCAAATTCTTGTATTCTGATTGCGTGAACAAGCCTTTCTCGCCCTCCGAAACGAATAATTCTTATTCAATATTTAAATCCATATTATTACAGACATTATTAGGTGTTGTGGGGATTTTAATATATGTAAATTACTTTCATTATTTCATTAATTGCGCAATCAACTTTTTTAATTAATTTGTAATAACAAACACTTTTATCTCACTATTAAATTTACTCTTCAATTTAAGGTTTTTTAAAAAATTTAAAAGTGTTGAGTAAATCATCCTTCTTTTTAGGTTTCTTTTAAGGAGAGATTTCACCAGATTATTTTTTAATATCTCTTTGATATATCTTCAGTAAAAGGGAAACATCAAGAGAAATTAATATCAGTGCGACAAAGAGCTGTTACTTTAGCAGGATTTAAAATGGCAACTTTTTTTTAAGGTAAAACAAATTCTTCATCTCTTGAGGTTTTAACCTTTCTTTGCATAAAGGTGGACATTTCCATCATAACATTGAATGCATTCTTTTATTTCTACTAAGTCTTAAGCTAAAGATTTAACATTGCATGAGGATGGAAATTTCCATAATATTGTTTTTTGCTAAATTTATGCTATAAATTTATACTAAGATTTGAACCATTTTTTCTTTAGTTTGAACATAAATTATAGCACCTAGATTTTTATTCACCAATAAAGAAAAAATCATGCAATCAGTTAAAGCTTTTCATATAGGAATTTCCGAATTGCAAAAACTGTAGACACGAGTTTAGCAATACTACCTTCAGTAAAAATAATTTAATGAAAATTAAATTTAATGAATTCGAGCCTAACTAAATAAATATCAAAAATTAGAAATTAACAGTTCAAATAAAATAATAATTGTTCTATATTCTTTATCTTTATCTTAGACTTGTAAAATGTAAAATTCAAATCATTGAATTCATTGTTTTATTTTACAATAAAAATTCCTTATTAGTTGATGTTATTGATTTGGGTATTAATCATATCAAGCCACAACCTGCATTATATTTTTCTTGAATGTCACAATAAATTATGTATTGAGATGAGATCAGACATTTATAATAACCCTGGAAAAATGTTAGGAAAAGTTTTTACTACTACGTGTCTAGTATTTGTAGTGGTAAACAATCAATGAGCTTCACATCAATGTGTTATTTGAAATATGTTATGACCGCCCAGCCAGAGATCGCCTTTTCAGGCAAGAAATTATTAAAAGTAAAATTAAGTATAATAAAATTCAATTTACTTTAAAAATCCTGCTTTGCTCAATAATATTAATAATAACTTTGTACACTTTGAGTTTTTTAATAATTTTATCAAGAATTGCTAAAAACCAATGATTAGATTAGAGAAGTTCTTTCTAATATTATTTTATAAAAGTGATGACATGTAGGCCACCACCTAACTACAGCACCATAGTGGTACAAAAAATATAGAAATAAAATCTATGTGTTAAAAACCTACGTCTTGCACCAAAATACACTTAAATCAGACTATTGCTATTTTAAAGAAAATATATATAAACCTCATATATTCTCATTTTCTTTAACATTTCCTTAAACAGAAATTACACTTAAATATTTATTTATTTATATAGTTCATTAAAATGGAAAAATATTGCTTGCGAACTTGGCAACTGCAATAACAATTAAAAATAACTTGCAAAAACAAATAAAATTCAAATGTACCTTTTAATTATTCTAATAGCAACGACTATTCTCTTTCTACAGTTTTATTGCCATTCGCACTAGTCTTTATTAATGTTAGTGTTTATAATTGAAAAACGTTTCAAGTCGTAAACATTCAATTTCTAATATTAAAATAATAAACTTTTTATTTCTGTCTTTTGCTGGCAAAGGAAGTATAAATTTTGTGTTACATAGTTTATACTCGTATATGGACTTCCAAAGAGACCACAAGAAAACATTAGAAATAGCTATATAATGGATGGTTTGAAATAGAAAAACGAAGGGGTAAGAAACACTTTACTTTATTTTTGTGTTTATTTATTAATTTGTACTAAGTACTAAAAAAGGGGTCTAAGTTACAATGGTAGTAAGCGTTTAAATGGGTACTTATAGTGTGCCAATACCACAAACAGCTGGCATGAGGTAATAAAAGAAATTTAAAAAATATTTGTATCTACATAAAAAATCATTAACTGAAAAATGTCAGTGACATAAAGTTAATTACTTAATTTTTTTTATAGCTGGCATTAATGAAGGTGTTAATTTTCTTTAACTGCAGGCCCTTACAAGCTGATGGAAAAAAGTTCTTTGAAACGGGGTCAAAATAATAATAGTTACATAAACAATTTAATTAAAATGTTACAAGTTCATATATGAGAAACAAAACTTGAATAAAACTTGAATATACTTGATACTAGCTGATCAATGTGTTCATAACTTAAAGGATGTTTTTAACTACGAGTAGTTAAAAAAGATGTTGTTTAACATTTGTGTGACTGACAAGGTGCACTGCTACCTTTTAAATTGTAAAATTCTTTTTTTTTAGAAATTGAGAAACCCAACTTTTGATATATTATTGTACGAGAGCGGTTCGGTAACTTTTTAGCCTAGCACAGAAAGAGAATAGTTGGTTTTTTTAAACTTTTTTTATTTTTCAATATCATCTCTTGAGCTAAATCAGGATAATAAGGTGTATGGTCAAGCAACGCGTACTTTAATTCGTTGATATTAGCCAATGTTAAAACACTCTTGTGCGTGTATTGTCTTGATGAAAAATTATTTTTTTGTGTTGTAAGCCAGCACGTTTTTCTCGAATTTTTACATTTAATTGATCCTAAATGTTGCAATAGTACTCTGAATTTATTGTTTTAACCTTTTGCAGATAGTCAATCAATAAAATATTTTTGAAGTTGCCATAACCTTACCAGCCGATTGAAGTGTTTTTGCCTTCTTTGGCGCACTTCCTCCAGCTTCAGTCCATTGTTTCGATTGTTCGTTTGTTTTGGAGTACAGTGGTCTATCCGTGTCTCATTCACAGTTATGAAACGACGCTTATAATCCATTTCGTTTTTCATAAAACGATCCAAACAAGCTTGAGAAATTTTCATTGTTATGCGTTTTTAACATATGTGCCGCCATCTTGCAGAAAATTTTTCATCTGTATTAAATGGACTCGATAATGTAAGATGCCCATGATATTAGCTATTTCACGCACTTTTATTCGTCGATCAATTAATACCATATCATGCACTTTGGCTACAATTTTTGTTGTTGTTGCTGTTTTTGAGCGTCCACTATATGGTTCATCCTCATTGCTTGTACGACGACGTTTAAATTCAGCAACTCAATTTTCTACTATTGCATATGAAGGAGCACTTTCGCCTAACACACCCACCATATCATTATGAATTGCTTGTGCCGATAAACTCTTTTTATTTAAAAATTTAATGGCACCACGAATTTCTAATTTTTTCATTGTAAAAAAATCACGGATGCGTCTTTTTTGAACACCTGTTTCTATATAACATAATTCTTTTCTGTTCATACTGCGCTTTCTGTTCTAGGCTAACAAATTTCCGAACCGCCCGTATTTAAACATTTTATATTTTATTGCAAAATGGATTTTGTTTTCACAAAAGTTCTAAATAATTCAAGTAATTTTTACTATAGATGTGACACATGCGTGTTTTAAAATAACAGAAAATAACTGTTTGAGTATTTGTGCAGTATAATAACAGATTAAACAGAAGAAACTGCAATTAATTATCTCTTATAAAAATTCATGTTTTTGTTTTTATGGATCGCGTTAATTGTTTTGCAATATTTCCATACATCAACGCTCCATATTTATACCAAATCGAAAAGCTTTAGCTTTCCTTTAAAAGTAGAATAATATTGTTTAGTTGACCGAAGCAGGAGAAAATTTTTACTTGACAGCAGCTTTTGAATAATGAGAGGGAGCAAAGAAAAGAAAATGCAGGCAATGGTTAAAAAAAAGCCTGTGTTTTTTTTAAACAAACACAAACTGCATTTTGGCTTGTCTGCAGAAAAAACCCAGAGTCTTTGGCGGAAATTGAAACAGAAACCTTCAGACGTCTAATTTACCTGGCCACCCATGGCCGGATTTTTATGTGAATAATGATTTAAGTATTTGCTCTTATAATATTAAAATTCTTAAATTTCATTGGTTTTTTTATTTCCCAGCCATACCAAAATTTAATGCCATCTTTTATTCTCCTTTGATTGCAAATTTGCGTAATTTGCCTTCAATTAATATAAAATTGTTGTTCATAATAATTATAGAGCATGAAATTAACATAAATTCCATTTTATTTACTGGTTGTTTTATTGCTTTTATGGTTTTTGCTTTTCCACTCATATACATTGATACATTTCTTAATGAAAATTACGCCCAGATATTCCCTTGAGACTGTCTTAATTGCAACTGTTAAATAATTGCAGAACATTTTTAATCATTTTGCAATTGCTGCTAGCATTTTTATCGATTAACATTTATTTATTTTGTATTGCTTTTAACTCGTCGCTTTTCTCAATTTTTGTTTCTTACTTTGAAATAAGCTGCAATTCGTGTCAGTGATTTTTTAATGTTTTTATCAGTTTATTTTTAATGAAATTATATTTTATTTTTAAACGGATACAAAGGAATTTGTTTTAAAATACAGTTCAATAACGTTAGTGTTCAAATTATATTCATATTAAGAAACTTGAAATGTGTTAGCTGTTATTGTCGTGATGAAGAATGTTTTATATCGTTTTATAAGAAAAATGTCAATTGTAAGAGGCGTATACTTAATAAATTTCTGACATTATATTACGTATGACTCATACGTATGATATGATATGATATGTTAATATAATTGTGAACATAAAGTTTCAGTCTATGAAGGGCAAACAAACACTGTTTAAGAATATCGGATATTGTCTTTAATGTTCAACAGTAAGAATATTTTTTCGTTAAAATTGTACTCTGGCATTTTTCAATCATCAAGCGATATTTTGAGCAAAACCTGAATTGTGTTCAGTTTTTTTTTAATAAACAAAAACTACGTCTTTTGGATTTACTGCGAATATACCAGACTCACTTGTTTTAGAGTGTAAATATAAAAGTCCATTTTACAATTCAGAGACCCTAGGGTCAAAATGACAAAAATCGGTGATCACTTTTATTTTCAAAAATTCTTCCATATTGAATGAAAATATAAAAGTCCATTTATTTCGATAAATAGATTCCCTAGGGCCAAAAGAACATAAATGGTTTTATTTCTAAAAATTCTTATATTTTATGTGTATATATAAATGTTTATCGGCAAATAGATAAAGGGACAAAAATCGGTGATTACTTTTATTTTCAACAATTCGTATATTTTGAAAGTCCATTTAGGTCAGTAAATAGAGGCCTAGGGCCAAAGCGGAAAAAATGGTGATATCTTATATTTCACTTTTTTCGAGTAAAAATATAAAAGTGCATTTATCTCGGTAAAGAAAGGGCAAGAATATAAATCGCTCACTTTTATTTCCCAAAAATACTTATGAAATATAAATAAAAGTCCATTTTGTCGGTAACTTAATTAAAATTTATTGTACAAGATTGAACAACAGCCATAAGGTATATGTATACACCTGTCCCTCGATTTACACGATAGATGCGTTCCCGAAAAATCGTATAAATCGAAATAGAAAATTTTTGTATAATAAATCGTGTAAATCGAGAAAAGACCCAAATACGTATGAATTTAAAATTTTGTTTAAAAAATTCATTTATTTTAAAGTAAATTAAATTATGTATATAAAAAATAATTAAAATTAATACATACATTGTACATACATATTTACATTGCATTAATAAAACAAAATAAATGGAACTAATAAAAATATAACATGTCAGTATGTACACTAAAAGTCATCACTTTCAAATAATTCTTCATCAATATCGGCCTAATTCAAGCCCTTCATGAATATTTTTTGTTGTCAGTGCTACTGATTCCGTAACTTCTTCATCAGAATCGTTGTCGTTTGTTTCGACCACTATATTTACTAAATCTTCAATATCTAATTCTTTAATTATCATCAATTCTTCAACATCATCTGCACAAAAGTCATCAAAACCTTCTCCTTCTACTGTATGGGCCAACTGAACTATCTCAGATATTTAATGCTCCAAGGGTTGACAAGGTAGTATAATATTTTCTCCTACAACTGGCCACAAATTTTTCCAACAGCCTTTGAGCGTTGATTGCTTGAGTATAGTATAATTCAATTGATGGTGATATTGACATGCTTTACAGAATCTAATATTGTAAATATTTTCCATGCATTCATTACTGTTAAGATTTATCATTTTCGATTTGATCTAAAATATACCAGAACGATTGCATGCTATACAATGCTTTAAAAGTCGAAATTATTCCCTGGTCTAAGGGCTGCAACAAAGAAGTCGTATTTTTTGGTAGCAATATAACTTGCACATTCTAATATTGCCAGTTTTGTGGATGACCAGTAGCATTATCAATTGTTAGAAGCACTTTAAATGGCAATCCCTTTTTGTTTAAATATTGCTTTGCATCTGGGACAAATGTACATAGTATTACTATACGCAAATACACATTCGGAAATATTCGTTAATTTGAAATAATGTGTAGAAACTTCATAATTTTAAACGTATATCTTATCGTTACGAAACAACTATAATCGTGCTAAATGGAATAAAAAAAAAATAATTTTTTACGCACATAAAATTTTTGCTTAAATTATTAAAAAAAAAAAATCGTGTAAATTGAGGTAATTTTCACATCCCTCGTTGTAAATGAAAACCAAAAAAATCGTGTAAAAGTGAAATTGTGCAAAAAAAGTATCGTATAAATCGAGCGATAGGTGTATTGGGTTTTATTCCCCACTTTCTACAGAACAGTGAATGCTCCATTTACTTTTTATTTCCTTGAAGTGCAGTTTTCTGTGGTTAAACATTAAGTTTCTCTTTTTGCAAAATTTGGCTTAATTTAATCGAACACTTCTTTATTAAGTTACGAACTTTCAGCATAATTTTTGTATAATTATAGTTTGCAGACAAAGGAGAACTACTATTTAAAAATCTATATTATTCATTATTTAAAACTTCAGGTAAACTTTTGTAGTTGAATTCGTTGTTGTTTTTTATACATTGCGGCTTGCGTGTGTCATTTGACGTTCCATTAAGGAGATTTTTTAGCAAATACACCTAATTATGTTTTTACACGGTAATTGGTTCTGGAAAACTTTGTGTAAAAAACCGTTTAAAAAAGACATTGGTCGTATGCAAAATAGACGATTGGTTCCTTATCTCTAAAACCTATTGTAATTAGTGAAAGACAAGGATTTTTTTAAAAACAATTATTTGGTTTATAATATTGAATCCCATATTTATATACATATAGTGTGTTTTTACACAAGCATAGTTATTAAAGAAAAAGATATGCTAAACTTAACAGTAATATAAAAAAATGCATGACAACTTGTCATTGACAAGTTAATCTGATTGTATGCACTAAAAGGGATTTCCCCTAAATTTGTGCCATTTAAAATTGCTCTGATCTTGTATTCACAAAAAAAATAATTCGCCTAAATTTATGATATAAATATATTTCGCAAAAATTTAAATTAACAAAAAAAAAAAAACCTAAGCTAAAATCTTTTTAATCGTGCTAAATGGAATAAAATCGTGTAAAAAAATAAAATTTGTTTATTAAAAAGAAAAAAAAAATTATTCGAAGTTTACTTCTAGTTAAATATACAATTTATTTAAAAATAATTATATACACTACTATTTATTTTTGTATATTTATTTAAATAGTAGTGTATACAATTATTTTCAAATAAATTGAATATTTAACTAGAAGTAAACTTCAAATATTTTTTTTAAATTTTTACAAATTAATACTCGCAAGAGGAGAAATTCTCATTTAGTAAAATTTGTTTATTTTCACACTGTGTAAAAAAAGACCGTGTAAAAACAGAATGAAAACACATGAAACACTTTGAAAACTCAGCAACAATATTTCCGTTTTACATTCAATATTTGTCAACTTTTAATTAAATATCTATTAAATTAATGGAATATCTAAATTAAGATATATTATTGTTTAATTAATGAAAGTGTTGAGCGAAATTAAAGCAATTTTCTAATAAATTTCTGATAAGATGCACATTTTCAAAATTAAAATATAAAATCAATTAATTGAATTTAAAAAAAAATGTAGCTTTGTAGAGAAATATAATCAAATGTACTTGACATTTGGCTTATATATTTTATGCAACAGAGTTTTGATAATTTACTACAGCTTGATGACTTTTATGTATTAATTGAAATCCATTCATTTTGTCAATATAATAAAATTAATTTGATAGTCAAAACTAAATCATAGTTTTTTCACTTTTATCTAAATATATCAAACAAATTATCATGAAAATAAAATCTCAATTTATGTAAAAAATTTAAACATTTAAATATTGATTATACCTACAGTCAATATTGGCTTTAAACTGTTGAATTGAATGAAATTAAAAGAATTTATAAGCAAATTTTCTCGTGAACATTATTGCACTAAACTCACTTAAATATTGCAGGTTAATTTATTGTATTGTTTTAATATAACATTGAACAATCGAACTTTCATGTGAATATTTAAATGTTTTACGTGGAAATTAACTGTAAGCAAGTGTAAGCAGTGGAACTAATGTAATGGTAATTAATTCATGTGTTCTTTAATATTATTCCTGGAATACTATTTATTTATCTATTATCAGGATAATCAAAACTTTATTGTAGTATATGCTCTTAAGTCCCCGTTTACATAGGGAAACATCTGTAATTCTCTTTTGTATTTTCCTTCGCGGTCATACAGGGGAACATTGTTGTAGGAAACATTTCAGTTTATATTTGTTATTTGACATTTGTCTAATTTATTTTTTTATTTTTATTGAAACAAAGTCAAATATAAAACATAGATAACAAAGCGCGAAAAGAAATAAAGCAAATGTCAAAAAGCAAATCAAATGTAAACAATAAGAATAAAAGCACAAAGCGTGCATCCGAGAACGGGAAACAAATTTCATATTCTCTTTCCCACCCGTCCCTCTCTGCCAAACAAAATGTTTCGCTTCCAAATGTTTCGCTGTGTAAACGGGGACCTAAATATAAAAAAATATGCAATGTTTTATTCGAAAGTATTTAAATAGTAAATTAAACACTCAACTCATAAATTAAAGTATTTGGTAATTAGTAATTTGTCACTGCATAAAAGTAATCATTGATATTGAGTGTGAAATATAAGCAATGACAGATTACAGTCCTTTTCATATTCACACCACTATTAAATGATATTAAGCCTATATTATAATTTCATATAAGAACTCGATTTTTGATGGAAAATATTTGTGATCACAGATTACCCTTCTCTTTCCATTTAGATTATTATTACAGGATCTAGAGCGTATTTTATAATTAAATATAAAAATTATATTTTTTGAGATATTTAATGATCACAGATTATGATTCATTTTAAATTTAGAATGAAGTATGTTCTGAAAGTTTCCCTTTTCACTTCATAAATTCCAATTTTTACGAACGAATGCTTTAAGAGTATGTTTAATGATCTCTTTTTATCGAAAACTCATTTATTTAGAAGAGAAATTGTGCATTAATATTTTGTTAAAAGAATACTAGAAAAACAAAAGTAATGCTGGTTTAAATTATAAAATATAAAATGTGCAACTATTTGCTGTAAAATACCGAATGATTCGTACCTTAGCTATTTAGAAAGGTCAAATATCAGTTTATATGTATAACAAGTTTTCGAGTGATTTCCAAAAAAATAAACCGGTGTCAAGTTGTAGTAAAAAATTTGGCAAATAAACTGTATTATTAAGGTCCAAGTAAAAGTGTTGGCTCGACATCGTGGTGAGGGGAGGATAAGACGAGTACACACTTAATTTTACTGGCAATTCGTTACTCTCTCATTAGTGTTAATAAAAATACGAATAATTTAAATAATAAGAATTGTGCTGTGTGAACACCAAACAAATTTCAAGGAAAAAATTGCATTAATCTTTTCAATAAAAATTACTTTGTGTAAATTGGGGCAAACTAATAACATTCTGCAATACACTAACGTCCACATTTATCTAACAAAAAATTATCACCAAAACTATGTTGCCACTTTGAACTTCAAAATACCACAGCTTTTTCCAAAAATACAAAAAAAAAAAAAAAATAAAAAAACAAAAACCATAAATGAACAAACATGTTAAGACTTTATTTTTAAAAGTTTTTAATTGGTTTTATTGCTATGGGTTGCTGCTGGCTAAATCAAATCTCTCAAAATACCAACAATTTACATACACATACACACTTTTAAATGCAGACAGCGAAAAAACTAAACAACAATGTGGGTTTTCGCACTTTTTACACACAGGATGTTTGTGTTCTATTCGTCAGTTAAAATTCCATTTAAAAAACGCTTGAGTTGATTCAGTAGCTTTTGCTTAGCTACATATATGCTCTCTACCTGAGTGGTGTTAAATAATAAACTTTTTTTTGGTGGGAAAAAAATAAACATATTAGAATAAATTTTTTCTACTTTTTCCTTAAAAAAAAAAATTGCAAATTAGCTAGAGTTTGTTAAATGTTCAAGTGTTGAGTTTGTTATGTAAAGTTTTTATTCCAAAATATTTACGTATGTGTAGCTACATATATGTATGAGTGAGTGAGTTGAGGACTGGTAAATATTTAAGTGTTCCGCAACAAAATGGAAAAACTACTTGTGTATAAATATTTGACTATGAGTGAATGTATACAAAAAGAAAGTTTTAGTTTTTGGTCAGTTCACTCACTAACTGTTTAGTTTAGTTTAGTTTTCTTGCAGATTAGATGGTTAAAGTTTTAATGAAAGTCAGTTGACTAACTGTGAAAATATTTGTATAATATTGTGAATGATATGTGTGTTAAACTTTTTTGTTTATTTATTAGATTTCATAAGGGCAATGTTGATTATTTAATAAAAATATTTATACTCTTACTGCTGTAAATAAATCTGGTTTGTATTATATACAAAATAATATTTATGTATTTTGGTATAATTGGTAAAACAGAAATAGGTTAATGATTTCGTTTATATTAACGATTATTAAGCTATTATAAGTTTCATAAACTTTCTAAAATGTCCTTACATACTTATCGCTATTGTCTAAAAATATGGAGAGAGTTTTATACTTTGGCTCATATGTACAGTGGGGAGCACCAATATGTACGTGTTTGTGCCTTACAAATTATATGCATGTACAAATTATTTTAATTAAATGTTAGGTAGATATCAACACTTGTAAAGGATTTATACATGTTAAAGTGATTTTCAGAAGAGGGTCTTATATGTCAGCTTTGATTAATTACGAACCGATCGTTATAAAATTAGGTGTCATGGTTTCTATATATACAGTGGTGGCCATATAATTAAAAACGAGTTTTCAGCATATATATTTGTTCATTTTAAAAATTTAGTTTAACATATTAAAACTAAAAACTAGAAATAGTAAAGTAAAAAATTATTATTAAGTTTAAAATAGAAAAAAAAATCACAACCAAAAAACGCAATATCAAATTGGTCACATAATTAGAAACTAAAAAAAAAATATGCAAAAAACCTTAGTATGATTTAAAAACACGGACTTATCCTTTAATATTTTGTTGGATAACCCTTGTTTTTGGCAACATTCGCCAGTCTTTTTGGTAAACTCTTAATTAAACTCCTTTATGTTAACAAAACTATATTTTTCCAGCTTTGTTGCAAACACTGAAACAAATCATTATTCTTTCGTGGATTTGTTTCCTTTAGGTCTCTTTTTACAATTGCCCATAAGTTTTCAATTGGGTTAAGATCAGGAAAGCCAACACTTCACTAGCCGTGAAGTGTTTTTGGGATTATTATCATGCTGGAAAATGTATTGGACGGGCATATTCTCAAAGCAGTATTACATTTTTGAAACTGTTTTTGTATTGAATCTGATCTATTATTCCCTGAACTCGTGCAATTGGACCTACACCACGCCAATAAAAGCACCCCAGACCATATATGCCCGCCACCGTGTTACACTGTTTTAACGGTGCACCTGGGGTCTAAGGTTTTATTTGGAAGACGTCTAACACACGGTTTTCCATCAGATTGGAACATGTTAAACTTAGATTCGTCGCTCCAGAGAACTCTATTCCAGTAACGTGGATCTTTCTGAGCATTACTATGGCAAACCTCAATGGCTCTTCACGATATTTTTTTGACACATGAGGTTTTTTTGTGAAGTGCACCCACGAAGTCCTGACTAATTTAGGCGTCTTCTCATTGTCTGTGTGGATATTTCTGCGCCTTTTTGCTGTTCAATTTCAGGCTTTACTTCGCGCGAAAATAAAAATGGATTTTTTTACTGAGTCTACAAATAACTCCTAGCTGGAATTGCAAACTCCTTTGAATTTTTTGTACAAGTGAATTGCACCAAATACCATTTATTTTGAGCAAGAAAACTTTTGTGCAATAGCCGACATTGAAAGTTTAACTAATTGGTAATACTGCACAATTCTCATTGTGCATTGTGCGTCTCATTTCTGGAGTACACGACTTGTTTTGGCCATTTTCGAAACTAAACCGTATTAAAATTATTACAAATTTATCTATTGTTCAATTAACAAATTATACTCACTTTGTCAATAATATTTAGAAAAGTTTAAAAGTTCAAGAAAGTAAATGCTCGTTTCTTATTACGTGGCCAGAAAAAAAAACAAAAAATAATATTTTTATATGTTTTTAATTAAACTTAGAACTGCACGTGTTGTGCATGAACAATAATGTTGATTGTTTACTTATTGAATAACAATAAAAACAATTTAAAATGTAGGTCTTTAAAGGAGCTACACAGCGATTTTATTATATCAAAGCATCGTTTCTAATTATATGACCTCCACTGTATATATAAAACCTATTTGTGTTGAATTTATTGGAAAAGTGATTTTCGGAAGTGAAATTTATATGGTAGCTATGACTAATTATGGACCGTGCATCATAAAATTAAACCGAATTATTTGTGTGTATATGAAACATATTTGTGGTACATCTGTGCTGCCAAAAACAGTTTTTTTCAAAAATAAAGTTTTTAAAAATCAATATTTATTTTTTGTTTTTTTTACTTTTTTTTTACTTGTTTTTCTTTACAAGAAATAAGCAGAGTTTTTTTATTTCTATTAAAAATCTTTGGAAAATTTAATTTTGATGTTTTTAAGAAGTCAGGACAAAATTGCATGCCATATTTAATTTTAGCCCTAATATTCCGAGACTTAATGCATTGTGGAATAATAATGTTTTTTTTTATTAAAAGTGTTGCAAAATGTTGGTGTTAAAATTGCATAAACCATATTAATTTCAAATATCATGCAGGTGTTTGTCAAAACGAATTTTTACACCTACACAGTATTTTTTTCCTGGCGCTAAGGATGTACATATGAAGGTTGGTTGTTTTGTTTGGTATAAATAGAGGAGACTGTGTGAATATATAAATTTATGTATATATTTGTTTTTTTTTTTTTTTTGGTAGATTGGCAGCAGATTTACAAATATCGATATATTTCAAACTCATGTAATTTATAGATTCATAATAATATCAAAATATTGTTTATATGTATTTCCTAAAAGTTTGCAAAGTTTTTGAAATCAGAATAATCTATATATATATATATACAATTCTGTTTTTACACGATAATTGGTTCTGGAAAACTGCGTGTAAAAAAACCGTTTAAAAAAAGTCATTGATCGTATGCAAAATTGGTGATTATCTCTAAAACCTAAAGAAATTAGTGAAAAACAAGTTAGAGAGCAATATTCGGCTTTGCCGAATCTTAAATACCCTTCACCTAAATGTAATAAGAAATACAAAAAGTACACTGGTTGTAGGACTACAATATCCTTATTTGGTGATTTTTAATGCTCATAGCTTAGTTTTTATACCCTCCACCACCAGAAGTGGTGAATGAGGGTTCACATAAGTTTGTCATTCCGTGTGTAACACTAAGAAATATTCACCTGACACCCATCAAAGTATATATTTTCTTGGTCCTTACGAAATTGTAAGTCGATTGAGCCATGCACATTAAATCTTAAATAAATGACAAAAAAAAAAAAACATTTTAATTTTTTCTTTATTAGTTTTATTTCTATGCAATAAAAAGTTCACAAGCGCAAACATTTATTTTACATTGTTTACCTCAAAACAACTACGATATGTGGGATAAAATCAAGAAAGAATAGAATTCCATTGTTCAATTCACAAGTGATGTTGTACTGTTGTAAAAGTTGTACGTCATCTGAATTTACAATAGTTGTACAAATGTTGTCGGTAATTTCTATATAAAAAATTCGTCATTTTTAGATATGTATGTGTTTTGATTGTTGTATGAAAGTCATGTCCAAAGGAAACAGCCGAAATCAACAAAGTTCACACAGCATTTAAAATCAGCAAAATCGGTATAGTAGACCAAGTGTTATGAGTCAAAATGTAAGACCACCTCCATAAAAGTATTCCGAATTTTGTATACGTTGTTTTTATGATAAGAAAAGAAAGTAAGAGGAAAATAATAAGAATAGGTCCATGATTTCTCATAGCCACATACAAAAATCATCTTAAAATTTTACACGGATCATTTATATACATACTAAAATCAAACTGCTAGATTTTGAAAATATCGCTCCATATTTAACTATATCCTCCAATAAGGTCCAATTTCGTTTTGCAATTTGTTTTTACATGACACTTATTTTTGCCGAATTTTGTTTATCATTAAGCCATATTTCGGGAAGATATTTGTGTGGGGGCTATGAGAAATAATAGACCGATTCTTACTATTTGCCTCACAATTTCTTCTTTTATCGTAAAAATAACGTGTACAAAATTTTGTGGCAGTATCTGCAATATATTTAAAAATATAAAATTTATATGGAGGTTGTCTCACATTTTGGTCCATAACTCTGATTCTGCGATAATGATTTTGCTGGTTGGCATTACTCAAACTGCTTAGAAGAACTATAAACGGTTTTTTATAAACTTTGTTGATTTTGGTTGTGGCTTTTGGACGGGAGAGTGTTTTACACAAACAGACAGACGGACAGACAGACGTACATACCTCAATAAACTTAGACTTCCAAAATGATCAAGAATATATATACTTTGTTGTGTCTCAGATGAATATTTCTCAATTTTACACACGGAATAACAAATTTATATATACCCTCATTCTCTACATATGGTGGTGGGGGATATAACAATAATCTTTTAGGAACAACTATTCGGGTTTACAATATTAAATTATATACATACATACACACATACATATATGCCTACTTTTTTTATGTGTTTTTACACAAGCATACTCGTTGTTATTAAAAAACAAAAGAAATGCGCTCTAGGTTTAAAAGTAATGTAAAAAGATGTATGTATGACAAGTTCGGCTGCTATTTACAATTTCTCTGACCAGTAAATTTGTTTGTATCCACAAAAAGGCAATTCATCCAAATTTCTGATATGAACATATTTCGCAAAAATTAAGTTTAACCAAAAAAAAACTTAAGCCCAAAAGATTTTGCATCGTGCTAAATAGAATAAAATCTCGTAAAAATGTAAGATTTGTTTATTTCCAAACCGTGTTATATCAAACCCGTGCAAAAACAGATTTAGGTTTATATTATAAATGTATTGGTAAGTTTGTTTTTTGTTTTGTTCAGCAATCACGCCTAAACGGTGTAGCCGTTTAGTCCATGTATTGAAATTTTAAAAGTAGATCCAAGTCAGTAGGGTATATTTTTTCCAAACTTAGACCAGGTCGGGATAAAAAATGTAGAACACAGGTAGCTACATGTATTTTCATGACTTGGACCACGAAGTGATAAATTGGGTAAAAACCGGTAAAATTTAATAAACAATAACGGTGATACCGCGAAAGGGATAAAGGAAAACATTTTAAAAGTTTTCTCTGAAATAATGATTGTCTTTGTTATGAAGCAACAGCATTTTTATTTTAGCTTTCTATAGTCACAAAGTAGTGCATTAGAAAAGTAGTTCTTTGTAAGTCTATCCTCAAGGGACTAAACAGGGGTAAGAAGTGGAATTTTGTGTTTAATCCTAATAAGTGTTCTACAGACTTGAAGCTTTAAATATCAATATATTAAAAGACAAAAAAACATTGTAGTGTAATATAATTAATGTAATTATTATTTACTAATTTATTTATTTTTTTTTACTCATATAAATCTACAAAACCTTTACCAGTGGCGTTAATTAGCGCCGGTAACATAACAAAAAACACACTCACACACATACACACACCCCTAACATTACAACATACATTCGGGAAATTCAATCTAAAAGGGTCAAAAACGTAAAGAAATGTGTTTTTGTATTTTTTTTTGTATTTTGTATTTTTACCTTTTGTAACTATTGCTGTAAGACAACGAAATTTGTGTTGTAGCTTTATGCAATCACAAAAATATATATTTGAGAAATTATTTCTTCATAATACGCCACTTAAATGATAATAACGGGTACAAATCGAAATTTTCCATTTCCAACAAACTTACAGTTTTAAATATGGATTCCTATAATGAAATATAAGTTAAATCTAAAATTAGAGGTCCAAAATGAGTAAAATTGTATAGTTGGTAAATTTTGTATACTTTGTTCTAAACATGATAAAAATAATTTTTTGTCTTTTTAGATTCACTAAAATTTTTATTTGCAAAGCATGTTTTTCATAAAATGACAGTAAGGCGGTAATCATGGATAGTAAGGGAAATTTGTTTGCTATTTTATACTAATGAACTACTGTCAAGCAATTTTAAAAATATTTATAATATTTTTAGATACTTTTTTGTATTTTGTGCTGAAGTCACAAAATTTGTATTGTCGCTCTCTGCAATCAGAAAAATTTTTATTAGGCATGTTCTTTTTCGATAGCGAGTCTTCAAGGATTAAGCGCATAGGATTTCAAATATAGATTTATTTAAGGGATCACAAGTTTTATGGTCTAGGTTTGAAAAATAAAGTAAATCACATAAATACTTAATATTTTTGGGACTTTTTAGTACCTTTTGTATTAAATTTTATTTAATAGAGATAAAATTTGTGTTTTTAGTATTTCAATATAAGGTGATTTATTTAGACTTATAAATAAACCCCTTAAAATAAAACTAAAACGTAATCGTCAAAATCTTTATTATTGAGGAGATTATATGATTAATGTAGACTACCAAGTCTATAAAGTTGATGAAAATTGCATGTGATTTATTTGGATGTGTATCTTCCAATGACGTTATCTGAAACTTAAATTAAAGAATGTTATATCTATGATTCAAACAATATGTTGCTAAGATAGCGCGAGAACGCATTACTAATCTTGTTTTTTATAATACAACTGAACAACATGTTGATACGGTCACACGTGATCTGCAAAAAAATGTATAAAAAATCTCTAAAGTAATCACCTTATACTATAGATATGTATCACTCGACGATAATTATTAATGAACTAAAGCTAAAAAACTCTAGAAAAATATTTAAATAAAGTTTTTCAAAGATAATATTTTTAAATGCGTGTATATTATAACAGAGATTCGTTTGTACTGGAATTCCAATCTCTAACCCCTGTTGATGACTTTAATGTTTTTTTTTACCCATATTTATTTATATAAACAGTAGTCTTTCATATGAAACTATTTAATCGGGCCATCTGTTCATGGTGAAAAAAGAACTGTTTATTAGTATACAATATTCAATAGCAATTAGGACATTATGGACAAAGACCTGAAAACAATAAAGACTGCTCAAATTTTAAAGGCAAGTTTAATAATTTTCAAAAAAATTAAGCATATTAAGCATATACATTTGAAACGGGAAAACATATTTACAGATCATATTTAACAGCTGTCATCAGCACACTATCAGAGATTTAAAATTTGAATGTCGATATTGCTTTGTACAAGAATTTGTTTTTCAAAATAGTTAATGCATTTGCATTGAAAGAATGCTATCCCAGAAAAGAATTTTAATCTTTATTTTCTCCTACGGAATGAACTGCCACTTTAAACACCAAATATGCTTTGTTTATGTGCTATTGCTAAAATTGATTCCCAAAATGTTAAATGATCGGAGGTCAGGAATAAAATATCAATAATATCCCGAGCAAAGCCAGGTACAAAAACTAGTGTATCCAATATGTAGGCGATGTACAGACCTGAAAATCTCTTGTAACAATCAGTGTATTTAATGTCAATTAATTTTTTTACATTACTGGCGCAGGGTGTATATAATTCGCTTTGCCGAATATATAGTAGTTTTACTTGTTTTTGAATGTATGTATATGAAATGCATTTTGCAGCTACAAATCACAATACTTATCATTCCAAACATCCACCTCATTTTAAATTTGAATTCATTCATTAAAAGGTGATTTTTTTTAGAGCAACCCTTAACAATTAAATTGTACAAACGGTGTGAATGTGTATAAATTATACATATTACTTAAAGCTGTTTAGATGCAGAAGAGGCACTTTTCCCAGCAGTTCTATTTAACTGTCCCGATCTATTGATCTTGCCTATGATTAATGCACATCACTGTTTACTTAATTTGCTACGGGGACTTTACTACAGACTACAAAGATATTGTCTGATAACTATTCAAAATTAGGGATTCATATGCTGATTACATGGAGTCAGTTACTTTACCAGCTACCTAACTAGTGACATTAACACATGACGGTTTTAAGCGGAAGCTAATTGATCCTTAAAATCTTAAAAACATCCCCTAGTACTCAATCCTACCAGCACAAGGAGACAGACTAATACCCGAATTTTGAATGTATTATTTAGGATTTGGTTTTTTATTTGCCATTGCTCAGCATTCGTACAAATGTATTCCGACTGATGACATTTTATTTTCTGCAAAACAATGGTTATGTTTAAAAAAAGCTTCTGTAGTGTAGCCGAATTTTATGTGAACAATTATTTAATGAAATATTATTGACCGAATATAACAAGTTATATGAGAATTGACTTTGATGGTGCGTAAAGTAGCTAGTCCTAAAATAGAAATATAGTAATTAGACTTTTGAAATGAAAAAATATTGTTATTGGTACTGGTAAAAGTAAGTAGACCAACACCTCGCTTTGCGTTTTTCCGAAGTTGTGTCGCTGATTAATTAGTTTCACTGCGCGTCGTTAGATTTTCGTGGTTACGTTGTTTTGGGATCGAGTCTTGAATTTTTTTCTGCAAAATCATTAGATGCTTAAACGACGAACCGTACAAGAAGTGCTTTGATAATCGAAATGGAGTGCTTGCTTTCTATTTGAATTGAAAATCAAGTTGCCGCAGAATACCATTAAGGAAAATGGAATTTGAGACAAAAGCAAAAAGCTTATTTAATGACATAAAGCATTATTCAACGATAATGCTAGTGGTAGTAAAACAGACAATTGCTACAAGGAAATTTATTTTGCGTTGAAAAAAAAGCCGTTCAGCAAACACTGGACCAATTTTTTGTGAAAGAAAGCCGACGACTTAGTTTTTTCGTTACCCTAGAACCCATCTTCAATATTTACATGGTTTCCTATAGAAAATCCTAATTCACTTTGCATCGTATTTGCTTGGAACGTAAGCCCGACGCAAAGTGAGGTATTGGTGTAATCACTTCGTAGTGAAGTGAAAGCGGTTTATTTTTTGAGTTACAAAAGAATAAAATATTGAAACCATCAATACTTCAAATAACAAAGGACAATTTACACTCCAACAGATTACACTATGCCAGACGACAAATACATACTACGATGTTTACATTTGTGTTGGTTAATCAGCAGAGAGCTTGGTGTATTAACAGAGATAATTATAAACATTTAAAAAATTGTATAGCGAGACCTTGCTTGCACAAGTGCTAACCAGCAACTGATTTAAGTTTGATGCATTAGTTCACAAAAAGCAGGAAACAAATGATCATTTTAGTAAAACACACAGATACGCTTATAGTGTACGTGTGAACTTAATGTAGACTCACCCATTCGTTCCAAATAAAATATTTGTTCGGACAAAGTTTTTTTCATGTGAAGTTTGACAGCTCGTTTTTACAAAAAAAAAAAAAAATAGAAAGGTAAATGAAAAAACTTTTTCCGAACAAATATTTTGTTAGGAATGAATAGGTGAATCCACCTTTGGCGTAAGCAGAATTTTATGGCCAAGCAAATGTGCTGGGAAATTTCTATTTAAAGAGACAATTGTCTACACAATTGTTTATTTTATTCCAGTTTAGTTAATCAGGCCACCGATCAAAAATACAGCTTACTTGGGTACATCCCTTTTGATCACTTTGTGTTGCTTGAAAAATTTATTAAGACGAGTGATAGTGGTGAAGGATAAAGGGGTGGTAGATAAAATAGTGGATCAGTAGATGAGAAGATGGAGATAGAGATAGCTTAATAGTAGTAGACGGAAAAAACTGCTCCAGATCAGTTGATCGACTGACTCAAAGTCAAAGCATTGAGAATCTAAATGACTGAATGTCTTAGGCAGTTACTGTTCCTTGTAAAGGCCTCGATTTTTTTTAACTCAAAGAGATTGTTGTAGGCACCGTGTCCCAGAAACCTAATTCTGAGTTTTTTCAATACAAGACAGTGACAGAGAAAGTTAGTCTCCTCATACTCTTCATTGTGGCAGCTTCTGCAGAAGTCTTAGCATTATTGCCAAACTAGCAGTTTCCGGTGATGAGTGACACTAAATTACATAATTATGAGCATCATAGTCTGAGCAGATAAGCTGTGCGTTCTCAATTTAGCCTAGGCCAAATTAGTCTTGTATTCATGAAGGTGGGTTTACGTTCCCATCTTGATTAAGCAATCTCATTGTAAAAGTTAGCAATTCACTGTGTATAGGAACATAAGAAGACTATATCGCCATAAAATAGCATAGTGAGTTTCTTCGTCAGTTCATAGACAATAAAGTTGTCTGTAATTGCCTTTGTGTCCACCCACCCATTTAAGTGTGACTATCGAATGTCTAGCAATTTTATTCAAGGACGAAGCTAGATGTTGTTTTAGAGATTTTATTGCAGCCTGGCTATCAGCATATATGTATACGGATGTCTCTTCCTTATATCTGAGATAATTTGCTGGTCAGATAGCTGAATAATGTTACATTCATTTGGAATTTGAAAATTCATTCTAATTCCAAATTCTTGGATGATAGCACCTTCGCCTACTCTCTCCCCTTTTTAAAGCCATCCATATAAACGAGAAACGTGTTGTATCCTAGGGCAGACCCTCAGTTAATTCCGTTTCATTCGGATTGTAGCAACTAAAGTTTCTTGAAGAGAAGGGCCTGGGAGTGCAGTAGTCAATGTTCTCTGAGAGATTTCTCAGGTTTCCAATAATACTGGCATGTCCATATGATTATTGCTGCCATTCGTCTATAGCATCAAATCTTAAGGCCACATTCGAAGCCATTTTCCTGGATCCAATTAAATAGTGTAAATAGTGACTTTGTTGGAGTCGTACATACAACTTCTGTTATCGGGATGTATAAAGCAACTAAAAACATTTAAATTGGAGTCAGTCATTAGTGAAAATTGCTGTTTATAAGGGATACATTGTCTACTTGCAAAACTGCTGGGTTATTTTTATTGTTGTTCAAGTGCTGCAACTGCACAAGGTCATTTTTTTTTGCATTCAGTTTAAGGTAGGTCAGCGATATAGTTTTTTTTTCTGTTTAACAATACGTTTTGTTTTTACCTTTTTTTAAAATTTTCATCATGGAAATTGTTATTGTAGGTTGATGGTGATATTTTTTGTTTTCGCTCTTTAGTTCAGTTATGTCATGGGCGTTGCTATATATTTTTTTAAATTTTTTTGTTTGTTAAACAACATTATTATTTCATTTTTGTTTTGTGTTGTTTTTTACTTTACAATAGATTGTGGTTTAGGGTGTAATAAGTTTGTGCTGGAATTTGTTAAATTTATAACATTAAAGACAATGTGTAAATAGAAGCAAGGTTATTAACTTTGTTAGACAGGGGTTTACTTTATTATTTTACTGAAATGTTTCCAACAATTTATATGAATATAAAATATAATTTACATATTTCATTTAAATCCAGGAATTGTTTAAAGTCAGAAGTGTTTAAATCAAAAACTCAGTTGTAGCTTTTCATACGTACGATTTTTTTTTTTATCAACATTGACTTTACACATATTAAATATTTAAGGTGCTATCAGATGGGATGTATTTTACATATGTACTGCCAAGTTTTCCATCTGTAAAAGTTGTACACATCGTGTGATACATATGAAACTTTGCATGTATAAAATACATGTGGAAATACATATGTAATTTTTTCGATTAGAACACGTTCTATTTTCCTGTGACAAACATTAACAAAACAGCTGGTTTGTTTTGAAACAAAATTGTTTGAAAAAATATATTGTAAAGAAAAATTAAAGAAAATGAATAATGAACATGGAAAAATAAGTATTTTTAGATTTTTAAAAAATTAAATTATGTTTATTATATTTATTGCAGTTAGATTGACCAAAAGAAGCATTTCTTGAAATTTATACCCGCTAAAAAGTCAGCTTTTGTTTACATTTATAGGTAATGTCATACGGAAAAACATAAGCAGGTGTGATAGCAAAAATTATGAATAGTATGTAAAATGAAAATTTTGTCATACATACGGAATTACATATGGGTAAGAAAGGTGACAGTACATATGTAAAATACATCCCGTCTGATAGCACCTTTATTAGTATTTTTTGTTTTTACTTGTTTCCTATGTAGAGTGTACTCGTATAGCTTTAGCCCTGGTGCCAAAGACTGTTTATGTTAATTGCGTTTGGCCGCCCGTTGTGTGTTTTTTTGTTGTTGTTGCTATTTATGATTTAAATCTTTTTATATTTTTTTCATAAAATATTTTCGCTTTATTTAGTTTTTGCTAAATATTTTCACATGTTAGAAATATATATTACGCTTAAATACACCTGGGTAAATGAATGTAAAATTATGCATACCGTGCCAACAGTTCATAAAATATTTTTGTTTTTCTTTTGTTGGGATTTGCTTTTAAATTTAAAATTTATGAATTTATAATGTGCAAGGAAAATGCTGTTTGCAAATATGATGATGTAAAATTTGAGTAATTATTACAAATTATCAAATGTTAGAATCTGACATTCATTAATATGCTGTTTTAGATTGTAAGAAAGGAATAAAGAAGTGAATAATTTAATTGGGTGCAGCATTTCTTTTTTATTTTAGCTATATGAAAGATTTCTAAAAAGAATAGAAAAATCGTATCTGGAAGATACGAGGGCGGTTCGGATTCTTCTTAGCCTAGCACAGAAAGCGAATAGCTAGTTTTTCAAAAACATTTTCAATACATTCAATACAAGTTAGAGTGCTCTATTCGTAATGGGAAATACAAAGACTACACTGGTTATAGGCCTTGCACATCCTAATGCTGTGTTTTCTATTCAGTCGTAGTGCAAATTTTATTAGTATTTGATATATTGTGTGAATGGAAATTTTACGACCAATATAATTTATGTTAAATATTTTAAAATTCTTTCTAATTTTGACCATTTATAATTGAAGTATTTAACGATTCTTACTGCAATTTACAGCGTTTGTCTGATTTTTGTAATAATCTTGATTATAATTTAAGCAATTTTTTAAAATTAAAAGAACATTTTTCCATATTCACAACAAGTTAAGAAACAGAGTATAAAAAGGATACGATATAAGGTGAGGCTACTTTGTTTGAATTTGATCTCAATAATATTATTTACAAAAAATTTATGGGAGGCATAGTAGAAGTGGACCAGTTGTGGAATGATAGCTTCTAAATCCAGTATCCACTAATGTAGTTTCTATGTATTAGAGGCTTATTATAGTTGAATTTAATCTCCATAACGTTATTTACAAAAGTCATATGGTTGTTCATTATGCTCGAAAGTGGACTTAATTCTGGAACTATTGCCAGTTATTGACTGACAGCTACACAATCCAGTAGCATAATTGCCGTATAACCGATATTAGAATGATTTCTGGATTAAAATTAATGATCTATATAAAAGTTAGTTCGAGATCGATATTTAGTCGACATTTTTGTGGTTTTATTTGTTTTTCGGAAATGGTTCTTATATGGCAGCTATGACAAATTGTGGGACGATCTTCGTAAATTTTGGAACTGTAATTTTTATGCATATGAGAATATTTCACGTCGAATTTCAACATAATAACCACATATTCAAAATATGTATTAGTATTAACCTGGATTTCGGAAGTGAACCTTTATGGGGGATATACTCAAATATGGACCGATATTTTCAACAACCAGTAGTATGATTTTGGCATGTATGTAAATGATCCGTGTAAAATTTTGGATCGGCACCGTTATTTATAAGAGATTTATTAGTATTATATTGATTGTGGCAAGAGATCTTTATATGGGGGATACGGTCAAATTCTGCAGAATGATTTTTGTGTATATGTAAATTATATATACACTGTTTTGAGCTGGTAGCGATATTTATAACATATATATATTGATAAATGGCATTTTTGGATGTGGTCGTTATATGTGAGCTATGACCAATATAGTACAACAATTTATTTACCCATAAGTATTATTTATGTCAAATTGAAACGTTTAATGTCATTTAACCAGTTTTATACGTATTTAACCCTCTGATGAGTTTTGCCTTTTCAAACTGAAATTACTCCTACTTCGACCACTACAACCTCCCCCCCACCACCCAAGTTACTCTGTATTCCAAGAGTATTTTGTTGCACATCTTTTGGAAACAAAATCAAGCCTATCGGATCGTTACTTTAGGAGTTATTGATGTTTTAGTGAGAATAGTGCGCGGACGTGTGAATAGGTCCGTATGGACCTTGTACTGAATTTCACTAATAAATTCATATTTTTGAGCATCATTATAATTTTTTATTGTATCAACCCATAATTTACTTGTTCTGAACACAAAGACCTAAAATTCTAAGAAAAATTCGAAGACATCAACTTCATTGCTTTCAAGGAAAGGCACAATATTCTAATTTTATACTACTAGCAATAAACCATTTCTTAGGATTTTTTGTTTTTATCATCACCCCTAATGTCTTTGAGTTAGAAAAATTTAAAAAATTATTATTGTATGTAGAATTTAGTTATAAACAGTAAAAACAAAAAACAAATCAAAAAATAATTTTTTATATGAAAAAAACATGATTTACAAAAAAGGTCCATAGGGACCTTTTCACAAGGCCGTGAAGTTCAGAACTGTCACTCATCGCAGGGTTAAGTAAATTTTGGAAGTGAACTTTATATGAGGTTTATGGTCAAATATGGACCGAACTAAAAAAAAAATCGTTTTACGATTATTTTTGGCATGCAACTTATTTTTGCTGAATTTTGTATTGATATTTCAATGTTATAGACATTTATGTATTATTGAGCAATATTTCGGGAACATTTTTGCTATGAGATATTATAGAGCTATTCTTACTTTTTTCCTCATACTTTCTTCTTTTATCATAAAAACAACGTATACAAAATTTCATGGGAATATATGCAATATATTTAAAAATATAGCAAGAAAAATGTTTATGGAGATTGTCTTACATTTTGATTTTCAACACCAAACTGAGTAAGAGAACTATAAACGGGTTTTTGTAAAATTTTTTGATTTCGGTTGTTTGCTTTGGACAGACAGACAGACAGACATGGCTCAATCGACTTAAAATTTCGCAAATACCAAGAATATATATACTTTATTGGGTCGCAGAAGAGTATTTCTCTATCATTCACGATTTATGATGGTGGAGGGTATAATAATCTCCTGAAACTAAGTGTGTTGAAGTTTCAGGAGATTATTATACCCTCTAATGCTTATCTACCAATTATATCCCTTAAATAAAATAGTTTTCCTCAAGGCCTTCAAAATAATGGTTTACAAATGTAATTGCATCTTCATTTGATGTAAAACGCTTTCCATCTAGGAACTTTTTTAAATTTGGGAACAGGTAAAAGTCACTGGGAGCTAAATCAGGAGAATAAGGTGGATGGTCAAGCAACTCGTACTTTAGTTTGTTGATTTTAGCCATTGTTAAAACACTCCTGTGCGCTGTAAGCCAGGACGGTTTTCTTAAATTTCTACATTTAATTGATCTAAAATGTTGCAATAGTACTCTTTTTATTGTTTTACCGTTTTTTACCGTGTTTTACCGTTGAAGTTTCTAAAAACCCTTGCCATAACCTTACCAGTCGATTGAATTGTTTGTACCTTCTTTGGGGCACTTTATCCAGATTCAGTTCATTGCTTGGATTGTACTTTTGTCTCTGGAATATAGTGGTGGTTCCATGTCTCATTAACAGTTATGAAACGACG
Source organism: Bellardia bayeri (assembly GCA_950370525.1). Classification (NCBI taxonomy): domain Eukaryota; kingdom Metazoa; phylum Arthropoda; class Insecta; order Diptera; family Calliphoridae; genus Bellardia; species Bellardia bayeri. The sequence goes on along the minus strand of OX493266.1, from coordinate 43,438,631 downwards.
CTTTAAATTAATTTTATTTCTTTTAAAACGATCCAAACAAGCTTGAGAAATTTTCATTCTTATGCCTTTTTTTTTGTCGATTGTTAACAAATGCGGCACCCATTTCGCAGAAGCTTTTTCATCTATAGTTCTTCATGCGTATGAAGGAGCACTTTCATCTGACACATTCACCGTATCGTTATGAATTTCTTGTCCCAATAAACCGTTTTTATTTAAATATTTAATGACACCACGAATTTCTAATTTTTCCACTGTAAAAAAGTTTCGGATGCGTCTTTTTTAAACAGCTGTTTCTATATGAAGCAGTTATCAGATCGAAAAGAAATTTGACATGTGTTCATAGCACAAATGGCAGTTTCCAAAACACTTAACTTTTTCTGTTTATACTGCGCTTTCTGTTCTCGGCAAAGGAGTTTCCGAACCGCCCTCGTAAGTGCATATTATTTTGATCCTTATGCAATTCTATGAAGATTGAGCTATGGCCTTCTGTTTGTCCATCTGTGTGTTTGTGTAAAACAATCTCAGGTCCAAAATACATATTCATGCAATCGGATTGGCAGCTTCTGATTATATGTCTTCCGACTTGTAAATCGTACTGAAGCAGCAGTTGCTGCCTTGTTATTTTGTTTGGTCTTTTTTTGGAATTGAAAACAAATTTAAAAATTGATTTTGTGGTTTTTCTAACAATTTGCAGTATTTTTTTTTGTTGCTTTCTTATACTTGCATGTTTGTCATTGTTGTGTGTCTTGCACTGGCAGTTTCAAGTATAATTTTTGTAATATACTGTTTGTGTTCTTCTATATTTTCCTAAGCTTATTTGTGTATTTTTCAATGCTGACTGATCTGGCTTTTAAGTGTCTAATGCTGAAAAGAGGATTTCCTCTTGGATTTGTAATGTAAAAAAAGAGAAAGAGAAATATTTAAAATTTCTATTTGCTTTTCATTTTGCATATTGATGTAATTTGAACGAAGTATCTGAAAATGTTTGTGAAATAATTGTTAAATTTAACATCTTAATTCATAAATACTTATATATTGTTCATTAGTATATACGAATTATTATATATGTTTTGTTTTCTTTTAAGAAATATTTTGTTACAAGTTTAATATATGCATTTTTAAAATCGAAATAATTGAAGTGTAAGTACTAATATCCATAAATAAACGATTTCTTGAATTATTTACTTAGTTTATTACAATTCGTATTTTTATTTTAAAGCAAATGTATTTTATGTATGATTTAGTTGGAAGAGTGCATAGAATAAATATCTCAATCAATGGATGACCATACGAGTACATAAACAGAAATACACTGATAAGTGTACAATTGAGTTCAACTCAATTCAGAGTGTAGTTGTACAGGCAACTTCTAAAACTTTGTGCATGAATTTGCCAAAGTGTTGCTCTATTGTTTCAACACCAGCAACCGAGTCTTCAATGACTGGTACATTCTTAAGTTTGTGTCTCAGCTTCCTAATTAACTTTAAGCAATTGAATCTTATTGGATTCCTTAAATGTGTCTTTTCCTTGCAATTTTGTAGTATAATTGCGAAGAGAATCCGGTTTTAGTCTCAGAAAGACATTTTGTTGAATGCTCTCTATCTATTAACTGGTAACTTAGGTCTACCGGTGATGAAGATAAAATCTAATAACTCCTCCCATACATACAAGTATTTTTTAGTGAAAAAGGAAAGATAATAAAAGACGTTGCTAGCCAATTTTCTTATTTCCTTTTAATTTCTTCTTTTATATTTTCCGTCTTATACTATCCGAAGTTGTTTGCATGAAAAAGTAGAAACCTGGTAGTAAATAGTACGAAAATTGAAGATACTCGTGTGATAGAATTGGCAGGTTGAAAAGAAAATTTAACAAAAACTGGTCAGGTAAAGTAGAAATGTGTGAAACACAACTTAGTTTGTTAGTATTAATAAAATTTAAGAAAATTTCACTGCAACTTTAAATCAATTGCCGGGGATTGGCATCGCTACATACAATTATGTCGTAAGAAGCCTACACAGAGGCCAGGAAAGCACGTTTTATACTGAGATTGGAAACACTTTCAACTCTGAGTCTAAAGCTTTGGATTCCTGTCCCAATCCAATTTCCAGATATTCTTAGCTAAGAGCACCCGTAGATTATTTGTAACATATTTTAAGTGCAGCAGATTGATCTGCATAATCTGAAGCAGCATTTTCGGGGGTAGTTGGGTGTTCCGGAACTACAGCTAGCAATGAGTTGGCAGCTTTAACACCATTATTTGCACTGCTTTCCGAGCTTGTGCCGTAAGACTGAAGAACAAACTGAAACCTGTCTTCTAGAGATCAACTGAGAATAATTCTTTGATGGCGATAATTAGTCATAAGTGATTGCCTTGTTTTTAACGGATTAGTCGATCATCCGTCATCCTTATGACAAGGTGGGATTTTGCCAGAATATTTTGCAAAGGGAACGTTGTACACTGAGACTGTATTTAATTCACCTAGTCCCTTGCACCTTCAGTTCTAACAACTCCTTGATTATGTGAGGCAGAACACATTTCTTTTGCGTCACTCCTACTGAAGAACAGTCTGAAATCTGCCTTCTCGAGTTCGATTGAACTCAATTCAATTATGGCGATAATCAGGTATGTGTGTTTGTCGCCTTGTTCTGTGATTAATTATCCATATGAATGTTGGAATTTTGAAGTCATCAGTTCCAACACTTTCTGTGCCAGATTCGGTAATCGGAGTCTTACACGTGCTATTACCAGAACAGTTTTGGCTTTATTTTGGTTCAATTTCATCTTAATAACAATATTTACAAGAATTTTAGGCATAGTCGTATTGCAGTTATAATCTAGAATTTATATTTCTTATTATAGTAATTATTATTTCTTATTATAGGGGAATCACAATGGACCACAGGGTCTCCGAGAGGAAGTGCACATAGTGTACAACCCTTCTTATCTAGCTATAGTAATTGTTCAAGCTTTAGGTCTGTTTTTAAAAAATTAAAATTTTTATTTTCAATATTTCGCAACGTCTATTTCTATATTGATGATCAAGAATTTATGTTTTTCTGCACTGCGCCTTGTTTCTATTTTTCAGCTTGTAACATAAAGCGATTTACTTTAACACACAATAAATTAGGTACCAAAAAGCCCTGGAAACTGATTTGGCTTTTTGAAACATCTCTGTATACTCTGCGCTTATTCTTGGAAATGGAGCTTGTATGGGAGCTACAGTAAAGCCAAATCCAATGGTTTAATTTTTACATACGAGGACGGTTTGGAAACTTAATAGTCTAGAATAGAAAGTGCGGTATAAACAGAAAAAAGTTAAGTGTTTTGGAAAATTCCATATTTGCCACAAATGAAGATGCAATTACAGTTGTAAACCACTACTATGAAGGCCTTGAGGAAAATTATTTTATTCAAGGAATAGAGGTGCTAGATGAGCGTTGGACTAATTGTATTAAAGTTTTAGGTGATTATATTGAAAAATACAAATGTTGTCTTTCTGTGATAGGCTAAGAAGTTTACAAAGCGCCCTCGTACATATAACTGATGTATATAAAATTTCTTTTCTGTATGGATGTTTATGTATGTTAATGTAGGTTATGACCTTTTATGGGCCGACCATCATGAAATTCTGTACGACGAATTACAAGTATGTGTTAATTATTTCTCTTGAATTTCAACATGGTAGTTATATGTGGTTACGGTCAAGTATGTATCTATCATCATGAAATTTGACTCGATGATTTACATGAACATTTGTTTAATTTCTGTTTTAACTTGATAGTGATTTTTATAAGAGATTTATGAGAATTGAAGTAATTTTCGGAAGTGGATTTTATACGGGGCCATGTCCAAATATAAGCATATGCAAATAAAATATTGTTTTTAGATTCCACGTAGCATGAAACTTATTTTTGTAGAATTTTCCATGTTCCAGGAACACATTTATATGCGTGCTACGAGAAATCGTGGACCGATTCCTACCATTTTCAACAGGACGTTTCCCTCTATAATAAAAATAAAGTGTACAGAATTTCATGATATTAGCTGTATTATTTAAGGAAAAAATATTTGCAAAATAACGAGTTTGCCTGAAACTTTAGTCTATATCTCGGATCCGATTGGATCGAGATTTTGAAATAAATAGTGTTGTGGGAAAAGTTCATCATTTGAAGCCTTTTTTCAAAGCCCTATCGTGCCTTCAATAGACGGATGGTAAGATCGTCTGAGAATCTTATAAGGAATATAGTTAATTACACTTTTTGGTTCTTTTCAATGTGTAACAAGGGAATGAAAAACTTAAAAACCCCCATCTTTTTGGTGGTGGTTTGACTTTTCCATTGACTTTCTACCATACATATGTTAGAGAAAGTCAATATGCTTTTATATGATAAAATTTTATTAAGATAATATATTATATTATTAACAATTCTCTTTTATAAATATATTTTAATTAAAGTTCACTGAGCTTTAACTTAATCCTTTGAAAAAGAAACGAATATTAAGTTACTTTTTTTATTACTTTTTCCTTTGCATATTCCCAAAAAAGTAAATATAATATTCATAGTAATTTATAACAATTAATATAAATCTGTTTTATTTTTTTTTGTTTCAAAAAAAGTTTCATTTATTTAACAAAAGAACAATAACGCTGCATACCTTAACGGATGTAAAAGTATTAAAGAAACCTTAAATTATCATTATGATGCAAGCATAAATAAAGACCAACAGAAGTTTAATGCCACAGAAAAAAATGAAATATGTAAATATATTTAAATCCACAAAAAAAGACATAAACATTTCTATAGAGAAACTTTCATAATTCACCAGCAATTATAACGAAAATCAGCCAACAGGACTCTTATTGTTTGTGTGTCTTTAGTGAAGTTATCTCTAAATTGCAAGGTTGCATTTGCAACAATAGGAATTATTTGTAACCTTTTTTCTACTTTAACGAATAAACCAAATTTAACAGAACATTGTTGTAAGATGAATAAGAGAGTGAATGTTTCCACCCTAAAAAAAAAACTGTAGAAAAAGAATGATGATGGGCTATAAGAAAAATGACAAAAAATTGAAAATAAAATTAAAATAATTCCAGTTTATTCATGCTAACTTTTCAATTGTTTGTCATGCACCCTATATAATATTGTATTATCTTGAATATTATGATTGGTTCATAAAATAAAAGACAGGGTAAATTTCACTAATGATCTTAAGTTATTTGGAGCGGCTCTTTTTTAATTAAAAAATTGTGTCAGCTTAGTTTTTAAACCATAATATAGGCTGATTTATAATACGGATCAAGTATATGCAGTCTTAAGTAACCTTGGCTACGCTCATGTAATCATGTAAAATTTTACTCTTATTGCACCAGCAATTTATAAATGACAGATTCATTTATTTCCAATAAATTCCAATCTCGTTTAGATATGCTCGGTTGTTTGGAATCATATAAGATCTGGTGTAGATACCGCTAAACCGCCTGTTTATTTATACCGTTTGCTCGGTAAAAACTCAGCCTGTTGTCTTCCACACACAAGGCTGAAGAATACTTCTCTGTGCAATATAAAGATCTCTCCTCACTCTCAGATCTCAGTAAAGATCTCAAATGTATTTATCCTGGAGATATTGTGTCCCATTAGTTTTTCCATCCGTGATCGACGCATTAAAGTCGCTTTCATAGAAGGGTTAGGAATGCAGTAATCAATGTTTTCCGGGAGTCCTTCACACATCCGAATATGGTTGCATATCCGAAATTTTATTCTAGTCTCCATATAGTTATTTCTCAATGTTGGACTTGAGGGTTTAACTTGAGAATATTTCGTGTTCTTGTTTACTTCCAAGGTTATTTAATTTTCCTGTTCAAAGAAAACTTTAACTGTGGTGGGATTCAGTAGTGGGTTTGTAAATATTTTGATTCAAATGACACGATTCGGCTATTCTTATAGAAGTAATCAATCTAGTTTGGGACAACTGGTTGATTAGGCTCATTTTGTCTTTATCGTTTTCTTTATTCTCCTAAGTTGTTGGTGAGTTGACAAACCTTGACCGAAACATCTCAGGTCATTCCGATGTGTAGAAGCGGCTGTCGTTTAAATGGCAGTAGTTGGTGTTCGTATCTTTCTTGAATAATTTCCAAATGCATTGGAATATAGCATTTAATGTGAACTTGTAAGATTATCATCCAGCCATAGTAGCACTGCAATGTAATACTTCTTTAGTTTGCGTTTTTCTATTGTCATCAGGCTGACTGATGGGCGATCAGACGCTGACTAATGTAACGTAAAGTTACAAAAGTCAAACCATCAGCACATGTTATACATACATATATGAAAAACACTTTTAAATTTGTTTTAATTCCCAAATAGTTTATGTGAATTTTAGTATAAGAGATATAAGAGGTCCAAATTCTTACTTCTTGAATAGCTGACCAGTGGCCAAATTACCGCAGGGGCCAAATTACAATGAGCTATCGTATCGAAGAATGATTTCGATATCGAAATTATTATAAAATGTACTAAATTTCTTGCTCAATATCGAATGCCATAATCTCAAATACGAAAATTACGATCAATTTTACTCGATATCGAATGCGGTAATTTCGCCCCAGTAGTCGTTATCCAAGAGCTTAACCCTTAAACGAACACCAAGGCCTGGCAGACATTTTGGAACATTTTGATAGTTTTTTACTTAGATATTTTAGGCGTAAGCCCTTAGTTTTTTTAGAAATTTCCCAATGAATGTGTTTTGTAGAAAAAAAAAAATTAAAAAAAAAACTTATAATTTTTTATCTGTAGGCGTGGTAATTACTCTCAATAAATTTTTGTTCATGTTTGTAACATCAGGGCCCATCCAGGCTATTAATCAAGTGAATTCGGATTCTATGATAACGTTGCAATATTATCAAAGTAAACAAAGGTGACGATTTTGACGTTTCAAAAGTGCTACAATCAGCTGATAAGGCAGTTCTCTTAAAAAGAGAAAAAAAATATTTTGTGATAGTATGTTTGTAATGTGAAAAAGTAAAACAATATATACAACACGAAATTTGTGGACAAAGAAACATAAGCAAAACAATTTTGTGGACTAAGCAAAATCTGTGGCAAAATAAAGAAAAAAAAAAATTGAGTTAAAATCTTTTAATTGCAATTTTAAATTCTGTTCATGTGGTTGTGATTTTAATAATAAAAGTCAATAAATTGTATTTTAAGAAATTTTTTACGACAGAAAAATAAAAAAAAGTAGTAACATAAAGAAAACAAAAAGGTAGTTGTCAAAGAAAGAGGCAAATATAAAACTTCATTATCTTCTGTTTCGTGACACCTCTGTTCGACACAGAGTCGTTATATTATTATCAACCGTTCAGTACGATACAACTAATATTGTCGTTAAGAAGAAACCTGAGGCAATTATGCATTATAATCAAAACAAAACAGGCAAAGTCGATATTGACCAAGTGCTTGCAAAATATACCATTCAACGTAGAACAAATCAATGGATCTTGGCACTTTTTTACAACATGATTGACGTAATGGCCTTAGCTTCTTATATAGTATAAGACGAACAAATGGGTGTGAAGAACAAAAAAAATGACAGATGAAAACTTTTAACTCGTCTTTCTGAGCAGCTTATTCACGCTTGTATTGAAGGACGTAGTAACAACAAAAAAGTTACCGCAAATTTTGTTGGAAATAAAAGCTTTTCCTAATAAAATCTTTCAGATATTACGAATCAAATGAACTTAATTAGAATATATAATAGTCTTTCATATATTACAGGTCCTAAACAAATTATGAGTCCAGAAAGAGGTTCTGATGTCTTAAAAAAGAAATCCAAGTGTGCTATTTGTAAGGACAAAGATAATGTAAAACGCAACACAAGATTCTTCTGCAAATTTTGTAAAAATCCTGTTTGCTTTCAGCTATCTTAATGCGATTGTATATGTTTTAAATGCAATTAGCCCTGAGTACGATTTTATAAGTATATTCTTTATTTGTAATATTTTATTAAATTTTTTATTTTTTATCAATTTGCCTTTGTTAAATAATATATATAATATTTCTTGAGCATGAATTAAAAATAAAGTTAATATCAAAAAGCTACAATTATGTTCTCTTGTATAGTTTGCAGAGAAATTTAAATCTATACAAAACATAAGAATTCCCAGCTAGGCCTTGGTGTTTGCTTAAGGGTTAATCATGTATTTCATCGAATTGAATTTTGTAGCCAGTCTTAGCCTCGTTATAGTTAACCGGCTAGAACTAAAGAATTTATCTTATCGGATTGTATCTGTAGCCTATATTTTTCATCTAAGTAGTCATTAGCCGATCGGTCGGCTACCGAGAGCCGATGCATTATTCTCTTCGGAGTGTATTCCCAAATTATTAAGGAGGAATGAAATTTATTCGAAGCTTTATTCCACTAAAAATCCGATCGTATACTGAAGATACAAGGCAGCTCTATGGTGAAGAACATGAACGTTTAGACAAAGCTTGAAAGGAGCAAAAACTACATCACACTAGGACTGGCTTTTAGACAAGACGAGTAGCACTAGTTATAACAACAGTTGATAGACCCCTGGACAATTGAAGGTAAAAATGTCTGGCTTGATGGAGGTTGCTTTGCTGCTACTATTTAACATTTCCTCTCCGAAGGATACAGGATTTAAATTGCGAATTGCACCAGTAATCATTATTGCCGATGTAATCATTTGCAAGGGTCTAACTTAAGTGGATATGATCAGAGCCATCCATTCCTAAGTATTCTGATTTCATGATATCTGTGAATAGAGGATAACCCCAGATCGAATGAGATCAATATCACACCTTTAAGACGAGTTCAAAGTAAGTTTTCGAGGGATTCATACTCAGTTCACTCTTGATGCTCCTGACAGAGTATGTTTGAAGTGTCAATACCATGTATAATTCTATGATGATTATTTATTTCTGCTAAATGTTCTGTTTACTATTTATTGCACCTTAATTGAGAACTTAATTAACATTTTTCAGGATAACAATATAAAGAAAATAATAAAACTGGAATATGTTAATATTAATCAATTTATTTTAACTTAAGCTACTACATTTTATTATTTGAGAATAAACTCACCAAAACATAGCGCATTATCAAGTCTACTCGCCTCTCATCACTAACATCTTAGTAGTTTTTTTATTTCAATATTTCATGCAATGATAGTGGTGGAATATATCACTTTGTAACTCCTCTACCGGCAATACGTTTTAAATAAAGTGAATGAGATTTTGTTCGTTCGTTCATACGCTTTGCTTCGTTTTGTGCTTAAGTACTTTAAACAAGACCAGCGCTGCAAGTACTATTATTGTTATACTTTTTAGCTGGGCATATAAAAATAAGAACAAAAAATCATTATATTCTACAGTTTTTCTGCTTAGTTAAGCCGCTTAAACAGCAAAAGGGCGGACAAGTAGACTCAAATACGTGTCTACAATATTTTAGTTTAAATAACTCCTCCACTTTTCTAAAAAGTTAGAAGAACGTAACACAAAGATAAACAAAATATAAATATTCTGGAATTTCTACTGTCATGTTAGCAGAAATATATAAGAGAAATATAAGGATGCTGCAGCTATATTCTTATTATTCCTTTAACATTTCTAAAGAGGCCTTAAAATTGATACTCTAATATCTTTTCCACTCCTGTCGCCACTTTAACTAGTCACAATTTTAAGCAGTCGACAATACACAAAACGTAAAAGAACGAAATATGTTTAAAGAGGCTTTAAAATTCGTTTGTCTTTATATTTGTGTCATCTTCTTTGTTTATATTCAAATAATTCTAAAGGAGTAAGAAATAGTTGGCAAAAAAATAAACGTTTTATGATTGTTTAATAACAACCTCAAATTAGCCAGTTTAAAAGGAAGTTAAAGATTGTAGTCAACAATTTCAGTTGACTTCCTGTTTGGATAAGGAAGACATACTGAGCTTGTATTTATGATTTAGAAGGCCGCTGTGTTAAAATTATAATGCATATATACTAAAAATTCATTAGTAAGATTTTGAAATGTAGCAGCTATAAATAACTGATGATGCCAAATTTTAAACGGCCCAAAAAAACTCAATCTAATTTAACATAACTTTCTTTAATAACTATCATGAATGACTATACATTTGGTGAATTTATACCAAATAAACGGGAGCGAATTATCTTGCAACATCGTTTACTTACTATTGACAATCTGCTGAGTTTGAGCTTCTGACATTATTGCAAAATATCTATAAAGTGGGATAATGTTATAAAAATACTCCCTCCCATACTTGATATGGTGGATGTTATTAATTACTTAATTTAAATTCAAAATCTCACATATAAAATTCACAAACAAGTAAGAAAGTATAGTCGGTCAAGCCCGACCATATAATACGCTGCATGTATAAATATAATACCCTACATTTATAAAACAGTATTTCAGAAATGGGCGTTATATGTGAGATATTATATGTTATAGACCGATGATTCAAAAAATCTAGATTTACTTTAACACACAATAGATAAATTCAGTACCAAAAAACCATAGAAAACAGATTTTGGCGTTTTGAAACGACAAAATTGTCACCTCTGTATACTCTGTGGTTATTCTCGGAAGTGGCAGGTTCGGCCAATTATGGACCAACTTTCACATGGATAATGAGTCTTCGGGATTAGACCTCATAAGGGACCTAAGACATACGAGTATTTGTACACTGATGTATATGTATATGCGAATTATTTGTGTTCAATAATGATTTTTATAAGACATTTATGCACTTTTAAGTGATTTTTCGAAGTGAATATTAACTGGGGACTACAATCAAATTTGGACCGATCATCATAAAATTGCCTATGAATATTTCTATATATGTATGAACTATATGTGTCGATTATAAACTTGCTGCTGATGCTTATGTGCATTCCAGTAATTTTCGGAAGTGGACTTTATATGGGGGCTAAAGTCAAGTATGGACCGATCATCATCAAACCGAGACTGAAAATTTAAATGTATAGACTATTTGTGTTGAATTCCAAGTTGCTAGTAATGGTCATAACATATTTATGCGCAATTAAGTGATTTTCGAAAGTGGGCTTTATATGGGGGCTAGTTTTAGATTTCACTTTGCATGAAATTTATTGTTGCAGAATCTTGTATGGATACGGGTTTTCTGTAGACATATATGTACCGTAAATTCATATTCTAGGAGCACATTTGCATGGGGGCTATAAAAAATCGTGGACTGATTCCTACCATTTTCAACTGGACTTGCCCTTCTATAATAAAAAAAAGCGTGCAAAATTTGATAATATTATCTGCATTATATTTGAAGAAAATAGCAAAAAATACCTCAAAAATATGGAGGTAGTCTGAAACTAAAATTTTCATTGTTCTATGTCTTTTTTCGAAGCTCTATTGTGATTTCAACATACGGACAGATGGACAGACGAAAGAACATGGTTATATCTTTTTAAAATCTTATAAGGACCCACAATTTATAGACTTTTTGGCCCTACAACCATTATTTCGATGTGTTACTAACGGCATGTCAAACGTAATATACCCGCCATCTTTTTGGTGGTGGGTATAATTCTAAATAATTGTATGTAAAATTTAAAATTTCACAACAAATCGAAAATGTTACAAAAAGTCTTAAGATTTAGAAGATTTTAGAAGAAAATAAAAGAATAACCTATACATAATCAAAAACACATAAAACAACTAAAAATTGTAAAAGTCATACCATACCATGTAAACAAAATTAATTTTATAGCAGTTATTTTGAGTGATATATTTTTTCACATTTCCCCTTCTAAAATATTATCTAAGTAATCCTTAATTATGCACAGACATAGACAGCTATTTAATCTCAATGGTAAAATATATTTCCATAAATACAGCTGTAGTGTACGCTAATCACCATAATGCACAGCATTAGAAAAATGCCATTCGCTAAATTAAATTGTTTATAAGGCAAAACTAGTGTATTAAGCAGTTATTAGCATAAAATTATATTTTTACGAGTCTTTTCCGCTTTCCACAACAACAACAACTGCAACAATTTTAAACACTTTAAGTACATTTTAAATGTCGCTGATATGCCCAAAATGGAGATTTTCCGGGGAAAAGGCTAGATTTAAATATGCCAACGTGTGTTTAATATTTTATGCGTATTAAGTCTATCAGCCGTGCAACACCTTTGCCATAAACTTTTAATTATAATGACTCATTTCTGAACACTAATACGCTTTAACCGCAACAGCAACAAACCACCTGTACCACTAAACGCCTTTCACCAGTGTAGGATTTAATATTTTCCACTAAAACAACAAACATAAAAACAAAAGCAACAACGAAGACAACAACAACAGCAAACTTTTCAAATGATTGCGATTCAAAAAGACACTTTTGGTTGCCATAAAATAAAAGCATACTTACAGGCGTACAACCTAAACAAATACATATACATATATTCAAACATATACGAGTACAAGGACACTGAACAACAACATTTTAAGGTACATAGTATTTGTAGTTGTAGCTGTATTTTGACATTGTTGTTAAACATATTTTAACAAAGATACTCATACAAACGCACCCTGGTTTTATGAAGTTGTATGTGTTTGAATGTTTATCTTTTCAGAACGTTTATTATAGTGAAAAGGAAAACAAAAAAATACATTTTAGTGTCAAAGTTTTCACTTACAAAATGACATGCTCAGTGACTGTGAGTGACTGCAGACAATACATTATACATATACATACAATATACATATGTATAAACACTTATACACTCATACAATTAAATAGATATTTATATGTGTGTGTGTATATATACATATATATATATATATATATATCTAAGTGCAATAACACTTTGCATGAAACGTTATCATATGCTCACTTAACCAATCAAAATTTTAAAGAATGTTTTCTTCAAGTTTTTATAAAATTTATTATTTTAAACAACCTGCCTTACAGTGAAGTCGATTGGAAACATGTTGTAACAAATCTGTATCTTCCAGACTACTAGTCCCACTAAAAAATTATGTACAGGGTGGGCCAACTTGGACTGACTGATTTGAAATGCTTATAACTTTTGCATTTTTAATTTTTTTTTGAATTTTTTTTTTGCAGATAATACAGAATTTTATAAAATTTCATAATGTCATCATACTCAGTGGAAGAACGTGTAAAAATTATTGAATTTTATTATGCTTCCGGACGATCAATTGTTACAACACAAAGAAAATACCGTCAGCATTTTAATACTGCAGAGGCTCCCAGTGTAAACATGATAAGAAGCTTAATGACCCGTTTTGAGAATTTGGGTTCAGTGGGTAATGAACCACGAAGAAATGTTGTTCGTCCTGTTCGCACTGAACAAGCTATAGAAGCTGTACGAGAAAGTGTTCACACGGATGCAACTGTGTCTACTCGTCGACGAGCTACTCAATTGAACATCTCCAGAACATCGCTACGACGTATTCTAAAAGTTGATCTGAAGATGTTTCCATATAAAATTCAATTGGCCCAAGAATTATTGCCGAGGGATGCACCACAACGGCTACAATATGCCAATAGATTGATTTTGCTAGCTACAGAAAATGACAATTTTTTGGATAATCTGATTATGAGCGATGAAGCACATTTTCATTTAAATGGATATGTGAATAAACAGAACTGCCGAATTTGGGGTACAGAGAATCCAAGAGCATTGCATCAGCGACAATTACACCCTGTCAGATGCACTGTTTGGTGTGGAATCATGGCTGATAAAGTTATTGGTCCATATTTCTTCGAAAATGAGCTTAATGAACCACAAACCGTCTCTGGGGTGGTATACCGGACCATGTTGGAACATTTTTTACGTCCGATAGTTCTCAATAATCGTAACATATGGTTCCAGCAAGATGGAGCTACAGCTCATACCGCAAGAGCTACAATGGCACTTCTGCGAGAACTTTTCAAATCAGTCAGTCAAACTTGGCCCACCCTGTACAAACAATTCGTATAGAATGATATGTACCTTATGGAATTTAAGGATATTTGCGGGTGATAAAGTTAATTAATTCTGGCTTGAACAATTTTTTAAATATCTTAACTTTGCTGAAAAGCAAAAAAACTCCTTTTTATTTTCTTGTACTTTGAATGTTTCAGTTTTGGTTTTACGAGGGCGGTTCGGAAACTTCTTTTTTGTAAATTTATTTTCGATCTGGAAAATCCTTCATATAGAAACAGGCGATTTTTTTACAGTAGAAAAATTACAAATTCGTGGTGTCATTAAATATTTAAATATAAAATGTTTATCGGGACAAGAAATTCATAATGATATGGTAAATGTGTCAGATGAAAAGAAAGCTCCTTCATATGCAACAGTAAAAAATTGGGTTGCAGAATTTAAACGTGGTCATACAAGCATTGAGGATGAACCACGTAGTGGACGGTCAAAAATAGCAACAACATCAGAAATTGTAGCCAAAGTACATGATATGGTATTAAATGATCGATGAATAAAAGTGCGCGTAATAACCAATATCATGGGCATTTCAAATGATCGAGTCCATGTAATTTTGCATGAAGAACAAAACGAAGAACAGATAAAAACGCTTTCTGCAAGCTGGGTGCAGCATTTTTTAACAGTCGACCAAAAAACGCATAAGAATGAAAATTTTTCAAGCTTATTTGGATTGTTTTAAGAAATAAATAAAATGGATATTAAGCATCGTTTCAAAACTGTGGATGAGACATGGATCCACCACTATGCTTCAGGGACAAAAGAATAATTCAAGCAATGAACTGAAGGTGGACAAACTGCCTTAAAGAAGGCAAAAACAATTCAATCGGCTGGTAAGGTTATGGCAACTTCAAAGGTATATTATTGATTGACTATCTGCTAAAGGGTAAAACAATAAATTCAGAGTACTATTACAACATTTTGGATCAATTAAATGTAAAAATTCGGGAAAAACGTCCTGGCTTGCAACACAATAAAATTATTTTTCATCAAGACAACGCACCAGTTCACAAGAGTGTTTTAACAATGGCTAAAAGCAACGAATTAAAGTACGAGTTGCCTGACCATTCACCTTATTCTCCTGATTTAGCTCCTAGTGTCTTTTACCTGTTCCCAAATTTAAAAAAATTCCTAGGTGAAAAGCGTTTTACCATAAATGAAGGTGCAATTACAGTTGTAAACCAAAGTTTTGAAGGCCTTGAGAACAACTAATTTAATGAAGGTGTAAGGTTACTAGATAAGCGTTGGCCTACGTGTATTAAAGTTTCAGGAGATTATACTGAACAATAAAAACGTGTTTGAAAAACTAACTATTCTCCGTGCTAGGCAAATAAGTTTCCGAACCGCCCTCGTATAACAACGATTTAGTTAGTTTTTAGAATATATTTTTGGCAATAGTTTCTAAAAATATCCTCTTTTTTTTATTAAACTCCAAACAAAGACGTAAACTAGTTTTGGCAATAACTAATAATATAAATTTTAAATCGATGTAAATGTGATTCATACAGTGTTCGAAATTAGGGATTTTAGTACGAAAATTCTAAGCATATCATTAAAAGTCGCAATGGTTTTGCAAACCTTATCTTATTAACCTTATTCAATTTCCAATCGGACTAGTAGCTTAGAAGTTCCATATTTATTACGTCTATTTTCTGATTGAATCGAATATGAAGAATCGCGGTATTCACTGCTCTATTGTCCTATGTTCCTATTTAGCAACTATTTCTAATTCTTTGTATATTATGCTAAAATTGTTAAAATTGAAACCAAGATGTAACAAGCTTTCATTTTAAAGACTTAAAGCATTTTATTAGTACGAGTATATTGTACAACTGAACTAAAATTTAAACTAATATTAATTTTTTACATTCTTAAAATGATATTTAAAAATGTTTCCTTTAATTTTTAAACATTTGTACAATATAAAATTTTTGTTACTTACGACCTTTTCTTATCTTTCAAAACAGCTGCTCAGTTTTTGAGGCCAAAAATGATCAAGCTAAATTCCTGATACCCTGTTCTGAAGAGAAGCGTATTCTATTGAGAGCGTTCTGCATCGATCGAAATAAATATTAGTCGGACGGTGACACAAAACTTCCCAATCACGTCTTTCTAAATAGTTTTTAACAGATATTACAATATGTAGCTATGCGTTTTCACAATGGAATATTACGCATTTTTTATCGTTACTGTCGATGTTGTGACTAGATTTCAGTAGATCGTAATAGACAGGATCCTTGGGTTCCACCAAATACGGAACGTTACCTTACATATTTGGCTTTGGTGTCGCTTCGGCTGGTTAGCCGGTCTTCACATACGTTTTCTTACGCTTGGGATTTTCGTAATTAATTAATTTTTCATCGCTGGTAATAATTTGGTTCAAAAATATTTTCTTTTACAGTGTTTAAGCGGAATTGGGGCATAGAAAATCGGTCAGGTTTTCTCGGCTTCAATTAATATGGTACCCAATTTCCTTGCTTTTGTAATGAATCCTGCGTTTTGAAGTTGCTGCTTGAATAGCTACCAATGATTTTGCAGTCTCTTGTTGATTTTTCATATAACTTTTTTGGCTGCCCTGAGCAATCTTGGCATTCCGTTTTAAAATCACCACTTGCGAAACGCACAAGCAATTTCTCGCACATTGAATTTGTTGTAAGACATTCACCATAAGATTCGGTGAACAATTTGTGTGCTTCAACTGTAGTTTTTTTTCATATTAAACAAATAAAAAAGTATAGTCGGTCAAGTCTGATCATATAATACCCTACACCCGGTATATATGTGAAAATACTTTTCACAAATGGTTGCTATATGGAAAGTGAGCCAGGAAGTGATTCTAAGTCGATCGGTTTACTTTAAAGTGTATGTTGGACTAGTATTTATAGGCGTTACAAACGACATATAATTTAAGAAAGAAATAAAAACACATTTGAAAGATTTGTCATCTCTTATGAATACCACACTTTAAAGTTAAAAAATCAATATAGAAATCCCTGTTTTTTGCCGCAGGCGGCAACAATATTGCCAGTGAATAAAAGTTTTGTTTCTTTACAGAATTATTCATACAAACATTTTTAAGTATCGCAATTTACTAATTCTGGCAAAGCTGTGAGAAACTGCAAGGCGGCATAGTAGAATTTTGTTCAGCTTTGCTGCTTAAAACAATGTTGTCATACACATGTATATAATATGTGACATATGAGTCTAGTTAAAAATAAAAAAAACTTATTTTTTTAATACTTTTTACATTTTTACAATTTATTTATGTAAAAAACAAATCAATTTAATTTTTTGACATTTGTCGCGCGCATCTGCCTACGTACAAAAAGTATAAGCGGCAAAAAGAACAGCTGATTGCCACCCGCGGCCGCATGCCGCTTACATTGGCCTTCCACTATTATTTCGATGGATCGATGGACAGCAATAGCTCAATATTGTTCAATTGACCGAAGTTGCCTTCATATAATTATATTACGTAGGACTGTTTCTTTAAAAATATTTAACATAAATTACTTGTCAAATATAGCCTTATTAGCAGATGTGTCCATATATTTAAATTTATTTTCTGAGAAATGTTTCTCGTTTCCTTGCAACATTAAATGTTAGTAAAAGTATCTGTTGCATGATTCTTTACATTCATAATGAGGCAGTTTTTGAATTTTGTTAAAATTTGTCTATAAGAAAGTCCGAAAACCAATTTTTAATAATTTTCTTCTCGCTGTACTTAAGCTACGGTCACAGTTGGCAAATATTTACTCAAAAAAGTGTAACCACTTAAATTTGTTTAACGTTGTTTACTCTTACTAGAGTAAAAACAGCATCAAATAAAATAAAACTAAATATTTGTTGTGTCTTGTCTGAAATAAATGATGTTAATTTTTTTTAATAAATAAACGATTTCAAATATTTTTTATTTAGTGGTTACGTTTTTTTCGGCAAATATTTGCCAAGTGTGACCGTACCGTTACATTATTGTTGTATTTTTTTTTTGCATTGTCATTGTGGGAGAAAGCCGCTTTATTGATCATAGTCTTTCCTTTGCCATTTATTATTTATTTTAATAATAAATTTTCTCTCTCTTTTTATTTACGATTTGCTTGCATAGTTTTAGAACATAATATTCAGTATTTTTTTTTTTGGCAGCTTTAGCTCTTTTGCCATCATTGAACCCAACAATGTCAGATTTTTAAGGAGTTTCTTTCTATTTCGATTTTTCATTAAGTGTTACCAACAGGTTTTGAAACAAATCGTCGGTAGTGTGGCCGGATTTTATATCAACAATATTTTTATGACATAATTTGGTCTTCATAAAATTAATCTTTTATTTGGCTTCGTATTCCTATGGTTTCACATATTATATAACCGAATGGTTATTGGACGTACAGTGGGAAGCAAAACTGTCCGGATCTGTTGCACTAAGAAAGTTAGGTAATAAAAATAATACAAATTTAAGTATATTATCATATATATGTATTTTTTTATTTAAACGAACCTTATTCTAAATTATAAAGCACAAAAACTGCAAAATTGCTTCAAAGAAAAAAAAAATAAAAAATTAAGCAAAATACATGAAATAAACATTATCACGATATTGCTTTGTTTAAATGTAAAGGTATTTGACCCCTTGGTTTTTTGTTTGTTGCGATCTCGTTATCAAGCTTTTATTGCTCTATTTGTGTATTATTGTTTGACCTGTGAAGTGATTAATTTGATTTTTAAATAAAAATGAGAAAAATGCCAACTGATATTGAAAACAATGTGATAAATTTGTTGCAAAATAATTATTTTTAAATCCACGGTAAATGATATAAAAAATCGTCGTAATGTAGCTTGCAATAATAACCAAGGGATCGACTAAGACTGCTTTCTGATGGTGATGCCCTGCAGATTTAAAGTTTGGTACATAAGAAGAACCCGAAAAATGCTGCAAATGCCAGTTCCTGGACGGTTGGACGCGCATTAAATAGAATTAGTTTAGTAGCCAGTGCGCAAAAGAAAAAGCCAGCTCTTTAACGATAGGAATGTGAAAAAACGCCATCATTTTTGCAAAACCCACAAAAATTGGACAGTAGATGACTGGAAACGGATTATTTGGAGCGACGAAACGAAAGTCAACCGATACCAGTTTGATGGAAAAGAATACTATTGGCATAGGGCGCATGAGCGTATCCGAAAGCATCATCCCTAATGCAAAACATCATTAAAGTTTTGCTTCACACTGTAGAACTTATAATGGATTTATTTAATATGTACTTTTTAGTGCCTCTTTATATGATCTTCATTAAACAAAATGTGAGTGCCATTAAGTGAAAATAAATTGACAAGCGCCAACTAAGCAGGTCTTCATAAGAAATTACCTATAAGAATTCTCGTTGCCATTTATATAATTTATATGTAGCATTTACACTTCCATTATAATTCCAATTAAATTCCAAGTAATTTCACCGTTTTAAAGCTATGCTAATAACATCATATACAAATTCATATTCGTATGTATGTATGTATGTATTTTGAGGAGAAACCTTCGACCCAAAGTCTTATTATTTAATTTTAGAATGTCTTTTCAGGTTTTTTTCTTTCCTATTTTTTTGTATCAGCCGTAACAGCAGAGCACAAGTTGCATGCAGAGAAAGTTGACTTGACTGCGACATAAATTGAGGTCAAACTTTGTGTTAAAAGGTTACAAAATGTTACTTTGACTAAAATTTTATTTTTTTCTTATTGTTATTGTTATATTTTTATTATAATTTTCTCTGTGTGCAACGGTAAAAAATTTAATTTGACTGTTAGGGTAGAAATAGAAAAAAAATAAAATAAAATTTTGTGTTTGTAAAGCTTTTGTAAATGTTTGGTAATGCCAGAGTGTTTTTATTTAAATGAAAATCAAAGTGGAAAATTGTTGGTTAAATATATTAATTTTAAAGTAATTTAATAACAGTTTCGTAAACAGTAAAGGGGGAAATAAAAACAGAGCTCAAGAAATTGTTATAGCAACATGAATTGATATCACAAAAACTATATATCAATTAAGAAGTTAAGTAAGACTTGTTATATTACGAAAAGTGCCTACATGTAATATTTGGCAAATTGTGAACTTTTAATCACATTACTGCAGTTTATAATTATGGATAACGATGGATCGGCTTTCAAGGATTTTGCTAATGGGTTTTGAATTTAGGTATAAAATGTTTGTAGTGCATATAAAGCTTTATGCCCTTATTCATAAAACTTACAACAGGTTTATAAGAGGTTTATAAAGAAAATTTTGTATGAAAATTTGCTTTATAAACCTGTTATAAATCTGTTGTAAGTTTATATGAATAAGGGGGCTAGTTAATATCGGAAGTTATAGTCGATTATGCACAAACGTTTACAAAATTATTGCACATAATTTGGCAAGGTCTTTTTTCATAGCAATGATGAATCAACATGGCTATGGAATCAGACTAGAGCTGTGTCGTTCATGAACAAACGGGTTAAAATGAACGGATCACTTCATTGAACGGAATGAGTCATTTAACTGAACGGGTTTTGTTCGGATAAATTTCGTTCAGCTGCTGTTTATCAAAAGACAAAAAGAAAATCACATTCAATAAGGGTTATATTCATTCGTTCAAAGTGAACGATTGAATGAATTGAATGAACGAATCAGTCTTGGATAAATGAACGAAAATGACCGGTCACTGAAATGAACGACCGGACACAACTCTAATGATGATGGCCGAACATCAAGTTATTATATTTTAAATAATAATATTTAAAATTGAGGTTGTTTAATATTTTTGTTTTATTTCTTTTATATAGAATGAAGTGAAATATTTGCCAATAGGATCAATTTCCAATGAAATAAGTTCCAAATTTTAAGCTTTTTTTTTGATACGTTTGTACGATATAAATTTACTAAATTTATCAGGGACCGTAACGGTTATAAGTGATATCGAAAAAGTTCTTTTATTTTGTGGCTTATTAAATAAAAACTCCATCTAAAAGAGTTAGTTGTCAGATAAAACTATCAAAAAGAGAGTTTTATTTTGCTGTCATAAAATAAAACTCATTTTAGAAGTTTTATTTTTCCCGTCTAAAATAAAACTCCGCAATAGAGACTATTTTTTGTGGGATTATGTTAAGGGTCATATCTCTAGGGATGAAGAATTTATTCGTCAGACACCGGTCGATATATTGGAGAGAGTGTGCCAAAATTGGACCTGCGTATGAACCATTTGAACATAAAATCATGTTTAAACATTGAATCTATATACACATATATTTTTCTGTATTGACTCAAATAAAGATTTCATAAATTTTTCTAAATTTTATGTTTTTTTTTTTTTTAATCAAATCCAAAAGCTTTTAAAAAAGCACTACATAATCGTTCTTCTAAGCCAGCTATTAAGAATTTTGTCGATAATTTTGAGTCGACAGGCTCACTGCATAGTATGTCAACACCAGTGGATCATCGAGCGCACATTCATGTGAAAATATCGCTAATCTGAGCAGCAGTATTAAAGAATATCTGGATTTGTGAATTTCTCGACATTGTCAGTAATTAGGGCAATACTCAACGACCAGATGGCGAATTAAAGCTAGCCGACCATTCTGTTTGCCGTATATCTGGTAAATTTATTAATTTATATTTATTTATTCTGGATTTTTACAGGAAAAATAATTCCCATTTTCATTTGTCTAAATTCAAGAAAGGTAAGAGCAATACAATTTGAGCACTTTTCTTTTTAGAATAAAGCAAAATTATACATTGGACGTCCGATCTTCAGAAATAACAGAGTTAATAGAGTGGCTCTTAAAAAAGGAAATATATATTACTGATTATATAAAAGTGTTCTGAGACTAATGCACACTTCAAGCATCTTAATTGTCATCATGAAAAGTATAGTTCAGATATGAAGCGGTGTCAGTTGCCTCATGAGCTGAGCTACGAGTATTAACTTAATTTCTATAATCACTGGACTTGGAATTTTCTGGACTATTTTATTTCTCGGGAAACTCGAATGTCAAATTTAATATACCGGGTTTCCCGGCATTTAATTTATATCCTAGTTATAAAATATTAAGAGGAACAAGCTAACTAACTAATTGTTATGAAACATTATTTCATTAAATAGTTCTTTCAGTAGAGAAACTGATAATCAAGTGGCAGCCAAACCAACTTAAGGAACAGTCACACACAACAAAAATTATTTCTAGATAAATTGGACAATATTGATATGTAACTGGATGCCACATACAGTCCGTGAAACAATTCAATTACTAATTATAATTCTTATGATAAGACTAAAAGACTAATTTTCTGTTAGTACATTCAGTGCGAAGAATTGTTTTAACAAAATTCCACAACTAGATGACTTACATGAAAACTCATGAGTTACATTTTTTAACTGAGATTAACACACAACTAAATATAATACTGAAAATATACTTATTTTAAAAGCAATTAACTCATGGCGACCTTTGTCGTGTGAGCAATAAGTTTTTTTTTTTACTAATCTTAAATTAATATCAATCATACGTACTCATGCATTTCAAAACTTAAAATTAAATTTAAGTTTAATTGGTTTTGTAACTGACTGCATTTTTGCACATTTTTTGTTTATACAAAATTTCTTATTTTGTATATTAAATTAAATGTTAAAGGGGTATTTTTTTGTTGGGTTGAGGTGGAGTTATTTAGTTTATTTGTTTGTGCATGTCTTAGTACAAAAGAAACTTTCAATAAAATGGGATTTAATTTAATAGGATTAAAGGATAATACTTTTTTATTATTCTACTACTTAAACTTGTTTCCACTATTCTAGGAATTACTTGTTTGCTACAATTATTATGCGTTTGAAATATTCGTCGTTGGAAATATTTACAATTTTATTATTAATTTTAAGTTTATTTGATTTTCTGACTGAATGTGGAATTATTTTTATTTTCATATTTTTATCCTTTATGTGATTATTTACTTGCAACTTCATACCAATTATTTTGTCACTTTGTCAAAGTGCAAAAGGTTTGTTCATACATTTAAATATTTACTTAAGCAACGATTTCTATGGAAAATTTTGTTTGACTGCTTCTAAACGATAACAATTAATCATATTACTTTAGCTTTTGTTATTTTCGCATAAAATTCTAACTTGCGAAATAACAATTTAAGGGATTAGAGGACGCAATGACAGAGAAACGCTTAAATAATCTTAGCTCGTAAAATGTTATTACGTAATAAATTTTATAGAAATTTTTTCTTAAATTGCATGTGTACTGTACACACAAATAATTAATTTAAATAAATCTTATTATTTATGTTTAGTGTCAGCCCTGATTTCGAACTGTTGGTGAGATGACAGTTTTTAATTAATGATAAAATTTACAAACTTGTTTTGCTTTTTTTATTCTGTTTTGTTCATTATCCATGAAAGAAATATTGTTTTCTTTTTTAATATCTATACAAACTTGTCCTTTTTTTTTAAACACTGCAAGGAAGGAAATCTTATCATTATTATTACGAGTATTTTGTTTGAAGTTTCAAATATGCCTTTGATTATAAAGAGGTGTATTATTTTAATGATTGTGTTAAGTTACAAAGGATAACAAAAATAACTAGATGAATAAAAATCTAGCTAAAAAGTCAATATGTTATATGTGGCATATGAACAAAATCAAAGATTTCCACATGTGAAATATTTGAAAAGAAATTTATATAGTTTAGATATTTCTTGAATAAAAAAACAAAAACTTTCAATATATTGAGTTTATATTCGGCTTGGTATGCCGAATCTTATACACCCATCACCAATATATCAGCAGTGCGATCTATGCATACTTGAAACAAATTTGTGTTACATTTTGTATCTATAAAGTTGTTATTTTTCGGATCCCTTTTATGTGATCTATTACATGTAATGGGACGATCAGCATAAAATATTTTAATGTAAAGTTCGTCATGCTGATATGTGGATTGTTGGTATCAAAATTCAACTTACTTATGATATTTTTAAAAGATAAGGGTGATTTTCGGAAATGGACTTTATATAGAGCCTATGGTCAAATATGGACAAATGCAAACATAATTTTGTTTTAGTATGAAACAAATTTTCCTGAATTTTTTTATGAATACTGCTTTTACAGAACTTGGCTTCTATAACTAACATAAAGCGTGCAAAAGCTAAATATCTAAAAAAATATAGAGGTTGTCTGAAACTTTGGTCTATAACTCGGATCTTACTGAATCAATTTTGCCTATTTTTAATACAAAACATTTCGGAAAAATAATGAATGTTTGGACGCATAGATGACGGGACATGGCTAGATCGGTTTATAATCTTATAAGGACCCAAAATATATAAAATTTTTAGTTCTACGACTGTTATATCGTTGTAAAGTAAAACTAATAAAGAAACATGAAAAATGTTTTTTGCCATTTATGTTAGGTTAAGGCTTAAAAAAATATTTAACAATACAAAAGGAAAAATAATAACTTTTTTGCAAATAGAAAATAAGTAAAAAAAAACTTGCATTCACCTTATTATATGCTATATTGATGAAACTGTCTAGTGCCATTGAGTTCAATATTCTAGCAATGAAAACTAGTAGCTAAACTACTCGAGTAATAGCTAAACAGCTTAAAATAAGTCATAAAAGTCCAAACAAGTAGGAGTTTATATTCGGCGGTATATCTAGGTTATTTGTAAGTTTAGTCCTTAACTCAGGGCCCACTGGGCCAATTTTGCCCATTTTCTTTATTAGGCCTTCAAGATGGACATGAGTACTACATCGTCTAGAATCTTATTAGAACCCAGAATATATAGACATTTTGGTTCTAGGACCTATATTTTTTATGTGTTATAAACCTCCTATCTTTTTGATGGTGGGTATAATTATAAATCTGAGTTCGCAAAAAGATATTGACTTAAGCGGTAGCACGTCTCGTGATAATACAAATGTCGGACAAATCTAAATTTAATCGTGTTCAATATGAAGGTAAAAAATATTGCTGGCGCCAAACAGTCCAGATAATTTAAGGACACTATGTAACATCATAAATAATGAGAGAAAAAGTCTTTCTATACAATTTGCAAACTCATTCTCCCGATTTTTTAGATAAGAGCGTTTATCTGGTATGTAGTGACCCAAAGGACAGTTGCTAAAATCTTGAAAGAGTAGCTTACCGAACAGGATTTCCCAGTGGATTTAAAACGAATGAAGTATTCCAAAAGAATTAACTGAAGAATTTGTAGACTGTATGCCAAAACGTATAAAAAGTGTTTGACGAAATGGGCTTTGGACTAGATATTAAAAAACCTATCATCCTAACATCCATCATTACAAAATTACAAAATCATTTATTAATGTTCGTACATATTTGTGCTTTCCCCTGTAATTGCTTTAAAATTTCTGCATGCTTTTTTTGAAGTGCTAACGTTCGTTTATTTTCTAGAACTTTTTGAATCTGAATACGTATTAAAATCTTGTAAATATAACTAAAATATATTTAGATTTTATTAAGAGCTATAATGAACATATGGGTCTGAGATCAGCTCTATACGAAGTCAATTCACATGATTATAGCAATTATACATAAATGATTGTAGTAATCATATATATGTCTGTGGTAATAATATTTTTGATGTATCTTTTTATCACAATAATCCATCTGTAATTATGATGGATACCAATGTAGCAATGATTGCCAAAAACAAATATGTTTTTAATTATCTTGTGAATTATTACTTTAACATATTATGGTTGACGCAATGGTAGACAGTGGCTATAGTATTATTGGACAATTTGTTAAAATATTAAAATTGTTGTAGTAAATATTTAAAATTATGTTTTGTCATTGGGTGTCTTGGTATTATTTGCCGTTTCTCTAATTTAATTGCATGTGTTAAAATTGGTTTTAAATCAGTCTTATACAGGATGTTTTTAAAATTATGAATTATTTTAAATTTGTTGTGGATTATCCAGTACTCATAACAAGAATTTAGTCTTATAGATAGTTAAATTATGGCTTGTTGACAAATCAGAGGGGTTATCAAGTAAATTTTTGAGCCGATAATACTTCAATGGGAACCGCCAGCTCTCTTAAACTCTAGTAATTTATGGGTAATAGTAGGGAGCAGAAATATAATGTTATGTATTAAACCATTATGCAAAGCTTTACGAATGAACTGAACGACATTTAAACAATTTGTTATTCGGTTTACAACACATCGAAGTATTGGTAAAATTTCAGAAAGTGTTTATAGCTTTCTAATCATCTTTTGAACTGATTGTGATAGAAGTAGTCCTTCGGAAGCAATCTCATTCATGCAAGGTTTTGGTAAAATTATGTTATTTAAATGCTCTACGAATACCAAGCTTGTACTTTGTGCTCAGCTGTCATGAACTATTCTCAATTAATTTTGACCCACTACCTGTGGATGATTTCTAAAGGAACAATCAATAAACCCCACAATGTCGGACTTATATGTTTTCATTTCTGTTTTGATTTTCTAAATTCTAGTAAAATCTACCTTTTTCACGAAATGAAATAGCATTTTGCTAATCCAGGAAGAAAAGAATCGGATGCATGTTTATTTGGAACGCCAAATAATAAAGGGTGGTTAAATTGTAAGGGCCGATGTTGAATGTGAACCACACCTAAACGCCAAGCTTTTTTCCGAATTTTATTCGACATTTCTCTATTTCAGACTTACTCAATTTGAACCATGGAGAGATACACAATCCAACAACGTGTTAAAGTTATCCAGACTTATTATGAAAATGGGAGTTCAAATCAAACAGTGGATGATCAATTTACGAAGAAAGTCATCTTCAGTGATGAGGCACATTTTCACCTCAGTGGATTCGTCAATAAACAGTATTGCCGCATTTGGGCGAATGAGAATCCAAGAGTGATTGTCGAAAAACCAATGCACCCACAAAGAGTGACTGTTTGGTGCGGTTTATGGGCTGGCGGCATCATCGGGCCGTATTTTTTCCAAAATGAAGCCGGTCAGGCAGTTACTGTGAATGGTGTTCGCTATCGTGAGATGATAACGAACTTTTTATGGCCCGAATTGGAAGATAAGCATGTGGACGATATGTGGTTTCAGCAGGACGGTGCCACTTGCCACACAGCTAACGAAACAATGGCTCTTTTGCGCAACAAATTCAATGGCCGTGTTATCTCACGTAATGGCGATGTCAATTGGCCGCCAAGATCATGTGATTTGACACCGTTGGACTTCTTTCTTTGGGGATATTTGAAAGAAAAGGTGTACGTCGATAAGCCAGCAACAATTCAAGAGCTAAAGGATGAAATAATTCGGCACATTAACGGCATAGAACCTCCATTATGCCTCAGGGTCATCGAAAATTTGGACCATCGGATGGAGGTGTGCCGCCGTGGTCGCGGCGCCCATTTGGCCGATATTTTGTTCCATACATAATTGAGTAATAACAGTATAATAATTTATATCTGACAGATATGTTCGTTTAAATCACCGTAAGTAGAGTATTTCAGAATGTCCAAGACAGTTTCGGTTCCGAAACATTGTCATCTAATTCTTCAGTATTATTAATATTATCTACGGCAACAGGTATCTACTGTTACAATGTAGACAATTTCAAAGTTTTCTCTATCTACTAGCAAATTTTTCAATGATAGCTTGCATTTCGGTAGCTGATACAACTTTCTACCAACGAAAATCTTTGAATCCAATTAGTGAATAGTAAATATTTACGTAATATATAAGCTATTTGACCAGGTGACAACATTTTTTATTTTTTTATTAAATTTTGTCATAGAACATATTCATCAAAATTGTACAAGAAGATATGTGGCAGAACATAATTTATAAGATATATTTGTTTTAAAATGTTTCACAAACAAATTCTACGACATGTATATCAGATTACATACAAATAAAGACAAAATTAAATATAAATTGACCCATGGCGTATGACTGATTTTCAATATCAAAGTTAACTGCAAAATAAGAAATATATTTTTTGAAATTCCGTTTTGTTAAGTTGTGTAGTTTGAACGCGAGAGCGTTTTACCCAGACAGACATGGCTCAATCGACTTAGAATTTCACAAGTATGAAGAAAATATATACCTTGTTGGGTCTAAAATGAGTATTAACTAAGATTCACACGGAATGCCAAACGTTATATACACTATAGCTGGTGGAGGGTATGGAAATGTACATATGTCACCGATTTTTAACGATATGTAAAAAAATCCACACATGTCGTATGAGTAACAGTTTTTATTTGCAGTTAATTAAATATTACTCATACGCAAATGTTGCCCATAATGCCAAGATACTAAGCAAATTCTTGTGTGTTTTACTTCATATATTACAGCTTTTTGTATAGCTGTGGGTATTACTCAATGCATTTTGCTCTAGGTTTTAACAACAATTATTAGTTTTTGATTAAAATTTATCCGAAAGCCTTTAACACTTTGGTATTTTATATCTATTTCTTTTCATAACTATCCTAATTTTGTACAGATAAAAATTAAAAAAATATTAAATTCTTATACCCTCATCACCATAAGTGGTAAATGAAAAGTTTGTCATTCCGTGTGTAACATTGAGAAATATTCATCTGAGACCCAACAAATTATATATATTCTTGATCCTTATGGAATTCTAAGCAAATTGAAATCGGAAAACGAATTTTTTTTTAGTTCGGTCCATGTTTGACCACAGATCCGATATAAAGTCCACTTCCAAAATTCACTTAAATACGTATAAAACTGCTATAAATAATGTTAAACGGCTAAAATTTGACATAAATAATACTTATAGGTAAATTAATTTTTTGTACTAAATTTTATGGTGGTCGGCCCATAATTGGTCATAGCTCCCATACAAGGACCGCATTCGAAAAAGCCATTTATCTATGATGGATTAAAATTAAAAATATCAGTACCGACTCAAAACTTTGCACAGATACTTTTCATATAGGCAAAAATTATACCACAAAATTTTGTGAATTTCGGTCCATTTTTAACCGTATCCACCATATAAAGCCCTCTTTCGAAAATCACTTTAATGCTCATAAATCTCTTCTAAATAACGGTACCGATCCAAAATTTTACACGGATCATGTAAAACATGCCAAAATGAAACTGCTGGATTTTGAGCATATCGGTCCGTATTTGACTATGTCCCCCATATAAGGTCCACTTTCGAAATCCACGTTACTACTAATAAGTATCTTAAAAATAACGTTCTTATGTTGAAATTTGACGAGAAATATCCTCATATGCATAAAAATTAGAAAATTTAAGGGTCAAAACTTTATTGGTCTACAATTTGTCATAGCTGACATATAAGAACCATTTCCGAAAAACAAATAAACCTACAAAAATGTGTAATAAATATCGATATCGAACCAACTTTTTTATAAATCAGTAACTTTAATCCAGAAATCATACTAATATAGGTTATACGGCAATTTTGCTAATGGATTTTGTAGCTGTCAGTCAATAATTGGCAATAGCTCCCGAATCAAATCCACTTTCGCGCATACTAAAGAACCATATAACTGTTATAAATAACCTTATTAAGATTCAACCAAAAATTCAACCATAATAAGCATCAGATACGTAAAAACCACATTAGTAGATACTGGATTTAGAAGCTATCAGTCCATAACTAGTCTACTTCTACTATGCTACCCACAAATCCCTTGTAAAAAATATTATTGAGATCAAATTCAAACACAAAAGCCTCACCTTATATCTTATACTTTTTTATACTCTGGTTCTTAACAAGTTAATATAAATAAGGCAAAATGCTGTTTTAATTTTATAAATTGTTAAATTACACTCAAGATTATTATGCAAAACAGACAGATTCTGTAAATTATAGTAAGAATCGGTAATTACATAAATTATAAATGGTCAAAATTAGATAAAATTTCTAAACATTTACAATAAATTATGTTGGTCGTAAAATTATCTTTCACACAATATATAAAATAATAATAGATTTGCCCTAAGACTGAATAAAAAATACAGAATAAAGATGTTCTAGTCCTATAACCGGTGTAGTTTTTGTATATCTTATTACGTTTAGGTGGAGGGCCGAATATAGCGCTGTATCTTGTTTATTCCTCTACTATATACTGTTGTTAATTTGATGAAATTTTATACATATGAAAAAAATATTAAACTTCTGAAAGATTTGCTGTAGCTAGCATATGTCTGCACAAACGAAAAAAAATTTGTAAAGTAGAAAAGTTTTAATCTTACACCCATAGAAATGTGTAGTTAAGTATAAAAGTTTTGTATATTTTATATAAATATAAAGTAGTGTTTTATTGCCTGGTAGGAATTTTTTTTAATAGGTATGATTGGTTAATAATGCTGTTTGTATTAAGCTAATGATAGTAAGGCTGAACAGAGATATAAAACTCTGTTCACATAAAATCTGCGGCCACATTAAAGAAGCTCTTTTTACAAAAACTTGTTTGCAAGGATTTCGTTTTTTTTATATATATATGTATGCAAAGTTTATTGATTAGCCAAATAGTTTATTTGACTTGTCTTAATTTAGCAGTTGCCCATATTAGGTGATGTCAAAATACAACCTCTTAAAGGTAGGTTGTTACGTGTCATAGTGCAATATCTACTTAAAATATAGTGTCATGTTAAAGTCACTACTTACAACCAAGTATTAATGTTGTAGTATTACAACTTGCAACGTACTTAAGCTACATGTGTAAGTCTGTCAGAAGATATTCGAGTATGTTTTCAAAATGTTGCAAAGACTTGTAAATACTACACAACAACTATTATGCTTCTTATGTTGCAAACACAATACAAATGAAAGCTTGTGAGCTGAAAAATAACAAATAAAAACTACAATAATGTAATATCAACTTGATGCAACAAAAGAACACAAACTCTAAAATGAAAAACTTCCATTAATGTTTTTGTACACAGCTTGACAAAGCAATAATTCATCAGCTATTTATTTTTTGTTTTATTTTACTAGAGTTAAAAACAACAATAATAACAGTATAATGTAATGAAACAAGTGAGTTGTGGTATATAGACTTCAAGTTGTTGATGTACATAAGTAGAATGCATTATAAAAAGGTTGCCATAAAAAGTTGCAAACAAACTGCTGCATAATGTTGTAAATGCAAAAAAATACATAGAGGAGGTTGTATTTTTTTTTGTTTGTACTAAAAAGGTAATCAATATATTCTAGTATGGGGTATAAGTACATGTATGTATGTATGCCTATGTTTTAAAACCAGAATAAATAGAATCCAAAGACATCAACTTACTAACACATAATTACGCACA
This sequence comes from Bellardia bayeri, assembly GCA_950370525.1. Classification (NCBI taxonomy): domain Eukaryota; kingdom Metazoa; phylum Arthropoda; class Insecta; order Diptera; family Calliphoridae; genus Bellardia; species Bellardia bayeri. The sequence continues at coordinate 43,407,292 of OX493266.1, read as the reverse complement.
TACTCAACCAATCACAAAGTAGCTTGCTTGCTTGCTGACTTTAAGAAAGCGATATAATCTTTTACTCATAAAGAATTTCAACATGTATAAATTTATTAAGATGGCAATATGGAGTGTGGAAGCTTTTCACAAACACACACCCTCCATCACCACCCATTTGTTTATTTAGACATGTGTAACATATGATTAGGATATAATTTTAAAACACAAAAAATAAAAATATTAAAAAAAAAATGAAAAATCATTAAAACATTATCAGCAGGGGATAAGTGTTTGTGATTTAAAAACTTTATGGTTTAGCAGACGACAACATTTGTAGTACAAAATAAAATAAAAATAAAAAAACATACAACAATGTCAAAAAGAAAACATCCAAATAGTTCAACGAGTTGACATATTGGCACTGTTTCAAAAATGTACAAAAAAATAAAAAGAAACAAACCAAGATGACGAAGGCTGACAAAATTTATTTAGTAAAACTTTAAGGTAAAATGAATTGCTTCTGTTTACTTGTTTTTATAACACACTGTCTGCAATCATCAACTAAGAGAAAAGTAAGTACTCACAAAGAGTAGAATATAATTTTTGCAGGATTTTAAGAGTATTCTCTGCACAGAGAGTTAGTAAAAAAAATATAAACTGATTTAGTTGTATGAGTTTGTTATTAAAATAAAGAGATTGTAAGAAGAGTTAATAGGAAAACAGGTAGCTTTAGATATTGAATATTATTAGAACATTTGAAAATTTTTTCTTTTGTTTAAAAAAGTTTGGAAACAATTGAATTAAATAAACTCTACTTTACTTAAAGATAATAAAGAAATTTTAATTTGAATTTTACAGAGGTTCAAAATTTATAATTTTAGAAATCTAAGTTGAAAATATTAAAAAATAAACATTTTTTTTTAAATAAATGTTTGTGCTGATATCATAATAGCAAATGTATCAATATTGCCGATATTTTCAACATCGTCAATCTCGAATATATGTACATATATATATTATATTAACCTAATTTGAAATCCGTATATTTATTTATTTATTTATTTTTGTATATACGCTTTGTTTCCGAATAACCTTTATTCATTCTTGGCATCAAAAGATAAGCAATACGTTTGGCGCGAAATCCACATGTTGTTGTTGGAAAAAGGTCATAGCTAACAATAAACAACATTTTAAATAAATTTATATTGTACAAATGTTTCAAAATAAAAGCCGAAAATTTTAGAAAACACCGCATTTTGAAGTTATACACCCAATAAAAGGTAAAGCACTTTTGAAAATTATAAGAATCTGTCCATGTTTTCTCATAGTCTCCCTACAAATCTCTTCCCGGAATATAGCTTTATTACACATAAATGCCCATACAAAATTCAGCAACAATATTAATTTGTTATAAATATTGAACAGACAGGCTTGTTAATTTTTAATAATGTAAAGAGGAAAAACTTAAAAACGAGTAACTTTGTTAATTCATACTATTGAACTACCAATGATCTCATAGTGAATCTATAATTTGCTTAGCCGCATCAATCAATAATATTTCATGGAAGTTGAGTTATAAGGACGAGCGGATATTAGACTTTTTTATCGTTTAACGATAGGGGAGTTAGTTTGTGTGTCCACACATGCAGAGAAAAAAATATAATTGTGCACGTTTACCATAACTATTTCAACATTTTTAAACATGTTTTTAAAATATTATAGTCACTGTAATCATTTATATGATGTCTACCACCATAATATGGTTAAGTTTACCATTCACATGATTATACAAACTGGTGATCAGTATTATAATGAAAGCTTATACCATATTATGTTGTTCTCAATGATATTTAAAGAGCAACAAATTATGATAAATGGATTCATCATAAACATGACTGCAGGAAATATATACGTAGTTACTACAATCGTTTATATGATTGTAGTAATTATCTGAATCGTAAATTAAACATATTATGAAATGGTTTTTACAAGTTTAAAAACTTGTAGAAATTGTTGTGGTAAACATATACAAGGTGGCGCAAAAGTAATTCTCCTATCAGAAAATGCTATAAATTTTGCGCAACTTCATGAATTGGGATTGGAAAACATGTGGTTCCAACAGTAGGGTGCAAGGGCACACACAGCACGTGCCACAACCGATAAGCTGAATGATGCATTTCCCAGGCGCCTAATCTCCCGTTTTGGCGATTTGCACTGGCCAGCAAGAGTTTGTGCCACCTTGTACATCTATATTTTTTCTCTTTGTGCAAGGACAACCCTTCTGCTCTCTCGTCAGCCTATTTTTTGCGATCTCGCACAAAAAGGATATTTATTGTTCTGCTCAATAAGAGACACAATATCTTTCTGGCAGTCTCTAAATATAATCGATCAAATATTAACCGTTTTAAATTTCTAATAGCAGCTTGACAATGATAATGAAAAAACTAATAGCGGAACAAAATATTGCTAACACTGATACAGTGACTCACAGTTTATAAAACTAAAACTAACAGCAATCTTGAGCTTCATAATTGTTGACTTGAGTTTCATTTATACATCTTTCTACAGTCTGTAAATTGTTTAAGTTGTTTAATGATAGGTCTTTCTAAGTTGAGCTTCAATCGTGGAAATTTATATAATTTAACTTTATGATTCAAAGTTTGCCTCGATTGAGATTTCCCCGATGTTGCCTTAACCAGTTGCCAGTTAAGCCTGCGGCTTAATGGCATTCTTTTAACCATATGACTTTGCTCTGCTCTGCAAGTTTAAATAAATAAACATGAACTCTATCCAGTTTTAAGCTCCGTACAGCTTACGGCACCTCTGTCGCCATTTTTCACCCAGACATGTTGTCTGTCCTGTTGTTTTACAATTTATAGAATAAAAACTATAAATTAATGCTATTAAATTTAATTTCGAGTAAATATTGGCACACATTTTATATGAAGTCAAAGGTATGTATAATCAGGCTAATTTATTTTTAACCCGACTTACTGGCGAATAGCTGAAAAATCTTGATACTCACCTATATACGACTCCTAATGTACTTAGTTCTGCATATATTTGCCGTTTTTTTTTCCAAAAAAGAAAAACAAAGCAGTTACATTTAAATTAAAAGTCGTCAACTGGTTGTTTAAGGTAGGGTCATACTTGGCAAATATTTGCCGAAAAAGACGTAACCATTAAATAACATATATTTGTACTAGTTTATTTATTTAAGAAACTTAGTTTATTTAGGAGAAGACACAACAAATATTTAGTTTTATTTTATTTGATGCTGTTCGATTTGGCAAAACTCTTGTAAGAGTAAACAACGTCAAACAAATTTGTGCTAAAATAAGTGTTTACGCTTTTTTGAGTAAATATTTGCTAAAGGCGACCGTGCCTTTAGTAATGCAGTGTTGGATTAGGCTGTAACATACAGCAATGAGCAGGCATTCAAATTTAACAATTTTACTGTACAATTACAATTCATTTTATTGTATGTTTTTATGTCAATCTATTAAAAATTAAGACTTATTTTAAATATGCTGTTGGAAAACAAATTTGCAACTGGGGGACCATCAAATTATGGATAAAAGTATATCTTGTAATAGCAAAAGAGAAATTTAAAAATTTACAATTTACAGAAGAGAGTTTTAGTACTCTGAAAGAGAATTAAAACAAAAGAGGCCTTATAAAACTACCCCCGAGTGGATAAAACAGTTTCTGTTTGCTGGTTGCAATGAAATTCTATGGCAAAAATATTGTCTTAGATATAAAATAAGGTTTCTATGAAACAGTAAAAACAGTATTGTAGACAACGTGGTCATTATCGGTTATAACACGCACTAACGTGGATACTTTATTTTCAATTCAAGAGTGTGTGTTTGTGTATATCCGTTTTTTTTCTGTTGAAAACCAAATAAAATATTTATATGAAATGTCCATGTGTTAATTTAACTAAATATAGAAGAAAAGCAGGCAAAAAAAACGAGTTATAAAAAATATAGTTAATACTAAATGAATAAAATCTCTGACAAGGGCAGGGTGTATGTGAAAACCAGAATATATGAGTGAGTTAAATATTTAAAATGTATAGTAGTGAAGAATATCATAATGATGATGTTGATGATTGTAATTATTAAAGTGTTAATTAATGTTTGGGTGTAAGGTTATACCAAGGATAATTGCCTTATACTCTTACGAAGAGCAAAACAACAAGAAATTATATTATACTATAACACATTAACACTTTTACAAGAGTGTGGAATAAAGTTTTTTTTACTTTTTTTCTATTTTCTTCAAGAAAATGTCAATGTTACAAGCGTGTTTAAAAGGTTAAGTAGAAAAAAATGAAAATACACTTACATTAAGAAAAAATATAAGAAAATAAGTAAAAGAAACCCGCCTTCGTAAGTGCATAATAATGTAAATGTACTTGTAAGCTAACAAAATGTTACTAGAAATATGTATAGTAGATATGTATGTAAATGAAAAAAAATAGAAAAGCCAGCATAAGTATTTAATGTGTATGTGTAAGAACAGCTATGCTGCTTGTACCGGAAATAAAATGTTACACCTTCAATAACGTTTAAACAAAAAGAATATGAGCAACGAAGAAATAATAATATACTAAAGAAAGAAAAAAAAACATAACAAGTAAACCTAAACCAACCATTACATATTATTAAAAATGGTTTCGTTAGTTTAACACAACGAACAAATAAATAAATTCATTGTAAGCAAAACTAATGCATGCTATTCAAATACAACGTCTTAACTACACTTAAGTGATTTTTCATTGAGAAAAATATATGTATATGTTTTTGTGAAAAAAAAACTAACCATAAAGTGGAAAATAAATTCTAAAAATACAAATAAATCAACAGTATTTAAAAGCAACCCAGTAAGTGCAAGGTAAAATTTTAGAAAAATGTAAAAAAAAAAACTTAACAAGTACATACTTCTCTCATACTTGTTCTGTAAGTATCTACTAAATGTGGTTTTATGCAGCAACAAAAAAAAAAAGAAAAAGAAAAGAAAATAATAAAAAAATGGAAAATCAAGTGATTTACTGCTAATAGTTTTTGGCTGATTTTTGTCTGTTCTATGCTATTTCAATCTGTTACATATGTTCTTTTTGTTCTTTTCATTGAAACAAGTACTAGTGCTTCTATTGAAATTGCACGCTAAATATGTTTAAGTATCTGCGACTATGACTAAAATTTTCAATGAGCTGAGGCGAAACTGCTGACATTGCTCACATTTGTTAAGCGCTGTTGGCATGTTAATGTGTATAAGTGATTAAAAAAAATATTTGCATATTGTATATTTTTAAAACCTTTGATTAAGTGTTGAAAGTTGAATTTAAAATATATGAGAAAGATCTTGAATTAATCAGGCGGTTCATTCAACATAAACCACCAGAATAAACATTTTCTGCACAATAAAGCAATATAAAAGAAGTAAATAAGAAAATAACCTAAATTCTATGAAATGAGTTTAAACAAATAAATTAAAGTGACACTAAACATAAGTTAAGTATATAAACAAGTCAAAAGTTATTGAGAAAAGTGTTTAAAAGAAATATAAAATTTAAGTCCTTGGAGGGTTAAATAAAATATACATTTTAAAGAGCTGTTAAAATCCTATTTAAGGATGTTCAATTATTACTTGTTAAGAAGAAACAAATTGCAACTAAAATTTGCTGAAAAAAATGTTAGACAAAAATTGTAGGAGTGGAGTTAAAAACTCAGAAATGAAACCAACTGTTTTGCTTAATATTATATTATGAACAAATTTTTTTATTAAATAATTTTTAGGCTTGAGGTCACTTTTTGTTTTTTATAAAAGATTTTTTATTTTTATATATAAATTACTCGATATTTCGATTTCCTTTGGAAATCTTCGTCAGGAGTTTATTTCTTTTTTAATAATAAATAATAAAAAAATATCGAGTAATTTATATATAAAAATAAAAAATCTTTTATAAAAAAAAAGTGACCTCAAGCTTAAAAATTATTTAAGAAAAAAATCATACAAAAAGTTCAAAGAAAGTAGAATAAAATTATTATGAACAAATTTGAAATTGAACTCAGAAGTGATATCAATTGAAATGTTTATATAGACATTTAAAGTTTTGAAAAACAAATCTTCAATAACAATCTAAATTTTAAACGCATTTGTTCTGCAAACATCTCTTTCAAATTATAGTTTATATGAAAATATAATTCAACAAAGAAAATAATTTGTAAGAAAGTTTTCTTACTCCTTAAAAACTTTTAAATTCGTATTTTGATGAACAGTTGTTAAACTTATTAAATATCAAGGAAAATTTAAAATGTCATATGTCAACTGTTTTTTTATTTTTATTAATCACTGTTCACATAAAATCCGGATTATTACTACACCTTTCGGTTTCTAGGGATTCTGTTTTGTAAAGAAAATTTAATCAGTGTGTACGAATACGAAAATTTTGTTGAAATTTTCAAAATCCGACATTGTGGGCTACAAACTAAGGCTTCCAAAAAGTTAGAAAACGAGACAGATAAAACAGAAACTTACAAAGAAAATACTTTAAATAAAGTCATATTCAGGCCTCTCCCTTATGGTCTGAGAAGCGGCTATTTTGTCATCTTTCCATTTATGACTTTAAATATTTGTATAAAATAATGCCTAGAGAAACGTTTGCTGCCTCTTATAATACTTTAACAGTTTTCAGTAAAGTCTTGTCTGGATTTACCTACATGTCATTATTCTCTAGTTGGTTATAGGTAAAGTATGCTGCACACTGCATATACTGTGAGCGTCAATAAAAAGTAAACACCCAATACTGTTTAAAAAAAAATTTTTTTATATACTGCAAGTACAAATTTAAAACTCATAAGTAACTTAAGCAAAGTATAACTCATTAAAAAAAAAACTAGAAAAATAAGGAATAAAAAAATAATTCAATTTTAACGGAAAAGTTGCAGATTTTATGCATCAAAATAAAGTAAACAGGTATATTAAAATTATGTAATTATATAATACCATGTATTTAATATTAAATTTTTGCCTGACAATCTTCACGGCTGACAATGACGACGGTTTTAGTAAAATCAGTCAAAATTTTGTTCAAAAACCTAATTGTCCATGATCAATCTGTAAAGATCATCAATCAATCTATAAACATCATCAATCACCGAGAATTATCATATTTCTGTTTTCTATACGTGTTGTGAGTTAGAACGAAATTTATGTACGTTTACAATGTGTGTGTATTCTTTATTATTATTTATAAATCTTGTATTATTACAAATTTGTTTTTGCTTTTCTTGCTGCGTCTACCTCTTTTTGTAGATCAATAACAGCAATGTATGTATGTTTTTTGTTGTCATTTCCCCTTTTTTGAGTTAGGTAGTTGTTTGATACAAAGAGCTTCTTACGTGTAGGCCATTTCTTCTAATTGTAAATGCGTTTACAGGTTTTCCAACCAGTTTTTTTTTTGCTTTCATAGCTCATGCTTCAGTTTCTGTATGACGCTGTAATAGTTTTCCACCAAGCTAATTTTCTACAATATGGTGTTCAGTATTTTTAACTGTAATTTTCTTTTATTGTACAGTGTTTTCACCCAACGAATTTACCGATTTCACGCAGGGATTTAGCTTTTCTATGTAAGTCCATTTAAATCGCCGATTTTCGATTAATATTTGTCTTCCAATTGTAAATTTTTCTCTGGTTAACGTCACAACTTAATGTGTTTTAATGATAAATAAAACTAAGTTATGAAACTTGCAATTATTTGGAAGGGCATATTACTGTTATAAATTCAAACAAAGAAAACTTAAAATAATTGGCGCTACTTTTGGAATGACAGGGGTGTTTTGCTTAAGGATGCATTAAAATTGGTCTATTGTACCAAAAAAATCAATTAAATTTGTATACGCTACATAATTTAACTCTATACTATTTATATTAATATAATTAAACTTTTATTTTGACGCTAACAGTATTATTTATTAATGGATAGTAAATTATGTTTATTTTCAACAGTAATGAAATTTGTGACAAATAAGAAATTTCTGAAAGACTTTTTTGGAAAACAATATAAAAATGTGTTATTTTGATTTGTTTTATGAAAACATAAACTGCCGTGTTCATAAAAACCAAAATAGGTTTGATATGTGTTTTTAGACAAAATTTTCTTAAAGTACATTTGAAGTCTACTTTAATTTTTTTTAGAATAAGGGCATAAGAGTCCGCATGATATCCTCGAAACATCCCAGCCAAGAAAATTATCATTAAAAATTTTAATAAAAAAAATTTTTTCAAGTTGTAAAACAATTCCTACCTTCAGTAAAAATATTTTAATGAAAATTAAATTTAATGAACTCGAACACGACTAAAATAAAATATCAAAAATTTTAAATTAACAGTTCGAATAAAAAATAATAAATTGTTCTTAAAATATCTAGGGTACCGAAAGGCATCACAATGGACCGTATTGGTTTCTGGGTGATGGTGTGGGGACAACCTCACATCGGTCTTCTAACCTAACCTAACATAGGGTACAAGCTAATGTTTGCAATTGTACTTAAAGTAGTACACAAAAAAAGTCGACGAAAGTTGACAACAAACATAATAAAAACAAATGTATTCAGGTTTTCGAGACGAAGTCTTGACATAAATACGAAAAAACTGAAGAAAAGAGAAGGCAACATGAAAATAGAAATTTATAAATAAAAATGATAATTACAGAAAACTTCGAACCACCATAACACTGGTTAAAAGATTGATGTTTGTCTGTTGGCTAGCAGGCACCGCAAGTAGTGCAGAGGGTTAGAACGCAAAGAATTCTGATGAGAGAAAGTGGTGTTTCTCGAAACATATGTAAATTCAACAACCCAGGTTCCCATCCCAGCCAAGAAAATTATCATTAAAAATTTTAATAATAAAAATTTTTCAAGTTGTAAAACAATTCCTACTTTCAGTAATAATAATTTAATGAAAATTAAATTTAATGAACTCGAGCCCGACTAAAATAAAATATCAAAAATTTAAAATTAACAGTTCGAATAAAAAATAATAAATAATTCCCAAAAATTATTTTTTTTTTTTGGGTTTTTGCCTATATTGTATATATAGATAGGATTTTTTTGTTTTGGATATATAGAAGTAGGCAACATTTTTTTAACTGGCTGGCGGCCATTTTGTCACTGTCAAGTGATTTATGTTTGGTTTGGTATTTCAACATGAAAGTTATTCATGGTTATAGTCATGGTTCATTGTGTCTTTTAGATGTATAGAATTTTGAAGTGAAATAAAACAGAGATTATTTTTTTAAATTGACATGGAATTTACTTTATTCGATAGTCTAAATTACTCAGATTATTTGAAGAAGTTACCGTTTGTGGCATGTTAACACTTGAATATTTTAGTTAAAATAATGGTAAGCATTAACCTTTTGTGTATGTCACTATGTTACTTTTCTCTTTTTGGTTGTTTATAGATAATCAATGTAAGGCGGAAGAAAAAATTTTGATTATGATCTTGAAGCTGGCGAATATTTTCGTTAATCATGCCATTTGTTCATTATTCAGTCCCGAAATCATACAATTTTCATTTTCTAATGTCTTTTTTTTCAAAAGTAAATAAAAATCAGCTGTTGAGTTAAATACACAATTGAACAAAGTAAGTTTACGAGTCAAAATTGTTGGGCAAATTTACGAAGTATGTGAAAATAATTTTTTATGTAAATTTTGGCAAAAGGCACAGTTTGCGAGACGATATCATGAAGACCCTTACTAATTTTAATATGTATTTACAAAATATAAAGCAACGTCTACTTTCATCTCCAACTGAATGCAGGATTGATAATCATATTGTTAACAAATATAAACTAACCACGTCTTTGTAATAACGATAACGTAACAATACTTAAAGTTTAAAGTATAAATGAGAAGATGTGCGTTGCTGGTAAAATCATCATTTGAAGGCGAATATCATTTGCCGGTTCAGCAAGTTTAAAATATAAATCTGAACGCGTATTCCAATTTTCTTTTTATTAAAAAAAAATCAATTATTTGACAAGCCAAGTTAGATCCACAAAGTATATTCCTGAACTCTCTGAACAGATGCTCAACTTGAAAATGCAAGGAATTCAAAGAGTGAAAACCACTGCAAAATAAACTTGATACATTTGGTTCTTAATCAATACTCATACTTTGCTCTAAAGCTAGAACTATTGTGTTTTAGACTTTTGTTTTATTTAAATACATGCATTAATTTATCTTCCTAAGATAAACATTCACAGAAATACCATTCTAATGATTGCTATTGATGAATTGAGTTCTAGAACAGTCGGGTAAAATTATGAAAATTTCTATCAGAGATAATAAATCACGATACAAAACAAAAAGTTTTGCAATTGATATTTCGTCTTTAAATGTATCATTGAGGAATTGTAGAGATGGAGTATTTATAATTTATGGTATAATATCAATTTCTATATGTTTTCTCACATATAATGCACTTCAAATTTGCGGAAAAACTTATGCAATCTACAATGTGGAGCACAAATTGCATAAACATACAAATAAAAAAAAAATTAGAAAATATTTTTTTCAATTAATTTATGTTTAATATTTAACAAAATAAATTATAAATGAAAACCAAAAATCTGAGCCGAAGACAAGAAGGAAGAATGCCCACTTAACACATAAAATCAACAATGGGAAAACAATTTTCATCCAGACTGACTGGACAAATAAATAAAATTCATTAGATATACTTAAGATTTTAAGATAGACGACAAAGGTGACGATATGTATATATCGCGATTTTCAATTAAACCGTTTTCATTTTATAACGTTTTTTGCTTCTCCTGTAAAATTATGAAAATGAGGATTACGTCTATGGGCATTTTAGGTGACAATATGTATATGCACACATACATATGTATATCATATATTTAATAATGCGTATACGTTGCGGAGGGATGAGAGCCCCATTTGCAATAAACCTCTTATTAAGTGATAAATGTCATATTTATTTTGTCATGTCATCGTTGTTTTTTTTCAGTTGTTTCTTTTTTTTTGGGTCAATGACATTTGTTTTATTTTTAATGGAAAAAGTTTTTTTACAAACAAAATTTTAAATGTAGTAAAATTAAAATGTGTAGACATTTCAACTTGAGTTAATTTAAATAATTTATTATTTTCTTTTACTTGTAAGTTGTTAAATTAAACTATAACTGAAAATAGTTATATTATTATTATTAAATGTGAATTCAAGCTAATACATGTTGATAAATTTAAAAATATTTAATAAAATTATTATAAAATATTATTTTTTTAAAATTTAGAACTTTTAATACCTATTATTAGAGAAAATATTTATTTGGCTTGAGTTCCTTAATTTTAATAATTCAAAGAATGCACAATGGACTGCATTCCAATGTGCCAATTGTCTAAAAATATTACTTTACAAAGGTATTCATTGAATTATTAAAATTAATGAACTCAAGCCAAATAAAGATTTTCTCTAATAATATTTACTAATATACAACAAAAATATAATAATTTTGTCGTTATTTTTGAAAAAAAACGCCCATGTTATGTTTGCAGTAAAAAACAAATAATTATAGTTACTCTACGTAAAATTTCATGGAGCACTTAAAAAAATAAATTTTATATCCTTTTTTTCCATGTTTGTTTTTAAATTATTTGTTTACTTAATAAATTCTTAAAAGAAATCCACGTGTACTAGGAAATATATTTACATGCTCCCCTTTTTCAGATCACTATATAAATTGTTAGGTTTCTAAACTGAAAATAACAAAAGGGCTTTTAATTAATCATTGGGGACATTTTGTTTTCTTTAGTTACATTAGGGAAGGTCAAAACAAAGTTTTTTGGATTTAAAACTAATTTTAAGAGTTTATTTATTTGCCTTAAAGTTAATCCCAATTTACATGAAGCAATTTTTATTCAAAAGCAAAATATAATTGCTTATATCACTTATATATACACCATAGGTCGGCATCCTATAGCACAATTGGGCAGAGAGCACTTCACACATATACTCTGAATCTCTTTCATTCAGTCGCCATTGAGACAGCAATGTGTGCACTTGCGGCGGTTGCTTTTATATTTTTTTCAGAAACATTTCAAATTTATAATGAACTACGAAAAATATATTATAATTTATAATGCATTTGGTAACATGCATGTAATCAGCATTTGAAGTATTAACTGCCAATTTCACAATAGCGAACGAACGCTTTCTTTCGCACAAATACATTTAAAACAAAAACAAGTTATCAAAAATTATCAAACATTTGTTTTTGTTTTAAATGTATTTGTGCGAAAGAAAGCGTTCGTTCACATTTAGTGAAATAGGCAGTAAATGTTCCGTTTGTATATCAATCTCGTTGTTAATTTCTTATATGTTACAGAAAATATATTGTGAGTGTATGTTTCTTATCTAACTTGTTTTGTATAATTTATATAAATATGTTTATGTTTGCTGGGTAGTTTGCTCACACACACAACCTCATTTTACGCTTTGCCTACCTCTGGTATACACACATATTTGTATGCACATATGTGTTACTCCCTTATTTGTATTACTTATGTGCAAATACAAATAAGAGAGTAACACGAATTGCTAGTACAATTAAGTGTGTAAATTATATTTTGAATACTGTATATTTTCAAAACAAAAAAGAAACACTTGAGGATTTTTTAGTTAATATTTAAAGTTTATTAAAATTTTATGTTAGGGTGTTTAACATTATTCACTATTACTTCAACTTGTTAATATGTAAGCGTCTTCCTATTTAGGACTAATCACTTAAGCTTATGCTGTATGAGTCTAACACAATTCAATTTTACTTTCCTATTTATACTCATAATCTCTTATCTACTTATTATATATTATTATAAATAATTTCTTTGTTTGCTTATAGAGCAATTCCATATGAAAACGATCAAAATTGGCAAATTTTTGGACGACCCCTCTCCGATTTTAAAATAAATAGTCTCAATCGATTGCCCAGCAAAAAATAATGTACCTACATATTTTTTTTTTTTTTTATAGTGACTGGTTTAGTGGTGGTGTACACCACTGTAAGTGACAAAATTGAAGAATTCTTCATAAGGGACCTCATTGAAAGTTGTTTTAAAAAAAAACTACTAAATCGATCGCAACGAGTGATAGCTCGTTGGAAAGGTATTGAATCAGGCTTTAATTAAAAAATAAAATTTTCCTAATTTTTCTTAGAAATTTACCTTTAAATTTTCCCATGAAAACTAAATTTTCCGATTTTCTACAGAAGCTCCTAAATTTTCCGGCTAATTTTTTTTTTTGGATTCCTCATAATTTTTGCTTTAAGAATCAGCAATAAAAAAATGGGCCCCGACTCCTTGTTTGGACAGGAGAAGAGCATTTAAGACACCACCTTGTTAAAAATACATTTTAAAAATTATTTTACAGTTAAAAATACATTCATGAAGAAAAAATCTTCTTATTTTGCTGCTTATACTTAATTACAATATTTATTAAAAATTTCAATTGACTTGGCATCATTATAAAATTAAAGTAACTTTAAATTTAGCACGTCGTAATTGACATTGAGACTATTGAGACTATTTATTTTAAAATCGGAGAGGGGTCGTCCAAAAGGTGATCGCTTTCATATGGAATTGCTCTATAATTAATTTAATATGATAATTTTATTATCAATAATTCCATTATTAATTTCATACTTTTAATAAACAAGTTGCGAATCTCTTAAGGTACGGTCACACTTGGCAAATATTTGCCGAAAAAGACGTAACCACTAAATAACATATATTTGTACTAGTTTATTTATTTAAAAAAAAACACTTTTCTTATTTAGGCCAAAGAACAACAAATATTTAGTTTTATTTTATTTGATGCTGTTCGATTTGGCAAAACTCTTGTAGGAGTAAACAACGTCAAACAAATTTGTGCTTGAACAAGTGGTTACGCTTTTTTGAGTAAATATTTTCCAAATGTGACCGTACTTCTATTTGTATGTGTTTGTAATAAGTCAATTGTCTTTATATTTATTCATTTAATATTCTATTCTACAGTATAAGTGCCAACATAACTACTACACGTCTTTTCTTCCACTCACCCCGTTGTCTAAAAGGTTATCAGCTTAGCTTAAAGAATTGTTTCGTGTAAATTGGAACTTAACGTTGGTAATGTAGATATTTTTAAAAAGTTTTAAAAAGTAATGCATACAAACCAATTTTTATTGAACATCATAAAATATTGTATATACTCGTATCTGTACCACATTCCTATTCAAAATAATTTAATTTGTTAAAAAAAAAACTTAATATTAAATTTATTTTAAACCAACATGATCACAGTTTAAAAACGAATGTTTTTGTCTTTTGATGCAGCTCATCATCATATATATTGGTCATTTGTTATACAGAATAAGGATTTTCTTTAAAGATCGCAGAACAGCATTAATTTTTTATCATATATAAATAACTTTGTGGATGAAATAAAAATCTAATAAATTAGGCTTAAGTTAATGTTCTCTAATATGTTTTTGGGAATATTAAAATAAATTACACTTGTATTGTTTTATGAAACAAGGACACCTTTTGTTTGGTGCCATGTTTTGTACTTACTTACAACTATCTGTGTATTTTGATTGAGGTTATATTATTTTCAAAATAAAATAATTCCGTAAGTGATAAATATTTTTTAACGATATGAATGGGAAGCTTTAAGTGCCACATGTTTATAGTAGAAACAAATTTGTTCTCCCAGTATTTAATAACAATCCTTAAATACATAAATTTATAACAGGAGACAATCTGAGTTAATTCATATAAGAATTTAATAAAGAAGACATTTTCGAAATTCAGTTTCAGTGATTAAATAGCTTGAATCAATCATGATGAATCGCTTTTACTGGTTTGGTGGCATTTTTAGAGGATGTTTGGTGAGCAGAGCTGTACTACTGGCCAACATTTCGAATATATGTGGAAAATAAGAAACTAAAATTAATTTTCTTATACAAAAATCCATGTTTTTGTGTTGATGGATCACATTAACTTTTGTACAGCATTTCTATTTGTCAATATTTTTTATTGAACAATTTATTTTTCGATGCTGGGAACAAGGGGAATTTCTTGGACATCAATATATAGCTGCTTTTAAATAATGACAGATGTTTGTGATGTCTAATAAAAGCCATAAAATATTTCTGCATAATAATGCAGTTGTTAGTTAACTTTTCTTAACAATTTCCATTTTATAGCAACATCATTTTGCTTTTCACTACTATTTGGGATAATTATCTGCATGATAGATTTGAAACTGTATTGGCAGTCTATGTGCTTTATCTTCAAATAGGGAATTTTTGGAAAATGGAGGCACAATTTTCGGTTTGGGGATTTGTTTGGTTAAAAAAAAACTATATTGGAGTTTTGGCGTTAAAAATATAGACTAATATTTTCAGCTTTAAAAAGTTTAATAAAAAATTTTATATTTTTTTCTAGTCAGATGTGGTCAAAAATGAAATTATGTATTCTCTTAAATGATCATTTTTAACATATTAACCAAAAGCATTTTGTAAATAATGCATATTTTAAAATCATTCAAAATTGTACATATCGTACACTTTTACGACGCGATGATGGTCATAAAAGCTAATGCTACTGGACCTGATGGAATACCATTACAATTTCTATAGTTAATTTTTCCCTATATTTCTCGCCAATTGAAGTTTATTTTTTAATAATATTATAACTTCATCAAAATTTCGAAATAGTTGGAAAGTTGGGAGAGTTATTCCAGTACCCTAAATTAAATCACCTCGTCTGATTACTGATTATCGCCCTATAAGCATATTGAATATTTGCCAAAAAATACTTGAGATTATTTTGAGAGAGCAGCTTTTCGAACATCTTAACCCATCTTGTACCACTACCCGAAATCGTTTTTATTTTTTTACAAATTTTGGTATGTGGGTTCTTATTAACCTCCTGAGTACTGAAAATGAAAAAAATCGGGTGGCCATGTTGGGCTTGGTTAACTGTTGCGAAAACGCAACGTTGCACAGTGGCGCCATTTGAGTTTTTTCGTTGCAAAAATCATATCTTTTAAACCGAATAAGATAATTGAACAGTTTAAACAGCATATGATAGATAACTGTTCAGCCTATAAAACGAGCGTTTGGAAAGCGTGCTACGCTTTGTAGGGGCCTACTTATGAGTTATCAAAAGTAAAATTGGTAGAAAAATCAATTTTATGTTAACTAAAAACAATTATTTTTACATTTTTAGATTGTTTTTATTTTTTTTCTTTAGGGTTTTATGTTTTAAATTATTACCCAACAAATTAAAAAAAAAAATATTTTTTTTAAATTTATTTTTTCAATTTTCTGTAAAATATTCATCACAATTTGTAAGAGAAGCTATATCTAAAAGACTAACCATTTCTAAACTATAATTATTTTCTAACTCTATTCGTGACTTCACATGCCGCCGGGAAGAAATAAGTGGATCGGAAGATGCTGCCAACATGTTGACGAGGTCCTCATTTTGCCTTACCCTTGATGCTTTGAATGTGTTCTGCAAACTATATTTTTTTATAAAATTTGTTAAGAGACTCCTGCGCTTCTTCAGAAAGCTCTCCAATTGGCAAAGACTGTTACTCAATTATATCTTTGCCATGCGCCAATATTTTATGGACGGTCGGGGTTAACTTCTTCTGTGGATACATTTCTGGTAAAAGAGATGCAGTTTTCGACGCATATTCTCCATATTTTGTAGAATTGACATTTTCTTTGCAGTTTAAAACATCCAAGATCGTTCCCAATCTTTTCACAATTTGATTGTCAATTCCAGTGATTCTAGTTACTGTCTCATCATTTTCAAAAAATCTCCTAGAATTGTTTCCATCGTTTGAGTTACCATATCCGTGCTTGGGACAGTCTACTTTTAGTCCAACTTGTTTAAAAAAAGCATCCTGTATTTGCTTCTTTCTGATCTTTTCCTTATCCTTTATTGATGTATTTTCATCGAAGTTTTCCTCCTCTTGTGGTAACATGCAAATCACATTTTTGGTATTAATAATTATTATATTTAATTTTTCGTTAAAATCGTTTTTTATTATTACGAAAATCTAATTTAAATTGTTATGATATTTATCAAAGCACTTTGGATGCAATGTGACATTATATTTTTTGCATTGATAAACACTCTGCGAATGACATTTATTGCATCTCTTTCGTTTTCCGTCTGGAATTTTCCAAATAATATGTTCACGTATATTACTTCGAGGTAAATTATTTGGGTTCTCTATTTTATTAAGCTCAATATCCTGCATCGCCTCTATATCAGGGTTTTCTTGAAAAAGAAGCAATTTGGTAGCTATCTCAGCTTTAAAATTTGTTTGTGATAGTGGTTTGGTTCCTTCGGTTTTAGATATAAGGCAGTGGAAAGAAAACATAATAAAATGAGAAAAGTTATCTCGAATAAAGAGCAAGCTTAGAAGAAAAAAAGAAAAAAGTGTTTTGCATGCAATTAGCCATCGTTGCGTTTTCGCAACACTGATTTTTGGAAGATTATACTGAATAAATAAATTTTCATTTGTTGCTTTTTGATAACCGTTTTTCAATGCTTTCTCAAGCTAAATTAAAAAGCAGAAAAAAACAATTTTTTCTATAAATATGCATAATGCTGTTTTTTAAAAAACCATTTTTTTTGGACTGTTTTTAAAACTTTTTAATATTAATAAATAAAATCAGGAGTTTCATTTTTGAAATTCCCTAAATTAATGAAAGAAAAACTAAATCATTCAAATCAAAAATTTTAAACCATTTTTATATGCATGTAAACATGGTGTTGCGAAAACGCAACGGCGGTACAAAATGGGTTAATTCTCGCGAGTATTTGAATAGGTACAATCAGGATTTAGAAAGCGATATAGTACTACGGGCTTAACGTTAGATTGTGTCGAAGATATAAGAAGTAACATGGACCGAAAAATTAATATAGTTCTTATATTTCTTGATTATAGCAAAGCCTTCGACTCCTTAAGCCATGAGATTTTATGTAATAAATTATCAGTACAATTTGATTGTTAGTCATCTGCCTGTAAGTTAATCCCGTCTTTTCTTCATGACAGGTACGAATATGCTCAGTCTGGAGATACTGTTTCAACAACTTTAAAAACCTTTAGAGGGATGCCCCAAGGCTCTATTCTGGGGCCTCTTCCATTTATGATTTATTTGAACGACTTGTACCGGCAGATATAATTTTGTTAATGTTATATGTACATATGCAGATGCAAAGCAAAAAATTAAGACTCGAACCTAAAACAACGCAACGTGGAAAATCTACCGACGCACTTTCGACAAAATGTAAAACGAAATGACGCAGAGCGAGGTATTGGTGTCCAATCAAGTGTGTACTTGTCTTATCTTCCCCTGACCCTGATGTATAAGCTTAGTTTAAAGGACTGCTGTCTGGAAATTGGGACTTAGTTACTAAAGACAAAACCAGGTTCAAAAGATACGCCATCTGTTGTGAATCCTGCATTTTTATTGTAAATAAACCATCTTTTAAAAAATAAAAATTAAGCTAGAATATTTTATTAATATAATTGCAGTTGCAATTATAAATTAAAAAAAAAAATTAATATCTACAGGAATATGTATATTTTTAGCAACTGGAACTGACAAAAGTCTATGCTAATATTAAAAGTCAATAAAATAGGTTCAGAAATATCAAAGAAATAAATTCAACCGTAATAGAGTTAGTGCTATTAAATAATATAAAATATTTATTGTTCAATGTAAAATGATATACATATGTAAGTATGTATACTGAAATAGATAACTCCAATGTTAAATTATTTAAACTTCTTTTATTTTTAAATGTAGAGCAAAAATAATCTCTATATTGCGTATAAATGTTAAAAAAATTATAAAGGTTTAATATATTTTCGTTTTTTCCAGCATAACAAATATAGTTTTTTTTAATAAAAATATAAAAGAGCAAAAATAAAAAGTGAAAATATTAAAGAAACAAAAATAATAAAGAAATGCTTAAAAAAGAAACTAAATAAAACAAACAAACGTCTCTAACGGATTAAAACTTTGACGTTAAGCTGAATACACAACTAAAATAAAAAATGTCATAATAAAACCAACAACAACAAAATAAATAAATAAAAATACTATAAATGCATTTCAAAGCCACAGACATGCATGAACATGCTCAAACAAATGTAAACAATCAACAACATTGAGTGTTTGTATATATGTACATATATGTATGTATGCATGTACATACATATGTATATGTAGGCGAAAACAAAATTAAGTTCCAATGAGAGAGAAAGGGAGAATATATACTATACATGCATATTCTACTAGTCTATATAAAAATATGTATGTCTTTATATGTAGATATGTATATGAGTGTGTGTATTTGAGGGGATTAAATACATTCGCTACATTAAATTTCTAAAGTGCAAATCAAACCCACAGAAAAATGCAATATTTTTATCATCAACAGCAGCAACAAAAAACAACTAACAGCAGCAAAAGAGGATCAAAATTGCCACAATGTTTTTTTAAGTGCATGCAATAACAACAAAAACCACAGCTAAACTACAAAAAAAAAACAACAACTACACTAAATATTATATATAGCTGTCTGAGAGAGAGTATTTGGTTGTATGTTAACCAATAAAAAATGGAACACCAGCCAGTATTAACAACTACTAAAATATAAACAAACAAAAAAAAAATAACAACAAATACAACAATATAAAAAGAAAAATAAAAAAAACAACAAAGAAAAAGTATTCTGTTACCATTTTTTAAGTGTATGTACTCTTCATATGTACAGCTAATATTATGAAACAGAAAACCACAAATACTACTACAACTAGTTAAAAATAATAACAAACAGATTAACAACAACTGCAAAAAAGGTTAGTAGTTTTTTTTATATATAAATATTTATGTAGATTTTATGTTTGTCTGAATGCAGTGTACATTAATATACACTCACGTTTTTGAGTCTTTATAACCTACAGTGTTTTACATACATACATATGTATGTGCTCGTATGTATGTATATATAGTTTAATGAGAACAAAAACTGCAAAGGACACTTAAAAATGCAAAAAGAAGCAATGCTATACAGTGTAACGCAAAATTATTTTGCCTACACATATTTAGGAGAAATTTATTAGTCATTCCCACATACAATTTTAAAAATCTAGTAAAAAAATTTCAACTTTTCCTTCAATTGATAATATATATTATGTAAAATAGGAAACCCCCACAAAACATTTAAAAAATATTAATTTTTATATTATTATTGTTGCATTTTATTAATTATTTAGCGTTTCTTAAATTCGTGTTAATTTTTTTAAGTGTGACCGCAATTGGCAAATATTTTAGCACAAATTTGTTTGACGTTGTTTACTCTTACAAGAGTTTTTCAAGATCAAACAGCATCAAATAACATAAAACTAAATATTTTGTTAATAAAAAAATGAGTTAAAATATATTTTATTTAGTGATTACGTCTTTTTCGGCAAATATTTGCCAAGTGTGACCGTACCTTTAGTTTTTTAGTACTTTTTAATTTTTTTTTTTGTGGAATTTGTCATACTCCAATTGTTGTTACTAATAATTTTTTCTTATTGCCCTCACTTGTGAAGATCTTTGTCTGAGCATTGTCTGCGATATTGCCAAGTGTTTGGTATTGAGAAAAAGCTAAATTTTAACATCTAAAACGGTGTATTTTGGATCATTACAATGTTAAAAATAACAACATTTCTTTGTGTATACATTTTTGGTCTCTGGAGAGTTAAGATTTGCTTTTGGGAAGACCGATATCAGAGTGGTCCATGATATCATTAGTACATACAAGATTATCTACCATTTTTTTTTAAAAACACAAACTGCGAAGCTTTTGGCTTATCTGCAGAAAACACCCAGAGTCTTTGGCATGAATCGAACCTACAACCATTTGTCTGATAGTCCGGCACTCTATCGCCTAGTCTATCGGGGCATTGGTAGAATACAGTACCATATTATTATAGAACCACCATCATAATTAACCGAGCAGTTTGTATAATAACCATTTGTCTGATAGTCCGGCGCTCTATCGTCTAGAGCATCGGGGCATTGGTAGAATACAGTCCCATATCACCATAGAACCGCCCCATCATAATTAACCGTGCATTTCGTATTATTATACTTAAGGCTTTATATGGCTTCCACTTGATAATACGTGGACCATCTGAACCAGAAATATTGCATAGAATTTCGTCATAGAATACAACAGATTGCCGATATTGCAAACATTTATTTATGGATCTTACCGAATGATTACCTCATTGATCTCTTAGTTTCCAAAATAAACGGTTTTTATCTTACCAGGCGACCGTATAAATTTATGGCTTTCAGCAGCCTATGGATTTTTTCGTTATTTATATTAGTAGTTATTCATCAATCTCTGGTCCAGATAAATGTTAGTTTATGCAATTTTCTCTGGGTATTAGTCTTTCCTCTCCTACATTCAATGATTTTGTACAACAATTCGGTGGTAATTATTAAATGTTTTCGCGACTATAGAACAATTTATAAAATTGTTGACTGCTTAACAACATCTAATAAACATGTCACAAATGTTTTTAAGTTATGTATATTTGCCCTAGTTTTAAAGCTGTAAAATAAATTCTCCCTTCGGATATACTAAATTTTTTCCCCTTATGCCTTTTTAACACAAAAATCTTCATATTTGAACACAATAAGGACAAAATTTTAACTATTAACAATTGAAAAATAAATGTCACGTATCCTTTTAACAAAAACATTAAAAAATTCCAAAAGAGAAAACGCTAAAAAAACAACAAAATAAATTGGTATTTCCCAATGTAAATTACTTTAAGACCTGCAATTTTCAATGCAAATTAATGAAAAGCAGCAACAACTAAACAAAAAAGGAACAATGTTACAATGTTTTTGGGGTTTACCCAACTTACTCAAATTACAGAACTGTAAAAAAGAATAAATATTTTTTTATTTATTTTTTAATTTTATGTATGAATGAAAAACAAATTTCTCTTAAAAATGAATAGGCAATTTAGTTGTGTGACACACTGTGCATGTAGGTATTATTTATTATAAAATGTTTGTTATTTTAATATGTATGAATGTATGTGCATTTAGATTAAAAATTTTATATTTTCTCATTTAAATTTTAAAGTATTTGGTTTTAAACGTTCAGCTTTTAGTTTGAAACATTTAAACAATATAAATTTATTCAAGGTATTGGCTCTTGTTGGCTTTGACATTTTGCCGTCTTTCGGGGAACATATGGATTCCAGGCCAAAATAACTGCTGATATTTTAAGGTCAATAACGAATCAAGCCAATTTCGGATATCCTTTTCTGAAGACAGTGTTCTGCAGCGATCGCAATAAATCGTAATATTAAGTTTTCATGTCTGGCCGCATAGTCTGGTTTTTTGGTCAATATATGCTTCACAAGCATCAGTTACATTAGGTATAGGTCCCCTGTGATGATGTGGCTAGATTTAATTAATACAGAAAACTGCCTTAGCCACATTAATATCAAATATCAAAAATTGGTGTCGATTTTTTATGCTCTGCGTTATCGTAATGATCCGAATGTTTTCATTTTATAGCGTTTTAGCAGCATTTCGGACACGTACTTCTTTCAATGTCTTCAATTCAGGATAAATATTAAAATTGTTGCTTGGGTAGCTCCCAATAATTTTGCAAGCTCTTGTTAAGTTTAAGAACAATCTTCATGAACTAAATTCTACAATTCTTGGTATTAGAACTGTTTTGGCTAGCCTGGATGATCATAGTCTTCCGTGTCAAAATCAACACTTCAGAAACCAATGAAACACGTTCACCATAAATTTTAGTGAGCAGTCGGCGATCTTTAGTCATACTTTTTAAACCCTACACTACCGTAGTGAGGAGAGTATACTTTAAATTATACCGATCGACTCAAAATCACTTCCTAAGTCGATTTAATAATGTCCATCCGCCAGTCTGGCTACCTGGGTGACTGGCAGGCTGGCTGTGCAACATTTATATGCACAGAAGTCATGCCAGTAAAGTTTTGGATGATCGGGGTGTTTGTGAAAAACTGCGTATATGTGTATATGGGCAGGCTTGATCGACTCCACTTTCAAACTTGTTTTCAAATTAACTTTCCGTATATGATGCTTTATTTACACAAAATTGGAAATTTTTGAAGCAAACCAAAACGTTGTGGTTTACACTATAATGTTTAATAAATAAATGTAAAAAAATGTGCAATTTAAAATACCATTTAAGTTACTTAATACAATAACCGTATTCAAGAGATATGTTTTCTGTTATGAATTATACACCCAATATTTTTATAATAAGAAATTGTTGTTCTAATTCTATTCTATTTTAATAGTTTCACTTACATTTACCCAAATATGGTTATTTTGTTTGCGTGTCATATTTGCAAATAGTTAGGATGTGCAGAAAATTCTTAATTATATTGCATTAATAATTTAAAGCCACCAGGGCAATTTTAAATAGACAAAAGGAAAATGATATATTTGTAATATTTATCGTTATTAATTAATAATATAATTAATTCTGTTTTTACGACAATTATTAAAAATTATTTTGTTTTGTGCTTAAGGTCAATTTCTTTTTTATTTTCCCTGAAGATGCTACACATTTTTGGTATTGAAATATTGGAATAAATAAAAAATAAATTGACCTTAAGTTCAAAACAAAATAATTTTTAATAAACATATAAATGTCGACCAATTAGTAAAATAATATGAGAATATACAATATTACATAGTAATATTGCGTCTTGCTGCAATTCCTTACAAAACCTTTTGGAAGAAATTTTCTTTTGTGTATGTTTAGCATTTTATGCTATCGTTGGTGAATGGATTCAGATAAATATAAGACTTTAAATTCAAGTCTAAACATTAATCATATTCCTCATATTCCTTATATTTCTCATTTCCTTTTTGAAACTAATTCCGAATATGACAATTTGAGACAAAAAATTATATACCGGCAAACTAGTCCTAATAGAACTACTCCTGAGAATTAACTAGTCATTGATTAAAAACAAAAATCTAGAATCTTTCTAAATAACGTGAGCTAGCTTCACATCGCTGCTTTAAAAACTATTTAGGAGGTGACAATATCAAACATATATTATCAGAAATCATTGCTCCCAAATCCAAACAAAAACGAGTATGGTCGCTGTCTATTATTGTCATTTCGCCTTTATGATAGATTCTGTTTTTTGCTACTACAAAACACCGAAGATGCAATGACGACCTGTGTATTTTGTTAATATTTTTCTTTATGAAAAAATTGATATTGATTTTGATATTTATTATTAGAGAAAATTTTATTTTGCTTGAGTTAATTAAAACATAAAGAAGAAACTAAAAGGAGTAATGACAACAATAACAGAAATTGCTCATATTGTCAACCAAGGGTAGATGCAGCAATAAAAACAATAACAAATTTGTAGTGGTACAACATTTGTAATAATAATAAGAAGAATACACACACATTGTAAACGTATGTAAATTTCGTTCTTACTCGTAACATGTAAGAACTATGATTAATTCCCGACAGCTATTTCTCAGTAATGATGATCTTGGACAACAATAATTGGTGACCACGCCCTTGGCAGGGCAGCAAATGCATTCCAATGTGCCAATTATCTAAAAATATTACTTTACAATGGTATTCTTTTAATTATTAAATTAATGAACTCAAGTCAAATAAAATTTTCTCTAATAACACATTTATCTAGTATAAATAAGTTTAGTTGGCAGGAACGAATTTTACTATGTATTGATATTTATAATATGTATAAGTTTTTATAAATTATAATATCAAAAAAAATAATATTATAAGTGCTATTATTATTGGATTGTAAAATGCAATCTGCCGTATTTATAAAAAATTAAAGTAGACTTCAAGTGTACTTTAAGAAAATTTTGTATGAAAATTTTGTCTTAAAACACACTTCAAGCATACTTTATTTTTTATAAATACGGCAGAATATGTTTGCATTTAATTCCTTAACAATTCATACGTTGCGTATGAGTGATATTTTAATAATCATACGCTTTATAGCTCTTTTATGCAGTTCTTTATGAAGCGTGATCCATTTCGGGGTTCCCTACTTTTTTAAAGAAAAAAAAAAGAAAAAAAACACAGAAAATTGTTTATCATCATTTGAAGGAATATTCTTTGGCATGTATTTTTTTAAGATTATGTCTATCAAGAATGATAAAATAAAGATTACGCCAACGCGCGTAAAATTTTAAAATGTTCTGCGCATTTTGGAACTGTGACGTCACACGTTCTGTGTTTCTATTGGCTAATTTTTTCTCACTTGTTTTTTTACTGTTGTTTTGCTTGCATTTGTTCACTGCACACTTCATGTTTATATTTTTTTGTTGTTTTTTTTTTGTGTTGTTCTATTTTAAACAGCTTTTATTTTAGAACTCTCAGAGAGATATCAATTGCAAGGTTGCCAACTATCACATAAAGCATACATTTTTCGCAAGAAATTTTAATTCTTACACATGAAACATTCTTGGTAACCCTTAGAATGAAACTTCTACGTCACATAACGGGAAATCATGCGCATGGCGTAATCTTTATTTTATCATTCTTGATGTCTATCAAATGGGCAACATTTGATAGATAAATGGGATAAATGATCTGTGCAAAGTCTTGTGTACCAATATTTTTACAATATATATAAATTATGGGCCGACCACTTTAAAATTTAGTACAACAATTTATTTACAAACCTATATATACCCTCATTCATAAGTGGTGGTGGAGGGTATAATTAAATTAAATAACTAATTTAAAATTATATAAATATTTAATTTACATTCATGGTACAATATACATGGATAATTAGTAAATAATAAGAAAGCAAAATAAAAACATGGCGTATTTATATAAAATACTATAAAAATAAAAATTAATCCCTGTGGACCTTGCGCTGCATATAAGGGCAACGGATGACTCACTCAGCGGAAAGTTAAGCAAATAAAATAAAACCTTTCAAAGTCTTACTAAAATTATAAATACCTTATTTAACTTTCTTATGTCGTATAAATTAAAAGGCTTTAAAAACATTCATCTAAAACCAAAAAACTACTTTAAAGGTTTCACTAAACATCTTCAACATTTGTGTTTTTCTTAACATTTTTTTTTTTTATCAATTTTAATACATGACGTGTTTATTTAATGCGGAAACACTTTAATGCCACTAGAAAGACAATTGGTTTTAATTTCAATAGTTTGGACAAAAGTTTACAGAGTTTGTAGTTTTTCTTTTGCTACTGTTACTTTTTTCCGACATTTTATTTTGTGGGAATTACCATTTGCGAAGTAAAAACAAAACAGTAAATTCTAAACATTTTTTTTTATTTTAAGTTACGTGCACGAGTGGAATAAACTTAGCAAACGTGGTGCACTTAAATGAGGTAATTAAGATGATAAAACTAACAGGGAGTGTCGTTAGTTGACAGAAGATATACGAAATAAATGTGAGTAATTTGTAAGATGGCGCCATTTTTAGTGGACAAAGTTTTAAGGAAATGTATATATACATACATATATAAAATAGCAATAATTAAGTATAGTTGCTAAGTAAAGAATATGAGTGAAATAAAGTATTTTACTGTCGGTAAGTGTGTGTAAAATGTTTACAAATTATTAACAATTTTCCACAGAAATATTCGCTAACAGTGTTTGGTTTTCAATATGTCTTAGTTTTTGAAATACTGTGCTAAACTTAGACCCCTAGCTAAAACTTCACTAACAAATTAAGTTAAGCAGTAGTAGGAAATTGTCAATCAGACTACTTACAAATCTACTAGAAAAATCTAGTACTTATTTTTATTCGGGATGTCTCATATGTAATCCGTTATAATTTTGCCACTTTCAACCAAAAAATTAAAACCTTCTTTTTATATTTAAATGTTTTATAAAAAAATATAGTTGTTGGCTGATTACAATAAAATATTATGGAATAAATAAACAAACATAACAATTACTAAGAAACTAATTGTAAAATGATACTAGCAATGATTTACAATCGCATAATAACTTGTTTAAATATATTAACACTTAAGCAAACAACAGGGTCTGGTCAGACATATTTAAACATTTTGATAGATTTTTAGTTAGATATCTTAGGGTATTTACAGAGTGGCAGCTTGTTGGCGAGCCGAGCTGGTTGACGGTTACACAAGCTATGGAAAACTACAAATATACCATTATTTAGAGCAACAATGTCATTGACGATATTTAAAACTCTCCATCTCCTTATACTCAGTCTGACAAAGCAGCACCTATACCAAATATTTGGAATTTGTTAAACATAAAAATTAATTAAAAACCCCAAGAAAATATTACAGTGGTTGCTTATCCCTCATCTTTCAGTTCAGAGAGAGAACGATGTTCACCCAGTATATTCCATCGAAATCCGCTAAATATTATATATATGAAATATAATTTCAAAACTCTATAAATATGTTTTATTATATAGTATGCAGAACAATTTAAATCCGTACAAAATAAACGAAGGACAGCTAGGTCCTGGGGTTCGCTTATGTGAGCACATTTTTCTGTTTGCTTAAGCGTTAATGTGTAATATATTTTTTTGATTTTATAATTTTGGGATTTTTGTTTCATAATAAAACAAATTATTTATTAATATGTATGCTGTTTGCATAAACAATTTTTTCTCGCAAAACCCAAAAACAAAATAATTGTATTTAGTATTCAATATTTGATTCCATAAGACAATATTATTAAGTTTTACATACATATTTCAATTCCATTCGTTTTGAAATTAGCGTTCAGTAATACAGTTCTAATATCTATATTATTACTAAATTCTTTTAAGGAGAGATTTTACCAGATCACTCTTTGATATCTCTTTGAGCCTTAAAATAATAAAAGTGCATATCAGCAGAGATTCATATCACTGTAAGAAAGGTGTTATTCTGTTACTTTAACCGGATTTCAAATGACAACTTCATTAAACTGCTTCATTAAAACAAATTCTTCGACAGTTGAGCTTTGAAATCAATTAAAGTTTTTTATATAAAAATATATTTATCTTATTAGAGTTTGGCAATCCAAAATTAACTTTAATTCTTTCATCTTTATTTCTTCGACATACTTCTGTGAAATTCTCGTTGATGCTAGGTTTACTAATCCCGAATACCGGGATTAGTGTTCCGAATTTCGCGATCTTGATTTCGGAATTGACATTCGCAAATATCGCTTACCTGGACTGCATTAATAATTTTTATTAGGTTTTGCTCATATTTTGATTTATCATGCAGCGCAACTTAAATAACCAATTTTAACTGCACCTAGTTTTCGGTATGTGAAAAACAATGCACTCGCATACTATTGTATATGAGCAACTAAAAATGCAATCACGTAGTATTTATATAAATCTACATTCATGTATGTATGTATGTATATATGCTCACTTTCATACGTGTCTTCTACATGGACGTATGCACTCTATTAGAGTTTGTTTTAATCGTTTTTTTTTGTTTTTACAAAACACATAGATGAAGCTGTGCTCTAAATTTCATTTTCCTTAAAAATAAATGTCTAATTTCTAAAAATACCCAACAAAAAGACTGAAACATTTTTCTATTTTCAGAAACAACAAAACAAAAAAAAAACATGTTCAATTGTTGTAGTATTGTTAGATATGGTCTAAGATTTTCTATTACTACTTTTGTAAACTTGTGTGTGTCTTCGCATTCTAATGTTAAAAAAAAAACACAAACATTTCCGTCTTCATCTGCTCAGTTTATTTTCATGCACATTTGAGCAGGAAAGTTGGCAAAAAAATGTATTCGTATGTATGTTCAACTATAATGGGAGACATTTAGACTATTGTTGTTGCTGTTGGTTTATGGAAGCAGATTTAGATACACAAATATATACAAAACATATGTTTATATATGTATGTATATAGATACTTACAGGAAGAAACGGCAATTCTACAGTTTGCTGTAAAAGTCCTCTGACAAATAAACGCTTTTTGAAATAGTACCAAATAAGATTTAAGCAAAGAATTTAGCATGCTACAGTCGCCTATAACGCATCTTATATTACCTTTACAAACATATTGGAAAAGATTTTATTGTGAAAGCATAATTCACATAAAATTCGGCAATATAAATGTTTTAGTATTTGTGTAAAAGATGGAAAAGATATATACTATTTCTCATCAGAATATGTGCTTTAATAATAAAAATAACAAGTCTAAAAATTCATGGTCTTATCTGCAATATATACAGTGGGAAGCACAAATGTCTACATGTTTATACTTTGTGCTCTTTGTTATTGCGTAAAATTTTAAATAATAATGAAAATTAAAAAAAAAACGTTTTTTGACATTTATTTTATGTTTAATATCTAACAAAATAATTTATAAATATATGTACAACAGAAAACAAAACGACCAAACACGCATTTACTCAATTTTGTCCCCTACAAAAACTTTTGGGACTGATAGCAATTTTAATACTGATTCCAAAACCCGTTATTCAATAAAATACTTTTTACATGTTTTGCCATATTGCCCACCAATTTTTCAAATTATTAATTTGTAATACTGCTGCAAAAGCTTTTCCAAATGGGTTGCTGTTAATCGGATTTGTCTCAATTGTCTCTTCACATATGACCAAAAATTCTGATGTCGGTACTTTTTGCAGGCCACTGCAACAAAAGGAAATTCTGCACGGCAGGCCATTCATTCACAATATTGAAAGTGTAGTTGGGCTGACCATCCAACTGAAAAGTAACTTCATCCACATGATAGACGCTCTTATCTACAAAATTGGTAAGATGAGTTATCAAAATACGGAGTTAGTCTTATTTCCTCATTATTCCTTCGATTCTTTGCATTGGTCCGAGATGCTACCATGTAAAGCAACCCTATATCATGACGTTCACCCACCGTGCTTCTCTGTTTCCGTTATATGGTGTCTTTAAATTCTGTGAGCTGTTTGGTGCCATCAATAATGTTGTGATTACACGTTTCCAGTCAGCTACTAACCAATTTATATGTTTGCTGGCAAGCTTTATATGCAACTTAACACTTTTAATCGACAATGTAGGTTTTAATTTTTTTTCCACTGAGATGTAATCAACGCGAAATGCCTGCCTTGCTGTCCATCGACCAACGGATTTGCCTATTGCTATAGAAGCACATTTTGGAGTTAAACACTCGTCTATTTACACTTGTGCTCTCAGGCGATGTTCGTTTTCATTCCTCAATAACTTTTTGCTACTTCTGATTTGTAATTTGGTAATCATGGTGAAACTATACAAGGTGAGTGCGGTAGCACAGATGGCGGCTTTGTTTACAATTTACTTATGTCAAAAGTAATACTTTTTCAAGTGTTGTTTATAGTAGTACATTATTTTTCACAAACAAAATGTATGTTGTTTCTGTCGATTTGCACTCACCTTGTATAGTATATAGGATATGGGGGTTCGGTTTTATCAGTGACTGTTCGATTTTTATCAAAGGAAAGTAAAAATTTTTCAAACTTTGATTGTTTATCCAAGGAAAAGGCCTAACTTTGGATTGATAAAACAGTAACTATTCCTAAGGAACATGCTGGTTTGGTTGAAGTTTTTCCTGATCAGTCACATAATTCAAGTTTTTATTTAGAGGAAATGTATGTAAACAAACCAAATGGGGAATATAGAGTTTCAAGATATGTAATTGAGAAACAAGGATTGGTTTTCATAGAAAATGAGTCATCTAATGCCCATCGGGAGTTATAAAAGCAGATTTTTGAGAGGAATCTTTATCAAGTGCAATTTGATAATAACCACTAGCACAATCTAGACTAGTGAAATAGCTGCTACCTCTTAATCTATCAATCCATCATCCATTCTTGGCATTGGAAAAACTTCTTTAACAGTTTTACTATTCAGTATTCTGAAATCAATGCACATCCTGTATTCCCTTTGGAATTTTACAAAGCATAATCCGGTAAAGTATTAAAAAAACCAAATTTGTAAGTTGTAAGCACTTTGCTTAAATAAAGCAATGTTTGGAATAGTAGAATGTATTTTTGTACTCTTATGACCACAATAGGCTGTTTAAATATTACTCGAGTAGAATATCTACTGTTTGTCATTTCGAAAATATTGTGCTAAATGGCTTTTGACAGTTTTTAAATAATTTGCAAAAGGTGGTTTATAATGTTTTTTTTTTAAAGTCACATACAAAGCAAACACATATAAATCTAACGGCAAACTTTTCTATGTTTGTGCAAATATTTCAAAAGAAACACTTGTGCAAAAT
This sequence comes from Bellardia bayeri, assembly GCA_950370525.1. Taxonomy (NCBI): domain Eukaryota; kingdom Metazoa; phylum Arthropoda; class Insecta; order Diptera; family Calliphoridae; genus Bellardia; species Bellardia bayeri. The sequence continues at coordinate 43,375,891 of OX493266.1, read as the reverse complement.
TAAGTATATGTAAGTTTTTTTGTACTAATTGCTTAGTCCCGAACAATACTATTCATACATTTTGTTTTGTAAAGGAGTTTGCTTAGCAATGAAACTTAATAAATGACAAAAAGCATTTTTCCGTTTTCTTTATTAGTGTTATTTTAATACAATAAAAAAGTGCACAAGTCACAAACACGTACTCATTTCTTCTCCTCATTGTATATACAAAATAGGTTAGATTTTAGATTTTTGTTCATAACTCTGATTATACTGTAAAGATGTTGCTAGTTTTTAATACCAAACGACTGTTTGGTTTAAGTTTCATATTTTAGACGTGAAAATGTTTTACACAGGCATAAGACATATACATACTTGTATATATACTTTGTTAATTCTCAAAAAAATATTTCTCAATATTACACACGGTTTTAAATCAGAGTTGTATAAAGGAACTTAAACGGATATTTTTGGTTTAGCTGATTTTGAAGGTTTGAAAATATATTGGAGCAACATTGAAAGAGATATATCAAGTTTTCCATATACTTCCTTCACCCACTGTATGCATTCATATTTGTTTGTAAACTTAAAAGAGATGCTTAACTACGTGGATGGATCTGTATGAGTGCTAAATGCCAGGAAATCGTTCGCCATGCCTGTATAATCTTATTACCTTATTTATATCCGTATATATATGTATGCATGTGCTAAACAATAACAAAAACAACAATAGCTACAATAAAGTAAAACAATAAACAAACATCTAACACAAAAGTTATTTTATCAACACATACGAGTATTTGCACACCCTGCTGTATTGGTATGTAAACAACAATAAAATGAAACAAGTAAGAAAGTATAGTCGGTTAAGCCCGACCATATAATACCCTACACCCAGTACATATAGCAGCTATAGGACCTATTATGGTCATCAGAAAAGTAGTAGCATGACTCTTATGTATACGAGTATAAATATTTTTTGTGATGAATTTTATCTGGATTTTAGAAGGGGATTTTATATGAGAGTTTTCACTAATTGTAGACCTACAATTATATTTAGTCCTTTGGATATAATTCATTTCTAAGACAGTTATGCTTTTTGAAGTTATTTTCGGTAGTGGGCCTTAGCTCCCATGGTAAATTATGAACCGATATACACAAAATTTGTAAATATGATAATGCTTCATGTACAACTTATTTTTTGTGAAATTTTTTTAAATATGTGCATAAATGCAACACTTATGACCGAAAAACTGCTGTTTCGGGAGGACATTTTTATGAGGGCTAGGTGAAATAATGAACCGATTTCAAACAATTTCAATTCCAACCATCCTTTGATCAAAAAAATACGATATACCAAATTTTATGGCAATTTTTCAAAACTGCAACCTATACTCTGCGCACAAGGTTTACATAGACAGCCAGCCAGCCAGACGAACGGACGGACGGACGGACATCGTTAAATCGACTCAGAAAGCGATTATGAGCCGATCGGTATTCTTTGAGGTAGATGTTGGACTAGTATTTTTGGGCGTTGCAAACATCAGCACAAATCCAAATACACTCCCAATTATGGTGGTTAATGGTATAAATATATATTTACGCTTGTTAATACTGCATACTTTTCAGCTGCTGATAATGATGTTTAAGACAAAAAAAAAAAAAAACAATCAAATCGACAGCACAGACTGTAATGGTGTTGGTGTATTATGAATTTCTTACAATACATTTGTCTCCAATTGTTTGCTTAGATATTTATGTATTTAAGCATGGCTATGTTTATTATAACAGTATGTGTTTTTATACTGGAAGTCTCCACAAATAATACCACTATGCTAATAAAAAATAAAACCTTGATTGGTATTAACGGCTTCTTCTATTATTGTCTACATATTTAAATATTTCTATTTAATTTAAGTATTTAATCGTCTAGGGAATGGGCAAATAAGATGTATATACATATATTTAATGTTGTAAAGTTTCTACAGACAAAATATAAATGTGTTTGTTAATGTAGACATAATATTAAAGGGAGTATGATAACGCAAATATGTTTAAGGGCAATGAATTTAGGTTATTATAAAAATGGTCAGTATATATTGTTTTCTGGAATACTCTACATGATACTAATTATAATAGCACAGTAACAGAACAAATACTTTTATCATTTCGTGCAGTAATTTTGTTTAAACATAAAAGAAGTTAATTTTATTATTTGAGGTTGATATTTAGCTTTAGATCTAAATCATTTTTTACATTAAATCGGAAATATACATAATAAAAGATTTAACATGTATGTAACAGAAACCTAAACCGTGCTTCAATGTTTCCTCAACATAGTATTTCAATTCTCTGGGCTGTTCGACGTCATAAATATTGCTTAACTGCGGATTAAAAACGATTAGATTTGGACTTGTCTAACTATATTACACGTTTCCAATCATGTGTTATCCAATTTTTGTGTTTTGCTGACGTATGATGCTGTTTATAACCTACAGAATATATTGGATTAGTGCTGATGTTTGTACGCCCATAAATATTAGATAAATCTTAGATATCAGATATTTCGATAAAATTTGGTACGTGATATTTTTCGGCCCAAGAACGAATGGGATTAAAACTAGTTGAAATCGATTCATTATTTCACCGGGCCCCTATATAAATGTCCTACCGAAATAGGATTTTAACGATCATAAATGTTGAAATTATGCAAGTATCCATACAAATTTCACCACAAATGAGTGATAAATGAAGCCGAATCACATCTACAAATTTTGTGCAGATTGGTACATAGTTGATCACAACTCCCATATAAGGCCCACTTCAGAAAAACAAAACTCTCTTAAATATATAGGTATCTATAATATATTGAACACAAATATGTTTCATATAGAAATACAAATAACATGGTATACTTTCTTGCATATTTTGGTGTTAAGCACCTCTCTATTTCCATTTGTGGTATGATGTGACGTTTGTCTGCCTTCGTTAATAGCGTTTTCGAACGTCTTTTTTCGGCTACTATAAAAACTGACTGACTTAATTTAAGGCCTTTAGTTAATAGTCGCATATAATAGTCATTGCTAGAATATTGTCCTCAATAGCTCTAGAGAGTTTCCTTATTATTTATTATTATTTGATTTGTGTAGGATAATTTGCAGAAACACTACTCTACACTCTTAAATTTATATTAAACTAATGTTTTTCTTTTTTGAGACATAAACAGAGCAAATGCATGCAAATCTTATGTTGATATATTGATATATTTGTGAAAACATTTCAAAAGACACACGGACATTTTGCCGAAAATTATAATTTTCCATTTTGTGTTGTAAAATATTTTGTTTAGTCTTAAAACTATAAATATTTTTTAATATTCTTCATTAGGTTTATTTTTATACAATAAAGTTATTATTTATTAGAGACCCCAAACAATTTTCTGCAGGCATTCACTTATATAAATATCAGAAATCCTATTGGAAGGGGTGAGTGACAAAAGGGACAATCTTCTGTTTTCCAAATAATTTGTTGTCGCTTTCGCTGAAACAATAAATATTGGAGCCGGTATAATTTGTTGTTGAATTTTGTTAGAGGTAATGTGTGCGCTTTTTATTGCAACACCATTATGCTCATGGATATTTAATTACATTATTTGTAAGTTTCTTGTTTCTTTTAAAAACATACATACATACAGTAATAATAAGCTGTAATTATTATTATATACCACAAGTGGTGCTTGTCATTTCGTGTGAAACTTTGTTAACATTCATCTGAGACCCAACAAAGTATATACGTTCTATATTCTTAAAAAATTCTAAGTCGATTAAGCTATTTCCGTCTGTCTGTCTGTCTGTGTAAAACACTTTCAAGTTCGAAAATACACAAAACTTATCTTGGCGAAATTTACAAAAACTTATTTTTTTTTTGCAGGTTAGTTTGGTATTGAAAATCAGCAAAATCGGTGTAGTAGAATTTCATAAAATAGGTCTTTTAGAGTAAATAAAAGCAATACATTTTTTTTGACGGCCCCGCCTATTTTCGAGGGGCGGGCCTTCAAAGTTAAAAATATATAAGTCTATATCACGGGAACTATTGGGTTTATATATAATACATCAATTTAAAAGTATTAAGAATACCTTTCCAACGATATATGTACATCGTGATTATAAAATATGGACCGACTATGAGTTAAATCCGAAAAGAGAATTTTTTCCCCGAACTCTTATTTAATAGCTAAAAAATAAAAAAAGTCTTTATCGGTGTTATTTTGAGTTATTAATATAAATAGCGAAGACATTATGTTTTAATTTAAGGTATGATATGTGTCTGTAGGTTCTATAATAAGATCTGAAAAATTAAAGAAAAACATATTTTTTCAAAACTTGTATACAGGAAATGAGTTTCTATTCTATATAGAATACTGGCTTCGCATAATTCAGATTTCCTGTATTGCTGGTCTACAGCCGTGCGGAAGGATTTTCTCCTCTATGGTATACAGAGCCCCTGATTCGCATAGTACAGATTGTATTTTTTTCATAGTGAAATTTAATAATCCTTCGTTAATATCTGCGGATGAAATTAGTTTCCTTTTATTTTGTTAACATTGAATTTTAATAGGAAAAATGTGAAAAGGGAACAAATTTCATGTGGAATTTTTATTCAGGATAGGGGTGATTATCTCCATAATCATATTATATCTTAAATTAAAGCTTAATTTTCTGACTTTAAAATTTTGTTTTTCATTTTTCCCGGATTTTTTAAAATAATATCGGATCAAAAATAATTTTCCGAAAGTGACCTATAGGTGGGCCATATAAAGAGGTCATGTTATATATCGCTGGAAAGGTGTTTAAAATACCTATCATTTGTGTATAAGAAATTTATAATTAATGCATATCAACATGCTTTCAATCTTTGAAAGATGAAATTGTCTTAATTGAAAACTAGTCCAAATTTTTAAATTTCATTTCGCATAGCCCCATATAAATGACTTCCCGAAATAAGAGTTTATCGGTCATAAATGTAAAACTTATGTATTTAACCAAACCTAATTTTGGCAAAAATTAGTTGTAAATGAAGCCTAATCACATCTACAAATGAGTCGCAGATCCGTGTATAATTGACTATAGTTCCCAATTAAGGACTTCTCTTAAAAATGTTGGTATCCACATAATATACAACACAAATATGTTTCATATTCAGTTCAATTTTATGACGAGCGCTTTAGAATTGGTCAGAGCTTCTATTAAAGCCAACATCCGAAAACCATTTTAACGACCATAAATCATAACGAACCATAAATGTTGGTATTCAATTAAAATTTAATACAAATTCATGTTTTTATATACAAAAATGATGACAACTAATTTTATAATAGTCAGTTCATTATTTTTCATATAAGACACTTGACGAAAATCACTTTAACTTGTATAAATATATTAAGGTGTTTATATACACAGTCAAGTCATGCCACTAAATTTTTGGATGGTTGGTCCATAATAGTTCATAGCTCCCATATAGCGCCCATTTCTGAAAAACTATTTTTACACATATACTAGGTGCAGGGTATTATATGCTTGGGCTTGGCCGACTATACTTTCTTACTTGATTTTTTTTTGAAGATAATTTTAATAAAAAACCGACATTATTTTATATTTATAAACATTTGCTGTTATAGTTAATGAGGTGATTGCTTTAAATGACTAAACTACTTTTTCACAACAATATTGCATATTAAAGTAAATTGCAAAATATCTTCTATACTACAGTCCAATATCTCAGTCTTTTTATCAACCTTTATCTAAACCTTAAAAAATGATCTAGCTCATTATGATTAGGAAATTATTTAAGTAATTAATTAATTATTTATTTATTTATTCTTTAGTACACGTATCAACCTTGATAATTAGTATATATACAGCTAATCTCTGTTATAATTCTCATTATTTTTTGAGGAAATAAAGATTTTAGAAATGTTATTTGTAAAAACCCCACAATAACCTCTTGCTTTATATACACATACCTATTGTAGGGTAATGCAAAACTAAAGAGCGCGGCAAAGCAAGCAGCAAAAACTAAAATAAAATGAAACTTTTAAGCAAAACTGAAAAACGTACAGAAAAAAGAAACCCATTTAATAAGTATGAAAAATGTGATGTTCATTAGTGTAATGGAGCCTTTTTCAGTTATCAAAAAATAAAAAAAAGGAGGAAAACAAACAATATGTTTATATTGTTACTTTTACCTCATTGAGGTAGTTTTGCAAAAAGGTGTATTCAAATGTAAAAATATGGGTATATATATAGTTGGGTATATTTAAATAATGTGAGGGAAGTTTCTCAGGAGGAGATGTTAATTGAAATTGGCATAGCTCGAGGCAGACTATATACTTCCTGAAATGTATGTATATAGATGATATTCCTGTTAAAGGTTGACATGTTTATAAAATTGAGATAAAAATACAACTTTTATGAAATTAGGGCATGTGAAAAGCATTGTTCAGATAAAATCCAGCAGCACTACAGATGTGTTTTGTAGTGGCTTGGTTTTTTTTAAGTAGAAAGAAAATCGTGCAAAAATTTCGACACCGCTGTATTCAATGTCATTCAAAGAAACAGGATACTTAAAAGGTAAATGCAACGTTCAATAAAGCAAAATCAGGTCTATGCGACATTAAGTGGCAGATAAATATAATAATAAACCGTCAGAAGAAAAGATGTCGATGCTGGTTCTAAAATTGATCATGTAATTAATAAAGGGTGAAAAAAACACATAAAATTTAGAAGAATGCATGAAATCTTTATTTGAATCGATAATACGGTCCATATAATTTAATGTTTGAAGATTATTGCATGCAAATTATTGCAAAGACTAAAATCTTCACTTTTTTAGTTTCTTTAATATACAACAAAAACTATTTGGTCAAATACTATTACTAAATTCGAAAGAAAAAATTATGACATTTTTGGAAAACATGGCACGATTATTGATAATATAACTATTTCGTAATCAGAACAAACTAACTATCTACAATGGATATTGCTAGCTTGGTTTTAATCGACCGTGGAATTATTAAATAAGTTCAATACAAAAAGGAGATTATTGACTTTGTTTCTGTGACCCTCCTTTATCGATATAAATCTGTCATAAGTGTAGGCCTTAGCTTTTGTAAATATATGCATAATTAAAACAGGCACGAGTTTATATTTGGCTGTGCCGAATCTCATATACCCACCACCAAATACTAGTGATGTGATCTATGAATACTTGAAACTAGTTTTTGTCACATACTGTATCGATAACGATAATTATACTGATTATTTTATTTTGCATATATCTTGCAAGAGTGCTATCAACTATTATGGGGACGATTGTCATAAAATATTTTACCGTAATTTCTATTTATTTGAAATTTAGTTTTTGTTTATATTTATATTTAATTTTATCTCAATAATAACACCTACAAGATTTGTATGCTTATTTCAGTTATTCAACAAATTATACGGACGTGTCACCAGACGGAAGATAATTAAAATTAATTTTATATTTTATATTTTAATTTTATATTTCTCTTCCTTCTTTCTGCCCTTTGTTTAAATTTTTGCAGCGTGTAATGATTTACTTTGACCCACAAGAAATTAGATATCAAAAATCCCTAGGAAACTGATTTTGGCTTTTTGAAACATCAAAATTTTCTCCCCTATATAATCTGTGGTTATTCTCGAAAGTGGATGTTCTGGGAAAGTCCATGGCCAATTATGGACCAACTTTTACAAAAGCCAATAGTATAATTTTTACATACTTGTAATTGATCTGTGTAACTCAGTTAATGAGTTTTTTGAAAGTAGTCTTCATAAGAGAGCTATGACCTAATATAAACCGTTCAGCATGAAATTATGTACGACGATTTATACGTGTAAGTATGATTTGTGTGATACTTTGTATGGATACTTTTTTCTATAGACATATTCTGCGAAGACATTTGTATGGGGGCTATGAGAAATCGTGAACCGATTCCTACCATTTTCAACAGGACTTGTTCTTCAAAATTAATTTGTGCAAAATTTCGTAATATTAAATGTATTATATTTAAGGAAAATTGCGAAAAAAAAATCTAAATATCGATGTTGTCTGAAACTTAGGTCTATAGCTCGAATTCTACTGGACCATTTTCAATACCAAGCATTTTGGAGTGACAAAGAATGTTTGGTAAAATGTGTTTGTTCTATGTCTATTTCCGATTCTCTATCGTGCCTTCAGCTGACGGAAAGACAGACATGGCTAGAGTATATAGAGTTTTTTTTCTACGACCAATATTTCAATGTGTTATACAAATATGGTGGATATAAAAACATCACTTTACTGCAACACTCTTTAAAAGCTACTCGTTTATGGGCTTGGCTAACAAAAAAAAATAATGATGTGGCATGATAGTATGTTAATAAAAATTTTAGACGCAAATACACCAAAACTCTTACCCGTACAAACCACACACTCTCCAACCCCCTACACTCACGCATATAGCTTAACATTATAATTAAGTACGTGTTAATAAGTTTTAACAAAGATTTCCATTTCCGTTCTCACATACAGATGTCCTTGTGTAAACATTCTTTTTTGTGAGAGTGTGTTTATGTGTCGATGGGCTTTAGCATGAGCTTTCATTTGATTTTATTTTTTTCTTCTTTGTTTCTCTTTACTTTTTTTGATATCAAAGATTCCAAACTGATTCCAAAGAGATTTGTAATAAAAACCAAAATAAACAAGCAGAAAAATAAATAAAATGTTTATCAAATAATAAACGGGTCATAAGAAACTGCACATAAACTTGTTCAATTTCAATTAAATTCAACCCTCCTCTATCACAGTTTTGAAATTAAGTATCACAACTCTGCCGTTAAAGTACTGTTTTTAAAATACTTTTTGTATATTTAAATAATTTGTTAAATATACCCTTCTACTTCGTTCTCAAAATTAAATTATTTCAAATGAATTATTTTATAGCCCCCCAGTGTTTACACATCATTTCACCAACGCACGCCATAATTAATGCTGCCATATTAAATCTTCTATTAAATTACTTTGTTCATTTGCATTTTCTTTTTTAAATGTTTCAGTAAATACAGAAAGTTTTGTTACGTTAAACATTATCTGGCCTTTAATACACGTTTGTTTTGGTTCAGTTTTTATTTACGAAAAAGAGCATTAAACTAAATTATTACAGAGAATTGTTTTGCAAAGTTAAGGAGCAAAAGTTGAAAGTAAGTTTTTTTTTTCTGCCAGATTTGTTGTGTTCTCACATACTTTAATATAAACACATACATACTTCCACATAAACAACGAAATTGTATTAAAAAAGTAGTCTAATGAATTTTCGTAAATTTTACTTAAGGCTATTTATTTAGTTTGGTAATATGAAATAAAGTATATAATTATAAAATTCCTTTTTTTAACAAAACAAAGATAAAGGATTAGTGAAATAGTTTTGTTAAACTAAAATACAGAAAAGTTAAATTTTTTTCAACATAAGCAAAGTAGTAACATTGCTATTATATATATATATATATATATATTATATCCTGTGGTTCCTAGTAGGACCAAAGGGCCGCTATTGCTATTACAACAACATAAAACAAAAACAAAATAAACTTTTATATTTTATAAACTTTTTGCATTTAATCCTAAAAAGATAACGTTATTATACCCTACACCACCATAGTGGGGAGGGTATATTGGACTTGTGTTGATGTTTGTAACGCCCAGAAATACTGGTCCAGCACCCACCTTAAAGTATACCGATCGACTCAGAATCATTTTCTAAGTCGATTTAACGAAGTCCGTCCCCCATAGAAAGTGCAGATATTTCGATAAAATTTGGAACGTGATATTTTTCGGCCCAACGACGGATGGGATTAAAACTGGTGAAAATCGGTCCATTATTTCACCTGGCCCCCATAGAAATGTCTTCCCGAACTTGTGGTTTACCGATCATAAATGTTTGAATTATGCAAGTATCCACACAAACTTCATCACAAATGAAGCCAAATCACATCTATAAATTTTGTGCAGATTGGTCCATAAATAATCAAATTTCTAAAATCCTGAAGTACCGACCTCAAACCGATTAAGAATTTGTGGTCAATCGTAAAGACCACAAAGTTGCTACAACACCGATTAACTGCAACCCATTTGCACAAGCTTTCACAGCGTGTACAAGCGAATGAAAGAGTATTCCAAATAAATTAACTAAAAAATTTGTGGAGAGTATACCGAGACGTATAAAAGGTAGTATACGAAATAACTTGCTGTGAACTAATTTAGAAATACTACTATTACCTAATGTTTTTAAAAGCTGCAAACTTGAGTACGAGCGTTATTTTCTTAGAATTTATACGTTTAGCTTTCATTTATAAATTATACTGTTAAATATTAAACATAAAATAAATCATAAAAATCATTTACTAATTTTCTTTCTTAGTTTTATTTGTATGCAATAACAAGTGCCTTCTCTGTGTACATAATAATCTGTGTTTCGGGGCGTATGATTAATAATAATCATACGTATGCATAACATTCTGTTACTACAATATTGGCGTGGTTTTGTAAAATTATTGATAAACTACGATTATTTAGTAGAGTGATATTTAAAAAACTTTTATATTTATAGATCCAAAGGTCCAAAAATACATTTGGGAGTAAAATGAAACTACCTATATAATTTTCTTAATTTACTCAGACACATATGTGTGTTTTCAAAATCTAAGTTAGTAAAAAATTCAAATAAAAAGACACAGCTGGTGCTAGAAAAGTCTTTCAAAATATTTTAGTGATTAGTTAAAAAAAGAAGACTCAAAAAAACATTTCATAAAACCATCTGTTTAATTACAAATTCTAAAATTTTTCTTAAATTGTTAAATTTTTCCATAATAAAATAATTTTAACGGAGCTAATTGTTCAAATCACAAGTGATGTTGTAGTGTTGTAGGAGTTGTATGTCATCTGAATTTACAATAGCTATACAAATGTTGTTCATAATTTCAATACAAGTATTTTCTACCACACATACTACATTTTTTTACATGATTTTCGAATGTTATTTGAAAATTTCAGTATCTATTGGCAAATGTTGAAATATGTCTTATTCAAAAAATTAAAGAAATAAACAAACCGTAACACTCAAATCATAAACTGATTGACAAATTTAATGCAAGAAAATAAAACTAATAAGCAACACATTTAAATAATGTAATTTAATTGTATGTGTTTAGTTTTTAAAAAAACGATTATTCATTTTTACTTACTTGACTTAATTGTTAAAATGCCAGCATTTTATTTTTCTCACAGTGCTGAAACTAATTTGTTTTTCTTCTTTGTATTATTAATTTTTAATATTTTACTTTTGAAATTTTGAATGCTTGACAGCATAAACGTACAACTATGCTCAAAATTATGTTTACAATCAGACAGTTGTAACACAAGAATGATAGAAATATAAATTACGCCATCATTAATTCAAAAATTGAGTTTTCTGTGCATATTGGTCAAATGACGTAACGAAATTATTTGGCATTTAAAGTCAACAAGACAGTGGGACATTTTCTTATTTTTTTCCCTTAAACAATTTGATAAGAAAATTGTTTTCATTTTGTTTTTATTTATTTATAACATTATGAAAATTATCAAGTATTGAAAGAATATATAAAACTAGCTAAACCCGGTGTGCTTCGCTACCCCCTCGTTATAAAATGAAACGTATTTATATATTTACAAACATTTATTTATTTAATTTTAATGTATTTATTGCAATTCTTTAGCTTTAGTTTGCCCATCAGGAGCATACACATATACACGGAATATTAACCTTGAGCTTTGTTAACAGTCATCGCAAACGCTAACCGAACAGGAAAAAATTGTTTAAAATCGAATGGTGAATCTGTTGGTAGCATTGGAATGCGTAGAAAAAGTACATCTGTACCTTTATATTTTCCTGTTATAATGGTCGCTTCTACTAAATTATTTCTCAATTGTGTCGAGTGCCATTGCAAAGCCATGGTGATCGTTATTACGCAGTAAAATAATTGGCACTCCAATTTTAAGTTGTAGCACATGTGGTGAAAAGGCCGGCACATCGAGTGAATTTAAGTGATATCCACCTTTTCCATATGGAAACATAATAGGATACTGAAGCGCGTCATATGAGCGATGCATTTCAGTGGGCGAGGCCATGCCCCTTTGTGCACGTATAAATATCCTATTGTGAAAATTTAATGACGATCGGTCCAGTAGTTACGACTATATTACGATTTTTAATTTTCCTAAAAAGGGGCGTGGTCCCACCACTTTTCTCCTGGTACGTATTCCTAATTATGCCAATATCATATGTACCACATATCATTGACGTATGTAGGTCAAAAAGTGCCCAAAATATGGCGCTTTAAATTTTTGGGTTATATGGGCCCCGTTTGTACAATCAAAACTTCATATAGCCTATTATTACTTCCAGAGTCACAGTAACATGCTGTGAAAAGTTCATGAAAATTGGCTCAGCCGTTTTGGAGTCCATACGTTACATACATACATACATTCATATTTATATATAGATTTAAATTATTATAAAAAATAATATTTTTTGAAGTTTATTTTTTTTTTACTTTATTTTGTTATTTTATTATGTTTTCTTTTTTGGCTATTAATATTTTATTAATTTCCACATTAAGTGATCTTCTCTAACGTACATAATACATTTAAGAAAGAGTTTTTTCACTTCATGGCATTTCACCTTCTTTTATGTGCTTTGCTTCCTTTAAACGTTTTTGCAAGTATTTATTTGCAGCAGGTAATTTTTCCCCATTTATTTTAATAAAAACTTGATCACAAGACTTTAAAGTAACCAGAGATTTCTTAAGCCACCTTCACTTAAGTGAGTAACTCATGAGTATGATGAGTCTTCTAGAGATTTAGTGGCGATAATAGGGTCTTTATATTTCATTTATGACATATGTATATAACCCAAGCCAACTTCTCTAGACCATCACAATTCTGGTTCTCCAGCTCTTTTTTGTGATTTGCTTTTTGCTTTTCTTCTTGTTCTATTGTTGTACTAAGGGTTTTATTTTACCTGCAAAAATCGGAAGAGAATTAAAGCACTGTGTTATTTAAAACTAATAATTTAAATTTACCCACATCTTCTGCACATCTTCCAAATCAGGAGTATTATCTACCTCTATATTTGCATTAGTGCCTAAGATCCATTTGTTGTACCCCAGAATATACGTTCGAAGTCTTAATTAAAAATTCTTGATGATCTCCTTCCTCCGTTAGGTTTTGATTTTAGAGTTGCTCTGTTACTTAACCCTATGCGTAATAATGAAATAAAGAACTGCACAAAAAAATACATTTCATATATTAAATTTCTTTCATAATCGTCCTGTATAAAATGTAAAGAGCAAATTCTCTCCCTATGTATCCTAATAAAGTCCGACCGATTGCAAAATTTTATATAAATTTTACTTTGCTCTTAATTGTTATTTGGAAACGAATAAAAGGATACAGCTGAAGTAAGATTTATTAAAAACAAGCACTACATTAGTTTTTAGCACAATTGCTCACTTAATTTTTTACCATCAAATGCACCTTACACACGGTTTTTAAAATACTTATTATTTTTTTACACGATATTTTATTAATTTTAGTACAAAATTCTTTATAATTATCGAAATCCAATTAATACATTTTTGGAGAATTGTCAAAGTAATTTTAATTGCAAGATTGCCAAATCTCGCATAATATATAGATTTTTTTCGGGGAAAATTAGGAATTAAACAAGAATATATTGACTTCTCGGGCTTTCTAATTTTTCTTTTTTTACCGAAGATGCATTTAAAAGCGTATTCATAAAACACAGAAGCCAATTCCAAAGCGCATTCATACAGGGTAATAAATTTTTATGAACGTCATCACCTTTTATGAATGCGTTTTGGGGCTTACATTAAACGTTCTAACTCACGGCCGAATTACGATTTTTTTTATAGCTGACAAAAAATTGCTGTAGAAACTTTTTAACGCTCGGTTTTAATTTAGGAGTTATAGGCGTTTAAACTTTAAATGTTAATTTATAAATAACTTTTGCAGTATAAATCCGGTATGGTTGGTATTTGTATCAATCTACAGCTTTTTAAATACCTTTCGATCGATGTATAATTTGTTTAACCCATTAGGTGACAATTACAGGAAAAGTGCTTGTTTTAAAATTTTTGTCAATATTTCAAACAAGTTCATTTTTAAACATTAATAACTTTAGTGTACTTAGTGATGTGTTGAAAAAAAAATTTTAAGTAAATAAATTTCTATGTTTGTGTATTAGGAACTGTGTTTGTAGCTCCTCAGGTTGGTCTAAAAAGTGGATTTTTGTGCAAAAATGCCAGCTTAATATATTGATGATTGGTTCAAAATTTTTACTAATTAATAGTAATCATACAAATAAAAGTTTTTAATACAAATACACCCTTAAATAATTTGGAAATACATAGAATAGGCAACCCTTGCACTGGTTAAACTACGTCATATCATGCGCATGTCGTAATCTATTTTTCTATCATTCTTGCTTGTATCATACAATTTACAACATACAACATCACTTATGAATTGAACAAATATATATCTTCTTACAAAACAATACCAAATGCCATAAATATTATTTTACAAATAATTTAATAAAACTTCTTTATTAGTTTCTAATTTAAACTTCATACATTTTTACGAGTATTGTAATGACATTTTGATTTGTATCGTAATCGATTTTTTATTTTTTATTTTTTTGCTGTTTTTAACAACAGTTTGAACCGCAAAGTTCTTATTAAAATGAATATATTTCATGTTTATCTAGACAAATGATGCCATTAAATATTTCCAATACGTTTAGTTGTAAGAGTATTATGTACTTTTGTTGTGTATTTTTTTTTTTGTTTTATATATCAAGAAAACAACAAAAAATGGTAAATTGTTTTTTTTTCTAACAAAGAACAAAGTCAACCACACATTGATTTTTGGTTAGATTCGTTGTTTGTTTTATGTTGGTTTGGGCCAAAAAGAAGTATACAAATGTATTGGTACTGCAAAGAATGAAACCTCAAAAATAATTGTATCTGTCTGAGTGTATAAGTTTGTAAAAAATAAATCTGCATAGAAAATGGTGTTGCCAGAAGGATTTTGGCAGGAATTTTTGTAGATTTTTTCTTGATATTTTTTAATTTTCTAAAGTATTTTTTAAAAGTTACAAAATAATTTCTAAACCTGCTTTAGTTTAAAATGGGTGAATTTATATTAAAATATAAATACGCTATAATATCTGGTAACTGCAGTTTATATAACCATAAACCCAAATACTCAGTTACAATATACATACTCGTATGTATGTATATAAATCTGTATGTCATTTTACAATATATTGTGTTATTTACGAATATTTGTTTAAATCTTTTACATGTTGTACATGTTTTTCTTAACAACAAAAGATTAAACAACACCAGCAGAACCTTAAAAAAACCCCTAGGATCTACAAGTTTTAAATAATGTTTATCTTGTGTGTCTTATTTATTTTGTTAACGTAATACATTTTTTGTTCTTGATATTTTATTGAGTTTGAGAGTGTATGTTGGCCCTTTAAGGATTAAATAGAAATTATTCGACATAAATTGGTATTAGTAGTGTAAAATATTACAAAGAAATATTCCAACAATAAAAACACATACACAGCAAGAACCAAATGGACGAAACAAGACAAGAATCAATGAATTGGGTCCATGTCAAAGCGCCATAATGCCAACGTAAACAATTTTTTTCAAAAAAAAAAAAAAAAACCAAAAAAGCTTTAGCAAATTAAGCTCAAATAAGGTTAATATAGTTGAAAAATAAAAGAATACTTATAGAAATAGAAAGGATTTGTTGTCTCCTTTATATTTGAAACATTATTTAATAATAGATTTTTCTAAAAGAATTGTCTTCAACCATTTGTATTTGTTGTTATTTGCCTCATAAAAGGCAGATAATATAAGCTGGAGTATCTTGTTTGGCAGTAGCAAATCTTAAAGATGTCATTTATTTAGCGATAACGTGTCACAACTAGTTATTTCCCTAGGAGATATAATTTAACCCCCAACTATTTCAAATATATGACAGTCGTCCTGAGCGGCTTATGAACTCTACAATCGATACGTAAAATCTCTATTCGAGACATTCTGTCCAATGCGCCATTTGTCACACATTTCCGCACCAGCCATGTTGAATTTGTAAATCTTGGTCACAATTAAGCTTTTGGAACTCAAAACCCCAATTGCAGAAACTTTGTCAACCAGTTTATTAATAGCGGTCATATAGAGCCTCATAAGCCCGTTAATAGCTTTAATTATACGATAGTGTGCTTTTGCAAAATTTAGATAACTTATAATGTGTTTAAAAAAAATTATTTTTTTTTCTCTTTTTGGGAATAGGGGAAGTTATAACAAAAGGAATAGTTACTTAAATACTTAGATATCTATCTTATAACATAAAAGAATTCAAATTCAATTTCTAATTGATTTGTAGTTCAGTTGTCCCCAAATGCCAAATAATGACGAAGAAGTTATGTATTAGTATTAATATAAATTAAAATAATAGCTTATGCATAATATATATCCCAAATTGTGTCCTTTCTATATCTATCTAGAGTTTTCTGGTTCTTTTTTCCACATTTCCTTGGAATATCACTAATATTCTTGGAATACCACGATTAGGAGAAAACCAGTCTTCAGCCTTCAGTGTCCTCACAAGTATCATCGTTAATCTTTAGCGCTTTTATATTGGCCTTAACTTCTAATTGCTGTGCCCTTTTCTGTAACTAGAGAAGACTTGATCGAATTTGCATCCACTGCATTGAAATTTTCGTCGATATACTTAATTAGATTTTCAGTACTTCAATTTAAAAGTTTCAAATATACATTAATATATCTAAGTGTTACATAGAGAATGACTTAATTATGTCCACCTAATTCTGTAACAGAGTCAGATGGTATATAAAAAGGGTAAATTCAAAATGTAAATTCAAAATGTAAATTCAATGCAAATTGAAATTAATTTAATTTATGAAAATTTACAAATCAAAATTCTTGTGCTTTTACATTGTGTTAAATATTTTTAAGTGCTAAATTGATAAGACCTTTTTCTTTATGGCTTTTTTATATGTTTCACAAAAAAGTATAAATTGTCTTAAAACTTCAATAAAATTTCATACAGCTTATTTTATTATGCAGCAAATTTTAATCAAGAAGTTTCCTTTGAAGTAAATATTTGAACAAAAAGGTTTTATCAGTTCTCTTATATTTTACTTTGTTGCATAAAGTTTTTAACTGAAAATTTAAAAAATATATTGACTAAAAGGTTTTTGTTAAATTATTCAACTTTTTCATATGCAAATTCTTAAATTAAGGTAAATAAAAAAGGAAACAGACTTCGAATAGAATTAAGCCAAAAAAGGATGTCAATTTAAAAGCAAGTGAATAAGTTAAGTTTGAGTAATCACTTCTGTTTTGTTTTTTAGAATTGTTGAATATTGTTACGATCCGCCTGCTGTCTAATGAATTTTAGGATTGCACTAGGCACGTACTGGTTAAGCTCGTCGGCAACCTTAATTTACAGCCGTAAACAAAAATGCCTACAAAAACAATAAACTTTGTAATCGAAAAAACTATATCACCCATTTTGAAATTAAATAAACGAATGCCCAAGGGCCAGATGTTTCACACCCTGTTTTATTTTGTTGCTCTCCTTTAGATTAGGCCCATTTGGTGCAATTTTTTGTTTGTAACCTCAATAACTTTTTAACGGTGTAATATATTGTTTTGAGGTTACGACTCACGTGTTTTTTTTTTCGTAACAATATTATATTGAAAATATTTGGTATCTAATGTAAAGCTGTACGGAAAAAAATAAAAAGTTACTTATCTTGTATTACAGATCATTTGGACCAGCAAATATTTCAATTTAATATAATACAAAACACGAAGCTTTCATTGTAAATATGTAGTAAGAAGATCAATTGAAGTGAAGTATTTACTACACCGTTTTAGAAAACCAAGGCACCAGAACGCTTCTTTTGACACTTGAAAATGTGTTTGGTCCAGCTGACATCACACTGGATTCTCAAGCGTAGAACTTCAAGATGCCTTAATATTTACAACGCCTATAAAAACAGATGAAGCAATATGATCTGTCGTGCGTTTGTGTGTTAACATACAACATTGACTCTTATGTGCATTAAAATCAACTCTATTTGCACAACCCCAATCTGAGATTGTCCTAAGATCTTTGCTACTACTTATAATCTTAGATTAAAAGTAGTAAAGTAAATATTTAAATAGTGAATTTACAAAAATAAAATAAATTATTGAACAGAAAATAGTTAAATTTTTTTTATCTTTTGGTACTCACTCACTCACTCACTCACGTTCAGTTGGCCAGTCTTCTGGATTGTGATGTTGATAAAATGTCCGATGATGTGATAGTTATTTTCTCTTGAGAATGGTTCCTTTATAATTATAAATTCCAAATATATCTTGATCAAAAAGTTTACTAGATACACCCTGACTTGTTGTAGTTATACTGTTTAATTTTAACTTTAGCAAATTGAGAAATCCAAAAATATGATTTCCAAAAAAATATATAGTCGGACACAAATTAGCAGGAGTCCACAAAAATAATTCCGGTTTACTATGTAGGCTTGATTTTGTTAATTAAAAGAAATCGAGTTCACATAACGTTTGGTGAATGAAATCCGAACAAGTCTAAAAGTAAAAAAAAGCGTAAAAAAAACTTATTTATTTTATGATTTATTTATTTTTGTAGAATTATTGCTTAAGAATATTTATAAAAAAATTGACTCCTGAACGATTTGCTTTCCTTATTTTCTTTAGCAGTTCCCGCATTGATATCTGAATGCTTTCTGTATTTATGATTCTTAGCTCCTTTTTGTCTTTATTATAAGAGAATCAACATTTTTGGCTCTATACCCGTTTGCATAAACTTTCCTCTTCAAATGATCCCAAAAAGTTTCAATTGGCCGTAAAGGTGGAACATTCGGGGGGTCAATTTCTTTTCGCACAAATTCTATTTTTTTACCCTTAAGATTCTCCAATGTGGCCTTCGCATAATGTGAGGATGCCAAGTCTGGCCAAAATTTGGATTTTTCTCTTCCATGGTCTTTTTGGATAAATTGGCTAAGTGCTGACACACATTGTTCATTAAAAACTTGAGCATTGACAGCCAAACCAACTTTAAAAAAACTGGGTCGCTGATTCCACGATCGCTTATGACTAGCCATAACAAAAATGTTCCTAAAAACTTTGTCTTTCGAATAAACTAAGCTTTTTCGGCTGCTTTGTGACTGGAAGGTTCAAAATAATATTTTGGCTGCCATTTGCTGCCTTATACGGTAAAATATGACTCGTCATCCATCACGCATTTGTATTGGTATGAGCAAGAAAAGTAATTTCGGGAGAGTTCTCGTAATCTGCATTTTATAGTCTTTTGCTGTTTTTTTCCTCTTTTTCTGAACTCCCATAGATTCCAAGTATTTCCTAACTATATTTTTGTTACATTTATATTTCTTGGCCAATTGGCGATAAGATTTTGCACTGCAACCTGCTGTTTCGGTGTTCAATTTTGAGCGAACTTTGACAGCTGGCTTATTATTCAAAAATAAATTAATTGTGCTATAAACAAATGTTTTTTGAAACCCATATCCCTAAATATTTAAAAATATCAATTTTAGTTTTTTTCTCGGTTGTTTTTCACAAAATTTAAAAATTAATTTGCGGCGATTCAACTCGTTTAGTGACATTTTCAAAACTAATTTTCGCTGACCAACGCATACTTTATTTTTTATTCATAAGTAGATATTACACTTAAATTTACCGTTCAAAGTGTTGTTGTAAATATTATCTGTGATTTTTTAAAAACAGTATTTGACTTGTTCGTATTTCATTCACCATACGTTATACTTCAGTTTTATAATTGCAGTACTCTCCCGAAATCGTAGAGAAATTTTTATACTTTTAAATTCCAAACAAATTCATCAGTTATATTTCAGTTATGCAAAAACCCTCTACAATCTGTTTTTCGAATGATATAATTCGAAACTTTTTGTTAAATTAAAGGGCACGTTGCGCACACACGCAGATATATAGAAACCTATAATTATTTAATTTTACTCCTCCTTAATAACGGAAATAGTTTATTATTAATTATTTGCTAATTATTTATTACTTATTCAGTTGTTCACCAAGAAATAAAAAAAAAGAACAAAGTAAAGTGAAAATCATGAACATTATTTAATGTCAAGCCAGCCTATCAAAGTCCCATCAGCAATATTCTAAAAGATTAAAGAAGTACATAGAGGGGCAAACAGAACAAAAAAATATTGCGTCGAATTTTCCTATTCTGCATTAATTTACAATATATATGTATGTATGTACATTTAACGGTGTACATATGTATATAAGTACGTACTTTATAACATATCGAAGACCACAACCTTATGAAATATTATTCAATGTAATCTTAACACTGATTGCTCAAATCAAATTAAAGAAAACTCTCCCTTTTCCTACTAGTACTATGGTCAGAGGGTATAATAACATTTTAGTTTCAATTAATATTAGTTTTACAACCATAACAATATACCTTATACTACTACACTAGCATATGTGCTACAATATACATATATAGCTATAGTTAGTATATTTTGTTTGTAAATAGGTGCTTAAGCTAAATTTACGACAAAACATAATTGCAATCAAAGAAACATTAAATATAATTATTTTTATTTCCAAATGCCCAGCAAAAACTTCACTAACAAATTAAGTTAAAAAGTAATAGGAAATTATCGAAAAGACCACTTACAAATCTACTAGAAAAAGTACATATTTTTGTTCGAGATGTCCCAAAAGTAATCCATTATAATATTGACACTTTCAACTAATAAATTAATAACTTATTTTTATACTTAGAAGTTCTAAATATGTAATTAAAAAAGTTGCAAAAAATAATTGGTTATTAATTAGCTAAAAAATATTAAATTTCACTACATACAATTGTGTTTTCTTAAACATAAAATATAATTACTTATTAAAAAACTTATTAGAAGCAAAAATATTATATATTAAAAAAACGTTCAATTAAAATTACTTACCAGTAATCTAAATAAAAAATATTCATATTTGTAATAATTGGTTTTATTGAAAATTTATTTAAAAATACATTTAATGAATTATGTCTCACAAGAATATTTATGTCGATTTTTTAATGTTAATCTAATTTCTTTTTCCAAAAAAATTTATGTTCGCCTTGACTAACAAAAGTATATATAAAGCATTTTAAAATGAATTTATATATTTATACATATATATTTGTAATACTTACAAAGAGCATATTCATAATATTTAAACAAAAATTGGAATCTTACATAAATTAAAACTTAACAAAAGTTTTGCACATATTATAAGCGGCAATCGTTTCATCCTTTCTCTTCCATAATTGTTGTCAAAGTTTTCACCTATAAAAATGTATAGATATACATATGGGCTATTTAAAATTTTTTGAGCACCTGCTGAAACCGACATACTATGGCTCTTATTCCGTTAAGTTTTATGAATAAAAAAAAAAAAACGTTGTACAGAGTTTTGATGAATATACTTGAAGGATATGATGTGCAAATTTTTACGTTGAAAAGTTTTTACCTTAAGAATTGGTGGTCATCTAAATTTCGAAATATTAAAAAAACGACTTGAAACTTGCAAGAGTTTTTTCATCCATTCCGTATTCTTTGTAATAGTTTTTAGCTTTCAGATCCAAGCCAATACAAAATATAGTCACTAGACTTGGAGGATATATTCACAAAAAAAAATTGATATCGCTGCTGGGTGAAAAGTTCCATGTGGTTTACAAGTGAAACGAAAATTTTCCGAATTTTCAACTTTTTAAAGATTTTACATAGTATTTTTGCGCCGTTTAATAAAAATTAGTTTTAAGCGCAGAATTAAAAAAAACTGTATAATTTTATAAAGTTTGAAGTATATCAAGTTGGTGTCAGCGCACCAATAACGTATCACTGAGATCACTAACTTGAAAGAAATTAGCGTAAATTTTGTAAAAATGTATCTTTTGTGCGTGTGACAATCTGAATAGTCTTTTAAGTTGGGTAGTGTATTGCGTGATGTGAGTAACTTCATAAAGGGTACCTCCGAGGCGAAAACGCACTTTAACATTTTTAAACGCAAACATTTTATGAACTTTTGAAAATTTTTGCAAAAACAAAACATTTTTTTAAGCTTTTTTTATATCAAAACATGGCATGGAAACATGTTTAGGTAAATAGATTCTTCGCGATGGACTAAGCTAATAAAGTGCAAAAAAAAAAGATTTTTTTTTCAACCCGGGCGCGTGCAGCGGCAGTTTTTCCCAAACACATTTCGCTTTGTGACAACTAAAGCGCTGTATCAATTGCGCCGAAAAGAACATCGAATAGAATACTTTACTGAGCTTGATACTAAAATTGAAAATGCACGAAAAAATTTTAAAGATTTAAAATTTTATGGAGGAAAAAAATGTTTTTAACCTCAAAAACTATAATATATTATAAATTTTTTTTAACTTAAAACCGCAGTAAAAATGATTAACGCGAACGAACGAATCGACATTGATTTCATACAAAAAAAAAAAATTCAAAGTGCCGGAAATTTTCGAAGTTGCCCATATGTGTATTAATACATATTTGATATGTTTCTTAAGTTAATATAATCAAAATTACAATTTCTTCCTTATTTTCCTTGTTTATATTATATTCGCATTTGACTAAATCGTTCTCAGACTTAATTGGATACCGTTTAGTATATTTAAGTGATCTTCCAAATGAGGATGTAAAATATCAGCTAAAACCTCGAAAACTCCGTTATTTTGTCTTTCAATTTTATCTAAATAATTTAAATATTAAACACAAACACATGCACATATTTACATACTTACATGTATGTATGTATACCTACGAAACATAATTTTTTTTTCTTTCTTCAACTTCCTTTTGGATTTTAATGATATTATCTGTAATGTATGCAAATGTATGTGCATACAAGTATGTGTGCACATAAATATATCTACATATGTATGTATGTATATAAAAATGAATGTTAGTCTGTCTTTCTGTATGTTTGTGCTTAATAGGAGGCCAAACCCTTGGACCGATCTGACTGAAATACATGTTACTGTGACTCTAGAAGTAATAATAGGCTATATGAAGTTTTGATTGGACAAACCGCCCGTATAACCCAAAAATTTAAATCGCAATATTTTGGGCATTTTTTGATGTACATCGATGACATTTAATGCATACGGTATTGGCACAATTAGGAATATGTACCAGGAGAAAAGTAGGTGGGACCACGCCCCTATCACAATAGGGTATTCTTACGAAAGAATAAATTCTTGACTTGATATCACTTTCAAATGCGTCAAATTAATCAAGCAACCCGTATGGCCGTTAATTTCTAAATTCACTCGATGTGCCATATGCGGAAAAACGTCGATTTAATTAAACTCTTATATTCAAAACATACAAAACAAAAAGTAAAAAATGTTTAATAGAGTGAAAAGCGGAATGTTTTCATCCTAATTTTTACTTTTATTAAAAAATTTTTTGCTTTCAGAAAAAATGATTCCAAAAGTCCTTAAAGCTGAAAGTGCACACCAAGCGTTTACGCGTTTCTCGCGTCAAAACAACTGTCAAAAATGTAGAATCAATGTAGTCGTATGTTTTTAGTTACACACTTAAAAGCGTAGGAATCGTTGACGCTGGAAAAGCGAAAGGTTCGTTTACTTTCTACTTTTGAAAACGCTGCAAGCGGCAAACAGCTGACATCGACAAATGAAAAGAAATTTATTTTAAAGGTGATGTCACTAAAAAAAATACAGCTGATCTTACGACATCACCTCCGGCAGTACATATACTCGTATATAAACTGGCAATACTTGACGATAAAAACGTTTAGAAAACTATAAACGCATTGACGCTTAAAAGCGAGTTGTGGACCTCCAGCTTAAGTAGAATTACTAAAAAACTACTATTATTTGATATTTTTTTTTATTAAACCAAATCCGCAATAGTTTTTTAAGGTTGATTCTCAAATTTGGCCAATAATAATGAAATAGTCTTAAATTTATAAAGTTTTTTGCTTCCCCTTTTAAAAAATTAAAATGTGTAGTACGGCCTTTTGGATTTTCGGTGACGATATATAATCTTGATGTTTATTCAATCTTATTTAATTCTAAACCAATATGGATATATCCGCTTATTATTCTAAGATAAAATATCAAATTTAGTCATGCGACATTATCTAGATTCTCTTAGATTATTGGAATTAATGGGTTTTTATCTTTAAAAGTTTAAGAAACAAAAGCATTTTTTAGTGATAAGCTTTAAAAAATATCATCTCAACCTTTCTTCAAAACCAACTTTTGCCTTTCAAAATAGCTCATGTACCCAGGGGTTCATATGCGTTGTTATAGGTTAATTAACAAGAGACTGGGGAAGGAAAGACTAAGGAGACAGGAGAACACCACAAGGTTGGATTTATGTCCTCTTTCGACCAACTGATGAGTTTTGACGTAAAAGTTGGAAAGATAGTAGTTTAAGCAGATATAGTTGTAATTCTGGTGAAAATGAAATTTTTCCTTCGATCAGTGAGATTATGTAGGTATGGGAGCCGTTATGAAAGCTGACATTAAAACTTCATATAGACTTCACAGAGCGTCTGGCGATCCTACAAGCATTGTCGTACCAAATTTCATGATGATTGGTCTATGTTTGACCGTTGCATCCTATATAAAGTCCAGTTCCGAAAATAACTTAAATGCACATAAATCTTTTATTAGTGTCAACAGCATGTTTAAATTAGACATAAATAAAATCAATATTCATACCCAATTTTTGATGATCGATTCATATTAGACGGTAGTCCCCAAATAATGTTTACTTCGAAAAATCACCTAAATGCGCATAAATTATTTATAAATATCATTATAAATTTAACTTCAACACAAATAATTCGCCAGCATGGCCCGTAATAGGTCATACTAGCTATGAGAACCACTTCCAAAAACTCATTAACCAACATAAACATCGAACCGAAATTTTACTATTTACTTTTGTAAAAGGTGGTCCCTAATTGAGCATGACTCCCGTACAAACTCCACTTCCGAGAATAACCACAGAGTATAAATAGTTGACAATTTTAACGTTCTAAAAAGCCAAAATCAGTTTTCTAGGGTTTCTTGGTACTGAATTTATTATGTGTTAAAGTTACACGCTGAAAAATTATAAACAAAGCATAAAATTATTATAACTATTTTTATAAAGATAAATAAACCTAAAATAAATAGAAATTACTGTGCAACATTTTGTGAAGTTCTTTCCATATTAACTGATTTGGTTGTGGGTATATAAAATTCGTACAGCCTAATATAGACTGACTTGTTTTTATACCCTACACTACAATAGTTGGCAGAGTATATTGGATTTGTGCTGATGTTTGTAATGCCCATAAATATTGGTCCACCACCCACCATTAAGTATACCGATCGACTCAATTCCTGAGTCGATTTAACGATGTCCGTCCATCCGTCTGTCTGGCTGGCTGTCCATGTAAAGCTTGTGTGCAGAGTATAGTTCGCAAATTTTGAAGATGTTTCAATAAAATTTGGTACGTGATATTTTTCGAATGAGATTGAAACTGGTGGAAATCGGTTCAATATTTTACCTGGCCCCCATACAAATGTCCTCCCAAGTAAGAGTTTAACGATCATAAATGTTTGAATTATGCAAGTATCCAAACACATTTAATCACAAATGAGTAGTCAAGGAAGCCAAATTTTGTGAAGATCGGTCCGTAATTGATCATAGCTCCCATATAAGCCCAACTTCCGAAAACCACTTTAAAGTGCATAACGCTCTTAAAAATTATGATATCAAAATAATATTTAATGCAATTATGTTTCGTAAATATACAAATAATAAGGTAGAATTTTATGATGGTGGGTTACATAATTAGTCGAAACTCCAATATAAGACCCTCTCCGTAATTCACTTTAACCTTCATACATATAGCTTTATAAAGTTATAATATCGAGATAAAGTATAGCATGCATAATACTAAATTTTTGGATGATGGGCACATAATAGGTAATATTTGCCATATACCGCCCATTTCTGGTGAACTGTTTTTACACATATGCTAGGTGTAGAGCATTATATGGTCGGGCTTGGCCGACTATACCTTCTTACTTGTTGTTGCTGTAAAAGAAAAAATGTATATTTTTTGGCCAATTTTCATTGGCTTATATGTTGGTGGATCTTTGGTTAGCATGGTTAGATCGACTTGGAAAGGAGCCAGAATATATAGACTTCTTGATTCTACAAGCATTATTTCAATGTGTTACAAATGGAATGACAAGCTTAATATACTCTCCATCTTTTTGTTGATGTATATAAAAACTGGCTGTAAATGCGAAGGCGTAAAAATTGCCAAATACTGAAAAGTAGAAGAACTATTCTGACCTTTCCTTTTTCTAAGTTTGTAATGACAAAATGCTAAAAGAATTCCAAGTAGTAACGAAATTGGCAAAGGTTTACCTAAATAAATACACACATTTATAAATACAGCAAATACCACAAACTCTTGAGTTTATAGACTTTCAAACAGGAAAACGTGTAGATAAACAGTATGTTGGTTGATTTGTACTCGTATATGTAGCATGTGGTTTGACTACGAGTGAGAAGTTCAGACAAATATACTTTTAAAAGGTATAATGAATAATTTATTAGATGATTATTTTGGCATTTTCAAGTTTTAGTCTTCCTATATGATTTTATATATTATTAGTTATTTTAGCTGTGGCAAGCTAGAGTAGGGTATTATTTAAGTAGAATTGGCGTTGGATGGTATCGATATTGATTTTGTAAAGCTTTTTGTTTTTTGTCTATGATTACTTTTATAATAGTAGGTGAGCTTACCCAGCTACACCCGTTTTGTATACACAAAAATATTCGAAGTTAAGGAAAAGTATAAGTCAAATTGTAAGAAATAAAAAAATAAAAATATAATTAATAAGAAAGTCTTAATAAAAATCATTTTATAAAGGATATTTAAGTTAAATTTAAATTGAGGTTTTCAAAAATAAAAATTTATAATTTTTTTTGAAAATATTTAACTAATTTCAGTCCTTATTTTTCCGTTACAGGTATATGAGTTTGAGTTGTATTATTTATGTATTTTTGTACTTGTTGCCTTTTGTGCCAACTACTCATTAGACACAACAATACCCACACAGGATTCTATCCTATTCGTTTCTATCGAGTATCTATCAATAGTTTATATTTAGTTATTCAGATAGTTTGCTATTAAATTGGTTGGTTTATTTTTTTATTTTGTTGGTCGGGTGAGTATCAAGAGTTTGTTTGCTTTATTTTGTATACAATTGTTGCGGTTTTCGGATTTTTTGTTTGTTGCTGCTATTTTTACTGTTTTGTTTAGGTTACCAAACTCTGTTACATTTGTTTTAGTCCAATTTATTTACCTCTACTTACCTTCACTCTTCATATACTGCAGTACTCTAACATAAATTTTATACACATTCAGCATGAATTTAGTTTATTTTATATTCTTTAGTTTTTACCTTTCTCCTTTTTCTCCATTTTAAGCCAAAAACTAATACAA
Source organism: Bellardia bayeri (assembly GCA_950370525.1). Lineage (NCBI taxonomy): Eukaryota > Metazoa > Arthropoda > Insecta > Diptera > Calliphoridae > Bellardia > Bellardia bayeri. The sequence goes on along the minus strand of OX493266.1, from coordinate 43,348,118 downwards.
AAAAAAAATGTAAATATTTTCTAATGGAATAAAGTAAAATATTATAGCCTGGATTGATTGTTAGTTAGTTTCGTTTCAAATGCTGCTAGTGTAGTTCTATTTATGCATCCTTTTTTAGGGTAAAATGCAAACACAAAGAAATATTCAGGCCTTTAGTTAGCTATATTTAATTGAATAAGTTTTCTTAGAATATGATCAAACCTTGTCAGTAATTTAAAAATTCCGTCAAATTCCGATTTCCAAGTAAATGTTAATATTTTAGTACAATTGCATTTTAACCCATATTATCGCAAGACATTAAAATAACGACATTTTGTTATAACTGCTCCGTATTTTCAAAAGTAAGGCACCCTTGACTAATCTACTTTTTTTTACTTTCATTTATTGTATCTTCATTTAAAACGAACTAAAATTCAATTATTAATGCAGCCAGTGCCGGACGAAAATTGTTTGACCATTATATATTTTATTTATTAAGTTGGCATTCTTCCTTCTTGTCTTCGGCTCAGATCCACTGCATCCCTTCTTCTTAGTTGAATATAGCCACTATGTTTAATGTAGTGAGCTAATTGGTTTGGGTATACTTCAAGCTTTTTTAAGTGTTTTTCAGCATTTTATTTTTCTGGATCTCAGTTTTTACTAAGTTTACTAAGATTTTATATACCAGGGGGCAATTGTGATCATTCGTAGCAATTTGTTTTGGCGTCTTTGAATTCTGTCTACATTTGAAGCTGAGGCTGTTCCCCATAGCTTTATTCCATAACACCATATACGTTTTATGATTGAGTTGTAAATCAAGAGTTTGCCATCTCAACTTAGCTTAGAGTTTCTACCAATGAGCCAATTAATCGTTATTAATTTCAACTTCGTTTGAGTCAATTTTGCATCTATATGGGATTTCCATATAAGGCGTCGATAGAGGTGTATACCGAGGTCTTTAACTTAGGATTGTTTTGTTATTGCTTGATTATTGATATTAATAGGAGAGCATGATTCTACGCAATGTAAAGGTTATGTGTGTGCATTTCTACTCATCAACTTTTATCCCCTATTGATTTAACCAGTTTTCTAATTTAAATATATGATTTTTCAGGTAGTGAGATGCTTCTTGGGGGTTTTCATGAATGTTTAGAATATCAGTATCATCATCAAATGTAGATGTGTGATAACGATTGTTTGTTGACACATAAGATGTGTATATCAAGTATAAGAAGGGTCCCAGGATACTTCCTTGAATCACTCCTTCTTCAATAGGTTGACTTATCTATGGATAGATATTTTTCACCGGGGAAAATACTATCGCTCATGCATTTTGTCCCGAGCGGTTTTACTTTTACAAACTTATCGTCAGTAGGAAGGTTGCTATTATCGCAATTATGAAAATAGTGAAAAAGTTCTTCAAATCGGTTACGACTCATACATGATGCTACTGCTGGGTAATGTGTATCAACACTCTAATCCCAATACAATCTATAACGCGAAGCACTTTAGTAGTCAGATAACATCTAGAATATCAAAAATTTAAATCACTGCTCACTATGTTATGAAAAAACTAAACTGCAAAATGTATAAAATCAACGTGTTTGCAATAAAAAATAACCTAATTTAGGAGTAAGTGTTGCTAATTGGAGAGCAAATACGAGTACTAGCGCACCTTAAATGGGGCGATAGGAAAATAGTTTTTCCATACATGTCATATATAAACATATCTGCAAATAAGTAAATCATTAACTATCAGTAATACTGAAGTTACAAATTAGCAGATCACAAATCTACGTTATTCAATAATCATCATTCTGTACCAAGTTTTTGCTGGTTATACATAATAACTTTGAATTTTAGTTCCCCTTTTTAGTCTTTTCTGTGATCAAGAATTTTATAGCTGCCTTAGCTCAGCTTTACCTTGCTATTACACTCTTCTGTTTTACTTAATTAAATTTTCTGTACTATTTACAAGTAAATGTTTTACTAACAATCACTTTTTGTTAACCCTCCGATGAGTGAGAAGGTCCCTAGGGATCTTTTTGCCTTTTCAAACTGAAATTACTCCTACTTCGACCACTACAAAACCCAAATTCTAAGAAAAATTCGAAGACATGCACTTTATTGCTTTCAAGGAAAGGCACAATATTCTAATTTTATACTACTAGCAATAAACCATTTCTTAGAATTTTTTGTTTTTATCATCATCCCTAATGTCTTTGGGTTAAAAAAATTTAAAAAATTATTTTTGTATGTAGAATTTAGTTATAAACAATAAAAACAAAAAAAAAAAAAATTTATATGAAAAAAACATGATTTACAAAAAAGGTCCGTAGGGACCTTTTCACACGGCTGTGAAGTTCAGAACTGTCACTCATCGGAGGGTTAACTTCCCCGGTTGACTAAACATTTCCTGGCAACTTGACTGACATTGTATTGCTTTGTTTTATAATTGTTTCGTTTGATTCGCAGAAAACCTTTCAGCTGCAGTTTGTAACAGAAAAATAAAAAACTTAAGCTTATTGTATATAGTTATAACAACAGATTATGGAAACTTAAACAACTTTACACCTTAACTACTGTATTTATTATTATTTCAGTGAGGGTTGTAAACATGATAGAATTTTACTTTTTGATACATTTTAGACAGAGTCGGTACTACCGTGAATCATTTGGTAGAATTTCAAAATTCTGCTACATTAAAATATGAAATATAAAATAGATAAATATATAATTTAAATTACCATTTAAACCGAAGAGATGTTTTATAAAATTTCCTCATATTTATGATTCTTCACCCTAACCCTCCTGACACGGGTACCCTGGTACCCGAATGAACTTTAAAGTAAAATATATTCTAAAAAATAAACGATACAAAGTTGAGGTTCCGCAAGTTCCTTTAGCTAATTATTTTCTAAAGATTTTCATCATTTTAAGCTTTTCTGGTTTTTTTTTGGGTTGGCTATGAAGCTACTGAAAGAATTTTCGAACATTGGGAGCCGCTGAATTATTATTTCACATTAAATGATTTTGAGACTTATTCCAAAAACGAAAGTTAAACATTTAGTTTAGTTAAACAAGGATTTCAGAAACTTTAGAAGTTAACTCTTCTATTTTTTCAATATATTATTAATTTTAGTAATGCAAAGTAACTGTACTTTATTTTGCAAAGTAAGATGTTATCGATAAGTGAGATAGTAAAACAAAATAATATTCAGATTGGTGAAATTTATTGGGGTTGCTGTCTAACTGCCTTCTCTAAAAAAGTATGTACAAGATTAAGATCTTATGAATTCATTAATAATGTTATCCCTAATGTACCTCTTATAAAACTTGAGTACCATGTAGCCATTCCGAGGCATTGTGTGTAAAATTAAAATGATTTTTCAATGCGTTTGGATTCTTGTGTCAGTAAAATAAGGTCTTTAGGAAGTTCTCGTTGCATTTATGCCGCTGGGTGTATTTAAACTAATACTAACGTTCAAAGAAAAGTGCAGTATTTATATATGCCTTTTATTAATATTTAATAAATATAAAAAATGGTACCATGGAGGTCCGAAAAGTACATTTTATTAACATAGTTGTTCCAAAATGCAAAAAGCTGTTTCCATCCCTGATTTGAATTGTATTTCTTAAACGCCTTAAGTTATCATTTTTTGAAACGTAAGTTCGTTGGTTTTCTGCTAAGCAACCATCGCAAAATCTAAAACAATTTCGTAAAATAAAAAAAAAAATGGTGCACAATGGAGGAACTTGGGAAAAAGAAAAGTGAATCATTAATTTTTAAACAGTAAGAGCGATTGCAATACAATTTCCCATGCATAGAGAGGAAGTATTTTTGAGTTTATGTCTTGAATTTTCATCTCATAAGCCTACCATATGAGAAATTAAAAACGATCTCAATTCTTCGAATAATTTCGTAGATTATACTACATTATGAAATCTATTAATCGAGTACTAATAGGAAATTTTGTTAATTTTTAAAAACATATTAACATTTTCACAAATAAGGAATTAATGGAAAACTTTCTTTAAAAAACAAGACAAGAATGTGTTATTTTGAGTTTTTTGTGGAAACAGAAATTGTTTCAACTGACTCATCGGTAACAAAGATTTTTAATATTTTTTATATGTTTATTTTAAAGAAAGCTTTTCGAAAAATATTAATATATTATAAGTTTTCTTAAATTTGTAAAAAAATTCTTAAATAATGTAAAATGGCAAAAAAATAACATATTGAAAGTTTTTGAATTTAAATGCATTAAACTTTTGACGCTATGAAGATTTTTAAATTATTATTTAAAAATATTTAAAAAAATTGAGAAATATTGGTATTCGGTATTATCAAAAAATCAGACTATGGTGGCTACAAAAGTTCAATATTTAATTTTCATATGTGAATATCTCGTAATCTATAAGAGATATAGTTCCGATGAATTTTTTTTTTTTTTTTTAATATTCATCTAGTGGATTTCATTTATAGTATACGAGTAGTTGTAGTGTTCTTTAAAATCCGATTACAAACTTAGAATTGGGATCGTTTTTAATTTCTCACATAACCAAGATCCCCGACTTTGGGGATCTCTGTCACCAACCCAGGTGGGCTTATGAGGTCAAAACTAAAAACTTCCTCTGTAAGCATTCTCAAATTTAATTGCAATTGAGTCCTCAGACTCTACATAAAAATAATGCTGGATCAGTTTAAGTAGGGTAGCGATTTTATGTAAATATTTACTTCAAATAAGAAGGTTCATTTTCAAAAGACTATGACCATAAGAGCTATTTCTAATTTGAATTTATACTACACTCTATCATTGCATTGAGAGACAGACGAATCTTTAACTCTTGACATAATTACTAACAAGTTTTCTTTTTCTTAATCTTTTTCAGAATCAGAATCTGCTTTTCTCTGCTTTTGCACATAAGCTATCGGTTATACTTCCAATTGTTGAAATTTGTTCTCTAATTACATGTTTAAATTTTAAAAACTTTCGCATTTGACTGTATCCATACAATATCACATCTTCTTAGTTTGAGCGCTTTTCGTCTTTTTTTTAATCGCCATGATCTCAGTCTAAAACACTTTATTATGATCAGGTAGAAAAACTTTTTTAATTTAATTTCAGCTTAGGTCATAGAAGCCCTAATTTTGAATAGTTTTGATATATATTGGTTCATGAGTGAATAAAGTTAAAATAAAATAGTTATAATGTGAGAAAAAAGTCAAAAAGAAGTCGCACTTAATAATTTCAAAAACTCGTCACCCATTAGATTTAAAATTATTCATAGACCCAGTGATTGCTCAGCTTGATTGAATTTAACCAAAGCATTAACCAAAGTATTTGGTTGAAGTGGATTACACTGTAGTTTAGAAGACTCCACATGATATCATTTATTTAAAAAAAGCGATGTTTGATGATTATTTTCATTCGCAATTTGATAATTATTTTAATTCACTTGAGGTTACGAATATACTCGAACTTTCGGAACGATGAATCTTTACACATTATAAGAAAATTTCAATACAATTGTATTCAGAATTGTTCATTTTGAAGTTCACCGTCATGGGTGAAAACGTCGGTTTTCGGCATAAGTTCGGGTTTCTGATCTGGTGAACATGCGGACCATTCAAGTACATTAATATTTTATTTTAATGAAAAAAATTGTTATAAATTTTAAGGAGTTTCCTTCAGGCTAATTTGGTCAAATGGTTGTTTCCAAACGTAATTAAAAAACGATTTTTATTTTTTATTTTATTTACCCAACGTTTCGTTAGTTTTATTTGATGTAGCTTTGATGTTTTTTATCATTGGATATTACTTTTTATTATTAATTAGTTACTAAAATCCTAAAAAACGGGACATCATGAACAGAATTTTGGTATAAATAATCAAATAATTAATAAAAATATAATATACAATAAACGACCACAAAACTTAAGTCAAGTTTAACTTAAAGCTAATATCACAGAAAAAAATTGTTTTTCATTATTGTTTTCTCAAAGTAACACTAATTTATCTATTAGTTTTGTGTAATCAGAAGAATATATTTTGGTGCTTGGAAACGTCAAATCGCAAAAAACACCTGAAACCACAAAAAAATCACCTACAAAACGTAAGCCACTTTTTATATAAACTGAAATTTAACCCTTTTAAAATCACATATGGGAAATATTTACTCAAAAAAACGTAAACTTGTTTTAGCACAACTATGTTTGACGTTGTTTACTCTTACAAGAGTTTTGCCAGATCAAATAACATCAGATAAAATAAGACTAACTATTTGTTGTGTCTTCTCCTAATCAAACAAATTTTTTTTAATAAATAAACGAGTTCACAAATATTTCTTTTAGTGGTTACGTCTTTTTCGGCAAATAATTGCCAAGTGTGACCTTACCTTTAGTTACGAACCAGGCGGCATTTTATATCAAAGTGTTGTAAATTGCATAATACGAATGAAACAGTTTTATTAATGTTTTTCTAGTATTCTTTTCTGTTTATAATAAATTGTAATTATAGTTATGAAATACTAACCTAACCTACACAGTTTCTCTCTTAACTTGATGAAGTGTTCTGTATAATTTTGGTAAAAAGAGATAATTATTAAACATATTCATAAAAATGTTTACACTGTTTGTAAATTTTCAACAACATCAAGTGTAATTATAGTAATGCAACACAGTGCATGTGTTTTTCAACTGATACGTGTTGGAGTTTTTCCCAATATTAACACGTTTAAAACAATTTTCGAGGCGCAATAACGATGACTTACTGCCACAGCTTTATTACTAAACAAATTAAGACATCAAACGCCCATAAGAGACTATAAAATATCATTAATAAACTGTAAAATTATATTCTAGTAATAAACTAATTTGATTTAATGATTCATGCAATGAACTAAAAAGAGTTAAATAGCTTGTTTCTAGATTTCAAACGAGCCGATTAAAATTTGATTCCTCTCGTCTGAAGACAATTACGTTTTCCTTTGACTCTGAATCTTATTGGGTAATCTTATATTGGATTTGTGAAGATGTTTTTAACGCCTAAAAATATTAGCCCTACACTCTCCTTAAAGTATACCGGTCGACTTAGCATCATTTCCTGAGCCGAGTTCGTTTGAGTGACCATATAAACCTAGTACGCGAAGTACAGGTCACAATTTTAAAGATATTTCGATACAATTTGGTATACATGGTGTTTTTTCGTCGTCCTGATATAGGGGTTTATATCAATATATATTCATGATTTATGCACGTATTCAAACAAATATCGCCACAAAAATTGGTTCATAATTATGGGATAATCGGTACATAATAGGTTATAGCTTTCATTTCTGATTTTATACATATACTGGGTGTAGGGTATTATATAGTCGGGCTTGACCGTCTATACTTTCTTAGTAATTTTAGTTATTTTTTCCTGAGTTTCATGATAGTTATCTAATCGATTCTGGCAAACAGGCAGAATATTTAAAAATATTATATGATTTGTCTCCCGTTTCCTTTCTTTTGTATCTTAAAAGATTCATTGGCGGGACTTGGATGCACAACAAATTTAGCTCACCTAATGATGATAACACCGGATTATTTATTAGTAGAAGATAGCGTAGGAAAACAGATCATAATAAGAGGAACATAGAGAGTAAATAGTGGAAAATCTGCATATCCCACAGCTTATTTTATGCAGTGCATTTTGTTGTTTTCAAAGCTCCATAAATTAAAAATTAACGAAAATTTGAAAAACATTGGTGTCATTTAAAAGTAAAAATAAATTTAAAAAAATAATTTATTGCAAAAATGTAGATTTTAATATCTTAAAACAAAAATGCTCGTTTTATGCAGGCACGTATGTGTTTCGAAAATTTAAAATTTATACTGACAATTACAGGATTTAATATGTGCTCATAGCCTTACTTATCTACAACAGATATACAGCGATTTGGCATATATGCGACCAGTTTTTGGGAAATATTCCGAAAACTGTTCTACCAATCCGTTAGTAGCGCTGTTTTAAATCTTTTTTTATAGACATTTTGTATTTCCTTATGCTGATTTCTAAAATTCACATTAATTTTCCATAAAATTAAGGTCTAGCGACTGTGGTGGCGGTGTCATCCAATGTGGGTAGTTAGCCATGTTTTCAAAATACTTGATTGGTTCTTGCACAGGTTCTCTGCGCTTTCCAATAAGTTGTCTTTCAAAACCTAAAGTTACTTTAACTTGTGCATGGTTGTTTCTACAAATGTTAACTTTCCAGTACCAGCAGCTGCCATAGAGGCCCAAACTATAACACTGCCAGCACCACTGTTGCCTTTAGGTTTTCTTTGATGAGTTCTTCATGTGTTTTCCGCCAAACATACGACAAGCCATCTGAACTGAATGTGTTAAACTTAGACTCATCAGCGAAGATAACCGAATTCCAAAATGAAGATTCCTTGCAAACATGTTCTTTGGCGAAATTTAGTCTTCATGTTGTTGGTGAAAGACACGACGATTAGTTTTAACGCAACATTGTTGTCACTGGTCAGTTTAATTTTGGGAAACCAGTTCTTAAGCTGATTACCTTGGATTTGTCCTTATTTTTAGTACAATGTGTCCCACATCATGCTTATTGAAAATTTTATTTGGTACCTTGCTGTCTTTTTTCATGGATGAAGCGCTCAATGCTTTTTGGATTGTGGAAGCTGTAATGTCGAGACGAACGAGAATTTTTTTCTTGTTCAGTTTTAATATATTAAACTGTGCATACTTGCAATAAATGCTTTTTGTTTGTTAGAGTATAATATTTTTTCTTTTAATTGATTCCAATTCCTTTTTTAAGTTCCTGTTTGTTTTCTTTTTATGGAGCTTTGAAACAAACAATACACTGCATAAAATAAGCTGTAAGCCACTGTAAATTAAAACATTAATTTATAACATCAAAACTTATATTTTGAAATGAAGAAGTTTTTTTTTTTTTGAAAGTAAACACCAAAGAAATGTTTAATTTTAATCTAAAGATTGTTGCGTAAATTTTAAAAGCTTCTATAAAATTGAATTGCTCGCCTACTTCCTCACCGATAAATGCAATGGAAGGCTGGTAAAAAAAAACCCAAGGCATAAATGAAACACAATATAAGTCTAAATAAAGTGCTTCCTCACAGTGACTTGTGCATGTTTAAAACCACAGCAAGGCTTATAATGCATATTTTTATCTATCAGTAAATTTACAGAAAATTATATTATATTTTTTATAAATATGATTTAAACAAAGTATCAATCTCAGCTAATTTTCCTATAAGACTACTTTAAATTTCTTATATTTTTCGAAATGCATATAATTCATATATTTCGCTATTGGTTATTGATGGAATTCCTTTGAGTTTGTACTAACTAAGCTATGTTTGTACTAACTGAGCTATGAATTGAAAAGTAAAAAGTAATGTACTGGAACAATTGGCAAATTGGAATGCATTTTCTACCCTGCCAAAGGCGTCATAAGCAATATCTTCATTGTCCATGATCAATCTGTAAACATCATCTATTTAACTCACCGTTTTTTGAGAAATAGAATACGAGAATTATCATATTTCTTTTTTCTATACGTGTTGTGTGTTAGAACGAAATTTACGTACGTTTACAATGTGTGTGTATTCTTTATTATTATTTATAAATCTTGTATTATTACAAATTTGTTTTTGCTTTTCTTACTGCGTCTACTTTTTTTGTAGATCAATAACAGCAATGTATGTCTGTTTTTGTTGTCATTTCCTCTTTTGTTCTGTTAAAACAAGCTTTATGTCAAATTTTTAATTGATAGACAGTATATAGTCTCTTATGTCCTTTTTAGCAATTCCCAGCATTCATGACGTTCAATCGCACACACCCAAGCATTCAGACTTGTTTCACCCCCCAAAATCCTGCTGAAACCACTGTGTCACTAGTGTACATTTAATGTGTGTAGGTTTATTGTGATTTTCCTGGTGGTGTTGGTTGGTTTATGTGTGTACGAGTATTTTGTTCCCTTATTTTGTTTTTGTTTTATTTTATTTTGTTTCTGTTTATTTTTTCTTCTTGTAAATTAGTTTTATTGTTTGATTATTTTGATAACCGTAAAGGGTAAATATTTTTCTTTTTCAATTTTATATGTTTTATATTTATTTTATACGTTTTTTTAAACTTCTTTTTCTGTTTTTATGCTTTTCTCCAATCATTTCCGATAACACAATACACATTTTTTCCATTTGTTTGTTGTTATTGTAACAAGTTGTTTTTGCTTTTGCGTTGTTTTGTTTAGCAGAAAAATATGTTTCCTTAAATGTAGAAATCCTTGTTTCTTTTTTTTTTTTGCCACAGCTCCCTGAACGGCAGAGTGGTGTAGATAGGTGTGTGTTTATGTATATATGAGAAAAAGGGCTTTTCATTATTCTGGACTATTTGATGCTTTATTAAATTACTGAAATTCTTAAGTTTTCTTTCTTTTTTCTTTTGTACAACTTTATGTGCGTTTCTATGCTTCATCAATGATTCTGCATAATGGAGGAGCCGTGTGGAACATAAACTTTCATTTAATGAAAATAAATACTTTTTATTGTCACTTGATTGATTTTTTTTTTCACTTTCAAAAAAGTTTTCAATTCCAATCATCCAGTTACTTTTCGTTTTATGTGTCTGCTGCCGTGTTTCGTAGTTGAACTAATTTTCTTAAAAGTAGGGGATGGTAAGCTAGTAAATTACGTTTAAATTCAATAAACTAGAAACTTTAAGGAATAGAAATAGCTTAATGTGAAAACCGCCTACATGGATAAGCTGTACACACACGTACTGTGTTAAAATATTCAAGGACCATTTTGAATAAATATGCCTGCATATCTTTAATGTAACTTTGAATTTCTTCATTCGGCTTGTTGAATTGAGGGCAGAGGTCAGTGTTTTCAAAGCAACTGAGCAAACAAAGAGTATTTTCTGTAAAGAAAAACCAGCGATTCAATTTCTTTTAGAGAAATCTTGTACACATAAAATCCGACCGCAAAAAAAATTGTACGTAAATTTCATGAAAATTCTACTTTGTCGGATGCAATAATTTAAAAAAAATTCAAAGCTTCCAAAACGATACAAGCAAACTCAGTTTTAATCGTAAACAAAAATAAAGCAAAATATTAATTAAAAGAAAACAGGAACACACAAATAAAATACATTCAATAAATCAAAATCCGGGAATTTAATGAAAATGTAAAAAATACAACACTAGCATAAGTTCCGCTATGTCTTATGTGTGTTTGGCAATAAATGCAGGCGGATCTAAATATCTTATAATGCGATCCATAAAATCAAAAACATTAATTTTTATAAGAAGTTTCTGTCCTTACCAGAGAAGGTCTTAAATGAAAATTAAATTTCTACACATTGTGGCTTCCGTGTATGACAGGGAACACTAGCTTTTGATAGTTATGGCCTATTTCTACATAACCAGTAAGTTCCCAGGCAAGCAATCCGTACATAGGCGGGTACGTAAGCAAATGAGTTTTTATAAAGTACTTGTCTGGCTGACGTTAGTTACCTTGGTAATATTTAGTTGTTAAATTGCATTATTGCCAAATTATTTAATTAGATATTTTGTTTACTTTTTTCCATGTTAATATTCAATATTTTAATTTTTTACAGACAACACTAGACCCCAAAATAAAAACAGCTGTGTTTTATTTACAATACAAAAATAATTTATGTGAATTGAAATTGCTATGAATTTTTTAATTATACCCTACACCACAATATATTGGTTTTTTGCTGATGTTTGTAACGCCCATAAATATTGGTCCAACACCCACCTTAAAGTATACCGATCGACTCAGAATCACTTTTTGATGATTTAACGATGTCCGTCGGTCCGTCCGTCGCAATTTTGAAGATATTTCGATAAAATTTAGTACGCGATATTTCTTCGGCCCAAATCACATCTACAAATTTCATAAAGATCGGTTCATAATTAGTCGTAGCTCTCATTTGAGGCCCACTTACGAAAATCACTGAAAAGAGCATAACTCTTTTAAAAATGTTGGCATCCATATAATATTGCACACAAATATGTTTCGTATACATACATATAATATGGTAGAATTTTATTACGATCGGTTCATAATTAGTCGTAGCTCCCATATAAGGCCCACTTCCCGAAATCACTTTCAGGATCATACATCTCTTAAAAATGTTGTTATCCGAAAAAAATTTAACAAAAATGAGTTTCTTATGTACAAATAGGATGACACCTAATTTTATAATAGTCGATTCATAAATAGTCAAAACTCCCATATAAGACCCTCTTCGTAATTCACTTTAACCTCCATAAATCTTTTAAAAGTATCTATATCGAGATAAAACTTAACACACATAATATTTATATTTACGGAAATCATGGCAATAGGTAATATCTCCCATATAGCGCCCATATCTGAAAAACTACTTTTTTGATATACTTAATGTAGGGTATTATATGTTCGGGCTTGACCAACTATACTTTCTTACTTGTTTTGTAATAAATTTAATGAAAAATGTTTCCATTTATCGCAATCAACATTGAAATTGAATGTTAAGTTAGTGGACAACAGCTTATGCTGTAAGAATATACGAAATAATATATAAAATATTGTTTTGTGATGCACACAAGCACTTATTTGTACTTGTCTGTTTTTGACAGTAGGACAATTGAAATTGCAATGTAGAAACCATAAAAAAAGATAGTCTTACGTTTTCACTCAAGAGAATTGATACTTGTGTTATAAAACCACAAAATTAAGTTTTGTACTCATTTGGGCGAAAAATTTGAGCCACTTGTTATCTAGAAACATGTCTATTCCAATTTAGTTTTTTTTTGTTTCTTATTCAACTTTTTATTTAACAGTTTCATTGGTTTGTTGAATCTAACTAATTGTTTTTTAGATTTTACACACATTAATATTTTTAAATGGTGTCCTTATGTCAGTTGTTTTGTGACCTTGATGTTCTAGCTGCTGCATCGATTTGTAACATATGCTATAAATTTGATATTATTTCATTAAATTACAATTTTTTTTAACAACTAACTAAACATTAATTTTATACAGTGGTTTCATACAATTTTTTCAGTGCCCATTTACAAACCATTAGGAGTTTGTGTAAAAAAAACACGTTTATATTATTTAACCTTAAGTGATTTTTATTGTGTTAAATGTAATTTTTCACTTTACTTTCATTATTATTACTTTTTATTTTTATTATTTTCATCACTGGCTTTGCTTTACCATTGCCACCTCAGGTAAGGCTTTCAAGTGGCAGTGAGTTATAAATTTAAGTCGATTGAAAAAGAAGAAAACTAAGTATGAATTGTGAATAAACAGTTTATGGTTAATGCAGTACCTGGTGCTAAAATAGAAAGGATAAACAAGAAACTCGAATTACAAGTATATTAATAATGTCAGCAATAGTCGTAAGTTGCAATATTTTGTCAGAGCTGGAAACAATCTTGGCTTTTGCTGGGCCTAAATTAGTTTATACAAAATTTATGGTGGAAATGTTGTTCTAACTATATAATTTTTTTTACCAATATTGTCTCGTCCTTGATTGAATAAGCTTTGTTCTTTCTTTATTACTGTGGACTATTGTATTCTATGATATGGTTTCTTTTAGCAATTATAAATCTAAAGTTTTTTCTTTGTTAGTTTATTTCAAAAGGAAATATATAAAGTGCAAATTTTATTTATTACATTTGATATTATTTTTTTTTTATGGCTATTTATTTTAAAATAGCAATAATGTCAATAAGTTTTATTTTTACAAAATTCGTATTGTGGTTAGACCTGTTTCACACTCATCAGTTCTGGCTGTCAAGTCAAGTATTTTTATTATGAGAAGGAAAGAGAAAATTATTTTTCATCTTTTACCTTCTCATTAAAAAATTCTTGACTTGACAGTCAGAACTGATGAATGTGAAACAGGACTTATAGAAAACATAATGGCTTTAGCATGGATATTATATTATTTATTTCACAATTAATAATATATTTTATTAATAATATTTTATACCCGCTTACTTGCAGTGAGTGATTTAAAAAAACTGATTTTCCTTAAGACGCTTATATTTCATTTAATAAAATCATTGTCTGTAAGAAATATGATAAATTAATTTTGGAATTTTTTAAATTTATTTGGTTTTCATTAATAAAGACATCATTGTAAGTTTTAAATACTATAAAGTATTAATTTGTATTAAAGCTTAAAATAACTTGACCACAACTCAATAAGTAATATGACTTGTTTTGAGTTTTTACTTAATTAAATTTCCATTTTGTTTCGTTTAATACATTTTAACCAAAATTCCAATCAAGACAAAAACATTTCATTATGTACCTTGGCAAATGTTTACTTGCTGAATAATTATTAGTCTAAAAGTCTTAGTCTCAGAAAATGGCACTGTAGTTTATGGTAATTTCAACAGCGCTCTATTTGACACTTGTGTGACATGAAAAAGCGTGCTGGGCTCTTGTGTTTCCGCTCTGGATTACTACCTACAACCATAACAGAATAAAGAAACACCAGTTAATAAAATACCAAAATATAATTTGTATTATTAATAATAAATTAGTCTTACTATATACATTGGGGAATGTAGATATCAAACCAAAATTAAATAAATATTTTAGGATATTATTATGGAAAATTTTTTATGTGTTTTTAATGGTGGTTAAGTTATAATCACAACACAATTAGTTTTTCATTTATATTGAACAGTTAGTAAATGTCTGTTTATTTTTATACCCTCCACTACCATTAGTGGTGAATGAGAATATATATAAGTTCGTCATTACGTGTGTAACACTGAGAAATACTCATATGAGACCTAACAGGGTATATATAGTCTTGCTCCTTACGAAATTCTAAGTCGATTGAGCCATGTAAGTCAGTATGTCTTTCTGTCCGTCCGTCTGTCTGTCTGTCTGTGCAAACACTCTCACATCCAAAGGACACAACTGAAATCAACAGAGTTTACTAAAACCCCTTTATAGTTCTCTTCGTACTAAGAAGTACGGTGTTGAAAATCAGCAGAATCGGTACAGTAGAACCAGAGTTATGGATCAAAATGTAAGACAACCTCCAATTTATATTTTTAAACATTTTTCTTCCAATTTTTTTTAAATATATTACAGATATTCCCATGAAATATACGTTGTTTTTATGATAAAAGAAGAAAGTGTGAGGAAAATAGTAAGAATAGGTTTATGATTTCTCATAGCGCCCATACAAAAATGTTGCTCAATTATACAAAAATGTATAATATCAAGAACAAATTTAGCAAGAATAAGTTTCATGTAGGAAGAAATCGCAAAACGAAAGTTTTTTTAGTTCAGTCCATGACCATAGACCCAGTATAAACTTCCAAAATTCACTTAAATACGTATAAAACTGGTATAAATAACGTTAAACAGCTAATATTTTATATAAATAATCCTTGTAGTTAAATAAATTGTTGTGCTATATTTTATGGTGGTAGGCCCATAATTAGTCATAGCTCTCATACAAGGACCACATCCGAAAAAACCATTTATCTTTATATATGTATCGTATATCACATATCATTTACATATGTATATACAGAAGTCATCCCACAAAATTTTGTGAAATTCGTTTTATTTTTAACCGTATTATCCATATAAAGCCCTCTTCCGAAAACGACTTTAATACTCAAAAATCACTTATAAATCACGATATCGATCTAAAATTTTATACGCATCATTTACAGACATGCCTAAATCAAACTGCTGAGTTTTGAGAATATCGGTTAATATTGGACCCTATCCCCCATATAAGGTCCACTTCCGAAATCCACGTTAACACTAAATATATATGTCTTAAATAGCTATTATGTTGAAATTCGACTTGAAATATTCTCATATGCATAAAAATCACTGTTTCAAAATTTATTTATAATATGTCATAGCTGTTATATAAGAACCATTTCCAAAAAACAAATAAACCCACAAAAATGTCTAATGAATATCGATATCGAACCAACTTTTATATAGATCAGTAATTTTAATCCAGAAATCATACTAATATCGGTTATACGGCAATTAGGCTGCTGGTTTTTTTTTAGCTGTCAGTCAATAATTGGCAATAGCTCCCAAATTAAATCCACCATATAACGTTATTGAGATGAAATTCAACCAAAATAAGCCTCAAATATGTAGAAGCCACATTAGTGGATACTGGATTTAGAAGCTATCAGTCCATAATTGGTCCACTTCTACTATGCCATCCATAAATCTTTTGTAAATAATATTATTGTATTATTATATATATATTTAAATAAAAAAACCCACACCTTATACATATATTATCCTTTTTTTATAACCCTGTTTTATACTCTGTTTCTTAATTTGTTGTGAATGTGGAAAAATGTTGTTTCAATTTTATAAAATATTAAATTACACTCAAGAGTAATTATGAATATCACACAAACTCTGTAAATTACAGTAAGAATCCGTAATTACATCAATTATAAATGGTCGAAATTAGATAAAATTTCTAAACATTTTAAATAAATTATGTTGTTTGTAATATTATTTTTCAGACAATATATAAAATACACAGGATTAGGATATGCTAGCCCATTGTAGGGTCTGTATTTCTTATTACGTTTACCCTGCCTTTACACATGCAAGTACTTGCATGCGAGTGCTGTGTACGTATTATATACGAAAACTTATTCGAAAAACTTGAGTAGCTCTGCAAGTGAAAAAATGTGAGTGTATTAGTAAAAAAATGTGAGTGTATTGAGTTTTTCGAACTTGCACTTGCATGTATAAATGCCGGGTTAGGTGGAGGGTATTAAAGATTCGTCACAGCCGAATATAGCACTCTAACTTGTTATAGATTAAATATGTGTATAAAATATTAGATATTGCCTTGGACTTGTGTAAATAAACATAGGTACAATGGTTCTGTCATACTAACGAATATCTGATTAAACGAAAACGTGTCAAATTAATTGTTTAACAATAACACTAGCTTTTTTTAAGAAAATATCGCATAAAATTATTTTTACATAACTGCCTAAAAGTATGCACCATTTTGGTCATATTATTTATAGCCATGTGTGTTTGTTAACAAAAACATGTTTTAATAAATGTTATATAAATGTTATGGACAAAGTTGAACTAGTTTGCCAACCTATAGCTTACCATTAATGCCCAAAGAGTGGCTATGCAAGTTATTTTCTGTACAAATAAATCCTTCTGTATTATTTGTGTATACTGTTTTTTTTCAGGGCATTTGCTTAAAAAATATGTACACATGTATTTACATAATTATAACCAGCGTATAGTCTTCTGTATCGTATGCATCTATACATACGTATACTTAATATTGAATATTTTGATATTAGCTACTTATGCTACATTTACACGATTGAAATTTTCTTCAAAATTGCTCTTCAAAATGCTTCAAACTCGTGTTATTAATAGTTAATAAATAAATAAATTTTGAAGAAATTTTCTAAAAAACAGTTCTATACATATACTATACATATACTTTTGGGTATTACATAGTCGGGCTTGACCGAGTATACTTTCTTACTTGTTTTCATTTTGAATACTTATTCGGAAGATTCTTTTTGGACAAAAGCAATCCTTCTGTATAATTTGTGACACACTAATCTTACTGGCGGACAATTATTGTATTCATTTATATTTCGTTAACCATTTTAATTAAGTACGTATTTATTCTGTATAACCTGTAATTATTATAAAGCTCTTACTACCTAAAATTCATATACAGTAAAAATTCGATAATCCGGATAATTGTTTGCAGACCCCAGTCCGAATTAGCGAATTATCCGGATTACCGGATTACTACGCATGTATGTATTTATTACAAATTATAATAATTTGTAGCAAAATTAAGCATAAAAAAATAAATATTAATTTATACAGTTTATTTAAAATAAAAAAAATACACATTTACATACAAACATTCTTAACAATAAATAATATGTATTAATTTATTTTAATAAAGTAATCTAATACGGTTGTTTGTCGCGAACTTGTCAAACTTCTTTCTAATGCTTTGTCACGTAATTCATGAAGAACTAAAAGTTTTTCGACTCCTACATCATTTTCTTCGGCCCACTTTATTGAGACATCCAAACTTTGTACAGCATCCTTGGCTTTTACGATTTGTAAGGGGCGTAAATTTGCATCCTCTTCATCTTCTAAAGATATATGCATATCTGATACCGTTGAGTTATTATCGTTAATCCATTCTTTTACTTTTTCGGTATTGAAATTTATTTGAAAAGAATTTTGAAGCATGTCTGATAATAATGTAATATTATTTTCTTCGTAATCTAGCCTTTCTTGCAAAACGGACAAAGGCAAATTATCTTCAGAGTCCCATTTATCCGGAAACAGAGATCTAAGAACTCTATCACTGACTTTTCTCCAAGAATTTATAATTTTGAATTGAATAATAAAATAACTAGAAACGGTTGTTATTTAATCCGGTTTATAGAGTTGCAATCAATCCGGATTATAGAATACGCAATGAGCTGCAAAATTCTCTCCGGATTACCGAATAGTCCGGATTAGTGGAGTCCGGATTATTGAATTTTTACTGTATTATTTTATTTTTAGATGGAAATAACATTTAAACCCACACTATATTAAATAACTGGCTATTATGTTTTAGTAATGACAACAAGTAAGAGTATACAAGTACGAGCGTATAAATACACACCATCTATGTATATTACAGTAGTGTGATTTAGGCATACTTGAAACAAATTTGTGTTTAATTTTGTATCCATGATGATATTTATACCAATAAATTATTTTTTCGTATGCCTTAAAATGTTTACTTGCATATATAGTATCAATTATGGGTTGATCACAATAAAGTTCTTACAATGATTTTTATATATGTGGATATTTGTTTCGAGTTTCAACTAAATAGTCATATTTATAAGAGATTTATGAGCATTTAGGTGATTCTCGAAAGTAGGCGTTATATATACGCTGTGGTTAAATATGTACTGATGCAAACGAAGTATAAGTTTTTAATTTATGATGGATCTTCAGAAGCCACATTTCGGCCAACTAAAATATTACAAAACAATTTTTTTGAAACTCAGCTCGTACTTGTTTGCCTCCAAAATTCTACTAAACGTGACTGGCTTATATTTTGAGGGATTTATTAAATATAGAACCAAAATAGAGCCAATTGAATTGGATCGATCAAAACCGCAAGTTTGCGATTTGTATACGTGTCCAACACGTATAAGTTTTCATTTATAATTGTCAAAACTTACTCTTACCAATACAATAAAATTTTTAATGATTTTCATATAAATTCTTTGTTTATTTTGCTTAAAGAAAACAAGGTCTGCATTGCAAAACCATTAGCTTAATTCTAATAATTGTTGTTTAATTATCTATATACACATGTTTATGTATTCACAAACATTGTAAAACGTAAACTAATTCCATGTCGTCATTTATTTATTTAATTACAGGTAATTTTCAAAATCACCGAAGGAAATAATTTTAGTTATTGTGCTTAATATTGTTACATTTTAACTGTAAGGAATTGTTACTCAGCTGTATAAAGGTAAGATGATTAGCAGATATTCTTATACCATTGAAAGTATTCTTCAAAATACATACAATCGTCAAGATTACTCTACATATTTGGTTGTTTACAAAAAGATATATAATCATATGTCTCACATTATTAATTACAGTGGCTCACAGCTTATTTTAAAAACAAGAAATGCATTGCAAAAAATAAGCTATGAGTCACTGTATATGAAAGCTTAGTCACATGATTGTTTTCTTTTCACTATTTACAGATTTATTATTTTCTAACAGTAAGTTGAATTTACATAACACATTCCCTCAATTAATTTTGAAATAATACCACTATTCACTTTACTTAAAATTATAATTCCAAAAGTATTCGATGAAAAATGCTAAAATTAATTGCTGTGATTTTGAATATTTCAACATTTACTAATTCTTTCCTAAAACTTAAATATTTATAAGCATTTAATTGGTTTGACAGTGTTGAAACACTACAGTTTAAAATTATATTGTAATAAGTGTGAGTTGTGTTTTCAATACAATCAATAAACCAAAAATAACAACAATTTAAAACTGTCATAAATAAAAATGTATGGATGGGTTGATGGCATACGTATATCAATAAATCATATAGAAAATTGTATTTTCAAACACAAGCAAACAAACAAATAACTTTATTTATAGGCATTAGATGTGACCTTAGAAAACCATTAATAGGCACAATTTTGTTCACATATTTCTACTAATTTGCGACAAGGGTTTATACTACTCATTAGAGCATAAATTTTGCACGAGTTATTTTATGCCACTAGAAAACAAAATAAGATGTATCCAAAGCAAATCAATTTTATAAGTGCGGGACTAATTTACATTGTGGGAGAGTAATGTTTTGCCCTATGGAACAATTTTGTGAATTGATATTTATTGTATACGTAATAAATACGTCAACAGTTGTATGATAAATTTTAGAAATATAAGGCTTGTTTTAAGAACATGGCATTTATAATGATTTGGCGGTTTGGAATAATTTATAAGGATTTATGCTTTGTTACAAAAGGTAACTTTCTTCATACATGCTTAGATATTGTTTAAGATACTATATATATTCGAGTATATTTAACAATCTGGTTGAGTTCCAAAATATATTCAGTTTCAGCAACTCAAACTTTAACTACAGAGTGGTAAATGTGGTAAATTTGATATTTGTTTTTTTTTTTAAGTTTTTTTTTTCAGCAAAAATGCCATTTTTATACCCACCAACCTCAAGTTTTGGTATTAAAAATGGGCAAAAACGGGCCAATATGATCCGAATTATAGAAAAAAGTTTCAGACTACTTCAATATTTTTTAGATATTTGTTGCTATTTGCTTCAAATATAATGCAGATAATATTATGAAATTTTGCACAATTTATTTTCCTGTGCACAATGGTAGGCATGGGTCTATTATTTCTCATAGCCCCCATACTAGTGCCTTTCCGGAATATGACTTTGTTAGCAAAATCGTATCTAAACAGAATTCAGCAATAATAAGTTTCATGCAAAGTGAAATCTCAAAATGATATTTTGTTTGCATTGGTCCATATGACATAGCTCTATATAAAGACCACTTCCAACAATTACTTACATGAGCATAAAGCGCTATAAAAATCACTATGAAGTCGAAATTCAACACAAGTAATCTGCGTATGCATATAATTCGTTGTACTACATTTCATTATAATCGGTATATATTTGACTATAGCCCCCATATAAAGTCTAGTTCCGAAAATCACTAAAATGCGCATAAATCCCTTATAAAAACCACTATCAAGTTGGAATTCAATGCAAATAGTCCATACTTTTTTTTAATGGTCACTCTTAATTTTACGATGATCGGTCTATATGGGAACATAAAGTCCACTGCTGAAGATCACTTAAGTGCCTATAAATATAAGCATCAGCAGCAAGTTTAAATTCGACACAAATAATCGATTCATATTAAATTTTATTCGCTGCAATGGTGCATCTACAGATTCACTATTTTCATAGACCGTTTTCGCACAAACGAAAAAATTCAGTCATGAAAACACAACTAAAATGTTTTCAAAATCATCTATTAATTAATAATAAAAGCCATTATGCTTTAGATTTCCAAAAATGTTTTAATCATGACGTATGATTAATATAAATTCAAAGGTTGGTTCACATTTAAATTCGAGCAAACTAAATCTCATTAAATATCATATTAAAAATGTCAACAACAATTACTCATTAAACACGACGAAATATAAAAAAAAATATTTTTTTAACATGACGTATGATTAATATTAATTCAAAGGTTGGTTTACATTTATGCTTACAACTACGTTTGTTTTTAAGATAGGAAAATTACTGAAGTAAATTTTATTTCGCAACATTCTGAGCCTTAAGCGAGTACATATAGTTTTTTTAGGTCACATAGGTGGTATTGCAAACAAATAGCATTTAAAGTAACAATTTAAGAAAATTTAATTTAAATTAAACATTTTTTTTTTGGTTTGATAAAAATTCATAATCAGTTCACAAAAGTAAATTGGTACAAAATAATCAAACGTTTGAAGATTGATTTTTATCAATATGATTGATTTATTCATATATTAATTATATAAATTACCTGTTAATAAATTTATGAAGAGAATTATTTTTATTAAAATTTATGATTGTATAAATAAAATATATGAATTTTAATACAATAATATTATTTTGTAGTTATTGAAATATTTAATTCAATAAAATTTAATTAAAGTTTTTTCCGGAATATCGTTATTATATTAATCATACGCAGTGTTTTACATTATTGAAAATAACTCAGTACATGTATGGTTCTAATTACTTTTGTGTTTAAGGGTATGTACAGAATGGCAGCTTGTTGTCAAGCCGAGCTGGTTGACGCTTATTGCGAGGGAACTGGTTCTATACAAATTAGTACAAACAAGCGCGAAGCGGTCATAGTGGGCGCCGAGCTGGTCAGAGTGCAAAGCTGATTGAATGAGAGAAAACTGTTTCAAAGCGTTTTTCAGCGCCGTAAAAAAATAAAAACAAAAATTAAGCAAAAGTATGTTTTATTAAAATTAAAAAAAGGTAATAAAAATTAGAAAGAAAACAAAAATTAAAAAATAAAATAAAAATTATACAAAAAAATTAAAATTCAAATAAATAATAATAAGAAAAATTTTAAAACTCAATGTCAGTTTTTTTCTCTGTACTATTTTCTAATGAAAGTTATAAACACAATCATCAACGAATCGATATCTTTTCACTTCAAATTCACAAACAACAATGAACAACAAACCCAAATGCACACAAGCATATGTACATAAAACACAAATAACACGGTGCTACAGTGAAAATATACTTGGAAAGTGACCTAGTGTAAGTTGTAGGCCTTATTGAGGAGATCATAAATCAATTTTTAAAAGTTTGGAAACACCCTCAAATTTCGAAGTTATTCCGAAAAAAAAAACTGTTTTCGGGTAGGTTCGAGTACTTATGAACACGTAACTCAGTTGATATCAGCGCATCCACTATGAACACTAAAACTTGTTTCTTGCATGAACAATTCTCGCAATAAGCGTCAACTAGCTCGGCTCGGCAACAAGCAGCCACTCTGTAGATACCCTAAGGTAGGAATATATTTTCAGTTAACATGAATTAAAAATATTCGAAACCTTTATCAGAAATATCTGTGATGTTATGTTGTGTTAATAGAGTTTTATTATTTTTATCATATTTGTAAATTTGAGATATATTTTAAACGGGACGTATGATTAATATTAATACAAAGCCTATTTTGTTAAGTCAAAAATACAGAAGCATAATTTAAAGCATTATACATTTGTTATATTTTAAAGATTAAAAAAATAAGACCATAAGCTGTTAGAGCTTACCTAATATGCAACAAGAGAAATAATAATTTAAACGAGCTCGTTTGCTATTACATAAACAAATCTGCATAAATACACTTTTGGCTGGAAGTGCATAAAATTTAACATTTGAGTAGTTTTCATAGATTTTTTTTTTTTGTCAATTTTCGGTTTAGTTTTTTCTGTCTGTTTAGTTATGCCCACAAACACAATATTGCCTTAGTATGAGTAAAAGCTTTATAAATGAAATGAAAAGTGTGCGAAATGTTTTTGAAAATATTTATTTACCAAGGTTTGTTATATT
Organism: Bellardia bayeri; assembly: GCA_950370525.1. Taxonomy (NCBI): domain Eukaryota; kingdom Metazoa; phylum Arthropoda; class Insecta; order Diptera; family Calliphoridae; genus Bellardia; species Bellardia bayeri. Next base: position 43,324,363 of record OX493266.1, on the reverse strand, counting down.
GCTTTTGTATGGTGAAGAATCAATAATGAACAACGACAGGTTATATCCGCAAAAATAATAATAAAAAAGGTAACATTGTTAAAGGGCCACCAACGTGATAAAAAAGAAAGAGAGAGAGAGAGAGGGGAAAAACAAAACATTCATAACACATGCTACAGCACAACATGCTACAGCACAAAAAGGTTTAAATATTTGTGAAAAAAGTGGGACACATAACTTTACATATTACACACATTTAAACTAATTGCTAATGCTTGAACACGTTAATGCTTCTGATGAGGAGAATGTTTATCATGATGATGATCATGAGGATGATTACGACCACCATGTTGTTGGGAATGATATGTATGGTGATAATAAAGGTAAAAAAATATGTAAAGTGACATCAGTTTTTGGTATTTAAAAAAAAAAAAAAAAACAAATGACCATAAATAATGTGTTTGTGTATGCTAAGGTGAAGGATAAAGGGTGATTTGTGTGAACTTGTAGACAATAGAGAAATATTATACATTTTTGTTTGAGTAACACAGTAATTTAACACATATACATTTTCTTTCCACTATATAGTTTGTGCGAATGTGCAAAATGTGCTATTTTTAAATATATGTATGTACATAGATTATATATACACACATCCATGGCCATTTATTTATTATGCTCACTTGTGCGTGTTTGTTAGATTTAAAAAGGTCTTTAATAATATTTTATACTCGCAGAAATGTATTTCCTTTTTCTAGAGACATCAGCTTTCCAAACAGTGCTTCACTTGAACAGTTAGCTACAAATTAGGTTTATTTTCTTGCTTGTTTGGCTTGAGTGGAAATTAAACTTAAAAATTACGTTCATGAATTAAGCGAAAATAATAGGGAAGTCTATGTATATGTTGAAAATTGGAGGTTGAAATTAAAAGTTTTTTAGCCAAAGCCCAGTAATTGAAAATTTTCTAGAGATTGGGAAAATAACGTTTGTACAAAATACATTTATTCAAATTATTGGTCTTTGGTAACTATAACCTATTACCGTCCCTCTGGCAACATATGTATTCCGCGCCAGAAGAACTTCTTGTCTTTTGAAGTCAACAACTAATCAAGCAATTGTTCTAGAGTGAATCGTATCGCAGAGACAACCTTATGAATCGATTAATAAAAATAGTAGGCGGACGGTGCAAAGTGTGGACGAAAAGCTAGTGAAGTAAAATTTTCCATCTACTTCTTCCAAATAGTTTTTTAACAGCTATTGCAACATGTGTCATGATGGATTTTTTTTAAGCACGGCCGTCTTTCGGCAACTGCTTGCTTGAAGGCAAATAGTTGCATTTGGTACAGGTTTCCTGTGTTCGTCTGTCCAGATTTCAGCAGTTCATAAGAGCAAATACCTTCAGGTCCCACTGAATACAGAGCATTAACTTATAGCCCTGTATATTTGGCTTTAGTGTCGGTTTCGGTTAGTTTACCGGACGAAAAAAAATGTTCATGTTGACAAGAACCGCTTTCAAAAGGTACGCCATTTGTTGTGAATTCGGCATTATTGAATTATATATCCAATAGACATGTAATAGAATTCTCTGTTGACGAATCGTTTTCCCTTTTTCTTTTGCGTTATCACGAATAAATTATAGCAAGTTGAGCAGCCAGTTTAAGATCAATATTTAAATTGATAAGGGACAATGTGTGCATATGTATTTTCTATATTTAATTGAATTTGTTCTTGTGCCTGTCATCGCAAAATTACCAGTTGTGGATACAATTTCTCGGGGGCTCGACATAGTAACAATAAATCACACTACTGAATTTTGTAAATTTCGGTTCATATTTGACCATGTCTGCCATATAAGAGCAGCTTCCAAAATTCACATTAATACTAATATGTATCTTAAATATATCGTTCTTGTGTTGAAATTCGACGTGAGATATCCTCATATGCATAAAATTCACTGCTCCAAATTTTATAAAGATCTGTCCATAATTTGATATAGTTGCCATATAAGGACCATTTCCGAAAAACAATTTAATCGAAATATTAATCCAGAACTCATATTAATATCGGTTATATTGCAACTATGCTACTGGATTTTATGCCTGTAAGTCCACAATTACAATATCTTCCTAATTAGGTATACTTCCGAGTACAACAACGAAACATACAACTCTAAAATATATAGAAATCACTTTACTTGATACTGGATATTAGTGCAATCAGTCACTTCTACTATGCCACCCATAAAACTCTTACAAATACAGTTACAAGATTCTGAGATGATCTAGCCATGTCCATCCGTCTGGTGAAGGCATTATAAAGCTTCGAAAAAAAAAAACATAGAACAATGTAATTTTGACCAAACTTTCTCTACCGAAATGATTGGTATTGAAAAACGACATTTTGTTTTCATCGGTCCATATTTGAATGAAGTCCCCATATAAAGTCCACTTCCGAAAATCTCTTAAAGCTGCATAAATCTTTTATAAGCATCAGCAGCACTATTACATGCGACACAAATAATCCATACATATATAAAAATATTCGTACCCAATTTTATGATGATCGGTCCATATTTGACCGTAGCCCCCATATACAGTCCACTTCCGAAAATCACTTAAATATGTACCAATACCAATTTAATTTCTAGAATTTCCAAAAGGTATCAGACTTGTCCAATCAAATGCGGATATATTTAAAAGTTTATTTCTAGACTTATTTATATTGGAGACTAAAAGGTACTAGTATCCATTTTATCAACTTTAATCCCATTTTAATGTATCTATACGTTATAAAAGGCACCTAGTACTTGAATTCCAAGTTTCCAGATTTAACAGTTTGGTTTAGTCTCGTTATTCTTTTATACACACATGTAGATGTAGATATTTTCACTTGTGATTTACAAAATAAGCAATTTATATTTATTATCTACTTAAATCATCTCTACCTCCATAATATTTATTGAATTTGCCTAGCAACATAGCACTTAAAAAATATAATCAATACTTTCAATTTGTTTGCTAAGTGTACTAACTTTAACAAATTCCCCTTGGTATGTTTAAATAAATTATTACAAATAAACCACAACTTATTTTTTCCTAAATGCTAGACAAACAACAGCAACAAAATGCTTTATTAACACCTGCCTATTTGGGCGAAGCCACCTTGAAAACAACAAAAAATACAATATATGTCACTATAAATCACATAGCTATGCTCTAATTCTTGTACAGTAAGTGTAACTAGAAAGTATTTATAGCAAAAGAAGTACATATGTGTATAGAAATTTACCTTAAGTCAATTACCTGCAAATAGGAGAGTAAGAGAAATATATTTATAATAAATAAATTATATTAAATATACTTGAAATTGTGATCGGCCGATATTTTAATGTATTACACAATTTATTTAAACTTTGCTAAATTTTTTAAAGAAAGACCTGTTTTTAGCCTTCCTGATTTGATTAAGCCGTATTACGTTGTAGTTTTTTTTTTAATTAAATAAAAGCAAAAACGTAATTTTAAGGGAAGTATTACCACCCAGTTAATCTGATAATAACATAGACAGATTTCTTTTACAATCTTCTGTTCCATAACGACTATATTATAATCGTAGTTCAAGCGGAAATGATACGACTTCCAAATCTTTGCAAATTTTTCTTGATTTTCATACTTAATCAGTTTTATAGATATAGGGGTTTTAAGATGTATAGAAATTTAAGTTGTCAAGACTTTTTTAACTGATGGCCGTCAGCTATCAAGTGATGTATATTTTCAGTCGCTAGTCTACGTCGATAAGCCCGAAAAGATTGACCACTTGGAGGGCAACATTCGCCGCGTTATTGCCAATATATGGCCACAAATGGTGGAAAAAATCATCGAGGTCTAATTTAATCTAAATAATTTAATTAATTTAATTTTTGGAGCAAAGCTGAAATACTAATAAGTCATCTCTCAGGCACAGCCAATAACCTGGAGCCTACTGCACGACCGAAACAACAATCAACGAATTGCTGTAACTACATTAATGCAGCAACTAGCTATTGGATACACCCAGTCATATACCAGAAAGCATATTTAATTATAATGCCAAAAGATTATCTTTCGAATAAAGTAAATTTCATGTCAAGTAACAAAAACATCTGTGTTTTATTCCATTTCAATGATCTATACATTTATGTATATGATTTTCAAAATAATTTTGCACAATTAACTTAACTTAAAATCAACTTAAAGTTCTATACAGCTAAAAAAAACACCCTATATAAGACTCCTTCAGATGGATCAATAGAAACAAGCGAAAATATTTAGTTTATATAACAAACCATACTGGTTTAAACTTAGTTTAAAGCAATTCATTGTTAAGAACTTTTTTGGTGTTTTGCTTGTTTTTAAATATTTGTACAATTGTAAAATTATTAGCTACCTACCCTGTTCTGAAGTGAAACGTCTCCCAGGGAAAGCTTAATTCGTGAATTAAAACAAATATTAGTTAGATGAGGAAAAATCTGAAATTCAAGACGGGCTAAATTTGTTATACCCTACACCAACAAATAAGGGAGGGTATATCGGATTTGTGCTGATGTTTGTAACGCCCTGAAATATTAACCCAACAGCCTGGCTGGCTGTCTATGTAAACCTTGTACGCAGTGTACAGGTCGCAATTTTGAAAATATTTTCCTTAAATTTGGCACATAATACATTTTGAGCCAAGGACTGAAATTGGTTGAATTCGTTCCTTTATTCAGCTAGCTTCCATAGAAATATCCTCCTGAAATAGGGGTTTTCGGTCATTAATGTGTTATTTATGCACATAATCAAAAAAATTTCTCTAATAATAGTTGTACATAAAATCTAATCACATCTACAAATGTTGTGCAGATCGGTGCATAATTGAGCACAGCTGCCATATAAGGCCCATTGCTGTAAATCACTTTAAAAAGCATAACTCTCTTAAAAATATTGGTATCCAAATAATATTCAACACCAATATGTTTCATATATACAAAAATTATTCGGCTAAATTGTATAATGATGGTTCCATAATTAGCCATTGTTTCTATATAAGTCGACTTCCGAAATTCACTTTCACACCACAAATTTCTTACAAATTTTCGTATCCAAATAAAATTAAATAAAAATACGTATTGCACCCAAAATACAAAAGGGTCACAACTCAAAATACTAAAATTTGCAGGAGAGACAAAAAAATTTATCGTGCACAAGCAACTCTTAACATGAAGAAGATAGTGATGTGAAAGAAATTTATGCAATAGTTGGATTTGTGTCTTCTGAATTAATTTATGGAAAAAAGACAGTTTTGGAAAATTTTGAGTTGTGACCCTTTTGTATTTAGGGTTCCATATATGTATAAGTGAATACAGATATCATGACAACTAATTTTGTAACGGTCGGTTCATAATAATCAGATAGGCTGCAGTATAATTGAAAATCACTTTGACATGTATAAATTTAAAAGTATTTATATCAATAAAAGATGTATGAGAAAAAATATTTATTTGCACATGCCACGAAATTTTTAGATGATCTGTCCATTTATGAAAACTGTTTTTACACATAAGCTGAGTGTAGGGTATTATATAGTCGGGCTTGACTTTATATACTTTATTACTTGTTTCAAAATAGTTTTCAACATTTATTGCAACATGTGGTCTAGCATTTTCATCATGGAATATTACGCCTTCATGTCCGAACGCATATTCTGGGAGTTTTCCGACCTATTAAATAGAAACACTTAGCGCCATGAATATTTGGTTTGGTGGCGATCTCTCAAACATGCTTTGGGTTATCGTAATATATCAATTCTTTATCACAGGTTATGATTTGGTGCATAACTGGTTTCCTTTTATAAGGTTTAAGAAGTATTTCAAACATGCAATATTCATATGGCACCCAATTTCCCTGCATATGAATGAATCTTGCTGCTCGCAAATGTTTTGAAATGGACTTTGCAAGATTTTGTTGTGTTTGACAACAATCTTCATTTTTTAAATCCTCCAATTCTGGATCTTCAAACTTTTTTGGCTGACCTGAACGTGTCAAAATCATCAATTCAGAACCGCACAAACTATCTCTTCTATGGAACACATTCACCAATACCTTCGACGAGCAACTGTTGTTCTTTATCATGACAAAATTTCCTCATATGACGCTTTTTTGGCACGAAATTTTTTTAAGCAAACAAATTTTCGTTTTTGCATCACACCCAAATCTAAAATATGCATAACGCAACTCCATAATTCCATATAAATTGGGAATATAATTGCAATAAAGTTTAAATTTTATCTCATATATTTCACTGTAAACAGTCAAGCTGCTTTAATTACATCAGATATCTAATATATTTGTAAAAAGGGCTTTTTAAGAGCTTTGTCATTTGATTTCAAAACAAACATATAATTTAGTGAATTTTATGAAATCTTTATTAAAGTTGGTAGAACGATCTATATAATTTTATGTTTACAGATTATTTCATGTAAATGTTGATCATGGCTTCGCCTTAGATGGTCTATATGCTGGGCACAATTTTGGCATACTCTCTGTAACAGTCTCACGAAAAAATTCTGAAATATTAGGTTTCAGAGCGTTAGCTGTTGCAGGCATGTTCCTATATATATATATATATGAGCTTTAACATAGCCCCACAAAAAATAAAGGCGTTAAATCGCACGATCTGTGCGGCCAATTGACGGGCAAAAAACGTGAAATAAACTGTTCACCGAACTCGCCTCTCAATTGGGACATTATTTTGGGTGCTATGTGGCATTTTGGCAAAGAAGAATTGTAATCATTGCCTTCAACGTCTATGACGCCGGCCCATAATATTCCGATAAACTTGCACGATGCACTTTCTTATTCGAGCTTGATATTTGATCATTAAATTCAATAATATGCAAGCGTTGTTCATTTTTAATTCGATTCACGGTTAAATTATAGACCAAACTGAACATGTTACACGAAAAAAGACAGAGCTGTCAAAAATAGTCTTGTTCAAAAAAAAATGTTGCTCGATTTGCCGCCGAATACATTATAATATGCATTGTAATTTACTTTACCTAAATTTCAAAACATTAAAGAACTTTATAAGAACATGAAGATTGTTGCAAATTTATAACACAAATATGTTTCTTTTGCAACAAACTGTATACATATACATATTAGGATTAAGTAACTTTTTTTCCAAACATACAAATATGTATGTTAACTCCTTAACCCCTTACGTTAATATGTATTTTGTTTTATTACTTTTTGTTTTGAGAGGAGTTCATACAGCATTTTCGTATGTTGTTTTATGGTATTAAATTTATATTTAAAACAATTTTGATTAAACGTTCAAGTATGAAAAATGAAAACAAAAATAGAGTAATTTAATAACTGTCATTCAAAGGCATTACGTAAGCGTATGTGTAAGTGAGTGAGTTCTTTTGTGTAATAGTGTTCATTGTTAGTGTAAGTGGACCGGTAGGGAATAACAATAGTGAAATTGTAGTGATTAACTATTGATATTGTCAGCAGTACTGCAGGGTCAGGGTACTCCTGGTCCCCAGCCAATGTAATCTACAATTGACATTTAACACTAGCTTGTCATTTTATTTAATGCTGTTTAATATTGCAAAACTCTTATAAGAGTAAACAACGGCAAACAAATTTGTTCTAAGACAAGAGGTTACTTCTTTTTCGCTAAATATGAAAACCATGAAATTGAAATTCAATACAAATAACAGAATTTCACGATTATCGGTGATAGCTCCCTTATGAGGACTACTGCCGAAAACCCATTTACCTACATATCGAACCGAGAATAATCACAGAGTATGCAGAGGAGATATATTGACAATTTTGACGTTTCCAAAAGCCAAAATCAGTTCCCTAGGGCTTTTTTTGTAGCTAGTTTATTGTGTGTTAAAGTAAACCGCTTGACACCTCTGTTTATTTTGAGGAATACGTAGAATATGTATAAAATTCTTATAAATATCGTTATTGATATGAAATTCAACCAAAATAAACCTAAAATAAATAAAAATAACAGTACAATATTTTACGTCGATTGCCCTATAATTGGTGATTTGATTGTGGGTGTATAAGATTCGCCACAACCGAATATACATTTTTACCTGTTTCTTTAATAATGATTTTAAAAACTGTCTACATATTTACGCATTTTGTTAAATGTTTGCTTGTGTTTGAGTAAATAAACTAAAGTAAATAAACTAAAAAAGACAATTGAAACCATTATTGTGTTATTTTTTTTTTTTTTTTAAGTTATTATTTTGTGTGTGTTTGTATTATACTTTTTTATGTTTATTTTATCAGTAAAAAAAGTATTCATTATTAAGTTGTGAACCCATTTTATTTAACATGTAAATTTTCCACTCCTTTTTTAATATATGTATATGAGTTGTTGTGCATAAGATCGAATATGCGTTCATATTCGTGTATTTATATAACAAATTGGTTTTTTGTTAAGCGTTTTATCCAAATTGATGAATTTTTAATAACATTAATAATAATCGTGGTAATTATATAAATAAAGTTAATTTTTATACCCTCCACCACCATAAGTAGTGAATGAGGGTATATATAAGTTTGTCATTCCGTGTATAACATTGAGAAGTACTCATCTGAGACCCAACAAAGTATATATATTCTTGGTCCTTACGAAATGCTAAGTCGATTGAGCCATGTCCGCCTGTCTGTCTGTTCGTCTGTCTGTCTGTGCAAAACACTCTGACGTCCAAAGGACACAATCGAAATCTACACAGTTCACAAAATTCAGCAAAATCGGTATAGCACAACATGAGTTATAAAACAAAATGTAAGCCAACCTGCAAAAAAAATGATATTTTTACACATTTTTCTTCTAGTTTTTTAAATATATTGCAGATATTCCCATGAAATTTTGTATACGTTGCTTTCATGCTAAACGAAAAGAGTGCAAGCAAAATAGTAAGAATAGGTCCATGATTTCTCATAGCCCCCATTCAAAAATCTTCACGAAATATTGCTCAATTATACAAAAGTGCCCATAAAATTGAAATATTAATATAAAATTCTGCAGGAATAAGTTTCATGCAAAAATAAATCGTGAAACGAATTGTTTTTTTTAGTTCGGTCCATGTTTCACCGTAGACCCCATATAAAGCTCACTTTTAAAATACACTTAAATACGTATAAAACTGGTATAAATAGTGTTAAACGGTGAAAATTTGACATACATAATCTCTAATGGTAAATAAATTGTTGTACTAAATTTTGTGGTCGTCGGCCCATAATTGCTCATAGCTCCCTTATCAGGACCATATCTGAAAAAGCTATTTAAATTTATATATATATCGTATAAATATCGGTACCGACTCTGAACTTTTCACAGATTATTTACATATACACAAAAATCATCTCACAAAATTATGTGAATTTTGGTCCATTTTTAATCGTATCCCCCGTTAAAGTCCTGTTCCGAAAATCACTTTAATACTCATAAATCACTTATAAATACCGGTGCCGATCCAAAATTTTACAAGAATCATTTACATACACGCAAAAAAACTGCTGGATTTTGAGAATATCGGTCCATATTTGTCATGTCTACCATATAAGAACCATTTCCGAAAAACAAATAAATCTACAGAAATGGCTTATAAATATCGATACCGAACCAACTTTTCTTTAAATCAGAAATTTTAATCCAGAAATCAAACTAATGTCGGTTATAGATTTTGTAGCTATTAGTCAATAATTGGCAATAGCTCCCGAATTAAGTCCACTTTCGAGCATACTAGACAACCATATAACTCTTGTTAATAACGTTCTTGAGATGGAATTCAACCAAAATAAGCCTCAAATACGTAAAAACCACAGTAGTAGATACTGGATTTAGAAGCTATCACTCCACAACTGGTCCACTTCTACTATACCACCCATAAACGTCTTGTAAATAATATTATTGAGATCAAATTCAAACAAAAAAAGTTCACCTTATATTTTATCCTCTGTTTCTTAACTTGTTGTTAATATGGAAAAATGTTTTAATTTAAATTTTATAAATTGTTAAATTGCACTCAAGATTATTATGGAAATCAGACAAACTCTGTAAATTAAAGTAAGAATCGGTCAAAATTAGATAAAATTTCAAAATATTTAACATAAATTATGTTGTTTGTAAAATTGTCTTTCAAACAATATATCAAATAATAATATTAAAATTTGCACGAAGACTGAATAGGAAACACAGACTTAGGATTTTAGTCCTATAACCAGTATAGTTTTTGTATTTCTTACTACGTTTAGGTGGAGGATATTAAAAATTCGGCACAGCCGAATATAGCACTCTAACTTGTTTTTAATATGAACTGTAGAACAGTAAAACTATCTGTTCTACATAAAAACCTTTAAAATTGTATTGTTATACATGGTTAACCCAAATGGTGAAACAAATTATTTTGTTAATTAGTGTTTTATTAAGAGTATGAATATATATAATTTTATTAATTTATGTATTTCCCAGCCCACTGTCCAGTGATGACTGTAGTATTAATAAAAAAGCTCGGTTTTTATTACAATTTCTTTATTGGGTGTATAACTTAAGAATGCTGCATTTTCAGCTGTTATTTTTAAATATATGTGTAAACTTTACTTACATTCTTAATATTAATGACTTCCAGAATTCATTCGCCATTAAGATGGTATTACTAATTATTTCTTGAATAATTACTTATATATAACTTATATTTCTGTTACGATCCTGTTTTGTCCTCTGGCCAATGATTACCCTGCCAGCTCAACGGCATCACCTCGTGGGAGGAGTTCTCAACCCTTTGGCCGGATCGCAACACGAAAAAAAATTCTTCAAGGGAATTTTAAACACAAAAAAAAAAAAACACTTACATTTCTTCGGCCATATCATCGAATAGGGAGGTAGATGTTGACCCCCAATCGCCCTTTTCCCATCCATAACTGTGATGAATCCAATTCGCATTTTCACAGTCCCTCATGCCCGTCTTTCGTCGCCCTATCTACTTCAACAATCCCCCAATATATATATATATATATATATATATACATGTATATATATATATACAAAAGTATCATAATTATACAATCCAAAAAATTTACTTCAAATAAATAGATTTAGAGGAGTTAATCCGCTTTTACAAGTATTTTATGGTGAGAAGGGAAAAGAGAATAAAAGGGTTACATACTTGAAGTTACTATTCAATTTTCTAAATTTTTGAAAAGTCGAAATAAATTTTGTTTCGTTTGAAACGTCTAAGTAGGAACTGAACTGTGGCCTGCATATATAGCATATGCACTAAAATTGCTTGTATATTATTATTTACCCGACAATAAGGGTGTGAAATGTATATCTTTTAACGTTATAATTTCTCTGACTGAAATTGACAACTAAACATTTAACTATAATAAATTATGCTACACATAATACTAACAAGGGACCCATAAAACTAACATATCATAAATTATACCTACATTTTATTATCTACTTGTGTGTTCATGAGAAATTGAACATATTAATATTATTTATACTTAGGACAACAAATGTAGTTTGCAAGACTGAACAAACTTTTTCTGTATTTCTGCAAAACAAACATTTTCACGCCAAAAGAACTGATAATATTTTGAGGCCTAGAACGTTAAAAGTCAATTTCGCCACTGTTCTGGAATTATTTTGAAACATATTGCAGAGAGATCGACACAACTGGGACAAGGTCTGGACTATAAGATGGTTATAAACGTTCCCACCATTTCTTTCAAATTAGTTTTTAATAGGTATTGCAACATGTTACCGATCGTTGTCTTGATAGAATATTACGCTTTCACGTCTGGCCATATATTCTGGACGTTTTTCTGCCAATGCTCACTTCGAATGGATCAGTTGCATTCGGTGCAGATTCGCTTTGATGGTTTGGACAGACTCACACAGACCAAACGTGATAGAACCCTTTTGGTGCCACTAAATACAGAGAGGCTTTCACATATGGTCCATTACGCTTAGAGTTATCGTAATGGATCAATTTTTAATTTCGCAAGTAATGATGCGGTGCAAAAATTATACCCTTTTATGGCTTTTTAGCCATAAAACGTATTATAAGGCCTCTCATATCGTATCAAATTTCACTGCTTTTGAATCAATCCTGTTGATCGCAATCATTTTAAAATTGCTGCTTTAGTAGTTCCATATAATTTTGCAAGCTTACGTTAAGTTTAAAAACAATATTCATGGAGTAATGTCTTCAATTATTGGTTTTTAAAATCTCTATTTCTGAACCACGCAAACCATTTCTTGCACTATGAAACGATCGAACATATTCAGGAATAGTTTCAGTTAGCAATCGATATATTTCAGCTGTATTTTTTTTTTCAAATTTTATAAGTTTAGTAAAACTTCGCGTAGTTGATGCTTCCGTGGCACAAAGTTCAATATTTTCGAAGCAAAACAACATTGTTTTTTACATCATAATTTTCAATATCTATTACCTTTCAAACTGACACAGAATTTAATTCCGTTCGAAAGTGGCATAAATTCCGTTTTTGCTTCTATAGAAAATGTAAAACGAACAATAGGTAGAAAAACCGGTGTTTTAATCATAAATCCGGATTTTGGAGGTGTCCGGCCTATTTCACTATTTGAATCTTGTTTTGCTCGACAAGCCCTACAAGAAAAATATTTGTATAAGTAATAATAGGTTTATTTTCTTCCGAAGAATTGAGGCCAATGCAAATAGTTGTCAATAAATTTCAATTACTTTATATAATTCAAAATGAGTCCTAAAAACGCGTAGCCTACGTTTAACCTCTTTGGTCGGCGTAAAAATTGTCGTTGTTATATTCAGTTCGTTTGCTGTTAAACATCTATCTCACTTATTTTCTTGTCGACTTTTAATTTAACCGTTTTAAAAAGGTGATAATTTTTCAGCATCAAATATTATGATAGAGTTTTTTTTTATCTTGTCGACTGTAAAAAAGTGAAAATATATATTGTCAGTAATTTGAATAAACAGCAACATCTGAAGATTTGTAAAGTTGGGTAAACATTGTTGGCGATATTTAGCAATAGTTTACATATTTAACTGTAATTTAATTTTTAAAGGTCGCTGCTATATGTAATCACTTTTAGTCTACGGGAATGATGTAGAGTCTATTGATGACAGCGGGAACTGTTGCCTATATGAAGACCCACTTTCTTTCTATACTTGTGTTACTGTCTGGAACTGTGCACTTGGAAACTAACCGCACCCTTAAGAGTATTTTTTATATGTTAAGTGCGGATGGCTGGTGTTTTTATCGTTCGAAATACATCAACAATATCCTGTTATATATATATGACTTCAAAGCGTCCTATTTCTAAGAAATAGCTGCAGTATGCATTGGAAAACTTTCTCCCCTATGAAATATAACGCAAACACAAATAACAGAACAAAGGAAAAAGCCTGGCTAGCTTTAAATGATCGCCCTGTATTTCAGTATGTTGGGCGAATAAGATCCAGATACAGGCTTAGCCAATGAACATGGTTTATATACACCGAGTTTCGATATAAACTTTAGGGTTAGAATACAAAGAAGCATTCCCAGTTTTCACTCATTGCTCGAATTTGAAGATACAGTCGTTGACCTTATTTTTATATTAATATACTAAATAACTGTACATTAGGGTGGGGCCATTAATATGGAACGGAAAAAATCTTAATGGGCGCTTCGCGTTTCTGATTCTTGGGATGATACTGAGCAAAAAACTCCAATAGACAATACTTCTTCCAGATTTTGACTTGAAGTTTTTTCTCAGACTTTTGTCACGTTTTTTTTTTTTTTTTTTTTTTGATATTTTGGCCTATAACAGCCAAACCATTGAGATGTTCGATCCAATAGTAAAACATCCAATTATAGCCAAGACAATAGTTAAGAATTGTCTAGTACATCGCAAAAGCATTGAAACGCTCCCTCAGGGAGTTTTGGCCTTGTGAAGGTGCAATTTTTCGTGAAAATATTAATAAATTACCATTTTCAGTTGTTTATTGGGCAAAATCAGAAATCAATATTAATGTAATATGTAATAAAATCTTTGTTTATTATATTTTATAATTTTGCTCAAAATGTCCTATTTCTGTCGAATCGAAAATTTAAAAATATTGTTTAGGAAATTCTTTAGAAGGTGGCTGTAAACATTTACCACAATCCAAATTATAATTTGCATTAATTAATCCATAAAACCTAAATAAAATATAAATATAAAAAATATAATGTTTTGTAATCCTAGTATTGAAATTATAGAACAAAGAAGTCAAAAATTAAAACTTTACATTAAAATGATCTTTGTAAATATAACTTTCAGAAAGATATACATAAATAGAAATAGAAATCTAGAAATACCAGATTGATTTCCAAATAGACTAGAAATAGACTGACGCCTAAACAACGCTTCCAAATTTTGCAATTTTATTTTGAAAAACATGGTTCTGTGTCTTTTTAGATGTATAGAACTTTGAAATGGAATAAAACAATGATGATTTTTTGAAATTGTCAAGAAATTTATTTAATTCGAAATATAATCTTCTGACATTATAATTTAATTATGATTTCTGACTCAGATATAGTCAAATCTGGAGGTTAAATTTTCGACGACTTTTTCCAACATTTGTGGCCGTATATCGACAATAACGCTGCGAATGTTGTTCTCCAAGTGTTCAAAAGTTTCGGGCTTATCGGCGTAGACTAGCGATTTCAAACATAAATCACTTGACAGCTGACAAAATGGCCGTCAATTAAAAAATTGTTGCCAACTTAATGTTCTATACATCTAAAAAACACTCTATATAACTATATATTTTTTTATAATTCTGATTTCTACAAAGATTCTAAATTTTTTTGTATCATCCTCTTTTTACCATAGCCAACCTTGTATTGGCCAGACAGTTGTGTTACATTAGTGAAGTATTTGGACATTTAAAAACTGAGAATTTCTCAGTCTAAAAAGCTTATGAAATATAATACTTAAATATATGTATATAAACACACCATGAAAAATTTAGTTTCTATGATATAATGTTTTCCATTTTCATAGAAATAAAATCTTACAGGTACGATTATTCAGAAGATATTTGAATAATGGTGATATATTTCTGATATTTTGAAATGACAATATGAATTCAATTTAACTAAATTTTTTATATTTTTTTAGGCATACAATATCTAAGCATTCTGATGGTACACCCATACGTATGCTTATTTAAATATTAATAATTCGGCACATATTTATAACCATTTCATATACATATATAATTTGTTTCATACATTTAATTGTTTTCATGGCTATCTTTAGCAGTAAAGCTCAATAGTGATTCTTTAAAGCGTATATTTGATATTACATAGAATTTATAATTTATAATTATGGACAGCAGCTTTAACACTAAGCAATCACATAACAGTAAAGCCAGATCCCAGGCATTAAGACAGAAAGTGCAAAAATCTATTCACAATATTCATTCAGTAAATAAGCGTTGCCATTTTATATCAATTAAAAATATGTTTGGGTTTAAAAAATTTGGAAATAGTACCAAATGAGCCACAGGGGTACCATTGTACTTTTTAGTTTTGAATTGTACCAAAAAAAGTACAATTGTACCAACTTTATCAACCCTGCCAGATCCTATGAATGAATATAAATCTGTATTGCTGGTCTTTTAAAAAATAGATAATAAAATCTGTATAAATTGTAGCTCATAATTAAATATGATTTAAAGTTCTACAATATATAATCGAAAAATATTCAACTAGGTTTTGGCATACGTGTATGCAAATAAATTAAGAAAACAAATGAATACGACTAACATTTTACATAGAAAAAGAGTGTAGAATAAATATTTCTGCCACAAGAAATGTTTGCAATTTATACCAATTTCTTTAAATTTAACTTTTGTTCTCTAGTTTAAAATTCCTTTTCTCATTGTCTTCATGCACTTTTTTTGCTTATGGGGTGAAGTAGGGGTTATACACAGCAAAAGCTGGCTGGAGGTGGGTTTTAAAATGTTTTATCACAACATGGTTGCAGGAAATAAAAACAAATATATCAAAACCCACTTTCATAAAAAGCAAATAAAAAATATAGAAGTATAAAAAACCAAGCCAACAAATAGTCATATTGTCGTAGTACATGTTAACCAAAAATAAAAAAAAATTAAGGTATGAGTGAAGCAGTGGATGAAAGAAACCATGAAATTGTATTTATTTTCTTTAAATAAAAGATGCGATGTGATATTGTTCATATTGTTGTTATAAAAGCAAATAAAACTTTTAAAAAATAATATGCATTTATTTTCTAGCATTTAAATTGCTAACGTATGATATGCACAGTGGTTTGATGTGGGTTTTATTATAATTATTTGTATTAGTAAAAAAGGGAAAAATGGTTTCTTTGCTTTTAGAAATAATTAACTTCTTACCAAACAACCACAGTACTATTTTTTGCAACCATAAAATTTTTCAAAAGAATAGAATACTTGTTGAAAGTAGGAAATATCTTAAGAACTCATATTCACAAATATTTAAACAAAAACACAAATATATATAAGAGCTACTATTTTTACATACAAATACAAATATAAATAAAAATAAAACAGTCCTTTCATATTACACACAAGCCAGTAAATGACAGTATATTCAACAAAATGTATATTACAATACAACTAATTCAATTGAAACAACTTCAACCTAACTCAAACAACATACTAAGTAAATTTTCAACAATTTTCCAACATCCTCAAAGTACATTTAATCAAAACATAACCCACAAATGTGAGCTGAGTACATTTTCACATTTATACACAAACACACAAGAAGGATTATTCATTTAGAGGTTATTATTTTAAATATATGAGTATGGTATGGTATATTTTGAGTAAGGTATGTTGCAATATTTAGAATGACGGTCAAGAACAATTTCATATATTTACATTTCAAAGTTAATTTCATTCAAATCTTGACTGTGAATAGGATGTAGAATGGTTCACCGTATAGGTTCAAATTTCACTCACTTTTTTCAGCATTTCTCGCAGGTCTTGAATCCTAGCTGGATTATCGACAAAGTTTGGCTTCGAATAACCCCAAAGAAATAAATTCTAGGCTCTGATATCACATGATTTAAGCGGTCAGTTGATAGCTACAGTTTGTGAAATTAGTTGTGGTACCCAATAGGTCGACATTGCAAAGTATAAAGCAATGCCCAAAGAAAAGAATATTCTTCCCAATTTATTAATGTTCCAATAGATTAGTTATTTCTCCAACTAATCCTATTGGAGAACAATAAAATCAGCTAACTTCCAGTTATATATTATTAATATCACTTTATTTAAAAGTAGCTAATTTCTAGTTACTTAAGTTATTACCCATTTATTCTCTTAATTTTTCCACATAATCAGCCATGTTACAGAATTTTTCTTCTGTAGAAAAAGTACAAGGAAACATTTCTTCGGAATTTGCTATGAGAAATTGTAATTTTAAACATCTCTAGGTTTCATTTCGAAAAAATTTTCGTTTTACTTTTTCTATAGAAGCAAAATACGGAATTAATTCCACTTTCGAACGAAATTAAATTCTGTGACATGGCTGAATCTCTCAGCTATAATCTCTCTCAACTAATTCTACTGATTCTTACCCTTTAAACACCATTATACCATCAAGTTTATTCACCCTTCGTTCACGCAGTTGTGGTGGTAGAGCGTATATTTTATTTTTTTAAGAAAGCCTCTAAATGCATCACTTTTTGAAATGACATAGTCCTATAAAAGGAATGAATAACTGACACTGTAATGTTGTAATGTTTGCTATGACATTGTATTTTTATATGTATATACTTTTCCAGTAAAATTTCGTTTGTACGTGTGTATTAGTATAAAGTAATTTTACAGATATTGCAAATAAATATTTTCTGAATTTTTTTACCCGTTGTGTCATGTTCCTTTTAAATAATATTGCTGTTGAGTTGCCGTTCTTCAGCTCTTTACTTTCTTTGCTGGCAAATTAAAGACAAAAACATAAATTTTATTTAAATTATGTAAAAGTTACTTGCAGAAAAATATATATATGTAGCATTTTTCTATGTGCTTGTTAAAACAGTGTACCAGTTGATAAATGCCACAGAAGTGAAAGTGCTATTTTCTGTTTATATAGATATTAAGTATTACTTACGAGTGTAAAGTAAATACTCTTAGGTTCCTTTATTGTTTGGTTTATTGAGGTAGTGAGATAAATTAAGAGTTTTAGAAATTTGAAGAAATGTTTCTGTTTATAGAGATTTTTGTCAAACATTTTAGCACTGGCGCCGTTTTGTTGAAACCTAATTCTGCTAGGATCACGAGCTTCAATTTCAGGCATCGCCATTGCCGGCAACGTTTGCACCGACATCATTTTTAAAGAAATATGAACCGATGATTCCACGTCTTCACAGTAGGCCGATTATATTGACCGTAAGTTGGGCGCAGTACACGAAACACATTCCTCACAAAACGTAAATTTTCGTAATAAAGTTGAATGATTTGTGAACGTTGTTATGGCGTAAGTCTCTCCATTATGAAATGCCAAACAATACTAAACAAAAATAACATGACAGCATGACACGAAAAAAGGCTATTGAAAAAAGTATATCTACTATATTTCTAAAATTTCAGATGAAGTTGTCAAATAGTTATTTTGAGAGAGATGGAGACAGCAAGTGATACTACTTGTAAAGTAAAAAGGAACCTCTGTTGTAAGTGTTATTAAACTAGCTCTTATTTTCTCAACAATCTAACTCAGCGGTATTATTACATATTAATATTTCTTATTATTTATTTGTCTATTTATCTTATGCATTCCAAAATGAAATCGCATTTAGTTTAATAGATTTTACCTTCAATTATCGTCAAATTATTATTTTTTCTCTATTTGTTGTAGCATATAACTATAATATAGCAAAACATAACGATTTAATTGGCCAAATTGTGTACTTTGTTCACATTTTACTTTGTTTTACTTTACTTTCATATACACCCAGTATATGAAAACGGTATAAACACTTAAAAAAAATATGGACGAAGTACGGAGAGGGTCTGTCGTGTGTACCATGTTGGTACAGTAGAAAGAGGTTGGCAACACCAAAGGGATTTTTTTTTTTGACAGCTGGAAACACAATGATGGGGGTAAACAAAAACAAAGACCGGCATAAACAAATTGTATAAAGAAATCTAAAGGCTGAATTAGGAACGATGGACAGGAAGCCATTTGGCTTGCCGAGGTATCGTGGCGAGGGAAAAAGAAAATGTCGCCCTTTTTTCTTTTGATTTGTTGAGGACTGGTGAAGGTGGAGTTTATGGCAGAGCAGATAAAATTATTGCACTTTCAATTTTGATGGATTTTTTTTTATTGGTCTTTAAAGTAAATACGTAATCTTAAAATTTAAACTAAAAAGAAAAAGTACATTGTAAGAATAATAATAAAGCCCAAGAGCAGAGCCACACCATCGCCAACTCCATCCAACGAGGGAAGAGCGGAGAAGCACCACCACTCCTGGGGTGCATTGGTATTGAAGTTTTTCTGACAGGTACTAAACTCGGACTAGGAAGACGGACAAGTGAGTCGTTCCTTTTCCTTTATATTTTGTGCAAAAGAGAAAGAAAAAGCAGAGATAATTTACTTAAAATAAAATAAATTTATAAGGAATATTATATACGCGCCCGCGCGACTGGTTAGAGAGAGCTCTCGCCAACTACGATTAGCAGTGACGACAACTTTTAAGTTATCCGAAAAATTGTATGTGATTTCCCTTAATAAAAAAAGGCAATTTATAAGTAAAGAAAAAGGAATCATCAATAAATTTGTTTTGATGATCGAACTATACGAACCTCTGGACACAATACGGACTGATAGGAAAACCCACTTCCATCTCCGCCTTGTGCTCTCCTTTGGTACCTAGATAGCCTGAAAAATTTGCAAAAGCTGTCCTGCCTAAATTGGTTGCTTACGAGAGCGAGTCTGATAGTGAGCAAGATCTGTCTCAGAAAAAGAAAAGAAAGAAAAACTAATCAAATAAAATAAAAACTCAACCATTTCTAGTTTTTTATAAATGAAAAGATTATTGAACAAAAAGTTAAAAAATCATCAATTAAAATTTAATAATTTAAATTTAAATTAAAGTAAAATTTGAAATTAAATAATTCAAATTAGATTAAAAATAATATTAAAACTTAATAATTCGAATTTTAAATTAAAGTAAAACTAAAAATTTAAACGTTTGAACCCGAAATTGAAGTAAAATTAAATGATTCGTATATAAATTAGAAATAAGATTACAATTTAGTAATTTGATCTTGAATTAAATTAATTTTGGTACTAAATATTAAGAGATTTAAGAATTACTTTGTTGGTGGTATCTACCAAACATTCAATTGTTGTTGCTGATTTTTTTTATTAATTATTTTTTAGATTAAATCTAATTAATTAAAATTTTATATGATGGCGTAATCAAAATAATAAGCGGTAAGTGAGGAAGGTAATACATTTGCAGGATACGTTTGGGACATCCTTATACTTGGATGTCATGGCGGGATCATCTATCCCGAGTGGGAGGGTAACCGCTGGCACAACACCAGCTATCCAAATTGTTCGCTAGGTTATACAGCAATAACCTAGTCTGTGTCACTTTCTTATGTATTGACTTATTAATGCTGATATGATTTTTTTTTGTATGTGTATGTGTTTGTCCTGAGTAGTATCAATAACCACCCCATCCGGCGAGCTCCAAGCCCGGCAACCGCGAGCATATCTGCAATGCTACTCCGCTGGCAACTCTCGTTTTATTATGTTTTGGTATTACATTCGCAATACCATAAATCACCACCAAGCCTCTCTACAGGTCTGATGGGAGATTTGACTAAATATGAACCGACCATTATAAAATTAGGTGTCATAAATTCTGTATATATGAAAAATTCGACCTATTAGTCTGAAAGAATAAAACTTTTCTCTTAAAAAGATAATATTAGTTCAATTATTTCTCTAATTAATAAGAAACTTATTTTTGTTGAATTTTTATTTGGATGCCGATATTTTCAAGAGTGTTGTGATCTTTAAAGTGATTTTCAGAAATGATTTTCAGATATGGGAGCTATGATAAATTATGGACCGATCTGCATAAAATTTGAAGATGAGATTTGGCTTCATTTACCACTCATTTGTGGTAAAATTTGTGTGTATACTTGCATAATTCAAGCATTTATGATCGTTAAACCCCTATTTCGGAAGGACATTTGTATGGGGGCCAGGTGAAATAATAAACCGATTTCTACCAGTTTCAATCCTGTCCGTCCTTTGACCGAAAAAATATCATGCACCAAATTTTATCGAAATATCTTCTAAATTACGACCTGTACTCTGCGCACAATCATTACATGAATAGCCGGCCAGCCAGACGGACCGACGGACATCGTAAAATCTACTCAGGAAGTGATTCTGAGGCGACCGGTATTCTATAAATTTTGGAGTTAGACCGATATTTATGGGCGTTATAAACATCAGCACTAATCCAATATAACCTTCCCACTATGGTGGTGTGGTTATAACAAGAAATTATTTTAAAGCAATATTTTTTCTAGGTCTCAAAATAAACGATTTTCAATTTAAAAATTATAAGAAATTGTATTTTTCGAAAAAAAAGGACTAAAAAACCTCCCTTTTAGAGTAAATTGTAAACTAAGATATAAGAAAGCTGTATTTACAGAGATCATTTTAATATAAACAACTTAGTAAATTTTCCAAATATGTTGCTCCTTGGCCCATTTTTTACATAACTTGATTTTTTTGTTCTAAAATTCCAAAGCTGGGAATTTTCAAAACTCATAATGTCTTAATCCTTAAGGTATTTTACCAGCCAGTGCTCAGCCATATATATCAATATTTCTGATCTTATCTTTTTTTTATTAAAACCAATTATGAAAAGTGTAAAATTAAAAGGGCATTAATACTTCATAACAACAAAACGTGAATTTCTTTGTAAATGAAAATTGTTTAGTATTTAAATTATTATTAGTATTTCCTAAAAATTTCAAAATACTTTTAGGAAAATATATTAACTATGCCATTGACTTGTCCGCCGAAGGGTAAATATAATTTACATAATCATTAGCACTAATTTAGAATAAACATTATTAAGAATCCTTTACTACAAAAGTTGGGAGATGAATTCAAATAAAGATAATTGATTGCAAAATATACAAGCTAATGGGGATTGATGTTTTGTCTTTATCTCTGTTAATTACGATTAACAATTTGAGATATTAATTGAAAATTGTGTATTAAAGCTGGTATTAGTAGAACTTTTTATTTAATGTTTAACATTTTATTAGTTTCACTTGGTTGTATATTATCAAAGAATATCAAACAATAAATGTCAATCTCTCAATAATTTTAAAATTTCATTTAAACAGATACTAAATGTTGCCAATCACAACCAGGGTCTGCTGGTGTTTCTTTATATTAAATGCGTTTTTTTTTCTTAATTAGTTTGTCATATAATGAACCATAAAATTTTCTTTGGCACTTAAATTCAATTTTAATGATGCACATTAAAAACCATTTAACCTTTAAGTAACAAATATTAAACTAATGTTAAGCCATTGTGTCCATAGTGCTATATACATATACATCGTATACTATAGATTTTTTTGTGCTTATTTTTATACACTCCACCACCATTAGTGGTGAATGAGGGTATATATAAGTTTGTCATTGCATGTGTAACACTGAGAAATATTCATCTGAGACCCATCAAAGTATATAT
Source organism: Bellardia bayeri (assembly GCA_950370525.1). Taxonomy (NCBI): domain Eukaryota; kingdom Metazoa; phylum Arthropoda; class Insecta; order Diptera; family Calliphoridae; genus Bellardia; species Bellardia bayeri. The sequence goes on along the minus strand of OX493266.1, from coordinate 43,301,548 downwards.
ATTATTGGTCCTTATGAAATTCTAAGTCGACTGAGACATGTCCGTCTGTCCGTCTATCTGCTGTCTGTCTGTCGGTCTGTCTGTATGACTGACTGTTTGTGTAAAATACTCTGACGTCGAAAGGACACAACCGAAGTCAACAAAAATTAAAAACAACCGCTTGTAGTTCTTTTAAGCAGTTCGTTATTGAAAATCAGCAAAATCGGTACAGCAGAACAAGAGTTATGGATCAATAAAAAATTTATATTTTAAAAAATTGTTCTTGCTATATTTTTTAAATATATTGCAGATAATACCATAACATTTTCTATACGTAGTTTTTATAATAAAAGAAAAATGAAGTGGAAAGTAAAAATAGGTAAAAATAGGTCCATGATTTCTCATAGCTCTCATACAAAAATCTTGCCGAAATATTGCTCAACTATACAAAGATGCCTATAAAATTGGAATATCAATACAAATTTCAACAGAAATAAGTTTCATGCAAAAAGATATTGCACAACCAAATTTTTTTTATTTCGGTCCATGTTTGACCATAGATCCGATATAAATGCCACTTACAAAATTCACTTAAATTCGTATAAAACTGATATGAGTAATGTTAAACGCGTAAAATTTGACATAAATAATCCCTATACGTAAATAAATTGTTGTGCTAATTTTTATACCGATCGGCCAATAATTGGTCTTAAGGATCACATCTGAAAAAGCCATTTTTCTTTATATATATCGTATAAATTTCGGTACCGACACAAAACTTTGAACAGCTCATTTACATATATACAAAAAACATCACACAAAATTTTGTGAATTTCGTTTAATTTTTAACAACCTTTTAAACCCTCTTTTGAAAATCACTTTAATACTCATAAATCTCTTTTAAATAAAGGTACCAACTAAAATTTTACAGGGATCATTTACATACATGACAAAATTGAACTGCTAGATTTGGAGAATATCAGTTCATATTTGACCATATCCCCCATATAAGGTCCATTACCGAAATTCACCCTAATACTAATATGCATCATAAATATACCGTCATTACGTTGAAATTCGAAGTGAGATATCCTCATATGTATAAAAATCACTGTTCTAAAATTTAAGCAAATCGGCCCAAAATTTGTCATAGCTGTCATTTCTGAAAAACATATAAACCCACAAAAATGTCTAATAAATATCGATCTCGAACTAACTTTTATATAGATCAGTAATTTTAATCCAGAAATCATACTAATATCAGTTATACGGCAATTATGCTACTGGATATCAATAATTGGCAATAGCTCCCGAATTAAGTCCATTTCCGAGCATACTAGACAACCATATGACTCTTGTAAATAACGTTATTGAGATGGAATTCAAGAAACCACATTAGTGGATACTGGACTTAGAAGCTATCACTCCACAACTGGTCCACTTCTACTATACCACCCATAAATCTCTTGTAAATAATATTATTGAAATCAAATTCAAACAAAAAGCCTCACCTTATATCTTGTCCTCTTTTATACTCTGTCTTGTTGTATTAGAAAATCAAATTAATAAATACAATACAATACAAAAATAATAATATTAAAATTTGCATTAAGAATGAATAGAAAACATAGAATTAGGATATACTAGTCCTATAACCAATGTAGTTTCTGTGTTTCTTATTGCGTTTAGGTGGAGGGTATTATGGATTCGGCACAGCCGAATATAGCACTCTTGCTTGTTATTTTCATTATACTTATACATTTTCTAGTTTTTTTTTTTAGAACATTTTTGTTTGTTTATAAAAAAATGTCATTACTTAATGTTAATCGTTTTCATTAAATAACTTAATTCTATGCATTAAATTGTTATTGCTCCTGCAAAAGATACCATAAGTTATAAAGACCATGACGTGAAATAAGTACTTGTATATGAAGTATGAGCACTTTGTATGATAAAAAAAAAAAACAAGCTAAACCCATGAATATAAATTAAAGTATTTGAACGAGTGTTTTTAATATTTACCACAATTTAAAGGAATGAGTTCATTGTATTTGGTTATGAAAAAGAAAACTGGATAATAACTATAAAATTGACTTATTCTCTTCCCTAGGAAAGAGCATTAATAACAAAAACGTAACTGGAATGTAAAAAACTTTTAACAAAAGGATCCAATATACAGAAAGCAAATAAATTTCTCTCTTTAGCTGCCTCTGCTATTACTCTTTAATAAAATAAAATAAAAAACCCCAATGCATTTTCGTTTCAATAACTTTTTCTTTTTGGTAGACTCATATGTCGATAGAAGCTATTTAAACGAATTTACTTTTCAGAGGGGAGATTGCGGAAGTCAGCGTTCAATGTCGTAATAAGTGTCTTGAATTCCTTTATAAAACTTATACCCCGAGCGATTTATTTCTGTATATACTTTTTGAATATATGAATGCCTTTAGCTTCAAAACTCAAAAAAATACATGGGTTTACATTCATTTAAAAGATTTTCCATTTGTAGATAGTGTCAAATTGTTTTTATTCAGTCTACGTCTACAAATTATTCTGTCGTATTACGAAAATCAGCATTATTAATTTGCTTCGTGAACTTTAAGCATTACATGGTTTAAATCATCGGCTAACTGTTGCCAATATCATTTGAAAATTTTATTTTCTGTATATCTTATTATAATATAGGCGACTGAATACATCACATCTAGTCTTCATCGATATTCAAGACTTGTAAGTCAATGTTACCCTAATAATACGCAATATAACAGTAGCAATGTTGAATGAAGTGATCGAAAATTTCACCTTCCAAATGGGCAACTAGAAACTTCTAAAAAAATGAAAATGTCAAAAATTCATCCTTCTGAATTATAGAGATTCCGATATGTAGTTCAATATAAAGTGTTTTTTTTTTTAAGACAAATTCGAAATGAATCACTCTAAATCAAAACTCGTATTACATGATTCAGAAAAAGTAATATTTAATGAGAATTTGAATTATTCAGCTTTATTACGAAAATTATCGAGAGTAATGTGTTTCGAGCACTTCGAACGTTAAATGGTTTGAATCATTGGCCTACTATTGCCAATACTTTTGATAATTTGTAGTCTCAGTGTGTTTTATTGGAAGATACGTATGGAATAGATCGCATCCAAACAACATTACTAGACCTTACGAATTATTTTTAAATTATTTATTATCCCTCGATAATAAAGGTTCCGACAGCCAGATCTACATTAAGTGTGTTATTAAAAATTAAACAAAAAGTCTATATGAATAAGCCTATATAAGAATTCAAGTTGAATAATTCCAAAAAAAGGAGAACATTTCGAAATTCCAGTCATTTGACGGAATTTAAGTTACCAAGAGAAGATTCATATGTTTGGCTTTTTTTACTATTACAGCTTTTAAATGAGTCATTAATAGGCTATTATATGATTGCCAATTTTACAGTGTTCAGTTCTCTACCAATTTAACGTATGTGTTATGGTAATGACCCTATTGTTATTGTAACCCCCCTAATAGTATTTAGTAAATACTTAATGACAACCCTTAAATGTAAAGTAACCATAAGTACTACTTGCCAATACCAATATGTATATTTTATCATCTCTATATATATTTATGTACATTTAATAAAGTAATGAATTAATAAGAAAGTCATCTTGAGTAACGTCTATTAAATAACATAATATGGTGTCAGGTGTGGGGTACCAAAATTAAAGAAAATTATAATTGTGAAGTCGTGAAAAAAAAAAAAAAAAAAAAAAAAAAATCTAAGCAAAACAAAATCAGTTTGGTCGTTTTTGCATTAAGGAAAAATAAGAATATACAAAATGCCGGACAACAAGCCTCAAGTGGTAGAAAATGCAACGCCATATTTGTCAACAACGCCATTTTTTAACGTTAAAGCTCGTAATGTTGCAACGGAATGGGCTAATTGGAGTAAGCAGTTTAAGATTTTTCTGTTGGCTTCGAATTTAGTAAATGAATCTGATCAAAGGAAAGTTGCGCTACTATTGCATCATATGGGGCCGGCGTGTTTGCATATTTTCAATTCTTTTAATGTCGACATGGACACGATTAAATACAAAGATTTGCATAAGTTATTTGAAGCATATTTTATTCCTCAAGTTAACCTTGCCATGGAACGTCATGCGTTTTTTACGCGGGACAATAACAATAGGGTCATTACCATAACATCCCATAACATTCTGGTTTTTGGATGATAAAACTGGATGATGAATCATCTAGGTTATGTACCTTTAACACCCCATTTGGGAGATATCGTTTTCTACGTTTGCCATTTGGCGTAAGTTCAGCACCGGAGATATTTCATGCTGAAATGATAAGACTTTTTGGTGATATATCAGGTTTAGTGATATATATGGATGATTTTTTAATACATGCATCAAGTGTGGAGAGGCATAATGAAATTTTAAATCAAGTTTTAGAAAGGGGAAAGGAAGTGGGTCTAAAATTTAATAGAGCAAAGTCAGCAATTTTAAAAACTGAAATAAAGTTTATTGGTCATATATTTAGTGACAGAGGGGTAAAACCCGATGATAAAAGAATAGAATCGATTTTAGCAATGCCCGTACCGAAAAATAAGCAGGAATTACAACGATTTTTAGGAATGATTACCTATTTAGGGTCATTTATTGACAATTTGTCGAATAAGAACAAGCATTTGAGAGATCTTTTGAAGAATGATTCGGTTTGGAGTTGGAACAATGAACAACAAATGGAATTTGAAAATTTAAAAAAGGAGATTACGAAAGCTCCAGTTTTAACGTACTATGATACGAAGCAACCTCTTACATTATCAGTAGATGCTTCAAAGTTTGCGGTAGGTGCAGTTATAATGCATGGTGAAAACCCTGTAGCATACGCATCTGCGTCCCTGACAGACAGTCAAATAAATTATGCACAAATTGAAAAAGAGCTATTTGCTATATTGTTTGGATGCACACGTTTCCATCAGTATATTTATGGTAGAAGTGTGACTGTTGAAACAGATCACAAACCTCTTGTTCCACTGTTTAACAAACCTTTATATAATATTCCAACGCGTCTTCAGAGATTCATGTTAAGGTTGTTATCGTATAATTTAAATGTAGTGTATAAACCAGGCAAGGATTTGTTTATTGCTGATACTTTGTCTCGGGCACCACTTAAGGAAAAAATTCTTTCTGATTTAGACAAAGACATTGATTTACAATGCAACTCATTAATATGCCAATTGGCATTACCTGAAAATCAAATTGAGAAAATTAAACAGGAAACTGAAAATGATCAAACTTTTAAGAAAATTATGAACTATGTGAGAGAAGGTTGGCCGGTTAATAAGAAACAAGTTGATGGGGATGTACAACAATTTTATCCCATTAAAGATGAGATAAGTGTGATAAAGGGTATTTTATTTAAAAATAAACGTATTTTAGTGCCTAAAAGTTTAAGATCAAAAATGTTACACTATGTACATGAGGGTCATATGGGAATTCAAGGTTGCCAGAGTTTGGCAAGGGCTTCAATTTATTGGCCCAATATAAATAATGATATTTATAACATGGTATCTAACTGCAGCATTTGTTTAAAATTCAGAAATGCTAATCCTAAAGAGAGTCTGAAAACTCATGATATTTGTAACATTCCTTGGTACAAAGTCGGATGTGATTTGTTTGAATTTGATAAGAGGATGTATCTAATAGTTATAGACTATTACTCAAAATTTTTTGAAGTAGAACTTTTGAGTTCCGGTTATTCTTCTATACAGGTGATAACGAAACTTAAATCAATTTTTGCAAGGCACGGCATTCCTACTATTTTAATTTCGGATAACGGACCGCCTTTCAATTCAAACGATTTTAAACAATTTTGTATTGACTGGGGTATTGATGGTGTAACATCGAGTCCTTATTTATCTCGTTCAAATGGTCTTGCGGAAAGATCCATTCAAACAATTAAGAATATTTTATACAAATGCAAGGATTCTGGTACAGATCCATATATAGCTTTTTTGCAGCATCGAACAACATCCAAGGATAGTTTGCCAAGTCCTTCGGAGTTGCTAATGAGCAGAAAATTACGTACGAAATTGCCTTCATTTTCAAATGACTTAAAGCCAAAATTAGTAAATTCGAAAAAAATAAAAGAACAATTTAAACAAAGACAATTAAATGCCTCTAAAAACTACAATAGGAATTCAGTTAATCTAAAACCAATCGAAGTAGATGAACAAATATATTTTAAGAAAAGTCCAACATCAGTATGGTTCAGAGGTAAGATTATTGAAAAATGTAAAGAGCCTAGATCATTTTGGGTAAGAGATGAAAATGGTGTAGTTTATAGAAGAAACAGGCAGCACATAATGAAAATCGGTAGAAAATTAGGCAATTTGGCAAAGGAGAAAATTAGAGAAAAGAATTCTAATAATAATGAAAAGGTTTATTATGATTTTAATACCAGGTGTGAAAACGAAAATGTAAATAATGAAAATGTAAGAACTGATCATAATGATGAAAATGTTAATGCTAATGTTAGTAATACGAATATTAATATTAGTAACAATGAAAATGTAATCGATGAAGTTAATAATAATAATAAGAACAATAACGATATATATATTTCAAAATATGGGAGGAAAATAATGCCACCCAATAGATTAAATTTGTAAAATATTTTTACGTATCTTCATTTTAATAATTTTATATCTTTATAAAAAGGGGGATGTTATGGTAATGACCCTATTGTTATTGTAACCCCCCTAATAGTATTTAGTAAATACTTAATGACAACCCTTAAATGTAAAGTAACCATAAGTACTACTTGCCAATACCAATATGTATATTTTATCATCTCTATATATATTTATGTACATTTAATAAAGTAATGAATTAATAAGAAAGTCATCTTGAGTAACGTCTATTAAATAACATAATAGTATGTAGGTCATATGGTTTTTGGAATCATGAGCAAGCTCTTCATAAATGTCAATAATGTTCTGCATATATGTAATAATATTCTATATCCTCATCAGCCAGCCTGACATCCCTTTTTCACTAGGTCATCAGCAATACAGCTGCCTTTATATCTCTGTGTTCATGCAACCATATGATGATGGCTGTCTGATGTCTCGTCATCTTATTTAATATTTCTAGATCGCAATTGATGTCTTGTATCACCTATCAAGCTGTAATGATTAGAAGAATATTATGTTATATCTGAGCCAGTTGATGCTTTTTTATAGCCGCTACTGCAGTGTGAAGACTATTACACTCGTTTGGAATCCTAAACGACTTCCCTATATCAAATTCCTGGATGTAGACACTTCCACTTAATTGTTTCTCGTCGTTTTAAGTAGAAGATTTTTCAATTATTTCTTGCCGTTTAGAGTTGAGAAACTTAAGATTCTCGAGAAGAATGTTTTGAGAATGCAATAATAATTTTACGTAGAAGAATTTGTATGATTCCTATAATACTAGCATCACCGTACAATCTGCGCAATCATGCGCCATTAGTCTGAGGAGAATTTTAAGTGCCAATTTGCTAGCTATTAGTTCTACCGAGATCTAATTTGCTAACAAAATATGCAACTTTATTGGAGCTCCTGTAATCATGATTTACATTTTACTAAATACCTTCTCCAGGAGCATACAGTTGGAGTGTTTATCCGGTGGCTTTTACCATACAAAATCCCGATTATTAGTATCGATTTAGTAAAAATTTCACATTGGAGCTTCTGTAATCATGATTTACATTTTCCTAAAGACCTTCTCCAGGAGCATACAGTTGGAGTCTTTATCCGGTGGCTTTTACCATACAAAATCCCGATTATTAGTATCGATTTAGTAACAATTTCACAAACCAATGTCTGTTTAATGACAGGAGCTTTAAGGACAGTTCTGACAGACTTTCAGAGAATAAGGTAGCAAAAATCTAGGAATCTTGTACTTCTTCATGAACAGTGCAAGTTCATTCTTGCTCAGATTCTCACTCAGTTCACTATCAATAACCCACCGACTAAGTAGTGTTTTGACTGCCTGATCCACTAAAGATCACCAAACCTATTACTACATCTCTCGCTTAGGTGCCAGTCTTATAAACCATTAAATGCAGTTACCTGAGCAGACTGTTTATGTTATGGATAAAACTAACAAAGGGAGTTAAATTGTATAGTTTTGAAAATATAATCAAGTTGTTCTTTAGACCATTTATTTAACAAGACTAAAGTAATCCTCGATAAATACCACCGTTTTACTAATCTGTCCACCTGTTTAGTGACACAGTACTAAATACGATAAAATAATGTTAATAGAAAACGTTAAAAACAATTGTAATGAAATGATATTAACACCCAAACACCGAGAAAGTGTCTACCAAACCCACCCATCTTCATTGGAAAACACCTACCCATTTTGACACCCAAAAAAAAAAACATGTAAAGTAAGTGAGAAATATTTACAATTCACAAAATTTTTTATGAGTGTTGACTTTTGCCTGAGTGCTGAGTGCTGGAGGGAGTGTTAAATTTCAGCGAGCGATACATAAATATTTTCCACTAAAAATTTATAAGAATGTTACAATGTTTTGTTTTCATTAACATAATTTGTTTTACTTCTCAATTGTTTTTGTTGACGTCTGCCAGTCTTTGGTTGCAAAAGATGAATTATGTCTAAGTAGTGACATAAATAAAGTACATAGAAAGAATTTAAAACAATTATAATTTGTCAAGGTGGATCAGATGATACTTTTGTGTTCTTTGTTATATAAACAGGAAGAGGGAGAGAAATACAAAAGACCATTAGGATGTCTTATATAAGTTAATTAAGTAAATTTAGTTGTTGTATTCTGAACGAATTTAGCATGGATTTTTAAAGGCACGATTAAGTAATTTTTGCGGTAGCCGTCCCGCGTAGCATAGTCTAATTAAAATCTAAATTTAATTTAATTTAAAGCTGCCGGTGCTGATATATTTTCAGAATTAATTACTATTAGGAAATTGCTATTGAAATTTTACTCTAATATTGCCTACACTGAATATATTTCCATGATTTTGAAAAAACACCAACATAGGACGCAGCAAATTGAGATGTAATTGCAGCAACTAAGTACTCGCATTAATTATGTACATTGATTGCGGTTTCCAAAAGAAATTATAAATAAACTATCAGAGAGTCTGGAAATATTTCCACTAGCATAGGGTTACATGGAGTCCATAAATAAGTTGCTATGCCCAGAAAAGTGCCTTACATTGCAAATTTAAAACAAATTAAATTGTAGCATTACTTTATATTCATTATTACAAACACTAACAAAATACTTTTGATTGTACCACCAGTAGCTGTAAAGATACTTAATAAATATTCTAGCTAACTAATGAGCATTTCTACCCACAAAAATGACTGCAGAATTACACACACAAATTTGTTCATGTGAACTCAAAAATTGTTTAATGAGTAAGCAACACCGAGGGTTAGTTTTTCATGTGATTTTTATACCCACCATTAAAGATATGTAGGGTTTATTAAGTTCGTCATTTTGTCTATATCACTATATAATTTCGAGGTCTTAAAACATTCTAAGACGATCTAAGTCCTTCCGTCCATATGTTGAAGGTACGATATGGCCTCGAAAAAAATACTGATTTTCGGCAGTGGGCCTAATATGGTCAATTATGGACCGAACTGCATAATATTTGTAGGTATGATTAGCCTTCATGTACAACTGATTTGTGGCGAAACTTGTTGGGATATGTGCATAAATCAAACATCTATGAAAGAGAAAGCCCTATTTGAGAAGGAAATTTGTATGAAGGCTAGGTGAAATCATGGACTGACTTCAACTACTTTCAATCTCAGCCAACTATGGCCCGAAGAAATGTCATATACCAAATTTTACGGAAATATCTTTAACATTGCGACCAGTACTCTGCGCACAATATTTATAAAGAGAACCAGCCAGACATACGGACGGACGAACGGACATCGTTATATCGACTCGGAATTTGATTCTGAGTCGATCGGTATATGTTGGACTAATATTTATGGCCGCTATAAACATCAGCACAAATCCACTATACCCTCCCCACCATGGTGGTGTAGGGTAAAATTATATCGGACAGGATACGACCACGCCACATACAGATTTCGATTTTTGGATAATTTGTCAATCACGTTACTGATTTTGAGTTTAAAAACTATAATTGATTCTCGACTCTATATAGACTCTATCTTTAATAAAGCTTCATAAAAATAATCCAGTGAAGTTGCATTTCGAGACGGTATGCAGACAAACAAAAACTAATTTCATCTACAAAAATTATTTTTCCGGCGAGCTTTAAGCGAAATTTAATTTATTGTAGTCCATTATTAAGATACCACTACTGATATGTCAACAAGTAAAATGTGAAAACTTTAACGTTATTCTAATATGCCCTGGTTGGAAAACAAAATTCCGGTTGAATAACAATTTTAAAATTTGGGCATATCTGAGAAGACCTTCTTTGAGTCCCCACAGTATTAATGTAGTTGGTCGAAACATAAACTTTAATACTGAATTTGATTATGCAGTTAGAAATATAATAATTATTTCCAAAATCAATTCTGTGCCACAGATAATAGACAAATCGAACTATACCTGTCACACCAGAACCCGCCTTGCTGATCTTTTGTTAATTTTTCAGAGCTTTGAAAACATTTCTAATACGTAGTTGATATAAAAGTCTAGTAGTAAAATTTGTAATTTTCAGAGTTACTTTTTGTTGAAACAGTTGTTCAATTGTTGTTTATTTGTTCTTCACATCGCAGTAACGTGTGGCAGTACTTCACAATCTGAATCCTAGGCAAAATGTGTTGCCACATAAAGTTTCTCAGATTAATAATCATTTTCATAACGCATTCATAAAATTCTATATTTACTAGCAATTCCAAGTAAAATATCGTATGTCACTCTATTTATATTCAAATAAAAATTTCTTTAAAAACATAATTTGTGAAACGCATTAAAATAAAATACACAAATTTATGTGTACTTTGCAACAAAATACCCATAAACAATAATCAAATTAAATTAAAATAAACAATTTTCTTCAATATACTATATGGTGTCATTTACACTATATTTGTGTTAAAAGACAAATATTCCTTGTAATTTAAACAAAATTACAAAAAAAAAAAAACAACACACACACAATAAATTTTAAAATTAATTTGAAATGAAAATTTGTTTTTTTTTCTTTCTCTCACAACTTTTATCAACAAACATTTTATTTATATTACACAATATACAATACATTTGTAAGTGAACAATGATATGTCAAAAACATATACACAAAATACCTATATTCACACAAACACACACACACACTTACACAATAATATGTACATACAAAGCCAAATACTAACTCCCATCCATATCCTAACAAATACAATTATACATATTTCTAAGAATAGGAAAAATAAACAAACAGACAGACACATACAAACATTCACTTACGTACAAACATTTCTTGAACACATTCGTATCCAGAAAAGAATTCAAATGCAAAAATAAACTTCTTATAAAAAATTATAAAAAAAAACTAACACACATAGAACACAACTCAACAATCAGCCAAGTTAGATAGTAGAAAAAAATACAAACTCCAGCAAGAAACTACAGCATCAGCAGCAACAACAACAATAATAACAAACCAATTGTAACAACAACAATGATGACAACAATAACTTTACAAGGAAGCACACACAGCATTCTAGAGCAACCATGATGCTGATGACAATGATAATAGATACAAACTTCAAGAGGAAGTCTAATGGAAACAAAAATTTACTCAAAAGAAAAGCAAAGAAATCTAAAGAAAGAAATAAGAAAAGCATACACTCACACTCATTCACATAGACAAGCAAATGGAATAAAGGGAAAAATGAGAAAGAGGAACAATAGCAACAAAAAAGACAAAAAAAAATAAATAAAACCCAATTAAAAAACAAAAACCAAGCCAAAAAATCACAATTACAACAATGAAGATGATGAAGACACAAGAGCAATACAAGTACAATACAATTACAAAGCCACCAAGAGACAAATACTCGTACACTCAAAATGTCAGGCCACAGAAATGAGAACGCTAGAAGGAAATTTCACACAATATCCGCTGTTAATTCATAAGGGGAAATACTTAGGAATTGTGTTGAATCCTGTAACTGGAAACTATGTGGTTGACAAAAATCGATATTATAAGTGAAGGTTGGATTAAGTTGAACATAAGTCTGAGTATATCGGCTGATATGCCAATGCTAGTTTCGGCTAGTGAGCTATAAAAAATATTGAATATTAAAAATATAGTTTCTATGTAAAGCGTTTCCTCATTCATTTAAAAATAGTTATCTCTGAGACGACTAAAATCCGGACATTACTAAAATTAACTAGAGCAGATCTCAGGAGACTAAGGTGCATTTCATATTTACAACAACGCTTTATGATTTATTATATATTTATAAATATTTCAAATCATTTAGCAGAATTGTTACCCCACGGATCTGTTATCAATTGATGTCGCTTGGAATTATAGATATTAGACATAAGAGGCTGTGGAGTAAAGACTAAAGAAATAACAATAATATTGTTTTTTTAACAAAAATGTTTTCTTTGTTCTGGAACGAGTATGGTTTGACAATTGAATTAAAACAAGTTAGAGTGCAATATTCGGCTGTACCGAATCTTTAATACCCTCTACCTGAACGTTATAATAAATATAAAAACTAAACTGATTATTGGCCTAGTATATACTTATTCTGTGTATCCAGTCTTAGTGCAAATTTTCTGATTATTTTATATATTGTTTAAGAGACAATTTTATTACCAACATAATTTATTTTAAATATTTTGAAATTTTATCTAAAATTGACCATTTATAATTGATGTAATTACCGATTCTTACCATAATTCACAGAATTTATCTGATTTTCATAATAATCTTGAGTGTAATTGAACAATTTCTAAAACTAAAAGAAAATTTTTCCATATTCATAACAACTTAAGGAACAGAGTATAAAACAGAGTATAAAAAAAATATAAGATATAAGGTGAGGCTTTTGTGTTTGAATTTGATCTCAATAATATTATTTACAAAATGTTTATGGGTGGCATAGTAGAGTGGACCATAATGTGGTTACTATAGTACGTATTGATTTGGGAGCTATTGCCAATTATTGACAAATAGCTACAAAATCCAGTAGCACAATTGAGGTACAACCGATATTAGTATCATTTCTGGATTAAAATTACTGATCTATATAAAAGTTGGTTCTATATAGATATTTATAATTGGTCATACCTTCCATTCAAGGGCCACATACGAAAAAGCCATTTATATTTATATAAATCTTATAAATATCGGTACTGATTCAAAACTTTGCAAGGATCATTTTTATATATCATCCCACAATATTTTGTGAATTTCGGTCCATTTTTAACCATATCCCCATATAAAGCTCTCTTTCGAAAATCACTTCAATACTCATAAATCTATTATAAATACCGGCACCGATCCAAAATTTTACACGGATAATTTACAGACATGCCAAAATAAAACTACTGAATTTTGGGATTATCGGTCCATATTTGACTATATCCTCCATATAAGGTCCACTTCCGAAATCCACTTTAATACTAATATGTATCTTAAATATACCGTTATTATGGTCATCATTGCTTGATCGGCATGGTTTAGATCTAACGAAGTTTAGACTCAGAACAGGGCGATTACATCGTGAAAATTCACTTAAAATTAAGTTTGTAATACTTGTAGATATTTATATTGGTAAAAAATATAAACATCGTCAGCATGCATATATAACTTACCAAAAAAAATGTATGTTCTTTATATCGTTGATAAAAAGTTGGAATAATAATGGCACAAGGACACTTCCCTGTGGAACTGTACATTTGACTGGATGCTTAGAGCCGCTATATTCACCAATTTGAACAAATTGCATGCGGTTTATTAAATATTGACGAAATATTTCCAGGGTTTTTTTTTGAGAAATTGAAATTTGTAGTTAGGAAATTGTGCGAAATTTCAAAATGTCAAGGAGATAGTGACATATCAGTAGTAAAGGATTTCAATATTTTTTTAAAATATTTTGGCATTCAGCACAGAGACAAAAGGATCGAATTGTAAGCATGCATGCCTAATGGCTTTTGTTGTTACTATTATAAATAAGTTATAGCTAATTACGAATAAATTTATTACTTTCAGATAAATTAAATACTATACTATACTAAATACTAAAAGTCACATAAAATCTTAAAAATGATTTTTTTTGGGAAATTTGAAAAAAAAATTTGTTTGACAAGGTCGTTCCGGGGGGTGGACTTTGATAGTTAAAAAATTTAATTTTTATAGTATTAAGGTATTAGTAATATATATTTTTTTACTATTTAGACTTTTTTTTAAATATTATTTTATGTAACCGCCCACAAAATAGGGCGGGATCGAAAAGTGTAATTTTACGACCTCCAGAATATATATATTTTATAGGGTCGGAAAATTTTATTGTGGAAATTGCAAACGGAATGACAAACTTATATATATACCCTTCTCATGAAGGTGAAGGGTAGAATATGGAAAAACTTGAAAAAACAAATTGAATTTTTCAAGGGTTGGATTAGTTCTTCTAGGGGGAACTTTTTCCTCGTTGGTCCGATTTTATTTATTTTTAAGGGGTTCCTGCCTATCACAATAACCTACATTGCTGCTAAATTTAATCGATCTAGGAGCACTCAATAACTTTTAAGAAGCAATTTAAGCTAAAACAAAAAGTAATGACCGGCTAGATTGGCAAAAAAACCCCCCTATGTGCAACGTAGCAAATTTTATAGCAATATGATAACTAACAAACCTTTTTTATTGAGTATAATTGGCTATTTCTAAACAGTTTCTGTGCATCTAAAATTATGACATGGGTAGAATAAGGTGTTACAGTTTTGTAAAACACTCCATTCAAAATTTACCATATATCTCAAATGCACAACAGCTAACATTAACTGTCTTAAAATTTAATTTGCTTAGCTGTTCTTAGTAATCTGCTCAGATACTGTACACAAGCATTCGCATTCTCAAACTCAAGAAAATTTTGTTGTGTTTTCTTTTAAAAGAACAACTACACTAACACGTATGCAACTTTTGATTTGAGAAATAATAAAAAGTTAAAAATTGTTTATCATTTTTACTCCCTACTCCCCAGTCAGCTCAACACAACACAAATACTTTATATGCTGGCAAAAGACAGTTTTTATCAACAACAAAATTTGTAGTTATGTACTTTTATACACACATAATCGAAATACAAAGTAGTATAGTCATAAGACTGCTGGCAACACTGATTTCGATTAAGAAACACACATTAAATGTTTCAAATTATTTTATGATCTTTATCAGGAAATTCAAAGAATGCTTTCATTTCATTTGCAGCCCAGCCAATGGAAATATTAACAATGTAGTTTAATTTTCGGCTTCATTTAATATCTAAAATAAAATTGTTTTTCCTATATTGGCAAATGATTTTAATAATAATATTGTTTGCAGGATCTCAATGTTAAAAAGAGATGTTCAATAGAAAATTAAATTTATGTCTTAGCTAAGAAAATAACAATTAAATATCATTAGCTGAAGATATAAAAGGCAATAAAATGAATTTTTAATGGATATAATACTGAAAAGAAGTATAACAAGTAAGAGTGGTATAGTCGGCTGCATTGAATGTTATATACCCATCACAAATATATTATTGTCAACGATTTTTTCACACTTGCATACATTTAGGAACAACGCATGGAAGATGTTGAAAATGCGAAACATCATGCATTCACTCTTGCAACATCTAACATCATTTGAGTTGACAAAATAAACAAAAGCTACACCGCTTTTAAGAAGTAAAATGAATTTTGAAAAAGATCTAATAATAAGATTGATTATTCGTTTGCAAGAGCAAACCCAGATATTATTGCATTGTATAGAGATATTAATATAATTCATACTGGAGGAAGATGATGACGATTTGTTAAATTCAAATTTCATTTTGTTTGTTAAATTTTTTTTGTTGATTATAAATTTCACTTTTTTTTAGAGATGTAAATGAAATTTAATTTTCAATGTCAGTTTTGCTAATGATGACACTAAAAATATCGGAAGATGTAAATGGGAACAAAATGAGTTAGGAACATCTTGGGAAAATTTAAACATCTTCACAAAAAAAATTGTGAAAATGCTTTTATATTTAATTGTGTATCAATGTAGTATTGTGATTTAATAGGTACATACTCGTACTTGTTACAAATTCATTTGAATTTCATCGCAATTAAGATACAAGAGTTTTATGATTAATCTAGTTCAGAGATGGTAATTTCATAGTGCAATTGCTTATTGGCCCAACCCACTACTTTGTTATGCTCTTTTAATTCAGTTGTCTTTCACATGGCATATGGTACACATGCTTAGCGGATGTTTTGATTGTTTTTACAATACAGTACGTAAAAAAATTATGGTACCATTACGAACATTTTTTGTAATCAAAAATACATTTGTTAATTCTCAATGCCTTTTGTATTATAAAACATTTAAAGTTCACTGGGAAACCTTTTTTTTTAATTTTCAAGATAGCTTTAAAGATTTTGATTTTCAAGATAGGTTAAAAGATTTTGATGCCCTTGAACCCTTTCTTAATCTTTTTAAAGCCCCCTTTAAAGTTGAAGTTACAAAATATGAGTTACAAATACAAACGGAACTCATCATTTGGCTCGTTAAGTCATTCTTTTACGATTTTGGACGCTTTTGGCAAGCCTGTGGAATATTACCTTTATTTAGATCATAGGTGCTCTTATCTTCGAAATTGATAAGATGAGTTTGAAAAATACGCATATCGCACCCTAAATACAAAAAGGACACAACTCAAAATACTTAAATTTTCAGGAGAGACTAGAAGCTGTTTATGTACAAACAACACACTTAACATTAAAATAGACATAACTGTATTTTTCCAGTGAAAAAATATAGTGATGTGAAAGAAATATCTGCAATAGTTAGAGATGTGTACTCTGAATTAATTTATGGAAAAAAGTCAGTTTTGGAAAATTTTGCGTTGTAAACCTTTTGTATTTAGGGTGCGATATGGTCATCTTTCCTCATTATTTCTTCGATTCTTTGCAGTGAGCAAAGGTGCCACCATGTAAAGCAACCCCATTTAACATTTTCTCTTTATAATTCAGATTTTATTTTTTTTATTGTGGAACTGTCACCAATATGGCGAAGGACTCGTCTTGCTGCCCATGGACTAAAGGATTTGTCTATTGCTATAGTGGCATCTTTTGGTCACTTTTCATTTTTGTTTCCATGAAAGCGGCACTCTTCGTAAATAGCTTTTTGCGACAATAGCACTCTTTTTGGACATTTTAACTATTTTAAATTGGCACTTGGTGTTACAAAATCGGACTCACAATTCAACAAAAAATATTGATAGAAGTTGAAAAAAGAAAAACCAAAAAAGCTGCATTAAGCTTTATCGATGGTAGAAATTTACGGCGTAAACACTTTTGGTTTTTTTAGTTTCAATAAATTTAAAAATGCACATTTTGGCAATAAATATTTTTTGTTTGCTATTTTATATAATATTTTTTTTTCAAATGGCATCAATTTCTTTTTTTAGTTCCTGTTAGTTTACTTTTTATGCAGCTTTGAAAACAAAAAATATACTGGATAAAATAAGCTGTGAGTCAGTGAGAGTAAATGTTGTAAAGGTATGGTCACAGTAGGCAAACATTTGTCAAAAAAGATGTAACCACTAAATAAAATATATTCGAACTCGTTTTATTTAGGACAGGACACAACAAATATTTAGTTTTATTTTATTTGATGCTGTTTGATCTGGCAAAGCTCTTGTAAGTGTAAACAACGTCAAACAAATTTGTGCTAAAACAAGTGGTTACGCTGTTTTTGAGTGAATATTAACTTAAGTCTTTCTAATATTCCATACAAATCACAAGTAAATAAAAGAATTATTTGAAATGTACTGCAAGATTAATATTTATTGTTACACCACTGGATCACTGTGCGTATGATTTATATTAATTTTAAACAAATTATAAAATGTTAATGAAATTCCTAAAACGCTGGTGCATTTTTTCATCGGCATATTTAGGTTATTCATAAAATATTCATTTACATTTCTGTTTATTATTAAAATCACACTGGAAGCATCAGTCAGCCAGTATGTATGCCAGACGTATGAGCATAACATTGCTATGTAATTTCATACAAAATCTTGTCTGCAAGGGAGTATAAATAAGTTTTTTGTGAAAACATATAAAATGCATAATTTTTATAGTATTTGTTAGAGTATAAGATTGTATGTAAGCGTTTGCTTACTTTTGGTAGTCATCATTGTTTTCGTAATCATACAATTTTTGTTGTTTTTATATTATACTTACACTCTATCTAGGTTTTTCATTTTGTTTCTTATTCTACATAAAATTGTATGCGTTCCTGACATAATGATAGTTAATGTTTCATTGTTTGAGTTTCCACTTTATACAATCTACATAACCGCATACACAAGAGCAACAAAAATATAAAGTTTCTTTTTTTCACAGCTAAATGAAGAGGAATACACATTGTTAAAGGGTTTTAATTAGATGGTTAAATTCCTAAACAAATATTTTAGAAAGTTTAGCAAAAATTTTCAGTATATTTATACTAGCACAAATAACTCTATAGTTTTCTTGAAAAGAAAACATGGTTAAGAATTCTTAATATTCAAAATATTGTATTTTTGCAAAAAAAAAAAAAAACATTTTTGATGCCGACAAAATTATGATTATAACATTTGCATACATTATTACTATTACATTTATTTACAACTTTTAAGCATAATTTATTTTCAAACAAAAATAAGAAACTATTACTAATATTCATCATGTGAACAAAAGTACTTACACTCTAATAAGCGTTAATATGGAGGTAGTCTTTACAATCCATTTAAAGATGATAATCGTTGTTCTAAAAGAGGCTTTAGACCTCTTTTGTTTGGTTTAATAACAAAAATCAATATTCTTGCTGAAATATTATTTGAAAACTTTAAATTCTTTTTTAAACAAACACTTTGCTCGCCTGCAAAGTATTTGGCAGGAATCTAACCCGCAACCCTCAGACAGATATTCCAGCGAAATATCGTCTAGTTTATTGGGGCACGCACCTTGTAAAAACTTTCATAAGATACTGTCCATTCTGGCTTGAAGTTTTACAAAGACTCTATATTCTAACTTTTGCGGCTATCTCTAAAATTTAGAAGATATAGCCTCATATTGTAGGAATGCACTATCAGGAGTGCAGTCTAATTCTGACTTAAAAACACGATTAATTTCACACGTGTGAATTGGTTTGGAAAATGTATTTCTATACTTAATTCCAATACTCGATAGTATAGTGATCTTCTTATTTAGAGTCTTTAACTGGCGCAAAGATTCTTTAGCCTCCTCTACATATTAGTTGTCACGTGACCAACATGTAACAACCAAGGACGTAAATCAATAAAAACATTTGTAACTCTGTACTTTCTAAAAACCTACACTCTTCCACTACATATCAAGAAAGCGAAAGATGTTTAATTATCTGAGTAGCTGTTTGGACATTACAATACTGCGATGTGATGGATGTTTAATTACCTGAGTGGTCGTCTGGAGTACCGGAACAAATGAAAAGATTTCATTGTTTAAACACATTTTTAAACTTCTACACCCCACAAGGTAATACGCAGACAACATTAAAACCGCATGCCATAAAATTGCTGATAAACGCTGACTGGAAAATATTTATCTCATCTATCAAAGCAAAGCAAAGCAAAGGTCTTACTCTTCAGTATTTAGAAAATCTTTAATATTGGCAGTCGAATTCCGACTGTGACTCACTGGAGTATTTTGAGGGCAACCTTTAGATTACTGATAACTTTAGTTTAGAAGAAAACTGGATACAGGAAATTTGATTGAACGATCCATAGATCGAGTACTGTCAGTTTGGTTGAGTAATACTCTGTAGAAATATTCAAAGCTATCATAATTACAAACGGTCATGGGCAGCATGCAAATTTTCTCAAAACACTATATAAACAGTTTTTAAAAAAGAACTTTGTTTTCCTGCAGGAGTAAAGTGGAAAAAAATTAAAACTTTCAGATCTTACATGTTAATATAACAGCAGTGAAAGCATTAACAAATGTTACTATTAAAATTCACCACGAAAATGGTGGATCTGTAATAGGTATATTTCGTCCTTCTGAGACCGCTAAGGTGGTTGATACAATTGACGCATATAGCCTTTTGAGTATCCAAGAGTAATTGTTGTAAAGCCTTTGCATACTGAATGTATTACACAGCCATCGAAGCAAAGAATTTAATACAAACTAAAATTTTACGGTTACATTTTTTTTCGAAATTCAGTGGCCCTATCAAGGTATTTAAAATCATTGGATTTTTTTATGGGATTATATTAAAGAATGAGACTATAACCATTTCAACCTTTAAACTCTAAATTTGGACAAAATGTAAGAGCAACTATCGAATATCATTTTAAATTTATAATTGTAAGCTCTAAATCTCTCCAATACAATAAAAATTTCATTGATTTTCATATAAATTCGTTGTTTCATTTTACTTAAAAAAAACTACTTTAAAGGAAAACTCTTCACAAAGAAACGGAGGTTCTTCCAGTCATGAAAAGTAATGTTGTGTTGCTAAAACAGTTCCCACTGGTATATCATTAGGTGCTTCCTACCAGCTACAACATCCAAAAATTTAAGTTATGTTAAGAAGGCTCTGCCTGTTTACAAAATCGAAAAACTAGAGCAATTCGCAGAATTCTTTGGATCAGTGATAGTACTATCTCCGAAACATGATTAGTTCTGGTGCAAGCAAGGTTGGCATGGAGCCGCAAGTAAGAAATTGCACGTTTACAATTGGCTAGTTACTAGCTACAACTTACTTACTTTAATGTTTTAATATGCTTACCCAGTGGAAGCACCACAGTTTCTTGGCCTTGACCGCAGTGAAGAACCTCAGTGTAGAAAATTGTATAATTGTTTTATTCTAGCCTCTTGAATAGACAAAATTTAAATGAAATTTGTTAAAAATTGCAGAAGTACCTTAAAAAAGAAAAATTTCTAGTAGGCGAATAAAGGTCCCACAATGAAAAATTAAAAATATATAATTGTTGAAATCATTACACTACTCAAATTATGAACACAATATTTTTTAGTTGTACAATGATGCGTATGATTAATATTAATTCAAATATAAGTTTTTCCTATCTTCCAGAAATATATGTATTTTTTTACATTTTAATAAAACGCAAATATTAGCAAACAATATTTTAAAAAATGTAATAAAAATGTTTTTCTGAAATGTTATTACATGAAAACGGATAGAAGAAAGTCTTTTATAAATGCCACCGCGAAATAAAAATAAGTAATGAAAATATTGAAAAATCTATATAGCTACATATAAATACTTTATTAGTCTGGAAAAATAAAATTTCTAAGAACATGCTCAATAAACAGAATTTATAGAATTTTTCCATTTTGTACTACAATACGTATGATTAATATTAATTTTGTGTAACTTCAGGAAATCTTTTATAACTCACACAATTTTTTAAAGATAACAATTTAATTTGAAGTATTTTTGGTAGAATACTTTATTCTGTATTCATAGTGTGTATCAAGCGGACACGGGCTAGTAGGAAGTTGTGAAAAATTGAACTACTTGTTCTGTTGTAGTTTCGTCAGCAACTGAATTTTATTAACAAATCTTAAAACTAAAATAAACGATATTAAAATATCTTAAAACTAAATTCTGGTTACCTGCAACCATTTGGTATGCATATACAGCATACATATATACTTAAAAATGTTGATATCTTGCTGAGATTGTGGGATGAACCTATTTTTTTTCTATGCACACAGCACATGTTGCTTATGTGCATAACACGATCAAATGCACAATTTCACTCCTAACTAAAAATAAAGCGAAAACAGTCTAATAGCCCTTAAATATAAATACAATACAAAAGAAAATAAAAATCTGTTGTTCAAGATTGAAAAGACTAACCAGATAGTCTAGCAAGCGATCAAGGTCAAAAACAAACGTTTTAATGGAGGATTTTCCTATACCATGCCACGGAATCATAAGTCTTTATTTCCTAAAAAAGTTCGATTGGAAACTGGACTTTAGTGAAATTTAGGATTTTCTTGTGTATCGACCGAAAAAATTCTATCAATTCAAGATTCCAATGTCCAACACTTGTGTTAATGATTCGGTCATGCCACCTGCAAGATCACAAGTTGTAAAAAAAGTAGTAGAAGTCCTAGATAAACTCAATAAAAACTTTCCTAATCAATTTAAAGACGATCTTACGAAACTCTGTACGGAATATAGTGATATATTCGATTTAGACCCGAAGTAGTTTCGACGAATAATTTTTACAAACAAAAACTCAGACTAAGCAATAAGATACCGAACTATATAAAAAAACTATAGAATTATACACGCCCACAAAGCAAAGGTTGATAGACAAGTCAAAAAAACTAGTATATGATGGGATATTAGAACCACCCACATCAGATTATAAAAGTCCTTTATTACTAGTACCCAAGAAAGCATTACCGAACTTCGAAAAGAGGAGATGGCGATTGGTGATCGATTATCGCCAAATGAACAGGAAATTTATTGCAGACAAATTCCCACTTCCAAAAATAGACGATATTCTTGATCAATTGGGCCGTGCTAAATATTTTTCATTTTTGGACCTCATGTCAGGTTTCCATTAAATAGAATTACATAAGTCTTCAAGAGACATTACTTCCTTTTCTACGGGAAATGGTTCTTATCATTTTACGCGATTGCCATATGAACTCCAAACTGCACCAAATTCATTTCAATGCATGATGACTCTCGCGTTTTCTGGCTTAACGCCGTCACAAGCATTTTTGTATATGAATGATTTGGTAGTACTGGGGTGTTCGGAAAGACACATGTTTAAAAATTTAATAGATGTTTTCGAACTATGCCGAAAGTATAATCTTAAGTTACATCCAGACAAATGCACATTTTTTATGCACGAGGTTACTTACCTTTGGCATAAATGTACTACCAAAGGCATCCTTCAGGATGATTGTAAGTACGCAGTGATCAGGGACTACCCAGTTCCCACTGTCGCTGATGGTGCAAGAAGATTTACCGCTTTCTGTAACTATTACAGAAGATTCATTAAACATTTTTCTGATTATTCCCGTCACATATTAATATTGACGAGAAAAAATGGGACATTTCAATGATCACTAGAATGCCAAGGAGCATTCGATTATCTTAAGAAAACTTTAATGAATCCGGAGATATTACAGTATCCAGATTTTGAAAAACCATTCTGTACAGATGCAAGGAAGCACGCATGCGGGGTAGTACTTAGTCAGGAGTACGAAGGTAGACAGCTTCCAGTCGTCTATGCCTCAAAAGCTTTCATTAAAAGTGAAAGTAACAAGTCAACAGTTGAGCACTGCAATTCATTGGGCAATTACTCATTTTAGATCTTACGTTTATGAGACGCATTTTTTGGTCAGAACTGACCATCGCCCACTAACCTACCTGTTCTCTAAGTTAGACTTAAGTTTTATTCGAAAAATTAATTAATAAAAAAACTTCTATAAGACGGACATCGTTAAATCGACTCAGGAAGTGATTCTAAGTCGATCGGTATGCTTTAAGGTAGGTGTTGGACCAATATTAATGAGCGTTTTAAACATCAGCACTAATCCAATATACCCTCCCCACTATGATGGTGTAGGGTATAACAAGGGGTGAAGGATACTATGAAAAACACTTTTTAATGGATTTTGAAAAAACGCCAAAACAGAGTTACTTGAGTTGCTTTATGATTTTACATTCATTTTTTTTTTTTTTTGTTTTTATTATCTACTTTCAATATTATATTTTTTTGCCATTTACTCTTTATTAATGATTTTATGCTATTTTCTTCGACCTTTTGGTATGATTTTTATTAAATAATTTTGAAGCTTGAGGTCACTTTTTGTTTTTTATAAAAGATTTTTTATTTTCATATATAATTAACATTTACCACAAAAATTTCAAAATTTTTTTAAGTTTTTGTTTTAACAATATATCAATAGTCATTGTAACTATTTATATGATTGCGGTAACCATAACATGATTAAGTTACGATTCAGTTAATGACTACAATCATATATACGATTGTAGTAACTATGTCTATATTTGTGGCAATGATGTTTATGATGAATCTATTTATCATAATTCGTTGCTCTTTTATTATGATAAAAACAACCATTTGCACTTGAATTTTCATGAGTCCAAATGTATTTTAATCAACCATCATTTCAGAATAACGATTACGTTGGCCGAAAATATCATGAATTTTACGAAATACTACTTATACACAACTTTCACTTCTTTAGTCAAATTTTGAATTAAATTAAATTCATTCTAACAATTGTCAAAGCTTCTACTACTGAGTTGTGAAATTCAAAAATGCTAATTTTGTTCCAATATTAAAAATAAAGTTCTTATAGAAAAATCCCTTTTAAAATATTCAGGTTTGTACTACAAGCCGTATGATTAATATTTATTGAGATGATTAGAGATTATTGATATTATCTAAAGCACTGTGATTTCATCCTCAATATTCTATATATATATATATGTACATACATACATATATATATATATATACTATATATCCCCTGAGAGTATTTGCAACAACTTTTCAGTCTACTGACGTTCATAAATATAGTCTTTTATCACTAAAATATTCGCATATTTTGCCATCCTTTATTTATAAACTCATGTAATATAGCCCAAGCCTTTAATTTATTCACAAGAGTATATATGTATATATGCATGTGTGTGTAATGTAAAAATAATAAAGTGAAGAAGATCTAACGAAAACCCCAACATCACCATTGCCACTGTAACAACAAAGTTGTTTTTTTATTTTCTTTTTTTTGCAAAACAAACAACAACTAAAATCTACTTGTAGTTTTCTACTACTAATCAAACGCATGCAAAAGCATATTTCGAACGAAAACTTTTAATGGCATTTAAATGTTGCAAAGAAAAAAGTAAAACAAAATACAAAACTTTATGCGAAGCGAAATGTTTTGAATTTCTTCTTCATCTATCGCCACAGCTATAGCTAAAACGTACAATTTATATAGACATTCATGCAACCTTTTCCACTTCTACAACTTGTTCTTCTTTGGCAGTTGTTAATGTTGCAAGTTTTCTTGCATGAGCAACTTCTACTCTGCTCTGCTGTGTAACAAAATAAAAAAAAAAGCTGCAAAAAAAGAAAAAGAAATTATATACTCGTGCATACACACAACAAAAATATAGTTGTATATGTTTACCACAAAAAATTCCACATTTTTACAAGTTTTTTTTCAAACAATGTTATGGTCACTGTAATTATTTATATGATTAAGGTAACTATAATATGATTAAGTTGCGATTCAGATGATTACTACAATCATGTATACGATTGTAGTAACTATGTATATATTTGTGGCAATTATGTTTATAATGAATCTATTTATCATAATTTGTTGCTCTTTTATTATAATAGAGAACAGCATAATATGATATAATCATTCATCATAAAACTGATTACCATACACATTATATAATTGATATAATCATATAAATTGTAACTTAATCATATTATGGCTGTCGAAATTATATAAATAAATACAGTGACTATAATATTTTAAAAAATATTTAAAAATATTGATATAGTTGTGGTTAAAATGCACAACTATACTTTTTCTTTGTGTGTATACATACATATGTATGTATTGTATATTAAATATCAACTATAAAGCGCTTGTTATTTATTAACAAACAAAAAAAAAAGTTGCAAAATTTTTCGTTATTGCTTTAAAGTCGAAACGTTCTAACTATGCGTTTACATTTACAACAATTCAAACGGAAATGTTAAACACTAATTATTGATTTTCTTTAAGATATAAAACACCCACAATTTCTTTTAATATTTGCCTTGTCAGTTGACCTTATGGTGGTTTGAAAATGCGTGTATAAAATTTTAGTTAAGTATTTTGTTTAGAAAGGTGTTTGTTACAAGTACATAAATATTAGGTTAGGTTGTAGATTATGATGCCAAATAAAAGGGCACTTGCCATGGAACACATTAATGTTTTATCAAAGCAATATATTAATTATAGCATGAACATTTATTAAAATACAATTAATTACGATATAATTGATGTTCATATTTCATAGTGAAAATACCTTCATATCATAAAGAAATATTAAAATACAATTATTTATGAAATAATATATTTTCATACATATTTGTTATTGTAATATTTTTCGGATATTAACAAAAGAATATTTCATTCAAAACACTTTTAAAGTAATTATAGTAGAATTATATTTTAGCTATAACCTAATGGATAAAATTTGTTATTATGTAGGGTGCGGCAGTTGAAGTGCTACAAACTAAATATTTCTATATTGCTTTGTATTTTACTTCATGATTTTAGAAGGATTTCTGTAGAGGTCAAGAGCTGTATTTAAGGACTTAACAGTTATGTAATTTCTTGTAAAGATATTGTAGACAAAATTATATTTATGAAATAAATACCATGTACTACTGAATTTAATTTGCAATTATCTTTATTTACCCGTATTAGCCCTTCTCTGAACAATATGTTATATTACAATTCGTAGCGAACAAGTTCTAAAATTCCAGACAAAAACCTATTAAATACCAGAGTTATTTGAAATTTTCAGTTTTATAATACGTGGCGTATGATTAATATCTATTTCCAATAAAGTGTTTCTAATAGTGCTGGCAAATTCTACTACTCCATTACTCAATAATATTCAACACTTTTCATTTGGGTACTCAATACTACTCGATACTTTTAACGGATTTTTTGAATAGTTTTTATCTGCAAATTGAAGTAGTTTCTTTAAAAAATAAAAATAGATCTTCAACTATTATTGGTTTTGTATGTCTTTTATTATTAAATCAAAAATAAATTTAAAGCTAACTTTTAATTCAACGTTATATTATATTTAATTGTGTTTGCCTTCTTTGGGGCTTGGATTGTTTTTTTTTTTTCTTTGGAGTACAGAGGTGAATCCATATCTTATCCACAATTAGGAAACGACGCTTCAAATCCAAGCAAGCTTGAGAAATTTTCATTCTTATGCATTTTTGGTCGACTGTTGACAAATGCGGCACCCATCTTGCGGAAAGCTTTTTCATTTGTAGTTCGTCACGCAAAATTAAATGGAGTCGATTATTTGCTATGCCCATCATTATTTAATTAATTTTAATGCACTTTGGCTACAATTTATTTTGTTGTTGCTGTTTTTGGACGTCCAAAGCGTGGTACTTTCTCCATGCTTGTACGACCACGTTTAAATTCAGCAACCCAATACATATTACAACAATTTAAATTATTAATTAGAGATCTTCCCTACAAAATATTGATATATAAAATTTTCAAAGGAAAATTAGTTAAAACCTTTATATAAATAATCTAATAAATCAAAACAATTTCTTTACGCTTTTGTTTTTATTTCATTTGTTTGTGAATATAATTCTGCTTACATAACTATATAAAATTGCAATATAATTGTCTAATATAACATTATTTATAATACATAATATAATTAAGCTTTGCTCTTAATAATATGTGATGACTTTATTTTGACGCTCACAGTTTATATATTTTCGTTATTTCTAAGCCTCATTCCTTGGTATTTTGATTTTTTTGAAATAGTTCTTTCTATATTTATACCTTATACCACAATGGTTTATAGCAATGTAAGCTATTTTAACTCATTTTCGATTTAATTATATCCGCCTATTTGTCTGGCTGTCCATATAAATCTTGTGCACAAAGAAGAGGTATTTCAATAAAATTTGTTATGTGTACGAGTATGTTTTTTCTGAACAAATGTAATTGGTATTGAAATTGGTTGAATTCGGTCCATTATTTCCGATGTATGATTTTATTTGTCCTAAATGTTTGATTTATACATGCATTCAAATAAATTTCGATATAAATAATTTTTGTATAAAATCACATCACACGCAATTCGTCAAATAATTGACTTTAGCTCCCATATGATTCCCACTTCCCAAAACCACTTTAATATGCAGAAATCATTTTTTCGTGAGCCGATCTGCTTATTCACATATTAAACAATAAACCAACAGTCATAAACTAACAAAAGCTCATATTTTAATTTAATTTTAGCCTGAAGATATGTTGTGCTGCTGTCATTGTGCCAACAGTAAACTTGTAGAAGAAAACGACTAAAAATCTGAAGTAACAACAGCCACTAGTGCGACAATATACAATTGTATGCAACTTGTAAAAAGTGAAGACAGAAAAAAAAGATCAATAAAATCAACACAGCACAGCACAACACAACTTGCAGCTACAAAATTTCTATGAAGCGAATAACAAATCAACCTAGAAAAATTATAGCAACAGCAACTGCAAAAGGCAGAGACAAGAGACAACGATTAAATGAAAACACAACAGCAGACAACAGAAATATTGCTAACCCAAGTACAACAACAACAACTAAAACAGTTAACAGCAGCAGTAGCCCAAGCAGCTCTACAAGTCCAATTACGTGCTGTGCAACGGTGGCCAAAGTTGTCAACGTGACTGATGTGAGCATAGAAGTGATAAAAGCTCATAGGAAAACATGAAAAACAAGAGCGATAAAATACAACTTAAAAAACAACAACAACAACAACATCATCATCAACCTCACCTACAACAAACAACCAAAACGGAACAATTTAAGAGCATACGACGTAAAAAGAAAAGAAAAATTCCCACTAAAGAGCAGCAGGAACAACAAACTTGCAGATTATTTGTCAAAAGAAAAGAACAGCAGGAGCAACAGCAGCAGCACCAACGACGACATACGCTAGAATTGCTTAGATTTGTACAGTTTTTACCATTTTTCAAGCACAATTCAACGTTATTGTTGTTGTGCCAGTTAATTCTTTTCACTTTCCTGTGCAACATGCCAACACAAACCACAGCAGATTGGCTAATGGATTGCGGTGACTGTCACTGCAAATGGAATTCTGGCAAAAAGACAGCAGATTGTAAAAATCTAACACTAATCGGTGTACCCGAAAACCTCAGCAATGAAGTGCAAGTGCTGGACTTATCCCTGAATCGTATAGTCTACTTGGAGGAGAATTCATTTCTTAATGCTGACCTCACTAATCTACATAAATTGTATATACGCAACAGTACTTTGCAGCGCATAGATCCGCGCAGTTTTACCCAACTGGAAATATTGATTGAACTAGATTTGTCGAATAATTTGCTGCATCTGCTGCAGGCCAATTTATTCGCTCGTTTGGTCAAGGTGAGAGCCATAATATTGAACGGCAATCAGCTGGAGTCTTTGGGGGATGGCATATTTCAAAATCTCAAATATCTGCACAAGGTGGAGCTGAAGGATAATCGTTTGGTCAAGATAGCCACTCAGGTGTTTGTAAATGTGCCGCTGCTGTCGCAAATCTATCTGAACAACAATCGTTTGAGTATTTTACGCAAGGAGAGTTTTGAGTCTGTTAAACGCTTAACGGCGTTATCATTAGATGGTAATCCCTGGAATTGCACCTGTGAGTTGCAAATCTTCCGCGACTTTGTGCTGCGACGTAATCTCTACACCCCGCCCACCGCCTGTTACTACCCCAATTCATTCAGAGGCATGCTTTGGATAGAAGATCAACCCGAAGCATTCGCCTGCAAGCCACGCATCATTTTCCCCGCCAAAGGAGCTTCTATTAACACCTCCAAAGAAAATGTCACCCTAGTGTGTAGGGTGCATGCTTCGGCCAATACACACATCTCCTGGGATTATGGCAGCAAATCCATGTACAAAACTGGTACCAGCCAATTGGCACAACCACCACAACAACAACCGCAGCAGCGGATATACATACAAATCATACAAGATGATTTGTCCAAGGAAAAAGAGTTTGGTCGCAATGTCTACATCTCCCGTCTAACCATTGTGGGAGCTGAAAAGTCTGATGAAGGCACCTACACTTGCATTGCTGAAAATGCCGGCGGTAAGGATAGTGTACAAATGACGTTACTTATACAAAAGGCCGGGGCTCGTGACATGTTGCAGGGCAACCTGGCAGCCGTTATATCCCTAATGGCTTTGGGTCTGCTCAGCGTATCAGTGTTTCTGGCCATGGTTACCTGTTGCATATACAAACGTTTCATAGCCTCCGCCTCAGCACATCAGCATCGTCACCATCATCTTGACTTAAGTGGCAACGATCCCCTGACCGCCCATGGCACTGTAGTGGCTAATCATGGCACCACTACTGTGGCCGGCAACACTGATGTAATGTTGGGTGTTGTCGATGATACGTTGAAATATAAAAAACACCATCATCATCTGCAACAGACAACAATAAATGGGGGAACAACTTTGATTAAGGATAAATATAGTGAACTTATAAAACACAATGGAGGTGGTGGTATGGGAATAGGTGGTAATGGTGGTAATAGCATGGGTTCAGGCAATTCACCTTTAATGGAGCAAGACGGCAGTTGTGGGGGCGGTAGCAATGGTGGTAGTGGAATGGTGGCTGGCAAAATAAACTGTGATGTACAATTGGGTCATATGGAGAAGAAATTTTACGAGCAGAGCAATGATGGTAAGTCAAATATAAGTAGTAGGCTCTTTACTATGTATATTTAAAAATTAAATTGAAATAAATAGCTAAAGTTTCTTTTTTTTACGCAGCACAAAGAACATAATGAACATTAAAGAATGTGTATATAAGTTTGTCGTGTCATTTGTTATTTCTACAGTATTTGGTGTATAACTATAAAGTATTGGAATTCTGAATTTTTACACATGCAGTTTATTTAATAATGTAGCGGGTGTTGGATCAGTTTATAAACACATGACAGATTTTAAGGCTGTAATCTATTCGATTGCCTATGTATAGACTCTTTCTTTAACATAACAAAAAGTAATCCAGTGATATTATATCTCATGCTAGAGTTGATTAATAGCTTAATTTTGTGAAATAATACGATTGATAAAATTGCATTCCAATAAATTTAAAATTCCAAACCAAATTCTGAATAGCAGTCTCATAAGGACGACCAAACCACTAGCAGAATCTAGGACTTTCTTTAAGCCTACCAAAATAGGTTTGATAGCCTTTGTTCGAGGATTAATATGTTGTCCAATAACCTCTTCGGTTAGCCTCTTGAAATATATGTAGTTTCCTGCATGTCTTGTATTTTTAGTGTTACCATTAATTTTTTATTATTTTTTTTGGCACAAGCTCTCTGTTGCCATAGCTAATATATTTTCTAGTAACTGATCTTTACTTGTTATTACTGATATTTCGAAAAAATCCTGTCATGTTAAATGTCTTTAACCGTCTTGGTGAAACCAAATAAGGTCCAGGGTTATATGAATAGCGCTTAACAAAATATCAAATTGAAAAAGTGCTTCATCTTTGATGTTTTTGCTCCAATTATAACTGCAAAACATTTAGTATATTTTATATTAAAAATCAGGATAATTTCTGTATAAGTAACGTGACCATACATCCCGCTTTTGATGGGATTCTCACGTTTTTTGAAGGTTCGTCCCGCTTAAATTTTATATCCCGCTTTTCAAACCAAACTCTCGCTTTTTGCTAATTTAGAAGAAAATATAAAAACGCAAAACTTTGATCGTTGGCCTCTTCTTTAAACATTAGAATTTAATTGACGTCATAACGAATGAAAAGTAAAAAACCCAGTTATTGTAATTTTCGTCTAATTTTCTGAGTATAGCGAGGTTATTCATGATTGTGATCATTTAGAAATGACAAACTTGTTTTCAAAAAATTTAGATTGTGATCATTTAGATTTTAACGTTTCTTCAAGAATAACTCAATTTTGAAAAATGTTCAGATTCATATTTTGTTCAAATTGTGACTGGCTTATAAATCAATATTTTTTTTTTTAAAGAATTTGGTAAATTTTACAAGTTCTAAACAAAATTATAAATATATAAAATCTTTAACAGTTAACGCAAAAATTGTTTTTGTAAAATGGATGTCATTTAATATTCAGCAGTGATTCTGACTTTTCTAGTTTTAGAAATAATGAACCCGATTTTTCATTATATTTGCTTTGCAATCCCGCTTTTTCATCCTCAACATCCCGCTTTTTTATAAAAACTCTCTGATCACGTTATGTATGTATAGAGAATCTCACTTTAACGAAAATCCGATTTAGCAAACAGCAAAATGTTTAAAGCACGATGGCCACGTATCAAGCTGATTTGACAAACTCAGTTTTTTTTTTGATTGTGTTAGTGAAAAAAATCTCACAATCAAAACAATTTAGGTTTCACTGCCGCCGCTACTTCAAACTAAATATTACCAATACATACATATTATTTGTCAAATCAGTTTGATACGTGGCCATCGTGCTTAACATTAATATAAGTGGCCAGCACAAATAAATACATGTTAAATAAATAAAACTAATAAAGAAAATTAGAAAAGATTAAATGTAATTTATTTTTTGTTTAATATTTAACAAAATAATTTACAAATCAAAACTAAAAGCATAAAGTTGTAGAAAGAATACAGGTGAAAGGGATACAACGCACAGGTATTCAATTTTGCAACATACAAAACAAAATCTTGATATTTTTAATACTTTGTCCACATCCCGTTATTTCGTAAACAACTTTTTAAAAGTTTTGGCATACTCTCCACGAATTTTTCAATTAATTCATTTGGAATACTCTCTCAGTCATGCTATTCCAAATGTGTTGGACATAATTGTATTGTTTCAACTGTCTCTTTACGATTTTCCACAAATTCTCTATTTGTTTGAGGTCGGGACAATTTGCTGCATACTGCATAAAAAGAAAATTTTGCATGGTAAGCCATTCATTTATGAAGGTGCTTTAGGTCACCATTCAGCTAAAAAGTAACTTCAACAAAATCGGGAAGATGAGTTTACAAAATACGCTGATCGCTGATCTTTCCTCAATACTCCTTCGACTCTTTGTAGTGGTTCGAGTTGCTACCTTGTAAATCAAGCCCATATCATATCATGACATTCTTCCCATCCTGCTTCATTGTTTCCTGAACATGGTGCCTTTGAATTCTCTGGGCTGTTTGGTACCAACTCTATTGGTTAACGTTGGATTGAAAACAATTAAATTTTGATTCGTCCGACCAAATTTCATGTTCCCAGTCATGCTACAGTTAAAATCGACAATGCAGGATTTAATTTTTTTTAGAGTTGTAACCAATATCGCGAAGGGCTCGTCTTGCTCTATATCGCCTAACGGAGCTTGCATATTGCTATATGACCATCTGTTGATTTTAAATACTCCTTACTTTTCATTTGTGTTATCTGGAGACGTTGTTCCCTTTAGCTAATAGATTTCTGCTGCCTCTGATTTGTGGTTTGGAAACAATAGAAGGCCTTTCTTGGACTCTTATGACCACTGATTGACTTACTTTAAGCTACTTTTTTTCATTGCTAAAATATTGTCTATTTTATTAGTTTGATTTGTGTGGGATAATTTGCAAAAAAATGTTTACCACGTGCAATTTCATTAATATCACACAACTGTTTTTTTTTAAGTTATAAATGAAGTACATATTCAATGAAGTACAATTCAATATCTTAAAGGACACACTTGTGCAAAATTGTGTATATACTAGTTTTTTTGTGCTAATAGTTTATTTGCCAAAATTAGTATTTTCCATTTTGTATAGCATATTATTTTGTTTAGCAAGTTTTTAAATGTTCTTTGTTTTATTTTTATACCATAAAAACTGCACAAGTTGTTCTTTCTCTATTGTTATTTATGCTACCCACTGTATAACTAACGTTTAGATATAGATAACGAATTTTAAGAACAATAAAACAAAATCAAATGAAAGGCCAAGTTTTTTAAACTTAAGGTGCGGTCACATTTGGAAAATATTTACTAACAAAATCGTAACCACTTGCTTTAGCGCAATTTGTTTGACGTTGTTTTCTGTTACAAAAGTTTTGCAAAATCAAACAGCATCAAATAAAATAAAACTAAATATTTGTTGTTCTTTGACCTAAATAAGAAAATAAATAAACGAGTTCAAATACATATGTATAAGTAATTTAGTGGTTACGTCTTTTTCGGCAAATATTTCCCAAATTACTTAGACTTCTTAGTGTTGGCATATTTAGGTTTAAGCCGACTGTATTGACTGTGTTTTGCCATGATCACATGTAGGTGGGTAACACTATTACTTGTTCTTATTGGGAAGGGTTGGTGGTTTTCGACGCTCAAGCTCTTCGCGTATGATGCCAACTTATATAGTTTGTTAGCTTGTTCGTTTACTATACTACATAATTTCATGTTGGTTCGGAAACCATATTGTCTGAACATTTTCTCAACTGAAATGTGTGGGTTTTTTAAATCATTTTACTATTAACCACTAAATATTACTTTAATTTAAAGTACGACTGCTTATTGATTTCATCTGTTGCAGATTTTTTCGTTATCCCTTCACATATATAAAACTCATTAAAACTGGTCCCAAATTATAGAAATTAAGAGCTTTTGAAATTGGCTCATTAATCGCATTTCGCATTATGTAACTTATTTCGTGTTCCAATATTATGGTCACAATTTATAGAAACAGTACAAGTTATTCCATTGGTAGCAGCAAATTTAACAGTGTTTATATTTTCCATTTAAAATTCATTTTTTTCACATTTAAATTACTTTAATAGTTTTTTTTTACACAAAAGTTTTCCAAGAAACAAAGTTATTTTAATAATATTATAACTTCGTAAAGAAATCTTTATTGTAAACAGAAAAAAGTAGAACAAAACAAAATCAGAAACTCCCTACAGTCACTATTAGGAAATGGCTGTAGTAGCAGCAGCAACAGTTCCAGCAAAATCAGAACCAGGTATGTCTGGCAGTTAAATACAGCAATTAATTTTTACCCATGAACAATTACTGAAATAAAAAAACAGTTTTTATGGTGCTGCTGCTACTTTAACGTCGTTTTGCTATTGTTTTAATTTTTCCAATTTTTGTTTGTGTTGCCCTCTGTTTTTATTTTATACTATGTGTTTTTTGTTGTTTGTGTCGAAAACATTAATATTCCACGTCACTGTCGTTTGTTTCTTTTCATATATCAAGCAATTTCAGTTTTTTTCTTCCTTAAATTCTGAGACAAAGAAGTCCTTTCTGGGAATTTCCGTTAAGCCATAGTCAGAGCATTAAAGGAGTCTCTTTTTGTTAAAAAGATGCCTATAACGTTGTTGGTAAATATTTATTGTTATTTGCATTATAAGTTACCAGTTACTCCTGCTAAATAGACTTTTCAAAATATCATTAACGTTGTACAACGAAATGATTAATTTCGAAATTTTATTGATGATGCGGTATTCTAGTGCAAAGTCTTTTTTTTTGATGTTGTAGAAGTAAATGCAAACTATTTGTTGGTTAATTGCAATTAGTTGAACATTTTAGGAATTACAAAACTTGTTTTTACTTTTTGTTTTGATGTTTTTAAACAAAGCATTATTCACGTAAAATCCAGTCTTCTTTGTATGTATGTTTCTTAAGGAATTTGAACACGTAATCTTTGTACACTATTAAAGACTTCGATTGCTTTTTTGAAAAAGTCCCTTACGAATTTGGATATTGCAAGAAGAATAGCTTGAGAATATAAAACGTTTAAGAAATACTAATAGGTGTTTACCAAAGACATTCCCCAATGATAACCAAGATACCAAGAACCAAAACAAAAAACGTAAAAAATAGTCAAAGGATTACTCATGAGCAATGGTAAAAATTCCTGAAGTTCTGGTAAAGTCGGGATGATTCGTCATTTTTTTATAATTTCTGCAAGAATTTCTCACTGACAGCTTTTTCCTCATAGAAATAAAGGAAATCATTTTTGCAACGATTTTTTACTTACCATGCAAAAGAGAAGCTTAAGATATCGTATATGAAGCTCGGCCATAAAAACCGAATCGCCACCACAGCTAAATATCCATGGCTCTAAGGTAATGCACTGTTTTTGTTGGAAACAAAATTATAAGCTGCTAAAATCTAGAACATCACAGGGAACCTGTATCGAATGCAACTGATTCAGTTATGCAGTTTTGCCTCACCCGTCTTATAGTGCAGACCTTGCCCCGTTAGAGTACTATTAGTTTCGAATGATGCAGAACGCTAACTCTGGGATACGCTTTACTTTAGAACAAGGTATCTGAAATTACTTTAATTCGTTCTTGGCCACAAAAAATGAGCAGGTGCGTAATCCATATGTTGCCAAGAAGATGGGAAAAGGCCATAGCTAACTGTAGCCAACGATTTGAATGAATCTATAATTTACAAATGTTTGAAAATAAAAGTTAAAAATTTAAAAACAATATCGGATTTTAAAGTTATACACCCAATACATGAAGTTGCCATTTTTTCCAGAACATATGACAACTTCAAATAAATAAACCTCACTATAAAATTTAAAGGCAAGATGATCTTCCCTTTAGCTTGTCGGTCGGTTTTAGATTAAAGTAAACTTTTAACAACCAAATACTTCTTATCTGTCCTTTTATTATTGCCAAGTTGTAATAATGGCCCTTAAGTCTGTAAAATATCATAAAATAGGTTCAACCGGTACAGAGTTTCGAATGGAAATTATATTCCATACAACTGCAGATACAGACAATTTTTAAGTTTACTTATTATTACATTCAATTACACTATTCCCTTACTTTACACCATGATTGGTAGCGGAAAATTACGAAAATCGGGGAATGACTGTTGACACACAGAAAAAAATAAAAATGAGTTTCAATTAAAATATTTGTGGAATCAGTTAAAAATTTAATTGAAATCGGGCCTGTAAACAAAATGATTGTATCAATTAAAAAAAAATGTGCGATTTAATTGAAAATATCAGAAAAAGTAATTGAATCAATTAAAATTTTAATTAAAAATGATTTTAAAATCAATTAAAGGTTTAATTAAAAAAAACATGATTTTTTTTCTGTGCAGTTTTTATTCTGGAGATAATTTACAATTTCTAAAAATGTTTATACTCGTCTAAACATCCTATCTAGTGATTTCATGCCTTAAGTTCTGCAAATAAAACCAAAAAATTTTGAAAGAATAAAAAAGTAAAAACAAAAACATAAATCCTGTTACTTAAGCCATTTATTACCTGATATTTATTATTTACGTGCCATTCACTTTTTTCACTTCTTATATTTATTTATTTATTTATTTTCCTTTTCAATTCGTTTTAATATGTGTGTGTCTGTAAGAAAGGAATTAAATTTTGTGCCATAAATAAAATTTACTGCCACTAAGTTTTTTTTTATTAAATGTTTGAAAAGTGCGTTATTATAGATAATTTCCGCATGTTTGAGTCTGTAAATGTGTACATGTGTTGAGTAAGTAGGAAATGGAAGGCCCAACATAACGCTTAAGACAGTAATATATTAGGGTGGCCAAATCATTTGTATGTTTTAGCAGAGTAGAGTACTTAAAGTGCGTGTACTTTAAGTACAATAATAACAACAACAACAAGAAACAAAAAATAAATTTAAATCACAACATCAATCATTGTCTGTTCCTGGCACCCATAAAAACTTTACATTTGCTTATACCCTTTTTAAATTCACCACCAAAAAGTTGGGCCTAAATAAGGTTTGTCATTTCGTTTGTTACACATCGAAATATTAGTCGCAGAACCAAAAAGTCATTATATTCTGGGTCCTTATAAGATTCTAAGATGATCTAGCTATGTTCGTCTGTCTGTTGAAGACACGATAGTGCTTCGAAAAAAACATAGAACAATAAAATTCTTACCAAACATTTTTTGATCCACCGAAATGTTTGGTATTGAAACCGCACGAAACCTATCCATCTTATCCTATCCGTCTTATAGACCAAAGTTTCAGACTTCCTCGATATTGTTCACACATCTTTTGCTATTTTCTTCAAATATACAGAAAATAATATCATGAAATTATGCACACTTTATTTCTATTATATGTAGAAGGTCAAGTCCTGTTGAAAATAGCAGGAATCTGCTATACATTTAATGCAGTATCTATACATTTAATGCAAAGCGAAATCACAAAACTATATTTTGTTTGCATCGGTTTATATTTTGGCCATAGCCCCATACAAAGACCAATTCCGAAAATAACTTAATGCGTTAATAACTTAAATCGTTTATGAAAATTGCTATCAAGTTGGAATTCAACACAAAGGTCCATTAATACATGTAAATCGTCACACCAAATTTCATGATGATCGGTCCATATTTGACCGTAGCCCCCATATAAAGTCTACTTCCGGAAATCACTTAAATGCGCTGAAATCTCTTATGAGCATCAGCAACAAGTTTAAAGTCGACACAGATAGTTCACACATACATAGAAATATTTACACCCAATTTAATGATGATCTGTCCATATTTGTCTCACTTTGAAAAATCACTTAAATACGAATAAATCTCTTATAACGGTCATTCAGACGATGAAATTCAATACAAATAATTCACATAAACATATAAATCGTCGTACAGAATTTCATTATGATTGCCGCATAATAGGTTATAGTTCCCTTACGAGGACTACTCCCGAAAACTTATTAACCTACACAAACACCCATAGTAAGCATGTAAAAATTATACTATTGTCGCTGCAAAAATATAAAATTATAAGTTCCTGATTATAACTGAAATATGCCTAAAATTCTTGTAAATATTGTTATTGAGATGAAATTCCACCAAAATGAACCTAAAAAAAATATTAATTAAGGTGCAATATTTTATGACGTTCGTCACATAATAGGTAATTTGTTGGTGGGTACATAAGATTCGGCTCAGCCCAATATAGATTCTTACTTCTTTTCATCACATAATTTTTTTTCCTCCTTCGTTCATTATTCTATTTGTTTTTTATGCTTTTTCACGCTGTTTGTTTTCATTCAGTTTTTCCTGCTTAATGGCCAGATAATGACTTCTTCCCTTTAAGTGCTTTTACTTTGTTACTGTGCTCCCCGCCCCGCTTATCACTTAATTTCCAGTTTAGTATTAATTAATATGTTTTCCTTGAAATGTGGATGATTAATGTCCGCTTTTATTCGGTGTAAATTAAGTTAAAAAACAAATTTTTGTAAAAGCAATAAAAATGTATGCGTCGCCAAAAGCATTATATGCTTATATGTATGTATGTATGTGTATGAAGGGATATTTAGGACAAGTACTGTAATTTATTCGATATGTATAATTAACGCTACTCACTGATTGTTATACCCTACACCACAGTAGTGGGGAGGATTTGTGCTGATGTTTGTAAGGCCCATAATAAAATATATACGGCTTAGAATCACTTTCTGAGTCGATTTAATGATATCCGTCCGTCCGTCCGTCCGTCTGGCTGTCCATGTAAAGCTTGTGCGCAGAGTACAGGTACGTGATATTTTTTCGGCCCAAGAATGGATGGGATTGAAAGTGGCGCAAATCGGTCATTATTTTACCTAGCCCCCATACAAATGTCCTCCCGAAATTGGGGTTTACCGGTCATAAATCTTTGAATTATGAAAGTATTCAAATAAATTTCACCACAAATGAGTAATAAATGAAGCTAAATCACACCCAAAAATTTTGTTAAGATCGGTCCATAATTAGTCGTAGCTGACATATAAGGCCCACTTCCGAAAATCACTTAAAAGAGCATAACTCTTTTAAAAATGTTTGTATCCAAATATTATTTAACACAAATATGTTTTGTGTATATACATATAATATGGTAGAATTTTATGATGATCGATTCATATAAAGCCCTGGCTGGTTGGCATTGGGAACTTAAAATTCACTATTTGCTGTTAACTATTCTCAAATTATGTTGACACTTGGAAAAGACAAGGAAGTTATCTTATATAAGTATATTAAAGTATAGGAAATTGTGTCCACTTCTTTAAAATATACAAAACTTTTGACAGAAACATGGAATACTTTTATAGAAAACTATTAATAACTATTAACTAAAATTGTTTAAAACGAAATAAAAGTTTTA
Organism: Bellardia bayeri; assembly: GCA_950370525.1. Lineage (NCBI taxonomy): Eukaryota > Metazoa > Arthropoda > Insecta > Diptera > Calliphoridae > Bellardia > Bellardia bayeri. Next base: position 43,261,335 of record OX493266.1, on the reverse strand, counting down.
TTTATAAATATTTTAAAATAAAATCATTTACTTATGCACTGCTTTGCAGAACTATAAATACATAAAACGTTTTCCAATTTTTTATGTTAAATTCATGGAAAATATTGTTTTTTGCGGAAATAAATATTGTTTAAACTGAAAAAAAAAGTTTTATTTATAAATATTTTTATACAAAATATTTAAACTACACGTACGCGTGAGTATGTGAAACGAACATAAAAGCAAGTATTATTTAATAAAAAAAGCAATAATGTTTTCAATTCAACTCTTAAAAATGTATTAAGAAATTATTTAGTGATTCATTACTATAAACACATTGAAATTAAAATAAATTCAAAATTTAATAATCAACTTTAAATCAACAAAAAAAATTCGATCAAGCATTCTGTGCACCAGATTTATTCTTATATCTTCAGATATAGATCTCTTATAATCTGGAACAGTTTCTCTTAGATAATACATATATACTTTCATTTTACCAGTTTTCGGCATAAACTTGACGGCTTAATATTCTCCAAATGCTCGAATTGGGGGTTTTATCTGGCCATTCAAGTACATTAATATTTTTTTAAGAGCCTTTTATTGGCGACTTGCATGTGCGTGGTCTTATTGAAAAATTGATTATTTTTCATTACTATTTTGTAAATTTAGAAAAATGCATAAAATCTTATTTTTTTTTGACGATAAAACGATCTATATAATTCAATGTTTAATGATGATTTTATGAATATGTTGACCGCTGCTACGTCTCAAATAGTTCATACGCAGAGTCCAATTTTGGCATATTCTCTCCAACCTATCGGCCGCAAACTCACAAATGAATTCTTCAATATTAGCTTTCAGTTCGCCAACCGTTTTATCCTTGTAGATATAAGCCTTAATATAGCCTCACAATAAATAGTCTAAAGGCGTTAAATCGCATGATCTAGGCTAACAATTTACCGTCCCCAAACGTGAACTTGCTTCTCAATTTGGAGACTGTTTCTTGTGTTGTGTGAAATGTGGTACCGGCTTGTTGAAGCCACATTTCAGCGAAATGCAGTTCTTCTATTTTGGACAAAAAAAAAGGTGTTAGTTATAACGTTCCTGCCATTGTCGTCTTTAAAAAGTACTGTGTACTATGACGCTACAGACCCATAATCCACACCAAACTGTGCTTTTTTGGATGTATTGGCAGTTATGGCAATGTTTCTGACTGCTCTTCATACTAAATACGGTAATTTTGCTTGTTTACGTATACATTCGTCGCTGAACAGATTAAATTTTGACAAACAAATTCAATAACCTGCAAATGTGACTCGTTTGTAAGTTGATTCATGGATAGATTTTATACCAAATAGATGGATAGATTTATTGTTGCTTGTAAATGCCAAATAAAGAATATTGTCTCCACAAAAACTCTCCATACGATCAAAGAATTGCCTCCCAAATTGCTGTTTTAGAAATATAGTGGTTCCTACCTAAGGTCTTTCAAACCATTAAGATTGAATTTTTTCTCGTCGGAAAAAATCACCTTACTTAAATATATGTTTATATGGTGCAACTATTAACAAATCGGCTTAACTGTTTCTAGTTATTTTCTAAGTTCCTTTTAGTGCATTCAAATTGTTGAAAATTTCATAATAGTGGTATTCGATGTTCGGTGCGTTTTGTATTGCAAAAGTTTGCACTTGCAAATGTTTTGACATTGATTTCGTACTTTGCGATACTAATGCAATTTATGCACTAAAACAGCTGATCTACATAAAGAACAATTTCTAAAGGTAGTTTAAAAATGCCACGAAAAATTGCCAAAGAAAAAATTGTTGAATTTTTAGAAGAACACTATTTTGATTTCTTCAGGCGTCCACTTTTTGTTTGGTGTTTCCCTTTTAATTTTCTTCTGTTGAATTTTTTGCACCATTGTTTTAATTTTATTTATTTTATTGGTGTTTACATCTGTCAGCTGTTTAAATGTCAGAGTTGCAAACGCAATACACGTAACGAAAAAGTATATAAAGTAGTCTGTATTTTGTTGTTGTTGTTGTTGGCTATAAAAAACTACGATGTTTTGCATTTGCACTTTTACAATGCCATTTGCACTGAACACTGAACGCCGCTAATAAGAATTATTTTTCTAGTACTCGTCTTTGTTTATCATAAATTGTAATTATAGTAATGAAACACTATATTATTATTAATGTACAATTTCTATCTTAAATTAATGAAGTGGTCTCCCAAAGAGATCATTAACCAAACGCTTAAAAAATGTTACACGTTTCAAAAAATTGTTTGTAACTTTACAAAAAATAAAAAAAATATGTGTAATTATAGTTCTACAACACAATGTATGGATATTTTTGGGCCAAAAATTTAAATAAAAACAACATTTTAAATTGTTTATAATATATTGCACAATTTATAAAAATCTTTAAAAATCCTAAAACGGAAATTTTTAGATTTTGGCCATATTTTCTTCTACAGAAGTGGTTGTTTTGAAAACCTTTGCAGAATAATTAATTATTGGGCCATATAAAATCGGTTATTATTTTTCGATATCGACTATGCGATTTCGGCAACATAGTTTTTTAATTTTATTTTCAGATATCATATTTCCTATAAAGTTAGCTGTCCGAACAATATAAATATGTTACAAACCTTCTTTCAATTTCTTAAATACATACTGTAAAAACTATAGAAGTACACATTTTTAATTTTTTTTTTTAATTTTAAATGCTTAAAAGTTTTGACTCTGTGATAATTTTTAAAAAATTTATTTTTTTGAAACAAAAATATTTGGACTCGCTATTATCAAAAACATGTTTAAAATGTTATTGAGTTGTGGATTTCATATAAAGTATAATCCTTGAAATCGGATCACAAATGAAGAATTGTGATCGTTTTCAATTTCGCCCATTCCCAAAGTTCCCGATTTTGAGGAATATTCAACTTTTCTTTCTAGACATGGGAAATTTTATTGCAATGGGACTTATCGTTTAGAAATTACAGATTTATTTCCCATTTTACAAATTCCCCGACTGTGCGACATTAGGCTCACTGTGTCTTACTGCACAACTCGTGCACTATAGTTTCTTTAATAGTCTCACAACTAATTCTTCTATTTGATAAGGATTTAAGGATTTGCTGTAAAGTATACAATACAATTAGATATTTTATTTTTTATTGTATAAACAAACATTGTAAATATATTAATAAATCTACAGTGATTTGAAATATAACATATTTTCATACTAATTAAAATTTGTGTTTTGAATTTCAAACACATAACATTTGGACGAAAACATTTAGACCAAATTAAAACTAATAAAAATATATGTAGTGTAGAAACTTAACCAAAGGGAAAAGAAAATTTCTTTAAAAACCATAAATAATAATTAGTTTTCTTGCTTAGAATGTGTAAGAAAAATAATACACAAAAATTTCTTTTAATAACATAAATTGTTCACAAATTGTTTTATTTTTATATTACAACAACATTTTATTTATATTTAAGCCATACAAAACACTTTCAAGAACAAAGATAAACAAGTGAATCTTATTTATGTATTCAATTGTGTATTAAATGTACACACACAACTACGTGCAACTAATTAAGGACATGCTACTTATATGTGAGCTTAAAGCAAATAATTCGAAAGGTTTTAGGATATTCTCAAAATGTGTCGTAGTTTAGTCAGTTCAACTCTTATTATTTATTAATCTGTGAGCCATATTTTCAAACAAAACTGATATCAGTCGTGCTTATAATTAAGAAAATACTAAAAATTTTACAAAAAAGTATTTATTTACAAATAAAACAATATTTTGTTTTGTTGTCCCTCGTTATCGATAACAGCTTGCTATTTACGAGACATTGAAATCACCAAATTTTTACATACACCACCTGGAATGGCTTCCCAAGCTTTCTTTGTTTCGGCATAGAGATCATTGAAACTGCTTATGTTTACAGCGCTTACTTTGGTTTTTACAACTTACCATAAGACCTCAATCGGATTGAGATCATAAAGACTGCACGAAGACCAGTCAAGAACAGTAACCGTATTGTTAAGAAACCATTGCTTGACGTAATGAGCCATATGCTTCTGATCGTTATATTGTTGAAATATCCATGTTACTGGCATGTTCTCATCAGCATAAGGCATCATTGTATCGTTTAGATCTCTTGTGTACTAAAACTTATACATATTTCCTTTAATTTTGTGCAGCGGCCTAATACCACGTGACGACATAGCAAAGCATTATAGAACCTCCTCCGTTCTGCAAAGTGGCGCGGGTGTACTTTAGATCAAATTCTTTCAACTTTGGCCGACGAACATATTTTTCTCTATTTGTGGAGACCATATTAATTTTTGTTTCGTCCGAAAATAATAGTCTTTGCCATTCTACATCCGTCCGATGAAGGTACTTTCTTCCGAATTTGAGTCTCTTCTTTGGGTTACATTCAAACAATAATTATTCTGTCGTAAAATTCTTCCATACAGTCCAAATTCTCGCAATCTAATTTTTTAGACGGTTTCTTCTCATTTTGACTAAAGAGTGTATTCGAATTTCGTTTATTGATTTATGCAATTTTTTTTTTCGTATCGCGTACAATCTGTGGCCCATAATACCTTTTCTGTGGTCGAATGCTTTCTTAAATAATTCACGGCTTGAAAAATCATTGTTTTTAAAACATTCAAGGCTGTTGCGATTTCCCAATATGTGTTTCCATCCTAATGCATTTGTACAATAATTTTTCGGGCACTGATATCACAGGATATGCTTTTACCCATGTTAACCAAGTATTGAGAAGTTTTCATATACTGACAAACACTCTGTGTAAACATAATTAATTTAATCTAACTTTTAAAAATTTTCGGAATTTTAAAATATTAATAAATTTATCACACGATTAATTTATTTCACAAATTATAAAAAACACCACAAAGAAAAAAGTGTTACATTTTAGTTTTTTTTTTGTTTAATAAATATTACCTTTAGAAAACCGATTTAAATATTGAATATTACCTTAATTAGTTGCACGCAGCTGTATATTTACTTTATGTATATTTGAAAATAATTGTTTTGATTTGTTTGTACTTCAGTGTTTCTATAGGGCTTTATATTTGGGATTTTAAAAATAAATTAAAACTATGAAAATGTGAAAGCATGTGTAAAATTCAAAAGGTTGAAGGAAAATTTTGTATTTTGTTTTTAATTAAGGATGCAAATTTTGTTAGAGGTTTTTAAAAAATCCTGTAATGATTATTATGTCACTTATTTGCTTAAATTTGTAGAGAAGAGGAACATTGCAAATCCATATATCTGATAAGCTAAAGTTACTTCCATGGCAAATATACTCAGCTTTTTTCATGTAGGATGTTTCTGATAATAATGAATTTGCTATATGGAAGACGTTCAGTGATAAGTGAGCAACAAAAACCTATATTTTGGCAAAAATTTTATTTATACAGTGGGAAACACAAATAAATACATGATTGTACTTTCTGGACTTGCTACTGCATAAAAATAAAACAAATAAATAATCTTTAATTTTTTTTCATTTATTTATTTTATGTTTAACATTAAACAAAATACGAGTTTTAAGAAAAAAAGCAAAAAAACTAAAACAACTTGCATGTACTCAATTTTGCACCATACAAAAACTTTAGAGGTATTTCGTATAATACATTTTATACATGTTGGCATACTCTCCAAAAACTTCTCAATTAATTAATTTCGAATACTCTCCCTGGCAAGCTATCCAAATGGCTTAAATTAAAGCGTCATTATCCCAGATATCACTTCACGATTGACCACAAATTCCAAATCGGATTGAGGTTGACACTTTTTGCAAGTCACTGCATCAAAAGAAAATTCTGTTCGCTAAGCCATTTTTTCACGACTAAGGATTTTAAGCTTTAGGTCGCCATCTAGCTCACAACTAACTCCATTCACATTCATGACAGACGCTGTGAAGTGTATGTAGAATATTGTCCTAAATATCTACTTGACAGTTTCTTCATTATCTATATTTTATAATTTGGTTTGTGTTGGATAATTTCCAACAGTGTTTACCACATGTAATAAAATTGATATCAAACTAACGTTTTAAACAAAACAAAATTTAAATAAAACAAACCTTGTTATTTTTGTGCAAATATATCAAAAGAAATACTTGTGCAAAATTTTGTACAAGCAAGCTTTAAAACCTGTCGAAAATTATTATTTTCCATTTTGTATTGTAAGTCAGCTTGTTTAGTATTAAATATAAAATAAATGACAAAAATAATTTTTGAATCTTCTTTATCAGTTGTATTTTTATGCAACAAAAAGTGCACAAGGCACAAACATGTACCCATTTATGCACTCCACTGTATCTGTTCTTTTGGTTAACTTTCAGGCATTCAACCTTGGTGGTCAAAATTAAAACTTTGTGATAATTTACATATGTATTAAGCTTTGATTATGTGTTATACAAATGGGTCCAAATTTCTCTGTACATGAGTCAATATAAAGTAAACACCTAGTATCGATTAAACCAATGTTTTATATACACTATAAGTACAAATCTAAAACAATATATATTGCAAATTTCAGAAGTAACTTAAGCTGGTATAACTCACTAACAAAAACTAGCAAAATAATGAGCATAAAAAATAAATAAATTTTAACGGAAAAGTACCAAATTTTTCGAATTATATAAACATTATTATAAATATTTTGTTTGCAGTCCTTTTGCCTTTATCATTTTTTAGCTAAAAATCTTCTAGTCATAAAATAAACTAGTGTTTTTAGTCAATTTCAGCGAAATGTTGCTCTATTCATTCTATATTCCTGGCTTTAGGATATCCTTGTAAGAAATATTTCTTTGCTTAATTTTGTGTTCCATTGGATTGAGGTCTGGAGACTGCGGATAATGATCTGATGATGTTGGGAAAATGATTGGGCCACCACTCTTTTACCATTTTGGAAGTATGCTTAGTATGTTTGTTCTGTTGGAAAAACCAGTTGAGCTCTAGTTCTAAATTCTCTACCCTAGAGACTACAGCAACAACTACTACATACAACCTCAGTCTTTGTAACATATTTATTAATTACGGCTACGTTCTTAGTTCGGCATATTTTTGGGGGGTTTTTGACTCCTAATATCTCAAACTTACATTCATCGGTGAAAATAATATTATTGCAGAAAATTTGAGACTCGTTTATATATCGATTTTAGCGAAATTCAAACGTTTGGTTGTGCTTTGATATAAAGTACTTTTTAGGTGGCACTCTAGCATGTAGGCAATCTTGGTGCTAAGATCTTCTAATCCTACTCATAGTTTCCAGTAGTTTTCGTTACATTTCCAGCTATTTTTACAGCACTAGTTGTTGGGTCTTCTGTTACTTCTCTTACTGTTCCTTGGTCGTTTTGCACCAAGCTAATTTTTTACGTATTGTATTTGGTTTGCTTGTCTAACATTTTTTTATTGTAGATTGATGACTTTCAACAATTAACAATTTTTCCTATTTCACTAAAGGATTTTGATTCTTTTTTTTTGAATTTAATTCTACTTAAATAACTAAATAAGAATGCAATATAATTTTCTTATATAATATTGTTTATGTTTATATAATTACGCTTTTCTACATGTGGTGTTGACATTATTTTGACGCTCACAGTTTATTGGCCGCACTATATTGATTAAAAGCGTTCAAGTTACAAAAATGTGTGATACATTTCATTGTCACAATCGTAATGTATTTTATTAATAGAGTACAGAGGTCTATTATAGAAATTACAAATGAACAAAAGTATACGATTATGTAGGTATACAACCCTAACACTAATGGTTAAAGAAGATCGAATTTAACAAAGTTAAATAGATTTCAAAAAATTATTTATTTTTGTTATTAATGACGACCCAACTAAGAATAGACATGCTTAATATGACCTCAATAGATTATTAGTTAGTATGCTACTGCTGATTTGGTAGTTAAAGTAGTTTTGCATAAATCAACATATTTAATAATTTAGAAACAAGAACTTTTTTTGTTGTAGTTGTTGTTTTTTACTAAACATAAAACATATTAACAAAACCTACAAAAAGTTTAACTTCCTTTTTATGTTATTCTTACCCATATTATTGTTGTTATTATTTTTATTTGCTTTGTATTATATGTATATTCAACTGCTATTTTTTGTTTTATGATTATTATTGTTTTTTATTACCCCAAAGGTAATTTTTATTTTGATTAGTTGGGGAATAAATTGCAGATGTATGTTTGTCGACGTCAAGAGAGTGATATTTTAATTTGTAAATATTTTCGAATTTTTATGTATGAAAAGAATTATGTATTTTCTTTGTGACAATAACTAAGAGCTTATTTACTGAACTATTTTATTTGTATACCCAGCACCAAAAAGAAGGGGGGAATATTCAATTTGTCATTCTGGTTGTAACAATTCAAAACATTAGTAGTCGTAGAACCAAAAAGTCTATGTATTCTGAGGCCTTGCCAGAATATATGGAGTAAAGCAGTATCCATAAAAAATGCAACAAAAATAAGTTTCATTCAACAAGAAATCTCTAAAAGATATTTTGTTTGCATCGGCCCATATTTTGTCAAAGCTTCATACAAAGTCCACTTTCGAAAATCACTTAAATGCGCATAAATGTCTTTAAAAAAAATGACTATCAAGTTAATTCACCACAAATAATCCATATAAATACATATTAATATAAATCTTCATACCAAATTTCATGATAATCGGTCTAAATTTTACCGGAGCCCTTATATAAAGTCCACTTAAATTATCAGGTTCAAATTCAACACAAATTATTCACACATTTATATACATAAATCATTGTACAGAATTTTATGATAATTGGGCCGTAATAGGTCATAGCTCCCTTATGAGGAGTACTCCCGAAAACTCATTAACCTACATAAATATCCATATCGAAACGAAATTTAACACAGATCAGTTAAAAGTATGTAAACATTATACTATTGACTTTTGTGAAAGCTGGTCCATTATTCGCCATGGACTCCTCTACAACGTCCACTTCTTAGAAAGGCAGGGGCCAAATTACCGCATTCGATATCGAGTAAAATTGATCTTAATTTTCTTATTTGAGATTATGGTTTTCGATATCGAGCAAGAAATTTAAAGAAAAAAATAAATATAAAATGTGATTATCCCCTTCACCGCCATATACTTTGTGGAATAACTGGAATATATGTACATACATACAATTCTTTTAAATGTTGTTATTGAGATGAAATTTAAAAAATTAAAATTTATGACGATCGCTATATAATAATTGATAGCACTTATGTCATAGATCACACTACTGGTATATGGTGGTGGGTATATAAGATTCGTCACAGTCGCATATAAACTCTAACTTGTTTCAAATAATTGTTTATATTATTTTTTGTACTTTATTCTCTTTTATTATTTTCCTTAGTAGAGTTGTTGTCAGAGTATTAGTATAAATGTTGTGCACGACAATTTAAATGGAACTCGAAATATTACTACTATTTATTTGCTTGAGTAACTACGTATATAAAAACTACAGTTTAATGGTAAAAGTAGTGGAAGTAGTTTAAATAATAAATCATGTTTATACACAAAATATAAAAGCTGTACATATTTACAACGTTAAGCAAACAAATATTTTCAATGTTATTTGTTGATAGCACAACAGATGTATGCGATTTTAATTAAAATTAATGGAATGTCGACAGTAAAGCAGAAATTTGTTTTTAACCTAGTAGCAACACTGTTGCATTTTCAAGTGATTTATATTTTAAACACAGCCACATAATTTTAATCTGTTAAAAAAAAATTTATCAGTCGGGATATATTTGTAAGAGTTCTTAAAAAAAATTAAATTAGAATGAAAATCGTGACCAAATTGCTTGAAAACCCAACATTGTCAGATTCAATGACTGAAAAAACTCTAATGGCTAAATTCACAGTCTTTAGTTAGTTTACCAATGGTTAACTAATGACCGAGAATCCGGCCATAAATCTTTTAAAAAGTAAATGTTGTTATAAACGAGAAAATCTTAAGCCCAGGGCCCTGTTCCACAAAACTACTTATCAACTTTTCACTTTGCACTTGTGCAATTTTTCATCAAATTGCAAAACTTTATGTTTCTCAAAACTATAAAATTTTATAAGTTTACAATTACTCTTATAATTTGCAAAGACTCTGAAATTTTGTTATTCTCTTTGCAATTTTTGTTGCACGTACGTTGCAAAGTGCAAAGATTAATTTGCAAAGATTTTGAAAATAAATATGCTGTTTGCTACTACAAAAACTGTAAATTCTATTTTTGCAAAGCAAATTTATAAAAATATGCCATAAATTTGCACGGTAAATGATCACTTTATAACTAGTGCAGTGAGTTTTTGTTCGACGATGCTGAAGAAGCGGTTATAAAAGGGAACTTTAGAGGCCGAATTAATATTTCAAGACCACAAAACATTAATTCTAAAAAGTGCTTTAGTTTAAATCCAAATCCAAGTTGATTTCATTTCAAATATAATATAGAAATAATAAATGAAAATCAACTACTACAACGCTTGCATTAGCTCGTAAATGGCTGCCAGTACCAAGGTGTTGCAAAATCAATAGTTTGCAGTAGTGTTCGACGTTATAATAAAAGTTATATTTCAAAACACAATGCCGTCAGTGGTATTGGTAAAACGTTTTTATGATGGGTGGATTCCCTTGTAAGTGTAGTTGCGTGTAAGGCAAAATCATAAAAATGTATGCGTCTACATTACACGAGGAAGTAAATATGGAACATTATAACAAAGGTATAACATAGAATGTGATGACGATAAGCGGACTTTTTGCAGTATGTTGGAATTCGGATGTAAGTCAAAGATATCACAAATTATCACATCACGTATTATGGTGAATTCAATATCGCTATAACAATATATTTTAGTTAGATATTCCAGATATTCTCGCCAATGGACCTTATATGGGAACTGTGGCCAATTATGGACTCACTTTCACAAAATTCAAAAGTAAGAATTTTGCTTACAAACATATAACTGATCGGTAAAAACTTTGGTTCGATATCTTTATTTGAAGATATTTACGTAGGGTAATGTATTTTTTGCACGTAGTTCCTATATGGGAGCTACAACCAATTATGTACCCAGAACCACAAAGTTAGTTACTATGGTATAGGTATATATATGTTGAATATTTCTGTCTAATTTCAACTTGGTAAAATACTTAGGTGATTTTCAGAAGTGGATTTGATAAGTAGGCTATAGTCAAATATGCACCGATTATCATAAAACTCAGTCTCGAATTTCAACTCGATAGTTATTTTCTAAGAGATTTATGAGTATTTAAGATATTTTTAGTAGCCGGCTTTATATGGTGGCTATTGTCAAATATGGACTTATGAGCATAAAATTCACTACGCTGATTGTTGGATTTCTTCTGGGAAATTTCAACTTGAGAGTGAATTTTATAAGAGATTTATGAAAATTTAAGTTATTTTCGGAAGTGAACTTTATATGGTGGCTATGGTCAAATATAGACAAAGCAAAATATTGTTCTTTAATTAATCTTTACGTAAAACGTTAGAGTAAGAAAGCCACACTCAGCTGTGCCGAATCTTAAATACCTCCCACCTAAATGTTATAAGAAATACAAAACTACACTGGTTTTCAGACTGGAATATCTTATTCTATGTTTTCTGTTCAGTCTTAGTGCAAATTTAATTATCATTTTATATATTGTTTGAAAGACAATTTTACGAACAACATAATTTATTTCAAATGTTTCGAAACTTTATCTAATTTTGACCATTTATAATTGATGTAGTTACCGATTCTTACTATAATTTACAGCGTTTGCCTGATTTTCATAATTACTCTTGAGTGTAATTTAATATTTTGTAAAATTGAAACAACATTTTTCCACATTCACAACAAGTTAAGAAACAGAGTATAAAAAGGGTAAGATATAAGGTGAGGCTTTTGTGTTTGAATTTGATCTCAGTAATATTATTTACAAAGGATTTATGGGTAGCATAGTAGAAGCGGACCAGTTATGGACTGGTAGCTTATAAATCCAGTATCCACTAATGTGGTTTCAATGTATTAGAGGCTTATTTTAGTTGAATTTAATCTCCATAACGTTATTTACAAGAGTTGTATGGTTTTTTAATATGCTCGGAAGTGGACTTAATTCGGGAACTATTGCCAATTATTGACTGACAGCTAAAAATCCAGTAGCATAATGGTCGTATAACCGATATTAGTATGATTTCTGGAATAAAATTACTGATCTATATAAAAGTTGGTTCGATACCAATTTTTATTAGACATTTTTTTGGGTTAAATTATTTTTCGGAAATGGTTCTTATATGGCAGCTATGACAAATTATGAACCGATCTTATTAAATTTTAGAACATTGATTTTTATGCATATGAGGATACTTCACGTTGAATTTCAACATTATAACTGTATATTTAAGATAGTATTAACGTCGATTTAGAAAGTGGAAATTATATGGGTTATATAGTCCAAATCCAGCAGTTTGATTTTGGCATGTATGTAAACGATCCCTGTAAAATTTTGGATCGGTACCGTTAGTTATAAGAGATTTATGAGTATTTAAGTGATTTTCGGAAGAGGGCTTTATATGAGGGATACGGTTAAAATATGTACCGAAATTCACAAAATTCTGCAGAATGTTTTTTGTGTATATGTTAATGATCTATACAAAGTTTTGAGTCGGTACCGATATTTATGTGGTCCTTGTATGAGAGCTATGACCAGTTATGGGCCGACCACCATAAAATTTAGTACAACAATTTATATACTTATAAGCCGTTTATCATTATTTATATCAGTTATTATACGTTATTATACGTATTTAAGTGAATTTTGGGAAGTGGATTTTATATGGGGTTTATGGTTAAATTTGGACCGAACTAAAAACAATTTTATTTTGCGATTTATTTTTGCATTAAATTTATTTCTGCAGAATTTTGTATTAATATTTAAATTTTATGGGCACTTTTGTATAATTGAGCAATATTTCGTAAAGATTTTTGAACGGGGGTTATGAGAAATCATGGACCTTTTCTTACTATTTTCCTTTCTTATTTTATTATAAAATTAAAACGTATACAAAATTCCATGGTATTATCTGCAACATATTTAAAAATATAGGAAGAAAAATTATTAAAAATATTAGTTTTTTATGGAAGTTTTCTTATATTTTGATCCATAACTCTTGTTCTACTATACCGATTTTGCTAATTTTTAATACCAAACTGCTTAGAAGAACTATAAGCGGTTCTATGTAAACTTTGTTGATTTCGGTTGTGTGCTTTGGACACAGGCAGACAGAAAGACAGACATGGCTCAATCGACTTAAAATTCCGCCATTCACCATTTATGGTGGCAAAGGGTAGAATAAAGTGTAAAAAATTTCATGATATTATCTGTAACAGATACATTTAAGGAAAATATCTAAAAAAAAATTCTGGAAAATACTAGTATACATATACATATACAATACATATTGAGGGTATTTGAATCTTTGTTCTATAACCGATTTTCAATACCAAACATGTCAGTGAAACAAAGAATGTTGAAAACAATTGTATTGTTCTAAGTTTTTTTTTCTAAGCTCTATCGTGCTTTTAAGAGACCGATAGACGGACAAACATGAATAGATCGTATTAGCATCTTATAAGCACCCAAAATACTTTCTATAAAAGTTTTTGATAACCCCAGCGCTGGTATAGCCAAGTAATCTGAAAAATTTAAATTTTTTCCGGAATATCGGATTTGACTTAAACAAATAGTCTGGAAAATCCCAAATCATTGTTGTGTTTTACTATGCTGTTAATTTTACACTCGAATATGTTCTAATTAAACTAGATTAGATCTTATTCCCGAAACTTATCGATATTTACGCAATACACATTATTAAGCAAGGGCTTATCTATTACTTGGAAAATTCGTTCATTAGCCGTACCTTCCGTATGTGTAATAAATCTCCTAGATATTTCAACTCAAGTCTACACAAACACTATGTCCTCTTTCTGCCCTCCCATAACCAATTTTCCTAGTTCCAAAACAATACATTGTATGATCAAATGCGTTCCGCTAAGTGCTGATGCAAGCAAAAAAATGTCAAATATATAAATAAATGTGTAAGAATTTGTCATAACAATAACGTTTTTTGTTATATAAATATTTCAACATTTGTGCCCTGGATTTTTTTATGAACAATGCTTTAATTTAAACGGATATTAAAATAAGTCAGATTGTTATTTCTTTACTCTTTAAATATGTAGATGTATGTTACTGTTAACATTAATAAAACTTATTTAAAATTAATAAATATAAATCGAGGTCAATGAGAACAACAAATTTGATATTCTTTCTCTTTTAATAATTGTTACAGACATGCTTCATATAAAATATCCACATGGTCGAGCACAAGCGGAAGTCAACACTATGGCAGTAACGACAACAGGTCAACATAATAAAGGTCGTAACAGTAACAATGTAAGTGGCACAACAGTTGAGTTTCAGCCAGACTTGTTGCCAGCTTATGCAGGAAATAAAGTCAACAGCAAACAACATGAACAGCAGCAGCATCAACATCAGGGAGATCAACTGTATAGTCCTGTTATAACACCAGGTTCCACTACAACTACCAGGACAATAAATATGATGGAGGACCAACAGCATTACCACCATGCAACACTGCCAGTAAATGCAACTAGTCGCAGCCAATACAATACCAGTGCTCAAGAGTATTTACAGGCCAGATTTGGTACGATTACTAAACAACAAACAAAAAGTCAAGAAAAACTTAATACCCTAAGACGAGGAGAAGCTCCTTCTATAACAGCACTGGCAATTGGCACAAGTTCTCTGACTGTAACACGATCTTCCCCCAACCCAGATGCATCGCTACAACAAACGGCCAGTCGTCAAACTAAATCGTTATTTTTGCCTCAGCGCACCGTTTGTAGTGCCACCACCACAATCACACCCACCGATACGAACAACTCCTACGAATATCGTCAACCTCCACCACCACCCTACAATGCCACACATCGTACGGCTGGCAATTTGCTGTTGACACGACGCACCAGCATAAATCAACATGACAACAATGAGGATAACAACAAGAATAGCAATACCAAGGATCAGGGCTATCGGGAGTTGAGTGGTAGTAGTGCCGTCGGCATACCTCTCTATGAAACTGCAAGACAAACAATTGTAACTGCCTCACCTTCAATGAATTTTCCTACCACTATAACGGGCTACAATACAAATACTGCTTCGCCAAGACGACAACTGCTGTGATAAATTTAAACAAAGTTGCAAATGAAAAGTTTAAACAAAATATTAAATAAAAATCAACAAAAAACGAAACATGAATGAATGAAGGAAAGAAATAAAGACTATAATTAGGTATGAATAGGAATACTTGATTACTTTTTGTTTTTCATACAAATGCCATAGGCAGACTAAGACACAAAGTCACAGAGTCACTAAACCATAGCAAACCATAGCAAGCGCCAGTGTAAAGTAGAGCAAACGAGGAAATATTAACTGAGAGTCAATATTTCAGTGACATTTGTGTGCATTTTTCATACAGTATCCTTTACAAATGAGGACCTGGTTTATTTCATTCTAAGTACAGAGATTTGCAACATTCCCTAAAGGACAGCTATCTCAACTATCATCCAAGTGCAAACAATAATGTTCTGGATTTGCATGCTACTGCTACATATATTGTCGATGAATATACATATGATGACTGGCTGTTGGTTGTTTCGTGGAATGGTTTTTCAATTCAAACTCTTTTCGGACACATGATGCCCTGTAATATTATTTGTAAAAAAGAAACAATCCCATAATTGGATATTTACCATGACACCATAGCTTTAACATGTCACAGCATGTGCAGCCTGTGTTGCTGTGGTAAATATTTGTGGATGAAATAAAAATGGGCAGCTGGAAGCTAATTGGTGATCTTTTCTAGCATTGTATGTAGAAACCATAATAACAAAAAAAAAAAAAAAAAACAAATATAGAACAAAAATCCACAGGAATATAATGAAAATGAAAATAATATTAAAATAATTATATTAATGAAGAAAAAGAAAACACAGTGTTGCATTATAAGCGATTCTTATTTAGTTAATAAAAAATATAATAAAAACAAAAAATATATTATAAAAAAAATAAAGGTTAAGTTTTTTTTACTTATTGGAAATTGGAAAAAGATAAGGAAAAACGGTGAAAATTGCTACATATAACACTGAACCAATTAAAGTGAATAACATATTTTTAGTTCTAAACTAACGGGCGGTTAAATTTCAAGGGCCGATGTTGATTTTGAATAAAACACAAACTATTTAGGAAATTATTGTAATTTTATTTTATTATGATATACTGGTATTACTCAATTATGTATGGAACAAAATATCGGCCAAATGTGTGCCGCGACCACTGCGGCACACCTCCATCCGATGGTCCAAATTTTCGATGACCCTGAGGCATAATGGAGGTTCTATGCCGTTAATGTGCCGAATTATTTCATCCTTTAGCTCTTGAATTGTTGCTGGTTTATCGACGTACACCTTTTCTTTCAAATAACCCCAAAGAAAAAAGTCCAACGGTGTCAAATCACATGATCTTGGCGGCCAATTGACATCGCCATTACGTGAGATAACACGGCCATTGAATTTGTTGCGCAAAAGAGCCATTGTTTCGTTAGCTGTGTGGCAAGTGGCACCGTTCTGCTGAAACCACATATCGTCCACATCCATATCTTCCAATTCGGGCCATACAAAGTTCGTTATCATCTCACGATAGCGAACACCATTCACAGTAACTGCCTGACCGGCATCATTTTGGAAAAAATACGGCCCGATGATGCCGCCAGCCCATAAACCGCACCAAACAGTCACTCTTTGTGGGTGCATTGGTTTTTCGACAATCACTCTTGGATTCTCATTCGCCCAAATGCGGCAATTCTGTTTATTGACGAATCCACTGAGGTTAAAATGTGCCTCATCACTGAAGATGATTTTCTTCGAAAATTGATCATCCACTGTTGCCATTTCTTGCCACCATTCTGCCCATTCACGACGTTTGGAATGATCAAGAGGCTTTAGTTCTTGAGCCAATTGCACCTTGTAAGCGTGTAAATGCAAGTCTTTATGCATAATGTTCATCAACGACGAGCGTGAGAGGTGCAATTGTTGGGCACGACGAGTTGAGGTGGACGGCTCTTCAGCCGCACTATCGCGAACAGCAGCAATATTTTCTGCAGTACGAGCTGTACGAGCATGCACTGGTGTTCTCACATCTTCTAAAGATATGCATTTTGATTTGAACGCCCATTTTCATAATAAGTCTGGATAACTTTAACACGTTGTTGGATTGTGTATCTCTCCATGGTTCAAATTGAGTAAGTCTGAAATAGAGCATTGTCAAATAAAATTCGGAAAAAAGCTTGGCGTTTAGGTGTGGTTCACATTCAACATCAGCCCTTACAATTTAATCACCCTTTATATGATAATTATAGTTTTCTAAAATTTTTGATATTTATTTAGTCGGGCTCGAGTTCATTAAATTTAATTTTCATTAAATTATTTTTACTGAAGGTAGGAATTGTTTTACAACTTGAAAATTTTTTTTATTATTTATTATTAAAATTTTATTATTTAAAATTAACAGTTCGAATAAAATAGAATAAATTGTTTCCTAAAATTTTTTATTATATAACTTTTTTTCTTAAAACCTACAGTTTTCCCGGAATCGGGTGTCCTTTTAAAAGGACAATACACTACTTAGCATTTTTTTAATTTTCGGAAAAACGCTTATGTTTTAAATTGGAGTATGATACACAAAGAAGCATTCCTTTGGGTGCAGCCTTTTTACGGGTTTGATGTTTCTGGTGTTGTACTAAGTGGTCTTGTCCATCAAATTGCGAGTACTTGAACCCCTCTTCGAGGATCTTTTAAAGGATTCCACTAATGTAATCACTCTTCTAAAGGCTAACAGTCTTATTCAGAAAAAATTAAAGTAGACTTCAAATGTACATTAAGAAAATTTTGTAAGAAAATTTTGTCTAAAAGCACACTTCAAACCTACTTTATTTTTTAGGAATACGGCAGTAAATGTGCCATAATTGCACCATACGCACGATATAATAACCAGCTTTTTTGTTCAGCCATTTCTATACAATGACAGGTGAGCTCCAGCGAAACAACGCATTTCATTTTGTGTCACATCACCAGAGCGGTTATGGCTATCTGCATGCATATTTGTGAATTCAAAAAGCGAGTTAAATATACCATCTTGAAACAGTTTTATAAAAATTTTCCATAGGATATAGATTTTAATGGAATTCTGAAAGTACCTCCAATGGTACTTTACCATATCCCTGTGATGCCATTTATTTACACATTTCTTTTTAGTCTGTCTTTGCTCTGCAACCCTTTTGCGCTTGACTAGGTCCGCTACCTCATAGAAAGGTACATTGCTATGCCTAATTTCTGTGTCTGTACGTAGCTGACCAGCAAATTGTATAGGCACACTTTATCTTCAGCATACTGTTTTCATCCGTTATATTACAATGTAAATGGTGCCAAAAACTTCATCATCACTCCATTGATTAAGTTCTTTCAAGATTAAATTAAGCTTCAATTCCTTTCGATTTGACTTACTGCAAAAACACATAAATAATATGTAATGAAAATTACAAAAGTAGGTAGTATATTTAGCCACTGTCCCTTTAAAAGGACAGCAATAAAACATTACGCACGCTTTTCATTTATTTGTTATTTAACTAAGATGTTACTAGTTATTAATAACACTAGTTATTAATAACACTACTTACATGTAAAATCGGCCGCTGAATTCGAGATATCGCCAAATTTTTAAATTTTCCGTTAAAAAAAGTAGTGATTGCACCTAAATTGAATTATATCCGAACCAAAACGGTTGATTTCAACTGTTTAGCCTTTAAATTAAAGGTTTTTAGATGCTTTATCAACTCTCCATACAATATTTTTTAAGCCGATTATCAGTTTCGTAGATATTTTTTAATATGTAATAATTTTGCTTGAATTTTGACGAAATTTAAAAAAAAAAGTAAATTCAGTATTAAATTTCATTATATAAGTCTTATTTTTTATTCTTTTTCTATTTAGTGTTTAAGTGTGATACATTACGAAGAAAAGAGGTTTTTTATTAAAATCGGTTAATGATTGTAGACGCTACATGAGTTTAAGTAATGGCTTTCAACACTAAATAGAAAAAAGAAATAAAAAACAAGTTCGAGTGCTATATTCGGCTGTGCTGAATCTTTAATACCCTCCACCTAAACGTACTAAGAAATAAAAAAACTACACTGGTTATAGGACTAGAATATTCTTATTCTGTGCTCTTTAATAAATCTTAGTGTAAATTGTATTAATATTTTATATATTGTTTGAAAGACAATTTTACGACCAACATAATTTATGTTAAATATTTTGAAATTTTATCTAATTTCGACCATTTATAATTGATATAATTACCGATTCTTACTGTAATTTACTGAGTTTGTTTGATTTTCATAATAATCTTGAGTGTAATTTAACAATTTATAAAACTAAAATAACAATTTTCCATATTCACAACAAGTTAAGAAACAGAATATAAAAAAGGAAAAGATGTAGATTGAGGCTTTTTTGTTTGAATTTAATCTCAATAACATTATTTACAAAATATTTATGGGTGGCATAGAAGAAATGGACCAATTATGGACTGATAGCTTCTAAATCCAGTATCCACTAATGCGATTTCTATGTATTTTTGAATTATATTGTTTGAATTTTATCGCAATAGCGTTAAATAACGTTGGTTGTTATGCTCGGAAGTGGACTTAATTAATATGATTTTTTGATTTAAATTTCTGATCCATATAAAAGTTGGTTCGATATCGATATTTATTAGGAATTTTTGTGGGTTTATTTGTTTTTTGGAAATGGCCCTTATATGGCAGCTATGACAAATTATGGGCCGATCTTCTTAAATTTTGGAACATTTATTTTCATGCATATGAGGATATTTCACTCGAATTTCAACATAATAACGTCATATTTAAAATATATATTAGTATATCACACAAACACAAACATGTTTCGTGTATATACATATAATATGGTAGAAGTTTATGATGATCGGTCCATAATTAGTCGTAGCTCCCATATAAGGCCCACTTCCGAAAATCACTTAAAATAGCATAAATCTCTTAAAATTGTTGTTATTGCAATAAAATTTAACAAAAATGACTTTCTTATGTACAAATAGGATGACACCTAATTTTATAATAGTCAGTTCATAAATAGTGAAAACTCCCATATAAGACCCTCTTCGTAATTCACTTTAACCTCCATAAATCTACGTGTATTTATATCGAGATAAGGTTTAACACACATAATATTTATATTCACGGAAGTCATGGCACTAAATTTTTGGATGATCGCTCCATAATAGGTAATATCTCCCATATAGCTCCCATATCTGAAAATCTGTTTTATTGATTTACTGGGTGTAGAGTATTATATGGTCGGGCTTGACAGACTATAGTTCTTACTTGTTTTAACATATTTTTGTGCACTCCCAGGGGGAACTTTAAATGGGGGAGGGGTGATAAAAAACCTTAATTAGGAAAGCCAATACCCCAAACTTAAGTATGAATTAAACAAAATTATCTAAATCCACTAAATAATATTTTTAATTATTTAATGAAAAACAGATAAATTTTGTGGTCGAGATCTCGACCACTGGTACAAAATGGGTTAATGCGAAATGCAGCAACTCAGCAAATGAGTTTTTTTTGAGCATTTTTAAACTCTCCCAAAAATCAATTGTTGATTCTACGTTTGCCCATTTATATTTTTAAAAGTTTCGGCATTGAGCTTCAATCGTGGTTATTTCATCAGCGGTATAAACAAATTTTTCAATTTCAATTTAAAAGATTTATTTGCTTTTACTACCTTTAGTGAAATAGTGGACAGATTTCCACTAATTTCAATCCCGTTCATCCTTGAGCCGGAAATATATCACGTGCCAAATTTTATCGAAATATCTTCAAAATTGTGATCTGTACTCTGCGCACAAGCTTTACATGGACAGCCAGCCAGCCAGCCAGACAGATGGACGGACGGACATCATTAAATCGATTCAGAAAGTGATTCTGAGTCTATCGGTATACTTTAAGGTGGCTGTTGAAGCAATATTTCTGAGCGTTACAAAAATTAGCACAAATTCAGTATACCCTCCCCACTATGTTGGTGTAGGGTATAAATAGCCTTTTGTTTGTTTTAAAAATATAAAAAAAGCTAAAGAAAACCAAAAGCTAAATAAAAACTTCAAGGCCAAAAGGTTAATAAAATGGCTAAATCTAGCCTCAAAAAGGCTAAACTTGCAACACTGTTTCTGAGTTTTCTTTGAATTTTTCCAGCAAGATTTAAGGTTGGAACCAGATTTCTAAATTATGTTTTATTAGTGTTTTGTATCCGCCATTGCTAGAGGTTGTATTATATTCTATTCCTGACCGCTTACCCTTTTTGCTTTCAAATGAAACATATTAATGTGGTCTCAAAAATGTCGTAACTTTAAAGTTTTTCTTTATGGGAAAATATTTATTAAATTAAAGACCAATATTAAGAGACATTAAAATGAAAATTGTTGTGAGAAATTCCAAAACGTTTGTGTGCAGCAGGATTATTCCAAAAGCATAGAAATTTAATATCATATGTATTTAAGCCGAGAGATCTTAAAAGATTTTACATGTCTGAAAAAAATGAAGTAACTTTTGCAGCGAATGAAGGATGAAGGTCGTGCATCCATAAGAATCAACAGCAAAGCCAAATATTCATGGCGCTAAGATTCTCTGTTTGGTGGGGCCAAAAGGGTCCTGTCTATTATAAACTTTTGCAATCACAGTGAGCCTATACCGAGTGCATATGAATAATGATGTCTCTCTGGTATGCGATACACAGATTATTCGTTCTTGGCATTAAAAGATTAGCAGTTCTTTATGCACGGAATTCTTATATTGCCAGAGAGATGTTACAACAATGCACAGTGAAACGTTTTAGTTTGGAAAGAACTTGGTATCTTGGGAGTTAATACAGATACCGTTACAAAATTTCATACGATTGCAGCTAAGGTGATTTCGAGTCGAGTTCTGGTAAAATTAGGGAATTTGTTCGCGAAACACGTAAATTTTTGCGTAATACACGTTCCTCAATCAGGGCTCATCCATTTATGGTCGACTGGACAGTGGATCGCACAATATATTACAGGGAAAGTTCGTTATTTAGCCGTACTGTCCGTATGTGGAATAACCTGTCATCAGAGGTATTCCCTGCCACTTTCGATATAGGAAAATTGAAATCAAATGTTCACAAACACTATTCCCTTTATCCTCCCTCCCATAACCTATTTTCCTAGTTCCAACACAATGCATTGCCCGAGTAGGGGTTGTCTCCTGAGTGCTGGTCTAAGCAAAAAAAGAAACAACAAAAAAACATGATTTCAGATTTACGCTAATGTTGGTAATTTAGATTTTTTTGAATAACAAATAAAATGTTTCACAATGAACACATTTGGAATAGATAAGAGTTTATGTTTTATTTTTAGTCGGCATTAGCAATCTTCAATTATGACTCTTCGAGGCAAGTATTTTTGGGTGAGAAGGGAAAAGAGAATTTTCCTTCAAGTTTTTTATTTCGTTTTGTTTTTTTTAAGGCATGTTGATTTGCATGATAAAAATACAAAAACTGAATTGACGTGTGTGAATTAAATGTCAGGTTTTAAAGAGAATGAAACAAAAACTGGTCAGCTAAACCTGAAGAATATAGAAGAGGACTATAGTCGTATTTTGTTAAAATGCAACGTATTGAATAATATTTTTTGCAAATCATTAATATATTATATTTTATTTTATTTTTTATGTTGTCTTTTTATTTTAACATATAAATAAAAAGTTAAATTAGTTTACCAGATTAATTAACCGGCATAATTATTTCCTCAGCCAGGAAAATCATGTAATAAACAGATTTAACTTTTAAAATAAGTTCAAAATTATTATAAAAATAATTCAAATAAACGGTTTTTTACGTTTTACCTTGATTTTAAATTGATTTACAATGTTTATTTACACCTTTTTTATACAATTTTTCTATTAATCGGAAACACGAAACATAAAATATTTGTTTATTTTCAGTAATTTTTTTGCAATGTTGATTATGCAAATCTCCATTATGAACTAATAATTTCTGTTGCTGTAGCAGAAGTAAGTTGAAATAAATTGAACAATTCTATAGCGATTTTTACAGGTATTACAAGTGCTAAAATAAATAAAAATCGTAGAAAAACATAAAACGGAAATAATAAAAAACCATTTTTTAGTTCAAATAAAATGTAAAAGCAGCCACATAGGAATGAAATTAAAAACAAAAGTAAATCCTTCTGAAAAGCAAGTTTCAGCATTGTTACCCATAACCGCAGTTAAAGTTCATCGTGCAGAAAAGAAAGTGCTGAAAAAATATGGAAAGAAAGCTGCATATACCACAACAAACAAAAGACATGGCTGGTTGGATGGTTGGCGTAAATGTGGAATTCTACACATTGCCTGTGTTCACATTACAAACTAGAGCAACGAAGCATTAGAGCACAAGGACATCATAATTATCAACATCATAAGTGTCAAAGTAATAATGTCATTAGTGACTTGAAGGTATTTATTCAAATAATTGAGAATTTTGAAGGCTAAGAATAATGTGGAATGTTTGCTTCAAAAACTGTTTAAAAAGTAAAACAGATTTTTAAATTAAGAATTTTATTGCTAATAAAAAAAATAATAATGAGTGTGTTTAAAATCTAGCTATTCAAAGTGCTTCAATTACAATTGTATGAACCTGAATAAGCTTGATAATTCCAATCATTTTGTTAATAACAATGTGCAATGTATAATGTCCCTGACATAAATACCTTTTAATTAATTATAATTCATTCTTTTACCAACATGATTTTCCAAATCATGTAAACAAACAAAATTAAAATTTAAGGCAAAAAAAAACTCAACTAACAATCTCTAACATACACACCATCAAAATTCCAGCTGCTGCAAGGCATTTGGCACACAACAAAAGGAAATCTACAACTTGAGAGGAATGTGAGGGAAAAACACGGATGAAAAACAAATCAAATAGAAGCAGAGGCAGAAAAAAAATGTAGAAACCCCAGTAACATACAAAAAAAAAGCAATCATTTATATTCGCCTGAATAGAAACAAATGAACGCAACAGCGAATGAATGAAAGCCTCATATGAATGGGAGACTGAAGGACATAACAAAATATATGTACTTTTGTGTGTACTAAAGAGTGTATAGTTTTTGTTAGTGTTGTTTTAGTGGCAGGGTTTTTCATATCAGCAAATACGAGTACTACGTGTCCTTGACATTCTGTCATTTAAGTTGATTTTCAATTCAACAACTGTATTAGAAGACAAGCATGTTACGTGTCTTTCGGTTTACGTATACAAGTTACTTAACATAAAGACTACTGAAGAATTTGCTAAAATGAGCATTGATGAATTTATTATGATATTTGCAACATAGTCTGCTGTATTGTAGAAAACATTTACTTTAAATTAGACATTAATGGAAGGGTGTTTTTTTTAGATGTGTAGAACTTTCAAATGAAATACGAGTACAATAAAGATGATTCTTTTAACCCTAGCACACTAATGTTAGTCGATTCGACTAACATCACTTACGTTTTCGCTAATTTTTTTATATTTTTTTTTTTACCGATCACTCTCAACTCTCTTGTATACAGCGTTGTCAACTTTGAAATTTAAAAACTCACCAAAATGGAGAAAAAAGCGCACCATTTACAAAAAAAAACGCACCAAGTTAAGAATTTCGTTTTTGTTTCAAATATTTATTGAATTAATTTAAAATTTTTTAATATTATAAATTCTATAAAAAACTTTTTATCAACGATTATTAGTAAAAGCCTTTTTTTAATAAATGAGCTAATAAAGATAAAATAAGCATTTAATCACTCAAAATTTAACTCTTAATATGATAATTTTAGTTAAAGTACTTCTATTTGATTTTTTCCAATAAAATTTGTTAGGATTTTACTGGTACTCTAACCCTGGTTGTTCGTCTACAGTTCAGTAGACCAAACCATCAGGTTATACAAGCATTTTAATTTACATGTTTAAAATGTTAATTTGATTTTCAAACAAAGATTTTTAAAGAATTTTATTTCACTTCTTGATGAAACAATAATTATTCTATGAATTTGATTTCATTTATCATACATTCGTATTTAAAATATATTTTTTCATCGTATAAATTTCATGAGTTATGAATTATTAAAAAACTGCAATTAAAAATTAGTACAAATAAAGATTTCATCACATTTTCGAAAAAATTAAAAAACGCACCGAAATACACAAAAAAAAATTTGCAGTGTTGAATGAAATGGTATTCAAACAGGTGTATTTTATTGTAAAAAGGTTTTTTCTCACATTGAGACAAAAAGTTGTGTTGAATTTGCTTTGGTACCACCAAAAATTAAAAAGCGCACCAAAATTGAAAAAAGCACACCGCGCACCAATTGAAGAATTTTTCGCACCAAAAATTTAAAAAATCACCAAAAATGGTGCGAAACGCACCAAGTTGACAACGCTGCTTGTATACTCAGCAGCCGGTGTTTTCTCGTTGTGAACGGTCGTATTGCTGAGGTAAGTGTTACAATTTTTGAGTTGTATACCTCGTGTTAGTCGAATCGTCTAATATAGTTTGCAACAAATGTTTTAAAAATCAAAAATATAAATTTTTTTTGCATTTAGTTTCTATATAATTTAAGTTTTATTGTTTGTAATGAATTCTGTGATTTTATTTTTTGTTTTTGTTATTTTTTTTATTATTTTTAGCAACTGATCTCAAAAGATTGATCTCAAAAGTATTTTTATTAAATATATTATTTTAAATGAATTGTTTTATAAAAACTAAAATTTGTTATTTTATTTACATTTTTATATAACTCAAATATCAACCTTTATTAAATGTGTCAAAAAAAGGTCATATATACATATATGTTAGTCGATTGGACTAATGATTAGTGTTAATGTATAAAAAATAAGGTTAGTGTTCTAGGCTTAAATTGACATGAAGTTTACTTTATTTAGTACTGTTGCAATTACATTTTAAAAATGTTTAACACAATAAAAAACAAGTAAAAAAGTATAGTCGGGAAAGCCCGACCATATAATACCCTACACCAAGTATATGTATAAAACAGTGTTTCTGAAATTAGCGTTATATGGGCGATATCATCTCTTTTGGACCAAAATTTAGTGTCATGATTTCTGTGAATATGAATATTATATGTGTTAAACTTTATCTTGATATAAATTCTTTTAAAAGATTTGTGGAAGTTAAAGTGAATTACGGAGAGGTTCTTATATGGGAGTTTCGACTGATTATAGACCGACCATTATAAAATTAACTGTCATTATTTCTGTATATAAGAAACTTATTTGTGTTGAATTTTATTTGATTACCAACATTTTTAACAAATTTATTACCGTTAAAGAGATTTACGAAATTGGGCCTTATATAGGAGCTACGACTAATTATGGACCGATCACAATAAGATTTTACTGTATTATTTGTATATATATGAAATATATTTGTGTTAAATATTGTGTGGATACCAACATTTGTGAGAGAGTTATGCTCTTTAAAGTGATTTTCGGAAGTGGGCCTTATATAGGAGCTACGACAATTAGAGACCGATCTTTACAAAATTTTTAGATTTGATTTAGCTAAACTTACTACTCATTTGTGGTGAAATTTGTTTGGATACTTGCATAATTCAAACATTAATGATTGGTAAATTTCGGGAGTACATTTGTATGGGGGTCAGGTGAAATAATGGACCAATTTCCACCAGTTTCAATCCCATCCGTCCTTGAGACGAAAATATATCACGTACCAAATTTTATCGAAATATCTTCAAAATTGCAACCTGTACTCTGCGCACGAGCTTTAACTGGACAACCAGACGGACGGACATCGTTAAATCGACTCAGAAAGTGATTCTGAGCTTTACTCAGAAAGTGATTCTGAGCCGATTCGTATACTTTAAGGTGGGTGTTCGACCAATATTTCTGGGCGTTACAAACATCAGCACAAATCCAGTATACCTTCCCCACTATGGTGGTGTAGGTTATAAACATATAAGAAAGTATAGTCGGTCAAGTCTGGCCATATAATGTGTGTAACAGTTTTTCAGAAATAGCCGCTATAGGGGATGTATGACCTATTATGGACCAATCATTCAAAAATTTAGTAGCATGACTTTTGTGCATATAAATATTTGTTGTGTTACATTATATCTCGATATAAATACTTTAAAAATATTTATATATTTTAAGGTAATTAAAGGAGCTTTGATTAATTATGCACCGACCGTTACAAAATAAGGTATCATGATATCTGTATATGCGAAACTTATTTGTGTTGAATTTTATTGGCATTCCATAATTTTTAAAAGAGTTATGCTCGGTAAATTGATTTTTGAAGTGGGCCTTATATAGGCTGAGTTGTGGGGAAATTTGTTGGGATACGTGTATTCATAAAACATTTATGACCGATCAAATCCTTTCTCGGGGGGTTATTTGTGTGGGGCCTAGCTGAATCGAATTGCTGAAGCATGTATTTAATGCTATAGTGAAGATAACATAAAGTTTCTATCTTCAGTATGAAAATACTTTTTCTAAAATGGTTTGAAAATAATGAAGATGTTATTTTATATGGTTGTTTTCTGAAGGTTATATAAAACTGCGTAAATAAAACTTTAAATAATTTGTTGTCCTTATTTAAATTGAAAGGATCACTATCACATACTTGCTAACTCTAATAATATATACGCAAGAAATAAATGCTGAGTGAACATAAGATTCATCTTAAATCAATTATTTTAAAAGTACTTTAATTACTACTTATATTCAATAAAAAATATAATATAACAAATATACATATTGTTCTTTTCCACTTCAGACAAATTTTAAAAATTCACAAATTTCTCTGGTAAAATTTTATAAATGGTTTATAAAATGCATTTACTCACATTTATATTTCAACTGATGTATGTGTGTATACGTGTTATAATTAATTACTGTTGCTCATACACACTGCTGTTCGAAATTTTAATATATTGGAAGAACATTTTTTTAATCAGACTACAACATTTTATGGCATTCTGTCCAATAATGACGATTTGATTAAGTGAAAATAGAAAGACATTTCTTAATTACAATATCTGCGCAATTGTTTTGTATGGGACTTGAGCAGTATCAAAAATCGTTAAATCAATTATCTTGGCATTTCACAGTGGGACAGAATCGATTTTTGTTTTGGTAATAAATCTGGCATTTTAATAAAGCTGGTCCGATAGATATAACAAGTCGTTAAATAATATTCGAGTGTAAGTTTCTATTATGGAACCCATAAACCTTTCAAAGGTGTAACTGTGGGTGTTCAAAATAGTGGCATGTAATTTGTTTAAATGCATGAAATTATCTCATTATTCATCCGATAAGATGAATAAGATTTTTATATTTTCTGAAAGACCTCAGCTAGATTTTTTTATCCCTTATAGTTTTCTATTATTGCGCTTTTGAAAATTTAAATTTTCAAAATTTGTATGGGACAGAATTTTTAATCCATTTTCCATAAATTTGCTTTCCTCAGTTTCTTAAGTTGTGGTGAATATAAAAATGTACATTGTACATTGTACATTGTATTGTACATACGAGTACAATACTAATAAAATTTGCTTTAGGACTGAATAAAAAACACTGAATTATGATATTCTACGAGTATGTATATAGAAAACGTATTTGACAGCTGTGACTTCGGCATCAAAAAATACTTAATTTTGTGTTTGTATTGTTTTTAGTACAACTATGTATATGGTTGGTACAAATAGCCGTATATAGCACTTTAACTTGTTTCTTTTTCCTGTTTACGTCTTCATCATATTTCCTTAATCGAATATTCAATGGTGTGTATTCGAGTAGGTATTGTTTTTATTCATAAATACAATACCTCTTAATTTAAATAATAGAATTTTCTGCCCCCAAATATTTATGCCCTACTATATTGCTCTGTATGTACGGTGGCTCGCAGCTAATTCTATGCAGTGTTGTTTTCAAAGCTTCATAAAAAAAATGTATGTATATGCAGGCACGTATAGGTTTCTGAAACGTGAAATTAAACTTGAAATGGTACAAGTTTTTGGATAATAATCAATATCAGTATCACTTTTTTGAATTGTTTTTTTTGTTAGAAATTCTGTGTTTCCTTATGCTGATTCTAATATTGACCAGAAATGTTCGCTAAAATTAAGGTCTGGCGACTGTGGTCGAGGTCAAATATAGGCACTTATATATTAGTCACGTTTGAACAATACCTGATTTGTGCTCTGGTTCGTTAACCTGGTAAAAACCAACATCTTATCTTAGACCCAGGTTCTCTGCTTTCTAACAAGTTCTCCTTCAGAATTAAGCTTGTCCATGATTGTTTCAACAAATGTTAAATTCCCAGTACCGGCAGCTGATATACGGGATACACTGCCATCACCATGCTTCTCTGTTACCTTTGTATTTATTTGTTGAGTTCTGTACTTGGTTACCGCTAAACACACGGCAAGCTATCTAAAACAAATATGTTAAACTTAGATTCATCAACGAAGCTTAAAAAACAATAAAATTTCTACTAAATATTTTTTGATCCACCGAAATGTAGGATTGGAGTTACAGACAAAAGTTTCGGATAACCTATATATTAGAGAAATTTTCT
Source organism: Bellardia bayeri (assembly GCA_950370525.1). Classification (NCBI taxonomy): domain Eukaryota; kingdom Metazoa; phylum Arthropoda; class Insecta; order Diptera; family Calliphoridae; genus Bellardia; species Bellardia bayeri. The sequence goes on along the minus strand of OX493266.1, from coordinate 43,231,393 downwards.
TTAATTAGGCTTGAGTTCATTTTTTATAATTAATAACTCGAAGAATACCATTGTGAAAATTATATTTTTCTAGACAAATAGTTTATATAGTTTTCACAATAATATTCTTCGAGTTATTAATTATAAAAAATTAACTCAATCCTAATTACAGAAATTTTCTCTAATATATAAATATGAAAAAAGTTCGACATAATATTCTCTATAAATTGAGTTTCGAATAACCTTTATATTTTTCAGATATTTTTTTAAATTTTCTTCAAATATGATGCATATAATATCTTGAAATTTTGCACACATTATTTTTATTATAGAAAGACAAGTCCCGACGGTAGCAATCGGGCTCACAAATAATTGTGTTCCGGAATATGGCCGTATCTATACAAAATTCTATTCATGCAAAGTGAAATCCCCAAGTGATATTTTGTTGCATCGGCCCATATTTTGACCATAGCTCCATACAAAGACCGAGAATCACTTGAAATTCAAAACAAATAATCCAAGTAAACATTTACATTCTATTAAATTTCATGATAATCGATCCCTTTTTGACCGTAGCTTCCGGAAATCACTTAAATGTGCATAAATCTCTTATAAGCATCAGCAGCAACTTTAAATCCGACACAAATAGTCCATACATATATAGAAATATTTATACCCAGATCAGTTTTAAGTACGAAAAAATTATACTATTAATTTTTGTGAAAGTTGGTCCATAATTTCTCAAAGCTGCTACTTCCGAGAATAATTACAGAGTATACAGAGGTGACAATTTTAAAGCTTCAAAAAGCCAAAATCAGTTTTGTAGTGTTTTTTGGTACTTAATTCAATGCGTGTTAAATTAAATCGCTTTAGGATACACGCTGAAAATTATAAACAAAGTGTATATTATTGATGATAACTGGAATATACATAAAATTCTTATAAACGACGTTATTGAGATGATATTTAACTAAAATAAACCTAAAATAAATAGATATTATGGTAAAATATTTTATAAAGTTCGCCCCATAATAAGTCATTTGGGGCTGGGTATATACGATTCGGCAGAGCCTTACTTGTTTTGTTTTCTTACTTGTTTTGTTTCTCATAATATTTATGTGGAGGGTATTTAAGATTCTTTTTATACCGTCCACCACCATAAATGGTGTAATATAAGTTTGTCATTCCGTGTGTAACACTGAGAAATACTCATCTGAGATCCAATATATATACTTTATTATTGGTCCTTACGAAATTCTAAGTCGATTGAGCCATGTCCGCCTGTCTGTCCGTCTGTCTATCTATCTGTCTGTCTGTGTTTAAAAACACGTCCAAAGGATTTACAAAAAACCACTTATAGTTCTCCTCAGCAGTTTGGTATTGAAAATCAGCAATATCGGTATAGTAGAACAAGAGTTATAAATCAAAATGTAAGACAACCTCCATAAAAAATTTATAATTTTAAAAATGTTTCTTCCAATTTTTTTAAATATATTGCAGATTTTCTATACGTTGTTTTTGGTTTTATGACAAATGAAGAAAGTGTGAAATTCAACCAGAATAAGTCTCAAATACGTAGAAATCACAATAGTGGATACTGGATTTAGAAGCTATCAGTCCATAACTGGTCCATTTCTTCTTGCCACCCATAAATCTTTAGTAAATAATATTATTGAGATCAAGTTCAAACACAAATTATATCTTATATCTTGTCCTCTTTTATACTCTGTTTCTTGTTGTAAGTATTGTTGTAAGTATGGAAAAACGTTGTTTTAATTTTATAAATTGTTAAATTACACTCAAGAGAATTATGAAAATCAGACAAACTCTATAAATTATCTTAAGAATTGGCAATTACAACAATTATAAATGGTCAAAATTGGATAAAATTTAAAAACATTTACAATAAATAGGTTGTTTGTAAAATTGTCTTTTAAACAATATATAAAATACTAATAAAATTTACACTAAGACTGAATAGAAAACGCAGAATAAGATATTCTAGTCCTAAAACCAATGTAGTTTTTGTATTGCTAATTACGTTTAGGTGGAGGGTAATTAAGATTCGGCACCGCCGAGCATTACACTCTACTTTGTAAGTTCCTGTTAGTTTTGTTTTTATGGAGCTTAGAAAACAAAATGCACTGCATAAAATAAGCTGTGAGCCATTGTACGTTTATGAAGATTTTATTAATGCATGACTTTTTATCTCTGTCAACAAACAAAATGTAAAAGTAAGCGAAAAAAACAACAGGATGAAATATGTATATTGTTTAGCAGTAAATGACAGTATTTATATGCGTTAACAAAATATTTTTTTAAGAATTCTCGTATCTTTTACGGCCTCACGGAACGTATTTATTTATTTTTGGCTAGAGTTAAGCATTGTGTACTGTGAATAACTGTCAAAAAACAAACACTTCCTGTAACGCAAATAAAAAAAAAATGGAAATAAAATAACAGATTGTATCAGTTTAAACTGAAAAAAATAACATCAACACTGGTGGGAGGAAATTTGCTTGTATATTATTTGAGCTATATGTGTTTTGAATTTATTTATACAAACGAATAGTAAGTGTTCAATGAATTGTAAACATAACGTCATTGTATTTTATTTAAAAGGTGCGAGTTCTTGAAATGTTTAGTTATTTTAAGTAACTTTATTAAAATCCCCATTTGTGACGAGCTGTGGCCAATTAAACAAAAGTGGTCTCTTGTTAAATGAAATTTCAAGTGGGAGTAAAATTTTGTTCAACAGTTCATGTGATTTATCAAATACCAAGTATAATAAACTACACCAAGTTTATGGATATGTGCTCTAATTGTGTATCTTGATATTAACACTTGTAAAAGATGTTAAAGTGATTAGTAGAAGAGAGCCATGGAAGTTATGACTAATTATTTACCGATTATTATAAAACCAGGTGAAATGACATTAGTATATATGAAACTTAGTTGTGTTGAATTTCATTTAGATTTTATAGTTTTTAAGATATTTATGGTCATTAAAGTGATTTTGGAAAGTTCCCCTTATATGGCAACTATGACTAATTATGGTCCGATTATCATATAGTTAAGCTACATGATTTGTATATGTTTATGAAACATATTTGTGTTCAATTTTATTTTTATAAAATGTTTTACGTTCGCTACAGTGATATTTTTTAAATGGGAAATAACTTATAACCGATATGCAAAAAATGTTTGGGTATGATTTGGTTTTATATACAAAATAATTATTAAATCAGAATTTTTCCTCTTGCGAGGATTAATTGTTTTTTTTTTTTTTTAAATTTATTCGAATTTTACTTCTAGTTAAATATACAATTTATTTGAAAATAATTGTGTACACTATTATTTATTTGTGTATACCTCTGTTATATGTTTTACATTAGCTTTCCGTTGGACAGCATAAATGCAAAATCATACAGAAATCTACAAAGAGACACTAGCAAAATGTAATGCATTTTCTGGCCTGGAGTAGCAGCTGTAATTAAGAGAAAAGTTTGACAGATAACGAAAGCAAAAAATATTATTTTGCACGACGCCTTCGCTTTATTCGAAGGCGCACGAGACCACATAAATGGAATTTATTTAACAAGTGCAGACGTAATTGAAAGCCTTTCCCCACCGTTAATGGAAATATAGCAAGAAGTAAAGAGAATCTCAGGCATGCATAAACTTTACTACTTATCATGCGAGGAAGTTTTACAAATAAAAGTAGCTCGAAAGAAAAATATTTAATAAATATAATAAATAAATAAATAATAAATAATCTGGTTTTACTATTTTTTTTTATGTACCTTTTCAAACATTGACCTGAAGTCGAATTTTCATTTATTTTCGTTGATTTAAAACTTTAAAACCAAACTACATCAAAAATTATTCGAGTTTATCATAAGGGAAAAAATGTCACATAACACAGTGTCACGTTACGCTTCATATTATGGATTGTATCAATAAAACTAAACATAAAATCAGTTATGAAAAAAAAAAGTTTTTAGCTTATTTCGCTGGTTTTTGCACTTTAGTAAATGTAGAAACAAAACACTTTTATTTTTTATCACGCCACGCAACTGCTTTTGTTGACCAATATGTCAGGACCCCGACTTTTACAGCACGCATGCTTTCCACTAAATAAAGAGCTCTAAAATTGCTTCCCAAAAACCTAAATTAAGAAAAAATATTTGTGCCTTGTTTGATTTTCTTCATGTTGAATATGTGCGACTGTCACGTGCGCAACCATGGAAATACCCATATATATTCTACTGTGACTGAACTCCTCCTAAACGGCTGGACCGATTTGCATAAATTTTTTTGTATGCGTTTGGGTGGCGCCTCGGGTGGTTTATATTTACAATTCGGTCCAATTTGGCAAAGGAGCGTCGTACCTTCCATACAAACCACAAATTAAAAATCTATTATTTCTGCTCCTGATATTTGAACAAAATTTTGTACGTCGGTTTGGTCTGCAATTTCCCATTCGCTTGGCATTTGCTATGACTATTAATAAGTCACAAGGACAAACTATGTCGATTTGTGAGTTAGATCTAGAAAATGCAGTCTTTTCGCATGTCCAATTATATGTGGCGTGTTCTCGCATAGGAAAACCATCAAGTTTATTCATTTGTACTCCGCAGGAGTTAACTAAAAATATTGTTCATAAGATCGCATTATGATAAAATTAGACAAAATTTATGTTATTTCAAAATAAAGAAAATAAAATTATTTTATTATTTGTCCTTCATTTCATACTTTGGCTTAATACCCTAATCGCTTGAAGTATTATGCAGGAGAACGTCTGTCGTGTCAGCTGGATAATATACATCTTTGATGGAAGTAGGCCCCTTTTCAAAAATGCCACTGGTGGCCTTTCTTATTATAATGGACCGATTGGCATGAAACCTTTCGAATAAAAATACAATTTAAAGGCAAAGCAACGTTTGCCGGGTCATTTTTTAAAGAGATAAAATTTGTGTGTTTAGTATTTCAAAATAGGGTGATTTTTTAGACTTTAAAATAAACCCCTTAAAATAAAACTGAATCGGAATAGTCGAAATATTTATTACTGAGGAGATTATTTTGAGATTATACGGTTAATGTAGACTTCTAAGTATGAGATTCCTTCGGGCTCGTGCTTTCCAATGAAGTCCACTGATTAACTTAAATTAAAATTTGTTATCGAAAAGTCGATGATTCAAGCAATATGTTGCTAGAAGTGCTCGAGAACGATTATTGCAATACAACTGAATAATTCGTACATGTTGAGGGGGTGTGAGTCTTTCCGTAGTGAAATACTGAATAAAAATAAGGTGCCAGTATGAAAAAGTGACAATAGTAACTCATGATCTGCAAAAAAAAAAACGAATGAAAAAACCTCTTAATTAACTACTTTATATATAAATGTCACTTCACGATGATTATTAATGAACTGAAAAATATTTAAATAAAGTTTCCGCTGGTGAGCCTTGCAGGCCATCAATGTTTGTTGATGTTAGAATTATTTATTTATACAAAGTGGCTCAAAAGTAATCCTCCTATCAGAAAATGCTATAACTGACTAATGTCAGTTCTGTTTTGACATTTGTGTAGTAAACACATGCGAAATACACGTTAATAAACAATGTTACGCTACACTGCTCCAGAACGCGGAATATTGCCATCCTTACTCAGCACCAAGAGGAAGCTGATTTTTCATCAAAAATAATTATGAGTGAAGAGGCGCATTTTCATCTTAGAGGGTACGTAAATAAGCAAAATTTACGCTTTTGGGGCACTGAAAATCCGCGTGTAATCCACGAAGAGTCATTACACCCGCTCAAAGTCACTGTATGGTGTGCTGTTTTCGCTGGAGGAGTCATCGGACCTTTTTTCTTCGAATACGTCGCGGGACAAACGGTTACTGTGAATGGTGAGCGCTACAGAGCAATGATCCACGAGTTCTTTTTGCCGCAACTTGATGAACTGGGATTGGAAAACATGTGGTTCCAACAGGACGGTGCAGCGGCACACACTGCACGTGCCACAACCGATATGCTGAAGGATGCATTTCCCGGGCGCCTAATCTCCCGTTTTGGCGATTTGCACTGGCCAGCAAGATCGCCTGATTTGAGCACTCCAGACTTTTTTTGTGGGGCTTTTTGAAGTTGCGGGTTTATGTCAACAAGCCTCAGACTCTTGCAGCTCTTAAAGACAATATCCGTCAAGAATGTGAGGAGCTATCGCCGGAAGTTTTGGCCAAAGTGATGGAAAATACTATAAAAAGGGTTCAAATGGCAATCAACTGTGGCGGCGGCCATTTACATGACATCATATTCTCGACTTGATGTAAAAAAATTAAAAGACCAAATAAAAATAATCCACAAGAAGAATCAAAGTTTTTCATTTTATTTTTAATTACAGCCAAAAAACATCGGAAGTTTACTTTTGCGCCACCTGTTATAAACAGTAGTCTTACATACAAAACTACTTAATCGGGATATCTTTTTCCTTTAATGATAAAAGGGAACTCTTTATTAGCACATAATTTTCAAAAGCAATTAGGATCTTATACATTATGGAAAAAGACGTGAAAACAATAAAGACTATTCAAATTTTAAATGTAAGTTTAGTAATTTTCAACAACTCTACGATTACCAAGCACAAATAAACGGTTGGAAATGGAAAATTAAGAAAACAAATTGAAAAGCTACCATTAGCACCCTACCTGAGATTTAAAATCTGAATGCCTACATTGCTTTGTACAAAAATTTGTTTTTCCAAATAGTTAATGAATTTGTTTTAAAAAAATCCCATCCCATAAAAGAATTTAAGTTGCATGAATCTTCATTTTCTCCAACAGAATAAACTGTTACTTTAAACACCAAATATGCTTCGTTTCTGTGATATTCCAAAAACACATGCCCAAAATGTTAAATAATCAGCGGCCAGGAATAAAAGATCAATAATATCCCAGGCAACGCCGGGTACAAAAGCTAGTATGTAAATAAATAAATAAAAAAAAACAAACCCCACATTTTATTGGTTAATATAAACTTTTAATTGGAATTGTTGGTTTTTTATAAACAAAAAATAAAAATATTTGCACTATATACTACGTAAGAGTACATGAACACACATATAAATAAACTAAAATAAATTTACATATTTATTTTACATAAAATAAATTTTTTTTATACGTACATATATTTGAAATCTTTTGATTGACATATGAGAAAATAATTTTAACCAAAATAAATAATAGTTGGTGATGATTGTTGGCATCACAGTGTTTTAAAGCCTATGTTTTGTTACATATATGAAAATTTAAATATTCACATTATTTATTTCAAATTAAACGTTTATTTTGGTAATAGATATCACAAAGACTAAAAGATGTGATGCTCAAGATGTTATGCCGATGAAGTATCGATTGCGCTTTGCGGAATACGTTATTATACCATTGAGCTGTACTAGTAAAATCAAAATAATACCTGATATTCTTGACAACAACAAAATCTTTGTCGTAGGCAATAATCGTGTTGTTTTACAAAATATATTTTAGCAACTAGAGCAGTTACTCATATACAATCGCTTGAAAGCAGTCGAATTGAGATTGTATAATAACTTAGAAACTTTCGCTAAATCTATATATATAAAAATGATGTATAGTAATTCATAAAATGAGAACGGCTGGGCCGATTTCAGTTGTTCGTATTTTCGAGGAGAAGGTTTTTACGGAAGAAAACTTTGCAAAATCCCTCCGGAAAAGTCGGAAAATTGGAAAAATCGAAAATCGAGTTTTTGTATGAAATTGTGTGTGAAATTATTCCTTAATTGCTTTCCAAATCAAAAAATAGAAAGTGCTTAGTGTAAATCATGGGAAATTGCGGAAAATGCGAAATGCTGAAAATTCGAAAAACTCTCCGCAAAAGTCCGAAAATTGGAAAAATTGGATAATTGATTTTTTGGTACGAAATTTTGTGTGAAATTATTCCTTAATGGAAAAATAGAAAGTTCTTGGTGTAAATCATGGGAAATGCGATATGCGGAAAATTGGAAAAATCTCTCGGCAAAAGTCGGAAAATTGGATAAAGTGGAAAATTAATTTTTTTGTACGCAATTTTGTGTGAAATTTGTTGTATTATATTATTATTCTAAAGTTGGTCTGAAGGCTTAAAATTGGTGCGAGGCGAAGTTCGCCGGGTCCGCTTGTGGTATATAAATTTTAGTTCGACTTTGTTTGAATGAAAACTTGTTAGAGGATTTACTGTTTAAATACATATAATAATTAAGAAAACCAAAGTTTGACACATAGAGTAATTCATCAGCTATACAAACTCCTTTAGGAAAAACATTAATTCTTACTAAAAAAATAATTTAAACTAAAAACAAGTACAAAAGAATAGTTGGTCAAGCCCGATCATATAATATTATACGAGTACACCGAGTATATAAGCAAAAGCTCTTCTAATAAAATAAAGTGCGGTTTTGTAACCTTCTTTATGCGTTTTTGAAATTTTTCTTCTATATGTGTTATTTACTATTTATTCACAGTCCCGTGTGAAAAACGAAAAATTAAAAAAAAATCATTAATATTGGCCCTTATTGCTTACTTTGATTGCCGTTCAAGAAACTAATATATTATTGCCTTTCGAGTTGTCACACGATTGCCGTACTTTGTATTTCATTTGGACAAACAAGAAAAATATTGTCTAAGGTGAGTTCACACGATTGGAGCATAAACCACATCAATAATTGGTGCATTGCAGCAATCATGTGATCTTACCTGTAGACTATGCAAAGAAGCACATAAATATAGTAACTGAATTACAAATAAAACTAGAAATCATTAGAAAACAATAAATACATGTTTTAATAAAAAAATCAGGAAATATTTGAAACCGTACTTTATTTTGGCCGATAGTGTACAAGTTACTTTAAATAAATTTGATTTCGATATTACTTACACTTGTAAAATTGAATTTTATGAATTTTAAAGTGATTTTCAAAAAGGGTCTAATATGGGTTTAATTATTACTAATTAAAAAGTAAAATAATGTAACATTGTTTTCGTATTTTAATTTTATTTAGCTAAATACATTTTAAGAGATTTATGATTATTAAATGATTTACGGAAGGTTGTCTTATAATTACTAGAAAAAAATTATTAGAAGCGCTTGGGAAGTATTCATGTCTTTGTTCTTGCACAGAATCTACGGTGCTACAAAATAATTTTTGTCAACTAAGAACAAAGTTTTCTAAAGTTCTAAAAAAGTACCCACCTATATTCGGTTATAGAAATCCATATTTAACATTTCAACTCTGTATCTCCCCTTTACCCGTTATTTCCTTCGAAGAGTCGTATTACAAAGAAATTACTTTTCAAATATTTATTTTTGTGATTACATAAAGCCACAAGACACATTTAATTGTCTTAAAAGAACAACCGCAAAAGGTACCAAAAATAACCAAAATACACATTTTAGTTTAAAATTTTCAAATAAAAGTTTTTGCAATTAATTTTTTTGTCTTTTAATATATCAATATGAAAAATTTTAAATATGCAGATCATTTATTAAGATTAAATAAAACAAGTTAGAGTGCTATATTCGGCTGTGCCGAATCTTTAATACCCTCGACCTAAACGTAGTAAGAAATATAGAAACTACACTGGTTATAGGACTAGTATATCCTAATTCTGTGTTTTCTATTCAGTCTTAGTGCAAATTTTAATATTATTATTTTATATATTGTTTGAAAGACAATTTTGCGACCAACATAATTTATGTTAAATATTTTGAAATTTTATCTAATTTTGACCATTTATAATTGATGTAGTTACCGATTCTTAGTGTAATTTACAGAGTTTGTCTCATTTATATTGAGTGTAATTTAACAATTTATAAAATTAAAAGAACATTTTTCCATATTCACAACAAGTTAAGAAACAGAGTATAAAAAGGGTGACCAGTTATGGTGTGATAGCTTCTGAATCCACTAATGTGGTTTTTACGTATTTGAGACTTATTTTGGTTGAATTGCATCTCAATAACGTTATTTACAAGAGTCATATATGACCGCTTTGAGTATGATTTCTGGATTAAAATTATTGATATATGTATATAAAAGTTGGTTAGATAGCGATATTTATTAGACATTTATAAAAATATAAGGATTATTTATATCAAATTTTAGCCATTTAAGATTATTTATAACAGTTTTGTACGTATTTAAGTGAATTTTGGAAGTGGACTTTAAATGGTGTTAATGGTCAAATACGGCATGAACAAAAAAAAATTCGTTTTACGATTTCTTTTTGCATGAAACTTATTCCTGCAGAATTTTGTATTGATATTCCAATTTTACAGGCATTTATGTATAATTGGACAATATTATAGGGAAGCTTTTTGTATGGGGGCTATGAGAAATTGTGGACCTATTCTTACTATTTTTCTTATAATTTTTCTTTTATTATAAAAACAACGTATAGAAAATTGTATATTATTATGTGAAATATATTTTATTTACGAAAAATTTTTAAAAATATCAAGTTTTTACATTTTGATCCATAACTCTTGTTCTACTAGTTAAACCGCTTTTGCTGATTTTCAATACCAAACTGCTTAGGAGAACTACAAGCGGTTGTTTTTAATTTTTGTTGATTTAGGTTGCGCCCTTTGGATGTGAGAGTGTTTTACACATGCAGACGGGTATAAAAGGGAAAAATGGAAAACTTTTAAAATTTTCTTTTTAAATAATTATGGTCTTTGTTATGAACAAACCACATTTCTATTTTGGCTTTGTGTAGTCACGTATTTATGTATTAGAAATGAACTTTCTATCTTCAAGGAAGGGGAATTTTTATACCCTCCATAAATGAGTGTATATATAAGTTTGTCATTCCGTGTGAAACTTTTTTAATGTTCCACAGAGACCCAACAAAGTATATATATTCGTGGTATTTACGAAATTCTAAGTCAATTGAGCCATGTCCGTCAGTCTGTCTGTCTATGTGTCTGTTTGTCTGTCTATTGACGCTTCACAGCAAAGGTTAAAATCGATTAGTGGTTTATGCATGATTGCGGTACAAATAAACAAACTTACAAAGCCATTTGAATTTCGAACGTACATTAAATGGACATTCCAAAAAATAAATTGATAAAAAAAATTACAAAAATACAAATAAAACCGAGTAGTTTTCAAGAAATAAGACGAAAATCCCAAAAAGTTTGTTATACGAAGGCGGTTCGGTAACTTCTTAGCCTAGAACAGCAAGTGCGGTATAAACAAAAAAAGTTAAGTGTTTTGGAAACTTCCTCTGTGCTATGAACTCATGTTAAGTTTCTGCTTGGTCCTTCATATATAAACAGGTGTTCCAAAAAGACGCATGCGTGATTTTTTTACAACAGACAAATTAGAATTTCGTGTTGTCATTAAATTTGGCAACAACAGAAATTGTATCCAAAGTGCATGATATGGTATCTATTATGTATATGATCGACGAATAAAAGTGCTTGAAATAGCTACTATCATGGGCATTTCAAATGATCGAGGCCATTTAGTTTTGCGTGAAGAACTACAGATGAAAAAACTTTCTGAAAGATAGGTGCCGCGTTTGTTAACAGTCGACCAAAAACGCATAAGAATGTAAATTTCTCAAGCTTGTTTGGATCGTTTTAAGAAAAATAAAATTGATTTTAAGCGTCGTTTCATAACCGCTGATGAGACATTGATCCATCATTGAAACAAATAACAGACCAATGTCTTTAAAATTGAAGATCATTAAGTGTTATGAGTACCTATGTCTTTACAATTTGAAGTTTGTTAAATTATTAAGAGGTCAAATATATAAATCGGAAACACATAGCAGTAGTAAATATGATTGAAATTAACAATATTAATATGGTCCTCAAAAAATAAATGGCCAGACGTATATGAACTAGTGTTATTGGAACTAGTCAATAAAAAGTTCTTAAAATTAACTACTTTAATTTTAAAATAGTAAATGCACCTGGAAATGTCGAAACCAATATTTGTGAAATATTCTCTTTTATTTCTCATCATTTATTTACCAATCTACTTCACTGTAAATTACGTAATTTTTATAACACAATAGATCTGAATGTTGTAGGTGCGACGGCACATAATGGAGAATAAACACAATAAGTATTTTTAAAAATATTTCTTTTATGTAAGCTTTATTGTTAATATTTTATTTCTGGGAAAGTACAATATTAAAAGAGTAAACCACTATTTAAAACCTTAGCATGTCCAAATGTCGATGTGTCCAACAAATAGCCATATTGCGTTTACCTCAAAGTATGCTTTAAAATATGTTATTTTTTTTATCCTTTAAACAACCTTGTTGGAAACAAACTCGCATATACGCAGTACAATGTACAATGTACTCACAGTATGTGGTAAAATATGTTATGCGTAAATGTGTGTGTTTTTATACCCTACACCACTAGAAGTGGTGAATAAAGATATATATATATATATGTACAAGGTGGCGTAAAAGTAAACTTCCAATCAGGCAATCTTGCTGGCCAGTGCAAATCGCCAAAACGGGAGATTAGGCGTCCGGGAAATGCATCCTTCAGCATATCGGTTGTGGCACGTGCAGTGTGTGCCGTTGCACCGTCCTGTTTTAACCACATGTTTTCCAATCCCAATTCATCAAGTTGCGCAAAATTTATAGCATTTTCAGTTAGGAGGATTGCTTTTGCGCCACTTTGTACGTTTATCATTCCGTGTGAAACTTTGAACATATTCATCTGAGATCTAACAAAGTATATATATTCTGGATTCTTATGAAATTCTAAGTCCTTCTAAAATTTTAAGACAGACGGACAAAGGTTTGTCTGTCCCACTGTTTGTCCGTATAAAACACTCTCACGTCTAAAAATCAAAATTAAACTTCACAGAATTTGCAAAAAACTGTTTTGTATTTTGTTGGAGACTTTGTTATTAAAAATCAGTAAAATCGGTAAAGTAGAACTAGATTTATGGACAAAATGTCGGACAACCTCCATAAAAATTTTTTAGTTTTTAGAAAAATGTTTGCAATTTTTTTAGGTATATTGCAGATATTGCCATTAAATTTTGCACACATTTTACTTATGATAAGAGTAGAAACTGTGGCAAAAATACAAAAAATTCGTCCATGATTTCTCTTAGCCCTTTAGAAATATCTTTCTCAATATGGCTCAATCATAAATACATGCTTACAAAATTGGAATCTCGATACAAAATTCAGCAAAAATAAGTAAAACGAAATCGCAAAATGAAATTTTGTTTAATTCGGTCCATGTTTGACCATATACCCCATATAAAGTCCACTTCCAAAAATTCACTTAAATACGCATAAATCTGGTTTAAAAATTGTTACCAGGTTAAAATTTGACATAAAGAATAATTTGTCATACTTAATTTTATGATCGTCAACCCATAATTGACCATAGCTTTAATAAAACTTTACATTTATCTTATCAATATCGCCACTGACTTTAAACTTTACATGCGAGAGCGGTTCGGAAAGTTCCCAGCCTAGTATAGAAATAGAAGAGTTTTTCAAAAATAATTTTTATTATTATTATAATATATTTATTTCTAAAACAGTTTCCCAAAGTGTTAAATGATTAGCGGCCTGGAATAAAATATCAATTATAATCCGAGCAACTATGTGTTATATAGCTATTTAACTTTAAACGTATACTATGTACGAGGGCGGTTCGGAAACTTCTTAGCCTAACACAGAAAGAGAATAGTTAATTTTTCATGCACATATTTATTTTGTAATATAATCTTTTGAAACCTCAACACACTTAGTTCAACGCTTATCTACCAATTGCGTATATTCCTTGAATAAAATAGTTTTCCTCAAAGCCTTCAAAATAATGGTTTACAATTGTAATTGCATCTTCATTTGAAGTAAAACGCTTGCTAGCTAGGAATTTTTTTAGATTTAGGAACTGGTAAAAGTCACTGGGATCTAAATCAGGAGAATAAGGTGGGTGCTCAAGCAACTCGTAATTTAATTCATTGATTTTAGCCATTGTTAAAACACTCTTGTGCGCTGGTGCGTTCTCTTGATCTTATTGTTCTAGGCTAAGAAGTTTCCGAACCGCTCCCGTACAAACAGAATTTTGCGAATTTCGGTTCATATTTGGCCACGTCCCTAATTTAAAGCCCTATTTCCAAAAATCACTTCAATGTTCATAAATCTCTTATAAATAATGGTACCGATCCATACTTTAACACGGAGGATTTACATATATGCCAAATTCAAACTGCTGAATTTTGAGAATTTCTATCCATATTTGATCATAATGGAGGATATTCCCAAATTTAAGATTGATGATCATAGCTGTCATATAAGGAACATTTTCGAAAAACAATTCAATCCACAAAAATGTTTAATAAATATCGAGTTAGAACCATCTTTTGAATATATCAGAAATTTTAATTCAAAAGTCATATTAATATCGGTTATACGGCAATTCTGCAACTGGATTTGGTGACTGTCAGTCAATATTTGGCAATAGCTACAGAATTAAGTCCATTTCCGGGTACAACAACCAACCATACAAGTCTTAAAGTCGTACCCGTTTTATACTCTGTTGCTTAGCTTGTATTAAATATGGAAAAATGTTTTTTTCTTTAAACAATATATAATTAATAAAATGTGCGATAAGACTCAATAAAAACACTGAAGTTTAAGTTTTGTATTTCTCATTATATTTAGGTGAAGGGTATTTAATATTCGGCACAGTAGAATTAGAGTGCTATATTCTTGTTTAGTTTTTTTTTTTATATATATTTTTGCTGCAATTTTTTCAACACATTTCTGTTTTATTTTATTCGCTGCAAAAAAGAATTATATTTTTTGTTTTGTTTGCATTTTATTATAGTTTTTTTTTTGTACGTACACACGTATTTTATACATTTATGTTTTACAACATAATAAATGTAGAAATATTTTATTCCCATTTTGTACACTTTTTCCTATATTAATAAATGTTCTGTTTATATTCATGTTTATCCCTTTCTATATTTTTAGTGTTTTTTATACCCTACACCAACATAGTGAGGAGGAGATTTGTCCTGATGTTTGTAACGCCCAAAAAAATTTGTCTAACACTTACCGTAAAGTATAACGTTCGACTTAGAATCATTTTCTGAGTCGATTTAATGATATTCGTCCGTCTGTCCGTCTGGCTGGCAGGCTGTCCATGTAAACTTTGTGTGCAGAGTATAGGTCGCATTTTTGAACAAATTTCGATAAAGTTTGCTACATGATATTTTTTGGCCCAGGGATGCTTTGTATTGAAACTGGTTAAATACTGGTTCAATATTTCACCTAGCCCGCATACAAATGTAATCCCGAAATAAGGGTTTATCGGTCATAAATATTTGATTTATGCACGTATACCAACAAATTTCTCCAATAAGTTGAATAGTTATGTAGCCTAATCTAACTAGAAAATGTTGTGCAGAACGGTTTATAATTAACCATTGCACCAATATAAGGCCCACTTCCCAGAATCACGATAGTGGTAAATAAAATTGAACACAAATAGGTCTTATACATACATAAATGATGACGAATAATAATAAGCGGTTGGTCCATAATTAGTCACAGCTCCCATATAAGATCCCCTTCAAAAATCACTTTAACATCTATAATGGTCGAATTCTCGGTCATTAGTTAACCATTGGTAAACTAAAATACTAACTATTGTATAACTATTACTTGGTATTCTTATGGCAAACTAAGCATTGCGAATAAATAATCATTAGTTAAGCCTTTGCCATTAGCTAACTAGAGACTGTGAATTTAGCCATAAATCTTTTATAACTGTTTATATCAAGAAAAAACATAACATAAAGAATATTTATTTAGCAAAGAAGTCTTGTCGCTGTATTTTTGGACGATTGCTTCACTATAGAGCTCATTTCTGAAAAACTGTTTTTACTCATATACTGGGCGTATGGTATTATATGGTCGAGCGTGACCGACTATACTCTATTACTTGTTTTTTACACCAGGATTCTACACGAAGCAGACAGTCAGTTGTAAATTTTTATGTTTTTTTTTTACAGAAAATTAAATTTGTAAAATGCTTGAATTTCATCCAATTTGATATAACTTTTAGTTTTTGTTAGTGCTATTTTATTAACAATTTTCAAACGACAAATTGAAAAAAAGTCGCGTTAACAAAAAATATAGGGCAATTGTTGAGTATTAAAACAGTTATTGATTTACAACAATATAAAAATAGAATTTATTTTTTCTTTATATTTCCAGCCCAATTACAGGATATTTTTT
Organism: Bellardia bayeri; assembly: GCA_950370525.1. NCBI lineage: Eukaryota > Metazoa > Arthropoda > Insecta > Diptera > Calliphoridae > Bellardia > Bellardia bayeri. The sequence goes on along the minus strand of OX493266.1, from coordinate 43,215,102 downwards.
CAAGATCTACAAAATTATTGTAAGTGTTTAATGATGTTCTATATTAAATTGGTTGTTAACCAATTTAGTTAAATTAAAGTTATTAATATAAACAATTATACTGGGGTCATACATGTTTAAGAAAATCTAAAACAGTAAGCGAAATTAATGTCCTCTTTTAAAAATCCGTATGTTGTTTCTTTTATTGTCAAGAAAAAGAGTTGTGTTCAGAATTATCAGTTTAGCCTTCCTTTCGGTCTTAAATCATGATGCTCCAGAACACGGATAAACTCGGCACAATACCATAAGAAAATACATGCATGTCTTGCAAATAACATACTGTGTATGTCTTGCAACGACTGCAACAATTGAGCATCATGCTAAAGAGCTTGGACTATATAATTTCTGCCATCCATGGTTTTATCAATTAACATTGCACTCACCGACTACAATTGTCAAGGAGATCACAGTGAGTGCTATTAACATCTGTATGAACCTGGCCAGAGTTGATCCACTAGCACACATGCTGTGAAAGCGATAATTACAATACATTTCCTCAGCACCAAGCCAAGTGTCACCACAACTTTCAATGGCTCTGTTGTTTTAGCAAGAGCACCTAGAGACAATTTTGTTGGCCGAAATTTGTTACTAGAACAAATATTAGTCATCTAAGCAACTGTCATTCTCCCCGCTTGAAAAGACCGCATCAATTAGTTAGGAACATGACTATAATAATAATAATTATTGGATAAACAAAAAAACTCTATCCAGTTTGAAGTTCGTGCAAGCTCATGGCACCTGCTTCGTCATATCGAGCCCTGCCAGATAGTACCGACTGTGTTCGGAAAATCATTTTGACAACATGCCAAGGGTAAATGTCAAGAAAAACAGAAGTTTAAGTGTTTAACATGAGAACCTGCCACGAAGACTCAAACTTACCACTATCGCCCCATGCGGGACAAATGCCATACACATGTACCAATTCGAAGTCATGTATTTGGACACAACTTCTCCGTTCTATGGGTCACGGCAACCGGTTGCAGGACAACCAAACATCGAGCCTACGCTCCACTCACGATTTGGGTACAAACCACAGTTTTTCCCCGAACGGCCACACCATAGTCATGCTGAGTTCTAAGGTCAGACCGCGTAGCCAAAAACTACCAGCAGTTGAACCAACAAAACAACAACAAAAAACCTATCAACTAAAAAAGTACACAAAAGTAAAAATGCAACACTAATTCGAGCGAACCCACAATACAGTGCCAAGACACTTCCCTCCCGACAGCCTTCATAAGAGCACCTGTCAAGAAATGTGCCAACATGGCCATATTCGGAGCATAACTATGAGAACATTAGCAATGCAGACAACCAACGACTACGGGCACGACAACAGAAATGCGCAGTGGACAGCAAACCGCGATACTAGGGAGACAACAGTATGGACTAGCAGAACATAACCTTCACTACACCCATCCCAGTCTCCTCTCACCAAAAGCCATCCAAGCAAACTCTGCCAACATCCCAAAAGTCCGACTGTCCCCTAAAAACCAATAAAAAAAAAATGCAATCCCGGCCCGATATCATCCAAATCCCATATCATCCAAATCCCTATTGTCATCGTAAAGCGGACACTCAGTCAGAACGTGTCAGCTGTCCTCCAGTCCTCCACCAACAGTCTGCAATCTCGGACAGACTTCTCTTATGCTTTCAAGAACAACAGTAGCACTCTGCTTTAATTTTAATTTGCAAATAGCCCAATATTGTTCAATTGACCGTAGCTCGGTAAATAAGGTTTTCTATTACTCCCACCTGCTTTTTTTTACAGCAATCCATTGCTAAACAAAACTTAACTGAAGAATAAGAGCCAGCAAATGTGTTTGCAATCATTATTGTATGTTGTACTGTTCAATACTTAGCCGAAGACATACAAACACAATTGTTGTAATTGTTTGTGCGCTTCTTGTCGGATTGTGTTTTAGTGAACGCTGTATTTTCTTCTGGTTTCATGTAATAACAGCTTTGCTTTCTTTTTGTTAGTCCGCTTTCATAATCTTTAATTCTGACTCGCCAAGGCAAGTATTTTTTTATGAGAAGGGAAAAGAGAATAAAGTAAATAAGTAAATTTTCTTATTTACTTTTGTTTTTATACCTCCCACCACCATAAGTGGTGAATGAGATATATAAGTTTGTCATTCCGTGTGTAACACTGAGAAATACATAGAAATCTTAGACCCAACAAAGTACATATATATATTTTTGGTCCTTACGAAATTCTAAGCCGATTGAGCAATGTCTGTCTGTCTATATGTTAAAACACACTCACGTCCAAAGGACACAACCGAAATCAACAAAGTTTACAAAAAACAGCTTATAGCAGTTTGGTATTGAAAATCAGCAAAATCGGCATAGTAGAACAAGATTTATGGATGAAAATGTAACATAAAAAAAATTAAGTACGTGAAATTTCTTCGGCCCAAAGACGGATGGGATTGAAACTGGTGGAAATGGGTCCATTATTTCACTTGGCCCCCATACAAATATACACCCGAAATTAGGGTTTAAAGATCATAAATGTTTGAATTATGCAAGTATCCGAACTAATTTCACCACAAATGAGTGGTAAATGAAGCCAAAGCAGATCTACAAATTTTGTGCAGATCGGTCCATAATTTATCATAGCTCGTATATAAGGGCCACTCCCGAAAATCATGTTAAAGAACATAAATTTCTTAAAAATTTCGGTATCCAAATAAAGTTCAACAAAAATAAGTTTCATATATATAGAAATGATGATACCTAATTTTATAATGGTCGGTCCGTAATAATTCGCAACTCCCATATAAGAGACCGTAATTTACTTTAACCTCCATAAATCTTTTAAAAGTATTTACGTCGAGATAAAGTATAACATACATAATATATGTATTCACAGAAATCATGACATTAACCGCCTGGCCCACGATGTCGAACGATAACGTTCGCTTCGATACAACTTAAGACACAAACTTTTTATCGTATCTGTTTTTTCCCCCCAATCAAGTTTGTTTATTCCACAATCAAGTTTGTGTCTTAAGTCTTATCTAAGCGAACGTTATCGTTCGACATCGTGGGCCAGGGAGAATATGTTTGGATGATCGGTCCATAATAGATTATATTTTCCATATAGCCCCCATTTCTGAAAAACTTTTTATACATATACCGGGTGTATGGCATTATATGGTCGGACTTGACCGACTATACTGTTTTACTTGTTTTTGTATTTATTATTACATTTATTTGGAGGGTATTAAAGATTCAGCACAGTCGAATATAGCACTCTAACTTGTTATTTATACTCTGTTTTATACACTGTTTCTTAACTTGTCGGGAATATGGAAAAATGTTGTTTTAATTATATAAATTATTAAATTACACTCAAGATTATTATGACAATCAGACAAACTCTGTAAATTACAGTAAGAATCGGTAATTATATCAATTATAAATGATCAAAATTAGATAAAATTTCAAACCATTTTAAATAAAATCACATTAGTGAATTACGACCAACAGATAATATTGTCTATCAAACAATATATAAAATACTAATAAAATTTGTACTAAAACTGAATAGAAAACACAGAAATAGGTTAGTCTAGTCCTATAACCAGTGTAGTTTCTTTATTACTTATTACGTTTAGGTGGAGGGTATTAAAAATTCGGCACAGCCGAATATAGCACTCTAACTTGTTTTCTTTCATTCATGTTGATTTCCATTAAAAAGTACGAACATTTTATTGAGATGTGTGAAAGAAATGGCTGGTTCAAAAGAGAATTGAACAAAAACTGCTCAGCTAAAACTGAAGAGTTTGAAACAGGACTTTGTGCTTCTTTTTGTTCAGTATAGTTTGACAATTCGTCTACGAACATTATCTACGAACTATTCAGCTGTTTTGCGAAAATCAGCATTAGTAATGTGTTTCGTGCATTTTTTTTGTGGTTTAAACATTTACTTACGACTCGATAAACTCAGTATAAACGTAAAACTTCTAAATAGCCTCATTACAAATTTTTTTTATTTACTTTCTGCCGTATTTATAAAAAATTAAAGTAGACTAGAAGTGTACTTTAAGAAAATTTTGTATGAAAATTTTGTCTTAAAGCACACTTCAAGCATACTTTATTTTTTATAAATACGGCAGTTTGTGTTTAACATTTAAATCAAAATCAATAATTGCCTTAAACTAACCAAAAATACTTTATTCTACCAACAACTACTACTACTATTCGTACCGATTTTTCCCTCGATTTCCTCAATTTAAAGTTTAATGTGCAATTGGAACTTTTGTATTGTATTATTTGTGTGAAGGAGGAAAGAAATATTAAAATTTTTCTACTCACTTACTTTGCAAGTATGTACATTAGGGTGGCCCCGTTTGTATGGATAAAAATAAGGTATCGATGTTCCCGACTAATATGAAAATTTGATTCGTTTTAAGACTACGTTTCTCAATTTTTTTTGTCCTGGGGTCAATATTTGGTGAGCTGGATCAAAGGATAAAAATGTTCTTTTTAGAGGTTTTTTGATTTTTTCACATTTCTTCCAAAGGAACTATATGTAAATTTGGTATCATATAAAAGGTCTTTGAGCGCATTCAATGGGTTATCAAAAATTAAAAAAAAATTGTAAATTAAAAAATTTTGAAAATATTGACCCCAGGACAAAAAAATGAGAAACGTATTCTTAAAATGAATGAAATTTTCATATTAGTCGAGAACATCCGCAACTTTATTTTGCGGCAACAATAATGTACATACTACCTACCTTCTTTAGCCTTGCCAATATTTTCCTTTTAATTCTTTGTTACTGCTGCAAATATTTATGCATAATTTTCTTAACTTTATGCAATTAGCCAAGCTTAAAAGATTTCATGCTACAGATTTTCCTTCGTTGTCGCCACCGCCGCATGCAATTTTTTTTTTGTTTGTATGAATTTGTAATAGTGTTTGCCAGCCAACTTAATTTTCCTTTGCTTATTATTGGTTAAATTACAGCAAAAAGTGAATGGATGTGGAAGGAAAATGAAAAGTTTTCTTTACCTTTTTTTAACCGTTCATGTTCTCTGATTTTATGCAATCGCATTAATTTAATGCAAAGTGCAAACACGACCACGAAAGTGTTCAAGCACAAATGAAGTTTATTTTTTTAGTCATTCAGGTATCAAGATTTTTAGTGGGCTCTTATGTACGCTACTCTCGGATAGGTTGATAAGTCTTTTTTTTATGTGAGGTAAATATGACCTTTAAAAGTTTTTGAAAGGGAAATTAAATAAAAAAAAAACACAATTAGGAAGTATATTCTCAAATATTTGCAGTGAATTAAAATCCTTGAAAGCATCTACATTCAAGGAACAAATGTATTATGAATGTATTATTATGATATAATTTTTCATCACACTACTATAATTACACTTGATGTGTGCTATTTATTGTAAAGTTACAAACAGTTTGTAAAAGAGTGAAATATTTTTAAACAGTGTGGTTAATGCTCCCTTTTTATCAAAAAGCCAAAAAATGTTAGTGTTTCATAACAATATTTACAATTTATGATAAACAATGTAAAAAACTAGAAAAATAAAAGTATAACTATTATTTATTCTTATTATGCAATTTTTACAAATTTTCTATAAATGCAGCGTCGTTCGTACCTTAGTAATTTTAAAAAGGCCAATTTTCTATTTATATAAAAAGTTACTTAAGTTTTTGAGCAATTGCAAAAAAAAAAAAAATAATAATAAACCGGTCACGTGTTGTGGTAACAAATTTTGTAAATAATCAGGATTGTTATGGTAAAAATTAAAGTGGCGGTCCAAAAAAAGCTTTCTGAGCGGTACAATCGAAGAATTATAAACTGTGCCAACAACACAATGAAGAGTCTTGGTCATATTGTTAATGAATGTGAGGCAAATATGTCCAAATCAACCATAAATAGACTGTTAAACAAATCCCAGACTATTATTCGACAAGCTGTTGGCTTTGCTCCGCCACAAAACTGTTAGACTTGAATTCGCTAATAGAAACTTAAAAATTACTTGGAAACTGGTAAGCTGATAATCTTTCTTAATAACTAGTTGCACTATTTTAAACATATATTTCTTAACGGTGATTTGTTGCGATGAGAACAAATACATTTGTTCAGCTGTTTGTGCTTGATGCTTGATTTGGCGTTTCCAAGCACCAAAATGAATTCTTCTAATTACAAAAAATTTCTAGATGAGACATTAGTGATATTTTTAGAAAATAGTAATGAAAAACAATTTATTTTTCAACAAGACAACGCACCTATACATGTAAATCGCCAAACAAAGGGATGGTCGTCTTCAAAAGATATTATTGTTGCATGCTCTTCAGATCAGAACCCCTATTAGAAGATTTGGGGAATATTAAGCTGTTGAATTTATGCTGAAAATCGACAATAAGGAAGCATATATCATCTAAAAGAAACTGTTATAGATGCTTGGAGATCTATATCTGAAGATAAAAGACTAAATCTATTTAATAGAATTTTTGAGTTGATTATAAAACAGCGGCCTAACAGAGGCCTAAAAGTGTTATGTACTTATAGTTATGCAACGCTGCATATAAATTATATTCCAACATATATGCAAGACTTAAGTATTTTAGATTTTCGGAAGTTTACGTTTATTTTTTTAAGAGCCATATGCGATTAACTCAATCAATTTCAAATATCAGAAAGAAAACATTACACCCAAGATCGAAAGTATTTATCTCATGGAAGTACTTCCGTAGCTAATTAGACGTTAGCCAACCGAGATTTGAAACATTTATCTTGTCGGATTTTGTTCCCTAGTAATTTACAGTCTTCAGTAAAAAATAAACTAGTTGTAGCTGAAGCTGGATAGAAACAAAACTGCATCACAATCATATGCATAAAATTAATAAATTGGACATGAACCTCTTATCATTTGCATAATAAGGACATTTAGCGGTAGCAGGAACTTAGGCCAGGTAGTCTAATATGACAACTTGCAAGACATCGAAGTTTTGGATATGCTGCGGACAAAATTTCTTCTTAGTTCGAATCGAAATATGCTTAAAATTTGGTTTACTTATAAGATCTCAGATAGTTCAACCGTTTGTTTACTCTGTCCAAAGGAAGATCCTAAAAGTTGATTTTGCTCGGAAAGTGCGACTTGTGACTATTTACTGCATTATTTGCCCGATACTGTGGTCTTAGGAAAAACAGTGCAGATTTTCCAAAGCTCTGAACTGTACAAGGCGGAACGGAAAGGAGAATCTTGATGGATCCAGAAATGTATTTGTTCTTTTAACGAACAGAATTATTTGCTTCATAAGTAGCCGGAATCTGTTTTGATGAAGTGAACATTTTATATATTGCATTGTATCTGATTTATAGTATTACCAAGTTAATATTACGAAATTTATTTTCAAAGTCTACACAATTATTTGAAAAGTTATGGGTTACATGTCGGAATTACATTTGCTTTTGATTGGAATAATTTATGGTTGGCGTTGCACAAGTAGCTTTGGAGGTAAGAAATCTTACTATCTGTCCTAGAGTAGGCTAGGATTTAAAAATTGTGTTAACAATTTTAAAATTAACGAAATATTACTTTTTTTAAAAAATTAACGGGTTTTTAATTTTTGATATTTATTTAGTTAGGCTCGAGTTAATTAAATTTAATTTTTATTAAATTATTTTTACTGAAGTAGGAATTGTTTTACAACTTGAAAAAATTGTTTTTATTATTATTTTTTTTTTTTTTGATAATTTTCTTGGCTGGGATACGAACCTGGGTTGTTGAATTTACATATGTTTCGAGAAAGACCACTTTCTCTCATCAGAATTCTTTGCGTTCTAACCCTCTGCACCACTGCGGTGCCTGCCAGCCAACAGACAAACATCAACCTTTTATCCAGTGATACCTGGTGGTTCTTAATAACGGGTTTTTTTTTAAACAAGAACTTTGTTTTCCAATCGATAAAAGTTTAATGTAGTTTCAGCATAAGAGGCCGGTTCAAAAACTTCTTAGCCTGCCAAAGAAAGAAAATAGTTAGTTTTTCAAAAACATTTTTATTTTTAAATATAATCTCCTAAAACTTCAATACACTTAGTCCAACGCTTATATTCCCTGATTAAAATAGTTTTCCTCAAGGCCTTCATAAAAGTGGTTTACAACTGTAATTGCATCTTCATTTGAGGTAAAACGCTTTCCAACTATGATTTTTTTAGATTTGGGAACTGGTAAAAAAAAACAGGAGAATAAAGTTGCTTGACCACTCGTACATTAACCCTTAGGTGTGCACCAAGGTACCCGGGTACCTTGGCGTTTTTGGTCAAATTTTTTTTCATTGAAATTGATAACTTGTCTATCTGAAATTTGTTGAGAACTACTAACTTTCAAATAATTTGCCTGAGAGACGAATTTACTTTTAATACCCTTTAATGCGCACCAAGGTACCCGGGTACCTTTGGCGTTTTCAGTCAAAGTTTTTTCATTAAATTTGATAACTGTTATACCTGAAACTTTTTGAGAACTACTATCTTTCAAATAATTTAGTTTTTTTGCAGCCGTACGCCTTGACTTTTTTTGTAATTTACCTGAGAGACCAATTTACTTTTAACATCCTTATAATGTGTTGCAAGGTACCTAGGTACCTATATGAGAGTTAAGTAGAGAAAAAGCATTTTTGCACTAAATACATTGTTGGAGCGTATTTAAGAGACCAATTTTTTTTGCCGCACACATAAGGGTTAATTCGTTGATTTTAGCAATTGGTAAAACACTCTCGTGCGCTGGTGCGTTGTCGTGATAAAAAATTATTTAATATTTTTACATTTAGTTGACTCAAAATGTTGCAATCGTACTCTGAATTTATTGTTTTACCGTTTTGCAGGTAGTCAATCAATAAAACACGTTTGAAGTCCCAAAAAACCGTTGCTATAACCTTAGAAGCCAATTAAATTGTTTTTGCCTTCTTTGGGGCACTTCCTCCAGCTTCGGTTCATTGCTTTGATTGTTCTTTTGTCTCTGGAGTATAGTGATGGATCCATGTCTTATCAGCAGTTATGAAACGACGCTTAAAATCCATTTCATCTTTCTTGAAACGATTTTTTATTTTTATGCGTTTTCGGTCTGCTGTTAACAAATGCGGCACCCAGAAAGCTTTATCATCTGTAGTTCTTCATGCAACATTAAATGGACTCGATCATTTTAGATGATCATGGTCATTAGCTATTTCAAACACTTTTATTCGTCGATCATATAATACCATATTCATGCACTTTCCAAAACACTTCATTTTTTTCAATTTATACCGCGCTTACTGTTCTATGCTAAGAAGTTTCCGAACCGTTATTCAATGATTTATTATTACGTTTTGTCAAAAAGATCTGTGGCCAAATTATTGCATTTTTGAACAGTAGTTCTGGCCATAATCTCTAGTAGTGAATCTAAAATATATTAAATTTTATCACGAATATAGTCATTCTGCCCCTTGTATCTGTCTGTTATCTATCTTCTCTATCTTTATATTTCGTGTCAATATAAATGTTCTCAATGGGCTTTGATTAATACATATATGCTATTATTGGAAACTTAATGTTGTTATGCAATTGTTGTTATACACCAGATGTCCAGTTTTCAATCTGATTGGCCAACAAGATATTTTATTCAATAAAATGGTTAAGAGTAGTGCCTTTAGAACTTGAATGGTTGGCTATGTACAAATTGTGCTTTTTTTTTGTAGGTACTGTGTTTCCTATAAATTATTCTGCCTTGTTGAATAAATTCTTCTGTGTTGTGAGTGACTCTTTCTGCATTACTCATTTAAAATATATATTTTTGTCTTTACTTCTTTATTGCACTATTTTTGGATTTCTCTTACAGCTTTAAGTTTTCCATTTTTTGAAAAAAGAGACAAACTTTTGCCTTTATAATTGAATTTCAGGGCAAATACTACAACAAGTCTTTTTCTTTTTGAGAGCCAAGAGGAAAACAAACTTTTTCTTTGTCTTGTTGCAAGCTCTGTTGTCCTGCCACTATTGCAACATTCGTTAGTTTATTCATTCCTTATTTTTTACTAACTATTTAACAACAAGGAATGTGTTTTTCGTTTTATTTCTAGTGCGTTAGTTCATCATTCATATCAGACCATTACAGCAATTGTTGAAGCGGAATCTGATGCAACAGCAAGCCACCAAACAGTCAGCAACGTTATTGACAATCAAATATAGATAAATGTATATACTATGTATGAATGTATTTGGTGTCTAAAGATAACAGCCAAAGCTGTTCTTGATTGGTGGTGTATAGTAGGTAGTAGGGGTAGGTGCAAGTCTGCCATAACAAGTCCCTTAAAAATATTGTAGTTTATCGCAGCAAAAATCTTAAAATCATGCAGTTGACTACGATGATGATCAACAAACACATTTTCTTGTTCTGCAAACATATATTGTTGTTTGTGTTTTTGGCAGGGTAAGAACGAAAACTATAAATGAGAAAATACTTTATGAAATTCTTAAATGTGTACAAAGTATTTTTAGTTTGCAATTAAATGACATTCTCTAGAAGGAACTCGCTGTGACACGGGGTGGAAGTTAAAGTGCAGACAATTTAAGTCAATTGTTCAATACACAGTAAGTAATAATTTGTATATAAAGTAGATAAATATATATTATTATTATTTTTTTTGTTCTTAGCATAACGTTTTTCTCTCTTGTTAGTTTCCTTTTCTGTTAGTGGCTTATTTGTAACCTTGCTCTACACAAGAATAAGTTTAATGATGAGGCGAATAAACTATTAAAACAAAAGTAAGTTTTAATAGTTTTCTGGTGTAGTTTGACACTTTAAGTTTCCGAAATGCCATTTGTAAGTGTGTTGAGTGGTTCGGGATATATTGCGCAGGTCCATGGCTGTAGAATACTACTGGTCTATGGTGAAGAGGTGTTAATTTTATCGACTAAGAAAGTTTTGTCATTCAAAGTTTTTAGTTACCTTATGATGAGCGCCTAGTGTCAATAGCTGTTTTTTAATGTCTTTTTACTTAAAATAATTAATTTTTCATATACAATATTTGAACTAAAATATTTGCTATAAAAGAAGTCGTTACTACTTTAAAAACCCCCAGTGCAAGACATTCTGTAGGAAGTATAAAAAAATACAGGACTTTTATACGATAGTCATATTACAATACCATTTGAAAGTAAACATGAATTTTCTTAAACTTTGTTTAACAAAAGTTTGATGTTTAATTTCACAATATAATATATTTATTTATTTATTTATTTAATGTGCTTATCCTGAACAACAAGATTAAATCTTATACTTATAGTACAGGAATTTTAGATTTGAAGAAATTAATTTTAAAGTCAATTGAATAAAAGGTATGAATACAAATGGAGAAGACTAAGTACAAAAATAAGTAAAAAATAATTATAAGATATAATATTAATATGGAAACAATTAGTACTTAATAAAAAACGTGAAAGGTTAAAAAAAGAAACAAATGTCAATAAAAAATTTAAAGCAGTAGTAAAATGGAAATAAAATTAAATTAAAGTATTATGAAATTGTATGTACATGGGTACTCATATAAAAGTTAGGAAGTTTTTAAAACAAAATTACTTAAAAATCACTTAAAGATTTCAAAAAGATTATTCTTAAATGCGTTTGCATTACTAAGGAGCTGAATGTTATTTGGAAGCAAATTCCAAAGACGAACAGCATGTATAAAGAATTGCCACTCGGAAACAAGACTGCAACGCCTTAATGGTACAATTTTCCTTCCCCTGTTGCTTCTATTAAAGTTAATTTTCTGATAAAGGTAAAAAGGCTTACCAGTATAAACAATTTTATGAAGGAGCACAAGAGTTCTGACATTTATAAGGTTTTCGAAAGAAAGGCCATAAAGTGAGCGGGAAAAATTCGACAAATGATCAAAACGTTTAATACTATCTACGTATCGAACTACATTATTGAAAACTACAATTAACTTCTGCTTGCTTATGGAATCACAGCTGGCGAAAAGCTCACAGCCATAGAGTAAACCGGGCATAATGTACGTTTTTGCTAGTAGCATTCTAATATTTTGCGGAGTAAAATGTTGGGTTCGCCAGAGTGATCGAAGTTTACCATACGTTTGACCTACAATAACATTAATATGATTTGACCAGGTCAACCTATCATTAAAAACTATCCCAAGATTTTTTGAATGTGACACAATTTCTATAGGTACGTTATTCCGAAATATGTTGAGTTCGCAAGTCTGTGCAGAACGTCTCTTTTGTATTAGCCAGCATTTAGATTTTTTTGGGTTGAGACAAAGCCCATTTCCCGTTGCCCAGCAATGTATTCTTGACAGATCGCTATTCAATTTGGCCGCATATCCTTTTAAGTCATTAAGGAAAAATCCGAGTGTGAATTGCACGTCATCAGCATACATATGTATATTACAATGCGATAACTGCAAAGGGAGGTCATTAATATATAGTGAAAATAACAGAGGACCCAGGATAGAACCCTGTGGTACATGTCTTAATATTGGAAGAACCTCAAAAATGGAGTTGTTTGAGAAAACAGCCTGAGCGCGCCCATAATGCTGCGAGTTTCCCTTAAAACTAGTGTTAGAAAACTGTGAATGTGTTAAGTACAACAGAAAAGGAAAATGCCTTGTATTAGTAAAATTAAAATATATTTCTTAACAGAATTTTGCTTTTGTGAGTGATAGTCAAAATCAATAAATCTAAACTACTTTTGGAATTATTTTACGTTTTATTTAAACAGCATATTTTTTCAATTTAGTAGAGAACTCGATTTAAAGATTAAGGACAGTTTTATTATATTAAATATATATTCTATTAAATATACCATATACTACATTTTACCATAGGCAAGTATGCTTGCACAGTGGTTTTTATATCCACCTTTAAATAAATAGCGGATATATTAATATTGTCACTCTGTTTGTAGCACGTCGACATATTAGTCGTAAAACCAAAAAATATATACATTCTGGGACCTTATAAGCGATATCCATCTATCGGTTGAAGGCACAATAGAGCTGCGAAAAAAGTGTTAGAATACTGCAATTTTCCCCAGACATTTTTTGTTTCGCCAAAATGTTTCGTATTATTACAAAAAAAAAATGTTTATATTTTTCAGAAATTTGTTTGCTATTTTCTTTAAATATAATCCAGATAATATCATCAAGTGCTGTTGAAAATGGTAAAAATCTGTACACGATGTCTCATAGCCCCCAAATGCCCAGCAAATGTTTTCCTTTAGTTTGGCTCTGTGTTACATAAATGCCTATTGAAAAGCAATATTTATACAAAATTCAACAGAAATAAGTTAAATGAAAAGAGAAATCATAAAACGATAGTTTGTTTGTATCAGTCCAGATCTGAAGATAGGCTCCATATAAGGACTACTTCCAAAAATAACATAAATGCTCATAAATCACTATCAAGTTAAAATTCCTCACAAATAATCCAAATATACATATAATCTAAATATATATATATACATAAGTGTCCATCCGTTCATACTTTACCATAGCCCCACATAAAAACTGTCTTCGAAAATTAGCTAAATCTCTTGCAAACATCAGTATCAATTTAAATTTTGCAACAACTATTCCGCATATCTATATAAATAATCGTAAAGAACTTTATGGTGACCACTTCCGAAAAACACATTATCGAGGTTAAACCGACATAAATATTTTTTTCGAAGCCCTATCGTGACCTCAACAAACGAACAGATGGATGACCATGACTAGATAATGTTAGAATCTTAAAGGTCCCAGGATATAGAGGTATAATTTTTGGCTTCGCGACATTTTGATGTGTTACAAAGGGAATGACAAACTTAATGTACCCTCAGTGTTAACTAAAGCTGGAACTGTGTTTATAATTACCAGATGATACCCAGAAAGGCAATTTTTTTAAAACTATAGGTGGTATTAAGCCACAGAACGCCAATGTAAATTATCACATTAAATTGCTTTAGCGATATTAAAAGATTGGGTGGCTTGTTTCATTTAACATACACAAATCTGCTATAAATGATGTTAAACGGCTATACTTTCACATAAATATTCCTTGTAGTTAAATAAATTGTTGTACTAAATTTTATGGTGGTCGGCCCATAACTGGTCATAGTTCCCATAAAAGGATCAATTTGAAAAAGCCATTTATCTTTATATATATCGTATAAATATTGGTACCGACCCAAAACTTTGCACAGATCATTTGCATATACACAAAAATCAATCCACAAAATTGTATCAATTTTGGTCCATTTTTAACCGTATCCCCTATATAAAGCCCTCTTCCGAAAATCACTTTAATACTCGTAAATGTCTTAGAAATAACGGCAACAATCCAAAATTTTACACTGATCATCATACTGCTGGATTTTGAGAATATCGGTCCATATTTGACCATATCCCCCATATAAGGTTCACTTCCGAAATTCACTTTAATACTAATAAATATCTTAAATATAGCGTCATTACGTTGAAATATGCAAAAAAATTCACTGTTCCAATATTTAAGAAGTTCGGCGCATGATTTGGCATAATTGACATATAAGGACCATTTCCGAAAAATAATTTAACCCACAGAAATGTCTAATAAATATCGATATAGAAATATTTTTTAATTATTACTAATTTTTCAAGCTTAAGGTCTTTTTTTTATATATAAAAAACTTTTTAACGTTTATTTAAATCCAAATATTTTTTATATGGATCAGAAAGTTTAATCCAAAAATCATATTAATTAAGTTCACTTCCGAGCATAACAACCAACCATTCAACTCTTGTAAATAACGTTATTGAGATCAAATTCAACCAAAATAAGCCTAAAATACATAGAAAGCACATTAGTGGTCCACAATTGGTACTGCAAGTATTGTTATTAAGATTAAATTTAACCAAAAGAAGCCTCTGTTATAGCCTGTTTCTTAACTTGTTGTGAGTATGGAAAAATTTTCTTAAAAATTGTTAAATTACAATCAAGATTATTATGAAAATCAAACAAACTTTATAAATTACAGTAAAGGTGTATTCGCCAATTCATTCTTCACAAAAAATTTGTTCGAACAATATTATTTTATATGAAGTTTGACGTCTCTCTTTTTGAGAGAGAGAGAAAATATTTTTTACGAACATGAATTGGTTTAATTTGATATCTTTTCTGTACAAAAATGAATTGAGTTGCCAAAAGGCTGCATTTTTTCATACAAATAACAATGCCTTATGTATTTCCATGGCCATCAGCAAAAGCAACTTTCTTTTTTCATTCATTTTGAATTTATATCTGTGATTTTGAATACACAATACTTTAAAATAATTTAATATTTGTATTTTGACAGCCAAAGCAATTTAAATTAATGGCAGCACTTGTACAACTAATAGATTTTATATATACACGACAGCTTTGATTTTTCAGAAAAATCGTTGGAAATGGTTGAATCGTGCTGCAAAAAACTCTCAGGAAAAAAACTTTTCTCTAGAAAAAATTTTTGTTAAGAACAAACCTTAAGATTCGGTAATTACATCAATTATAAATGGACAAAATTACGAATTACGACCAACAGGTAATAATGTCTTTCAAATAATATATAAAACAATAATAAGATTTGCACTAAGACTGAATATAAAACACAGAATTAGGATATACTAGTCCTATAACCAGTGTAGTTTTTGTATTTCTTATTACGTTTAGGTGGAGGGTATTAAAGATTCGGCACATCCGAATATAGCACTCTAACTTGCTTTATTTTAAAGCAATATAATAGGTACATACATATTTATATTTAAATTTTTAGGTGACAAATGGCAAAAACGTGTATTTTCTGCTCATATAATTTTAATTTATTATTCAAATAAACACAATATAATGTTTCAATTGGGAATATAAATGCGCATAGGGAAAAGTATGTTAATTACTCTGTCTAATTTTATGTAACATTTAAATTCACTTAATGTGATTAATTAAGCTGTAAACGATTTAATTGAATTAGTTTATTTTTTTTTTGTTTGCTTTGCTTTGCTTTAATTAGTGTGCATTTCAAATCAGATTATAAAAAATAATTATTTTAACTCATTTAATATATGTTTTAATATCCTGTGCTTATTTTTTTTTTAAATAAAACTCTTAATATTTCATACCAAATATTTTATTTAAACTTGCACAAAAATATTAAAGAATATATTACATACTTACAATTTTTCAAATTAATATCTTTAAAACTTTTCAATATAACGTAAATCACTCGTATATATGTGTCTGTGTACATATGTATGTATGTATGTATGTGCTACTATAGCAATGTTTTTGCAAATGTTACAATACTTCGACCGCTGCTTCCCTCTACAGTTTATGTGTTTGTTGTTTTCAATTGCAACTGCCGTTGCCCCCTATTATAACTGAAAGCAACGTGTCCTGCTTCTGTTTTGTATTTATAAATTTATGCATATTTATAACTTGAATTCTTTGAAATTCATTTTAATGGAAATGCACAAGTATCAACCGCAAACTACTCGAAGGAAATATATTTTATTTTATTGTTTTACACAAACTGCATTTAAAAACAGCGAGTGTCAATTTGTTGTTGGAATGTGTAACCAAAGACACAAATGTTGGGCTAAGTTTTCAATATTAAAAACGTAAATTTGGAACATCTTTTATAAGCTGATATTTTTAATTTTTTTAATAGATGGAGTAGGACTTAAACTTTTTTATTTATTTATTTAATCTATGAATATAAATCCCTACAGACTATTAAAAAAAAAACTTTTTTTACTTAAATTAGAAATATAAAGCAGAACGTTAACAATTGAGGAAGACAATAATTTTACATTTAATAATACTAGAATTGAGACCAAAATCAACAAATTGGTATAAATTATTAAATTGTCTACATATTCTAACAAATGGGTCTGCATCAGCATAATTTGTATTACAGAATTTTACATGCAAAGGCTTATAGTATCGAGACTTACGTCGTGGAACATTAAAATTTACAAATTTTAAAAGATATTCACAATTAATATTTCAATTTACAATATTCAACATAAAACATGCATTTAACATAATACGACGACTTTTCAAGGTGGGTAATTTAATTAAAGCCAATCTGCTCGTATAAGATGGTAAATTAGAGTAATTCCATTGAAAGCTTCTTAAATAAAAAAGCAAAAATTGTTTTTGCACGGACTCAATTTGTTCATTATAAATCTCATAATAAAGATTTCCAGAATGGGCCTAACTAGCGATACGTACAGTTGTTTAGTTATGTATGGCGACATTTACCAGAAATATGACATTTCAAAATATAACAAAATTTATTTGTTGCGGAAAAAATCGTGTAATAATTTCGAAATCCTAGATGTTGCAAAATTTATTAAGAATTGTTTAGTGCTAGGGCTTTTGATATAAAATAATGGTGAACATTTATTCCATGCGTCAATAGAAAAAAGCATTACGGAAATAATTACTTTTTTTTAATTATATTTTCCACCTTGTGTAAGGATTTTTTCGAGCTTTATTGATTTTATTTAAGGAGTCTACAAGAAATTTGTCCTGTAACTCATTTTTTTGGACTGGCTTCTCCTTCACAGTAAGAAGAAATTTTAACATGTTTTTATTTAATATTTACTTATTTTAAATTTTATATACCTTACACACATTGAGAATTTTTCAATAAAATTATATTTTGATCAGTAAAGAGATCCACATAAAGCTTATCAGAATAGATTCACCATCAGTAGATCATACATATATATGTACGTAAGAATTAGAAAAGAGTTTCGTTTTATGTTCTTCATGTTAGCATTATGAAGTTATATTATCGAAGTATGAAGGTATATTACGTTTGTCATTCCATTTGTAACACATCGAAAAATGGTCGTAGTGCCAAAACGTCTATATATTCTGGGTCCTTATAAGATTCTAAAACAATCTGGCCATGCCGTCCGTCTGTATGTTTGTTCAAGGCACGTTAGAGCTTCGCAAAAAAAAAACCTAGAACAATGAAATTTATATCAAACATTCTTTAATCTACCAAAATGTTTAAATGTTTTAGAACAATGAAATTTATATCAAATATTCTTTAATCTACCAAAATGATTAATATAAATGGCCTAAAAGTTTCTTCAAATATAATGCAAATAATATCATGAAATTTTGAAAACCTTTTTTTATTATAGAACGATAAGTCCGGCTGAAAATGATAGGAATCGGTCCACGATCCGTTATAAGTATGTAAAAATTATACTATTGACTTTTAGTAAAGTTGGTCCATAATTGGCCATAGCTGCCATTCAAGTTCCACTTCAGAAAATAACCACAGAGTATAGGGAGAAGACAATTCCGACGTTTCAAAAATCCAAAATCAGTTTCCTCGGGTATTTTGGTCCCTAATTTATTGTGTGTTACGGAAAATCGCTGTATGTTACAAGCTTAATACACGCATAAACAATGTGCAGTTCTAAAAAAAAGATACAAATATAAATAACTTGAATATGCCTAAAATTCTTTTAATTACTGTTATTGATATGAAATTCAATCAAAGTGAACCTTAAATCATAATAAATTACGTACAATATTTTACGATAATAGGTGATTTGATTGTGGGTATACAAGATTCGGCACAACCGTATCTAAACTCTTATTTGTTCTTTAATAGCTTTTTTCTTGTTTACGATCTGTGCTTAACTGCATTTAAAAGCTGTGAGTATTTACAGTACTTTTCGGAAGCTATAGCTTTTTTATATCCTTAAGATGTGAATAAGGGTATATATAACTTTGTCATTTCGTGTGTAACACTGAGAAATACTCATCTGAGACCCAACAAAGTATATATATTCTTGGTCCTTACGAAATTCCAAATTGAGTAAGCCATGTCCGTCTGTCTGTCTCTGTAAAACATTCTGACGTCCAAAATACACAACTAAAATCAACATAGTTGACAAAAAACCATTTACAATTCTCCTAAGCAGTTTCGTATGGAAAATTAGTAAAGTAGAACCAGAGTTATGGACGAAAATATGAGACAACCTCCATAAAAAATTGATATTTTTAAAATTTTTTCTTGTAATTTTTGTAAATATATTCCAGGTTTTGCCATGAAATTTTGTACACGTTATTTTGATGATAAAAGACGAAATTATGGAGAAAATAGTAAGAATCGGTCTATAATTTCTCATGGCCCCCATACAAAAATCTTCCCGAAATATGGCTTAATGATAAACAAATGCCTGCCAAATTGGAATATTAATACAAAATTCGGCAAAACGAAGTGTCATGTAAATAGAAATCGCAAAACGAAATTTAGTTTTATTCGGTCCATGCTTGACCATTGATACGTATAAGTCTGGTACAAATATAGTTACTAGGTTAAAATTCGACACAAATAAATTCTCGTACTTAATTTTATGATGGTCGGTCCATAATTGGTCATTGCTCCCATAGAAGGACCACTTCCGAAAAAGTCATTTACCTTTATATATATCTTATAAATATCGATATCGACTCAATACTTTACACATATCATTTACATATACACAAGAATCATTATACAAAAATTTGTGAATTTCGGTACATATTTGACCATATTCACCATATGAAGCGCTCTTCCGAAAATCACTATTATAATAATTGCTCACATATACGTACCACCTACGAAAAACAAGTTAACCATCAACAATGTCAAATAAATATCGAATCAACATTTTATACAGATCAGAGATTGTACTCCAGAAATCATACTAATATCGGTTATATGGCAATTATGCTAGTGAAGTTTGTAGCATTCAGTGCATATTTGCCAATAGCTCCCAAATTAAGTCTACAACCAACCATAGATACAACTCTTGCAAATAACGTTATTAAAATAAATTACAACTAATTTACATTACTGGATACTGGATTTAGAAGCTTTAAGTCCATAATTGGTCCGTTTCTATTATGCCAACCAGATATCTCTTGTAAATAAAGTTAAATTCGTAAAATTGTGTTTCAGCTAATATACATATGTATAAAATGCTAAGCTATTAGTATTAAAAAAAAACACTTAATAAGGATATTCTAGTCCTATAACTAGTGTAGTTTTTGTATTTCTCATTATATTTAGGTGGAGGGTATTTAAGTTTCGGCACAGCCGAATATTGCACTCTAACTTGTTTCTATATTGAGTTTTCGTTGCTCAGTAGTCGTATAATAACTTAAAATACAAATCATTGGAAAACCAAATGATTTAAAAATATCTTCATTATGTGTATTTTATATGAGCAATGATTGAGAAGAGTTTTTACAATTTAAAATATATCAAAGCACACATTTGCGAATCCCTGTTATAATACCCCATTTTATTACTATGTACGTATTTTGAAAACTTTTATGTTTTTACATCGGTATAATTGTTAGTAAGTATGAGTGAGTATGGATGGTACAACTATAAACCATTTGTAGCTACAGCAAGGACAGCAAGGACACGCGATTTGGTCATTGACGCACAAACAATACAAATCTTACACAAAACACAACATCTACAAAGTGAAAAGACCACTGATAGTTGTGCTTTTTCATAGTTGTTAGCAGCAGTTATACTACCAACACTATGTAGTATTACAACTACCAAAAAATAAGTCACAGCTGTTACAGTTAAACTATAGTTTTTTCTTGCTGCTTGCTCTGTTATTACAGTATCGGTTGTTTGTGTATTTTTTTTATTGCAAAATATTCTTGTACCGAATTGCATTTCATATTATATAAATGTTCGCTTATAAAATAAGTTGCTAAATTTATTATTACATACAGAAGAGGTGTGTATCGAAAGTTATTTTAGGGTAACAGAATTTGGCAAAAGAAAAGTAAAAAGATTCACCATTAGTGATAACAAGCGAATCTTTCAGGCGTAAGTGTTTCCCAAAAGACTAGTACCTAACGGGAAAATAGGTTACAAGTTTAATAATGCCTGAAAAACAGGTAGCAATATGACAAACTTTGCGTATATTTTGAGTACCCCAGTAAGCTAACTAAACATATGTATACCCTACTTTAATTTACAAACTCTTTATTGGCAACGAGTTGTATTTAATAAGATTTCAAACTGTTTTTCGTTTCTTAATTGGGTCATGCTAAAATAATTTATAATTTGTTGATTTTTAAGCGACTTCTTAAAGTCGCCTCTTATATAAAAGTACAAACACAAATGAAGTGATATTTATTTATAGTCAACTTTATTTGTAAATTAGGATTGACCCATATTTAAAGATCCATAAATAGTGCCAAATACTTACTTTCAAACATTTTTATTTTATGATTTGTCACACAAAAATCTAAATTTTCTATCGGAAAATGTAAAGTAGTTTATGAACGAGTAGATATAAAACCCTGCTCATTTTGATTTCAATCCAGGATTTAGGATAAATCCGAGGACTGTGCAATTTTGTATTTCCATGATACTTTTAAAGGAATTTTAAATCTTTAATATAACTTTGTTTTCGAACCTCCTAATGTTCAAACATAATTTTGTGAATTTATTAAAGTATAATAAAGTTTTTAATACAGGGATTTTCATTATGAACTTTGCTCTTCAAAATAAAATAACAAAGAAGTTTTTAAATTTGTATAAAAATCAGTCATTAGTTTTGTATTTGAAAGAGTAAGGTTTGACAATTATGAATTAAAAACAAGTAACTAAGAGTTTATATTCGACTGTGCCGTATCTTATATACCCACCACCAAACCATCAATTTATTGTGGGACAAACTTCATAAAATATTGTACCGTAACTTCTATTTATTTTTGATTTATTTTAGTAAAATTTTATCTCAATAATGATATATATAAGAATTTTATGCCTATTCCAGTTATAATCAAGAATTTACATTTTCTTTATACTATGCAGCGTGGAACATAAAACGATTTACTTTAACAGATAATAAATTTAGGACCATGTCTGTAAATGATCCGTGTAAAATTTTGGGTCGATATCGTTATTTATAAGAGATTTATGAGCATTAAAGTGATTTTCGGAAGATGATCCGTGCAAAGTTTTGAGTCGGTACCAATATTTATATAAAGATAAATGGCTTTTTCGGATGTGGTCCTTATATGGGAGTTATGGCCAACTTTGAGCCGACCACCTTAACATTATTTATAGCAGTTTTATACGTATTTAAGTGAATTTTGGATGTGATCTATAAACAAACGTGGACCGAACTGAAAAAAATTTCGTTTTACGATTTCTTTTTGCATGAAACTTACTCCTGCTGAAGTTTGTATTGACATTCCAATTTTATAGGCATTTATGTGTAATTGAGCAATATTTCGGGAAGATTTTTGTATGGAGGCTAAGAGAAATCATGCAGCTATTATTACTATTTTCCTCATACTTTCTTCTTTTATTATAAAAACAATATATATAATATAAAATATATCAAGAAAAATGTTTAAAAATATCAATTTTTTATGGAGGTTGTCTTATATTTTGATCCATAACTCCTGTTCTACTAAACCGATTTTGCTGAGTTTCAATACGAAACTGCTTATAAACGGTTTTTTTGTAAACTTTGTTGATTTCGGTTGTGTCCTTTGGACGTGAGAGTGTTTTACAGAGACAGCAGACGGACAGACAGACAGACAGACGGACATGACTCAATAGACTTAGAGTTTCGTAATACCAAGAATATATTTACCTTGTTGGGTCTCAGATGAGTATTTCTCAGTGTTATACACGAAATGACAAAGTTATATATACCCTCATTCACCACTCATGGTGGTGGAGGGTATAAAAAGAGTGTATGTTGTGGTCGTTGTAGTATTATTTATGATTGTATTGTTAAAGACTGTTTTTTGGCAGCTCAGCTGTTTTAAACATGTTTAGTTTGGTCTATAACTTATACATGAATCGGCTTACAAGCAAATAATGCTTGTAGATTATTGAATTCTATTATGAAAAATCCTGCTCGGTTAAGAAATTGCAACCTGCACTTTTGATCGGAAAATTGTGTTCAGCGGTGAATCTTATTTCTGGTTAAATGGATACGTGAATAAGCAAAATTGCCGTATTTGGTGTAAAGAGCAACCAGAAGCATTTCAATCTGCCAATGCTTCCCAAAAAAGCACTGTTTGGTGTGGCTTATAGACCGGTGGCGTCATTGGACGGTTGAATTGCGATCGCTACCTTGCGATGATATCAAGAGGATTTGGCTGGCATGTGGTTTGAACAAGCCAGTGCCACTTTTCATAAAGCACGCATAACAATGTGAAGTGTATACATACTGTAGAGTGTGCACACAACCTCAATTTCATCTATATATATAACAGTGATTGTGTGTCTGTATGTATGTATGTATGTATGTATGTTTATTATTATTAGTGTGGGATCTAAACGGCTGAACCGATTTGCTTGAAATTTTCACACTATATTTCTGTATGTCTGGAAGGAGCTATAGGCTACTTTTTTTTAAATTTTAAGTGGGCATGGTACCTCCCAAACAAAGTTAATTTTAGAAATCAAATACTTAGGAAACTATAATAGCTATAGTACTCAAATTTTGCATGAGCAATACCATTGTTTGTTTAAATATTTGCGGAAAAAATGGGAGTAGTAGCGACAGGGGGCATGGCACCTCCCTGATGATAATTAAAAAAAAAACAAATATATGGTATACAATAAGATATATGGTATGGTTATTCTACCATCAGTATTAATATTTACGACAATAATGGGCGGACTATCAACACTGGGCTTGGCAAAAGTCCTAAATAGCTTAGGCTGCAGTTTTTCATCCTATTAGGAAACTCTTAGCTAATATAGCAAACTCTTCAAGAAATTTTGGAGGAAATAAGCCAGGCAAAAACCACGCTGGGCTAGACAACTGAAGGAAGAACAACAAAGCAAAGAAAAAACCTTAGAAACTCAACATCGGCCCAAGACCGATATTCCTCACAAAGAAAAAGAAGGTGGAAGTACGAAATCTTTCCGCTACAGAATATTCACAAGTCCAGAGGAGGGGCCATAAGCAGATCTAAGAAGCAAATGCAAATAATTGACCACAGACTGACATACGAAATAGAAGTTTCCATTCGATCACATTTAATAGAATAAGCATTTGATTTTAAAAATAGAATAATCCAATTGAAATATGAAAAATGCAAACTAAAAAAGAAGCAAAATAATTTGTTTTTATTTAAATAAAAAGATGAATAAAATTATAATGTTTAAAACATTAATTGTAAAATTTATACTATTTGCTATATTTCTCGTCATTGTTACCCTTACGATAAAATATATAAAACCATATCACAATAAACAGATTCGTTGGTAGAAAAGGTTAAAAAACAAAATAGAAAATTTCGATGTCATAGATAAGTTAGCATCGTTAAGAAAATTATTTTATAAAAATAAAATATAAAAATATGTATATATAATAAATAAATAATAATAAAATAATAAATAGCACAATTTCGTATGGATTCTATTTTTGATTCGTTAAACTCGATTCTCACTAACGCTAGGAAGGCTGCTAATTGACCCTATAGTATTGAGTACGCTGAAATCAAAAAATTTGAAGTAGAAGATTTAGAAAATAAATTTAAAGAAATTAAAGACTAGTCAGAAAATACAAAAAAAATAAGGAACGAATTGATTACCAGATACAGAGAAATAAAGAAAGTGACGCTAGAAACCCTAACAAAATATTTAGAAAGCAGACAGAACGGATAAATAGCAGTCATAATGGCAAACCTCGACAAGACATAATTACCCGTAGTGAGGAATTTGGTCCCCATTTTCACTGGAAGAACAGAGGAAATTCACACTTTTATTACAAATCTTGAGATGGTGCACGATACCATAGCAACTGAGAAGATAAACTCATTTTTTAAATTTGTATTCAATTTACGACTGAATCCAAAAGTTAGAAACAGGATAAATCAGGGAACAACACCAAGAACAGTTGCTGAATTGATAACAGCTTCAAAAAAATCATATAAATTGTCAAGACCTTCTGAACGAACTAACAAGAATAACACAAAAGGGAGACAATTTAGCTGGATTCGCGGCAAAGATAGAGTCGCTAACCAACGAATTGAATGAAATTCAAATTTCATACAATATGAGAGGCGAATTTGGTGAATAGATTATTTCACATTTGGGGCTGGTGAATTGGCCGCCTAGATCATGAGATTTAACGCCTTTAGAATATGTTTGTTGCGGCTATGCAAAGGCTCATATCTATAGGAGCAAACCTCTATATTGAAGAATTTATTAGTAAGATACCGGCAGATATGTTGGAGAGAGTATGCCAAAATTGTACCCGTTGTATGAACGATTAAAGTGTAGCCAATGTCAATATGTACATAAAATCTACTTTAAACATTGAATTATAAAGAAATCATCTTCAAATATTGAGTTATGTAGATCTTTCTAACAACTCAAATAAAGATTTCATACATTTGACTAAATTTTATGTGATTTTTTTTAATTCAAATTCGAAAGCTCTTAAAAAATCTGTTTATAGTTATATGTACACCAGCTTAAATTAAGTTGCATAAGAAATAGTAGAGAATTTAAAAAGAAAATCTATAAGTATAAGATGATATGATGAAATTTATAACGTTATCACAAGAAGATATTCTAGCAGGACTTAAGGTAAAAAGATTTGTGAAGAGCTCAAAATGCAATATACTGCACGCTGGACTGGATCGCAAAAGTTTTGGCATAAAGTCGAAATTTTCATGGAAATATTTGTTCATTTTAACTATATTTTCTTAAAGTGCATACCCTAGGTACAAGATTAAAAGTTATTTGATGGTAACCCTGAATTTTAACAAGGGGTACAAAGTCCAATCTATACGTCAGCTGTTTGTTTTCACAAAAAAAGCAGAAAAAGTTAGCTCAGCTTTATAGTAACCGAAGGGACTGCCGGTAATTAAATTAAATTAATAAATATGAAAAATAAAGATAAATTTATGTATATTATTAAAAACTAATAGCAATTGCTTTTTATTTGTTAAATGTTTCTGTGAATTGTTTTTTGTGAAGTCCTAGGAAAGAGAAAAAATTAACCAAAACACCAGTGTATAGTGGAGTAAAAACTAGCTTTCGCCAATTTTTGGCCAAATTGTAAATATGCTAAAATATACTTGACAGTGTACATTAACGTGTTATTAACAGTTTTTCACATTTGAGTTCAGTCATGCTACCCTGTTCAATGTATGGCTAGACAACAATCGAAATGAAGATGCAATTTCAAACTGGATTTTTGAACATCTTAACTCTAAAACTATGAGCATAGCACCAAAAGGTTCTGTAAAAAGTCAGCAATTTTGGACGCTTCATCCAGAAAAACTTTCCTAAAAAAACATTGAATATGACGATTATTTTGGACAGAAAAAACGATGTGGCACCCGGGCATAATAAAATGGGCCGTCCACTTTTAACATATGAGGCAGCGAGACCACGCCTTAAAAGGAAGTTAGCCACCGAACTGGCAGATAACCAAGAAAACGACTCAAGCCTTCTTATGCATGCAGCAACAGTTTCAGTTAGGAAATCAAATGAAAAGAATACAGCATTTGTGTTGAAGAATTGATTGGTCACTCCGAGCGGATCTAGTGGTATTAAAAAAACTGTTTTTGCCGGAACCTTTACCTCTAACACAAAACGAAGCTTTGGAATTTTTGCTTGATAACTCATTAAGTAAAAAACAAAACAATAATGCAATGAAAGCTCTAAACAAAAAGCAAAATTGTGATATATACCCGAGCTACAATAAAATTCAGAAAGCTACATTGCAATTGAGGCCCACGGAAAGAGCAACTACAGAAACTATGGTTGTAGTTTGTAGTTTGCTTGCAAGAACTGTTAAACAATACCGCCAGCCGAATCTTACTCTTGCAAGAAGATATTTTTATTAACTTACCGAATATTAGGAATGCCAAATTATTTATGAGCTACGGATTTGACGGATCGACTGGACAAAGCATGTACAAACAGAGATTCGAAGCAAGCGAGCCGGCTTCTCTTGACCAGTCACAACAGTCACACCACTTAAACTAGTGGATAACTTCGGCATAGTTCTGTGGATAAATCAAACTCTACAATCTGTGAGATTTTGTAGACCTTTAAAAATGGAATTCGTCAAGAAGAGCAAAGATAGCATTCTTAAGGAAAAAGAAAATTTGGACACGCAAATAAATACGATGCCGTTTGTTGGAGAAATTTTGAATGAGAGAAAGGTTGTCGTATCGTGTGATCTTAATATGACTTTAATAGATGGCAAAGTTTTAAACATTTTAACTGGCACAAAATTTTGTCAGCTAGCTATGTCCTATCTGTGGGCTGGCCCTAAACAATTTATGAAAAATATAGATACGAGCTCATCGATATTCAAACCAAAACCTGGAAGCCTTCAATATGGAATGAGTTCATTGCATGCACGGATAAGAATCTTCGAATTACTTCTTAAAATATCATACCGAATGGAATTAATAAAATGGCAAGTAAAATATGAAAAATCAAAAATTAAAGAAATAAAACTAAATATACAAAAGAAATTGTGGAAGGAAATGGGATTACATGCGGATAAGCCAAAGCAAAATGGAAGCGGAAACACAAACGATGGTAACACTGCGAAAAAAGGCTTTTTCAAATACAAAGCTATTTGCATCAGTTTTAAAATTCGACTTTGCTATAATAGAAAGGCTTCATACTAGTTTAATCGCCATTTCATATTAATTTCCAATCAATGCTATTAAGCTTAAACACTTCCGTGAGAAAACATTTCGTTTATATATGCTCAAATACCCGTGGTATCCGATCACGGATTTTGATTCATGGATCTCAAATAATATCATTATCAGCAATGTCAATAGGTTGCCTTGGCGAAAACGCTTCAGAAGCCTGCAACAAATTTTAAAAACAAGACAGGAGATCGCATGTTCGTCAGAATTTGCGGATTAATAATATGCTAGATATATTTCACAGATCAATTGACTCTTCAGATCCAATTCTTTCGAGCATTTCGCTCGGTTAGCTCAACTTAAAAAAAGGTGTTTCCCAAAGATGTTATTGAACTTTTAGTAAATTTTTGGATGATCAGTACATAATAGGTAATATTTCCCATATAGCGCCCATTTCTGAAAAACTGTTTTATTTATATACTGGGTGTAGGGTAGGGTAGATATGTCAACATAAACATACGACTTTGTTCAAAGTTGTATTCACAATCAGATAGTTGTATCCATACAATGTAAAACATACAATATCACTTGTGAATTGAACAATTCTAATGAAAAGAGTGAGGTTTGACAATCATATATTAAAAATGAAGCATACAAATGTCGATTATTTTATCAAAATGTGTAATAACTTATTGTAAAATGTGGGTTTTACATACATATTTCCATAATTATTATTTACGAAATTATATCACTTAAGGTTAAAATAATTATCTTAATGTAAAAACCAGAACTACAATTATAGTTTAATATCCCTAGACTATGAATAAATGTATGTACGTACATATATATATTATGTGAAAATTGTTATTAAATATTACCCAAAAACACATGAAGCGTGCATCATTTAAGTAGTGTATATCCTTGAATCAGTCTAAATTGTCTGGAAAGTTTTGATTTAAGCTCCACTTCTAAATATAAAAATTCATCAAAAGTTTGTATATTTTCCATTTAAATCCTACTTAACAGTTAGTTTTCCATACACATAGCGTGTGAATGTGAATGTATGACAAATTTATATGCCTGTGTATTTGTGTACAACAAAATGACGCAAACATTTAAGTACGTACTTAAAATGTTAAACCTCATGTAGTACTTAAGACCCCATGTAATTGTGTGTATATAAAACACTTTAATACAAACACATACATATATTTATATACATATGTATGTATATACTTGCTGAGTATTTAGTTATAGTCTCACAAATACTAATGTTCTTATTAAAAAATAAAACAAAACACTTAGTAGATACTTTGTTACAATTTTTTACGCTTATTTTTTCCTTATTATAATTTTTTTTTCTTCTATTTCTGTTGAAATTGTTTGTATGGCCCTCTTGACACAAGGTGGCATATTGCCCCTTTTTTGTTTCTGTTCTAATACAAACAACAAAATATTTACTTACCTCTAACATTGTTTTCAGTTTTTTTTTTCCTGTCGACATTATTATCAAGAGCATCAACATGGATATGTTCGTAATGTATGTGTCATTTTAGCAGTTTTATAAACGAGATCAATCCTAAAAGTTCCTTAAAAGATAAGGATGATATTTCTAAATTAATTTGTGTTAATATTTACTTTAATAATAAGAAATATCTACTGATGGAAAAATACTTTTATGACTAATATATATATATATATATATATATATTAATTTTAACCTCCATCCATTTTTAACACTTCCTCGCAGCTACTAAGTTACATGTATGAACATATTTATATGTTAATTGGCATTTATAACTTATAATAAACATCCCCAATATACATAAATATGTATGTGTAAAACAGTTACTATGTTCTTACTTTAAACCAATACGTTCACCACAAATCTTTACTGTTGCCAATTGTCTTATTTGGGCTCACAGAATTTTAAATTATTAACAACCAAACTTTGTTACTAAGCATCGATCAGTTGAACAAAACATACAAGAGTGTTTAAGTATGTACATATGTATGTATGTAAATTTCGATCTACTTGTTTACTTGCATTCGTACATACAACCGCTTTCAATTTGTACTCTTTTTTGTTACTAAGCGTAAAGCAACTCTCATGATCGGGCATGCAGAATTCAACTTACACAAAGCATACAAACATGTACAAATAGACACAAATATTGTTTACTAACTTACATACATTTTGTAAGTTAATTTAAGCATTGATTTTTGACATGTTTGAGCATGCATGTGCATGTACGATCTTATAATTAAGATCTAGTAAAATATGCTTATGTACATACATATAAACAAGTTTTTCGAAATAGCATAGTCAGTGAAAAACAATTGTTCAAAGTAGGAACATATAAAACAAAATATTTAAAAAATAAAAAGTCCTTTAAATAAATAAATGTAATACATATGTATATCCTTTTAAATAAAATAATTTGAAAAAAAATAAACATTTAAGTGTTTCTTTTAAGCAGAAACCAAAACTCTACTACTCATAGAACCCACTTGTATTAAACATATTACAGAAAATATTGAGTTCCATTCATTCTTGAATTTTTCCGCTTATCGTTTTAGTCCCTCTATTTTCTTTTCTTAGACTCCAAAAAACCATTTAATAGAGTTCATATTCGGAGAGTTGACGGCTACTTCCTAACATGGACTTTTTTCGAATGTGTTTTTATGATAATTTCTTCTTCGGTATAGGGTAGTATTTGGACATTAACGAACCCATATTTGTAGTTAAGATTTCATAATAAATTTTACAGCAAAATGTCTACTAATGGTAAGTCAACAAATAAAATGTTAAAATATTCATTCAAAGTTCTTGTTTAATAATTCTTACCTCAAGAGGTTGGTTTGTCTCTTTAAAATACAAAATAAGTTACCAAAATCTAAATTATATAATTATATTCTTTCTAATGATGAGTACTTTTAGTAATTTCATACCAACCTCGTATGTATCACACACACTTTAATACCATGTTTCCCAGTCTGTAATTGTTTTCGGAGGAGTGGTTGTAAAATTGTATATTCGTAAGTATAGAAACGCAACTTAACTTAAAGTGTTTAACTTTTATTGTTTTATGTTTAAATAGAATTAAGTTGTTGTTATTGTTGAAACACATGCATATACACATTACCTTACATGTTTATATAAACAATTGCAACTGCGAAAAGTTAATAAACTGCAAATGAAAAATAAAACTCTTAGAGAAGAGAAAAAGTATGTACTCGAAAATAGAGAATTGGGGTGCAAAAATAATCATATTTATTATCACTCAGTTATTAAACATTATAGTGTAAACAACAAAATCTTTTATTCTTTTCATATGCGGGAAGTTTTGCTTTACTTTTTTACCGATCTACACCGATTTTTCATGCAGGCTTGTGATAACTGTGTTCCATCGGTTTCAAATTGCGAGAGATGGTGTGTGCAGCTCAGAAGACTGCAAAATTATTGGAAGTTAATCAATATGAATTGAAGCCAAGACAGCTTGAAAGACGATTTTGCATGTCCGAAATGCCGCTTAAACTCTATAAAGGGAATCATTTTTGCACCGAATGATTACATCCGGTAAAACATAAGACCGGCCAACCAGCTGAATCGACACTACAGCCAAATAACTGTAGACCTAAGGTAATGCTTTGTATTTCGTAAGAGCAAAATATTTCTATCTATTATGAGCTGCTGAAATCTAGTGAGACCATTTGAGTACTACTGTACCGAATGCAAATGATTCATCAGAGGCGAGAATTGGCCAAAATTTGTCCGGATATAAAAGCATAATATTTCATCACGCCAGTCTGTCTATTATTTGATTCGATTGATATAGATCGCTCTGTCCCGTTCTTGGCCTCAAAAGATGAGCGGTTCTTTTGGCGCGAGATCCATAAATTACCAGAAAGATGGAAAAAGTTCATAACTTACAATGGCCAATATGTTAAATAAATTTATATTGCACAAAAGTTTTAAAACAAAAACTAAAAATTTTGAAAAGTCTTTAGAAAGTTATAATCCCAATGCAAAGTGATAGTCCCAATGCAGTAATAAATTCTGCTGCAGAATCAGCAACCGAATATCATCGTTAGAAAGATGGAAAGAGAAAAAATAAATACCAGTTTAATACACAAAAAAAATCTTGCAAATTATTGTTTCATTAGAGCTTAATTGATGGCAGTGTTCACTGTATGAAATTTTAGAATGTTTTATCTTAGGATTTGATGTTGGGTCACTATGACAAAATGACTTGGATTTAACGTATCGATTTAGGAATACAAACATAAATTTCATCTTAAAAATGTCTATAAAATTAGTTTCTAAACTGCAAATTACAACCTTATATAGACTAAACGTTAGTCATTGAAATTATCCTCCACGGCTTTGCCGATACATAAGTTGTAGTATTCCTCAAATAGAACTTTTAATGACTTCATAAAAACAAGTAAGAAAGTATCGTCGGTCAAGCCCGACCATATAATACCCTACACCCAGTATATCAATAAAACAGTTTTTCAGATATGGGCGCTATATGGGAGATATGACCTATTATGTACCGAACATCCAAAAATTTAGTGTCATGATTTCTGTGAATATAAATATTGTGTATGTTAAACTTTATCTCGATATAAATACGTTTAAAAGATTTATGGAGGTTAAAGTGAATTACGAAGAGAGACTTATATGGGAGTTTTAACTAATTATGGACCAACCATTATAAAATTAAGTGTCATACTATTTGTACATAAGAAACTCATTTTTGTTAAATTTTATTCGGAAGTGGGCCTTATATGGAAGCTACGACTAATTATGAACCGATCGTCATAAAATTCTACCATGTTATATGTATATGTACGAAACATATTTGTGCAGTATTATTTGGATATCAAAATTTTTAAAGAGTTATGCTCTTTTAAGTGATTTTTGGCAGTGGGCCTTATATGGGAGCTACGACTAATTATGGACAGATCTTCACGAAATTTGTAAATGTGATTTAGCTTCATTTATTACTCATTTGTGGTGAAATTTGTTTGCAAACCTGAATAATTCAAAGATTTATGACCAGTAATCACCAATTTTGGGAGGACATTTGTATGGCGGCCAGGTGAAATAATCGACCGATTTCCACCAGTTTCAATCTCATCCGTCCTTGGGCCGAAAAAATATCACGTACCAAATGTTATCGAAAGCTTTTCAGTCCAGCCAGCCAGACGGACGGACGGACATTACTAAACCGACTCAGAAAGTGAGTCTGAACCGATCTGTATACTTTAAGGTGGGTGTTGGATTAATATTTCCGGGCATTATAAACATCAGCACAAATCCAATATACCCTCCCCACTATTGGGGTGTAGGGTATAATAAATCAAATAATTTCGTTTGGAAACCACATTTCGACAACATCAAGATCGTCCAATTTAGGCTGAAAGAACTCTGTCATCATGCCGCGATATCTAGCACCATCAATATTTTTACCTTATCTGTATTATCTACATGGTTATATTCTACCTTAAATTAAGTTAAATTTCTTGACTTTAAAATGTTTAAATTTATTTTTTAGATTTTTATTTAATGATGCCATAATATATATAAAGAAAAATCAAAAACTTTGTTTATTAAAATTGTCATCAGCTGTTTTCCTTACTGTAACTTGTTCTAAAAGTATGAATGTTAAAAATTGTGAGTGTATTAATATTTGAAAGACAAAACTTGAATGTGTAACCACCAAGTTAATTTAAGTAATTATATGTTATCCATTAATTACTACTTTAAAATATTTTTCACTTTCATGTGAATTAATCTCTTACTAAAGTCCTTTTTACTCAGTTGTTTATATAAACCTTTGGGTGGTAAAGTATTTTATAGTCGCTCAATAAATATTTGTTGTCATAAATATTTCCCGCTTAAAGCATTCAGTATTTTTACCACTAAGTCAACATGCACGCACAGTAGGTCCCTAAAAGAGAGTACTAAAATTCTGGGAAATGAGCTGGTATTTATTTTATTTTGATGGCATTTAGATCATTAATATTTGTTGTCAATAAAATCAAAATTACTTTGAATAGAGTAATATAAGAATGCTTTGTGTTTGTGTATTTAGAAAAAGTCATAAACTTATAAGTACCATATATTTATAAGACCTGTCCTTAAAGCAATAAGTTTGCTTTCGATGAATATTATTTAAAAAGAAACACATTGTAATATATGGAGAACCCGATTCATAAATCTATTAAGAGTAGTAAAATTTTGTAATTTCTCCAAATAGCCATAATAGATATTAAATTTGTTACAAGTTTGAGCATCGCATTTTTGTGTATAAAATAATTGTTTACACGACTTTGCCGGCTGGGTAAATGAAATAAAAGTTGTCGTTTTTGTAGAATATTTGCTTATTTTTCTTTCGTTCTTAAAAACGTATGTATATTTTGTTGAAAATATTAAAATGAAGTTTAAATTTATTCAAATTTATGAGGAAGTCGAAAAAAGTGTCCTTGTTTATTCAATATGTTGAAGACCTGTTATCCAAATGATCTTACATTTTTAACTAAAATATACAATTAATTCTACATATAAAACAATTTTTTTTGTAAAGGGCAGGTCTATTACTTATTTAGCCACGTTTATATATTTTATGAAGGAAAGTAAGTATATGTAGGTATATTCGTAATGTTTGTTTGTGAGAATTTGTTTCAAAAGCTTATTAGCTAATATACATATATGTATATTTATTAATTGATGATAAGGGTCATTTATTTACGTAAGTAATAACCAGGGTAACCAGAAATATGCTCTAAAAAATGTGTTTTAAGACCATAAAATATGCCGTAAAAACGAACAATATGCTCTAAAAATTTTCAAAATATGCTAATAAAAAATTATTAATTTTTTTTTGACAATTTTTTATTAAAAACAAAATAATTAACTACAACAATTAACAAAAATTAATACATACACATACACATACACATTTTGTAAACTAAAGCACCCTTAAGTTAAAAAAAAGGAATATTTTAAATCCATATTAAAGTACTTAGGCAAATAAAGCAAGGCTGCAAAAACATTATATATATTTATATATAAAAAAGTATTATTTTTATTTTAAAAGATAGAACACTTGTCTATTTTTCAAGTCAATTATTGAAATTTACTTAAATTCAAGCTTCTACTTGAAAAATATACTAAAGAATAACTTGATTTAATCTTGAGTTTCAGTTTAGTTTACTGGAGTTTAATATAAAAATCTATACTATTTGTTAGGTCATCGTATAACATTTACTAACCTTTTTTATTTTTGAATTGTATTAAATTTGTATATAAATTGTATTTTCTATTTATTCACTTTTTCGCTCACTGTTACCACGGTAATTTGATATTAATTTTGTACAAACTAACCACTGTAATTTATTTTGGTAATTAACCGTTAGCTTTTATTTGTTTCTCACTTCAATTCTTAAACTTATGTGTTACGTTGTTGTTATAAACAAGAATGCAAGTTATTTATTATGTTGTTTTTGCATACATACTTATTAGTAACAAGTTGAATTGATACATTGGAAGTGAGAGACAAATAAAACAACAACAACAGTATGGCCTTACTTACTTACTTATGTACATCAACAATTGTTAGGCGTAAGATAATCATTTTTAGAAATAAAGAAATCATTGTTAAAGTTGAACTCTATCAAACATCATCTTGTTTTTCTTGTTGTGTATCACGGTCGCACATTCAATATATAAAAATTATCGTTGCCCAAGAAATAAAAACCATTTAGTGACATATAGATAACAATTCAAAGTCCCTGAATTGCTTTATATTGTTGCCGTTGAAGAAAAAGCTCTTCATCGTACATTTTGGCGCCCAACGTGGGGCACGATAGTTTAAAGATATATTTTTCTAATTTGTCGGTGTTCCGTGGCACATTAAAATACTTTTGTGGAAGTACATCTTAAATTAAAAGTGTACAGGTCGTGCGTGAGTTGAGAGTGGTTCGTGGTAAAGTAAATTACAATTAAAAACCTTTGTGGAAAAATAAAGAGACAGTGCATTTAAAAACATTTTAGAACAAACTGTTGTGGCATAATTTAATTAAATTAAAAAATTTAAAACATAAATTATATTTGTGAGCTCGGAGAAAAAAAAAAAAAAAATTTGCGCAACATTTTACCGCTAATTTTATACATAAAATACATGAACTTGTTCGTGGTTTCATTTGGTTCCAGTATATAGTGTAAAATTTCTGTATACCAATTTTTGTCGCTCACAATATTCTAATAAATACTTTGAATAAGTAACGCCATTTATCAAAAACGTTATTGGACAATTTTGGCATCGGATACAGTGTTACAAAATAGTGCCTCCATTTTCTTCAAATTTAATTGGACTTTTTGGTGACATTTTTTTTTATTTTTTCGATGACGTTGGAGGAAGTTAAACAACAACGGGCTAATACAAGGAAAAGTATAACCCGCATCAAAAATCAAATCGAAGCCAATGGAAGGGGTGAAGGTAAGACACTATCATCAGCTGAATTGAAGTGCCGTTTGGGAATTTTGGAGTCATATTTTAAGCAGATTTTGACGTATCAAACTCAAATCGAAAATTATGATCCTGATGACAATGGTAGGCCTGAAATTGAAGATTTGTACATCACTGCAAAAATGAATATTCAAGCTCAGCTTGGTGAGGATGTTCACAACACAACAATCTCTGAATCCACGATTTGTTTCCCTGTTAACCACCATAAATTGCCGCAGCTCAAATTACCCACATTTAGTGGTAAGTACAGTGAATACAAAAATTTTATAACGTCGTTCAACCAAGTTATTGATCGTGAGTTTAGCCTATCGAATATTGAAAAATTTAACCATTTGCTGAACTGCCTCAATGGCCAAGCACTGGAAACGGTCAAAGCCTTCCAGATTACGAATGAAAACTACCTGAAGGCTCTGGAAAGGCTCAAAACGCGTTATGACAATAGCTCACTGATTTTTATGGAAAATATAACCACTCTATTTGAACTTCCAACCATGTCCAAATACAATTGTGCACAATTACGAAGTCTCGTTGATAATGTTTCTGCTCTTTATAGCTCTCTTTTGTCTCTTGGCTCACATAGTGACATTGCTAATTCGATGCTGATTTATATAGTTTTGGAAAAAGTTGATGATGAGACAAAAAGGAAATGGAAGGATTCTTTAGATTTTACCAAACTGCCATCATGGGATGATTGTTCGAGGGTTCTTGAAAGACATTGCCAATTTTTGGAATCGGTTGATACTAACCATACACATGTGATCCCCCGTAAGCTTGATAATCAACAATCCGGTAAGTCGAAAAATAAAAGTTCAAAACCTGGCTATACCTTTACTGTTTCGAAACGTGTTTGTGCATTTTGCTCAAATATTGACCATAGAATTAGTAGTTGCCCTCGCTTCAAAGATATGGACGTCGGTCAACGCTTTGAAAATGTCAAACGACTAGGGCTTTGTCTTAATTGCCTGTCGAAAGGGCATCAAGTTAACAGCTGTTCCTCTACATTCAAGTGCAAAATTTGTTCTCGCCTGCATCATAGCTTGCTACATCGGTCTCAGCCAGCTTCTAGGCCCTCGTCCCCGGCTGCTGAACCATCTACCTCTCGTGCTGCCTTGAATCATTCTCATGCCTCGGTCCATACTCATATGGAAAATTCCTCGCCGGAACAGGTGCTGCTTGCCACTGCCATGGTTCTAATTCGTGACGCTAACGGTCGATATCAATTGGGACGAGCTTTGCTGGATTCTTGCTCTCAATTGAATTTTATTACAAGTGAATTTGCTCAAAAATTACATTTGCCTCGTATTAAACAACCCACAGAAGTCGCTAGCATTGGTAATACTCACAGCAAAACAAAATATAGGTCATCAACAAAGGTGAAATCTCGAGTTACCGATTTTGAAGTGCCCCTCTCATTTTGTATTACACCTCATATTTCTTATCAACCTGATACTGAGTTAGATGTCTCAACTTGGAACTTGCCTCCAAATACCCAGCTTGCAGATGAAAATTTCTTCAAATCGAAACGAATTGACATACTCATTGGTACTGAAACTTTCTTTGATATTTTGTCAGTAGGTCAAATAAAACTTGGTCCGAATTTGCCAAAAGTACAAAAAACACTTTTTGGATGGATTGTGGCAGGTCGTTATATATCAGAACAATCCAACGAGGCTAGTTCTTCTTGTATGCTCTCGATTGAAGAAGAGGTTGATTTAAAATTACAACGTTTGTGGGAAATCGAAGAAATTACATCTGGCTCAAAGGCTTTGACTCCAGAACAATCTGATTGTGAATCATTTTTTGATAATACTGTCCATCGTGAATCTTCTGGTAGGATTGTTGTTAAATTACCCTTCAAGGAATCTCCGGACACTTTAGGTCTCTCGCGAAATATGGCTCTGAAAAGATTTGTATCTCAGGAGAGACGATTTGCTCGTGATAGCAATCTTAAATTACAATATGTCGCTTTTATGAACGAGTATGAAGATTGTGGACATATGAGTCTAGTTAATAGCCCTCGCTTAGATGAACCTCATGATTTTATACCTCACCATTGTGTTTTCAAGCCTAATAGTACTTCAACCAAGTTACGAGTAGTCTTCGATGCGTCGTCTCCGTCATCGTCTCAAAGGTCACTGAATGATATTCTCATGGTTGGTCCAACTATCCAAGATGAGTTGTACAAAATTTTGCTTCGGTTTCGCCTTTATCGCTTCGCTATTACAGCCGATATAGTGAAAATGTACCGGCAAGTCCTTATTGACTCTCGCGATAGAAAATACCAGTACATTTTGTGGAGGAATTCGGAGGAAGAAGAAATACGTACTTATCAGTTAAATACTGTCACATATGGAATGTCAGCAGCACCTTATCTTGCCATTAAAAGTCTTCATTATCTTGCAGATGAATATATGGCTCAATACGAACTTGGCGCAAAAACTATAAAGTCATCATTTTATGTTGATGATTTCCTAAGTGGTGCAGATACACTAGAAGAATTGGCTAGAATGAAGAAAGAAGTTAATGAAATTCTAATTCGTGGTTGCTTTCAACTGGATAAATGGCACTCAAATCATAAAAGTTTTCAAGACGACAAAACTATAAAAGATCTAAATATTGAGGATTCAGCTGTTACCAATGCTCTTGGTATTACTTGGGATCAACAAAAAGATGCATTTTTATTTTCGTTTTCGCCTAAGGCTCAAATCGATGAAAAAATCACAAAACGAACAATTTTGTCGCTCTCGTCATCACTTTTCGATCCCTTAGGACTTTTAGCTCCGCTCATTATAAAGGCTAAAATCATCATGCAAGAACTGTGGATTCTTAAAATTGGCTGGGATGAATCTATCCCTCAAGAACTTCACTCGGCTTGGAAATATTTCTTCACTGATCTCAAAATGTTAAATTCTCTTGAAATTCCTCGATTTTGTCTCGCGGCTGAAGCTCATTCAGTTCAACTTCATGGCTTTTGTGACTCATCGATTCGCGCGTATGGATGCTGTTTCTACTTTCGGGTTAAAACTTCTTCAGGGAATGTTTCTGTTCGGCTTTTTACTGCCAAATCCAGAGTTGCTCCTACGAAAAGAAAATCGTTACCAAAACTTGAATTGTGTGGCGCACAACTTTTGGCAAAATTGTATGCTAAAATCAAAAACCTTTTCTCCATACCAAATCTTGAAGTTATTCTATGGACAGACTCTCAAATAGTTCGTCACTGGTTAAAGCAACATTCTTCTACATTATCCGTTTTGTTGGCAATAGAGTATCAGAGATTCAAGATTTGACTAATGGCTGTGTTTGGCGACATGTCCCAACACATTTCAATCCTGCTGATATCGTGTCTCGTGGTTCAACGGTAGAAGAACTCGCCTCATCTATCTGGTTGAGGGGCCCAGCATTTCTCACTTTCGATCCTATTCAATGGCCTCCTAATACAACAAATCGACTTTCCATAGAAAACCAACAAGATATCGACAAAGAAAAACGTAAAACTGTACTTTCCCTCGAAGCAAAATCTAATTACATTCTGGATTCAATTGAAAATTATAGCTCATATTTAAAAACTATTCATATTATTGCCTGGATGCTGCGTTTTGCTCAAAAAGCAAGAACTAATATTTTCAATTCTGATTCTGTACAGCCCCAAGAATTAGAAAATGCCTTACTTCGAATCGTTTTTAATCTACAAAAACAATATTTTCAAGATGATATACAACGAGCTCTGAACAAAAAAGATCCCCAAGGTGCTCTAAAGTGTCTTAACCCCTTCCTTGATTCATCAAATGGCTTCAACTTGCTCAAAGTCGGTGGACGTTTAGAACTTGCAGCAATTTCTGAAGGTCAAAAGCACCCCATAATTTTGCCCAGCAAACACCATTTCGTCCACTGTTACGTGCGTCATCTACACATCAGTAACTACCACGCTGGACCTAAGGCTTTAATTTCGTTAATTCGTCAGAGATTTTGGATCATCAATTTAAGAAACTTATGTCGACGCATCGTTAATTCGTGTCCACAATGCATTCGTTATCGCCCAAGGTTGCTACAACAAATGATGGGAAATTTGCCAGTGGAACGACTCAACCCTTCAAGGCCCTTCGCCAGATGTGCTGTTGATTTTTGTGGGCCAGTAAACACTTACCTAAGAATCAAGGGGAAGGTTCCATACAAAACGTACATTGCAGTATTTGTTTGTCTCGCCACTAAAGCAGTTCATATTGAAGTGGTATCAGATTTATCAACAGATGCCTTTATTGCAGCCTTAAAAAGAATGATTGGACGCAGAGGTCTTCCCACAGATATTTTCTGTGACAATGCCACCAATTTTGTTGGTGCAAACTCCAAGTTGGCTCAATTAAAATCGTTCCTTTTTGATCAAAAAAATTCAAATTTTATTACAAATTACTGCTCAAATCAATTTATTAATTTTCGTTTTATTCCCCCCAGGGCACCACATTTTGGCGGATTGTGGGAGGCTGCCGTCAAATCGGCAAAAGGTCACTTAACCAAAACCTTAATCAACACAAGGCTTACATACGAGGAGCTTGCAACTACAATGGTCGAGATAGAGGCCATTTTAAATTCAAGGCCAATTTCACCTCTATCATCCGATCCCAGTGACTGCGAAGCCCTCACCCCAGGCCATTTTCTGATAGGCGCTCCCCTACGTAGTTTGCCAGAACGTGATGTCCCGCTGAAAGAAATCAATAATCTTGAGTATTGGGCTCGAATAAGCGCTATCAAACAAAGATTTTGGAAAAAATGGTCCCATGATTATATAAATGAACTTCAGACCCGCAACAAATGGACTAGTTCAAATCCCAATATCACTAATGGTTCGTTGGTGATTGTTCAAGAGGATAATTTACCTCCACAGCGATGGCTCATGGGTAAAATCATAAATATTGTACGTGGTAGAGATGATCGTGTCAGAGTAGTCGACCTCAAAACAACAAAAGGCATTATACGTCGCCCTATCCACAGACTGGCTCTACTAGCCTCTTCTTGAAAGTGTCCTTTCAATGCGGCCGGAATGTTAGGTCATCGTATAACATTTACTAACCTTTTTTATTTTTGAATTGTATTAAATTTGTATATAAATTGTATTTTCTATTTATTCACTTTTTCGCTCACTGTTACCACGGTAATTTGATATTAATTTTGTACAAACTAACCACTGTAATTTATTTTGGTAATTAACCGTTAGCTTTTATTTGTTTCTCACTTCAATTCTTAAACTTATGTGTTACGTTGTTGTTATAAACAAGAATGCAAGTTATTTATTATGTTGTTTTTGCATACATACTTATTAGTAACAAGTTGAATTGATACATTGGAAGTGAGAGACAAATAAAACAACAACAACAGTATGGCCTTACTTACTTATTTATGTACATCAACAATTGTTAGGCGTAAGATAATCATTTTTAGAAATAAAGAAATCATTGTTAAAGTTGAACTCTATCAAACATCATCTTGTTTTTCTTGTTGTGTATCACGGTCGCACATTCAATATATAAAAATTATCGTTGCCCAAGAAATAAAAACCATTTAGTGACATATAGATAACAATTCAAAGTCCCTGAATTGCTTTATATTGTTGCCGTTGAAGAAAAAGCTCTTCATCGTACACTATTAAATTAATGTTATTATTGCAATGAACTATAAAGTATTCACTTAAATTCTCAAATAAAAAATTCTGTCTATTAAATCTTAGAATATTTTTATACATTGAAAAACGTCTTTCTACGTCAACTGAAGTAATGGGCGCAAATTTAAATGCTAATACTTTGTTCACTTCATATTTTAAAGCTGGATTTGATGGAGACCCACATAACTCTTCGCAAATACTTCTTATAACCTCCAGGCCTTTGTTTTTATCTTGAATAGATTTTACTTTGTTTTGAACAATATACT
Organism: Bellardia bayeri; assembly: GCA_950370525.1. Classification (NCBI taxonomy): domain Eukaryota; kingdom Metazoa; phylum Arthropoda; class Insecta; order Diptera; family Calliphoridae; genus Bellardia; species Bellardia bayeri. The sequence goes on along the minus strand of OX493266.1, from coordinate 43,172,934 downwards.
TAATATAACAATCAGGAACGTTGTTAATTTTTTCAATCGCATCTGTTAATATTTTTATTTGTTCCAGCAGTGTGAGGCCACTTGTTTGTAATTTTTTTTATTAAATTTACAATAAATCCATAATTAGAATTTATAGCTATGAAATCTGTTTTAGGATTTCGTAAGATTTCTTGCGCAACTTGTATTGATTGAGCATCTTCATTATTCAGCATATCTAAAACGTCTAAAACCTTTTCATAATTATTGGCATAATAATTTACGGCTTCAAGCCATGTCCCCCAACGGGTTGTAATGGGATCAGGTGGTAAAGGGAGCTAAGGATGAGTTTCCTTAAAAAGGTATACTCTACTCAGAGCTTTTAAAAAAACCTTCTTTACGTTGGCAATAACTTTATTAACGTTTTCATTCACAAATTCGATGAAGACCATGGACAATACACATCACATGTGTTATCCATGGATAAAACACTTCAATGGCTTTGGCAGCTTTTGCCATGTATGGTGCAGCATCTGTCACAAATCTTTATTAAAATTAGCGTCCAGTCTTTTTATCGAGTTGTGAAATAGCCTTGCAATGGTCAAATGATTTGTCTTATCCAAAACAGCAGTGTTAATTAAAAACTTTTGCTTGTCTTCGTTACAATCCAATATGCCAACAATGACGTTTGCCACATTTCTACCTGCTGCATCCATAGTTTCGTCTATTGAAATCCATAGATACTTATTTTTTATACATTTACGTAGATATATTTTCCATGCAATTTGTATAAAGATTTTTAGCATATTTCGACGGAAGTATAGTTTCCGACCGGCCTCTATAATCCGCAAAATTTTCAAATAACTGCTTCATTTGGGCATTTCTTATTTTACTCAATGGAATGTCTGCCGATACAAACCCTTTACATAGTTTTTCGTGGAACTGACTTTCTTTGCTCAATTGTGTATATTCAGATAGAAACACTTGCGAATTTTCTTTTTGTACCCGTCTATATTTTAAATTTATGTGTTTTGTACCTTCTATGTGTTGCTTGACTAAAAACAATTTGTCTGCTACGACGGACTTGTTGCAAATAGTGCAAAAGTTTTGAAATCTGGATACTCCCTGGTAATGTTTCTCAATTTGGGCGCCTTAGTTATTTTAATCTTTGGCATCTTCTACAACAAAAAACAAGTAAAATAATCTTCATATACATTGGTTTGCAATTAAATGTACTTACTTTGTTTTTGAATAAAGTTAAAACTAGTTTAAATGCAATAAATGTATGTATTTCCCCCGTTTATATATTTTTTATATTGCGTTTTGCAAGGGAGTAAATTCAACAAGTGTTTGCAAAACATTAAGAACTAGTAATGTTTTACCACTTGATACTTCTTTCAATGCATTTGTAATCTTAGCGATTTTACAACATTTTAACGTAAACGTTGGCGATTGGCAGTGCTGCCAACAAATAAATAAATTAATATCAGCTCAAGAGATGAGACACATATAAAACAACCGACCACACAAAAAACGTTTACAAATAAAATCAAATGATGTTTAAAAAAAAATTGACGACGCAAAAAAAAAGAGAAAAAAACTAAAATATGCCCACAAATATGCTTATATTGCAAAATAGGCTCTTTAAGACAAAATATGCAAAAATATGATTTTATGACAAAAATATGCAAAAATATGCTGTAACAAATCGATGCCAGAATTCTTAAATTGTTCTGAAACAGATAAATCTTATATTCATTACTCAATACGAGGCTAAGGAAAAAACATGATAGAGCATATTTCTGGTTACCCTGGTAATAACTAATTAATAGGAAAGCATTTTATGTCCTGATGTGCTCAAAATATTAATAAGGATGAAAATATATCAAAGCGAATATTTGTTATATGTGGTAAAAATAAAATATATACATATGTAAATATATAAGGTAGGGAGCACAAATTAGTCTATGTAATACTTTCTGAACTTAAAATTGTGTAGGGTGCTCTTTAGAAATTTAACTAGGCAAGACTTTTTTAACTAGCGGCCATTTTGTTAGCTGTCAAGATGATTTATGTTTAAAGACTTTAGTCTACGCCTATATGCCCGAAACGATTGACTAGTTAGAGGACTACATTCGCCGCGTTATTGCCGATATACAATTAGACTACGTCCGAGCAAGTCATACGCCAGAAGTCATATTTAAATTATCAGCCATGTCACAGAATTTAATTCCGTTCGGAAGTGGAATGAATTCAGTATTTTGCTTCTATAGAAAAAGTAAAAAAATGGTCCGGTGGTATACCGGACCATGTTGGAAAATTTTTTACGTCCGATAGTTCTCAATCATCGTAACATATGGTTCCAGCAAGATGGAGCTACAGCTCATACCGCAAGAGCCACAAAAGTTATAAGCAGTTCAAATCAGTCAGTCAAACTTGGCCCACCCTGTACAACCTTGTTTAACTTTTAAGCTGCAGACAAGCCACTTTGGCTTTGCAAGGTAAATAGGAAAATGAACTGTAAATCTTTATGGAAATAAATAAATAATCAATATTATTTGAGCGTAATAATACGTTATATACATAGAATTTTCTATTTGATGATTTTCCATTAATAGCTAGTCATTCTCTTATCAACTGATAAGAAGAATTTTCAATATTTTCATGATATTTATCTATAAATCTTTTAATGAAGTCATTAATTATTTTATAATCAGTTTCACTGTGAAGAAGCTGCGTAGCAAGGCATATTGATTATAAGGTAGTGTTGAAGACACAGCTGATTTTTTGTTTTGTTACTTTTGTATTGTCAAACGTTGTTTATGTTTACAAATTTCTAATTGTCAAAAAGCTTAAGTGTCAAAATTTGTTTATTATTATTGTGCTTGTGATTTTGAAAAAATAAATAAATTTGTTGTGATTTTTAAAAAATAAATAAAAGAAATAAAATGAAGTGTAAAATTTGTAGAAAATTGAAAAAATCGTGAAGCGGAGGTTTCTTCTCTGTGTCTAATGACGACCGCAGGTTTAAGTGGAGTAAAATTTGCCACATAGATTTCCACCGCTACAACATTGTGTGTATGGACCACTTTGCTTCATCACACATTGTAACTGCTGGAGGAAAACTTTTGTTATTGCCGAGTGCTGTGCCAATGTAAGTAAGTATTAACATATGTATATTTAAGTTATTATAGGTATATATGTATATTAATGATGTAATAATTACAATTTAGAATGCCAACCCATGAAGTAATCATGCCAACCCAGTTAGTGTCAACTCAAACCAATTTTGACATTGGAATACCAAACTTGTATTCCCCGTGTATTACCCCCTACGTACCCGTAAATAATTTGTTTGCAGAAAAACAAACACAAACTGAGTAAGTTGTTCTACAAAATAAATGATCAGTTTGCAAGAATTATGTATAATTTTCTTGTATATATTTTTACATTTTACGATTTTAGCCCAGTAGCACTAGATTACACGTTAGAACGTGACCAATATTTCCAGTTTCTCAAATGTCACTGGCCATGTTACTTTCATGCTTTTGTAAAAACAACGAATGTTTGTAATTTTCAGTCAGCTGTTTTTGACAATGAAAGAGTAAAAAGCAAAAACAAATACCCATTTTGTTTTTGTATTGTTGTACTTGTTGTAATGTTGCCACCACCTTATAATCAATATGCCTTGATGCGTAGGGTATCTCCAATGCTTGTTATTTATTATCTTCAGGCATTTGTTTTGTATTATTGGAATTTTCTTCATATGATTTTTTGCAGCTTTATACCAAATGAGGCAGGCATATGTCAATGTAGGTCTTATGATACTATTAAATAATAATTTCTTGTTTTTAAAATTGAGTGAATAGCGTTTGCTTAACATTGGCCATAAGGCTCTAATTGAATTAAGAGACTTTTTGCAAGTTTCGTTTATGTGTTTTACAAAACTAAGTTCTTTGTCTAAGCACATACCCACATACTTGACATCATTTTGTACTGCAATACTGTCAGCTTCAAAATTTAGCTGACGTTTTGGTAATCGCTTGGGAGAGTTATTGTAGGGAAATGAAATGGTCTGGGTTTTATTTGTGTTAATTTTTAATAAAACTGATTATAAATCAAGGATGAATGATATTTTAGGCAATGTTACATCATATCAGATATTGCCTGAAGAACCCACAAACAAATTACAAAAACTAAATAATATGATTGTTGTTGATATTTTCAAATTAGAAATTATTGCAAGTTTTGAGAGAAACAGACTTAGAACAAATGTGATAACAGCTTCTAAATGATAGGGATTACCAAATTACTTTTTCTTTAAGACCAATTTATTCATGTATTACCTCCCCATCTTATGATCTTTGTAAATACGTTACTAACATTCTTAAAAAGTTGACTATAGATTCTAAATACAATTTAAACAAAGAGTTCATTAGATAATGATGAACGATAAATAAGGAGGAAAAATGGAATATAATGGAGCAACATGCAAATAATAGAACATATCTATTTTTACGTAGTTTGAAATTTTGTATGATATTTAATTTTCTATTGTATATAAACGTTTGTAACATTTCAAGTTTTGTTGCCAAATGGATTTTTTTTCTCATAAAATTTGTATGAAAGTACCTGGGTAACTTATCGTACAAAACATGAAGTTTTTTTTTTTTGTTAATCACATAAGGGTTAAGAAGATATGTATTAAACGATAATAATTTCTCTAATAATATAATTTGTAAATTAATAAGATAATTCAAAAATAAAAGCAATAACACAGAAAGATTTTCTGACCCGAAGATACATATAAACATCATTATCTTATGTATCTACTCGTAAATTATCGGAAAGATAAGAAAAATCGAATAGTTTTAATTATAACAAATATATTAAAGTGGCTCACAAAATGTACAATACAGTAGGCAGATTATTCAGCAAAACAAAAGATACCATATATAATTTAGAAATGTCAAAAGTAGTTTATAAAATATCATGTAATTGTAATGACAATGAAACATGTAGTAAAGTAGATGTAGGTTTAACAAGAAATGAACTAAAATAGCTGGACACAAAAAACGGTATTACCATCACATTGCACAAATTTGAATTACTATCCTGACTTTGAGAAAAAATCAGTTTTGAAAATGAAAAATAACTACAAACGTTGTTATGTGTTAGAAATTATGAATGTACCAATAAATTTTAGAATTTATTTTAAAGCATATACAGATAATGTTGCTCAAAACTATAGACACTTAATTTAGAAAAACGGAAAAGGATATTAACCCTCCGTCTTACACATGTTTTGATTTTTACATTCGTAACGCATGAGTCTAGCCAGAGCCACTCAATTTTTCATATACTTAATTCAATTCAAATACAATGTTTTTAATTAAATGTTAATAATATATAGTGTATACATATGTGTTATAATTTTTAAATAAATTATGAGTAAATGTTCATATGTTAAAAGGGGAATCACAATTTTCATTATCATCAACAGAAAAATAAAGCAGAGGTGGTAAAAAGTGTAAAGACAGTTTCAATAAAATGTGTAACTTATAAATTAACTAGTTGCAGTTACTTGTTAGTATGTTTATTGGTTTTATCCCGAATTAACTGAACCTAACCTTGTTTAATAGATCTAAATAAATAATAATAAAAAATTAGACAAAAAATAATTAAAACCCAAAAGAAATATAAAAAAACATAATTTTCAATACAAAATATATATATATGGATCCGACCAGACCCATGTGTTACAAATTTTTTTTTTAAATATTTCTCCAGGATTTAAATATTTATAACGAACTAAATTGTAGAAGGGTACCTGAAATTTCAAGTCTCTTACTAAGAGTTAAATATGTTATAATAACATTTCAAATTAAAAAAGGTCTGGTTAGATTCATGTGTAATACGAAGGGTTAAATTATTTTTTTACATTTTTTGTTTGTATAATGTTTTAAAGTTTTTCATTCTGACTTTGTTTTAAAAAGCATTGTTAATGTGTCAATAAACAAAGCGAAATATCGGAAAATATAATAAACCAGCGAACCCGGCTTACTTTGCCTCGGCCCAATTTTAAGCCTTCAGACAAACTTTAGAGTAATAATATAATACAACAGCATTTTCCGCAATTTCCCATGATTTACACCAAGAACTTTCTATTTTTCCATTAAGGAATAATTTCACACAAAATTTCGTACAAAAAAATCAATTTTTCGATTTTCCGACTTTTGCGGATTTTCCAATTTTCCGCATTTCGCACTTTCTGTAATTTCCCATGATTTGCACTAAGAACTTTCTATTTTTTGATTTGGAAAGCCATTAAGGAATAATTTCATACAAAAACTCGATTTTCGATTTTTCCAATTTTCGGACTTTTCCAGAGGGATTTTCCAAAATTTTCTATCGTAAAAACCTTCTCCTCGAAAATACGAATAACTTACACAACATTTTACGGAAATCGGCCCATCCGTTGTCATTTTATGAATTACTATACATTCTTTATATATATAGATAAATTAAAAATTTTATAATTTAAATTAATAAAGAAAATTAGAAAATGTTTCTGTCATTTATTTTATGTTCAATATTCAACTAAATAATGTTGAAATCAAAATTAAATTCATAAAGTTCTAAAAAAAAACAAAAAACAAGCAAAACTAAAACTTCTATGAAAAATACAAACGCAATGTAAACACGCCACATGCACTTATTTTTTACAACATACAAAAACTTTAGGTAATGATTTTGTATGATTTTGAAAGTGTTCTTTGGGTCATTCACATTATAGACTGGTTGGCGGTGCCACCATGTGAAGCAACCCCATAAGATCGCATTCATCTTGCTGTTCTTTATTATTTCCTTTACATAGTGTGTTTGATCGTCTGTCCAGATTGCACGTTTAAAGTTACCTACTGGCCAATTTCTGTGCTCTCTTGCAAACTTTAGACATGTCTTAAAATTTTTTTTATCAAGAATGCAGGTTTTAAATTTTTTACTGCTGCGATGTAGCCAATATCGTCAAGGGCTCGTCTTGCTGACCATCGACAAACGGGCTTGCTTATTGCTATTGAAGCGGCTTTTAGTGTTATATATTTGTTTGTTTTTATTTGTGTTATCATAAGACGAGCGTCCGCATACGACCTCTGATTTGTAGTGTGGGAACAATAGAACGCCTTTTTTTTAAATTTTGTGACTACTTTAAGCTGTTTAGCTATTGAACGCGTAGAATAGCTACTTTTTGTTATTGCTAGAATATTGCCGGCAATAGCTATTGACAGTTTCTTTATTATTATTTATTATAATATGATTTGTTTTATTTTGGATAATTTGCAAAAACTGTTTACCACATGTTATGAAGTTAATATCAAACACATATAAATCTGAATATAAACTTTGATATCTTTATGCATATATATTAGGGCGCCCCGATAGACGTGGGGATAGTGTGTCGGATTATCAGACAAACAGTTGCAGGTGCGATTCCCACCAAAGACTCTGGGTGTTTTCTGTAGACAAGGCTTTGCAGAACTAAAAAAAAAAAAAAGACCACTTTTGCAAAATTGCGTACATACATGTAAGTTTTTTGTTGTACTTATTATTTATTTGCTGAAAGTTATTATTTTGCATTTTGTATTGTAAACTATTTTGTTTAGCATTAAATTTACAATTAATGACAAAAAATATTTTAAAATTTTCTTTATCAGTTTTATTTTTATGCAATAAAAAAACCAAACATGTACTCATTTATGCTCCTCCCTGTATATTGGGTTATTTTATAAGAAAAATTAATGTTAAGGTAATTCAAAGTTGGGAATTTGGAATATGTATGCATAGCATATGGAACGAAATGATGAGCAAACATTATTGCGAACTATCAAAAAAATACAAGCATTTTTATAAGAGAAAATTAATTTGTGGTTTAAAAGTACACCTAATTCTGTTCTTACGCGATAGATACGTTCCTCGAAAACTCGCGTAAAAAAAGATAGAGTATCCATATTAAATGAGGGAATTGGTTCCACGTATGAAATATCAGGCCAAATAAGATAAATAATTCAAACTCATGTTGCTTTATACACAAATATATTTTATTTAAACAAAAAACAATAGAAAAGAGAGTTAATTTAGAAAAATACATACATACATGCAATATATTTTCGTCTTTAACACTTAAATTTGACTGAATTTTTACACTCTTACTTTTAACTAAATTTATTTGAAATAAACAAGGGAAATCCCCTGTTTCGATAGTGTTGTTTTTCGTACCAGACGATTTTTAGTGCTGCCAACTATGTGTTTAATTTAAATTTCTTCAAAACCAGTGCAAGCAACGTTTTCTGGTAAAAATACATACATTTTTAGATCGCGTTAAATCAAATCTAGTCGCATAAAAAAAGAATGAAATATTTATTTGGAAACGCGTTAAATGTATTAAACAGATATTTTTGTGATTTATGCGACCTGGTTTTATTTAAACAATTTTGAAAACTACATTTCCGACTATTAGAAAAAGTTTGAGACACAATTATTATTTAACTAAAACTACAATAAGCTGCAGATCTAAGTAGTATTTGCCTGAGTCTATAAAATTATGGAGATAACTGTAAGGCTTCAGGCTTCTCTAAAAGTATAATTTTAATGAACTGTTCATTTAAAATTAGATTTTATTTGAACAAGTATTACTTAAAGAAATGGTTGCTAAATATATTTTATTTACTCTTGGTCATTTGTACAATATTTCTCACATATATTTGCTTTTGCATTAAACAAGTTAAGCTATAACTATTCATATTGCATCGATATCTATAATATATGTTATTTTTCCTGTGAAGATTTTAAGTAGATTTTCTATTGCAAATGCATTTGTCTAAGTATTTTTTTTTTTTGCATTAGATATTTGTATAATTTGTTTAGATATGCAGTTCTATAAAGTACATTATATTCATAAATTTTTAGTTTTTCTGCAGATTGCTAGAACTGTGACAAAAAAAACAAACCACAAGGAAAACTAAAATAATAATCACAAAGCTATCTGTATAAGGTTACCTCGAGGGTCGAGTACATCAGCATGAAAACAATACGTACTCATACGAGTACAAAACACATTATTTATACTTATAAACATGGAAAATGTATTATTTGCTAAAACAACTTAACAAAAATATTATCTAGATTACTGTGAGTGACAGAAGTTGAAACCACAAACAATTTTCTTACAGGAATTCTACTGTATAATTATACACACATAATAACTAATGAATTGTGTGTGAATAAATACTTGTGTCCTTAATATTATATATTGTGAAGAGAAAAAATTTAGTTTAGAAAAATTGCATTTATTTTCAAGAGCTTAATGGGATTTTTAAATATTTAAAAAACAATAAATTTTTTTTTGTAAGTAACTAAAATTGATTTTTACTTCTGACAACCACTGTATCCTATCTACAACACAACTAAATATATTATATGTGTTTAACTACATCCATCTAAGTATAGTTTTGTTCAATTGTGTGTGTACGTGTCAATGTTTTATTCATATGTTTTCTGCATAATACTAAAAGACATATTCATTTTACATTTTATAAGAATATTTTAAAGTTTAGATGTCTGACTTAATGCTCGTATATATGTATATGTATGTATGTTGTTTATTTGTAAAAGGAAAGAGTGATTTTTTCAGGGTTTTCGCGTTTAAAAAAAAACTAGTAAAATTTAGAGAACTTTGTCATACTCTCTCCAACATATTGGCCGCTATGTCATGAATAAATTCTTCAATATTAGCTTCCAGAGCGTCAACCGCTATAGACATGAGCCTTAACATAGTGCTACAAAAAATAGTCTAAACGTGAAACCAACTGTTTTCCGGACTCGCCTCTCAATTGTGCTGTTGTTTTGCTTGCTGTGTGGCATGTGGCACCACATGTCAACCAAGTTCAGATTTCACATTTTAAGCAAAAAAAAAAAAAAAATTGTAATCATCGCACAGTAGCGATCGCCATTCAAAGTAACATTCCTACTTTCGTCATCTTTGAAAAAGTACAATCCCATGATAAAACTGGTCCATAATCCACGCCATTGGAAGTTCTTGCGTTTCCATTCAACCAGAAATAAGCATCGTCTCAATTTTTGAACATAATTTTCCAATACAAAAGAGTTCGATACACTTTCTTAACCGAGCATGAATTTTGACAACAAAATTCAATAATCTGCAAACATTGTTCGTTTTTAAGTTAATTTATGGTTAAATTATAGACCAAACTGAACATGTTTAACAGTAAAGGCACCTACACACTATGTGTTTTTTACATTATATACATATGTCAAATTTTACATAACGGAGTAAAAACATGTAGTTGGTGACCTCAAAAACTTTGCTTGTGTAAAATGAATGTGGAAATACATATGTAATTTTTTCGATTAGAACAGGCTCTATTTTATTATGTTGAAACACATGTTTTCAAATGTACATAGTATATGCCAGGCGAAAAGATTTGTCGACGGTTAAATATCTGTGCTATCATTAGCTGACCGTATGAAGAATTTGCATAAGTGATAAATTAAATAATTTTTTTATCCAATTTTGATAATTTAATAACAATGATATGAGGCACTGAACACTATATTGCACCTTATGCCAATTGACCTTTACATTATGGCCACTTCTGCCTGCAGCGCAGCGAGGCTTCAAGCATCCGGTTGTTGGAGATCGAGAATACATGGCCACGCGGGGATTCTTGGTCAGTTGCCTTCGAACGTTCTCCAATCATCTGACTATATTACTCCATACACGGATTTTGATAGGGTATTCAAGGTCTTAATTCCCTCCAGGAGTGAGTGGAATTGGGGTAATCTCGTGTACAAATATGACACTAGGATATACACAGATGGCTCCAAGATGAGCTGCGGTGTTGGTTCTGGGGTCATCTGTGACGAACCTGAGGTAAGCAACTCGTATCGTCTTCCGAATGAGTGTAGTATTTTCCAGGCGGAAATATTTGCAATCATGACAGCATACACTACATAACCATAACATTAGCGGCAATATAGGTATTTTTGTTGACAGTCAGGCGGCACTCCACGCACTTAATGCCTACACAATTTCATCTACACTACTTAAGCAATGTAGGAATTCTCTGTCAAGGCTAGGTCGTCTGTCTGACATTGCCTTGATCTGGGGTCCTGCGCATAGGAATCACCACGGCAATGAACGGGCAGACGAACTAGCCAGAACGGGATCTGCCTTGGATATCTCCGATGGGGTGTCAGTAGCAATTCCACTGGGGACTATCAAAGGTATCATCTTCAGACATTTTCTTACAAAGGCTGAGTATAGATGGCGTAATTTAGACACATGTAGGATAGCCAAATTGATGTGGCCGTCTTTTAACGAAAAACGTACTATGCAACTGATAACCCGGAATAGGAAGGATATATCAAGGTTGCTGGCAGTATTAACGATACACTGGACGTTGGGCAAGCATGCAAATCGCCTGGGACTCCCTTTTAACGACCACTGTCGTAGTTGTAAGGATAGGGAAAAAGAGGAAACGGTTTTTGACCTTCTCTGCGAATGCCCAGCCCTGACACTCAAGACATAAATTCATGGGAAACTATGTATGGGAAACTATGTATTGAACAACCTTGGTGAGGTAGCCGGGTCAAAACTCAATGACCTACTGAGATATCTCACAGCTACAGGTTGGATCTAGCAAGACATAACTTTTTTTGTACACATATCAGCTACAGTATGTTGTATACGACATTAAATCCGACGAGTGGTGTGGTCTTTTAAAACGGGGTCCCTTAGACTCTACTTAAGTGTTCGCACGTAGTGAACTACCACGTAAACCAACCAACCAACCATGATATAAATTATTTAAACATTTTTGATACAATCTTCACATCTTGTATATTAAAAAACGAAAAACCTTAAATCAATATTTTTGACACCGGCAGTTAAGTGACGCTATCAAAAATGTTTGCAGCGGCTTTAACGCATTTTGTATAGAAACGACATGAAAATCTATGTGTGAAAAAAGAATAATATTTAATATTTAAGCGTATCAGCTGTTGTAAATAATCATGGCGATATCACGTGTAATTGTGCATACAAGTTTTTTTTTTTTTTTTTTTTTTTTTTTTTTTTTTTTTTTTTTTTTTTTTTAACAAACACAAACTGCGAAGCTTTTTGGCTTGTCTGCAGAAAACACCCAGAGTCTTTGGCGGGAATCGAACCCGCAACCCTCTTACTGATAGGCCGGCAAACATCGCCTAGTCTATCGGGGCACCCAAGTTGGTGACCAAAGACTAAAACCCTTATGCAAAATAACCAATTTTGACAGACATAAATAAAAACATATGAGTTGTAAACTTAAAAATACATAAGCAAAAAATATATAAGGTGTCAAAAACAGTTTTGCCAAAAAGTAAGTTGCTACAAAATCACGCTTTAGAAGCTGAAATATCACTATAAATTTCTATTAAAACAATGAAAATTTCTGATATAAAGGGCTTTTAAAAATTAAATTAGTTTTCCTGGACATTAGACATTTGTTGACATTTAACTTTATGTTACACAGATTTTTAATTTCGCTAAAAAAGAGTATACAGAATGAGTTTTTGAAACGATTTAATCATGTCCGTCCCTCTCTCTCTGTTCGTAAGCCTTGTTTTTGCGCAAAGTAGAATTTTCTGCCATTATTTTACTTAGCAAAATAAAAATGTTAATGATTTTCATTTTAGTTCTGTGCGTTTATTTTTTAACAAAGTTTTTGTTAAAAAACCCTTTTAGTTTTCTATACATAAATTGGAAAAAATAAAACCAAAATAAAAGAAAATGGTAAAAAAAAGAGAAATTATTCTAATTTAATACAAAACGTATACAAACATTAATAGAAAAAATATATGTATGTAAACAGTAGTTACTGGTATTGAATTGTATTGTCGTCATGTTGGTATTGTTGTTTCTAACAGAAAATGCCCTGAGGTAACGGTTTATTAATAGAGAATCAAACGACATTACACTTTCTAACATAAATATAAATGTAGCGCAAAAATTCATACATATATTATAAATACTCGTAGTTTATAACTGAATCTAGTTTTTTTAGGTTATAACGTACGTTTAAACGTACGTACGTAGCACAAATGAGTATATGTTACTACATTAGGGTCGGGAATTTCTGTTGGCCATTGCATTAAAAACAAATTCTGCCCGCTTTCCTTAGCGTTATTAAAAGTGAACTTCGACCGTGTTTCAATCTCTGGGCTGTTCGGCAATATTGTTTACTTTTGTATTGAAAACAATTAAATTGGGTTTCGTCTGGCCAGATCTCTGATTTCCAATCATTTCATGCCCAATATTTGTGCTCTCGGGAAAATTTTAAATGTGTCATAATTTTTTTTTATTTAATTTTTTATTGTTGAGATGTAGGCAATATCGGGAAGGGCTCGTCTTGCTGTACATTGGTTTATTGCTATAGAAGCATCTTTTGAAGCTAAACACTTATCACTTTTCAACTGTGTTGCGACCTCAGATTTGTGGTTTTGGAACAATAGAACGCCTTGAACGCTATGACCAGTGTTTGTCTAACTTTAAGCTATATAGCTACTACTCGCGTAGAATATTTACTTTTTCATTGCCAGAATATTGTCCTCAATAGATCGTAACAGTTTTTTTTATTACTTATTTGTATTATAATTTTATTTGTGTTGGATAATTTTTGAAAAGTGTTTACAGCTAAATTAATTTAAAAAAAATGTTTCAGTCATAAACAAAGCAAGCCCAAATATTTCAACAGAAGCACTTATGAAAAATTGAGCATATGCTCGTTTTTTGTACTACATACTTGATTATTTATCGAACATTATTATTGTTGATTTTGTAGAGATTGTAGTTCTCTACCTTGTTTTCTGTAATATCTATGCTTGTGTATAAATACATTATTTATGTATACGATTTAATATTATCCGCCATGTCAAATCATTTAATTCCGTTCGGAAGTGATTTTAAATCCGTTTTTACTTCTAAGCAAAAGGAAAATTTTTTTCGGAATGAAACTACTTTTAATTTGCTATGTGTTATTGTAATTTTTAATACGGAATTAATTATGCTGCCGAACGGAATTAAATTCTGTGACATATCTGTAAAAACCTGAATAGTTGTTGTTAAAAAAAAATCCCTGTTTTTCACTAATTTCTAATAATAGGTTTTAGAGATGGGGAACCAATCACCAATTTTGCATACGATCAATGTCTTTACTTACATGGTTTTTTGCACGGGGTTTCCTGGAACCAATTACCATGTAAAAACAGAATTAGGTGTATAGTATAATAATTGAAATCTGATCACAAGTAAAGAATTGGGATGGTTTCAAATTCTCACATACACAAGGGGTCCCATTTTGGGGATCTACGGAAACACCCCTGGGGGGTTGATGAGGTTAAAAATAACAACTTGTGGTTTTTACCTTTTTTCCACTTTCGCCAATGACTTATGGATAAAAAATCCATTAAAAATAATTTTTTTCTAGTGATTAGCATGTTGTTTTTACTGAACGGTTCTGTGAGATCTAAAACTTGTAAAAACTTGTTTCTGTTAAAAGAAGGATTTAAATGCTTTTGTGTAAGTTGTGAAGTATCAGAATTTTGCATTGTTGAGATTGTAATTAATTGGTAATGAAATGTTTTGCTGGGTAAATTTGCTATTTCGTTTCGATATGGAGATATTTTACAAAGTTTTTAAAATTACAAAATTTTTTTTATAACTAATACAATTTTTAATATAACACACAAATGCATATTCTGTCTTTTATGTTCTTACTGCTGCTGTGTAATCTATTTAAAACTTATTCAGTTTATTTACACTTAGTCTCACATAAAACACACAGGAAAAACTTTGTATGATCAACAAAATAAAATTACATGTAATCGAACGATTTTTCAAAATACTTACTTATGTATGGCGAAATGTATACGACTACAAATACAACAATATCTCTATGGTTTTCATGCAGTTGCCGGAAAATAAGAGCAACTATAATGTAGATGAATTTGTGGTAAGTGGTTGTTGCGGTGATGTTGTCTATATCCTGGTTTAATATATTTGATTAATATTTAACTAGTTTGTCACTTAGTGACAAATGACTTTCGATAAAAGCTTTAGTTCTGTAGAAAAAAAACATCGACGAAATAAATATACATACATATTTTATGTATAAAAAAATAAAAAAAAAAGTTCATGTACAAAATTGTTCATGAACAAGAATCAATATATGTACATATACTTGTATATCTACCTATCTATGTATGTATGTATGTATATATTTTACTTTTTTCCAATAATTTAATAAAAGCATGGCTAAAGTGAAGAGAAAAAGTGCGATGATAAGTTAAAATAGCAATAATTAAAAATAATAAATATCGATTTAAATATACAGTGACTCACAGCTTATTTTATGCAGTACATTTTCTTCTTTTCAAAGCTCCATAAAAGGAAAGCTAACAGAAACTTAAAAAAGGAATTGGTGTTATTTAAAAGAAAAAATTCTGTAGTCTAAAGGTACGTTCACACTTGGCAAATATTTTCCGAAAAAGACCTAACCACTAAGTAAAATATATTTATTTAAAAAAAAACTTCGTTTATTTAGGACAAAACACAACAAATATTTAGTGTGTCATCGTATCTTAACAAACATAAAACATTTATTACAAAACTGTAGACATTAATATAGTAAAACCAAAAATTTTTGTTTTTCTCGTTACAGCTTATTTTATGCAGTTAATTTCTACTGGTATTTCGTTTTTTCTACTTCTATCAATATCTTCTGTTGACTTCTGAGTCCGATTTTGTAACGTCAAGTGTCACAGTTCAAATGAATTCGCGTACAACGATAGAACAACGCTTCCACAGTCTAGCAAATTATTTAGCGCTTCATTATTGTAAATCGTGTTCATAACAAAAACAGAAAGGCACTAAATAAAATGTTTAATGAGCGATATATTTTAAGAAAAAATAGGAACAAATCCAAACTAGCAGCTTCAACTTCAACAACTGGCCACCGAAGTTAAAGCTTATCTGTGCAAACAATGTTGCATTGAAACTATTCGTAAAAACAGACTGTGCAGGCTAAATTTCACCAAAGAACATGTTTGCAAGGAATCTGCATTTTTGGAATTCAGTTATTCTCACCGATGGAACTAACTTTAACATGTTCCGTTCAGATGGCATGTTTTTTGCGGAAATTAAAAACAAAAGTTAACAAAGAAAACCTAAAGGCAACAGTGAATCAGTTGAAAGAACCATTTTTTGACAAGTTAAAGTACTTTTAAATTCTGAAGAAGAACTTGATGACAGAGAACCTGGGTATAATATCAGATTTTCGATTTTACCAGGATAACAAACCAAAGCACAAATCGGATATTGCGCCTACGTGACTAATGTTATACAACTGCCCACATTTAATGACACCTCCGCCACAGTCACCAGACTTTAATGTTATCGAAAATTTATGGTCAATTTTAGAAATCAGCATAAGGAAACTTACAATTTCTAACAAAACTAATTTAAAACAAGTTAGAGTGCAATAAACGTAAAAAGAAATACAAAAACTACACTGGTTAAAGGACTAGAATATCCTATTCTGTGTTTTCTATTCAGTCTTAGTGCAAATTTTATTACGATTTTATATATTGTTTGAAATACAATTTTACGACCAACATCATTTATTTCAAATGTTTAGAAATTTTATCTAATTTTGACTATTGAAATTGATGTAATTACCAATTCTTACAATAATTTACAGACTTAAGATTATTATGAATCTTGAGTATAATTTCACAATTTATAAAATTAAAATAACATTTTACCATATTCAAAACAAGTTAATTCCTGCTGAATTTTGTATTGATATTTCAATTTTATAGGCATTTATGTATAATTGAGCAATATTTCAGAAAGATTTTTGTATGGCGTCTGCGAGAGATCATGGACCGAGTCTTACTATTTTCCTCACATTTTCTTCTTTTATCATAAAAATAATGTGTACAAAATTTCATGGCAATATCTGCAATATAGAAATTTAAAAAAATTGCAAGAAAAATATTTAAAAATATCAAATTTTTAGGGATGTTATCTCACACTCTGCGATGGTTTTAATGAGTCGACGGTGGAATTATAGTATTCCGTGGAGATGAAAATCACTGCTTTTTTTCCACCGTCGACTCATTAAAACCAACGCAGAAGCCGTTTCAAAGCAGGAGTGGACACCATGGATCAGATGGTTGGTGGTTACACCTACAAACGGGCCACAAACCGATAGTCTTTGGCCATGCTTTCAATATGCTGGACGTTGCAGGATTGGCTGCATTTGTTATACATGACAAATTGGGGCATGTAACACGAAATGATAGAAGACGTATGTTCCTTATGGAATTGGCCGAACAGCTGGTGATCCCTTACATGGAAGAAAGGGCAACAAACCTAATTGTAAGAGGCATGCAAAATGTGAAACAGTCCATGGCGTTATTTGATGTAGAGGCAAACATTTCATTTATTCATTCATTGAATTCAAATTCTAAATCAATTTTTCAACTTTGGTTTTTTTTTTTGCAGGTAGCTGCAGGCCCTCCCATAAGTGACCAACCAGCCCATGCCGCATCCTCAACCAGCAGGCCATCGTGCTCACTGTGTTTTAAGTTGGATAAAAACAGCAAAAAATACGCTTTCATTGCATGCATTGCCAAAATCCGGTATGCCAACAAAACTCACATGCCAGGTACTCCTGCCTTGAATGCCGTACATAAAATGTATTGTTTTACATATTAGTAATAAAATAGCGTTAATAGCTGCCTAAGATGTATATAAATGCGTTTTAATTATTCGTTTTGTGGTTTTCCTAGCATAAAATGCATTTATAGGACAACTGGCTATGCATTTCCATACAAATCCTATGTAGGTCTGCACAGACCCGGTTATGACGTTTGAACCAAAATATTTGAAAATCTGGATTAAGACGAACCCAGATCCACAATCGGTTTAATTTTTTGCTCATTGTGTCCGGTGGATATTGCTTCAGGAAGTCATGAAAGGATTTGTCTCTAACACGAAAAACAATAAAGTTATACACACTTTTATACGCAAAAGGTCTGCACAGACCTGGTTATACCTCCGAAGGTTAAAAAAAATGTAAAAATTATTTAAAAATCCAACCTTGTAAATTCAATGATTGCAAATAAAGTACAGCTTCCAAAAAATACTGTAGTATATTTATAATAAAATACGAACAAAAACACATGTATAATTGAACAAACAAGTATGTTTAATTATTTTATCTGATTTTAACCATTTATACAATAATTGATGAAACTACAGATTCTCAACGCTTGCAGTTTATCAATTTTTAGGCCCGTTTTCTCAATGTGTCGACAAACTGCCTGTTACTAAATGTCGACATAAATTTATTAGACTGATAATATGCCCGTTAACAATTTTGGTTTTCTCAATATACCGACAGAAACATTATTTTCATTTGGCAATATCTCTAAAAATTTATATGAAAATTGTGAACTCTGTCTTCAAGTGACAAGTTGTTGACATAAATCAGCTGTTTTTCAAATGTGAAAAAATAACAAAAAATAAAATCAAAAAAACAAATATTTTAAAAAAATAAATAAAAATCCATGTCTGCCAGGTAGTTGGGTCTGGCATGATAAGCTTTTCAACATTCACTTGAAATTCATGTTCTTCGAGTTCATCCTCCATCAAATTAATGTTTATTCATCTATTAAACATTTTTTCTAAAATCTGTTTAGTATTTTTTTTTACAAAAATCAAGGTATTGCCACATAAAAAATATGAACAGCAGCCAAGTGATTGATTTTATTTGTACAACAAATAAATAATCGACAGATGAGGGATGGTTAGTTTTGCGACAGAATACAAGCAAATGAGACATTGAGAAAACCAAATTTCTTTAATCGGCAGTTAAACTTAATAATTGATTAGCATTACCCGATTTGATTAAAAATTTTCTTTATTCACCACACGTTAAGAAAAAGTGTAAGTAGATTTCTACGAATTTCATTCTCAATAACGTTATTTGCAATAGTTTACTGATGTGGTTGCTTCGCCTTTGGAAGGTTTGTTAGGTCCATCTTTAAAACTTAATACACCAATTTTTAAATATAAATTTCATACATATACTTATTACTTCAACGTTTGCTCTTCACTGTACGGCTAGTACGTGTGCACTTGCAATAACAAAGATTGCCTTTATATATAAACATATACAAATACAATTTTTCTATGTGTAAATATATTCCTAGCGGGAAATAGATACTTAAAAGAGGCCTTCCAACAGGCCTTATTTTGCAGTCACAAGGACTATCAGTCGCATTGCAAAATCGTGTAAATTTTACACGGCGTGTCATCAGTAATTAAGGCTCGCTGCTCATAGAACGCCTACTTGAGAAGGACAATTGGAAGGTCTGCCAAGTAATGCCTCATAGAAAGCTTAATTAAAGGTCCGCTAAATTAAAAATTTCATTAACGAAAATATTGTTTATCAATTCAGCCAAGACTTTAAAGAAGGGTTGTAAATTTATTTTAAATTAACTAAAAACAATCAAAATGACTTATAAGCTACACCACTATAGTGGGGAGGGTATACTGGATTTATGCTAATGTTTATAACGCTTAAAAATTATACTCTAAACACAAACCTACTTTCTAAATCGATTAAAGGATGTCCGTCGGTCCGTCTGACTGTCCATGTAAATTTTGTGAGTATAGGTCGCAATTTTGAAGATATTTCGAAAAAATTAAACGTGATAACTTTGTTTGATCCACAGACGTTTGGGAATGAACTTGGTTGCAATCAGTCCATTAAGTCACATAGCCCCTTGGAAATGCTTTGTTGATATTCTTTTGAAATGCAAGTTTGAATGTGTATGAAACGCCTTCTAGAACACCTTCTACGAGAAGGCATAATGGAATAAGTATCGAATCTTTTAGAATATGTGAACAGGTCTTCTGTCAGGCCTACAAATGGAGGTACTAAAAATTGTTACCGCTGGGGTTGCTTACGTTATTGTAAGTGTACCGAGTATATTTGTATGTATTTGATTAGATTTATATGTGTCTAGGTGGCATGAAAAAGAAAGCACAGAACGATGTTTAGTAAACCAATTTAATGTGGTTTGTTGCTCTACTTGATAGTAGATGTACACGTCGTTGTAAATCGATTTTCTTTTACCATCTTAATGGGATAATTTTAAAGTCATTTAAAATAAATACACAAACATACATATAAAGTCTGCAGATAGTGACGCTATAAATAGCAGGTCTAAGATGATATCTTAAAAGCAAAGTTACAACAGTTTTAATTAACTTAAACTAAGTTTATACATCTTCAAAATTAACTAAGAATATGATAAAAAAATAATGATTTCCAGAAAGTCTTTATATGTGCTCTTATTAGTCGCAAAACTGTTAAATTACACATGCTGTAAAAAAAATTGCTTCTCAGTAGAAACTTAATTATGTGACTGTGTAAAACAAATTTGACTTCCAAAGTAGTTTACCTTTTACTTTGAAAGTAAAAATTTATTTTACATGTGATAAATAAAGAAGTAATATTTTTTTAATGTAAAAATGCTAATTTTAAATGGAAGTGAATTTACTATGAACATATGTAAATTGATAAAGTACTTTTAATAGATTACTAAACAGATAAAAAATAATATAAAATCTGTCATCATGATCAGAAGGTCTGCCATGATCAAGAAATTAGAAAAGTCGTAATGTGCTCAACTCATGATTGGACTTTAGAGTCAGTGTTGTGGAAGCATTAGGAACAATTTTAGATAATGATTGCACAAGAGAAGGTATGTAGCCATCAACAAAGAATATTTATGAACATTTTTAGTTGCCTAAGACTATCCTGCAATGTCTTCAGTATACAAACATAGCTACCATTTTATAAGGACACAGAATGTATATGTATGCCTTTGTGGGTCCAATATTTCAATGTGTTTTATTTTGGTTTAATTTTGACTCAATGCCGTATTTCAAACCAATCATGCAATTGCATAAGCACATCGCAATGAAAAGCAGAATGGAAGGCGTAATGAATAGCAAAACTTGATCATATGTAAAAGAGGATGTGCTGCAGCAACCCAAAATAAAATAAGTAAGAAAGTATAGTCGGTCAAGTCCTACTGTATAATATCCTACGCCCGGTGTGTGTTCAATTATAGTTTTTAAGAAATGAGGGTTATATGGGATCTATTAAAAACCGATCATTAAAATATTTGTGGCATGAATTCTGTGAGCATAAATAATCAATTTTATAAAAGATTTATACTTGTTTAAGTGATTTTCGAAGTGGATCTTAGATAAGAAGTTTGACTAATTATGGACCGACTATTAAAAATTTAGATGTCATGATTTTTGTATATATTCTGTAACTTATTTGCGTTGAATTTCATTTGAATACAACATTTTTAAAAGATATATGGTCGTTAAAGTGATTTTAGTTTTGCTGAATTTTGTATGAATACTGCTTTTACATAATCAATTATGCAGCGTTGAGTCAAACTTCGGGAAGACAATTGCATGGGGTGTGCAAAATTGCATGATATTGCCTTCATTATATTTTAAGAAAATAACAAAAAATGCCTGAAACTTTGTTCTATGACTCGGATTCGCCTACAGCGATTTGGCTAATGTTCAATACCAAGTATTTCGGCGAAAAAAAGAATGTTCGTTAAAAATTCCATTGATCTAAGTTTTTTTCGAAGCTCTATTGTACCTTCAATACACGGTCAGACGGACATGGCTAGATTGAGAATCTTATAAGGACCCAGAATTTACATACTTTTTGGTTCTACTACCCATATTTCGATGTGTTACAAATGTAATTACAAACTTATTATTTGTTATTGGGTATACAAATATTATCTGTTTGAAGAAATTATAAAGGCAAATATTTACACTTGGCAAATATATTACTCAAAAAAGCATAACCACTTGTTTTAGCACAAATTTATTTGACGTTGTTTATTCTTACAAGTGTTTTGCAAGATCAAATAGCATCAAAAAAAAATAAAATTTAATATTTGTTGTGTATTGTCCTAAATAAACGAAGTATTTTTTAAATAAATTAATGAATTCAAATATATTTTATTTAGTGGTTGCGTCTTTTTCAGTAAACATTTGCACAAGTGTGACCGTACCTTAAGAAACATTATGCAAAATTCACGGCGTATGATTAATATCAATAATCGTTTATTTATTATACGCTAAAAAATATCAAAATTATAGTTCACAATTTTAATGTATTTAAATGAACAACATGATTTAAAAAATTAATATGAATTGCTAATTACTTTCAGTTCAATTTTCTAACTACCACATGTACAACACACAGTCGGGTAGAATCGAAATTTTTTGGAATTATATTTGATACCGGCTGGTCTAATAAAGTTGAAATACATGTGCGTTGGCAAGGAGCGCTTGAATTTTAGTTTTGAAAATGGACTCACACACCTTCAAAAGGGGGTGCTGTTGGGTATCAAAATAGGACACCTTTGGCCCGTAATTTTTGTTATTGTTATTCATTCTTTTGCTTAAACGTTTGAATTTTCCGAAAGTCCTTATCTAGATCTTTAAAAAACATACTTGCAACTTTTATGGTTTCGTGTTATATGCATTTGAAAATTAAAATTTTGCCAAACCCTGGTCAAGATCTTTTTGAATATCGCTAAGAATAATTAAACGATTTTCCTCAAATTATTTTTTTTAATTAAACAATAAAATATTAATTTTGAGGTCAAAAATAATATATTTTAAATTTTTTGGAGAATAAGTACCTTATCTCTTCTTTCTTAAAAATCAACTTTCTAATCTTTACGTAAATCATTTGCATATAAACAAACAAAAGTTTATATTCGGCTATGCCGAATCATATGTACCACTAGTGCTATTTATTTATACTTGAAACGAATTTGTATTACATTTTGTTTCGATAACAATACCTATACGAGTTGTTTTATTTTTCGGATCCCTTATATGAGATCAATTACATGGGATGATCGTCATAAAATATTTTACTGTATTTGCGTCTTATGGTGAATTTCATCTTTTTTATATATTTTGGAGTTTTTGGGTATTCCAGTTATTCTGGGAAATAGACTCTCTATGGGAGCAATGGCTAATTACGGACTGATCTTTTACTTACATACAATTACATACTGTGGTCTAAGCTTTTCGGAATTGGCATCTATGGCCAATTATTGGCCGAACACTATAATGTTCCTAACTATAATTTATATATATATATATGTGAACTATTTGTATCGGATTTTAACTTGATGGTAATTTTCGAAAGCGATTTATGAGCATCTAAGTTATTTTGTGAATTGCACTTCATATATACCACCCATTGTCCAGTATGGACAACATGTCGTTTTCTGATTCTTCTTTGCATAAAACTTGTTTCTGTTGAATGTTATATGAATGGTGCTTTTCAATAGGCATTTATGTGAATAGAGCCTAATTCTGGGAATACATCTGTGTGGGGGCATAAGGGTATCTTGTACCGATTAGCACAAAACGTCTTCTCTCTATAATATTAATAAAGTGTACAATATTGTATAATATTGTCTGCATTATAAACTTTGATCTATTACTTGACTCTTACTGGACTAATTTTGTCCTTTTCCAATACAAATCATTTCGGTGAAACAAAGAATGTTTGGGAAAAATTTTATAGTTCTATGTGTTTTTTTTTAGCTCTATCGTGGATTTAACAGACGGACGTGGTTAGATCGTCTTAGAATATTATAAGGACCCAGAATATATAGATTTTTGGTTCTACGGAAAATGACAAACTTAAATTACCTCCTTTTTGGTGGTGTGTATAAAAGATACGCTGTTCCAAATTCGTCCTATTTTTTTATCAAAAAAATATAATATTTTAGCTTAAAATTTAGAAATATTTTGAGATTTCACAACTGCAATCTTGAAAGGTTTTTGGGGTAATTTCTTCAAGTTTTTAATCCGAATAATTCCAAAGTAAAATTTTATTCTACTCAGACAAGTAGTTTAGAAATGCCAGATTTATTTAAAAATTTTGTGCCACTGTGCAACAGTAATATCGCCAAGGTAACTAGATAAAAACTCATTAGAGTGCTCCAAAAATAGAGAACGTACTTCTACAATCCATATAGCAATACAAAAGCTTGAAATTTTCTTACGTTCATACAATCTTGGAGCACTCTAATGCTCATTGTACCACCACATATACAGACATACATGAGAATTCAATTCTTGCCAATAAATAATTGCTGCATTAAGACGCAAATCTAAAACAACAACAATGACATCAAAAATAATGTTAAGAAAAGTACCTTTAAGCTGTTCCACAAGCAGACATGCAAATACACACTCTTACGTTCATACTTTTAAACGACACAGCACATGACAGCACAAACACTTAAGCATATGAAGGAATATTTGTTAAACGAACTGATGCTGTGTGTTGCTTAGACACATTGACGACAACACTAAAAACAGCATCATTGACACCAGAAACAGAATGAAAAATACAACAACAACAGCATTAGCACCAACAACATCCATTTAAAATGTGACGTAATGAATGAATGAATATTCACAATATTATCGCATTTTCCATTTTCCAATCGAATAAATTCTGTGAATTTTTTCATTTCGGCATCAAAGTATTGAAGAAAATTTTTTATTTATGGCTTCAAATATAAAAGGACTTTGCACAGACCCATATACGAGCATATTAGATTGGGTAAGGTAGTTATTTCTTATTCTAAAGTGTACAATTTAGCTCCAAGTAAAAAAAAAAATTGCATGTAACTAAAGGTAAGGTCACACTTGACAAATATTTGCCGAAAAAGACGTACCTCACCACTAAATGAAATATATTTAAACTCATTTATTTATTTACAAAAAAGTTCGTTTATTTAGAATTTTATTTAATTCTGTTTGATATTGCAAAACTCTTGTGAGAGTAAACAAGGATAAACAAATTTGTGCTAAAACAAGTGGTTACGCTTTTTTGAGTGACATATTTGCAAAGTGTGACCTTAGCTTTAGTATACAGAAAATATAACTTTAATATTCTTAAATTCAAGAAAATTTTTGAAACTGTTTAATGATTTATTTAGTCTTTTTGTTTATAAAATATACAATGATTCACCAAAATATGCTAATTTTATTAGCATGTTTTAAAATCATACTTTATTCTACCATAATCGTTTCCGTCAACTTAAAACTACTTTCTATCCCATCCAATAATTGTCTTTATGCTGCAAGAACAGCAATTTACAGTAGATGCAACTGAATCTATAGCAATATTTTACAATAGACATGCCCTTAAAAGAAATTTCTTTAATTTATTCCAGCGTTTCATGTATTGTAATACAATTTTACAATTGCTGGTCAAATTATAAAACCAATTGATATTTGATTTCAATGTAATGAAGCGCCATATTCGAATCTGGGATTTGTTTCAGAAAATTGATTTCGTTATTTATTTTAGCATTGACAGCACTGCGCTAAACGGTTTGGCTACTAGGTATGATTACGAGTGAGACACAATTATATATTATAAAAAATTATATATTCTGCATATGATTTGTATATTTCTAAATACCTTTACAAATCTAAGTGAACATCAGAATAGTGTTACTATAAAATAAAATACTTTTAACTACTATGAATGATGAAATCACCCTTTTTGTCACAATTTCAAATTTGATTTTAGATAATTAAAAAAAGAATGCCTGCAGGAACTTTTCAACATCGATGTCACCACTCTTCAGAAAAGTTTTCGTGTGATTTAGTTACATGCTTTCATTCAATACATCCACTGCATCTAAGAAAGAAATCTGAACTTCGTAATACAAAAAAAAAAAAGAATTATCCCCAGCATTTCCAATTAAAGAATATTGATCTATTGTCAAGGGAATGTAAAAACGAAGTTTAGTTCTTGTCAATACAAAAATGAAAGCAATTAAAATGAAGATTAATTTGTGTTTCAAAACTAATTACTAGACACAATATAATTAAAGAATTATCCCCAGCATTTCCAATTAAAGAATATTGATCTATTGTCAAGGGAATATAAAAGCGAAGTTTAGTTCTTGTCAATACAAAAATGAAAGCAATTAAAATGAAGATTTATTTGTGTTTCAAAACTAATCACTAGACACAATATAATTAACCTTTAATTAGGCGCATGGGGTCAGGAGAAATTTTTATTGAAAAATGTATACGAACATTGTGTTCGAAGCGAACTTGTCTCTGCTGTAGCTTCATACAGAAATTAGTTGCGATTAGATCGTTAAAGCGTACAAACATATCGCTTTACTAATACGTGTTGATCCCATGCGATGAATAGTGTAACTTTTTTTGATCGTGGTAAATATTAATTTTTGTGATTTTAATTACACTGTTTATTTGTTTCTTTAACTATTTGTGTAACAATAATTACATTTTGTCCACTTTTTGTGTTCAGTTTCAGAAAATGGATTCAGAAAAAACAGATACTACAATGGATAGAAGAAGTGGGCGATGATGAGTTGGATATTGCTGGTTCTGATTCAGAAAACGACATAATTGTAGACATAGAGGAGGTAATGTCACAAGACTCGGAAATAACTAGAAGACATGGCAGAAGGACATGTCATTGTTTCTGAATTGTCAGATAATGCGCAAACAATATAAAAAAACAAGCATTACTAAAATGGCTGATGCAGTAAATTAGCATCAGCAGCGCAAACTAATCACAGATGGGCATCTGATGCAGCGCAGTGATGCATTTCCGAAAAGTCTCATAGTTATTAGTCTATCTTGTTGGCTACTTACAATACGATTAGCCAAATAGTAGCCAATTACGCTGCTTAAGTTCGGCCATTGAGTGATACTTAGAGGAAAAATATTCTAAGCTGAAGAAATTATGTCTGATTTGTGACAGTTAGCAATAAAATAACTTTGGAATATCATCAACACGAGTTAACGACAATTCTATAATGTTATCTTAACATCCAAACTATAAAATCATATAATTAGAGTCTACGCCGAGTCATATCAAGAAGTACCTTCGACCATATGAGAACATGACATACAAGAGATATGTGCTTATATCCATTTGATTGAAGCCCTTATACGACAGCATATAACTAATATTATATGTACACTGTGTTGCACTACTATAATTACACTTGATGTTTGCTATTTGTTATAAAATTACAAATAGTTTTTAAAAATATGTAAAATTTGTTTAAGATTATAATGTCTTTTGATCCAAAATTTGGGAAAGCACTTCATTAATTTTTTCCTTGTAAGTGTTGTATAACTATAATTACATATTATGACAAACAACGAAGAATAATAGAAAGCAAAACTATAACTGTTATTTATTCTTATTGTGCAATTTTTCACAATCTGCAATAAAAGTTCAAAATTTTGTTTATATAAAAAGTGGCTTGAGATATCGAGAAATTACCAAAAAAATATATATTCCGTTCAAATTTTTCAATTAATCTGGATTATTATGGTGGCCCGAAAAAAAGCTTTCTACACGAGACAATTGCAGAATTATAAGATGTGCCAGCAAAACAATGAAGAGTTTTTGTCCGATTATTAATTAATGTGAGGTAAATGTAAACCACAACTACACTGGAAAAAAATCCCAGACTATTACACGACAAAAGCTGTTTTCTCCGCCAAAAAACTGCTAAACTTGAATTCGTTAGAAGACTCTTACAAACTAACTGAAAACAGGTAAGCCGATAATCTTTGTTAATAGTTGCACTATTTAAATATATATTTGTTTAAGGTCAGAAAAATTTCAATCTCGACGATTCAGATATTGGAGAGACCTACGGAAGGAATCACGATATTTTTCAATAAGAAATTTAAGGGGCGATTCTTTGATAGAATAGTTGAGTTTTTCCAAACTTCAAAATGAATTCTTCTGATTACACAAAATTACGGAATGAGAAATTAGTGCCATTTTTAAAAAATATTGATGGAAAATAATTTATTGTCAAACGTTTGGGGAATATTAATTAAGCCGTCAAATTAATGATGAAAACCGACAATATAAAATCATATATCAACTGAAAAGAAGCTGTTATCGATGCTTGAGGATCTATATCGGAAGATATAACAGTATTTACAGTATGCCTGATTGAATCTTTGAGATGATTCATATGTATTTATATTTATGCAACGCAGTGTATATATTCAATAATTTCCATTCACCGCTGTTTGATGAAAATCGTTTCACTTTTCTCCAGTTTTGATTAATACGGGCAGTTTTAATATTTAACTAACAGCGCTTTATATGAGATTGTTTTTTGGCAATTTTGGCTAAATCATGTGAAGACCTGTGACCAATCCAAAGCCATTGGCGTTTTAATTTCAATATTGGTTGAAGTCCAGCCATAGCTTCGTGTTTTGTATGGTGTTAGGACGGACGAGGCGAGTAATTAACACTTCAATTGAATTTTAGTAATGTTTTGCATTATTCCAAATGCATACAAGAGCACTTATCTGACTCAAGCGTATAAAGCACCAATTTTATTGTACGCGGATATGGAAGAAGATTTCCATACAAATGGAACGGTGCCAAACACTACATAACTGGTGTCTGGGAAACCCCTATACTGAGACAGATTAGTACACTACCAACATGTCAATCCTGAAATCTGCTTTAGCAGCAACATACGGATGCTTAACTTGTAGGCAGGCAAAAGAAAATGAGCTTCGTCTAAAAAATATATATTTTTCCAGAAAAAAACAAGCGGGTTGTTCTCGAATGCATTCCATGGAGAAGTGAATAGCTTTTATTTATTCATTAGTTGCACCTTCTATGGCTTCAAAGCCCAACTTTTATATACCTTACTCAAAATTAGCCTTATGATCGTTGCGAGCCAGTCAGCTGTAATTTATCGACCAAATTCCTAATATGTGGCTCAAAAGAACGATTTACAGACAATTTTAAATATTTTTGAAGACGATTTTCTAAAGTAATGTTTTTATTTTTAACCAAAAAGATTTTCCAAAAATCAAAGTAATCGTAAGTTTGTTTTTATATTTTAGCTATTAATAGAATGGTTTTGATTTTCTATACAAAAATTTCCATTATTGGATCTGGTGATTCCGAGTCCCAATTATATCCAGCACACGGACAGATGATAAGATGGAATTCCTTAAATTAACCCCTTTCCTGTCGCCGGTGATGAAAAATATATACAAATTTCAGCTCAGTAAACCAATTGCAACAAATGCACATATTTCATTTCAAAACAGGAAGCAATTCTTATTAAAAAGATTGATAGAATTTTTACATTGAAATTGTTTCGGTGTTCACATAACACAGTTCTTATTGCTTAAGTCGCTCGTATGTTTATTTGACAGTATACACATTTGCATACATATCCCCTCACCCCGATATCCCAAAGACTGAGACCGAAAATAATGGGTCCATTTTAATGTTAGTGGTTAACTGGCACCATTTACCATTTAAAATTAGTTCTTTGTTTTATATCACTGAGAGAGTGATTTATAAGAGAGCATTTTAGGTTTGTGGTTAAGAGAAATAGAAAAGACAATAACGGAAATAATCAAGATAAGTGATTTATAATTAAATTTTTTTCGTAAAGGTCAGGTTTTCAATTTTATTTTCGAACTTTTAAAAGTAATGACAAAAGTTCATTTAATGCAAACCACTGAAGCTTGAATATACAATTCGCTTTTTTTACTTCTTGCCCAATATTGGCACTGCTTTAGTTCATTTCATATTCATTAAATTTATAGTTTGTTAAAAATTTAAAAAAAAGAGGCTATAGACTATAGTATGTAAGTAAAAGAGAAATATTGTTAATGTTTATTAAGATCAACCACAATTGAAATAGTTTGTCTCTCACCAAAGCAACAAAAAACAACAAAAACTTCTAAAGGTTATACTAAACCATGTAAACAAAAATTATTTTATAGAAGTTATTTTGTGATTCATTTTTAAAAACAAAATATAAGTCACAATTTTGATTTTTGATTATATGGACGAGTTATTTTTGGTATCTGCTTAAAGAATTGTTTCGTGTAAATTATATGGAGTAACTGCATCAAACAAGTAAAAGAAGTACAATAATTTAAAAATGTTTCTTTAAATAAGTGCGGGCTTAATACAAATATGCACAGTGTGCATTGCACACACGAATAGAAACATAACAAGTTAGAGCGCTGTATACGGCTGTGCCGAATCTTTAATACCCTCCGACTAAACGTAATAGGAAATATCGAAACTATACTGGTAATAGCACTAGAATATCCTTATTTTGTGTTTTCTTTTCAGTCTTAGTGCAAATTTTATTATTATTTTATATATTGTTTGAAAGACAATTTTCTTACCAAAAAAAAAATAATTTTTAATATGTTGACATTTTATCTAATTTAGACCATTTACAATTGATGTAATTACCGATTCTCAGTTTGACTAATTTTCATAAATTATTGACTGACAGATACAAAATCCAGTAGCATAATTGCCGTCTAACCAATATTAATATGATTTCTGGATTCAAATTACTGATCTATATAAAAGTTGGTTCGATATCAATATTTATTAGATATTTTTTTGGGTTTATTTGTTTTTCGTTAATGGTCCTTATACGGCAGCTATGAAAAATTATGGGCCGATCTTCTTAAATTTTGGAACAGAATATTAAACGTTGAATTTAAACATAATAACGGTATATTCAAAATATATATTAGTACTAGCTGACCCGGCAAACGTTGATTTGCCTTCAAATTTTATTTTTATTGGAAAATGAAACCTTTACAATCGGTCTATTATAATAAGAAAGGCCACCAGTGCCATTTTTGAAAAGGGGCAGTGTAGTTGAATAACCTAGATATCCGTGCAGCGCCATCTGCCGGGCTAGTTTGTGAATATAAACCATCCAAGGTGGCACCCAAACGCAAATATTCAGTGACATACACACGTACAGTAGAATTATATACATAAAGAAGATTTGTAGGGGAGGTACCATGCGTCTTTATCAAATCCCGCCCATATATGCAGCAGCACTTAAAAAATGCACACCAAACCTGCTAACCAAATTTTGTTCAAATGCCGTTATCAGGAGCAGAAATAATAGATTTTTAATTTGTGGTTTGTATGGAAGGTACCATGCCCCTTTGTCCAATTGGACAAAAAAAATTATGCAAATCAGTCCAGCCGTTTAGGAGGAGTTCAGTCACAACACACGTACAGTAGAATTATATATATAAAGATTAACGTGAATTTCGGAAGTCGACCCTCCATATAAGGTCGACATATTCAAATATGGACCGATATTCTCAAAATCCAGCAATTTCATGGGAATATCTGCAATATATTTTAAAAAATTGGAAGAAAAATATTTAAAAATATCTATTTTTTATGGAGGTTGTGACAAATTTTGGTCCATAACTCTGGTTTTACGATAACAATATTGCTGCTTTTCAATACCAAATTGCTTAGGAGAACTGTTAAAGGGTTTTTGTAAACTTTGTTGATTTCAGTTGTGTCCTTTGGACGTTAGATTATTTTGCAGAGACAGACAGATATGTAGACGGACAGACGGACATGGCTCAATCGATTTCGTAAGGACCAAGAATATATATACTTTGTTGAGTCTCAGATAAGTATTTCTCAGTGTTACACATGGAATGACAAACTCATTCACCACTTATGGTTGTGGAGGGTATAAAAACCCATACATACATACATAATATACAAGAATTTTTTTTTTTTTTTTTTATGTGATTATGTATGTAAATTTGTTTTTTTTTTTTTTTGTACACAAGAAAACACAGACGCAGATACATATACATATACATTCATACACAGTTGCGGCAGACTTCATGTTTGTAGATTTGACTTGGATATGTATGGAATAGTAAAAACTGCTTTTAGCATTTTGAGCAAACTTGCTGACTTTATTCTTTGGCCGAGAAAGTTTGACATTTGAAATTGATTTAAAATTGATTTTCAATGTTGTGATACACAACTCTTCCATTTTC
The DNA here is from genome assembly GCA_950370525.1 of Bellardia bayeri. Lineage (NCBI taxonomy): Eukaryota > Metazoa > Arthropoda > Insecta > Diptera > Calliphoridae > Bellardia > Bellardia bayeri. The sequence goes on along the minus strand of OX493266.1, from coordinate 43,140,839 downwards.
TTTTCCAGATTTAATGTTTTCTTCAATTAAATTTATTTCCACAAAATAGAAATTCAATTCAACATTATTTGTTTATGTTTAGAATTTGTTTGCAATTGCAAGCAAAAAGAGACTAGTAAGAAAATATAGAAAGTTTTTAATAAAATGTGCAGTTTATTTAAGTGAGTTATATTATGTTAAGGGGAATATTGAATGACTTGAAAATGTTTCATTTGATAAATGTTTTATCTATGACATGCTAAATAGAAGACAATTTAGATTAAATTATAATTTTATTATATTTGTAACACCCAAAAATCTAAGGCTAACAGATTTCCTAAAAGCACTTACATACATACGAGTATAAATAAATCTGTAATAAATATTGTTACCAATATTATACATTGCGTGTATAAGGGGGTTAGGAGAAGTCGTAGACCAATTCCTACCATTTGTTCTTCTATAATAAAAATAAAGTATGATATTATCTTATTTGTATATGAAGAAAATAATAAAGAAAACCTGAAAAATATCGATATTAAAACTTCGGTCTATAACTCGGTTAATACTGGACTGAGTTTGCTTATTTTCAATACCAAACATTGCAGTGAAACAGAGAATCTTTTTCCTCGAAGCTTTATCGTGTCTTTAACACACGTCTTTAAGTACCCAGAATATATATAATTTCTGGTTCTACGATCAATATTTCGATGTGTTGCAAATGGAATGACAAATAAAGAAATATTTCATTTGATTGTTATACACCAACTCTGAGGAAATTAAAAATAGTATTTTATAGAAAATATTCAAAAACTAAATGTTAAATTTTAGTTTTATTACATAATCTCTTTACACTACTACTACATTAATTAATTTTTTTATGCCTTTTGATTTACCTGATTTTTTAAAGTTTGTAACAAACAATGTACCAACAATTTTAGGTTTATATCTTTATTACTTTTTTCTCCACAGACATTCAAAGTTGAGCTATATGAATGTGTTTCAAATGACCGTCTTATACTATATATGCTTCTTTCTTTCGCTTCTTGCTTCAAAAATACTCTTATAATGACGCTATAATGATTATTAAACCCCCCACCACCATGAGTGGTGAATGAGGGTGTATAACTATAAGTTTGTCATTCCGTGTGTAACACTGAGAAATATACATCTGAGACCCAACAAGGTATATATATTCGTGGTCCTTATGGAATTCTAAGTCGTCTGAGCCATGCCCGTCTGTCTGTCTGCTTGTCTGCACGTCTGTCTGTCTTCTGTGTAAAACACTCTTACGTCCAAAAGACACAACAAAAATCAACACAGTTTACAAAATCCAGTTTATAATTGTTCTAGGCAGTTTGGTGTTAAAAATCAGAATAATCGGTTTAGTAGAACCAGAGTAATGGACCAAATTTTGAGACGACCTCGATAAAAATTTGATTATTAAACATTTTACTTCAATTTTTTTGAAATATATTGTAGATATTGCAGAAAAATGTGAGAATCGGTCCATAATTTCTCTTATCCCCTATACAAATATATTTTCCCGAAATGATAAATAAATACCTGTAAAATAGAAAAATTAATATAAAATTCGGCAAGCAAAAAGTGTCATGTAAAAAGAAATCATAAAACTAAATTTTGTTTTGTACGGTCCATGTTTGACCATAGACTCCATGTGAAGCCCACATCTAGAATTCACTTAAGTACGTATAAATCTGGTAAAAATATAGTTACCAGATTAAAATTCAACACAAATAATTCTTATAGATATATAAATTGTTGTACTAAATTTTATGATGGTCGGTCCATAATTGGTCATAGCTCCCATATAAGGACCACATTCGAAAATGTCATTAATCTTTATACATATCTTATAAATACACCTATTCAAATCTTTATATATATCATTTAAATATACACAAAAATCATATTACAGAAATTTTGTGCATTTCGGTCCATATTTGACAAATTTCTGAGTATTTACGTTACTTATAGATCTATACAAATATGGAACTTCTAGGAGAACGTTTTTTTGAGAATTTATTACTTAAACCTAAATTATTTATTCAAAATTGGCCAAGTTTCGGTAGAATTGGGGTGTGCTATGTCCGCTTATGATGTAAGTTCTCTTTCCGACTCATATAAAAATTACATATAGTCCCGAAGAAGATTTTTTTCTATATAAAAAAAAATATATAAAAAACTTAAAAAACATAAATAAATAACTACTTGCAAGTTATTTTAGTTTTACTTAAAATTTTATCATAAATATGGCTGATATTTTAGAAAAATTTTTTTCGACCTTCCGTAGGTCCGCAATATCTTGAACGTTTTTAATTACTTTGTTTTTTTTATCCGATTTCTAAGATTTTTATATTATCTGAAAGTTTACGGCTATGTGTATAATATTTATCATATATTGTTTTCGAGTTATAAGCGTTTTTAAATTAAAATTTAAAAATGTTGCCCAATCCAGGTCCGATTTTTGTAAAATATCGGTCATAATTTTTGACAGATTTTGCTCAAATTACTTACTTTTAGTTAAATAATAAAATGGGTCATAGTCCCTCTACGGTTTACTTTATGAAATTGGTTTCCTGGCAAAAAGGAATTTTACATTAACGTTTGAAAGAGTAGTAGCCTCAAGAACAAATTCACAAATATATTATATACTATTCAAACTTAAACTTAAGCATTTACAATATATTTTTATATTAAAAAAATATTGATTTTTGATAAACTCATATGAGAGTCTGCACTTAAGGACTCCATTTATCTTTCCACAAGATATCATTTATACCTAATTGACATTTTTCAAATGTACAATCATAAATTATACCAATATCAAACATACTACTTTGTACTTACGCATTTAAAGCTTTATACATATGAAGGCTTAGCAATTTATAAGATCTCTTTTGGGTAGTGAATTATTTCAACTTCAGTACAGTATAGGTGTAAATCTATAATAAATAAATTAAGCCTTTAAATTATAAGGGTCACATACATTTTCTACAGAGTCCAACATTACAACATAAATACAATACGAATGCTGATATTGACATGGTCATGTTTTGGCTGTTTGATGTTGGCCTCAACAAACTTCAACATCAATGTCGCCATCAGAAGAAGCAGCAAGAACAACATTATAAACACACACATTCACATAAAACATCAATGTGTAAATGACATTTACGTTTTATAGTAATTTATTATTTTTCACTTTAGACTCAAACTCATATTTTACGTATAATGGACAATTACCGGGCCAACGGACAGACATTTATTGTACTGTTGATGGCCTGTGTTACTTTGGAAGGCCCCAAAAAAAAACAACCCACAAAGAGTGTGTTGTTAAACGTCAACAACATATCACTGGGAGCTCGTATGGATGCCACCATCCAACAACACAAACACAGGAAAACTACTAAATGTTCAAGTGAGTATGTGCGATGTGGCCATAAATGACTGACCATTAATGTGTAATTTAATTTTGAATTATGACTTTACTTAATTTTGTGTTCAATTTCAATTTTGTCACAAAAATGTGTAAATTTACACAACCCTCAGTGTTTTAACTGCTATCTTACACACCCATTAACAAACCAACCAACAAACCAGCCTCTCTCTACAGTTGCAAATCATGCAACATTATTATTAAATATGTATGTACAATATATTAAATGTCTATGTATGTTTGTGCAAGCATGCATATGCCAGTATACAAACAATATACACACACACTACTGATGAATATAAAGCTCTCTGAGTGGGAAAAGTAGCTAGAGCTTCATTTTATAGGCCTTTGATGTGTAAAACTTTGGTTTACAACTCTAGTTCTACTGAACCTATTTTCAAAACTAAACAGCCCTGACTAACGAAAAATATTTTGAAAAACATTTCATATTACTAAAGGTACGATCACACTTGGCAAATATTTACTCAAAAAGGCGTAACCACTTGTCTTAGCACAAAATTGGTTGGACGTTGTTTACTCTTACAAGAGTTTTACAAGATGAAACAGCATCAAATAAAATAAAACTAAATATTTGTTGTACCTTGTCCTAAATAAACGCAGTTTTTTTTAATAAATTACCGAGTTCAAATATAACTTATTTAGTGGTTAAGTTTTTTCCGTCAAATATTTGCCAAGAGTGAGCGTACTTTAAGTCTTTTCTTAAAGACATAAGGAGATGTCTTTAATGGAAGATATTCCAAAAGTCTCTCTTCTAACAGGTAAAAGCAGTGACGAAGCCTTGACTACCAATGACACGAAGTGTAAAATTTAAACGATATTACAAAGCAGCTGGCTGTCCTTGTGTCTGAAAGGCCTTTTTACTGCATACTCTTTTCCCTGGTTTGATTTGTTTCTCAAATGTCTGACTGTATACGAGTATGTTGAGTGTAAACAGCAACACAACGCACAGAGATTTTTAACAAAAAAGAAAAAAAAAACTGCCAACATTGAAAAGGTTGTCGTAATGTATTTGTAATTAGCATAAAGCAACCAAAGGGGAAAACTATAATAAAATAAACACTTGTATGCAAATGTGTGCAAAATCTATGAGTGTGGGTGTGCTTTATTTCTCTACTCAGTAAATATTGTTGACTTCTATTGCTGCGTCTTTAGTTGCATCAAATTTAAATTAATTGGTAAGTAACTTAATTATATAACACATATAGAACTATTTTTATTGTTAGATTGTAGTATTGGCTACGCGTATAAGAAAACTTGTTAACAAATATCAAATAACTAGATCGTCTTTTCGGTTGATTAGATCATATAGGACATAGTCATATATAACCAAACTCGCCATATGGTACGGCGCACACTGTGTCCACTGCGGCAATAAATCAATTTGGACCTTCTATCCGATTTTGATGATTTTTGCACAGATGGTTAAAAACTATTTAAAGGTCACGTGTGGAAAATTTCATGAAAATATCTCCTAAAGATCCCCGCGGAAGAGCTTGTGGAGGTTCGGCAATTCTTATAAAGAACAGAATAAAACATTATCTACTGAATAACATAAGTGAGGATTACCTCCAAGCAACAAACATTTGCATTGAATTCTGTCAATACAAATTTGTTTTATCATCGATTTATTCTCCGCCTCGATTCTCAATAAAAGAACACCAATACCATAACTTCTTTAATTCCCTTGGAGCTAGATTTTTAGTTGCTGGCGACTTTAACGCCAAACACACATTTTGGGGTTCACGTCTGGTAACCCCAAAGGGTCGCGTACTCTTCAACACCATTGCTCAAATGGGCTTAGATGTACTCTCAAGCGGACATCCCACCTACTGGCCGACGGACCGACGGAAGATTCCCGATGTTATTGACTTTGGAGTAGTGAAAAATATCCCTGTAGAATGGATGCAAGTGGATCCTTCATTAGACTTGTCCTCAGATCACTCTCCTACTATCATTTCAATGCATTTCCCTCAAGTGTGTGGCTCTCCATTTAGAAACATGACTAAGACCCGAGTAAGCTGGATAAAATACAAAAAGTATTTAAGTTCTCATTGCACGGAAAATATTTTGTTGAGAACTACCGACGATATCGATGAGTCGATTGGCAACTTTACCGAGGACCTTCGACGAGCTGTGCATCACGCTTCCACTTATCACGTTGAATGTAGAAATAGGACAAACAGAACTTATTTATCTGAACTCGAACATCTCCTATCAGAAAAAAGAAGAATGAGAAGAGAGTGGCAACTTCACAGGTCTCCTGAACTGAAAGCTAGGCTACGGGTATGCAGAGATATACTAAGACATTTTTTAGAAACCCAAAGAACGGCTTCACTTAGATCCTACTTGGAGGGTCTTGATAGTACCCCACAATCTGACTACTCGTTATGGAGGGCGGCAAGAGGTTTAAAAAGACCAGTGAGAGGAAAACCTCCTTTGCGAAATCCGACTGGTGACTGGGCTAGAAACGATTCCGAGAAAGGGACATTATTTGTTAACCATTTAAGAAATGTGTTTACTAAAAACAACTCAAATAACGTATCTGATTTGCCACCACTCGTTATTAGACCTCCTGTACCTCTAAGACTCAACTTTGGTGATGCCCAAAGCGCTATTGGTACTCTGAACCTTAGAAAGGCTCCAGGTATGGATAAAATCAGCAATAAAATGCTTGTGGAGTTACCTCGTGTAGCTAGAAGAATTATCCTCTTTATCTTCAACGCTATTTTACGCCTAGAATACTATCCTGCAGATTGGAAGGTGTCTATGATCACTATGATTCCTAAGTCAGGGAAGGATCACACCAAAGTAGAGTCATATAGGCCAATTAGCCTACTGCCGACAATTTCTAAACTGTTCGAAAAATTGTTAATGACTAAGTTGATTCCAATTCTGAACGACACTGAATGCATTCCTAATCATCAATTCGGCTTCAGAGCTAAACACAGCACCATCGAACAAACACACAGATTGGTAAATGTGATAAGAGGGTCGTTTGAAGACAAAAAATACTGCTCCGCCCTTTTCATTGATGTGTCCCAAGCGTTCGACAAAGTTTGGCATGACGGTTTAATGCACAAAATAAAATTAACTCTGCCTGCTAACACCCATAAACTTATGGAAAGCTATTTATACGGTCGCAAATTTAAAATCAAAGAAGGCAATTTTTTAAGCCCCGCTCAGCCAATTGAAACAGGTGTGCCACAGGGTAGCATACTGGGTCCTACTTTATATTTGATTTATGCCTCCGACATGCCGTCAGACCCCAAAATCCACACGTCAACTTTCGCAGACGATACAGCCTTTATCAGCGTTCATAAGGACCACCAAGTAGCATCACAGAATTTGCAGAATTATGTTTATAAACTAGAGAATTGGCTAGAGCTTTGGAAAATCAGGGTTAATGAACAGAAATGTATTCATATCACTTTCACATTGCGAAAAGAAACTTTCTCGTTCATCAAAATAAATAATCAAATTATTCCTCAACATAATGAAGTCAAATACCTCGGCATTCACCTCGACCGCCGTTTAACTTGGAAGTCTCATATTGAAGCGAAACTTACACAGATGAGATTAAAAGCAGTGCAACTTAATTGGCTAATTGGCAGAAATTCTTCACTAAAGTTGGACTGCAAACTATTGTTGTACAATGCAATTCTAAAGCCAATCTGGTGCTATGGAATTCAATTATGGGGTACTGCCTCAGCATCAAACATTGAAAAAATTCAAAGGGGTCAAAATAAAATTCTACGTATAATTACTGCAGCTCCATGGTATGTTAAAAATTCTCGAATTCACAAAGATCTATGCGTGCCAGTAGTAAAAGATGAATTTACAAAACACGCGTCAAAGTATGTCAGCAAACTTGAACACCACCCAAACCCACTTGCACGAGACATCCTTAACTTTAGTGGCCATAATCGGTTGAGAAGGAGGGATACCCTTGCTTTAACTCAAGCGCAACATAGATGACTGGATCAGTTGATGTGAAATTTTTTTAGTATCATAAAATTTTTGTCTAGCACTGGCTGGGCTTATTATTTTCTCTTTAGTATTAAGATTTGTATACTTATTGTCATTTCATTATATGAAGAGTCAATAAATAAATAAAGGCTAAAAAAAAAAAAAAAAAAAAAAAAAAAAAAAAAATGAAAATATCTCCATTAGTTTTTTGTCCCGAGCAGCGCAAAGATTAAGTATGTGAACAAGTCTCAAATGTAATAGTTTTCTATGTCATACTCAAAAGCTTGTTACTTAAAAACTATACACCGAATGTACCTTATAAGCATTTTTTCACTTAAAATAGACATTAAGCATTATGTAAATTAAAAAAAAAAAATTTTTAAAATTTAAAAAAAAATTTCCTTTATATTTTGAGCCAAAAAAATAAACACATGGACACATGGTGTCCCATACCAAATTAAAGCTGAGAGTCTCAGCTAACAGACTAAAAAAACCTGCCCGTCGCCGAAAAAAACAATGAAAAACAAAAAAAAAAATAGTTCTGTGATATCCGTAGTTATAAGTTTGACGATTCTGTGATTTATTCTATATGTATACAATTGTAATTATTTATTCATTTATTTTAATTAACTTGGTGTCGTGTTATTCCCGTTTTAATTACAATATATTTTTAAATAATAACAAATGATGTAACATAAGATAAATTATCTTAATAAAATAGCTCCTGAAGAAGTCGAAAACCCACATCGACGAAACGTAGAGCAAATTGATGAAGTAAATTGTTTCATTTACATCATTTGAAGAAGAAAATATAATTGACCGAAATTAGCCCGTAGGGATAATATCCAAAACTTAATTGAAAAACTGTTTTATTTATATACTGGGAGTAGGGTATTATATAGTCAGGCTTGACTGACTATACTTTCTTTTTTGTTTATATTTGCAATAATTTTTACGATTTTTTTATTTTAAATCGCGCGATTTTGAAAAAGTATTCAATAAAAATTTATAATTTTTTCTTAAAAATGAATTATCATCGTAAAAATTATTGAAAATTTAAATTAAACTAATTACAGTATAGCATTTCGAATAGACGTATAATGTACAGGGTTTAATTATTGTTAATGTTGATTCGATGTTTTCAAAGACGATAATGTATAAAATCCTCATTCATCATTTCATCATTTCATGATCTACATATATATGTAAGTCAATGTTTAAAAAACATTTAATGTAAATTTTAGTACAATTTTTACATTCTCTAACCAATGTCGGCCAGTCTCTCATGAATAAATTCTGCAATATTAGCTTCCAGTGCATCAACCGTTGCTGGCTTGTTCCTATAGATATAAGCCTCAACATAGCCCCACAATTAACCGGACCAAAATGGAAATAAACTGTTCACCGAATTCGCCTCTCGTTTGGGCCATTGTTGCACGTGCTCTGCGGAATGTGGCACCGTCTTGTTGACTCAACATGTCAGCCAAGTCCAGCTCTTCCAAAACGGAAATAAACTGTTCACCGAATTCGCCTCTCATTTGGGCCATTGTTGCACGTGCTCTGCGGAATGTGGCACCGTCTTGTTGACTCAACATGTCAGCCAAGTCCAGCTCTTCCAAAACGGAAATAAACTGTTCACCGAATTCGCCTTTCATTTGGGCCATTGTTGCACGTGCTCTGCGGAATGTGGCACCGTCTTGTTGAATTCACATGTCAGCCAAGTCCAGCTCAAATATTACAATTTTGCTTGTTGTTTCAACAGGAAATCGCTAAACACAATTTACCTATAAAAAAGTGTATCTTCATCCAACTGAATTTTGATAATAAAATGTGTATCATCATTCAACTGAATTTTGGTAATAAAATTCAGTACTCTGCAAGCTTTGTTCGAATAAAAGTCGTTTCATGGTTACATGAAAACAACTGAGCTACCAAAAGCAGTCTTGCCAGAACAAAAGCAGAACATCATCTTCATCATGGAACAACTCTAGCGATCTTTGGGTCACTATAATGGAATAAACGGTTTTTTTTTTGTAGATGTATAATACTTTGAAATGAAATAAAACAAAGATTATTTTTCTAAAATGACATGAAATTAATTTATTCGAAAGATAATCTTGTGGTATTATAATTTAAATATGACCTCGGACGTAGTCTAAACTGGTCGATAAATTTTTCCAACATTTATAGCCGTATATCGGCAATAACACAGCGAATGATGTTCGCCAAGAGAACAATCGTGACTTCACATATCTCCACAGAAAATAGTCAGGCGGCGTTAAATTTCACAATTTTGGAGTCCAATTTACTGGTCTGAAACGAGAAGCTATGCTGTTACTAAACCTTTCCTTCAACAAATCAATTGTAGCATGAGCTGTGTGATATTTTACCCCGTATTGTTAAAACCACAACTCCTGCTCATCAATTAATGAACGAAAAAGTCAGTAATCATGGTCACCATTAACTGTAACGTTCTAGCCAGCTTTGTTTTTAAAGAAGTACAGACCAATTATTCCAACAGCCCCTAAAGCACACCAAACGGTCAGATTATGTGGATGTAACGGTGTCTTAACATACACTTGAGTATTATTCTCACTCTAAATATCGCAGTTTTTTTTATTGACGTATCCATACAACCAAAAGTGACCTTCATTGCTAAAAAGAATTTTGTTATAAAAATCGGGATTTTATATTTCGAACAGAACGATGATTTTTTAAATTAATTTCCACAATTCGGAAGCGTTGTTCAGGCGTCATTCTATTCATGTTGAACTGACAAACCAAACTAAACATAAATTACTTGACAGCTGACAAAATAGCCGCCAAAGGCTTAAAGTTTTGTGCGTGTGAAAAAATATCCTTTACAAACGTACAACGTTATGGAGTTTATATGTACTATGGATTACAAATAAAATTTATTATATACAATATACATATATTGCACTCTAAATACTTTTTGTTTTGCCAATACCATGAATTAATTTAAAATATCTAGCAACCTATAGTTAAAACAATTTAGTTTATTGCTTTTAGTTAAATTAAATTTTATTCGACAAATGTATTTTCAAAATATTCTCTTTATTTTTGTTTTGGGTTTAATTTTCACCATGCAACCATTTATTTTATTTGATTTTATTTTCATTTTATTTTATTGTACTTCGTTTGAGGCCATTAACACTTTAATATAATTTTGTTCTTTTTTTTCACTTAATACCAAAATGTTTTTAGCACAATTTTCTGTAATTCCAGCAAGAGAAATATATTTAAACACAATTATAATGGTGGTTTTAACAATTAAACTTTTTTGCTGCAGCACAATCTAATAGAATCTTTTAGTTCAGATTAAGTTTTATAACAACAAAACTAAGGAAATAAAATACAAATTTATATTTGAGTAGCAGTAGAAAGGCTGAGCACCAACCAATTACCACCTTTAAAAGAAGAAAATAACATAAACTTTTCGTTAATTCATCTTCAACTCGTCTAGAGCCAACTCTCTAGAATTGAGTGATTTCACTTGATGTGCGGGTAAAGAAAACCTTTATTTGAAGTTTTATATCGTTTTACAAAAGACTGTTAACAAAACGAAACATTTAATTCAAGAATGAATTGCTTAAAATGAAGCAGAGAAAAGTGAAAACTAATGGCATGTAAGAAATAATGATTTTTCTTTATTTCAAAAAAATCTCTTATTTACTTGTAGAAAAGTAATTACAGTTTTGGAATTATTTTTCATGAAAATATTTCTTTTCTTAAAAATTATACAACGGAAATAAAAAGATCAAGTCTTTAAAAGAACTTAATTAAATTGTATTATGTTGGCTTCACTTTTATAAAACGTGTTGTAAACAGTTAAAGTTGCCTTCAATTTATATGACTTTAATAACCAAGTTTACTATTCGATTTGAACAGGGGTGCAAATAAAATAAGCAAGGCACTAAATGTGTTGTTTATAATATAAAGGCAATACTAAATTAAAATAATCTCTAAGCTGCGTGCTTATCCATATATATATATAGTATATAAAATCTGGCTACACTACTTTGTAAAAGCCGTTCAATTAAGCAAAGTTTGGTCGTGTCCGACAATGACATAAGTGTAAGTATTGCAAGAAGAATATTTTTGAATACCAATTTTCCAACCTATCGAGCAATTAAATATCCATATCAGTGATGGAAAATGGGTTTTTGGATTTCGTACCAACTAAATAAATAAAATGTATTTTTTAGACCTCCATGGTACCATTTTTAATACTTTTTAAATAATAATAAAAGTTAACCACAAATTTACTTTATCAAAAATTCGATATATGTACCTATCGTATGGCAACATTTTTAACAGTATCTTATATAACGAATGTTTAAACAGTTTCATATTCGTTTGTTACTGATTAATTGCAAGTTATAAAAAGATAAGACTTCTTCAGAGAATCATTATCTAACTTCTGGTGATATTATAAATGATATAAAAACTAGTCTCTATTGGAAAATGCTACCAGATAAAGCCTTTGTTCAAGTGTTCCAGGAAATAAGTTACGAAAGGATACTCTAGCAATTTCATGTTAATGCAAGGAAACAGAGCTCGGTTCGTAATAAAATGTTTCCTGTAAATTATCTTGATTTGGGAATTGTTTATATTTATTTAAAGTTAGTTAGACGGCTACTTCTAAATCTTTAAGAAGATTGATAAAAAAAAGGTGGTACTTTTAGACTCTCAAAAAAATCAATACTTTTGGATTTTTTTTTTTAAGTTTTCTATGATTTCTATCTTGAGCGTCACATACAAAATATGTATAAAAAATCACTAAAAGTGCTAAAATATTTTAAATTCAAGCTTACTACGATGTTCTTTTGTTTCTCAAGATTGACTTTTGCGAAAATCACATTTTCGATTATAAACAAAAAAATCATTCAACTTGATTTTTAATTTTTTTTTAAAGTGACTAGTTATTTTAAAATTTTAAGATGAAACTATGTAAATTTTTGTTTAAAAAAGACTTGAACTAACAATGTAACAATGTATTTAAAAAAACTGCAATTATAAGCGTTTTAAGGAAAAAAAAACTAAGTGTGACGCTCAAGATATTTTGTGACGATCAAGAGATTTTGTTGCACGTAAACAAGAAATAATGCCAAATTTGAAGTTTAACGAAAAAAAGTTTGTTATTTTACAAAAAGTAAATACAAAAAAAAACAAAAATTCTTCAAAAAATTAAAAAATAAAATCAAAGTTAAGCATTTTAAGCTATGAATCAATATATTGCAAAAGTGATGCTCATGAAATGTTTGCCTATTTAGGTTTTTTTTTTGTAGGCAATTTATTTCTCAAATTCACAAATTATAAAAACATGAGTTGAAACCATGTAAACAATGATTGTCAACTTCAATTGTTTACATTAATATATTCACTTTTAAAAAAATTAGCTTGACGCTCATGAAATTTTATCGCGCCCTTACCATGGTCAAAAAAACTACGCAATTGCACACTTTTTTTAATACATTTTTTTTTTGCTTTTTCACTTTTGTAATAATTAAAGTTATTTACGTTATTTACTTTATTTAAACTTGAAATTGCAAACTAGTAATATTACTTGATTTATAAAAAAGTGTCGCTCAATGCAAATTGTGGGGACAACCTTTCTTTGCAACGCCAATTTCGAACTAATTAAATTTTGACGACTATAACAAATCAAAACACAAGCAAGAAACACAATAATTCGAATAGTTTTATTAAATGTTGCATATTTACATTTTTCTTGATTTTATTTTATTTTGTTTACTAAAAACACAATTCTGAATAACCAAAAAACAAACATATAAATTAGGGAATTACGTTTTTTTGTTACATATTCCTCCCTGATCACTCTCAAATTTTTGTATGTTTTTTTACCTAAAATAGTAGTGTCGGACACAAAAATTGGTTTTTTTTTTTAAAGTGACATATACATATATACATATACCTATATATATATATATATATATATATATATATATATACATATATACCCTTTGATTGTATTTCCAAAATTACTAGATTTATTTTTTCAAGAATAGAATAAATAGTAGGGTTAACTTCTAACGATTTTTATATCCTGATTAAGTACATTTTAAGCTTTCGTTTTTGGATTCAGCCTCAAAATAATTAAATATGTCAGAAACTCCCATTGTTAGATAATGCGACCAACAATTTCTTGTCGTAATAATCATCCTCTAGATGCATATTTAAAGATCAAATTGATAACAATACCAAAATATTACACAAATAGTAACTTAAATGATAAATTTATCTACAAATTCCATCTGATATACCAAGTTTGATGCAACAGTATTTTGAAATTGTACCAAATGACTCGCGGTAGTGCCACGGTACCAACTGTGTCTAAAATGTATAAAAAAAATACAATTTTACCATGTTTGCCAAGACTGATTCATATCATAGTGAAAATTATAAACGGTGTTGCCCTAATGGTGGGCCACGAGTTCGTTACGACAGAGGTTTAACAACAAAATTTTACAACTCCATTAAATTCTTTATGTCGATAGCGGCCGCTAATAAACGCCACTGGTCAAAGGATAAAGTCAGCGTTATATGCCTGTAGACAGTTTGATATGCCTGAGATCAAAGAATAATCAAAGAAGTTCTGTATTGATCTGATTTTTATTTGAAATTCTTACGGCTTATAAACTAACAATAAAAATCTTATCAAATCTAGAAATTGAGTGCTTCTTTAATTTCACCCAAACTATGAACAAATATGATATTCTAACATACTAATTATTATTTGATCTATGGACAATCTAAGCTACTGACATACTTATTATACTCTTAAGTTTACTCAACTTACGAATTAATTCCATACATAATACCACAACTCTTCTTTCACAAATGACATCATAACCAAATCTACCAAGTGAACGTAAATTTCTGTAAGCTGAAAACTTCTGTAAAATATAAATTGACTATTTTTGATAATTACTTGGTTCTTTTGTCTCTCTTGTCGCATAATTGCAACAAATGAACGTTGAATCATGTTCTGTATTTGAAAATCTCCAATTGCTCATATTAATAAAATTTTGTTGTCTTACAAAAATGTGGAGCATAACTGGACTGTGGCAACAAAAGGGTTTTATAGATTCCCAACATAAATAAGTCTCCTGCGCCGGATGGTATATCAGCGATTGTCTTGAAACAGTATTCCTCGACGCTAGCTTGTCCACTAGCTAACCTCTTCAACACGCCGGTGAATTTTTCCCAAGTAATGGAAGGTTGCAAATGTAATGTAACCTATAAAGGCAGATATTACCCAACCTGATTATCGCTCAATAGCAATTTGTTTTGCACTTTTTAAAGTTATGGAAAGTATGGTAATTTAACATCTGGAGTCCAACTTCCATGGGCAACGCTCTACGGAAGACTTATTAAAATTCATATCGCTGTCATTTTATACATCGTTCTGGCTCTAGTTATTTTCAAGGTATTCGATAGAGTCTGTCATTGTGCTCTTTTATCGAAACTCATTGCTATTGGTGGCGCCAATAACTTCACTTAATTTATACTAATTGTTATAAATGGGATCTCATTAGACGAGGTCAAGGTTAAATTAAGGGTATAGCAAGGCCCTGATTCAACCTGATACAAAAGGAAATGAATTTTAGTTTTTTCTTCTAGCCGATCTTTAAATATGCAATTTGTTATTCTGTTTTAGTTACATAAATACGAAAACATTTATGCGGCCGTGTTCTTTGTGAGAAATGATTTATTAAAAATATTTAGAATTTATCGATATTTCTAGCAAAATATATCATAATATTTGTTATAGTATTAATTTTCCTTTTATTTTATTTGATGGTATAATCTTTATATCTGCTTTCAGTTACATATTTTCCATTAATTTAATGTTTATTGAAATTGTATTTGTTTATTTATTTTAAATGTGCTTCTTATCTGCACCTTTGAGTTACACGATTTGTGTAAAACACATACATTTTATATTAGGGGGGCCCTTATTTGGGACTTGGTAGAGATCCAATGCCATCAAATTTTGCTCTATGTCAACTAAAAGCCAAATGCTGCAATTTTTTTGAGCGAAATCAGATATTATTTAGAGGTTGCACATTGATAGAAACTTGTTTTCGATTCTATGAAATTCTAATTAGTGAAAAATAAATAAAGAAACGGCTTTTCAGACTAAGATAATGTTGAAGGGATAATACACAATGGCTGTGGAAGATGGATAACAAAACCCCAACTTTTTTCTTAATTGATAGTCAAACGACAGAAATGACAGTGATAAATCTCGAAATATTATACAATGCAAAATTATATAAATACTTAAACAAATGAGATAAAATGAGTTCCAGGCCATCGTGGCGCTATAGGATATGAAAATGCTGGCAAACTATTCAGGTTGTGATTATAAATACCATAGCCATCCATCATCGTGTTAAATGTCAAACCCATCTCAATATTTAAGAAACAGTCTTTGACTACTAAGTTTCAGAGTTTCTTTTGTTTTCTCTTGATTTGAATATTCCTAAAAGCCAAACTCTTCCCAATGGTTGACAAAGAACTTAAGAAGTGAGAACAAATGTAAATTTCAGAAAATCTTAAAAGTCAAGTACTTAGAAGACTGTTCACTATATTACCTGGTCACACTTAGCTAAGGTAACACCTGGCCCGTTAAGGCTAATAAGCTCTATAAGGGATACATTCTTTCTTTTATTATTGGTTTGTTCATCATTCGAATCAAAAAAACTCCAAATCATAGAAATACAAAAAATGATTATACAGCCATGTCGCAGAATTTAATTCCGTTCGGAAGTGGAATTAATTCCGTATTTTGCAAAAAAAAAAAAAAAAAATGAAAAAATTTTTCGTTTTGCTTTTTCTATAGACGTAATATGCAATATACGACTTCTAAAATAATAGGCAAAGCTAATATCGAGCTGACAATTGATAAGTAAACACAATCTATCTTGTGATATTCTTATGAAAGCAGAAGAAAATTGTCTCTTTTAGTAGATGATAGCAAATTAAACTTTTGTTCACTTTAGAGAAAGTTGTTCTTTAGGAAGAAAGTTATCGAATGAATAATAACCATATTTTTCGCTAATGTTACAAAGAAAGAAACTCCTGCTTGTTTCGTAACAAATTGTTGTGTAATGGTAGAATCAATTTTAGATCCGAAATCTCTCCCAATTTTTTATCCTGTATTATGCTCCAAGAAGAGCAATTAGGAAAAACTACAAAATATGTATTAATTTGGACGATAGTCATGCCTTCTACTATAACACGGCTTAAAATTTATACTAAGAAGAAATCTGGATATAACAATTTTTTTATTTACCTAATGGGTTCTCGTTCGTTATATCTGGATTTGCCTGTATCTTAGAAATTCAAATTGAAATTTTCTTAGAAATACTATTAAGGTGACTATGTCTTAAACTAGTGGACTTTATTTTTATAGAATTTAGAATACACAACACCAAGAACGCACGACATGCTGAACTAGTATGTGTGTATATATACAGTATAGTATACTATATAGTATACCAGTGCCCATATTCTGTAACTTTATTGAAAACTCGAAAAGTGAGAAAATTATGTTTCTGTAACTCATGTCGAAGACTATCAAAAGGGATTACGTCGTTACGTTGGAAATGTCAAAATATACACCTAAAAGTCAATGTAACATTTCAGTGTTTGAAGTAGCTAATCACAGACGTCGTTAACGGCGAACAAAATTTACTAAAATATAAAAAATTTTCTACGACGGCGGCAAAAATACATGCAACCTTCAGCTATAAAAAATAATGTATAGTACAACTTTAATGTTTGTTGTTGTTTACAAAATAATTTACAATAAAATAAAAATAGTTATGGGGTGTTGTCATTGCGATTTTTTATTTTTAAAATTATATCTCGCCGCGTTTTTATTTGTGAATATATTTGACATTTCAAAGTGGGAACCTTTCTTAAACAAATTTTACGGGCACAGTTTTGTGAGAAAAACAGCTGTTGGTATCAATTTATGGCATTTCTGTTTCATTTCACTCATTTTAATCGGGAGTTACGGAACATGGGCACAGGATCGGTGTGTCACTTTAAGCGTCCCATAGAATAGACCTAACCTAACCTAAACTAGATTATCATAATAATAAAAAACTAATATAGATTTGCGGTTCAAGTGTATTCAACTTTTTAATTACATAAATATTGAGACATATATGCGAATGAGGCCACCCTAATATATTGTACTTATATGCAAGAAAGTCAATGCTCAAAGTCATTTTATCAAAAGTTTCAATACACGCAAATTTCCAATTAAATAAATACAATATGTGTGTATAGTGCGTATAAGTATGTGTGTGTGTATAAACACTTCGTTGTGTACAGTGTGACCAGATTACAAAAAGTTAAGCGGCTAAGTCAGTTTAAAAATAAGCTAAAACTTATTTAAAAATGCCAAAAAAAATGTGCAAAATTTTTTTAAATACTTTCTTGAAATAATTTTTTACAATTTAAGGTACGTTTAATTAAAAAAATAAATTCTGAACGACTAGAAAATTCAAAATTTTATGACAGGAATAATTATAAAATAGCCCATAAGACTTATAACACATTAAATAGATTATATAGTAAAATAAAAGATAGAACAGTAAAATTAGATAAATCCAATATTGTTTATAAAATACCGTGTAAGGGTAAAAATAATGAAAAATGTAATAAAATATATGTAGGTACAACTAAGAACAAATTGAAAACTAGATTAGCTGGACATAAATCTGACCAAAAACACAAACATACTTCTTCTCAAAAAACTGCATTAACATCACATTGTTACAATTTAGATCATTATCCAGATTTTGAAAATACCACCATATTAAATACAGAAACAAATTATAAAAGACGATTTATGTTAGAAATGTTACAGATTATTAATGTACCGATAGAAAAGAGAATTAATTTTAAAACAGATACAGACAATGTAGCTCAAAATTACAGACATTTAATTTATAAGAATAAGTTTAGAAACTAAAAATATTACATATATAATTTTTCATTTATTATTCCAAACAAGTTTTATATACATATAGATATCATAATTGTATATCATAATTATAAGCTTTTCATTTTCTGTTAAAAAATTTTTCATTTTTATACTTCAATAATTAATTTATTGTAATTCAAAAATTGTATTATCCCTGAGGAAGCTATCCATTGTGATAGCGAAATATTGGAAATAAATATATAAAAATAAATCAAATATTTTTATATAAAATTAAAATGACCTAATTTCTTGTTAAAAGAAACTATTAAATATTAATAAAAAAATAAACTTTTTATACAAACAATACAACTCTGAACTCAAGAAATAAACTAATTAAGGTTTTTCTCAGGAGTCTAACATTAAAGTTAAATATTTTTTTTCGTAATTTTCATACAAATTTTTATAATTTTTTTGTTCTTTTTAATCGAAATTTAATGTAAATGATAAAATTCGTGGTATTCGAAATCATTATGTTTCTTACTTTATTATACCCTACATCACCGTTGTACTGCCAGTATACCCTGGATTTATGCTAATGTTTGTAACGCCCAAAAATATTAGTCTAACATCCATCTTAAAGTATACCGACTCAGAATCACTTTCTGGTTCGATATAATTGCGCAAAGTATAGGTCGCAATTTTAAAAATGTTTTGATTGTTGAAATTGATTTCACTTAGCAGCCATACAAACGTCCTCTCGAAATAGGGCTTTATAGATCATAATTGTGTCATTTATAAACGTTCCAAATAAATTTTGCCACAAATAAGTTGTAATTTTAACGGGCATAACTCTTTACAAATAAATTTTATATACATATATATAAATCACGATACGTTTTTCCATAATTAGTCATTGCTCTCATATAAGGCTCAATTCCGAAGCTCACTTTAACGACCATAAATCTCCTAAAAATTTTGCATTTGAATAGCAATTAAGAATTAGAAATAATGGCACCTAATTTTATAACGATTGGTGGATAGTTCCCATATAAGAACCAGTTCTTAAAATCACTTCAACTTATAACCGGGCTTTATCGACTATACATTCTAACTTGGTTTTTATAGAATTCATTCCAATAAATATACTTCTGAATTACTAAATGGCAAAACAAAAATCTTCATATCATAAAATGAATTCTTGTATTCACAAACTTCCTTCCAAAATTCTACGGTTGAGTTTGGCTTTTCCACTAATATCAAGAGTTTTAATTTCATCTGTTAATAAATTTGTCATAATTAAAATTAGTATAATAAAATTTTGGCAGCTAAATCAAAATAAAATAAGCTAAATGTGGCCGCAAAAAATGCTAAAATGGTCACACTGGATACGTATGAGCGAGTGTGGGCATAACAGTATAGGTGTGCGTGAGAGTATAATATTCTTTGTACTCGTATACATATGTATTTATTTATTGTATGTGTAAATCTTTATTGAAACTTTTAATTGAATTCTCATTGATGGCTGTTATGTACAAAGACATTTTTTTACTTTTTTAATTTTTTTTTTTTGCTCTCACCCAGTTCCTTTTGCAAAACCTTTGCTGGCAAAATACGCGTTTTAAAAATCAGTAATAAACATATGTACATACATTTCAGTAAGTATGTATGATTCGCATGAATATTTATTAATGACATGTGTTTTTTATTTATTTATAAATTGTATGCCTTGAATTTGTAAATAATTTTTTTTTTTTACTTTTCAGTAAAATAAATAGTCAATAAAATAAAAAATTTAAATAATTTCTTAGTAAAAGTTTTTAATTGAAGTTTAATAAAGTTGCATTATGATAACAACGACAAGAAAGATGACTCTCAAATAATTGTAACATATAAACAATTTAATAAAAGTAATCCAGAAATGAGTACGCTTCTCGTTGTAACGATTTCTTTTTTTTTTCATACATATTTATTTAAGTATAATAAAGGCAATTAGCATACATTCCCAAATTATTGCATGAGATATATTTTCTCTTGATAATTTTTTTTATATATGCTCTGCATTTGTAGGTTTGTTTGTATATTCAAAGCACTTGCATGTTCTCAGATGTGATACCGTTGTCGATCTCGTGATTTTTAATATCTTTTGTCTTCCTTTTGCGAACGGACAAACAAATTATCTTCTAACTATGTTAAAGAATAATTAGTCTATTTCTTTTACGTTCATTATAATTTGGCACATAAACTAAAGCTTTCCCTTTTACAAACCCACGCTTTTTATTTGATATTAATTAATGACCACTTACAAAAAGACAGTTCTGAAGTAAAGTCAATCTCATATAAAGTCAATCTCTATAAAATAAAATTTTGTTAAAATAAAAAGTGAAAAAAACTGTGGTCAGTAAAAAAGTAAAAAGAAATCCAAAATTATTAAATTTTCTTTTAAAAGAAACGAAACGTTGCTGTTATTTGCAAATAAAAATAGAAATAAGTTCAACGCACATTTTTCACTTGGATTTAAGCCTATACTCGTACATATGTAGATATGTGCACAAGGAAAGTGACCACTTAATGTCGTTTGATTAAATATTCCCACGTTTCTTTTTATTCATTGAATTGGGGAATCTAATGCATTCGACAAATATATGGAAATATTGCGTAAATCATATGATCAAGTGATAAGATATCCCAGCATCATTCAAGCACGTTACGAGCCTAACCTCAATTTTAATACTCGAGCCATAATTAATTATATATATTATACAAACTATATTAAGTGAATTTTGCTGCCAATTGGCATTCTTTTAATAATTAATATCCAAATTTTGTCAATTAATTTAATCGTAAATTATAATTTTTTTATATTTAGAAACTCATTAACATATAATTGTCAACACTTTTTTTTATTGCAAATCTATGAAAATTGAAATTATATTAAATATATTATACTTTATATTAAATTAAATTAAGTTTATATGATCTGAATTGTCTTTAGTTGTCTCTTAATGCTAGAAATCACAGTTGTCTTTAAAGACAACTAAAGACAACTGTGATACCTAGCATTAAGAGACAATCTACTGTGATATTTCTAATTAATTATTTTTGCATTTATTTCAAATTATATGTTATATGTCGTATTATTTGTGTCGTGAAAAACATCTTTTAATTAAAACTAAATGTAAAACTGAATAAGAAAAGATATATTTAATAAAAATTCATCCCCTGAAGATGTTGGCAAAATACCAACGACACGTCGGATAGAAAATGCATAAATAAATCAAGTCTTTTATTTACATTTAGGAGGAAAACTGACCTTAAAAGCCTGTTAGAAATAATTTCTATAAAAACCAAGATAATTAATAAAAAAAGATCGATTAACTTATAAAATCTGTAAATTATTATCTATTATCTATTTTAGCATTCTGTGTGTAATTTTCAAACTCAAAACTCGATGTGAAAATGTTGCAATACCATAAACACATGAGAAAAACCTCCAAACACACCTAATAAAACCGTATTAGGTGTGGCAATTTAGTAGAGAGAGGACTGCGGGAGCCATTAAGTTGCTAGCAACAGTCGGATTGGGGTGGTTCGGTCCTTCCCTATCTAAATGCATGTTCAATTACAAAGTTTTTTGTTATAGACTCCCTATTTTGTGTGTGAGTATAGGTGTCAGGACCGGGCTAACTAGATTGCTATTACAATAGAATTTTGCCCCAAATCTAGTCATATTGATGTAAGAAAAATATGTGCTGATGTTAATCGATTAATCCTAATATACATATGTATCTCTAAATGATGTTGTTCGAGATACTGCTTCGTAACCCTCTCCTGCCATAGTTTCCTAAGCAAATTAAAGAAACCCCGAATTTAAATTATCAATTATACATTAAACTATTAGATCCATTAAAAGAAAACACCTAAAGATTTTAAATTAGCATTCCATTTTATAAACGTCTTTATTCAACCCATTAATCATATTAATATTAAAACTTTAAATAAAATAAAAAAACAAAAAAAAAAGGTTCTAGTAAAAATGCACAAACTTGAATTTCAAAAGAATTATAATTATAGATAAAACTATGGGCTTCATATTAATACTTATAGATAAGTTCACAAGGGGTTAAATAATAATATTTTTCTTCTTTTAAATAGTATTTGATTTTTGGCAAAACAAAGAAACAAAATTCAACATTTACCTCACCGTTATTGTAAAGAGATTTAATTAAAGAGAAAACAGAATAATGTAAAAGAGTTAGGGTTAATTAAACATAATGAATAATGTTAATTACCCGAACTTTACTCTTAATTGCATTATGTTGAATGTTGTTTCTTAATAAAGATAATGCAAAATAATAATAATAAAAAAATTTTGTAAACGACTTACCGCATCACACCGATCTGATGAAGGCCTCCAGCAGGAATTCGTTGATGGGGTTTTTTTTTTTTTTTTTGGAAAACAAGATTATTTCGGAATGTATAATTTTAAATATTGATTTGCATTATTACGTAGCTTGCCCTATCAGTTAGTATTAGTTTATAATAACTAAATATATGGTCGATGTTTAAATAGATAATTTGTGCAATATTAGCTTTTAGTAGAATATAGATTAATTTAGAGTTTAAGTTTTAATCCGGGATATTACATTAAAGTTTCAAACACAAAAAAAAATCTTCAAAAGATGCAAACATGGCCATTCTGAAAACTACAAATTGATTAACAATAATCACGTTATTTGATTTCTGTGTAATATTTAAACTTGGGAATTCATTTCCTTATTGTATCAAATTGTAAGTTTTAAGAAATTATGTTGAAGATTTTCAATTATTAGGGTTAGGTTAGTTACATTTTTAATTTTAATTTTTTATATAGTTTTGATATTAGGTTAAGTTACATAGTTGAAAAATGTTGATTATATTATTATATATTTAATTTTTAGAATTATGCGAAATATTGATGTTGTTGAAAATGATTTGTTTAGGTTAATTTAGTTTTTAAGACATTTTTGTTTTAATTAGGTGATTTTAGTTTTTAATAAACTAGGTTCAACAATGTTAGGTTAGATTGAAAATAATTTATGCTAGATTTTGGTTAACCAATGTTTAAATCATATTATTAAAATTTTTAGCTATCGTTGTTATAATTTTTGCCAACACTGTAATTAGGCTTTTGTAAAGCTATTGTTCATTCTCCGTATCGATCTGCCTGGATGAGGTTTATCATCGAATTGTTGCTTTCAGTTTGTTACCACTCACGTTAACAATTTGGATAGAAGCTCTCACAATTTCCCCTTTTACACGATGAATGGTGTTTAATCATTTATTTTTAACCTTCCCAAGATGAAAATTGTAGATGTTAGGATTCGCAACTGTTCTGTCAAGTCTTAGCCAATAATGCCTAGTAGTAACTACGGGACTTGAACGAAGAACGTAGTCCAATACTGTGTTTCCAGACACATGCTCCGATATCCGGATTATTATTATTTTTGGACACTTTAATTGCAGTTGAAATCTATTACACTTTCTATAATTTTTTGAAATAGTCTTTTCGAAGGCAGTGTACACAATTTATGTCTTGATAGGTTGAAGTTACAAAGCCCAAAAAAAAAATGACGCCATTCAATTCTTTATAAAAGTCGATTTTTGTTCTAGAAATTTCAGAATACGGTATTAAGAATGTTAGAAGAAGAAGTATATAACATACGGTTGTATGCAAATAGTATTAAATCGTTTGTTAATACTTTGTGGATATTATTTTTTTTTTTTAGTGCTAAAAAATCGCTAAATAAAAATCACCACCAAATTTTTTATTTATAGTATATATATATATAATTAAGATTGGGACAGACATTTTCAGTCAATTGCAATACTAACATTACTAGTTTTAGGAAATGGTACGCATTTTGTTTGTTTACTGTTAATTAATTTAAAAGTCTATCAAGATATATTTGCTCATGCATGACAATTCTGAAAGTGACTGTGAATGATAATGCAGTGCATCTTTTATCAAACCTACCACAGAAAAATTAATAAAAAGTATATAGTAAGATACAAATCAGGAACAAAACAAAAGCTGACTACATCTGTTACAAGTGCAAATTCCAACAACACCAATTGGGTAAAAAATTTAAAAACAATATATTTGCTTACTACAGCAACCAAATTAAATAATCAACTTTGATTAATCATTCTCAAAATTGGGGGTCTTGTCAGCAGAATTATACTCTTATAAGGTATGTAAAAGTTTCGTGTTTTATGTTAACTAATGATCATTAAACAAGTTATTTTGCATTTATTTTTTTCAGACTAGAGGTTTGCAAAGCCTACTCTAGGGAATTTGGTACTTATGAGGGCTGATGTTACCATCTACAAAAATATAAATTAAGCTGGTATATTTATAAATAATTTTTGTTTGATTAATAAAAAATTTTATTAGATTAAATTCATTTAGTAAATGTTCTGTATTTCACGCAAAGCAAATGTGATATATTTGTATTTTATGTATACACCATTTCCAAATGAAACCAAATTACCATTTTGCAAAAATAAAAATAAACATTGTTTTTGAACGACCATTACATGTGTTTATTCCTTTTTCGTACAATTTTTATATGTTGTCCTGCCATTGATCAGTATTTGTACAAACACATGTATACCGACCGATGACTGCTCTTAACAGAATATGTATAACCATGTTTAAGAAACAAGTCTTTGAAAAAAAAAACGAAAGTGTTGCTGCCATGTTCATGTATACGAAAAACTTGTCTAATTATTAATTATAGTAACAAACAAAACTTTCTATTGCAACTATTCCAAATTTCTTTTTATTATTAAATTTGTTTTTATTTAGTGCGCATGGTTTCTTAATGCCAATTGAATGTAATTGTTTTTCATTAATTTTCTATATTTTTTATTCCTTCCGCCATGTTGCACGCAATACCGAAAAACGACATACAGATGTGAAGATAAACGCACATGCACAGATATTCATTATTAAGGAGGGCATTGCGTATAAGTATTTCAGGAAATTACAAAAACGATTGTCATTGTTATTAATGTTTAACTAACAGTACATACAACAATAACAACAGCAAAGTGGAAACAACAATAATGGCAACAGCAAACAACTTAGGAAATTATATGTAATTGTATTGTTACTTACTTGGTTGAAATAATATGAAGTTGTTTATGAAAATATGTATAAATAAATACTAGAGCTTGTATCGCAATGACTTTGTAGATATTGTTTTATTTTTAGTTATTTTTAGATACCCATAATAGGAAATAATAGCTATATAACAGTTAGTATGGGTTCGCCTTCACCACCTGGATAACAATCTTGCCGCGATGTGGTGGTTTTAATGTCGGCTGTGATTTTTATCTTTGGGTAGTGTCTGCAAACGTAAAACCACTGCCAAGGGTAAGAATTTTAGAGGCCATCATGGTTATCCTCCCTCTCCTAAAATCCTTTATCTTTTAATTTTCTTTATTTACCCCTATCCTTGTCCCCCATTTGCAACGTTAACGGGAAGATGGCTGTGCTGAGAATCAAAACCGCTAGTGAGTGGTGAAAGAGGACTAGTCCCTAACAGTTCGCCTTAGGTGCCAGGAAACGGACCAGTTGTATAAGTTTGTCTAGTCCATATACATCATCATTACATGGATGACCCATCCCCTTATGTGACTACTCATGCGACCAAAATTATGAACGACAACAATAAAGAACAAATTATTAAAACAAATTTTTCGCCTCCAGTCACGAGAAAATTATCGGACTCTCAGGTAGCCAACAGTTAGAGTACCACCTCACAACCTCCCCTACAATTGCACATCAAGTCTGAGGACCAATCAAAGAGCAAACATAAGGAAAAGAAGGGTCAGAGCGACATCCTTAAATCTCGTTATTCCAAGGTCTTGTTCATTCTTGACAAGATTGCCAAGAATGCTGCCAACGGAATCACCCATGAATGCGATGAGGCTTACTGTGTTAAATATCAAGCTGTGGTAGACGAATAGAGCAGCAGCTCTACATCGAATAGCTCTCAGGTTGAGGGCGACAAATCGACAAAAAGGAAGAAGATCAACGAGAAGTCGGACCTCCAGGGCCTGTCACATCGTCAACCGCTAGGCGTCCCTTTAACGAGGTCGTCAAAGATGACCTTCTGGTGGCTCTGGAGAGCGAAAAAGATTGCGTTGTTACTCCTGTAGTAACAGCATGGGGTGCCATTGAATCCAATATGGCTCGTGAGCTTGTGATGGGCTACGTCTCCGCCAACAGGAATAGTACCTCGTTTTGACTCTGGTAAGATTCGTCGGGATTACAGAGTAGTCAAATGCTTGGACGCCTTCTCTAAGCAGTAGCAAGAGTTTGGTTACCTAAAATGGGTAGCAACGGCAACAAGATGCTGGAATGTCTGAAGCTCCAAAATCCCAGCATACCTATGGATGTCTCGTCTGGCATCTGCACTAAGGAACACAGTGATAGCGCTTGTGCCTAATTCTCGCCATATCAGAGTCGGACGCTATAGCGCTCGTGAAGGCGGAACAGAAGTTATTCTTCGCAGTCTGAGACATCAAGGTAAAGATGTTTTGGCTCCTCGCTTCGGAAAGTGAGTAAGCATATGAGGTTGAAGCTGACAACAGCCTGCATACAGAGATGAAACTTTCCGATCCACCCGCAAACCCTTCCGATGATGATAAAAATCGTCCAAACAGTTCTACAGACAATTAACAGGTTTTTCTACCCGAGGAGGATTTAAACATCTGTGTGGTAATGGTACCACAAATTTACAGGCCACTCAAATTTTTCAACAATCATATACTGCGATTTGATCGGATACCTGAACGCAAGAGATAAGTATCTGGATAAGTTCTAGTCTTATCATTTACTCAACTTCCGTTTTCGAAACGGAATCACAAAATTTCACTTAAATGCTTGCAGGTAGCAGGCAATCACGAAAACCAACCAACCTGAGTTTGGAATGGTTTTATAGCGGGTGCTTTAGTTACTAATAGTTTCTGCATTATTGCAACATCAAGAATGGCTGAAAATGTGCTATTTTTTTAGTTTCTCCTTTAACTAAGCAACAATTTGTATATTAATGAGTTAGTGTGCAAAGATTTTGCATTGCAAGCAAAATTATTAAAATTACATTTTGTCAACCTCATTGTTGTTAACAAAAAATAGATGAGCAAAAGCAATAAATTGGCTGTGAAGGCAATTATAGGAAAGACTCTTTGAAATGGACAAAATAATGTTACAGTTCTTATTACTAATATTATTCTTAATAAATACTATTAAGTGTTGTTACAGGCCGAATACTTGATTTCAATGTACTTATATACTGCTTACACATAATTTCTTGAAATGTGGTAGATTCCAAAAATAATAGCTCTAATAGCAACACATTGTATGTACAATAATAATATTTTTTTTCGGAAAATTAAGCCTTTCATCACCTGTAGAATTTTTTTTAAATAAATCCGAAATTTCTAACTTAAATTAATTAACAAGAAATTTTAAATACGAATTGCTTATAACTTTTTTATTATATTTTTTTTTTCTTTTCAGTATTTTGTAAAGAAGATTTGGGGAATTTAAAATGGAGCAGTACTCAATTAAAAAACGTGCCCATTTTGTTGAGCTTTATTTTTCAAATCAGCTCAGCGTGCATATCGTCGTTATTTTAATGTGCTGGTTGGACCCTCAGAGACGACAAGGGCAGTAAGGACCCTTCCGGGTGCTGGCAGAAGGCGACCGGAGCACAAGAATGACAAGATTGAACTGGTACAGAGGAGTATTCGGGAAGATGGAGAAACATCAACTAGGAGATTTTCGACACAACTTCGCCTCTCACGAGCATCGCTGCAGAGAATTTTGCACACAATAAACATTCCTATTGTGTGCATACAAAATTCAGCTTGTCCAAGAATAGAAACCGACAGATTGCCAGCAACGACTGGATTATGCAGTTTTTTCCGGCAAAAAGCAGAAGAAAATCATAATTTTATTCATATTTTAATTATGAGCGAATAAGCCCATTTCCAATTGAACTCACTTAATTGGAAATAAGCAAAACCACAGGATATGGGCTACGGAAATTTCGAGAGTAGTTCAATAGCGAGAATTACACCCACCTAAGTGTACGGTTTGGTGCGGTGTTTCATCAGAAAGGATAATTGGTCCTTATTTTTTTGAAAATGAAGCATGGGGTCGCCGTTTTCGTCAATGGTGTTAGATATCGGACAATGTTGGAAAATTTTTTAAGGCCAGCCGTGGAAAACCATGCGCAAGTACGGTTCCAACAAAATGGAGCTACAGCGCATACTGCAAAGGCTCTTTTAGCGGACATCTTTGGTGAATGAATTATTCCGCGTACAAGTGATTTGAATTGGCCTCCGCGTTCACCGGATTTAACCAGCCCAGAATGTTTTCTTTGGGGTTATTTGAAAGTAAAAGTCTACACTTATAAGCCTAGAACCATCCACCAATTAAAAATCAATACAAGCGACGAAATAAACAGCATAACACCTGAAGTTTTGCGAAAGGTTTTGGAAAAGTTTGGAAAGAGCACGAATTTGCGAAGCAGAATATGGCCACCACTTGCGAGATATTATATTTCATAACTAAACTAAAAATATTGGCCATTTAAAGTAAATACTGGATAAAAAAAATTAATAAATATTTATTAAATACAAAGTTACAACGAATTCAAACCTCTTCGTTAATTTTGGGCCACCCTGTACATATATTTTATAGTTAATATTTTATTAAATATATTGGTAGCTATATATTGGTAGTATACTTTAAAAAGCTTTTATTTGCAGACTATAAATTTATTCAAAGTATTGGGCATTATAAGCTATTATTATACTCTCCACCACCAAGAGTGGTGAAAGAGGGTATATTACGTTTGTCATTCCTTGTGAAACTTTTTTAATATTCATCTGAGACCCAACAAAGTATATATTTTCTTGATCCTTATGAAATTCTAATTCGATTTAGCCTTGTCCGTCTGTCTGTCCATCTGTCCATCTGTCCATCTGTCCGTCTCTGTAAAACACTATCAATTCCAAACTATACAACTTAACTAAACGAAATCTCCAGGAAAATATTTCCTATTTTGCTGGTAACTTTGGTATTGAAAATCAGCAAAATCGGTTTAGGCCAACCAGAGTTATGGACCAATATGTGAGACAACCTTCATAAAAATTTGATATTTTTTGTCCATTTTATTGCAATATTTTGAAATATATAGCAGATAATACCATGCAATTTTGTATACGTTGTTTTTGTGATAAAAGAAGAAACTGTGAGCAAAATCGTAAGAATAGATCCATGATTTCTCGTAGCCCCCATACAAAAATCTTCCCGAAATATTGCTCAATTACACATAAATGACTATAAAATTGGAATATCAATACAACCATCACCAGGAATAAGTTTCATACAAAAAGATATCGCAAATCGAATTTTTTTTAGTTCGGTCCATGTTTGACCGCAGACCCCATTTATCCTTATATATCCTATAAATATCGGTACCGACTCAAAACTTTTCACAAATCATTTGCATATATACAAAAATCGTTCCAAGAATTTTGTGAATTTCGGTCCATTTTTAACCGTATCCCTCATAATTATAAAGCCTTCTTCCGAAAATCACTTTAATACTCATAAGTCTCTTACAAATAACGATATCGATCCAAAATGCACGGATCATTTACATACAAGCCAAAATTAAATTGCTGGATTTTGATAATATCAGTCCATATTTGGCTATATCCTCTTTAGAAATGCACTTTAAAACTAATATGTATCTTAAATATGCCGCTATTATGTTGAAATTCGGCGTGAAATATACTCATATGCATAAAAATCACTGTTCCAAAATTTAAGAAGATCGGCCCATATAAGACCATTTCAGGTAAACAAATAAACGACAGAAATGTCATTAATTATGCTGCTGGATTTTTTAGCTGTCTATCAATAATAGGCAATAGCTCGCGAATTAATTCCACTTCTGAGAATACTTAACTCTTGTAAATAACGTTATTGAGATGAAATTCAACAAAAAAAAACTCAAATACGTAGAAATGTAAAATCATCCCATTATTCCCATTATTGGATACTGGATTTAGAAGCTATCAGTCCACTTCTACTATGCCACCCATAAATCTTTCGTAAATAATGTTATTGAGATCAAATTCAAACAAAAAAGCCTGATCTTATATCTTATCCTTTTTTATACTCTGTTTCTTAACTTGTTGTGAATATGGAATAATGTTATCAATTATTTAAACTTTGTCACAAATCTAAAATTTTTGAAAATTTAAAATGGGCAAGTGTATAAATAGAGACCTTCGTTACGTATGAGCAACATGTAATAAAATAGATATACATACATATAGGAATATTAAGTATACGTTGCTGTATAATACGAGTATATATAATATTGTTAAACATAATATGTCACCATGTAATGTAAAGTAATACATCACACAATTAATTTTTTTAAATATGATAGATGTGAATTTCTGCTATTATTTAAGATATCTAATTAATCTAAAATAAAATAGATTAGTTTTGGTGCGTATATATTACCAATATTACCAACAGGTCATATTGTCTTTCAAAAAATATATAAAATAATTTTTGATATTTTATTTTAGTCGTTTAGCTCGAGTTCATTAAATAAAATTTTCATTAAATTATTTTTCGAGCCCGACTAAAATAAAATATCAAAAATTTAAAATTAACAGTTCGAATAAAAAATAATAAATTGTTCTATATAAAATAATAATAAAATTTGCTCTAAGACTGAACAGAAAACACAGAATGAGGTTATTCTAGTCCTACAACCAGTGTAGTTTTTGTATTTCTTATTACGTTTAGGTGGATTGTATTAAAGATTCGGCATAACCGAATATAACACTGTAACTTGTTTTTTTATATATTTTTCCCAGCATATACAAGCCGAGCCAAAGAACTGCTCATCTTCTGAGATCAGGAGCGAATCGTACCCATTTCGGATTACCTGCTTTGATGTAAGGCGTATCCCAAGGAGAACGTTTTGCATTGAGCAAAACAAATAGTATTGTTGGACTTAGACAAAATTCCCCAATCACTTCTTTCTAAATACTTTAATGGAATATGTTTGGTCGCATATTCTAAATTTTTCGGTCATCATTTATTTTATTCCAATCTGTTGTTCAGGCCGTTGAGGCCTGATTTTATCAGTACATAATATATAGGGCCATTATTTTAGCGTCATGCAAGGTATAGGTATGGGCTTCACATAAGAGATCATACTTCAGCTTCGGCTTATAGTAATTGATCCATTTTTCATCAAAGGTAATAATTCGGTGCAAAAATGATTTCCGTTTAAGGTGCATTTCGGATATATCGTCTTTCAAGGTCTCAATAATAATAATGAATATAATTAAACTTTGTGTACAAATTTCGATGTTTTTGAAGCAGACGTGCATCCTTCAAATAACAACAAATAATAGTTTATATTCGGCTTTGCGCAAACTTATATACCCACCTCCTATATATCAGTAGTGTGATCTTTGGACATTTGAAAGGAATATGGGTAACATTTTGTATCGATAACGATGTTTTTATCTAATCTATCTTTTATATATTATGGGGCGATCGTTATGGTCAATTTCATAGCCCCATAACAATATATTTCAGAGTTAGTTTGGGTATGCAAGTTATTCTCAGAAAGGCGTTGGCCGGAAGTGGTCTATATGTGAGAGCTATGACCAATTATGGGCCGATCACTATTAAGTTGGCTATTATGTTATATATAGATATGTGAATTATTTCTGTCGAATTTCAACTTGATAATAATGTTTATAAGATATTTATTTGGATTAAAACAAAATTCCGAAGTGGACTTTAAATGGGGCTATGGTCAAATATGAACTGATCAGCTAAATATTCAATATGTTGAGTTATATATACATGTGGATTATTTATGTCGCATTTGAACTTGATAATGATGTTTATAAGGGATTTATGCTCATTTAAGCGATTTTCGGTAGTGACACTATGTGGGAGCCATCGTCATAAAATTTGTTTCGCTGATTTATGCATATATGTGGATTACTTCTATCGCATATCTTTACATTAAATTTGTTTTTGCTGAATTTTGCATGGAAAGATAAAGGTATTTACATATATACCATAGAGTCATATTCGGGAAGAACATTTATGTGGGGCTATGAGAAATCGTGGACGGATTCGCAACATTTTCAATAGAACTTGTAATTCTATAATAAAAATTATATATAAATAAATGTCATGGTATCATCTGCATTATATTTAGAGATAATAACAAACAATAATTGAAAAATATCAAGGTTGTCTGAATATTTGTTCTTTAGCTCGGGTCTACGGAAAACATTGGACAGTTACCAATTTTCAATACCAAACATGTGAAACGAGGAAAATTTGGCAGAAATCTTATTGCTTTAAGTATTTCTTGAGGCTCTCTCGTGCCTTCAACTATTATTGGTTTTACGATCAATATTTCGATGTGTTACAAATGGAAGGACAAACTTAATAATTTTGAATTTTTTAGATTATAAATAAAAATTAAGGATTTAGTGCAATTCTTTACATAATCCCTAATCAAATACAGTTTTATTTAATCTTGTATATTTTTAATACGCAGTGTACGCCTTTTATTAGTTTTGTGCGAGAATTCTAAATTTTTTAATAACTTTTAGAATTGTTGGTTTTTCCTACAAATTTTATGAATTTTGATCAGTTAATTGATTTATCTACATATTATTATTATATAATATCAATAGCAT
The DNA here is from genome assembly GCA_950370525.1 of Bellardia bayeri. Taxonomy (NCBI): domain Eukaryota; kingdom Metazoa; phylum Arthropoda; class Insecta; order Diptera; family Calliphoridae; genus Bellardia; species Bellardia bayeri. The sequence continues at coordinate 43,107,603 of OX493266.1, read as the reverse complement.
GTTTAATCATATTTTAAGTGAGAAGGACTTTCACTGTGACAACTGAATTTACTACCAATTGTATGATTTATTCTTTAAGAATGAATTCTCCTGTTATGTATTTCAATCGTAATTCATTATTATCACTTTTTGTTATGAAGATATCTATGTATATAATCAAATTATCCCATTGGCAACAAATACAAATAAAAACTAATCTATTTTATTTTAGATTAATTAGATATCTTAAATAATAGCAGAAATTCACATCTATCATATTTAAAAAAATTAATTGTGTGATGTATTACTTTACATTACATGGTGACATATTATGTTTAACAATATTATATATACTCGTATTATACAGCAACGTATACTTAATATTCCTATATGTATGTATATCTATTTTATTACATGTTGCTCATACGTAACGAAGGTCTCTATTTATACACTTGCCCATTTTAAATTTTCAAAAATTTTAGATTTGTGACAAAGTTTAAATAATTGATAACATTATTCAAGCACGTGATATCTGTTTAGGTTTTTCTAAAGTTCATCATTTATTGCTGCCACTGTTGACGTGTGTGACTGTTTGTTGGCTTGCATAAATGTTTTATTTATTTTTCACTTGACAAAGTGAATTTTTAGTTTGGAAAATATATAAATAACAAGTACTTTGTTGGTAAAATTGCATTTGAACAATAATCTAATTGTCATCGTATAACAGGTATTTTTTTTTAGTAACTTAGTGCTTTTCTGGCTTTTATTTTTCACACATTAATATTTTCCTTCAATATTTAAGTAATAGTTAAACATAGTCAGTTATATGTACGTTTTGTTTCTTAAGTTACGGTCACACGTGGCAAATGTGTTCTAAATAAAAGTTCTTTTATTTCTTTTTTTTAATTCGAAAACTCATATTACTAAGGAAAAATCATCATAGAAGTTAAGTATAATATAATTTGATGCTCTTGCTTTGTGTGACTGACTGTACCATTATACAAATATATATCCATACATAAATACGCTCATTAGTACTTTGTTTGATATTGTCATTATATTTTGTTAAGTTAATTCGCTAATTAATAAAAATGTATTAGCTAGACAGCGAACCGAGCTTAACAATTGCGAAATTGGATCATGTCTATGCTAAAGGAATCAGGTAAATTTGGCAAAAAAAAAATACGGACTAAATATTAATTCATGAAAAACTTAGGTGGTGCTATTTACCAAGAAAAGAAAAGTTACTTATGCTCATAAACTCAATGGATCCACATACACAGTAAACAAATTTTAGGGTAAGTATCGGACAAAACATATTGGACAAAATGTGAGTTGTAATTATTCTAACCTTAACAAAAAAAGTATCCGCATTGGAGTTTTGCCTGAATTAAAATTTAGTCCCCAGTTAAAAAAAAGAACAAATATTATATTTCATTATTTCATATTATAAAGCGTTTTTCAACAGGGACGCTACAAAAGTAGAGCGATAGGGACAGCTCTCAACGAGTCGAAATTATTAAAATTCACTACCGAAATTCGAAGTCAGTGGCCTCAACGTTAAGAGCGCTACGTCCAATTTATGGTCGTCATAATCGTCCTACCAGATCAGCAATTGAGCGTCTAGTGAACAAATTTGAATCCACAGGCACAGTACAAAATGTTCCCGTGCCAGTGATACAAAGAAGTGTCCGTAGTGTCGAGAATATTGCTGCCGCTGAGGCTTCAGTTGAAGAAAGCCCAAATGTGTCTCTCACACTTCGTTCTCAAGCATTGGGCATCTGTGTGACGTCGTTGTAGCGAATTTTACGAAAAGATGTTGGCCTACATCGTTACAAGATCAAATTGACGCATAAACTGAAGCCGCTTGACCATCAGAAGCGTCGTGTGTTTGTGAATTGGACTGAGCAACAACTTGAAAATGATTCGGATTTTCATCGAAAAATCATCTTCAGCGGTGAGGCTAATTTCTGGCTGAATGGCTTCGTCAAAAAGCAAAATATGTGTTATTGGTCAAACAGCAATCCACACGTACTCCATGAGTCATCAGTGCATCCCGAAAAAATTAATAATTGGTGCGGTTCATGGGCCGGCGGCGTCATTGAGCGGTACTTTTTCAGTGATGATCAAGACCGGCACGTTACTGTGAGTGGGAATCGATACTGTTCAATGATAACAGAATATTTTTGGCCCCATTTTGATAATATGGACTTGAAGGACATGTGGTTCCAACAGTATGGTTCCACAAGTCACACAATGAATGTCACAATCAATTTGTTGGAAACTAAGTTTAGAGAACGTGTTATCTCACGAAATGTCCAGTCGATTGGCCACCTCGGTCGTGCGATTTGAAGCCGTTAGACTATTTCCTGTGGGGCTACGTCAAGTCTATAGTCTATTCCAACAAGGCAGCTACGATTGATGAACTTCGTACGAATATCGAACGTGCAATTGCAGCAGCATAGGACGATTTATGCTTGAAAATCGTAGAAAATTGGGTTCAGCATCTACAAATAAATATCTAAAAAAAGAAATTACATATTGAGGGTGCCTTATTTTGAGTCCAAATAATTTCGCCTTTAGAAGACGAACTTAAACTCGAATATTCTAAATTTTATCTCAAACAGACCAGCCGTTTAAAAATGCCAGATTCAAAAAATTTCGATTTTGCATCAGCGTGGGATGTCAATTTGTTGTCTTTCAAATAAACTGGATCACATCTTGAACTACATCAATTTTAAAGCCTAAAGGATATTGTTATATTTAATATATTTAGAACTAATACATAAATTACATTTTACTTACAAAAAAACTGTCTTGCAGAAATATTAAATAATACGAACTATACAAACTGCATCATATTACATATGTGATATAAAATTTTAACCTTATCTTTACTTTTACCAACTTCAATAGCAGAGTTTTATTTTCCCCGCTGTTGATGCATTTATCCGCTGATACCCCAAGGAAATTATCGCAAGTGCATTATGTGAAGCCAAAAGCATATAAAAAATTTCTTTCACGTTCGAGCCAATCTGTGTTGCATAAATGACACAATCCAGATAAAAAGAATAGTTTTACTAATAATATTCTTGTCGTGATAAAGCTTTAAAAATATACTACTTTATATGCTGTAACTGACAAGGCACGCATACATCTAAAGACAACAAAAACAAGTTAGAGTGCTATATTCGGCTGTGCCGAATCTTTAATACCCTCCACCTAAACGTAATAAAATGGACCGAAATTCACTAAATTTTCTGGGATGATTTTTGCATATATATGAAAATGAGTCGGTACCGATATTTATACGATATGTACAAAGATAAATGGGGTCTATGTTCAAACATGGACCGAACTAAAAAAATTTCGATTTGCGATATCTTTTTGTATGAAACTTATTCTTGCTAAATTTTGTATTGATATTCCAATTTTAGAGGTATTTATGTATAATTGAGCAATATTTCGCGAAAATTTTTGTATGGGGGCTATGAGAAATCATAGACCTATTCTTACTATTTTCCTCACAGTACATTCTTTTATCATAGAAACAACATATCCAAAATTTCATGGTATTATTTATGTATTTAAAAATATAGCAAGAAAATTTTTTATGGAGGTTGTCTTATATTTGGTTCCATAATTCTTGTTCTACTATACCGATTTTACAGATTTTCATACCAAACTGCTTAGGAAAACTATAAGCGGTTTTTGTAAACTTTGTTGATTTCGTTTGTATCCTTTTGACGTGAGATTGTTTAACACAGACAGACAGACAGTCTTAGAATTTCGTAATGACCAAGAATATGTATACTTTGTTGGGTCTCAGATGAGTATTTCTCAGTGTTACACACGGAATGACAATTCTATATATACCCTCATTCACCACTTATGGTGGTGGAGGGCATAATAATAATGAAGAAAATATAAAAATAAAAGCAATATATGAGTTGTTCTAAATGTTCTAAAAATCTAAAATCTATCGATAAATTTTTTTCATATTATTGGCAGCTTTATGTTTTGCTACTACCAATACAAAATTCTCATTTTTATGTGATAGCAATTTAGTGCAAATACTAAAGAAAATTGAAAAGAAAAAATATTACTAAACTATACAACAGACTTAAGACTGGAGTATAGCAGCAACCATACAGTAATGCAAACACCCACAAGTATTGATAGAAGCTGTTTTAGACATAATTATTATAAAGATTGGTGGTAAAGGAAAAATTCTATAGAGAGAAGCGGTATTAAAAATGGTAACGAAACCCGTGCATTTTCCATTTTAACTAGAACATCAGAAAATGAGATTGTCTACAAAAGATTTCAATTTTAATAAAGACATTCTTACTGTTTTATAAATTGTATAGCTTAAAAGTTTGCATGCAGTATGGAGGTTGTGCATATGCAACTGCATAATAGTTGCATGTTATAGTTATGGCCATAAAATATCTAGTCAATTGATTTTATTAATAAAGTGCTTTAGAACTTATATAGCCTGCTTCTGCTTATTTTTTGTAATATTTTAGAGTAAAGGTTGATATATTTTAAAATTCAATTTTGTAACTATTAAATTAATCCTTAACACTTTTAAGATACTACATAACTCAATTTTGTTAATTAAAAATCAAATAGAACAAGTGTTTATAGTCTTTGCCCCTGTTCAAGAAAAGTTCGAAAAAGAATTTGTGAAAATAAAAGTAAATAAATAAAGAACAATATAGAGTGCTAATTTGGCTGTACCGAATCTTTAATACCCTCCACCTGAACGTAATAAGAAATACAGAAACTATACTGGTTATAGGACTACAATATCCTTATTCTGTGTTTTCTATTCAGTCTTAGTGGAAATTTTATTACTATTTTATATATTGTTTGAAAGACAGTTTTACGACCAGTCTAATTTATTTTAAATTTATTAAAATTTTATCTAATTTTGGCCAAATTACCGGTTTTTACTGTAATTTACAGAGTTTGTCTGATTTTTGTATTTAAAAATAATTCCATTATATGATAAAAGTGATAATTCCAGAGACAATCTCTACACAATGGTTAAAATACTCTGCAAAAGAAATTCCGGACTGAATATATGCCAGAGATTAAATAAAAAAATTGCTGAATTTCGTTTTATCTTCGAGAAATCTGCTATGGATATAATTTGTGTTTCCGAAACTTGGTTTTGAACTGATATACTAGATTATAACTACAAACTTAAAGGATATCGTCTTTTTCTAAGTGATAGACAGTCAAATGGCGGAGGGGTTGCTATATATGTAAAGTCGTCAATATATTGTAATATTAAATACCAAACTACGGATGAGGATGATCAGAAAAATGATGAAATTTTTCCTAATAATTTAGATAACCATAATAAATAAGCCTCCAATAATCAGAAACTGGAATACCTATTCCTTGACATTTTTAATAAACAACAAAAACTTTTATTGGGTGTGATATATAGGCCTGGATAAACTAGCATCACTTACTCTTGCATATACTGATGTCATTTTAACTGGTGATTTTAATGCCAATAGTTTAGCTGATAAAAGCCTAATGTATGAAATGAGTGCAATTGGTATGATACTAACACTTTGCCAACACACTTTACATCCACCGCTTGATCTTTTTTTCGTAGATAATCTTTCACGAATTCTCCAAATATTATCTTATTTTCACCTCCTATGACTTTATAATTACAAAGTAATAAACAACGAAGCAACAAACAATAACGTTTAGAGATTTCAAAAATATTGATTTGGATTCCTTATTAACAGAGCTCACTACATTTGAATGGTATCAAATATTTTTTATTCCCACTGTAGATGAGCAAGTGAATTTTTTACACAATAATATACAATATTTATATGAAAAATATGTTTATATTAAAACCAAAGCTGTACAAAATGATAATCCGTGGTTTTCAAATGAAATCAAACACTTAATTGATGAAAGAGATGGAGCATACACCAGGTGGAAAAGATTTAGAACTACTAAGCTTCACAATTACTTCAAGTCTTGTAGAACCTGAAAATTGTATCGATGTTGACAAGCTCAATTTAGAATTTGCAAACATACCAATGCCTCAAGCTAAGCCTAACTACTATAACTCCACTAATTTCCCTAATGATAGTCAACAATGTTTGGTACGTTTTCAATTCGAGTGTGTTACTCAGGAAGATGAACCTGAAAGCTATTCTAAGCATCAAATCGGATTATGTAGGCGAGGATGGCTGATAATAACTCACATATTACTACAAATAACACACTTATCAAACTCCATAATAACATCATCATCTTTCCCATCTAGTTTGAAATGTGCTAAAATTATACCTATCCCTAAACCTGATAAGAGTTATAGACCAATTGCTATATTATCTTTTTTGTCTAAACTTATTGAAAGAATTCTTCATACACAGATGGCCAAATATCTGTACCAAAACAACCTATTATCGGAGAAGCAGTCAGGTTTTAGACCTAATCACAACTGTATTTCAACTCTTACTGAAGACTGCGAGGAGATAAGGTCAAAAATGGACAGCAACTTTATATATTTTTTAGTTTTACTTGATCATTCCAAGGAATTTGATACTGTCGAACATGCTATATTATAAACAAAACCCAAGTATATTTGCCATTTCTCTAATACTGCCGTCAAACTACTTTCTTAATATTTAACAAATAGGAGTCAACTGGTTTATGTTGGCAGTAACAAACCAACAAATTGCCAAATGCCAAGAGGTGTCCCGCAAGGTTCTATACTTGATCCATTATTATATACCATTTACTGGCATGATTTGCCAATGAAATTGAGATGTACGCAGATGACGTCCGACTCATTATCAATTGTGTGCCATCTGATATAAAAAATTGTATTATAAAACAAGTAAGAAAGTATAGTCGGTCAAGCCCGACCATATAATACCCTACACCCAGTATATCAATAAACAGTTTTTCAGATATGGGTGCTATATGGGAGATATTATCTACCTAATTCTACCGAATTAAATGTATATACACAAAACTTATTTGTGTTCAACATTATTTGGATAACAACATTTTTAACAGAGTTATGCTCTTTTAAGTGATTTACAGAAGTGGGCCTTATATGGAAGCTACGACTAATTATGAACCGATCGTCATAAAATTCTACCATGTTATATGTATATGTACGAAACATATTTGTGCAGTATTATTTGGATACTGACATTTTTAAAAGAGTTATGCTCTTTTAAGTGATTTTCGGAAGTGGGCCTTATATGGTCCGATCTTCACGAAATTTGTAGATGTGATTTAGCTTCATTTATTAATTATTTATGGTGAAATTTGGTTGCATACTTGCATAATTCAAACATTTATGATCGGTAAACCAAAATTTCGGGAGGACATTTCTATGGGGGCCAGGTGAAATAATGGACCGATTTCTACCAGTTTCAATTCCATCCATCCCTGGGCCGCAAAAATATCACTTACCAAATTTTATCAAAATATCTTCAAAATTGCGACCTGCACTCTGCGCACAAGCTTTACATGGACAGCCAGCCAGCCAGACGGACGGACGGAAAGTGATTCTGAGTCGATCGGTATACTTTAAGGTGGGTGTTGGACCAATATTTCTGGACGTTGCAAACATCAGCACAAATCCAATATACCCTCCCCACTATGGTGGTGTAGGGTATAATTAAACCGTGATCTTGATAATGTATTCAAATGGGAATTAGCAAATGGAATTTGCTTAAATGCAAAGAAATCAAAAGACTCCACAATTGGGGTAGTTGACCACGCCAAAAATCTTGGAATTATTCTTAACGATACTCTCACTTGGTCTAACCATTAAAAATTTTCTACGTGGTAAAATATATGCTAATGCTTCGTAATCTATGGATGACACAGTCCAATACACCAATAAACATTCGCATGCTACTTGCTAAGTCATATTTCTGTCAATTTAACATATGGTTGTGAGGTATTTTCTAGTTGTAATTCAACAAGTAAAAATAAACTCAGAGTAGCCTACAACAATATTGGCACATATATTTATGGACTCTCAAGAAGAAATCATATATCACATCTGTCTTATACAATTTTCAATATTTCTTGCGACAACCTGTTGAAATGCCGTACGCTGTTACATTTACATAAAATTATATATTCTAAGCAACCAGAAAATGTATTTAAAAGAATAATGTTTTCAAGATTTAACAGAGGATATAAAACTAGCTCCATTCAGAACCAAAAACAATAATCTGAAAGACATTTTTTTTGTAAATGCCAAACGAGCAATATTTACACATTTTAGATAGTAATGATAATTTTCCAATTTCTTTTTATATATTTGTTAAACTATGTAGATTTTATTACATCCTTATAACGTGATATAAAATTGTGATGAATGAGATGTTGAGTAAAGTTATATTGCGGATAACATTGATGATTGATAAGGTTGAAATAGACAAAGAACATTATTAAATATGGATTTACATTATATACGACTTAACGAAAGAAAATTATTTTCATTTAACTTTATTTAAAAATTTTAAATTATTCGAATAATTCAATTAATTTTAAATATGTGACCAAATTATTGGAACAAATTAAAATCTCTTATTCAAATTACATATTCGTTTTATTCGACCAAAAGAAAAATTTGGTTACCCTAGTAGAAAGTTTCTGTATTTATGATCTGATTTGTGTCCAGCTGTTCTAGTTGTTAGTTTATTATTTTTTGTGCCTACATTAACTTTGTTAAAGTTTTCATTGTTATTACCATTGCAGGGTACTTTATGAATTACATTCGATATTTTAAACGTTTGATTTGCTCATGAGCAGGAAACCCGGAAATATGCTCTAAAAAAAGCGTTTTAAACGCTTTAAATATGCAGTAAAAACTTTAAAATATGCTCTTAAAAATATAAACGTTTACACAATTTTTAACCAAAAATATACTTTTATTTAAAAAAACCAATACAATTCATTTCTAAATAGGTAAAGTAACATAAACAAAAATAACAAGAACTAAAACGAGTATAACAAAAAATAAATACAACATAAAAACAATAGGAACTTAAGAAAAGGCATTGAGAGGTATTTTTTGATGATATTTTATATAAATATAAAATCACTTCTTCAATTAAGGTTATTATTGCAATAAATTACAAAATGTTGACTTAAATTTTCAAATAAAAATCGTTGTCTATTGGATCTGAAAACATTTTTATACATAGAATATGTTCTTTCGAAATCAACTGAGCAAATTTAAAAGATAATATTTCTTTAACACTTAATTTTGAAATCTGTGTTGAGGAAAGTCCTTTAAACTGTTTACAAATGCTTTCTATAATTTTTAATCCTTCATTTTTTCCTATTATTTGTTCAAATTTCATTTTAATATTAGTTTTCACACTACAATTTAGTATTTTATCTCAATTTTTAAATGTTTGTTGCACTAAATAATACTGTTCGGTCATTGTAAGACCAGCTGTTTGAAGTTTTTTAATAAATGTTTCAATAAATCCAAAATTTGACGTTCTACCAATTAAGTCATTTTTATTTTAGGTGTATTTAAAGCATCTTTAACAACGTCTATAAACTGAGACTCCTCAGCATTAAAAGCATTGATAACTTTACAAATTTTTTCAAAATTGTTGGCGTAATAATTTGAAAAAAGTTTCAGTTTTAAACAAAGGAAGTAAAAACCTGTAACACAACAGTGAAAAATAAGTAAGACAAAATTTGTTTTTGATAAAGTCAAAATATGCTATTAAACAGTAAAATATGCTTTAAAAACGCAAAAATATGACAAAAATATGCTCTTATGCAAAAATATGCATTAAATGGTAAAATATGCAAAAATATGCACTAACAAATCGATGCCAAAATTCTTAAATAGTTCTGAAACGTGTAAATATCTTATCCATGTGCCCATTAGACTCACCAGAAAAAGCTTGCATTTGCATATTTTGGTTTCCCTGCTCATGAGCCATTTTATATTTGTTATTATCAAATATCTTCTATTTTTCTAATCTGACTCAATTTTTATTTAGCAGTATTGATTTAAAAAGATTTTTAATTACAAACTACTACGTTTTTCTAGTGCAAGTATAACTCAGGTCTGTATTAAAAAAAAACTTTGTAATCTGAATGCATTTAAAAGAACTTAAGTTACTAGTTTGGATTGCCTACATTTCAAAGCAACATTCATTCTTTAATTCATCAACTTACAGATTTTCCTTAAACTTTAAATATACAAACTGAAATAAATTAATACCAAAAACTTTTGTGTTCAACTTGTAACCAACACAATAGACACATTGAGTGCCCATAGAAAAAAATCACAATCACAAAATGGTACAATTATACAAATGCTTTTAAAAGGCTTATGAAAAAAATGAGTAAAAAACTCTTGGTTTTTTTTTTGTGTGCAAAAAGTTTTACATCAGTTAAGATATTTTTGTTACAAACTTCATCTTGGCACATCATATTGCAGTACATATGTATAAACCTGTTAATATTTAGGTCCATTTTTTCTAGAAATTTATGTACATTTTAAATGTTTGTGGTAAATTCAGAAAACAAATCTCCATACGGGTCTAAATATGTACATTATGAATGGTAAATATATTCAGCATATTCATGCACACATGCATCTGTATAAACAGGGATATTTGCAAGTAGGTGAATTGCTAATTCTAATAGTATTTTGAAATCATTGCAAATATTTATTTGTTTCAGAACAGAGTTACTATTTGAAATAGAAACCAAAAAGACAAATTTCTATTTTATTTTCAATTCAGACACATTTTACTGGTCATGCAGACCACGTCCGTCCACATGTCTGTGTGTGAAAACTTGTACATTTAAGCCCAATATGTGTGTGTGTGCTATATTTGCTAACATTTCCGGCTTTTATTTAGTTAATTTATGCATGTAAAGTGCAAATAAAGTTTTAACAGAATCTTCTGTATTTATTCAGCTTTGCTCCATAGATTTTCTGGTTGCAACATATCAAACAGTACGTGGTTTTATTTAGAGTGTTAGAGCAACAACTGCAACAAAAATTTAAAATAAAACAGAGCCGAACATATGCCGACAATAGGAAAAGGGAAACATTTAAAGTAAAAAACTTTTGAATTTAAGGAAAAACAAAATGTAGACATGTCCTGATTTTTCATAACTCACACACTCACTGACTTGGCTTGGCTGATGAATTAAACTGACATGCGACAACTTTAAATGCATGAAATTAAATAAATAATAATCTTTTTTATTACAGTTAAATATAATATACCAGAAAATGTAAATATAGAAGTCAACAAATATAAATCATAGCAGTGACCAGCAATAATCATTAATTTTGTATTTAAAATTTAACTACTTATTTTGTACCTCTCCACCTTTACATACAAATTCAATTAATTGCCACAATATTGAAAACAAAATTGTTGAGTACTTGTTAGTGCATTTGTATTAAAGATTTTTGTTAATTTATTTTATTATTATTGTATTCAATTGTTATAAACCGATTTTCATTAACACTGAACTATTTATTTATTTGTCTGCCTGTTTGCTTGTTTCCGCCAGTAAGTGATGTGTAGTTGTATGTAATATTTGCTAAATGATGGCAATTAAAATTATACATACATACAGTGGGAAACAAAACTGTCCAGATGTTTTGCATTAAGGAAGTAAGGTAATGCAATAATACAGTTATATATTATCCTATATTATTTAATTGAACTTAATTCTAAATTATAAAGCACAAAAACTTAGATCTTTAAAAGTGAGAAAAACACCAACTGATATTAAAACAATGTGATAAATTTGTTACAAAATAAATAAAATTGCTAAAAAAAAAATTTAATTTAAGTAAATCCACCGTATATGATATAAAAAAACGGCGTAATATAGCTTGCAATAATAACCAAGACTGCTTTCTGATGGTGATGCCCGGCAGATTGGACGTTTGCTATCAACACCCCGAAAAATGCTACAAAAAGTATTGGTAAGGATGCCAGTTCCTGGACGGTTAAACGCGCATTAAACATAATTCGTTTAGTAGCCAGTGTGAAAGAGACAAAACCAGCACTTTCCGATAGAAATGTGAAAAACGCCATCATTTCTGTAAAACCCACAAAAATTGGATAGTAGATGACTGGAAACGGATTATTTGGAGCGACGAAACGAAAGTGAACCGATACCTGTCTGATGGAAAATAATACTATTGGTGGTATTAAATTGGCAACGTTAATTGGTTTCAACAAATCTGATTACAAAAGTTGAAAAGTGTCCGCATAGTGAATTTTTTGTTTTCTTAATTTTTTTTTTTTTTTTGAAGCAATTTATGTAAGATTTTTTGCTTTATAATTTAAAATAAGGTGCAATTAAATAAACAAAATACATATATATTATATATTATTACCTATGTTTTTATTATTTAATTACCTTACTTCTTTAATGCAACACATCTGAACAGTTTTGCTTCTCACTGTATATACGAATACATATGCCTATGTAGTATAAAATGAAATTTTAATATATGAATTAATTAAAACGCAGGTTAAGGCATATTTAAACGCTGCTAATGGCACTTATGAGGTCGTTATATACATCAATAACGTAAATGCATTAAAGATGTAGGCAAATTGTCCTCTGGTCCTTTAGAAATCAGTTTAATTGAATGTGTAAAAAAAATCCTTGATATCGACACTTTCCACTTTCTATATAACGAGGGTTTTCACAATAACTCTGTTTTTGAAAACAACATAAAACAAAGAATTGATATGAAAATAATTCAAATGTTTCAATATTGTATTGGAAATAGTAAGCTTTGACAATTATAAATGATATTTGGGCCAAATCGTTTGACTTTTTCGTAAATAGTGTCATGTAATTTGAGTTTTAAGACTTTAATCGATTAAATTTTGTCCCACATACTGCAGTCATCTCAAACATAAGCGCAATTCACAATCTTGTGTAAATGGTATCGCATTATTGCATTTGCAAAAAGGTCAATAAGACTCCGTACAGTTTCGAACACGCGCGAATTACACCTATATACATACAAATTATATATACATATTATGCTAGAATGACTTCTCTGGTGATATCCTACAAGTAACTGTTCGTTTTAATCCATGGTTATCAGTTAGGTTTTTGTGAACCTTTTTCTTCAATTAGAAATGTGTTCGTGATTGCATTGGCAAAGTTAAATAGACTGGTCAAGGTCATAATTTAAACTAGTAAATACTTTGTTGGTAATAGTTACTAGATAATTATACATCAGATCATAAAAAAATTACTTCCATGTTCCGTGTAGGTAAGGAGCGGTAATATTGGCCTTTTTCTCTAAACTTCGCAACGAATAGGTGATCGCTTATATAATTACAGATTCACACGTACATATTGTAAAGAATTGTGAACTGCAGGATATTCTCAAAGTCTTTGTAGTGGCAGAGTTGAGCTGGTTTTTTCCCTGTAAGACGAATGTCTGTGCCAATCATCTTTGATAAGCTAGGCAACAGTTTTTAAGTTTTTAGGTAATTGGGTCTCTGAGTTATGAAAAACCAAAAGAAAGAGCCATTTAGAATCGAATATGGTATTATTCGCAATTATATCCCTGTGATTATTCATTGTATAGTTAAAGAGTAAACGTGCTTTTAAACACAACTTAAAACCTATATTCATGTAATACATGGCATTAGTGTGTAAAATGGTGAAAACAAAAACTTAATTCTTTTCCGGATTTTTAACATTAAATGAGATAATAAATGTCTTACAGGAAACTGATGAAGAGTTTTTGCAAAATTCTTACGCCTACTCAAAGTGCGAACAACTACGTCACAGATGAAGATTCTGGAGAAGAAGATGAAGTGAATTTTGAAAACTTACCACCTCTATTATTAAATGCTGAGGCTGAGATTTTTCGAAATTATCATTCTATTTATTCGGATAGTGAAGCCGATCTTGCAGTCAAAAACGGTCTGGATAAAACAGACAAGTTCGCAAAAGTTAAACCACTTTGAACAAGAATTTCCAAAGTAATGCTCCGAAAAACCAGTGAACGAACTATGGTATTCACACACATAAAAGTTGCTGAATAATAAACGACTTGAATAAAATCACAAGAAATTACTGTCTTTTGCTTCTATATGTGCCGAGCGTACTACATGTAGTACGAGCTCAAAATCCAAGTTAAAAACTATTTTTTTTATTCTTTCTTCAGTTTTGTAGTATAATGTGTCAGAATAAAACTATTTTGGAAAACTACAAAGATTGTTGCACTTGTATGCTCGTCGACATAGCTGGGTTAAAATATTAATCAAACATTTTCCAACAATCATTAATCTATCTGCTAAAGTTTTGTGGCAATCTATTTAACTACTCATTATCGGAGACATAAAATTTTATTTATATTTTCGAATACAACGACAAACTTTTCACCAACTCTAAAAACAAATAATGTGTTGAAAAGTATAACTTCGCTTTGTCATGTGTATGTACAAGAGTACAAGTTTCTTATTTAATAATGACAATAATAAATTCCAAACTATACTTGTATGCGGTTTATTCTAAATAAAACCATAAACAATGTGACATAAAAAGATGCTTTAAATTGTAATAAACGAAAACTGAAACAATAAAATATAGAGCAAATATGTCAGCAGTGTCGAATATTTTATATCCTTTACATAAGAATTATTTATAATCTTGTTATTATTGCATTTATTAAATGCTCATCAATATCTACTATTAAAAATCAAACTAGCAGTAAAAATCTTGATCTCATCACAGAACAGGTCATGTTAAAGGCCTATTACAAAATTATATTAGTTCCAACTCATATACTAGGCAGTCGTACTCTGCACTACTCTCTTTCATAATGACAATACGTGTAAAATATATATGTATGTAAGCCTTGGTCCTTTGCGTGTCTGCTCAATAATGCCTTTTAGAAGGTCTCTTTACTCCTTTTTACCACTGGGAACCTGGCACGTAACATTTCATGAGATCTTCGGAAAGTCGCTTTCAATACGTGGAAGATAGTATCTGCTCTATACAATGGTAAATTGTGTCAATTGCCAAAAGAATGACGAACTTTTTCCCTTAGTCCTTCAAAATGAAGTGTATAAAATAGAAGGGGTTATTGTATGACTGTCTCAATGACTGACTTAATGAAAGTTGATTCATTTCTTTATGACTTTTTAGAATTAGATTTGTGTGTTTGGTTTATTTCTGTTTATGTTTTGTTGAAATACAAATGTCTTGCCATTGTAAAATGCGTCATTGTGTGCTGCTCATTAAAAAGTTAAATATTGTAATAAAACTGAAAAAAAAACGAAAAGTAAAGAATCTGCCATTAAAACAATCTGTACATTATCTTTAATTTCTACTTCAAGACAAAACTCTTACTACAAAATGACAATATTTTTTGTTTGACATATGGTGTCTGTTTAATTTACTTCTCTTTTTTTTAATCTTAGTCTTCAAACAGAATGTGTGGTAATGATGATGATGGTGGTGTTGTTAATGATAGATGTTAAAAAGACTTTTAAAGCTGGGTAACAAAAGAAGTACAATATAGGTAGTAAATTAACACATTTGTCATAAACAATATAACTTATGGGTTGAAATAAGTTATGAAGGCAATCTGAAAAGTTTTTAAATAAACTAAAGTAGGCAACTTGTAATTTTTCCAACTCTTTATTATAACATTGTGTTCTCAAGTGGTATTTAATTTTTTTTTTTTGATTTATAATTTCATCTACACAGAAAAAAATAAAAATGAGTTTCAATTAAAATATTTGTGGAATCAATTAAAAATTTAATTGAAATCGGACCTGTAAACAAAATTATAGTATATAGTATTATAGTATTATAGTAAATTTGAGATTTAATTGAAAATATCAGAAAAAGTAATTGAATCAATTAAAATTTTAATTGAAAATTATTTTAAAATCAATTAAAGGTTTAATTGAAAAAAAAAACATGATTTTTTTTCTGTGTAGGCTTCAGATATAAAAAATGTAACATATCAACCAAGCAAACTTTATGTTAACAATGATATTTTCGTGTGGTCTTAGCAAACTTCGGTACGCAATTGCTATGATTTTGTGTTCTCAAGAAAACATTAGATGTGTTGTGTCCAACCAAAATAAAGCTTTATGGAACAATTAATACAGTTAACCATTAGCAATTTAATTTATTTATTATACCTTAAACTAACTTCTAAGATTGCTTTCTTATTTCCCAGCCTACATAAAAGTCTTAAAGTCAAAAGTTACCCATAGGAGCTCTAATGTTTGTCTCTCATTCCTCTGCAGACAGTGTTCCTTTTTCAGTTTCATGATGTGAGTGTGAGCATTTGTTCGAAAAATTCATTAAAACATATAGACTTTTTAAACAAATTTGGCTACATTATTTACCCTGAACAAGATAAATTGTTTTATATATGAAAAAAGTCCTCTAAAGAGAGATTTTGAAGTAAATATAGAAAAGCAAAAGAGTGTCATATTTCTGCCAAATAAATGAAAGACAACAAAGTTATTACAAATCTAAGTCATTTCCATAAATGTTGACAACAGTTTTTTGTTTTAAATTTTTAATAAAGTCTTGCTATTTTGTGCAAATGAATAAATAAACATACAGTGCAGATCTCAAAAATGATGAAGAATTTTTTATTAGTTCGTAAAGTTTGTTTTATTGTAAGACAAAGAATATTTATTAACCAAATCGTGTTTTCAAGCTGAAAAGTTCTTTATACGGATACAGATGATGGATAAAGAAAAGCTTAACAATTTCCTGGTGTTCCTCATGTTATTCGAGGTTGGTGGGTAGGGGTTTTGGGTATGAGGTGGGGTTATTGTTCAGGAACTGAGTACATGATAATCTTGCTCGAATATGATAAGCAAATTTATTTACTAGATTCAGCTATAGAAACTATTATAACGCATATAATAAATTCATTGTGTTATCAGAGAATCTCTTTGGTGCACTATAAAACCACCGGTTATTGATAGATATAACAGCTGTTTACTTCTTCGGTATCACAATAAGATCACGATACCAGCGAGAAAATTGAAATGTAGCTGTTCATGAATCCTAACCTAAGAGCTGCAGAAGTAACTTGTGTGAGCCCGAATTGTTCATAGTTAGCGATTACTTTTTCTTATGTCTCCACAGGCATCTAGGCATATCATTATTAATTTGACCTTTCATAACAATAATTACACTTTATGATAAACAAAGAAGAATACTAAAAAAGCCAAAATATAACTGATCGTACGATAATTTTTGCTAACACATGCACTAATTAAACACTTATTTTTTTAAGGTTAATTTTTTTAATGAGACAACATTCAATCTTGATGGTACAGCTCTATTTAAAAGCTATTGGAGAGATCTACGGAAGAAACCTCGATATTTTTTATGAGAAATTACGAAGTCGGTTATTTCATGGCAAAGAAAGTATGCTAAATTTGGCGTTTCCAAGCACCAAAAATGAATTCTTCTGCTCACAAAAAGTAACTAGATGAGAAATTAGTGCCATTTTTAGAAAACAGCAATTAACAAGTCGTCAACAAAGGGATAATATTGATGTTCTGAAAGAGCCCTATTGTTCTCCATTGAAAAAATTTGGGAATATTAAGCCGTTGAATTCATTCTAAAAACCGACAATATCAAAGCAAAACTGTTATAGACGTTTGGAGATCTATATCTGAAGATATAAGAATAAGTGTGGTGAATAGTATGACTGATCGAATTTTTAAGTTGAATTAAAAGTTAGAGTGCAATATTCAGCTGTGCCGAATCTTAAATACCCTCCACCTAAACGTACTAAGAAGTAGCAAAACTATACTGGTCATAGGACTATTCTACGGCCGCGTTTTCACTATGTTTTCACTATGTCATTTTTGTTGTCAAATTGTCCAAATTGTTGGCAATTGTATGAAAACGGGTTGTCAATTTGACAACAAAAGTGACATAGTGAAAACCAAGCATATGTTTTCTATTCAGTCTTAGTGCAAATTTTTTTAGTATTTTATATATTGTGTGAATGGAAATTTTACGACCAATATAATATATGTTAAATATTTTTAAATTTTATCTAATTTCGACCATTTATAATTACTGTAACTACAGACTTTGTCTGATTTTCACAATAATCTTGAGTGTAATTTCACAATATATAAAATTAAAAGAACATTTTTCCATATTCAAAACAAGTTAAGAAACAGAGTAAAAAAGGATTATAAGGTAACTTTTGGTTGAATTTGATTTAAATTACTTTATTTACAAGATATTTATAGGTGGCGTAGGAGAACTGAACCAACTATGGACTGAAAGCTTCTAAATTAATGTGTTTTCTATGATTTTAGGCTTATTTTGGTTGAATTCCATCTCAATAACGTTATTTACAAGAGTTGTACTATTGTTATGCTCACAATTGGACTTAATTCGGGAGGAGGTTTTGCCAATTGTTAACTGACAGCTACAAAATCCGGTAGCATAATTGCCGTATGACTGGATTAAAATTAAATTAAACTTTGGAACAGTGACTGAGGAAATCTCACGTCGAATTTCAACATAATAACGGTATATTTAAGAAGTGGACTTTATGGAGAATATAGTTAAATATGGACTGATATTCTCAAAATGTAGCAGTGATTTTGGCATGTATGTAAATTATCCGTGTAAAATGTTGGATTGGTACCGTTACTTAAATAGGATTTATGAGTATTGCAGTTATTTTCGGAAGAGGGCTTTCTATAGGGTATACTGTCAAATACATTGACTTATATTTCGGGAAGATTTTTTTATGGGGGCTATGAGGAATCATGGACCTATTCTTACTTTTTCCCTCACACTTTTGTCTTTTATTATAAAAATAACGTGGTTTTCAATACCAAAGTTACCTGTAAAATAAGAAATTTCGTTTAGTTATGTTGTGTATTTTGGACGTGAGAGTGTGTTACCTAGATGGACGGACGGATGGACGGACGGACATTGCTCTGCCAACTTAGAATTTCATAAGGATCACGAAAATATACTAGTATACTTTGTTGGGTCTCTGATGAATACTACCAAAGTTTCACACGGAATGACAAACGTAATTTATCCTCATTTCCTACCTTAGGTGGTGGGGAGTATAAAAAGGAGGCCTAACGCATTAATTTCTAATTTTTTGTTAGTATTGGATTTTGAGTTATTTGAATTTCAGTGTACTTATAGTTGTAAAACACTAGTTAATTTCTTTATTCTTTCTCAAGAGGTTAAAATAAATAATATCGTTATTGTGTAAATCCACTTCATGAGCTATTGAAGAAGATTTTAATTTTCAAAATATGACAAATGTTGCAGCATATAACATATACTAAGTAAATTCATATTGTAGCAACTTATTTCTAACATAAGTATTCTCAAATTTATGTTTGGTAAAATTTACTTACCATTTCTTGCTAATTTTTAAAGTCTTAAACATATTTTCCAGTTTCCTTATAAAACAGCCACACACTGTAACCAAATATTAAAAAAAAAGTATTTCAGTGAGACTTATTTTAATTGTTTCCCAGTTTTGTTTCTTCATCTTCATACTATTTCATATTGTCTGTGTGGTTGGTTGCTGTATTCATTACTGACATTATATATATATATGTATATATGTATATATTAGGGTGGCTCCAAATAAAAAGTTGTGGATGCTCACAACTAAAATAAAACATTAATTCATTTTAAGATAATATTTATCGAAATGTTTGTTCTGCGGTCAGTATATTTTTTATATCTATCGCAAGGGAAAGTTATTCACCGCTAACGTGAATAAAAATTCCACATGAAATTTGTTTCCTTTTATTTTTTTAACATTGAATTTTAATAGGAAAAATGTGAAAAGGGGACAAATTTCATGGGGAATTTTTATTCACGATAGGGGTGATTATGATTTGGTATCATGTGAATGCTGTTTGCAAGACGCAATGACTTCTCAGAAATATTCGTGTATGTCTAGAAATATTAGAAATAAGCAACATTCTTACGTCCAAAATATACATCCAGTATACCCACGATCCGTGACTCCCGCGTCGATTAACTTTTTTATTAAAATGTGTTGAACGAAACACAAATGCCACAAATTGAAACAAACAGCTGTTTTTCTCACAAAACTGTGTCTCTAACTTTTTTTGGCTGTCACGTGAAAAAATTACTCGTCAGTTCACAGAAAAAGGGTATCTGTAAAAGGTTTCCGATTTTAACTGCCAAATATACTTACAATTAAAAATGCAGGGAGTTATAATTTTAGAAATTAAAAAATTTTCAAATTGCAATGAATAAATAACACGAAAAAGGTAAGTAATTTGTTCTCAATTGATTTTTCATTGCTAAATTATTTTTCCTTTACAATTTTAGAACAATATGCGACTTTCTAAGAAGCAAAATTAATATATGTACATATATGTCTAAAAACCTAGAACTCGCTAAAAGATAATTTGAAGACAGTTTAGCAATTTATATCTACCACTTTAACAATTTTCTTTTGGCAAAACAATTTTTTTTTACACCACGAAACTATTTGTATCCTACACCACCATAGTGGATTTGTGCTGATGTTTGTAATGCCAATAAATATTTGACCAACACCCACTTAAAGCATACCGATTGACTCAGAATGACTTTTTGAATCGCTTTAACGATTTTCGTCGGAACGTCTGGCTGGCTAGCTATCCATGTAAAGCTTGTGCGCAGAGTACAGGTCGCACTTTTGAAAATATTTTCATAAAATTTGCTACATTGTATTTTTGCGGGGCAAGGACGGCTGGGAAGAAATTGGTTGAAATCCTCCAAAAATAGGAGAATATTGGCCATAAAAACGTATCCAAACAAATTTCGCTAAAAATAAGTTGCATATGAAGCCGAATTATATCTTAAAATCGGTCTATAATTGACTATAGTTCCTAAGATAATGCCCACTGCCGAAAATCACATTAAAGAGCATAACTCTCTAAAAAAAATGTTGGTATGCAAATAAAATTCAACAGAAAAAAGTTTCAAATATACACATATCATGACACCTAACTTTTTAACGGTAGATCCATAATTAGTGAAAGCTCTCATAAAATATCCTCATCGAAAATCACTTTAACACGTATATATCTCTTAAAAGTCTTTACATCGAGATAAAATGTAACACAAAAATATTAATATGCACAGAAGTCACACCACTAAATTTGTGGATGATCGGTACATAATAGGATATAGCTGTCATATAGTGCCCATTTCTGAAAAACTGTTTTTACAATTATATGGTCGGGCTGACCGACTATTATTTTAAATCAAACATTATTATGTGTAGCCGACTGTTGTATTTTTGCCGCTGTCGCTGAAAATTTTTAATTTTTAGTGAATTTTGTTAGCCGCCAATCAAATATGTGTGTTTTCAGTGGTTTCAAACACTGAAATGTCATATCGGCTTTCAGTTACTAAGATTACAGAACATGGCTACAAAAACCAAACTGGTTATTAGATATTTTTTTAATGAGTTTGGTGCTCAACCAAATCGGTTTTGTAGGGTCAGAGTTTTGAACAAAAAGGTTGTAAAACTTCTCACAATTGTTATTATATACACAGCAGATAAAACCATGAAATTTAGCACACTTTATTGGTTGACAAAGGGATAGGCTGCGGTAAAAATATTAAGAAGCGGTCAAGTTGTCTTTGAAAGAAAGAAATCATAAAATCCTTTAAAAGGAAATTACTATTTTTCGATCGAGCTTACGAAATACTGGCACCAGAACAAAAAATTTAAGAAGTTGATTTTAGTTGGAAACATAAACACCTTATTTTTCACTATATTAGCGCATCCAGCCTAGTATACATACATACATATATACATACGTACATATGTGTAAGCTGTCAGATAATTGTGTATGTACTCGTATGTACGAGTATGTATATATGTACTGCTTACTCAGGTGTTTCATTATGTTTACTGAGTATTTGTGTTGTTGTCTTTCATACGCTTATTTATTTCATGTCCTTTTACTTTCTTCTTTCTCTTAGTTGCTATTGTTAGGTTGTGTTTCACAAATTATTCAGCCCCATTTAGAGAAAAAAATTTAGTATGTGGCTATAGTGATTATTTAAGAAATTGACAGCCTTGTTTTATGATTGTCTAATTTTTTTAAGGGGAGATTTATGAACAACTATTGGCGTTTTTTTTTTTCTGGCAAAAATGTTACACTTTTTTCCTTTTTTATATGGGAAATGGGTAAAAAGTGTAAAATATATGGAACATTTTTGCCAGAAAAGAAAACGCCATATGATTGTACACGAATCCACATATCATCATGTTATAATTTCCAGAATTGATCATACTTTACAAACCAACATGGCTACATAAATATGTTTCCTTATACATATATATGTGCATATACATACATATGTAAATATATATGATAATATTTTTTCAAACATATCTAAATGTGTACTAAATATTTTGTATATGAGTAAACAAACAATAATAACACTTAACATTAAAATTTTTGCACTTTGTCATACTTCATACTGCATGCTGAAAGCAACTTTTTATATTTATTTTTTTAGCTCACATTCTTTGCGAAACAATTTTTTACAGCATGTTTATATTAACATTCAAATGTATCTCTTTGTCTACATGTTCATTAATGTTATTGCATCATTATGCACATCAAAATTAACTAAAAGTAAAGCTGGATTTACACGATTGAAATTTTCTTCAAAATTGCTCTTAAAAATGCTTCAAACTCGTGTAAACAGCAAAACTTCTTCAAAATTCATTTATTTAATAGTTATTTGGATTTCTGCCGATGTTTGTAACGGCCATAAATATTGGTCTAAATTTCACCTTAAAGTATACCTAGCGACTAGGAATCACTTCCTGACTCGATTTAATGATGTCTGTCCGACCGTCTCACTAGCTGGGTGTCCATGTATTGCTCGTTCGCAAAGTACAGGTCGCAATATTGAAGAGTTTTCGATAGAATTTGGTAGATGGTAGTTTTTCGACCGAAGAACCATTGGGATTGAAATTAGTTGCAACTTGTTCATTATTTCACCTAGACGCCATACAAATGTCCTCCCGAAATAGAGGTTTATCGCTCATAAATTTTATATTTATATACGTATCAAAACAAATTTCGCCACAAATAAGTTGTACATGAAGCCTAAACACACCCAAAAATTTTGGTGAGATCGGTTCGTAATTGACTATATTTATCTACAGCTACGTGCAACGAATTAAAGACATGACACTAACATGTGAACTTGAAGCAAATAATACGAAAGGTTTTATGACCCTCTCAGAGCTTGGCCGTGGCCAAAATATTACAGTCAATGGTGAGCGCTATAGAGCAATGATTACCGACTTTTTCGTTCATCATGATGTGCAGAAGCAGTGGTTTCAATAAGACCTAGCAACATATCACACAGCTAGTGCCAATAGATTTATTGAAGGAATAGTTTAATAACCGCATAGTTTCACGTTTCGGGCCCGTGATTTGGTCTCCAAGTTCGTGTAATTTAACGCTGCTTGACTATTTTCTGAGGGGATATATGAAACGATTGGTCACAAATGTAGGAAAAAGTCATCGAAAATTCGACCTCAGACTACGTCCGAGCTAACCGTGGCGGTCATATGCCGGAATAAAGAAAATTTCATATAAATTTAAAAAAATCAACTTTGTTTCATCTAATTTTAAATTTATATACATTTAAAAAAAACACCCTATATATATTTTGGAACACGAATGTCTTATTCTTTTTATAATCGCGATTTATATACATACATAATTTAACGCAAAAGTTATTAAATTCATGCGTATGCATGTGTATAATAATGAGATTTTTTTTTTGCGGAAGTAAAACATTTTGCATAATTTTGTATCCAGTAAACACTGCAGGTAAATGGAGATAAAGGACTCGAAAACAAGGTTGTGCGTTTAACAGTGTATGTGCAAACAAAATTAGCATTGTTAGATTTTTAATAAAACCGTCTGTTTATTAAGCAGACTTTATAGTTATATAGTTGTTTCCTAAAACATCTCCATACTACTACTACTATATCTACACTACTAATATCTATATAAAATTTTAATGAAAATTGTACATATAAGACACACTTTTTCATAACTGTGATTTATTCAAATTATCTTCGTTCAACATTATGTTGACTACTTGTTGAAAAATTGTTTCCTAAACTTAATATTAAATTGTAGAGGTACAAATACAAACATTTGAGAGCTTTTTATTATAATATCAGCATTTATCTATCTAGTATGTTTACGGTAACATATTTGCAACACACATACCATACTTAGAACTACAAACAGTTTTGTGAATAAATTAAATTTGTCTCTGACTATCTCCTTTGTTCTGTTGTGCCTTAAAACTTTTCGATGCTTTAACACTTTCATAACATTTTGTGTTGACATTATTTCCCAACAACAAAACTAATTAGCATAAAAAGTCATTTGAAAAAGTTAAATTTTGCTCAAAGAGGATTTTCGGTGATTTAATTGACATCCGGTGACTTTTAAAAATGAAGTGTTGACAATAGTTAATTATTAAGTTCAAGTTGGTTGAATTCAAACAATGAAATGGAGTTTCGGAAACCGCAATAAGGAAATGTTGGAAATTTTTAGGAAACATATATAAGTAGTTTGTATTTATTATAGAGAGAAGGAATGAGTTTAAAAATGCAAAATGGAATGAAATAATGTATAAAAATATATTGTTTATCTGAATTCTTTCTTTTTTATTTTTTATACCCTCCACCACCAAGAGTGGCGAATGAGGGTATATTACGTTTGTCATTCCATGTGAAACCTTTTTAATATTCATCTGAGACCCAACAAAGTATATATTTTCTTACTCCTTATAAACTTCTAAGTCCTCTGTCTGTCCGTCTGTCCGTCTCTGTAAAACACTCTCACGTCCAAACTATACAACTTAACTAAACGAATTTTCCAGAAAAATATTTCTTATTTTGCGGGTAACTTTGATATTTAAAATCAGTAAAATCGGTTTAGGCCAACCAGAGTTATGGACCAATATGTGAGACAACCTCCATAAAAATTTGATATTTTTTGTCCATTTTTTTGCAATATTTTGAAATATATTACAGATAATACAATGAAATTTTGTATACGTTGTTTTTATGATAAAAGAAGAAAATGTGCGGAAAATAGTAAGAATCGGTCCATGATTTCACATAGCCCCCATACAAAAATTTTCCCGAAATATTGCCAAATTATACATAAATGCCTATAAAATTGAAATCTCAGGACAAAATTCAGCAAAAATAAATTTTATGGAAAAATAAATCTCACAACGAAATTTTTTTTAGTTCGGTCCATATTATATAAACAATGTTAAACGGCTAAAATTTTAAATAAATAATCTTTATAGGCAAATAAATTGTTGTACTAAATTTTATGGTGGTCAGCCCAGAATTGGTCGTAGCTCACATACAAGGACCACATCTGAAAACGACATTTATCCCTATATATATTGTATAAATATCGGTACCGACTCAAAACGTTGCACAGATCATTTACATATATACAAAACTTATCCCACAAAATTTTGTGAATTTCGGTCTATTTTTAACCGTATGCCCTCTTCCGAAAATCACTTTAATACTCATAAATCTCTTATAAATAAGGGTACCAATCCAAAATTTTACACGGATCATTTACATACATGCCTAAATCAAACTGCTGGATTTTGAGAATATCGGTTCATATTTGACTATGTCCCATATAAGGTCCACTTGCGAAATCCACGTTAATACTAATATAGTAGTAGTTGATATGTAAGAACAGGGCGCCACATATATATACATTTTTTATACATTTATGGAGTGACTGACAAGGTACACGGGTACCTTTTAGGTTTTGAAATTATTTATTTTTTTTGTAGAAAATGGCAACCATCGTACTTGAAACTTTCGATATTTTATTGTATTTATACGTTTGTAAAATTTTGTTGCAAAATGGATTGTTATACCCTACACCACAATAGTGGGGAGGGTATATTGGATTTAATGTTTGTAACGCCCCTAAATATTGGTCCAACACCCACCTTAAAGTATACCGATCGGCTTAGAATCACTTTCTGAGTCGATTTAACGCTGTCCGTCCGTCCGTCCGTCTGGCTGGCTGGCTGTCCATGTAAAGCTTGTGCGCAGAGTACAGGTGGCAATTTTGAAGATATTTCGATAAAATTTGGTATGTTATATTTTTTCGGCCCAAGGATGAACGGGATTGAAACTGGTGGAAATCGGTCCATTATTTCACCTAGCCCCCATACAAATGTCCTCCCGAAATTTGGGTTTTCCGGTCATATATCTTTGAATTATGCAAGTATGCAAACAAAATTTACCACAGATGAGTAGTAAATGAAGCTAACGCACATCTACGAATTTCGTGAATATCGGTCCATAATTAGTCGTAGCTCCCATATAAGGCCCACTTCCAAAAATCACTTAAAAGACCATAACTCTCTTAAAAATGTTGGTATCCAAATAATATGGAACCCAAATATGTTTAAAATTAATACTAATAATACGGTTCAATTTTATTGTGATCGGTCTATAATTAGTCGTAGCTCCCATATAAGGCCCACTTCACAAAAATCACTTTAAAGAATATAAATTTCTTAAAAATGTTTGTAATCAAATAAAATTCGACGCAAATAACTTTCTTATATACAGAAATAATGACACCAAATTTTGTAATGGTCGGTCCATAATTAGTCGAAACTCCCATATAAGACCCTCTACGTAATTCACTTTAACTTCCATAAATCTTTTAAAAGTATTTATATCGAGATAAAGTTTAACACATATAATATTTATATTCACAGAAATCATGACACTGAATTTTGGTCCAAAATAGGTGATATCTCGCAAATAACGCCCATTTCTGAAAAAGTTTTTTATATTTACAAATACTAGGTATAGGGTATTATATGGTCGGGCTTGACCGACTATACTTTCGTACTTGTTTTTTTTTTTTGTCAATCAATATTATTTAAGAAGGGTTAAAATAATATTTTATCACAAGAATACTGTAAGTGAAACCTAAAATTACTTAAATTAAATGATAACATTATAATGTTTCAGCCTAAAAATTTAATGCAGCTACAAGTTGCAACAACACTTAAATAAAGTGCTTTTAATTTTACGACTACTTCCTAATGGCACAGTTGGACACTATTAGTGAATTGGAGAATTCAATTGCACTTAAAGCACGTAATTTAATTGGTCAGAAACTAACAAAAACAAACTTTAAAAAATTCTAATAAGAAAGTAGTTGTGTACGAAATTCTGTAGTAAAATCTAATTTGAAATTTTCAACAAAAGAGAACATAAAACGAAAATGTGCTTTGATTATGTCACTATTATTTCATGAGAACTCAAACGAATTGGCAATATCTTCGTAGTCATACGTACAAGCAGACATGCCTTAAAAATTCACTACCTTCTATTTAAGGAAGCTTTAAATTTTTTGCCTTCTATTTTTAACGTTTTGTATTACATAGATAAATGCATATACAGTTAGGCACACTTGCACAAACATATTTGTACGTATCTTTTGCATGTGTATAAGCTTGTGTTTTTATGTCATACTGTGTCCGGAAATAAAATTTTATGACCAAAAACTAAAGAAGAATTACCGTAAAATCCTATAAAGTGATTTTTAAGCTATGGAATTCTATAAGAACAAAAAATAAAATTTAACATTATACTGATATCTTTACATATGTATATAAATGCTTAGTATGTATTAGTGTTTATATAGAAAGCAAAATACAAACTAAAGCTAGATTTACACGATTGAAATTTTCTTCAAAATGCTTCAAACAAAAATTCTTCAACTATTAATAACTATTAAATAAATATATTTTGAAGAATTTTTGCTGTTTACACGAGTTTGAAGCATTTTGAAGAGCAATTTTGAAGAAAATTTCAATCGTGTAAATCTAGCTTAAGCATAACATACACATATTTTCGCATGTGTATATACGAGTAGTTTGAATAATGAGGGTATTCACGAAAAGTGATTGCTCTAAACAATACCTTTTTTTAAAATAATTCGGGTAATCAAAAAAATGGGCATTATTTATATTATGTGAAAGCTTGTTCATAAACATAGATACCAATTTCTTATATTCCATAATATCGAGGTAATATCTCACTATTCTAAAGACAGAAAATTCTAAACCAAAAAAAAAATCCAAATTTCGGGCTTAAAATTGTTTACTCTATAAGCAAGCTCGTCCAACTGACTAGATTGCATTTAATGCCCGTATTCATAAAAATTAAAACAGGTTTACAACAGGTTTATAAAGCAAATTTTGTATGGAAATTTGTTGTAAGTTTTATGAATACGTGCATAAGTGTCCAAGCTATTTATTAGGTAAGCATTAAAAAAATTAAATAAAATTCCTGATGTAATTGTTTTTGTTGTCATCTCGAACTTGAAATCCCCTCACCGAATTTTATTTTGTATAAAATCATTTATCGGGTTTAAGAGAGTTATTTTATTTTAGTGATAAACGTTACCTAGATTTTGACTATTATTATATGTAACAAGTTTTTTAATTGCTTTTAATTGACGGACGGGCAGAAATTGTTTTCTAAAATTTTTTGGTTAGACCGGCATCATTTTAACACCAAATATTTATAATCAACAAACAATACTTGGTGCAATTTTTTACTCTAGGCTTTCAGGAGACATAAGATTATTGCTTGATCATTGTCGATTTAAAGACTTCGAGTTGGGTCCAATATTTTAGTTGAATTTGGATTTAATAACGATATTTACAAGAGTTTATAGTTAGTCTCGGAAGTGGATCCGACATAGAAGCTATGGCCAATTATGGACTAATAGTCACAAAATCCAATAGTATGACTTTTGTGTGCAGACAACTGATATGTGTAAAATCCTTAAATCTTATATCGATATTTTTTTAAGACAGTTTATTATTTTATAAATATTGAACAAAATAATTTATAAATTAAAACTAAAAACATCAAGAGGAAACCCAACAAAACTTAAACAACTCGCATGTACTCAGTTTCGCTCCATACAAAAACTTTATTTAGTTCAAAGACCGACATTATGTAAAACATTCGCTGCCAAAGTGATTCCAAATGGGTTGGGGTTGATCGTTATTGTTTATTACTTACGATTGACAACAAATTCTCAATTGTTTTGGGGTAGGGACTTTTTGCTGGCCACAACATCAATCTTAATTTTCATGATAAATGCTCTTATACGCAGATAGTCTGCTTTCCTCATTGCTTGCAGTGGTCCGAAGTGGCACCATGTAAAGCTACCCCATACCATGATGTTGTTGCCACCATGATTTGTTGTTTCCTTAACATATTGTATATAAATTATCTGGGCTGTTCGGCGACAGCAATATTGTTTACTGTCAGCTGGCAAACATGTTTCCAGTAATGTACTCTCCAATTTCTGTGCTTTCTAGCAAACTTTAACTGTGACTTAAAATGCACGTTTTAATTTTAAACCAGAGGTAGGCAAAGCGTAAAATGAGGTTGTGTATGTGAGCGAACTACCCAACAAACATAAACATAATTATATAAATTATACAAAACACTTTAGATTGGAAACATACACTCACAATATATTTTCCGTAACATATAATAAATTAACAACGATATTGATATACAAACGGAACTTCTACTACTTCAAAAGCTGATTACATGCATGTTAGCAAATGCATTATCAATCATAAAATATTTTTCGTAATTCATTATTAATTTGAAATGTTTGTTGGGAAGTATTTCTGTAAAAAATATAAGAACATCCGCCGCATGTGCAAACATTGCTGTCTCAATGACGACCGAATGAAAGAGATTAAGTATATGTGTGAAATGCTCTCTGCACAATAGTGCTATAGGATGCCGACCTATGTTTTAAACTGCTGAGATGTAGTCAATATCGTTTGAGTACAAGAGCACCCGATTTTGAATTTTTATGACAATGGATTGACTTACTTTTTTCCTCAATGGGTCTTCAGACTTTCATCATTCTCTATTACCATTTGTGTTATAATTTGATTTGTGTTGGATAATTTGCAAAAAGTGTTTGCAACATGCAATTAAATAAATATCAAACTATAGTTTTTCATTAAGTCAAAATCAAAATTAATAAATACAAATCTAACGGTGAAATTTGATATTTTTGTGCAAAGATTTTAAAAGATGCACTTCTGCCAAATGGACTATGTGCTAGTTTTTTTGTACTAATTGTTTGTTTCCCGATTATTATTATTTTCAGTTTTGTATTGTAAATTATTTTGTTTAGCATTAAACTTAAAATAAATACCAGAAAACATTTTTCAATTTTCTTCATTAGTTTTATTTTTATGCAAAAAATAAGACACATGCTCCCCACTGTAGGTAGGTTAATGTGTATCTCGAAGTTAGTTCTTATATGGAAGCTGTGACCAACTATTAGTCGATCGTCATAAAATTCGATTCAAACTAAATAAGGTTTTGTAGTTTCTTTTTACATAAAACATATTGTTGCAGAATCTTGTATGGATACTGATTTTCCTATATATCGGGGATATTAGAAATCCTGGACAGATTATTTCTATTTTCAACAGGACTTGTCACTTTACAATATTAATAATATCTGCAAAATTGCATTATATTTAAAGAAAATAGCAAAAGATTTCTGCAAAATATTGAAGTTATCTCAAATGTTGGCCAATAACTGTTGTGCTACTGAAACCTGATAACCCTGAAATCAAAAAATATTAATTCGATGCTATATCGTGTCTACAATAGACGGACGGACATTGCTGGATTGTCTTGGAATTTCATGATATGATATACGAGTAGTCAAGTCATAAATACTGGTACACAGAAAAATAAACGCCAAATTTAAACAAAGTAATATTTTAAACATGTTTTATTTTTGTTTTTATTGCGTTACTCAATGGCTACAAATCTAAGAACAACTTATTCAAAATGACTTCCGTTTGACTCCCAGTACGACTTGAGATGGTGTGGCCACTTATCGATCGCGGGCATTACTTCATACATGGGGAAATTGTCTACAGCAAAGACGTCGGATGTCAAGTAGAGCAAGAAATGCCCTCCAATACGGACCACAACTTGTAATCCAACGGGTTGAAGTCTGAACTAGCAGCTGGTTAATCGTCCATTGATATGCTTAACAATGGGTTCCAAGACGGTCGACTTATAGACATTAGCCGACGTCATCACTTCTTTCCCGCAAAAATGAAGCCTAGCAGCGCCATCGGAACTCACTAGCCACCATAACATTACAGACGTGGGATGGTGGCCTTTGAATCCTCAGGATGAGTTGGGATGTTTCTCTAAATAATCGAGCATACACACGATCGTTCTGTTTATTATAGTATTCTTCTACGATGAACATTTCGGTGAGTGTACGAGTGCAACGCTTTCGATTTTTACTTCCGTTTTTCCTTCAATCCGGCGGTTTTCAAAGTGATTTTCGGTCTATTCGTCTCTTCGTGCTCACAGTGTACAGGCAGCCGGATCCTTGACGGTTTCGTCTCCACCAGTATCCTCAAATAACTTCACAGCACGATACACAGAATTGCAAGTAACTCCAAGCAGTTGCAACTTCTTGAAGATATCACCAATTTTCATGTTGCATTTCAGTATGACAACTACGATTTTCCATTATTGTAAACATTTACTGCCGTATTTATAAAAAATTAAAGTAGACTTCAAGTGTACTTTAAGAATATTTTGTATGAAAATTTTGTCTTAGCACACTTCAACTTTTAACTTCACAATGAAGAATAATTGGCTACTGTCAAATTGCAATCAATTTATTTTAAACAATACTCAGATGCTCCCAGTGTGTACCAGTATTTATGACTTGACTAGCTATACATTTTGGTTTTTCGACTAATATTTTGATATATTACAAACGAAACGACAATTATAATACAATAATATTGCTTATACTACTCGTAGTTCTCTTGTGTTATTTATGTGTGAATGCCCTTAATGTTAAAAACGTTCATATGTAATTACGTACATACACGTTTGCTTTCTTGCAGCAACATATGTGATTCTGCATAATTTATAAGAAATTCATTGAGGTGTAAATGTAGAAAAACAGTCAAAGATATTAGAATTTTCTTCCTTTTAATTTTCGTTTTCTCCAGCTTTGTTTTAAACAATACTCAGTTGCTGGAATAGCATGTTTGTGTGTGCAATATTATTTCTTGTCATTCTACCTTTTTAACTTTTAAGCAATAAAATGAGGAAAAAAATATTTTTCTAAATGGTGCTCATATGGGAAAAGTAAAGCAATTTAATAAAATGTTCTAATAACAAAATGCTTAAGATACATTTAGGTTATTTTGTAGGAGTATTTGTTTTTTATACCCACCACCAAAAATATGGGGGCTTTATTACGTTTGTCATTCCGTTTGTAACACATCGAAATAATAGTCGCGGATACAAAAAAAAAATATATATATATATAAGAATCCTGTAAGGACCATAGGATTCTTAGACGATCTAGCCATGTCCTTCAGTCTGTCGAAGACACAATAGATCTTGGAAAAAATTAAAAATTGGAAAAATCGGTCCAGTAGGAATGTCCAGTATAATGCAAGTAATATCATAAAATTTTGCACACTTTATTTTTATTATAGACGAACAAGTTCTGTTGCAAACGAAAGAAATCGGTTAACGATTTCTCATAGTTCCCACACAAACGTCTTACCGGAATATGGCTTTATGGTACATAAATGTCTATTGAAAAGCCGTATCCTTACAAAACTCTGCAATAATAAGTTTCATGCAAAGCGATATTTTGTTTGCATCGGTCCATATTTTGACATAGCCCCATGCAAAGGCCAATACAATACAAAGTCCGAAAATCACTCAAATGCGCATAAATCTTTTATAAAAATCACTATCAAGTTGAAAATTATCCTTTTAACTTTTGTGAAAGTTAGTCCATAATTGGCCAAAGTTGTACTTTCGAGAATAACCATAGATAATACAGAGGTGACAGTTTTGACGTTACAAAAAGCCAAAAAGCCCAGTGTCCTAGGGCATTTTACAATGCTATATGACGATACCCCCATATTAGGTGATTTGGTGGTGGGTAAAAGGGATTCGGCACTGCCGAATATAAACTCTTACTTGTTTTATTTTATATTTGGATAAGGTAGATAATGTGGTTTCGTTTATAACATACAATATGTGGATATGTATATTGAACTTATTGATCTGGAATAATATTTGGTTTCCATTTTATTGTATAGGTAAATGCTTTGTCAATCTTAATAAAGAGAATTTTGAGGTGACCACAAACAACTGGTTAAAGGGTGGCTTTATATATTACAGTATAAAGCAGGCAATTTTAATGTTGTTTGAAAATATATAAAGGAATTAACGATAATATATAAGTAATGGTATTAAACATTCTTATAGTCTTAATCAAATCCTTAGTTACATTTAAAGTAAATTTGAAAGCTTGTCTCAAGAGCATAACTTTATTTAGACATCATCTTTTCATAATAATTAACATTCTAATAATTACACTGTGCTAGTTGAAACAACCGACTAGCGGGGCATTCAGTGGTTAAAGCTAAATCGAGTACGCTGAATCCAGTGGTGCTTACCGTTTTTCTTAGGTTAGCTATTGTTTTCGAGATATAGCGTTATTTAAAAAATGGAGAAGGTTGCGCAATAAATATACGCGTAATTCAAAATCTGTTTAGTTTATTGAATTAAATTAAAAAAAATCGAAATTCGGTGACAAAATTATCTTTAAGCTGGACTAAAGTCGTTGTGGCAATATGGGTTGATTTCTGGTAAACTATCAAAGACACATACTTAACATAAATAGAAATTTTAATGAGTTTGCAAAACAAAATAATTCATTGGCAAATGGACTGCTCGGATTAAAAATAAGATTTATTCCTTCTTAAAGAGAATTTTGTTGCCGAATTTCGTTTCTTTATTTAAGTCAATAAACAGTTTTTGAGTTACGCGTATATTTATAGCGCAATCTTCTCCATTTTAAAATAGCACTACATCTCGAAAACTAGAGCTAACCTAAAAAACTGTTAGCACCTACTACGTGCCCCGTTTGTCGATAAAAAATAGTGCCAAAATCGAGAACAGTGTTATCAAAAGCACATTCTTTGGAAAATTTCTAAACAAAATAAATTCTGCTATATTTGTTTTAACTTATACTTTACGAATAATCATTTCAATAATATCTCTTTACCTTGTCATTAATTTAATTCGAAACACCAACCTACTTCAAATGACCTTTTAACAAAGCTATATAAAATATATATAGAAAAATATCATACTTTTGAGCACTAAAATGACTGTAACTAACTCTAATAAAAACTTTCAACTTCCTGAGCTCTTAAAATAAAAAAAAACATATAAAAAGACATAAAACTACAAGAGATAAATTTTCTTAATAATGTAATAATAACGCAGCACGTTATCACAAACTTATTGCAAGAAGTATAATATAACAG
The DNA here is from genome assembly GCA_950370525.1 of Bellardia bayeri. Taxonomy (NCBI): domain Eukaryota; kingdom Metazoa; phylum Arthropoda; class Insecta; order Diptera; family Calliphoridae; genus Bellardia; species Bellardia bayeri. Next base: position 43,073,046 of record OX493266.1, on the reverse strand, counting down.
AAATATTATTTTTAATGAAGTGTATATAATGTGTATTTTTAGGTTTTAAGTTGCGACTACAAGCAAAATGAATGCATAATAGCAAAATGTCGCAATAAAATGTCAAACAACAATTTCACTTAATACTTCCTACAATACTGTCCTTTTAAATAGATTTTTATTCTTCCATTGCTAAATCGTAATTTAATAAGTTGGTTGACATTAATGAGCAAAAAGGAATGCACTAGAGATTTCAAAGAAGATGGTTGTAGTGTAGCAAACTTGGTGATTTTTTTTTGCTGAAACTAAACTGGAAAAAATGTATTTAATGCCGGAAGAGGATAAAAGAGGATACATTAAGCTTTAAACTTTTATTTTAATAATATGTGGTGTTGTTATATTGAAGTTCACAGTATATACTTTGTTTGGTCTCAGATGAATATTTTTTAATTTTACCCACGGAATGATAAACTTATACTCGTATATACCAACATTCACCACTTGTGTTGTTGGAGGGTAATAAACCATAGATATGACATTACAAGTTCTAGGAGGCAAGTTATATAAAGACACACATTTCTTATTTTTGACAAACAAGAAATTCATGGAAGACTTTTTTGTAAAACTAAAAAAAAAATATCTTATATTGTTTTTTTTTTGCGGAAACATAAAATTTATTTATTAATATTTTATAATATATATAGTATTTAAAGTTACATATATACAAGGTAGCGCAAAAGTAATCTTCCTATCAGAAAATGCTATAAATTTTGCGATTGGCCCCTAATGTCAGTTCTGTTTTGACATTTGTGTAGTAAACACATGCGAAATACACGTTAATAAACAATGTTACGCTACACTGCTCCAGAACACGGAATATTGCTGACTATTTATTTGACCAATAATCGGTCGGTGACTTTGGCACAACATGAATTTCATCCAACGCCTACTGGTGAAACACTGCGACGTTGAGCCGCTCGCCTCGAAGAGACTGGCACAACACGAGATGCTGCCAGGCGTGGCAGACCCCGGAGTAGCCGTTCTGCAGAGAATATTGCTGCTGTAGCCGAGGATGTCATGAAAGCGCCGTCGACAATGGTGAGCGATACAGAGCAATGATCAACGAGTTCTTTTTGCCGCAACTTGATGAATTGGGATTGGAAAACATGTGGTGCCAACAGGACGGTGCAACGGCACACACTGCACCTGCCACAACCGATATGCTGAAGGAGGCAGTTCCCGGGCGCCTAATCTCCCGTTTTGGCGATTTGCACTGGCCATCAAGATCGCCTGATTTGACCGCTCCAGACTTCTTTTTGAATGAAACCTAGAAATGTTTAAAATTACAATTCCACATGGCAATTCTAAGTGGTTTCATTGCCCACCTCCCATACAACTTAAATAGAAAATGTGGTATAACTTCCATGATTTTAAGTATAGCAACTCAATTTACATAATACATTAATATTATAATTGTAGAATGAGCTCCTGAAAATATCCGCACATTTCTACGCCCACCTCCCATACAAATGATATTACAAAAATGCAATATCTTCTGCAAATTTGTAACTAGAATGTTTATTTTTCGCAAAAATGCATATAACATCTATTAAATGCTGTTTTGAAAATATGAAGAAAATCGGCCCACTGTAACAATCACCCCTCATACAACTTCCAAAACAAAAATTTTGTCAGTTTTACTCTATTTCATGTATTAACAACTTTTTCACATCTTCGTGATAATCTTTATGACCTTTAGATAGTTTTTTTTTAACAATCTGTGCAAAAATCATCAAAATCGGAGAGCAGTTCAAAAGTTAAACAGTGGACACAGTGTGCGGCCTCGTTAACAAAGTTTTCTTTTATATGACGTATATCCTTTTAAGTAAGCTTTCCAAACAATATATGTTTATAAACAAACATTATAAATATTCTTCGAAATTTCTTTTATAATGTAAAAAGAATATATGTACCTAAGCCAAAACATGGGCAAAAATCAGATTTTAAAAATTTTTAACACCAAAATGAGTTTACACAACCGAACCCCGAACCCCGGGGCATACGGGACTTATCATATTTTGTACGGATTTAAATTGCTCTAGAAACTATATAATAAAACATACTTGTAAATTTTTGAAATTAACTTTATTTCTAAGTCATGCTCCAGAAATTTTATATGTATTTTCTTTTTTCAAACAAGTAATAAAAAATTAAAAATTCAATAAAATCTTAAAAATAATAATATCATATACAGGGCTGATTGCATTTAAAACATATATACATAATCGCATTTAGAGTGCTAAAGGCAAACAGGATTTTTACAAAATTTGCAGCAGAATCTTGTGTTGCGTTTTGCATTATCTTTATCACTTGAATTTGTTTTTTAAGACCTCAGGATCGCTTTCTTCACTCAAAATTTGTTTAGGTCCCTCTAATATATGAAAGACTATTATATATTCTAATTAATTTCCTTTTGTTCGCAAAACAGACATTCTTTCGTCAAATATTTTATAAGAAGCTAAGTCCATTAAGTCAATCATATTGTAGAAAGGTTCCAAGGTCCATCGATTTGTGTTACATTTAGTTAAATAGAGAGTAATTACCACGTCTGCAGATAAAAAATTGTTAGCGTTTTTAATTTTTTGTACAAAACACCTTCATTGAGGAATTCATAAAAAGTTAAAGGTCTCCGCCTAAGATATCTAAGTAAAAAACTATAAAAATGTTCAAAAATGCCTGGCCAGGCCCTGGTGTTCGCTTAAGGGTTAAATGCATAAAACTTTTGACTCTTTGGATGATAAAATGTTATTAATTAATACACAACAAAATATTAAACAAAATCAGAAATTATTTGGATTCGCTATATACAAAAAAACCAGACAAGGGTGGCTACAAAAGTTAATAATTTATTTTCATATGAGAATCAACTATAAGAGATAATAGTCCTTCAAATTAGATTACAGACGATAAATTTAGATCGTTTTCAACTTCCCACCCGGGCACTTTAGTGACCTGTAATATTGCTGCTGGCAGATTTATGAGGTCTAAATTCAAAAATTCAACTTGACAACACGAATGTGAAGTTTTAATCTAATTGGGCTTACAGTTTAAAAATTACAGATTTATTTTCTTATTTTCCTAATTGCCACACTGTGCACTATGGTGAATTTCGTAATACACTTGAAGAATTTGAATTTGAAGTTGTTGCGGTGTAATCTCATTTTGTAGTACATTTTGTGTTTATATGTTAAACAAAAAACAAGTCAACAAGCCCGATGAGTATATGAAGAATTAAATTTAAAATTGTCACTTCGCCAAAGAAGCAGAAAAGTTATTTATTATTCGTAATGCGTTTTATATGGTTAAAAAATCATGGAAGAGTGCCTTAAATGTGAGCTATTACGACTTACGATATGGACCGGTTCCCTTACAATTTGCTAGTATGAATTAGAATTACATGAAATTCATCTGTTGAAATTTTAAGAGATTTATCTATCTATCTATATATATATATAAATGATAGTATGTATGTATGAATGAAATTTTCACAGCATGTTACTGTGACTCTGGATGGAATAATAGGCTATATGAAGTTTTGATTGTACGAACCAGGCCCCGCAGGGGTGGCACCGCCCATATAACCCAAAAATTTAAATCGCCATATTTTCGGCATTTTTAAACCTACGTCAATGATATGTGGTAGGAATACGTACCAGGAGAAAAGTGGGTGGGACCACGCCCCTTTTTAAGAAAATTAAAAATCGTAATATAGTCTTAACTATTGGACCGACCGCCATTAAATTTTCAGAATAGGATATTCTTAGGAAATAATAAATTCTTGACTATGTAAGTGGACAAATGGGCATGGCCTCGCCCACTGAAATGCATCGCTCATATGACGCGCATGGAGAAGATGGATATCACTTCGAAATGCGTTAAATCAATCAAGCAACCCGTAAGGCCGTTAATTATGCTGTTGAGTTCTTAAATTCACTCGATGTGCCAGCCTTTTCACCACATGTGCTACAACTTAAAATTGGAGTGCCAATTATTTTACTGCGTAATAACGATCACCACGGCTTTGCAATGGCACTCGACTTGCAGTAAAAAAAAAACTGAGAAATAATTTAGTAGAAGCGAGCATTATAACAGGAAAATATAAAGGTACAGATGTACTTTTGGTACGCATTCCAATTTTTTCCTGTTCGGTTAGCGTTTGCGATATCCCGTGTATATGTGTATGTTCCTGATGGGCACTCTAAACCTAAATCATTGCAATAAATACATTAAAATTAAATAAATAAATATAAATACGTTTTATTTTTTTTATAACGAGGGGGGGGGGGGTAGCAAAGCACACCGGGTTTAGCTAGATATCTTTAAAATAGTAGGGTCAAATAATTATACATTAAACTTATTTGTCTTGAAGTTTATTTGAATACCGATATTTTGAATCTGATTGTAGGAAAATAGATACGTTTAATTATGTATATTAAAAATATAATTAGATAGCATGACTTGCATATACAATATACTGGGTGTATAACTTAAAAATGAGGGATTCATAATAGATTGCTTATCTTTTGAACTTGATTTTTGCGTTAAGTAACTTATATGTCGTTATGAAGGGTACATTTTTGTAGTTTTTCTTACTTAGTTATTGAAAATGTAAACAACAAAGTTTTTTTTTCTTGTTTTAAAATGTCGTATTTTGTGCCAACAAATCGTCTTATGCGGGAAGTTTTGCTTTACTTCTTGAATTTGAAAAAAAGTGGCTCTGAAGAACACCAAACTAATGGTGAATGTGTTGGATAAGTTTTAACTTTCGAGAGACGGTTTGTGTGGTTCAGAAGTTTTGGTGTTAACATGGGCCAGACAAAAAAGTTTAAAGACCAGGAATTGCAGCCATTACTCTATTACGATTTTTGTTAAACTCAACAAGGAGTTGCTCTAGCGACAATTCCAAAACATTTGCAAGCAAAAAAGCAGGAAACACAAACTGAAATTGGCTTGATTCGTTCCTAAAAGATGAGCACTTCTTTTGGTGTAAAAAAAGATGGGAAAAGAAAATTTATATTGTAAAATAAAAGCTGAAAATGTAAAAAAGATAATTCTGATTCTACTTTCAATATTTGTATGAATGTATAAATTGTAATTGAAATGAAAATAAAATCTAATCTATCTAAACAATTTGCTCATTAAAATATGATTTGCTTAAATTTTTTCCCGCCACATTTATAAAGTATATATATGGAATTGAAGATGAAGTTTTTGTTCTTTTATCTGGCATTAGTTTAAATTAAATTTCATCATAGTTTTAGTAGTTAAAAGTACTAAACGATTACTTGTAATCAAGCAAATCTAACAGACTACACACAAGCTTGAAAGATATCGGTGCAAAAGCTGGATAGAAAATGTCTATTTGCTCAAGCTGTTTTATCTAAGAAGCTCATTAAAGAATTTTTAAAGCATTTAGTATATCAAAAGAAGCTGAATTTCTTACAGGGCTGAGTATTCACTGTTTCATTTTAGTTTTAAATTTGGGACAAACATTTTATATAAATGTGTCAAAACTTTATATTTACAATGTACTCACATGCACTTATTTAGTTCAAGACAAATGTCCTTTTTTATATACACATACATGTATACATATAAGACTTCTTCAATGTATTCAGCGAATACATTGTTCATATGTATACACTGAAGCTATTAGTTGCTTTTAGCCGCAAATCTGAGTTTGCCCCAAAATAATTGCGGTTCAAAAAGTGTTTTCGTGGTTTCCATTGTAATCACAGGGTAATAACGTTAACAGTCTTCAAACTTATAAAAACTTTACACATATGTATGCATGCATGTGTGTATAAATATGTACTCTGTGTATGAGTAAAACTTTCTTAAGAATTTAGGTCACAATTTCTATTGTTTTGCAAAATTTAAAGTTTACTTAGAGAATGAAGTTTTGTTAATGATGGCCTTTTGCTTTCGTGTGGAGAATTTGAAATAGTTTCTCAAGTAAAATGTATGAATAAGTGCAGCACTAAAATTCCAGGTAGAATAAAATTCCAAAGAGATTGTAGCAGATTTAGGTTAGCTAAATTTCTTTAAAGAGTTATGATTTACGAAAATTTAATTATTATAGCTACATACAATGCATGTATGTATGTGCATACACTTTTCAGGCATGTGGTGGTAAAATTCTTGTATACGACCTTTTTTTTACCAAATTCTTTCGATTTACTCTGTACGAAATTGAATTATTTATCATTTCTAGGTAACAGTAACCAATTTTTCGCGGTAACAAATGAAAAAAACAAAAATTGTTAACAATTATTTGACAGTACATAATTACAAAAACGTACTTGCCATGATGTAATTATACAAGGTGAGTGTAAATCGGCAACATAAATGCCACAATACAGGAACAACAGCATTTTTTTATATAAAATAATGTACTACTGTCAAAAATACTCGAAAAAGTATTACTCTTGACATAAGTAAATTCTAAACTGCACTCACCTTGTATAGTTACACCATGGTACTTGCCTTCAATTCATTCGTTTTGAATACCATTAATTTTATAAAAAAAACAGGCTGTGAATTTATTGCGTTTGTAAAATTTGTTTATTTAATTAATCTCTTTTTCTGCTGTTCATATTAATTTTTGACCTGAATTATACAGGTTTTAAGAAAAAAATTCTTATTTTTTAAACGAACACACAACCATATTTGTTTAAATTTGCAATTGCAAAACTATGTTTTGTTAAATTTTTGTCTGTAACATAACTTAAGTGTAGTAGTGAGAACAAGCAAACGCGGAAGAAAGTAACAGAAAGAAATAAAATTATTTAAATAGTTGTATGTATAATCTTTTACTTGTTTTTACTTCTTGTACAGGCTTCTTCCTGCCTGTTACAGTCCTTCTTTTATGAATTCTGGCGCATTTTTGCGCAAAAAAAAAAATTAAAAATAAGGTATGAACTGATACAACAGCCAACTAGTGCAGCGTTAAAAAGTCTAAAGAGGCAAATTAAAAAAAACTTCATGTTTTTTTAGAGGATTTGTTTTTCTATTACGTTAGTTTTTCTACAAGACTTGTTTTCTTTATATTTGTTTTTCTGTTTTACTGTTTTTGTTTGTTTGTTTCATTTTTCTATGAATAATAATATTTATGCATTTTTTATACTCAACCTGTGTATTTCTTTAAATGTGTATTTCTAACAATAGTGCAACACTCTAAATGCCGGAAATGCTGAATAAGTAGTTGTTGTTGCTGTAGCAATCAGCAAAGAATATGACATTTTATTTTATACAGGGTGAGTAAATATGTTATAATAATAATAATAATAAAATTATTTTTTTTTTTCAATTCATTTATTATTCATTCAATGAAATTAGTTTACAATTCAGTGTTAGTATAACCCTGCGAAGCCTTTATGGCTTATCTGCAGTTAGGTTTAGTAAACAAAAATTGTAGTGCATTTATTTTCTGCTTTATATACACACAGCTTCAAAAGTGTGTAAGCACCAGTGAATTTTTGAATTTTTTTAAGATTATGAAAAGCATTATAACTCAACTTAAATTTTTTTTTTCATAACCGAATCTATTATTCAACCAAATATCCAATAAAACGAAACTTTTAAATTTCAATCGATGGATAGATTTTAGGATTTTCATTATCTTAAAAAATCAAATAATTTGTTGTGTTAACTCACTTTTGAGGCTCATAGTATATAATAAACTCTTAGTTTTACAGAATTTCTAATTTATTTATTGGGTGTTAATGAAATGTGTTGTCAGAACTTTGTTTCTAGCTCTCAAGTTGTTGCTTTTTGGAAAGGACATCATTAGGTATGGTGTTGAAAATTGTTGGTAACAGTACTGGTAGAGTGTCCCTGCTTTATTAATTTTGGAATTTTTGAACTTTGAACTTGAAAAATAATACAAAGATTTTTTTCAAAAAGTTTTAAAAAGTTGTTTTTGGTAAGCATAAAAATTGGTGTACTCGTACGAGTACAATGGGATAATGTATGTACAATTTTTGTACATAATTTTTTAGTATCTTGCGATGGATGTAAAAATGTTTTATGGAAAAAAATTTGAAAACATTACTGCCGCACTTGATTATGCTAGTGATAATGGTCGAGAAAATTATGATTTCATCATAATTCCTCCTAATGCCGACCGAAAAACAGATGAGGAAGAAATTGATGAAGGAAATTTATTACGGAATGATTTTCCAAACGATATTCCAGGGGAGTTGGAATTGCTAGAAGAAAGCGACAGTGAAAAAGACAACTCAGAACTATATTTAAGCGATAGAATGGCGAAAATCAGACCATTATCAAAAATTTTGTGTGAAAAGTTTTGTCAATTCGGCTACACACACCAAAATCTCTCGATCGATGAGTCAATGGTCAAATACTTCGGAAGCCATTCAGCCAAACAATTTATTAGAGGAAAGCCTGTTAGGTTTGGTTTTAAGAATTGGATGCTTACCAGTAGCTGTTGCTATCTTTATCAGTTTGACACTTATTGTGGAGCCAAGATGGTTGACAGAGAATGCCAACATTTACCATTAGGTTCGAGAGTTGTTCTCGATCTTGTAAAAAATATTCCCTATCCTACGGACCATATTTTGTTTTTTGACAACTTTTTTACATCGTTTGATATTTTGAGCGTTCTTAAACAAAAAGGATTTAGAGCAACAGGAACTATCCGAGATCGAAGAACCAAAAATTGTCCTCTAGTTTCAAATAAATAATGCAAAAAGAAGAGCGTGGTAAATTTGATTATAGGTAAGTAATTACGAATATATTTTTGTAATTTTTGTACGAAGTTCTAGTCATGAAAAAAGGTATAGCGATTCTTGAATTCTTTTTGTAAAATGGAACGATAACAGTGTGGTGACTGTCGGAACGAATTTTGATGCGATTGAGCCTTTACATTCAGTAAGACGATGGTCAAAAGCTAATAAAAAAAAATTAGTGTTCACCAACCCAAACTTATTGCAGAATACAATGCTGGAATGGGAGGAGTGGATCTTCATGATCAAGCAATTAATGCTTATAATATAAAATTCTGGAGCAAGAAATGGTGGTGGCCTATTTTAACGTCTATGATTAATTCAGTCGTAGTGAATTCTTGGAAGCTTTACAAAAGCGCAAATCATAGCCAAATAGATCTTTTAAATTTCCAACGAGAAATAGTACGGTTCTATCTAAGAAATTATACGGTTCGTGTGGTAGAACCAAGGCGTTCAACTACATCTTCAATTGCAACATCGGCAGGAAATCACTTCCCAAAACGCATTTCCAATCAAATAAGATACAAGGTTTGTCACAGTAGAATTCGATGGATTTGCGAGCTTTGCAACATTGCAAAAGAGTGCTTCAAAAACTTTCATATCCAAACCCACACAAATAAATAAAATTTATAATAAATTTGTCTTTTAATCTTATATTTCAATAAAAAAAACCTTTAAATGTGAACGAAAAGCATTTTAAATAAAATTAATTATATCTATGTATTACGCACCCTTACTGTCCCATTGTACTCGCACGAGTACAGTTCAAAAAACACCATTCAAGCAATTTTTTTTTTATTTTTATTAATTTTATTATTTAATTGATAGCTAATAAGTAAGATTTTAATGAAAAACATTACAATTTCTAATTTTAAAGGTGCTTGGGATCTAATGGTTAATATAAAAATATTACTTAGAAAACATTTCATTTAACAAATCTAGTTCAATGGAATAAACATTATGTCACAATCATTCTGCCGAGAGATAATTAGAAATCTTTAAATCTTAATACTAAATCAATTGAATTATTTACTATTGTTTCAGCGAAAGAAAATGACATGAAAAGTGGAAAAAGTTCTGTAAGAAAAAGACAAAGATAAAATATATTTGTCTTTATATTTTTGTTTACATAATTACATACAGCTGCGTTTTAGTCTCAAATTTAAATCAACTATATGCATCACCTAGTAAGAATGTGTATTCACTAGACTTGTTTTTTACAAGTTGCATACTACATATATTTATATTGGGTATATAACTTGAAAATGTGCAATTCATAAAAGATGCCATATATTTTGAAAATGGTTTTTATTTTTAGTAACTTATATGTTTTTTTTTTGAAGGGTATCAATTATTCTCATTTCGTTATTAAGCATTATAGTGTAAATGATGAAGTTTTTTGCTTCTAGAATATCGAATTTTGTGCCTACAACGGAATCATAGAAGAAACCATAAAAGGAATTATACAAGTTTTATTACTTAAGACGAAAAATGCATTTAATACGATAAGAGATCGCATGTGAAGCCTCCCAACCAGCCGTATCGACATCAAAAACAAATGATCATGATGCTAAGGTAATTTTCTCTATTTGGTAGCAGCAAACGGGTGGTATCATTTATGGGCTGCTGGAATCTGGCCAGACCTTCCTAAAGAACCTGTATCGAAGTCAACTAATTCGTTTAAAACAATAATTGGCCGAAAAACGCCCAGATTATGCGGCCAGACATGAAAGGGTAACATTCCATCATGATGACGATCGGCTATATATTGCAATAGCTGTTGAAAACTATTTAGACAGAAGTGGTTTTTCCTCATCCGCCTTATAGTCGACAACTTGCCCGTCTAACTACTATTTGTTTCGATTGATGCAGAACGGTCTCTCTGGAAAACACTTCACTTCAGAAACGAATCTCCGAAATTGTCCAGATTCGTTCTTGGCCTCAAAATATGAGCAGTTCTTTTGTCGCGAAATCCATATGTTCCCAGAAAAATAGAAAAAGGTCATACCCAACAATGGCCAACAATTTCAATAAATTTATATATATTGTACAAATGTTTCAAAATAAAAGCTAACTGCCGTATTCATAAAAAATAAAGTAGGTTTGAAGTGTGCTTTAAGACAAAATTTTCATACAAAATTTTCTTAAAATACATTTGAAGTCTACTTTAGTTTTTTATGAATAAGGGCATAAACATTTTAAAAAATCCGGAATTTTTGTGTTATGCACCATATAAATAGCAAACAAATGCATGTGTCTGCATAATATAAACACATACATACGTATGTATGATTGTATGTCAGAGAAATAAAATATATTTTTTAAGTTTCCTTGCAAATGTCATGTCTTTAGTTATATACAGCAGTATACGCACATACATGTCTAATAATATAACAGGGTCTAAAACAAGAACTTTATTTTACAACGGGGTCATATTGTAATAATTTTTAGAATGTTTCCTGTTGTCATATCAGATGTTAGAAGCTTTGGCAATTGTTACAATTAAATCAATTTCGTTTAAAAACTCATTATGAAAATTGTGGATATATAAAAGCATAAAATTCGTGATATTTTCGGTAAACATAATTTTTCTTCTGAGACCGCAATTAAGAATTTTGTCAAAGAAATTGGGGCAATTGGGTTCTAAATATTGGTAGACTTCTTAACCTTTTCACTTTATTGGGCAATTTCTTGTGAAACTTCGGTTGGAGTTATAGTTACGGTGAATGTATTTGTATTATTGACAGATATAAATAAAAAAATTTTATTCTATTATTGATGATATGAATATCACTGACAAATGATTTCAACACGACAGTGTCTATTGCCACACAGCTACTGAAACAATGAATGTTTTAAAAGCAAATTTTCTGTGGGGCTATATTAGTAATAAATTATATACAGAGCCAAAAGAATCGATTACAGACTTGACAAGATATGGTTTATATTCGGCTGTGCCAAATCTTACATACCCACACCTATATATCACTTGAAAGAAATTCGTGTAATAGTTTGTATCGATAACAATGTTTGTACGAGTTATTTTATTTTTTGGATCCCTTATATAGGATCTACTACATATTATGGGACGATCGTCATAAAATATTTTACTGTAAAACTACATCTTTATATCCCAATAACAATATTTTCATTACAATTACGATATATATTAGAGTTGTTTTTGGGTATTCCAGTCATTCTATTTTATTTCTCAAGAAATTTGGAATTTGCTAATAGCTCACCACTTTAATTTGTTTAATTTTTTTTACTTTTATTATTAATGCTTTTTTAAAAAAGTAGTATTTCTACTACTATTTTATTTTTTTTTTATAAAAAATTAAGTAAACTATACAAATTTGGTTAAGAAATTAGTATAAATATAAACAAAATATATTTTAGCCTTTTTAAGACTTTTTGAAAAAAGTAGTATTTCTACTACTATTTTATTTGTTCATAAAAATGTTAATAAATGACAATAATTTGAACAGAAACGTTATTTGAACACAAAAATTTATTTATTTATCTTTATAATAAGATTTTAAAAACGTAGTATTTCTACTACTATTTTATTTTTTGTTAAAAATTTTAGTAAATTGTAAAAATTTGTTATGCAAAGCATTTTGGGAACGGTGGTCAATTATGGATTGACATTTACAAATTTCAAAAGTAAAAGTTTTCTTACATATAACTGATCGGTGAAATTTTCAGTTTGATTTTTATATTCGTAAGATATCTACGAAATTTGATGTGTTTTCGTAATTGGTCCTTATATTGGAGCTATAACCAATTATGGGCCGATCGTCATAAAGTATATATATATATACCTTTGTGTTATTACAACTTGATAGTGATTTTTATAAGAGATTTATGAGCATTTAAGTGATTTTTGGAAATGGACTTTATATGGGACTATGAACAGATATAGACCGATTCAAACAAAATACCGGTTTGTGGTTTATTTTTAAGTGAAACTATTATTTACTGAATTTCGTATGATTATTGCTTTTTTAAAAGCATTAATTTACGATAGGAAAACATTTCCCGAATATTCCGGGAAAACATTTATATGGGGGCTTTTAAAAAATCGTGTACCGAAATAGAGTGTGAATAGTTCTGCATTATATTTGAAAAAAATTGCAAAAAATATCTTTAAAAAATCGAATTGTCTGAAACTTTGGACTATAAGTGCTCATTTTCAATACCAAAAATTTTGGTGCATGTCTTTTTTCGAGGCTCTCGTGCCTTCAACAAATGGACTGGCGGACGGACACGGCTAGATCGTCTTACAATTTTATAAGGCCACACAGAAAAAAAAATCATGTTTTTTTTCAATTTAACCTTTAATTGATTTTAAAATAATTTTCAATTACAATTTTAATTGATTCAATTACTTTTTCTGATATTTTCAATTAAATCTCACATTTTTTTTTAATTGATACTATAATTTTGTTTACAGGTCCGATTTCAATTAAATTTTTAATTGATTCCACAAATATTTTAATTGAAACTCATTTTTATTTTTTTCTGTGCACAGAACATATACACTTTTTGGTTCTACGACCAATATTTCGATGTCTTACAAACGGAATAAAAAATTCAATATACCTCCCCTAATTTTGGTGGTCGGTATGAAAGTCAGAATTTATGACATGATCACTAATACAAACCTGTCTGCTTGCCAAAATTTCATTGGAAATTTAAATAAAAGGATCGATATCTGAGTGATCGAGGTGGACATTGTCTGATATCATTTGGAATGTTTTGTTTTATTATGTTAAAAAAAATGTTCTCACTGAAAAACCAGTTACAATTGCATATGAAAGTGTGAGTGTTCACTAATACTAGCCATCTGTTTTAAACATAAAAGCAGACATATAAAATGCATATCCAACAAGTTTTATGTACATTTTTTTTTTATATCAAAATTCATACTTATTCAAAAGAATAAATGTGTATATGTAGGTATATACAAATGTATTATATATTTTACACAAAAACCTAGATAGTTGTTTACATATACATGAATATGTATGAATATGAATCTTTAGATTTATATATAAGCGTGGCATTAGGCCAATTACTACACCTTTAGCTAGGTACATAGCAGAAACTAGAAGTACATACGTAAATATTAATATATTCTGCTTTTTGAATCTTTTGTTCATTCGTATCATGAGCATGCATGTTGCTGTTTCTATTGTTGATGTTGTTGCATAAGAAAAATTCCATGTTCATCATCATTTTTTTTTTTTATTTTTTTGTTCAAAACATTTCTTGTCACAATATACACTCAGACTGACAAGTGTATTCTATTTCGTTTCTAAATATTTTATACAGAGAAATAACAAGAACTAAAGTATTAAATATACAAATATATGTAGGTACGTATTTGGAAGTGGATATATTTTTATAACAAGTCTTAAATACCTTAGGATAATGTCAGACACTTGAAAGATTTAGGACATATGATCATGATTTAAAAGTGTTTGTAGTATAACACACAAAGTACCGACATTATATAAACTTATTAAAATACTAAAAATATAAATGCATCAGAAGGTGGACAATTTAAAGCTGGCAGAAATTGTTATCCTATCATTTCTGGCACATCTCAAGGTTAGCGAAAAATCGCTTCTTTTTACATATCAGAACTATTTCATTAAAAATTGTACTGTTTGCCATTAAAACTGTATGTAATAATAGGACAAATCATACGGCCTTTGATGAACTTCAGGAAAATGCAAATATATTTTTTCGCGAAACGTCGGATATTGTAATCGAATTTCCTGACGCTTGCACCAATAAACTTTTCATATGAGTATAACCATTGGGTCACCCAATGCAGTCATCGAACAGTTGCTATTAATCTTTTTGACAATGAAATTAACAATTAACGAATTCAGATCCGGAGCAATAAATGCTATTGAGTATTATTAATAAATCAGTTCGATTTGTGTAAGAGCGGTATATTTCTTTAAATTTTGTGCGTAAGTTCAATATTAATTTCTACGTTTATTTGGAGAAATTTGTACAATATAAGCCTTTCAGACCTAGCGCAAAACTACCATGCAGCGTATGAAAATATAATCAATGCTTACGTTTCATCATTTTATATCCGTCAAGGATTTTCAGGACATGCAGAATTGATGCATCTCGATCGATTTTCATTAATATTTTTAACTAAAATACATCTTTGTTGCATGAAACGATTTCAATTAGTTTGAAATATTAAAATTTATAATTTTTAGTTAAATACTTTACTTCATTATTTGTAAATGATTAATAATTTTGTAATTAAAGTCACCTACTTACTTCCACGGCCCATTTTGCTAAGAATTTCGTAATAATTCAAGTAACCGTAAATCAAACAGAAGAGAAATTTGAAAAGCAAATATAAAAAACAATCAGCACAATCGATGCATGCCAGTCTATTTCAAATTAAGTTAACAGAAGCAAATATATTGAAGCTGAAACCGCACACTCGCACACTCGCACAATGTTCATCTTGTGTGGCCAAAAATTAATCAAGTCAATTTCGGATACCCTGTTTCGATCGAAACAAATAGTAGCCGAACAAGTTAAGGTCTGCACTATAAGTCAGATGTGACAAAACATTCAAACCACTGCTTTCGAAATAGTTTTTAACAGTAGTTGCAACATGTGACCGAACGTTGCCATGATAGAATATTACGCTTTAAAATCTGGCCCCATATTCTGTGCATTTTTCGGCTAATACTTGCGGCTCAAATGAATCAGTTAGATTTGATACAGGTTGTATGTAATGGCCTGGCCCGATTTCAGAAGATCATAATAGAAAGCACCGTTTTAGTACCACTCAATACAGAGAATTACCTTAGCTGCATGCATATTTTGCTCTGGCGCCGTTTCGGCACACTTAGATTTATCGTACTGGATCTATTTTTAATCGGAATTATTGATTAGGTGCAAAAATGATTTCTTTTTATAAAATTTAACAACTGCTTTTGTTATGGATGATGAATTATATGGAAAAATGGACTTCAAGCAACATTATATGTTGCAGCGAAACGAAGGATTGCCCACCACAAATATAAATGTACAAAATAAATAAATTTGCAGTTGCTGTCTAAAGAGCACATACACAAAGAATATGCGAAGAATGCCGCCCTTTTGTTACCCCTTCAACTATAACTTGTGATATTTATATAAAATAATATTTTCAGAAACGTTTGCAGCCTTTTGACCAAATTTAGCCCCATGTTATTATAACGCAATGTGATGCCGAGCAGGTGGACATATTTGAAAAATATGTGAACTACTTTATAATTGTAACCAGCCATGGACAACTGAACAATATTGTGCTATTTTCAAAGGAACGCTGAAGATAGGTAATGTAGGTTTTTCCAATAAAAACAGTTTAGAAGGCAATATCTAATCATAAATACCTTCCATTTTAATGTAATCAAATTTTTATTGCTCTAAAATCGGCATCAGTTTACCATTATAGGTTAACCTACCAATTTAAACAAAATCTACAATAGACTATGCCAATATACACCCGCACAATCTAATTTAAAAAGCAATCTTAAGAAATGCAAGGTCAAGGTTAAACTAGTTTCTTTTCACAATATTTAATTTAAAGATAAACAAAAAAAATGTTCTAAAGAATCAAGGAAATGTGACACGTTTTAAGATTTTTTCCTATCTACTACATGTATATGTGTCCTTTGTTGAATACCTCGCTCATTTGTTACATTATGTGTGTGAAGCTGTATTTAATGTTTTGTTATTTTTTTAAGAATAAACATGCTTTTTTGTATACGAGTATATTCTTCAAAATCATTTGTTTTATTTTTAAATTCTCTGCAGACATCTTACCTTAACCTTTTTTGTCGTTTTAGGTAAGCATTAGCTCAACTTTTTGACTTTTCTTGAGGCACATCATCAGTTGTTTTTAAGCCCGCTGACGATTGATACTCTTTTGGTTTCTGTTTTTTTTTTTTTTTTTTTTTTTTTTTTTTTTGAGTGGGAATGTGTGCAGTGTTCCATTGTCTTGTTATTTTAATGGCAACAGAAATAATACAAAACCAAATATATTGTTTGCAAAGGTTAGAAACAAAATAAAATGAATTGTTTATTTTCATTTATTTATCAAAAGTTTTTCTGTGCATTCTTTGTAAAATTAAGCAAAATACAACAAACCATACAAATGGTTATATAGAAAACAAGTCATAGTGCAATATTCGGCTGTGCCGAATCCTAAATACCCTCTAAATAAATATATTAAGAAATACAAAACTGCACTGGTTATAGGAAAAGAATGCGTGTTTTTATTCCGTCTTAGTGCAAATTTTAATATATTGTTTGAAAGACAATTTTACAAATAATATAATTTTTTTCAAATGTTTTGACATAATTGATATAATAATTAATGCCTACCATAATTTACACAGTTTGTTAGATTTTCATAACAATCTCTCTCTCTCTCTCTCTCTCTAATTTTCCCATATTCACCACAAGTTAAGAAACAGAGTATAAAGATTATAGACCAATTCCATATGAAAGCGATCACCTTTTGGACGACCCCTCTCCGATTTTAAAATAAATAGTCTCAATCGATTGCCCAGCAAAAAATAATGTACCTACATATTTTTTTTTTTTTATAGTGACTGGTTTAGTGGTGGTGTACACCACTGTCACTGACAAAATTGAAGAATTATTCATAAGGGACCTCATTGAAAGTTGTTTTAAAAAAAAAACTACTAAAGCGATCGCAACGTGTGATAGCTCGTTGGAAAGGTATTGAATCAGGCTTTAATTGAAAAATAAAATTTTCCTAATTTTCCTTAGAAATTTACCTTTAAATTTTCCCATGAAAATTAAATTTTCCGATTTTCCACAGAAGCTCCTAAATTTTCCGGCTAATTTTTTTTTTTTTGGATTCCTCATAATTTTTGCTTTAAGAATCAGCAATAAAAAAATGGGCCCCGACTCCTTGTTTGGACAGGAGAAGAGCATTTATTTACCTTTTTAAAAATACATTTTAAAAATACATTTTAAAAATTATTTTACAGTTAAAAATACATTTATGAAGAAAAAATCTTTCTTATTTTGCTGCTGATACTTAATTACAATATTTATTAAAAATTTCAATTGTCTTGGCATCATTATAAAATTAAAGTAACTTTAAATTTAGCACGTCGGCAGTCGAAGAGTACCGCTTTACATTAATTGACATATCAGAAATATTTGGTATGAAGCAATGAAACTTTTGCGTTCCAGTTATAGTTTTGACATTATTATATCTGTTCTGAATTCGTCGCTCCATGGCATCGTGTTCTTTTTGAGTGCATAAAACTGTGTTAATGGCAATTTCCTTAAGATCTGGTCAGTATATGGCCTTTGCTATCACTCGTTGCGATCGCTTTAGAGGTTTTTTTTTAAAACAACTTTCAATGAGGTCCCCTATGAAGAATTCTTCAATTTTGTCACTTACAGTGGTGTACACCACCACTAAACCAGTCACTGTAAAAAAAAATATGTGGGTACATTATTTTTTGCTGGGCAATCGATTGAGACTATTTATTTTAAAATCGGAGAGGGGTCGTCCAAAAATTTGCCAATTTTGATCGTTTGCATATGGAATTGCTCTATAAGGTGAGGGTTCATTTGGTTGAATTAGATCTCAAAAACATTATATACAAGTGATTTATGGGTGGCATAGTAGAAGTGGACCAATTATGGATTGATAGCTTATAAATCTAGTATCCAGTAATTTGATTTCTATGCATTATAGACTTATTTTGGTTGGATTTCATATCAATGACGTTATTTACAAGAGTTGTAAGGCTGGTTGTTATACTCGGAAGTGGACTTAATACGCGGGCTATTGCCAATTACTGACTCATAGCTAGAAAATCCAGTAGCATAATCACCGTATAACCGATTTTAGTATAATGGTGCAATATCCATATTTATTAGACATTTATGTGGGTTAAATTGTTTTTCGGAAAAGGTCCTTATATGGCAGCTATCATGGGCGACTCTTCTTATATTTCAAAACAGAGAATTTTATGCATATGAGGATATCTCACGTCGAATTTCAACGTAATAACGGTATATTTAAGAAACATATTAGCATTAAAGTGAATTTCAAAAGAGGACCTTATATCGGGGATATAGTCAAATATGGACCAAAATTCATATAATTTTTGTATATTTATAAATGGTATATGTGCAGTTTTGAGTCGGTACCGATATTTATAAGATATATATAATGATAAATGGCTTTTTCGGATGGGGTCCTTATATGAGTGCTATGACCAATTACGGACCGACCACCATAAAATTTAGTGCAATAATTTATTTAGTTAGAAAAATTATTTATGTCAAAGTTTAGCCGTTAAATATTATTTATATAAGTTTTATACGAATTTAAGTGAATTTTGGAAGTTGACTTTATATTGGGTTAATGGTCAAACATGGACCGAACTAAAAAAAAATTCGTTTTGCGATATCTTTTTGCATGAAACTTATTTGTGCTAAATTTTGTATTGATATTACAATTATTTAGGCAGTTATGTATGATTGAGCAATATTTCGGAAAGATTTTTGTATGGAGGCTATGAGAAGTCATAGACCTATGCTTACTAGTTTCCTGACACTTTCTTCTTTTATCATAAAAATTACGTATACAAAATTTGATGGTATTATCTTCAATACAATTAAAAATATTGAAATAAAATGAATAAAAAAAATCAAATTTTAATTTACTTGCAAAATAAGTAATATTTTTTTTGGAAGTTTTGTGTAGTTGAAACGTGAAAGTGGTTTACACAGGCGGACAAACGGACAGACAGACATGGCTCAATCGACCTGGAATTTCATAAGGATCAAGAAGATATATTATTTGTTGGGTCTCAGATAAATATTAAAAAAGTTTCACACGGAATGACAAACATATATACCCTCAGTCACTATTTGTGGTTGTAGAGGACATAAAAAGTTAAACAACGTTCCAATCTTTGTACTTAAATATATTAGTAGTTCGCAAATTGTAGGGATTGAAACTAACTATCATAAAGAGGTTAAATGTGCATTGAAATGGCTAAAGAAGAAACAAGTTGAATAAATATCATCCACCAAAAGTAATGAGAATTGAGGAATATACATATATAAAATATAGAATACATATAATATAATACATACATACATATTTTAACCATTAAAAATCAATGATAACTAATTATTTTCGAGTATTAAAGTGAAAGGGGTATGAGGGCTATGATCAATGATCATAAACTTGGATTTCTTAGCAACTTTCTTTTTGACAGCTCAGCTCAATTTTCTTTTAACACGTAACTACAGATTATTGAATTTTTTATCAAAATGCACGCGCGGTTAAGAAAGTACATCGTGCACTTTTTTATAAGAAAATTGTGTTTTCTTAATTTCAAATAAACTTCAAAGCGATAAAGATCATTTCTGGTTGAATGGATACGTATACAAGCAAAATTTTCATATATGATATGAAGAGTAGCTGGAAGCATTGCAAGAACTGTCAATGCATCCCAAAAAATATACTGTTTGCTGTTCCTGTGGCATCATTGGACTGAACTTTTTCAAAGACGACGAAGGCAGGTGGCGAGCGCTACCGTGTGATTATTACAAACTCTTTTTTGTTCAAAATGAAAGAGCTGGACTTGGCTGATATGCGGTTTCAATAAGATGGTGTCACATTCCAAACGACATGCGAAATAATGACCAATTGAGAGGTAAGTTCAGGAAACAGGTTATTTCACAATTACCCGTCAAAATTGTGCGATTTAGTATTTTTTGTGGGGCTATATTTAGTCTCATATCTAAGAATACAATGGTTGATGCACTGAAAGTTAATATTGAATAATTTATTCGCAAGATATTGGGCGATATATCGGAAAACGTATGCCACAATTGGACCCAACGTACAAATCATTTTAGGTGTAGCAGCGGTCAACATTTATCTAATCAAATCATCCTTAAACCATCAACTTCTATCGACTTAAATAAGATATCATACATTTCTCTAAATTGTATGTGAAAGCTCTTAGAAAATTACTTTTTATTATATTGACCAATATTAATGAAGCCCAGCTTTAACTGACAATAAGAAAGGGTTAGGTTAGACTGTGCAACTTTGACTTAGAGAAACGTGGATCTTGTTGTGATAACTAAAAAGACACGTTCAGAGAGAATAATAGCTCCACATAGCTGAACAATTTTAAGTTATTAAGTAAACCATTTTGTAGAACCTAGCCGTTCAGGAAACATACTTTTATAATTTCCAGTATCTAGTTTGTTATTGCCGGGCATAGACAGAGGAGATGGTATGTCCATTATTATCGCATATCTGGTCTCAATCGACCATCTGATTTGTTCTAAATTGTATAATCCAACATTTACTCCACGTTTGTACGCTGCAAGCGGAATCCAACTAATCTATCAACCTCATCATTTGAGAGTGTGGCTCATAACATGACTAACAGTCCAGGTCAAGAATGTTAAGACCTGGGGCCAAATTACCGCATTCGATATCGAGTAAAATTGATCGTAATTTTCTTATTTGAGATTACGGCATTCGCTATCAAGCAAGAAATTTAGTACATTTTATTATAATTTCGATATCGAAATCATTTTTCGATACGATAGCTCATTCGACCACGAATGCGGTAATTTGGCCCCAGATTAAAAGTCGTGTAGACACCGAAAATAGTAAACTCAGCTTGTCTGTCAGTATAAATCCGAATATCCGCAAAATATACTCAGTAAATCTCAGTCAGTTATTTAAACTAAACAATTGTGTTTTTCAATTTATCAGAGATCTTGTTTCTATGACAAATAAAACAATACTAAAGGAGACCTTCTAATATTCAGGGCTATTGTCTGCCAGGTAAAAAAATTAAAAAAAAACACATTTCATTTATCACAATCTGAATGATTAATTTGTAAAAGTAAAATTAAGGTTTTTCTTTTATACAAATAAACAAGCAAACAGAAATTCTTTTGATTTGATTCTTTTGTCCCAGTTTTATAATATTTTTTTCATACTTTTTTTACATTTCTTTAATGTATTTTTTCTGTGAATCATATACAATCATTAATATTGTGCATTTATTGAAAAAATATTGTTTGCTGCTCAATACAATACAATAAAATACATTGTGAAAGTAAATTGTATAATACTGTATTTAGCCTTGAAATAAATTTAAAGTTTTAATTAAAAATAAAACAGGCATGAAATAAAATGTATTATGCACAACTTTCATGCTTACTGGCAATTTATAACACACAAATAAAAAGCACATAACAACAGCAAAAAGAAGCCACGGCAACAGAATAGTTTGAAAAGAAATTTATTTATTATTTGCGAAAAATAAAGTTTATTTGTAAAAACGAAAAAAAAAACAACAATGAAGGCTTAAACATGAGAGCAAAAGTATCATACTGATGCTGTTAGTTATTATTACTGACTGGCGCTTATTAGCACGCCATTACAGTGGCCACTTTGTGGCTAACTGACTACTTTGTGACCACTTTGTGGCTAATTGACCACTTTGTGGCTAATTGACTACTTTGTGGCTAACTGACTACTTTGTGACCACTTTGTGGCTAATTGACCACTTTGTGGCTAACTGACTACTTTGTGACCACTTTGTGGCTAATTGACAACTTTGTGGCTAATTGACTACTTTGTGGCTACCTGACTACTTTGTGGCTAATTGACTACTTTGTGGCTAACTGACTACTTTGTTACCACTTTGTGGCTAACTGACTACTTTGTGACCACTTTGTGGCTAATGGACTACTTTGTAACCACTTTGTGGCTAACTGACTACTTTGTGACCACTTTGTGGCTAATTGACCACTTTGTGGCTAATTGACTACTTTGTGGCTAACTGACACTTTGTGACCTCTTTGTGGCTAACTGACCACTTTGTGGCTAATTGACTACTTTGTGACCACTTTGTGGCTAACTGACTACTTTGTGACCACTTTGTGGCTAATTGACTACTTTGTGGCTAACTGACTACTTTGTGGCTAATTGACCACTTTGTGGCTAATTAACTACTTTGTGACCACTTTGTGGCTAACTGACTACTTTGTGACCACTTTGTGGCTAACTGACTACTTTGTGACCACTTTGTGGCTAATTGACTACTTTGTGGCTAACTGACTACTTTGTGACCACTTTGTGGCTAATTGACCACTTGTGGCTAATTGACTACTTTGTGGCTAATTGACCACTTTGTGGCTAATTGACTACTTTGGCGATAACTGACTACTTTGTAACCACTTTGTGGCTAATTGACCACTTGTGGCTAATTGACTACTTTGTGGCTAACTACTTTGTGGCTAGTTGACTACTTTGTGGCTAACTGACTACTTTGTGACCACTTTGTGGCTAATTGACCACTTTGTGGCTCATTGACTACTTTGTGGCTAACTACTTTGTGGCTAACTACTTTGTGGCTAATTGACTACTTTGTGACCACTTTGTGGCTAATTGACTACTTTGTGGCTAATTGACTACTTTGTGGCTAACTACTTTGTGACTAATTGACTACTTTGTGGCTAATTGACTACTTTGTGGCTAACTACTTTGTGGCTAACTGACCACTTTGTGATCACTTTGTGGCTAACTGACTACTTTGTGACCACTTTGTGGCTAATTGACCACTTTGTGGTTAATTGACTGCTTTGTGGCTAACTGACTACTTTCTGACCACTTTGTGGCTAACTGACTACTTTGTAACCACTTTGTGGCTAACTGACTACTTTATGACCACTTTGTGGCTAATTGACCACTTTGTGGCTAATTGACTACTTTGTGGCTAACTGACACTTTGTGACCACTTTGTGGCTAATTGACTACTTTGTGGCTAACTACTTTGTGGCTAATTGACTACTTTGTAGCTAACTACTTTGTGACTAATTGACTACTTTGTGGCTAACTGACTACTTTGTGACCACTTTGTGGCTAATTGACTACTTTGTGGCTAATTGACTACTTTATGGCTAACAACTTTGTGGCTAATTAACTACTTTGTGGCTAACTGACTACTTTGTGGCTAATTGACTACTTTGTAGCTAACTACTTTGTGGCTAATTGACTACTTTGTGGCTAATTGACTACTTTGTGGCTAACTACTTTGTGGCTGACTGACTAACTGACTACTTTGTGACCACTTTGTGGCTAATTGACTACTTTGTGGCTAATTGACTACTTTGTGGCTAACTACTTTGTGGCTGACTGACTAACTGACTACTTTGTGACCACTTTGTGGCTTATTGACTACTTTGTGGCTAACTACTTTGTGGCTAATTGACTACTTTGTGGCTAACTGACTACTTTGTAACCACTTTGTGGCTAACTGACTACTTTGTACCCACTTTGTGGCTAACTGACTACTTTGTAACCACTTTGTGGCTAATTGACCACTTTGTGGCTAATTGACTACTTTGTGGCTAACTACTTTGTGGCTAACTACTTTGTGGCTAATTGACTACTTTGTGGCTAACTGACTACTTTGTGGCTAACTGACTACTTTGTGACCACTTTGCGGCTAATTGACTACTTTGTGGCTAATTGACCACTTTGTGGCTAATTGACTACTTTGTGGCTAACTGACTACTTTGTAACCACTTTGTGGCTAATTGACCACTTTGTGGCTAATTGACTACTTTGTGGCTAACTGACTACTTTGTAACCACTTTGTGGCTAATTGACCACTTTGTGGCTAATTGACTACTTTGTGGCTAACTACTTTGTGGCTAATTGACTACTTTGTGGCTAACTGACTACTTTGTGACCACTTTGTGGCTAATTGACTACTTTGTGGCTAATTGACTACTTTGTGGCTAACTACTTTGTGGCTGACTGAATAACTGACTACTTTGTGACCACTTTGTGGCTAATTGACTACTTTGTGGCTAATTGACTACTTTGTGGCTAACTGACTACTTTGTAACCACTTTGTGGCTAATTTATGTTTAAACAGTCATTGCGAACGGTCGAACTTTTATTGTGCTCTGGTAAAATTAAAAAGAAAGTGTTCAAAACTCTAAAAACAAAAAAAATAGATACAATTGCATATTTCTATTAAAAAAGCTATATTAGAAATTGTACAAAAAATATTTAAAACTTTAATTAATAAAATTCGTTTAAAGTTAATTAAAAACCCTAAACATAAAAATATTGAACTCTCTAAAACGAAAACAATAAAAAAGCAAATCAAAATGAATCTCTGTGATCAGTGTAACAAAATTTGTTAAGTGCTTTTCTTGTAATTCGCAATACCACTTCTCATCGTGTTGCTCTCTCTCAGAAAAAACATATGATACAATGCATACTGAGAGAAAAGCTAATTGGAGATGTCAAAAATGCAGAACCCGAAAGGGATCAACTAGCAATAACAATGCATACCACATCATAATTGATGACTGCACTACACCTCCACAACAACAAAAACAGCAACGAGAAGATGATCACGAAGAGAATGATGGCTCCAAACGCTACAAAGATGCACTATCTCTAAACGATGTAAATAAGAGCGCTTTTATGGTTATATCCGATGGCACAGGCTTAAAGGCCGATATAAGTGACATTAAAAAAACAATGAACGATTTAACAAACAAAATAGATAAGAATAATACACAAATGAACTTAAATATAGAAACGGCTCTAAATAAAATAACAAATACCCTTTCAAACCTTACTGCTCAAGTGAGTGAATTATGCGAAAGTAATAAAGAGAAGACAAACAAATTCAAGAAATGGATAAGAGAATAAGTAATCTAGAACAACAAATGTTAAACAAAAACATAAAAATAAAAAATATATCAAATGAAAATATTACCCCAACTGAAGTTATTAAAAAAATTGGGGCATCTGTAAATGTACAAATTAATGATGTTGACATTAGTAACTCGTACAATTTAAAAAAATCACAGAAGGTTATAATAGAATTCAACTCGCTAAATAAGAAAAAAGAATTGATGAGTAAAATTAAGCGCCATAGAGTTGAAAATCAAATAATAAACAATGATACTAATGAAAACAACTATATATACATCAACGATCAACTAACTACACACAAACGCCGGTTACTATGGCAAGCAAAAACAAAAGCCAGAGAAACCGATTGGAAATTTGTGTGGGTGCGAAATGGAAATATTTTTGCAAAAAAAAAACGAAATCTCTAACCCAATTTTAATAAACAGCTCTGCAGATATTGAATTAATCACTTTAACAATTTAAAATAAACACACCTACTAATATAATAGTCTTTTCCAATTTGTACTCTTATTAAATTAAAAAATGAACCATAAACAAAATGAATCACTTGAGAGTGTTTCTACCATCAAAAAATCCTTTTTAAGTTATCCCACAACGATCATCTACATGAATATTCGTTCACTCCGTAAAAACTTTACACCCTTCATAACAAGCATATATAACATAATTAAAAACATCAAATTTATTTTCTTAGTAGAGACAAACATAACCGATGCCGAAAATCATATCTATAATATAGATGGTTTCAACTCTTACTTTTTAAATAGAGATAGTAGAGGAGGAGGCATAGCTGTATATGTAAGGGACAATATTATGCACACCAACATATCTTCATGTACTAACTCTTTTGAAAATATACAAATTGATGTAACAAGTAATAATAAAACCTTTTCTCTTATTGCGCTCTATCGACCACCAAATAAAAATGTAAATGAGTTCATAATAGAACTCGATCAAATAATAAACAAAATTAAAAACAAACAAGACATTATTATTGTTGGTGATATGAATATCGATATACTTACACAAAATATTACAACAACAAAATATATGGAAATGATCTCATCTTATGGGCTAGAGAGTATTGTAAATCAATGCACAAGAGAAGATTTAAACAGAAAAACAAGTACATGCATTGATCATGCACATGTAAGAAAAACCAAAACAACAACAACAACATATGCTGCTATAGTGAGAAGCAATATCTCTGACCATTACTCTCTATTTTGTTGTGTAGATGAAGGAGTACCAAAACAAAAAGAAAACAGCCAGGGTATAGAAAACACATATTGTCAGGGTGCGCATATCAACAGTTTTAAAGTAAACAAAAAACAAATAACAAACTGGAACAATATTATTGAACAAAATTTAAGTGCACATGAATATTTTAATAAACACTATACAACTTTTAAGAATATTTATCAAACATCAAAAAACAATTAATAAAAATAATAAAAAAAGAAAACTAAATCCATGGTTTAACGAAGAATTGTTAAAAGGTTGTGAAATACGGGATAAACTTTATAATAAATATCTTAATAATCAAAAAAACAAAATATATGAAATTGAATACAAAAAGTTCAGAAACTCTTTAAATAAAAAATTAAATTATGCAAACAGCAATTACTACAAAAATAAATTTATGGAAAATAAAAATAATATGCGAGTTACGTGGCAATTGATTAATGAAATCACTGGTAAAAATGTGACCAACATTGATAAAACAGTAATAACAAACTTTAAAAATGAAAATGTTTACAATTTAACAAATAATTTTGCGAAAAGCTTTAATGAAATTGTACAAACCATACTTCACAAGTGTGACATAAAAACACTACAACATACTAAAACAACAGTGGCTAATTGACTACTTTGTGGCTAACTGACTACTTTGTAACCACTTTGTGGCTAATTGACCACCTTGTGGCTAATTGACTACTTTGTGGCTAACTACTTTGTGGCTAATTGACTACTTTGTGGCTAACTACTTTGTGGCTAATTGACTACTTTGTGACCACTTTGTGGCTAACTGACACTTTGTGGCTAATTGACTACTTTGTGGCTAATTGACTACTTTGTGGCTAACTGACTACTTTGTGACCACTTTGTGGCTAATTGACTACTTTGTGGCTAACTACTTTGTGGTTAATTGACTACTTTGTGGCTAACTGACTACTTTGTAACCACTTTGTGGCTAATTGACTACTTTGTGGCTAACTGACTACTTTGTAGCTAATTGACTACTTTGTGGCTAACTACTTTGTGGCTAACTGACTACTTTGTAACCACTTTGTGGCTAACTGACTACTTTGTAACCACTTTGTGGCTAATTGACTACTTTGTGGCTAACTGACTACTTTGTGACCACTTTGTGGCTAACTGACTACTTTGTAGCTAATTGACTACTTTGTGGCTAACTACTTTGTGGCTAACTGACTACTTTGTGGCTAACTGACTACTTTGTGACTAACTGACTACTTTGTAGCTAATTGACTACTTTGTGGCTAACTACTTTGTGGGTAATTGACTACTTTGTGGCTAACTGACTACTTTGTGACCACTTTGTGGCTAATTGACTACTTTGTGGCTAATTGACTACTTTGTGGCTAACTACTTTGTGGCTAGTTGACCACTTTGTGACCACTTTGTGGCTAATTGACCACTTTGTGGCTAATTGACTACTTTGTGGCTAATTGACCACTTTGTGGCTAATTGACCACTTTGTGGCTAACTGACTACTTTGTGACCACTTTGTGGCTAACTGACTACTTTGTAGCTAACTGACTACTTTGTGACCACTTTGTGGCTAACTGACTACTTTGTAGCTAATTGACTACTTTGTGGCTAACTACTTTGTGGCTAGCTGACTACTTTGGAACCACTTTGTGGCTAACTGACTACTTTGTGACCACTTTGTGGCTAATTGACTACTTTGTGGCTAACTGACTACTTTGTGACCACTTTGTGGCTAACTGACTACTTTGTAGCTAATTGACTACTTTGTGGCTAACTACTTTGTGGCTAACTGACTACTTTGTAATTACTTTGTGGCTAATTGATTACTTTGTGGCTAACTGACTACTTTGTGGCTAATTGACCACTTTGTGGCTAATTGACTACTTTGTGGCTAATTGAAAACTTTGTGGCTAACTGACTACTTTGTGACCACTTTGTGGCTAATTGACCACTTTGTGGCTAATTGACTACTTTGTGTCTAACTACTTTGTGGCTAATTGACTACTTTGTGGCTAACTGACTACTTTGTGACCACTTTGTGGCTAATTGACTACTTTGTGGCTAACTACTTTGTGGCTAATTGACTACTTTGTGGCTAACTGACTACTTTGTGACCACTTTGTGGCTAACTGACTACTTTGTAGCTAATTGACTACTTTGTGGCTAACTGACTACTTTGTGGCTAACTGACTACTTTGTGACCACTTTGTGGCTAACTGACTACTTTGTAGTTAATTGACTACTTTGTGGCTAACTACTTTGTGGCTAATTGACTACTTTGTGGCTAACTGGCTACTTTGTGACCACTTTGTGGCTAATTGACTACTTTGTGGCTAGTTGACTACTTTGTGGCTAACTGACTATTTTGTAACCACTTTGTGGCTAATTGACCACTTTGTGGCTAATTGACTACTTTGTGGCTAACTACTTTGTGGCTAATTGACTACTTTGTGGCTAACTGACTACTTTGTGACCACTTTGTGGCTAATTGACTACTTTGTGGCTAATTGACGACTTTGTGGCTATCTACTGTGTGGCTAATTGACTACTTTGTGGCTAACCACTTTGTGGCTAATTGACCACTTTGTGGCTAATTGACTACTTTGTGGCTAACTACTTTGTGGCTAATTGACTACTTTGTGGCTAACTGACTACTTTGTGACCACTTTGTGGCTAATTGACTACTTTGTGGCTAACTGACTACTTTGTGACCACTTTGTGGCTAATTGACTACTTTGTGGCTAACTGACTACTTTGTGACCACTTTGTGGCTAACTGACTACTTTGTAGCTAATTGACTACTTTGTGGCTAACTACTTTGTGGCTAACTGACTACTTTGTAATTACTTTGTGGCTAATTGACTACTTTGTGGCTAACTGACTACTTTGTGACCACTTTGTGGCTAACTGACACTTTGTGACCACTTTGTGGCTAATTGACCACTTTGTAGCTAATTGACCACTTTGTGGCTAATTGACTACTTTGTGACCACTTGGTGGCTACCTGACTACTTTGTGACCACTTTGTGGCTAATTGACCACTTTGTGGCTAACTGACTACTTTGTGACCACTTTGTGGCTAATTGACTACTTTGGGACCACTTTGTGGCTAACTGACACTTTGTGACCACTTCGTGGCTAATTGACCACTTTGTGGCTAATTGACTACTTTGTGACTACTTTGTGACCACTTTGTGGCTAACTGACTACTTTGTGGCTAATTGACCACTTTGTGCAACCCTATCTTTTTAGACACTTTTTAAATAAATTTTTAAGAATAATAAAAGAAATAAAATTAAAAGAATAATCATGAGGAATTATTGCCAATATTTGTAATTATGTCACAGAACATATAAACCATGGTTTGCATGAACATGCATGACTTCATATATGTATGTGCAAACTTGACTGTTCGAAATTTCGAACGTTGGCACTTATCCTATAGTTACTAACTGACAATGACACTTGAAAGACATTTTCAATTCTTTGTGTTATAAGAAAACAGATTTAAGGAAAGAGATTACATTTGTCTTTATTGAGTGTGTATTTTTAAACTTAATCAGATTAGAATGCGTAGTGGGGTAATTCCCCGATTTATTTTTATGTATGTAATTCGATGAGATGTTGTGATTCCCCTTTTTTATTCTGGTTTATATAATAACTGATGGATGGTCATTAAATATGATGTCAAAGAAAAAATTTAGTATGTTTCAAAATCGCAAGGTGGTTAGGTGTGATTAAAAGTTGACAGTGAATTTCGGGTTTTTTGTTATTGATTTTTACTTTTTATATGTAAGTATGAGTACACGTAAGAAGATTTTGTCTATGAAGGAGTTGGATGAAATACTAGCCAATTGGAGTGGTGATGACGGAGACATCAATTGTGTAAATATACTTCCTCCTGATCGAGTCGATGAATGTTCAGACGAAGAGACAATCAATGATGATGAAATATATCCAAATCCGTTGAATGAGGTTGCCGGTTTTGTTGAAATTGAAACTGACAGGAATGCAATTGAAGATAGTGGCTATCCTGAATTTGAAGGAAAGGCGCTACCTTCAACATCGAAGACTACTCGATTTTAATACAAGCCTCTCAGTTCTTTTGGAAAACCGAAATGGTCAAAAAGAAACTAAAAGGTTTATAATTTTGACATTGCTTCAAATCCAGCACCAATTAATTATGTGTTTGATGACACACAAAAAATATTGCTATGTAGATGGCAGGACAACAAAGAGGTCCTATGGCAACAAGTTTCGACCAAATCTTGCCTTTGCACAATATCCAACGGTGGAAAAAAGCATCGACATCAAAAAAGAACCCGCAAGCTGGTGGGTGTGGATTTGCACGACAATACAGTTTAGAACTACCGAACCAATATACGTGGAAAGAAATGGCATTGGCCTTTATGGTGCACTACTTTGAATTCGGCAGTTGTGAATGCTTGGAAATTGCATTGCTTGATTGCAAAATACAAAGTTGAGAAACCTATGAGTCAAAAAGAATTCAAAATCTTTGTGACAGAAGCTCTTCTTTTGGCTGAAAGAAGAGAAACTACCGATGATGATATCAGCGATAAGAAATATCGACCACCTAATCTTCCAAAAATTGAGGGAAAACACATTATAATCAGAAATCCCAAGGGAAAACATCGTCGTTGTTAATTGAAGGGTTGTGGTAAGCCCACAATTTATATGTGCGAGAAATGCAATGTTCATCTGCACACAAAATGTTTCAAGCAAAAACATGAATAAGAGCATTTTAAACAAAATTTAATAACTTTTGTATCATTTGATTCCAAAACATCAAAATAAATCAATAAAATAGCAAATAAATCCAAATGTTTTACTTGCATACAAAGTTGACATATAGGCTATACGCCAGTGTTCGAAATTTCGAACAGGCTTTTCCGGGAAAACGAAAAATCTAAACTTTTTTTGACCAGATTTTTGCAATCAGTGGGTCCTAATTACCCTAAAAAAGTATTTTTTTGCAAAAAAGAAAAATAAATATTTAGTCCCGGAGCGAAATGGGTTAAGGCGGAAGGTGATATCCCAATTGAAGTTTACCCAGACCTTGACGAAGATGAAGGTATTCAATAATAATATTAGAGTTAAAGGCGCATATTCAGAAATCGTAACTAAAGTCGAAACTTATTAAACAGAAACTAAAAAATAGTACATAAATAGTTAAAGATCTTATTCACAAATCATAACTGCTTTCAGCTGTTAAAAGAAATGCAACACTGCATTTAGTAGATTTTTGTTGACGAAAAACACATCTCTAGTTTGTTTTCTTTTTTTGTTTGGTCAAAATGGACACAATTAGCAAAGAAAATAAGGTAAGTTTATTATTATTGTTAGAAAAAATATGTATTTATTGCTTTGTGTATTTTAGAGACTCAAATTGGTCGCCAGATGAAAAAACTACATTTAAAAAATTGGTGGCCAAATATGGTAACATCATCGACGACAAGAAATAAAATCAATCAGCTGTTCTTTAAATGTATTTGTTAGTTGACAGCTTTACCCATAATTAAGTTGTAACTTTTTGTGCTGAAAGTAATCAACTAAGAATAACTTAAATTGGTATTTAAAAAAGTTTAAACTTAGATATCACTTCTGAATATTAGCCAAAGTTTTTATTTCCTTCCTTTTGAACGCTTTTTTATTAAACATAAAATTTGTTTCCCCTACAGAAATATAATTTTGTACCAATATTGTCTAATTGAATTCAACTATGTATTTACATATGTAATATTAAATATAATAATATTTTTTAATATAACCTATTTCTACTTTTTTTATTACTTCCATTTTAACAAAATAAACTTGCCTTGAGATAAGCGCAAAATATGAATCACGTTTTCGTTTAAAACCATTTTAACAAAACAACTTGTGTAATGTAAGTTAACTTTTTATTCTTTATTTTTTTTTTGAAAATATGTTGGCATTAGAATAGAATTATTGATATCTTCACTTCAATTTAGTATTTAAATTTAACACTAAGCTTTCACCTTTTCCCCAAACATTTCAAAATCAAAGTTTTTAGATATTTTAACAGTTGTTTCGTTCTACTGTAAAATTGCAGTTTTTGAAAGAGGCTGTTTTGTCAAAAGTCCACCAATTTCATACTAAAAAAATTTTATAATAATTTTTCTTTTTATCAATTAAAAAACCTAATTTATAAATTTAAAAAGTTGTCCACCTATTCCGTGTTTTATCTTTATTTTGAGAGCAATTCTAATACACAATTTGTAAGAAGAAGAACTTAATAGAAATACATATTTACTTTGAAAGATAATTATTTTACGAAATACTACAGATTTTTCGATTATATCTTTTAAATACATGAAAATAAACATTATTACTTCAAATGAGTAGAAGTTATTATCAATATTTTAATACCTGTAACACTTAAAAATTTGCATTAAAAAGATAACTTATTATTTCTCTTTCTTAAAGATTTTGTAATGTGACAATTTTATCATTTATCTTCGAGTCAGTTTTTTATTCATATCAAAATAAAAAGAAAAAATATATAAAAAAAATTCTAACTCTATGTTAAAAACATATTTAGATTATGTTTATAAGGATATTTCCCCAACATCTAAAGTACTAATATTAAGTACTTTTCAAATGCAACAATGCATTATTTAGTACTTTTTTTCATTACCCTATACCACATTATTATTATTTTTTTTTTTTTGTTCTCTTATTCTTCTTTGCTTTATTCAGCATTTTAAATCATGTATATCTTCTCAGCAGATTATACATGATATGAGAGAGACAAAAATATAAAAATTTTTATATTGATATTTCTTTTATACATTAAGGTTTATCATAATAAAAAAATGAAAGCTTTTTTTTAGATATTTGCATATTTTAATTAAACATACATGATAATGAATAAAATTTTCTAAAAGAACGATAGGCTTGATCCATGGTAAATTGCGTGACAACGATCTTTTTGTCATCGAGCATTAAATGCGAGAACATCGCATTTCCTCGAATTTAATTAATCTTTTTTTTTTTAAACGTGGTCATTTTTACCATTTTAAAATTTTATAAAGTTTAAAAACACAAAGAATAATAAGCACCGATTTATTAAAAACATATAGCTGACATTAAGAAAAATTTGGTTGTTAAAAAAAACAAGGAAAATTCTGAAATTTTCCATTCCAAAAATAAGAAAATATACATTTTATTGGGAGCATAGAAAAAGGTAATTAAAAATTTTAGATATTTTTGAGTTTGTTTTCTGTAACTGATTAAGTCATTTTACTTCAGCTTCGTACTCTCGAGTGATTAATATTTATCTTGGATTAAGTTTTGTGTCCATGAGATCCACTTTCAAGATATTCACTCGAGAGTGACATCTTTAGTGTCCCCCGAGTGATCTGAGAAGGCAACAAATAAACTTCTTCTCAGGTTTACAAGAATAAGTAGGACAGACAAATACATTCCGAAAAATAAATGCTGATAGTTATTAATACCATCTAACAACAAACTACAATAAATTTTATATATTCGGCTAATACATTATTTAAAATATTTCTCTAAAAATTTAATTACTAACCACTAGTCAATATTAAAAGCAATTTGAAATTTTAAAAACTACTAAAAATTTACAACAAATGAAAACTTTTAATACTTTGTCTATTTAAAACCAAAATTTAAACAACAATATTTGAAATAATATGATAAAGAATAAATATTAATAATAATCAATAGTTAAAATATTTAATCTTAAATTAAAACAAATTTAAAACTATTTTTTTTTTCAAAGACCAAAACCACTTATACTAAAATCTAAATTCTAACATCTAAACAAAAAAAAAGAAGTTATTTAAAAAAAAAAAATTATAAATTTATAATATTTACCTAAATATGCATTATAACTATAATCAATATCTTAATAATCCATAAAAAAAACATTGTATAAATCGACTCCACAGACAACAAGCAGAAGGCCTTCAGCATCATTGGAATCGAGACCCCACTGTAAGTCACAAAAACGATTTTATATGGTGTTCACACATGCATTTTTAATTGAGTCAAGTATTGGTTATTTAAAAAGTGTTCACATATGCTCAATAATGCTAATTTAATTAGCGTTTGACAGCAGCTGACAAAAAAGAATACATTTACAGTGCACTCGGGAAAACGTCAACGCTCAAACCTTTTTTTACAAACCTACTCTAAAATTTTATGAAATAAATAGAGAGAAGTCACCCTTCCAAGTGTTGGAAAGAAAAAAACAGCAGAAAAAAATAACAGATTTTTTTCAAAACGTCAACACCCGCGCTTTAAATTAGTTGACGTTTTCTCCAGTGCACTGTATTTGGTTCTAATATTATAATTTTCAGCCTAAAAGTATTCATTATTAATTTAAAAGCGAAACAACTGCCATTTTAGTTATTACTAGTCATAGGGTTGTATTTTAAATTTTAACAATTATTAGAACAATTAACTCTTAATGAAGCAATTATCTAATTGAAATTTTGTATGGATAATTGAATTCAATTAGGTGTTAATTAAAAAATGTCAATTAAAAATGCATGTGTGAACACCATATTAAGCTGGAGGTCCACACCAAGCGTCTACGCGTTTCACGCGTTTTAAGCAACTGTCAAAAAAGTAGAATCAATGTAGTTGTATGAGTTAAGTTACACACTCAAAAGCGTAGATCGCGCTGACGCTTGAAACGCAAAAAGTTCGTTTACTTTCTACTTTTGAACGCGGTGCACGTGTCACAGCTGACTTTGACAAATGCAAAGCAAATTTATTTTAAAGATGATGTCGCCAGAAAAATGACAGTTGAAATAACATTTTTTATATGAGTTTGACTAACAAACTGATAAAAAACTTCATATAAAAAAAAATTAGCTGGGCATACGGCATCACCTCCAAAAGTACATACATAAGATAAAGTGTGGTAGGGTTTTTCTTCCAAAATAGTAATAGGCCTGAGAAAAACATGGTTGGGAGGGTTGAGAGCCTTTTAGCAATGACACCAATGCTAACCAAAGGAAATAGGAAGAATCTTATATAAATATTAACAAAAAAAGGGCAACTGAATCGCACGTTTTTTTTTTTTTTTTTTGATTGTACGGAAACATGTCCAATGGAACAAGATCCCCGCCCATATCTCCCGATCTAGCTAGTCAGCCAGTACGTGCGTAAGGTTCCATATGGCCAAACATTGTTGAAAAATTTACCTTTCAATTTCCCTTAAAAGTACCATCATGTATATTACAATTTGTTAGTACAATTACAAATTTATATACCTATACATATGTATATATAAAAATTTTAATTGCATAAAAACTTACCTTAAATTAAAACACAAATTAAATTAACTCATTACATATCTTTAAATTAAACGCCCGAACCGATTTCCGTTTTATTTACACTATTTATAAAATTGACAACTCTACCACGCACAAATATCAAAAACATAACTTCATTTCCTACAAAGAGGTTTACTTTTTCTTGCTCTGCTCTGCTTTTATTATTTTAAATTTGCTCTATTTGCTCTTTATATTTTTACTAGCAACAAACAAAACAACAACACATTTTAATACACAGCATTAGCCCACATCAATTTTAGATACACACAAAATCATGAGCAAAGGGCTCTTGTATAGAAAAACAACAATAACAATTGAATACAACAGTTAAATACAAAAACAACAACAATAGAATTATTGCAATGATTTATGTCTGGATGTGATGATGGCTATTCTTTCACT
Organism: Bellardia bayeri; assembly: GCA_950370525.1. Classification (NCBI taxonomy): domain Eukaryota; kingdom Metazoa; phylum Arthropoda; class Insecta; order Diptera; family Calliphoridae; genus Bellardia; species Bellardia bayeri. The sequence continues at coordinate 43,036,456 of OX493266.1, read as the reverse complement.
GATTTATTTGAATAAAATCTTGATTTTAACACTGATTCTTATAAAAGTTAATAACTTTATTATTCAGTTACATAAAGACATTTATTATTTCTTTAATTTTGCAAAATTTACTTCACTTTAACTTAACTTTAATATATAAAAGGAATTAAGAGACGAAGTGAAATTAAGAACGACAGTTTTAAGTGACGTGCGCGTAGAAACTAAAGTTTTATTTGACTACTAGAGCAGAGTTGCCAGTAATTTGGGCGTTTATTAAACGAAAGGTATTTATTAATGAAGTTATGTATTTGTGTTTTTGGTAGTAACAGGATTTAGTTAAATAGAATTTTAAATTAATTGCTAATGCACACTGGTAATTATTTAAAAATAATTCAATTACATATCTATTTATTTATTAACAGCCTTTTGAAATCATTTGGACAGACATTATAACACTTTTTGGAATATATAGATGGACAGCCAAAAGTTCTAAATAAGCTTAAATTCTAGTTTATGAGCGCCAGTCCGAATCGTTATTTTTACTAAAGGTTATGCTTAACATAATGTTATAGTTTGCTTTTATAACCGACCCATAGTTCCTAAGATATGCGCATCCAAATTTCGAATATTTAATCAGCCTTATTATGAGTGTCGTTTTCTTTTTACGACAACGACTGTTTCGTAACAAATTTAATTTTATCTTTAATCTATTACAAAAGATTCTCTGTCGTAAAAAGAAAACGACACTTATAATAAGGCTGAATATGTTGTACTTTTGTCATTTTTTAATCGCTTTGGACAATATATGTATGTACATACATATTCTGCATTTGATAGATTTTTAAAACAACTTTTACATAATACATACCTATATACATACATAATTATAAAATTTTTAAATTTATTAGGGTCAAAATTAAAAATATTTTTGTTTTAAATTTCAGATTACTCAAAATCTGACAGATTAAATAATATATTAAATATTAATAATATTATTGTCAAGACTTTAAGCATTTAATTTTTTTTTAAAGAGAAGTAACACTCAGGCAATTAATATGTCTATATATAATTGCGTTATTTTCTTTGGAAAGGGGATAGATTGAAAAGTAAAGGCGGTGAAAGTAGAAGAAAGCTTTATATCACAACTCTGTAATTGCGCATTATGTTTGTTTTAGTGCAGCATTGCAGCGCCTCTGGTAGTGAATAGGCGCCTTTATTTAATTATTTTACTTTGGTGGCGTTTGAATGCTATAGCACCGAAAAAGGGCACTGTGATAAATATTAGTTATGATGGATAGAAAGAAAACTAATAATTATCAGAAACTGATGTTGTTTGAGTGGCAGCGGCTGGGAATCGAACCCGGGTTACAAAAATACCAGTTCATGCTTAATGATCAATTGCTCTAACCAATTAAGCTACAGCACCCTCAATGTATTATATGGCCATATTAACTTCTTTTTTCCAGAGTTAGGGATCATTAAAGTTCGGAAGAAATTACCAAGTTTAAAAACTTTCAGCACGACCGTAGGCCGGGAGCCAAGAAAAGTTTGACTTAGCATAGAGTTTAAAACCCTTTCGACAGGAAGTCAAGAAAACTCTTTTATGCAAAGCCGGTAGAGTTTAAAACTCATCCGCCCTGCCATAGACGTACATTAGTACATTTGGTTGGTTTGTAGCTTAAATTGCTATGTAATATTGCCTAAATGTATGTGACAATATCCTCAATAATTTGCATGCAAGTAAGCTTTAAATAACCACACATAGGTGGCATATACGTCAAATATGATTATATCGTTCATGGACTATATCGTTAATATTTTGTATGAATTTGACTTATAGAGGGCTGTAAAAACGTGTATTTTCGACTTTATCGTTAAATGGACTATAAGCGACGTGACTATAAGCGAAATGTACCGTACTTTGTGGCTAACTTTAAACTGACTACTTTGTGGCTTTGTGTGTATTGTAAAAATGTTTAAATTGTGGTTGTTTAGTTTATCACCAAAATTAGTGGTGTTAAGTCAAAGTGAAAAACAATGTAAAAAATGGCTACTTTTGTATTAAAAAAATAACCAAAACTAAAAAAATTACACAAGTACACATTAGAAAAAAAAGTAACCAATTTTGGTTAAAAGTAACCAAAACGGCAACGCTGGACAGGACATAACAAATATTTAGGCACAAGAGTGCCTTAACAATGGCAAAAATCAACGATTATCTCAAAGTGACTTTTACCAGTTCCTAAATCTAAAAATATTCCTAGCTGGCAAACGTTTTACCTCAAATGAAGATACAATTGCAGTTCTATCACCATTTTGAAGGCCTTGAGGAAAGCTATTTTAATCAATGGATAGGATTGCTAGATAAACGTGGGACTAGGTGTATTGAAGTTTAAGGAGATTATATTGAAAACTAAAATTTTTTGAAAAACTAACTATTCTCTTTCTGTGCCAGTTTAAGAAGTTTCCGAACCGCCCTCGTACATAAAAATATATTTTTGTTTAGAGTTTATCATATGTTTTTTATCCATTTACTACATGATCTTACTATAGCTCTAGTGAAACGATATCATTGAAAGCTACGGAAAAGTTTGAATGCTTGAAAGTTAAATCACCCTTGACAAAAAGCCACCGAGATGTTAATATGAATTCTGAGTGAATCTGTTCAACTTAATTGTGATCATTATATGTTTTATATATTTTTAAATATTTTAAAAACAGAAAAGACTAGAAAAAACCTATGAAGATAGATATACAACTATAGTTATGCATCCTCACACAGAACAACAGAACGGATTTTTAAACCATATCTTTACAGTACTTATTGCTAACTTAGTAACCAACTACTTTTCAATTTACTTTGAAAATGCATTAACTAACTATTCGATTAAAAAATGACTGACAAATAGGAAACAAATTAATGCTAGTGATAGAGTAGTACAATTCGTCATGGTTGCTAAATACATATTTACTGGAGTTTACAAGCAGACTGTACAGAAATATAAATATAAAAAGATAAATATAAAAAGACAAGCAAATGTAAAGATTTTAAGAATTTTTTCTTTATATTTCTGGTTTCCAAAGACCTTTTTTTTTTGAACTAAATTTACTAAATATTTTCTATTAAAAATTAAATTATTTAAAAGTGTTAACTATATTTTGAATTTATATCATTTTTCGTTTTAATGAAAAGGAATAATGTTTTCGAATTCATTTTCAAAACCATAAATTATTCATTTAACTAAATCAAAGTAGCAAATATTTTAGGAGATGACTGAAAAAATTCCTAATAATATACATACATACATAAATGAAAAATATAACTTAATAAACATCTTCATTATGCTTGCTCTAACTCATCTTCTAAGACATTTACTTAGAATTTTAGCTCAACTTTGAAATTTAGCTAAAGAAAGTTAACAAACCATTAAGTTTCTGGTTTCGCATTTCTCTATTGTATTTTAATATTCCAATTTCAGACACATTAAACTCACTTATTTATTCTCACTCCTTCTTGCTGGTAATTTGCCAAACTCAGTCATCTAAATTTCAAATAATTTTCTAAGAAACACTAAAATTAACAAAAAAGTACATACAACAACATTGTTAGTGGTAGAGCAGAAAGGAAAACTTTCAAATGCTAAAATTTAGCCAAATAAATGAGTTTTATTTTTGCCAGTCGTTGTAATGCGGTCGTTAAAATGTAAATCAACATCATGTTATATTCACATTATATGGCTTTGAATACAAAATAAAAAGGCAAATGTTACACAAAATTTACAATAAAATGAAACTACAGCGCTCAAGAATATTAATAATGATGACGTTGTCGATTATTTGTAATTTAGCATTTTGCAAAATTCATATAAAACTTACTAAATAATTTAATCACAAATAATTTCGTTGACAGCCCATCATGGTCTGAAATAGCAGCTGAAATTACAAAAAAAAATTAATTTTGTAGGTAAAATTACTAAAGGTATGGTCACACTTGGCTAATATGTACTCAAAAAAGCGTAACCACTTATTTCAGCACAAATTTGTTTGACGTTATTTACTCTTACAAAAGTTTTTCAAGATCAAACTGCATCAAATAAAATAAAACTAAATATTTGTTATGTTCTGTCCAGCGTTGCCGTTTTGGTTACTTTTAACCAAAATTGTTTACTTTTTTTTCCAATGTGTACTTGTGCAATTTTTTCCGTTTTGGTTACTTTTTTAATACAAAAGTAACCATTTTTTACATTGTTTTTCACTTTGACTTAACACCACTAATTTTGGTGATAAACTAAACAACCACAATTTAAACATTTTTATAATACACACAAAGTAGTCAGTTTATAGTTAGCCACAAAGTACAGTACTTTTCGCTTATAGTCACGTCGCTAATAGTCCATTTAACGATAAAGTCGAAAATACACGTTTTTACGGCCCTCTATAAGTCAAATTCATACAAAATATTAACGATATAGTCCATGAGCGATATAATCACATTTGACATATATGTCACCTATGTGTGGTTATTTAAAGCTTACTTGCATGCAAATTATTGAGGATATTGTCACATACATTTAGGCAATATTACATAGCAATTTAAGCTACAAACCAACCAAATGTACTAATGTACGTCTATGGCAGGGCGGATGAGTTTTAAACTCTACCGGCTTTGCATAAAAGAGTTTTCTTGACTTCCTGTCGAAAGGGTTTTAAACTCTATGCTAAGTCAAACTTTTCTTGGCTCCCGGCCTACGGTCGTGCTGAAAGTTTTTAAACTTGGTAATTTCTTCCGAACTTTAATGATCCCTAACTCTGGAAAAAAGAAGTTAATATGGCCATATAATACATTGAGGGTGCTGTAGCTTAATTGGTTAGAGCAATTGATCATTAAGCATGAACTGGTATTTTTGTAACCCGGGTTCGATTCCCAGCCGCTGCCACTCAAACAACATCAGTTTCTGATAATTATTAGTTTTCTTTCTATCCATCATAACTAATATTTATCACAGTGCCCTTTTTCGGTGCTATAGCATTCAAACGCCACCAAAGTAAAATAATTAAATAAAGGCGCCTATTCACTACCAGAGGCGCTGCAATGCTGCACTAAAACAAACATAATGCGCAATTACAGAGTTGTGATATAAAGCTTTCTTCTACTTTCACCGCCTTTACTTTTCAATCTATCCCCTTTCCAAAGAAAATAACGCAATTATATATAGACATATTAATTGCCTGAGTGTTACTTCTCTTTAAAAAAAAATTAAATGCTTAAAGTCTTGACAATAATATTATTAATATTTAATATATTATTTAATCTGTCAGATTTTGAGTAATCTGAAATTTAAAACAAAAATATTTTTAATTTTGACCCTAATAAATTTAAAAATTTTATAATTATGTATGTATATAGGTATGTATTATGTAAAAGTTGTTTTAAAAATCTATCAAATGCAGAATATGTATGTACATACATATATTGTCCAAAGCGATTAAAAAATGACAAAAGTACAACATATTCAGCCTTATTATAAGTGTCGTTTTCTTTTTACGACAGAGAATCTTTTGTAATAGATTAAAGATAAAATTAAATTTGTTACGAAACAGTCGTTGTCGTAAAAAGAAAACGACACTCATAATAAGGCTGATTAAATATTCGAAATTTGGATGCGCATATCTTAGGAACTATGGGTCGGTTATAAAAGCAAACTATAACATTATGTTAAGCATAACCTTTAGTAAAAATAACGATTCGGACTGGCGCTCATAAACTAGAATTTAAGCTTATTTAGAACTTTTGGCTGTCCATCTATATATTCCAAAAAGTGTTATAATGTCTGTCCAAATGATTTCAAAAGGCTGTTAATAAATAAATAGATATGTAATTGAATTATTTTTAAATAATTACCAGTGTGCATTAGCAATTAATTTAAAATTCTATTTAACTAAATCCTGTTACTACCAAAAACACAAATACATAACTTCATTAATAAATACCTTTCGTTTAATAAACGCCCAAATTACTGGCAACTCTGCTCTAGTAGTCAAATAAAACTTTAGTTTCTACGCGCACGTCACTTAAAACTGTCGTTCTTAATTTCACTTCGTCTCTTAATTCCTTTTATATATTAAAGTTAAGTTAAAGTGAAGTAAATTTTGCAAAATTAAAGAAATAATAAATGTCTTTATGTAACTGAATAATAAAGTTATTAACTTTTATAAGAATCAGTGTTAAAATCAAGATTTTATTCAAATAAATCAGTGAAAGAATAGCCATCATCACATCCAGACATAAATCATTGCAATAATTCTATTGTTGTTGTTTTTGTATTTAACTGTTGTATTCAATTGTTATTGTTGTTTTTCTATACAAGAGCCCTTTGCTCATGATTTTGTGTGTATCTAAAATTGATGTGGGCTAATGCTGTGTATTAAAATGTGTTGTTGTTTTGTTTGTTGCTAGTAAAAATATAAAGAGCAAATAGAGCAAATTTAAAATAATAAAAGCAGAGCAGAGCAAGAAAAAGTAAACCTCTTTGTAGGAAATGAAGTTATGTTTTTGATATTTGTGCGTGGTAGAGTTGTCAATTTTATAAATAGTGTAAATAAAACGGAAATCGGTTCGGGCGTTTAATTTAAAGATATGTAATGAGTTAATTTAATTTGTGTTTTAATTTAAGGTAAGTTTTTATGCAATTAAAATTTTTATATATACATATGTATAGGTATATAAATTTGTAATTGTACTAACAAATTGTAATATACATGATGGTACTTTTAAGGGAAATTGAAAGGTAAATTTTTCAACAATGTTTGGCCATATGGAACCTTACGCACGTACTGGCTGACTAGCTAGATCGGGAGATATGGGCGGGGATCTTGTTCCATTGGACATGTTTCCGTACAATCAAAAAAAAAAAAAAAAAACGTGCGATTCAGTTGCCCTTTTTTTGTTAATATTTATATAAGATTCTTCCTATTTCCTTTGGTTAGCATTGGTGTCATTGCTAAAAGGCTCTCAACCCTCCCAACCATGTTTTTCTCAGGCCTATTACTATTTTGGAAGAAAAACCCTACCACACTTTATCTTATGTATGTACTTTTGGAGGTGATGCCGTATGCCCAGCTAATTTTTTTTTATATGAAGTTTTTTATCAGTTTGTTAGTCAAACTCATATAAAAAATGTTATTTCAACTGTCATTTTTCTGGCGACATCATCTTTAAAATAAATTTGCTTTGCATTTGTCAAAGTCAGCTGTGACACGTGCACCGCGTTCAAAAGTAGAAAGTAAACGAACTTTTTGCGTTTCAAGCGTCAGCGCGATCTACGCTTTTGAGTGTGTAACTTAACTCATACAACTACATTGATTCTACTTTTTTGACAGTTGCTTAAAACGCGTGAAACGCGTAGACGCTTGGTGTGGACCTCCAGCTTAATATGGTGTTCACACATGCATTTTTAATTGACATTTTTTAATTAACACCTAATTGAATCCAATTATCCATACAAAATTTCAATTAGATAATTGCTTCATTAAGAGTTAATTGTTCTAATAATTGTTAAAATTTAAAATACAACCCTATGACTAGTAATAACTAAAATGGCAGTTGTTTCGCTTTTAAATTAATAATGAATACTTTTAGGCTGAAAATTATAATATTAGAACCAAATACAGTGCACTGGAGAAAACGTCAACTAATTTAAAGCGCGGGTGTTGACGTTTTGAAAAAAATCTGTTATTTTTTTCTGCTGTTTTTTTCTTTCCAACACTTAGAAGGGTGACTTCTCTCTATTTATTTCATAAAATTTTAGAGTAGGTTTGTAAAACAAGGGTTGAGCGTTGACGTTTTCCCGAGTGCACTGTAAATGTATTCTTTTTTGTCAGCTGCTGTCAAACGCTAATTAAATTAGCATTATTGAGCATATGTGAACACTTTTTAAATAACCTTTTTCTATGCTCCCAATAAAATGTATATTATACTTATTTTTGGAATGAAAAATTTCAGAATTTTTCTTGTTTTTTTTTAACAACCAAATTTTTCTTAATGTCAGCTATATGTTTTTAATAAATCGGTGCTTATTATTCTTTGTGTTTTTAAACTTTATAAAATTTTAAAATGGTAAAAATGACCACGTTTAAAAAAAAAGATTAATTAAATTCGATGAATATAATACGATGTTTTCGCATTTAATGCTCGATGACAAAAAGATCGTTGTCACGCAATTTACCATGGATCAAGCCTATCATTCTTTTAGAAAATTTTATTCATTTTCATGGATGTTTAATTAAAATATGCAAATATTTAAAAAAAAATCTTTCATTTTTTTATAAACCTTAATATATAAAAGAAATATCAATATAAAAATTTTTATATTTTTGTCTCTCTCATATCATGTATAATCTGCTGAGAAGATATACATGATTTAAAATGCTGAATAAAGCAAAGAAGAATAAGAGAACAAAAAAAAAAAAATAATAATAATGTGGTATAGGGTAATGAAAAAAAGTACTAAATAATGCATTGTTGCATTTGAAAAGTACTTAATATTAGTACTTTAGATGTTGGGGAAATATCCTTATAAACATAATCTAAATATGTTTTTAACATAGAGTTAGAATTTTTTTTATATATTTTTTCTTTTTCTTTTGATATGAAAAAAACTGACTCGAAGATAAATGATAAAATTGTCACATTACAAAATCTTTAAGAAAGAGAAATAATAAGTTATCTTTTTAATGCAAATTTTTAAGTGTTACAGGTAGTAAAATATTGATAATAACTTATACTCATTTGAAGTAATAATGTTTATTTTTATGCATTTAAAAGATATAATCGAAAAATCTGTAGTATTTCGTAAAATAATTATCTTTCAAGGTAAATATGTATTTCTATTAAGTTCTTTTGAACAATTATATCGGTCAATTGTCAACCACGACTACATATACATAAGGTTTAGGCTTTGAATACTTATTGTAAGGCGTATCAAGTAAAGGCAAATTCAATAAATAAAAAATAAAAAGTTAGATGTAGATTTTTTTTTTTATCAGATTTCATAGTTTCAGTCGATGCAGGACATGTTGTAGGGTCCAAGCGACGACTTCACGTACAAATGTCGATTTGTATGCCAAAATATTTAATCACATTTTGGCAAAATAGCTGTTCTATTTCGTTACGGATTTTGGGTTTATCATTACCGTAGTTTGGCAAAAAGTAAGTATTTAAATTTCGCCAAATTAAGTGATATGGAAATTTGACTTGCAATAAATTTATTGTTTCCGTGGACGTGTGACATGTTCTACTATACGGAATTTAGTTACTGAAGCATAAAGAAAAAACAATTCTTATGCTTGAATTTTTTGAAGACCAAATGAAAATGTTTTTTTTTTTTTTGACAAAAGCACAATAATATTGTAGCTTGTAAACTCTTTAAAGCATACACTGGGTGTAGGATATTATATTGTCGGGCTTGACCGACTATACTTTCTTATTCGTTTTAACAAATAAAAAGTCAACGTTCAGGTTTTTCAATATGCCCTTTTGGATGGCAAAATTCTTGTCAAAAACCCTTTTAGAATGAAGAATGTCGTCCTGTGTTTTATAAGTCAAATGTGACTTGGTCTCATTATATAGATTTCATGTACATTGGTAACATAGCTGAAGTATTAATTCGTACATGTTATTCTTAATTCAAAACAATAGCTATCTGGTATGCCGTTTTCTACTCTATACCATCCCTGTAGAACTTATTCATCTTTAGTATTCCAAACAGTCTGGAAATAAACATTGCTCTATTTAACATCTTGTATTTTTCTTTGCGGTAGTATGCAGTAGCGGTAAGTAATATTGGAATAGAAAATGACAACAACCAAAATGGTAACATCAAACCAAAACCAATATTTGCTTCTTTGTTGATTCGACTCTATGTCGAACGTCTGTCAAACGTATATTATATAAAATACCAGTAACACTGGGCTTAAAAAATGTGACTGGGGTGGTGTGTTAATGAATGAAAAGAAAAAACTGCACAGACTTCCATACAAACTCTCTAAGCCGAAAGTAAAAGGAAAATATCAAATATGTGTCACGTACTAAAGAAATTTAGCACTGCAAACAGACAGACAATCTCATGAGGTCATATTTACACCCTACACAATAATAGTGGATTTGTGCTGATGTTTTTAACGCCCATAAATGTAGGTGCAACACCCACCTTAAAGTATACTCTTTTAAAAATGTGGTTATTCAAATAATATTTAACACAAATATGTTTCGTACCTCCATAAATCTTTTAAAAGTATTTATATCTAGATACAGTAAAACATACATAATATTTATATTCACGGAAGTCATGACAGTTTTGGATAATCAGTCCATAATAGGTAATATCTCCCATATAGCGCCCATTTCTGAAAAACTGTTTTATTGATATACTGGGTGTAGGGTATTATATGATCGGGCTTGATTGACTATACGTTCTTACTTGTTTAGTTTCTTTTTATTTTATTTATTCGTTGGTTTCGAAACTAAAAACGAAAGTAACTCATTAAGGCAGTCACTCAGCCATCCAACCGATACGACTGACTGAATAAATGAATACTGGAGTATGCGGATAGCTGGTGTATTTATCTTCTAACATTCTTTATAATTTCGTTTGGGATAATTTTTTTGAAAACATTTCTCTTTTTCATTTTTCGCACAGCAATGTTTATGGTAGAAGAAACTAGGCAGAGAGGAGTATTTATAAAGAAATTTATGTCAGTCACATACAAACAATATCGTAAAAAATGAAAGCTGCAAGGAAAAAATCAACATACAAAAAAAAAAAAAAAAGATTTAAATCACAAGTTTACAAATCCTTAGACATCATACTCAGTGTCAGGATATCAGAATGTATTAGGAACATTAGGATGGCACCTTGTGAACAAAAGAAATACACAAAAGTAGTAATGGATGTTTTTAAAAACATTTATACAAATTGTTAGTCTAATTGTTTTATAATTTGTTTGTGTATCGATGTAGACTAAAAACTAAGAGAAAAATTACATCTTGGGATCATATTATATTTTTTATCATCATTAAAATGAGACCATGATAATTTATGTATGAGTATATCGGTAAATTCAAGGACTCGTGTGTAGTTGTTTACGTATGTATTCCTGTTTAATATAATACATATTTATTCTTACATTCTTATTGAAATGCATCACACCATTTTGTTGAGATTTCTTTTTTTTTGAGATTTTAATTCATTTAGATTTTCTTATATTTATTTCTGTGTTGTTTTCTAGGGAGAGTTTTGCTTATTTCCTTTTAGTCCACCACCACGTGTGGTAAATGACTGTATATATACTTTTGTCATTTCGTACGAAACTTTAATAATATTTATCTGAGACCCAACAAAGTATATATGTCTATTCTTCTTGATCCTTATTAAAATCTAAGTCGATTTAGCTCTGTCCGTCTACGCAATACACAAACAAACTTCACATAATGTCCAGAAAACTGTTTTGTACTTTGTTAGACAGTTTGAATTTGATCAGTAAAATCGGTAGAGTAGAACCAGAATTATGGACCAAAATGTCAGACAACCTCCACAAAAATTTTATATATTTTTTCTAATTTTTTAAAATATTTTGTAGATAATACCATGTAATGTTGTACACATTATTTCCATGATAAAAGGAGAAACCATAAAGAAAATATCAAGCATCTGTCCATGCTTTCTCATAGCCCTCATAAAAGAACTTTCCCGAGATATGGCTCAATAATACACAAATGCCTATAAAATTGGAATATGAATACAAAATTCAGCACAAATAAGTTTCGTCTTAAAAGAAATCTCAAACTGAAATTTGGTTTAGTTTGGTAAATGTTTGACCATAGACCCCATATAAAGACGACTTTTAAAATTCACTTAAATACATATAAAACTTATATAAACAACGTTAAACGGCTAAAAATTGATATAAATTATCCTTATAGGTAAATATATTGTTGTACTAAATTTTATGGTGGTCGGCCCGTCATTGGTCATAACTCCCATGGAAGGGCCATATCCATTTAACTTTAAATATATCGTATATAAAATGTTTACTAAATTTTATAATGGCCGACCCGTAAACTGCTGAATTTTGAGAATATCGGTCCATATTGGAGTATGTTTGAGTTTCATTTCCGAAATTCACGTTAATACTAATATGTGTCTTAAATATACATATGCATACATATGCATAAAATTCTCTTTTCCGAAATTTAAGAAGATCGGGCCATGATTTGTTATTAAACCAACTTTTATACAGAGCAGAAATTTTAGTCTAATACTCATACTAATAACGATTAAACGGTAAATATTATGGATTTTGTAGATGTGAGTCAACACTTGTAGTGAATACATGTACTGTTAAGTAACACTCAAGATTGTTATGAAAATGTGACAAACTCTGTAACTTATGGTAAGAAATGGTAATTACATCAATTATAAATGTTCATAATTGTTCGTAAAATTTTCTTTCAAACAGTTTTTTAAATTATAATAAAATTTGTGCTAAGACTAAGCAAACGACACTGAATAAGCATATGTATTTTGGTGGAGGGTATTTAAGATTCGACAGAGCAGAATATAGCAATCGAACTTGTTTCAAATATTTATACCCTACACTATAATAGTGGGGAGGGTATATTGGATTTGTGCTGATGTTTGTAACGCCCAGAAATATTATTCCAACACCCACCTTAAAGTATACCGATCGGCTTAGAATCACTTCCTGAGTCGATTTAACGATGTCCGTCCGTCCGTCCGTCTGGCTGGCTGGCTGTCCATGTAAAGCTTGTGCGCAGAGTACAGGTCGCAATTTTGAAGATATTTTGATAAAATTTGGTACTAGGATAGATGGGATTGAAACTGGTGGAAATCGGTCCATTATTTCACCTGGCCCCCATACAAATGTCCTCCAGAAATTGGGGTTTACCGATCATAAATCATTCAAGTATGCAAACAAATTTCACAAAAAATCAGTAATAAATAAAGCTAAATCACATGTAAAAATTCCGTCAACATCGGTCCATAATTAGTCATAGCTCTCATATAAAGCCTACTTCCGAAAATAACTTTAAAGAGCATAACTCTTTTAAAAATGTTTGTATCGAAATAATATTGAACACAAATATGTTTCATACATATGCATATAATATCGTAGAATTTTATGACGATCGGTACATAACTAGTCGTAGCTTCCATATAAGGCCCACTTCCCGAAATCACTTTAAGGATCATAAATCTCTTAAAAATGTTGTTATACGAATAAAATTTAACAAAATCGAGTTTCTTATGTACAAATGGGATGACACCTAATTTTATAATAGTCAGTTCATAAATAGTCAAAACTCCCATATAAGACCACTTTAACCTCCATAAATCTTTTAAACGTATTTATATCGAATTAAAGGTTAACACACATAATATTAATATTCACGGAAGTCATGGCACTAAATTTTTTAATGATCGGTCCATAATAGATAATATCTCCCATATAGCGCCCATATATGAAAAACAGTTTTATTGATATACTGGGTGTAGGGTATTATATGGTCGGGCTTGACCGACTATACTTTCTTACTTGTTTTTATAGGATTTTTAAATATCAAAATCTAAAAATTTTGTTTAGTAAAACTGCAATATGAAAGTTTGCCTTAATGTTTAAATATGTTGGAGAAAAATTGGCAGAATTTCAATTATGTATTAACATCGTGTTAAAATAAAGTTTAAACACATGAATATTATTAAAATATATCAATACATGGAATTGGAATAATAATGGATTGATTTCTTAATTTAACCAGTGTCAACCACATAAGCTAATATAAAGTAATGCTGAATGAAGTGTGAAGAATGTGGAAGAAAATGACGTTGAAATATATAAAAGAGGTATTTTAAATTTGTTACAAGTGAAGTAGATTTAGACGATACTATTTTATGTATGACTTGATGAAGAGAAGGACTTTTAATTGCACTTTATTAAGAACATTTAAATAATTCGATTAATTTTAAATGTTTAAACGGATCATTCGAACAAGTTACAATCTCTTATTCGAATGATTCATTTTATTCGAAGAAATTGGTTACACTATCGAATAATTTGGCTACCCGTCGATATAGCCATTTCCGTCAATCTGTAGAAAGCACGATAGAGTTTCGAAAATACTAAGAACTATGCACAATTTTCCGCAAACATTATTTGTTTCACCGAAATATTTGGTATTTAAAGTTGTCAAAACTGCTCCAGTAGGATCCGAGTTAAGTTTCAGATAACATTGATATTTTTACTTCAAATATATTACAGATAATATCATGAAATTTTGAATTTTACAGAACTACAACACCTGTTAAAAATGGTTAAGAACGATATTTTATAAAGTCCACTTCCAAAAAAATAACTTAAATGCTTATAAAGCGTGATCCATTTTGAGGTTCCCTACTTTTTTAAAGAAAAAAACACAGAAAATTCAAATTTGATGGGGAATATTTATTATCACTTGAAAGAACCTTCTTTGGCTTTTATTTTTTGAAGATTATGTCTATCAAATGTTGGCCGTTGCTCCGCATTTCGACTGGTAACTGGAGAATGACACGCGAGATCTTTTCCTCCAAGCCCTGAATAAAATCGGATTTGTCCACATAAACTTTAGACTTTACATATCCGTACAGGAAAATGTTTAACGGTGTGATATCACACGATCTTGGTGGTCAATCGACCAAAAACGTGAAATTATATGCTCACCGAAGTTTTCTCTCAATAAATCCATTGATTGATGAGATGATTGCACATCTTCACAGCGTGCTGGACGTGGTCTATTCGGGCGAATATTATCCAGTCATGTATGTTATTTTTTAATAGTAGACTCAGTAGGCCGATTATGTTGACCAAGTGCACGAAACACATTCTTCAGAGAAAGTGAATTTTCGTAATTAAGTTGAACGATTTATAAACTGTGTTCAGGCGTATGTCTTTCCAAAAAATACTTAACAAAAATAACACGACAGCATGACACGACTCGCACGTGATCTGCCAAAAAAAGGCTATTGAAAAAAGTATCTCTACTTGAATCATCTACTTGCATAAATATCGCTATCAATTTTAAACTCGAGACAAATAATCCAAATATATATAATCAGTGTATCTAATTTTATGGTAAGCGGTTTTCACTATGCCATTTTTGTTGTCAAATTGTCCAAATTGTTGGCAATTGTATGAAAACGAGTTGTCATATGGCGTCATCTATGTTTGCAATCATGATTGCAATCTCATTAGACGCCATAGACAACCCGTTTTCATACAATTGCCAACAATTTGGAAAATTTGACAACAAAAATGACATAGTGAAAACCAAGCAATAGAAAGATTCATCATAAAATTAGTATGTAGCTGACAGTAAGAATTAACAAACATATTTGTTTGAATTAATATCTTCTGCGCATCATTAAAAAGGAGAAAAAGACGTTCTTATTATATTTTCCTGCACTGTAGGATTTCCTTTAATATGAACTTATAGTCGGTCTCATTAGAGTTTTTGTTTTGTCACCAGACATTCCTAAGCATACTAAATCCCCTATATACATAAATCTGTTTAGAATACCGACACAATAGAACATACAGATTCACCGACAGACAAGCACACATTTATTTATTTATTTATTTATCCACACATGTCTAAAAATTATATTTGTTTTCTGAAAGTAATCATCATACTTCACGTGACGTAAGTCTTAGAAATAAAAGAGATTTCTAAATTATTTACCTAAAATACATCATCAAAATACATCATGTGTTTGTTTGGAATATTTTAATCAATTTGAATTGTTTTTTTTACATACATATACATATGTATATGTATGTATATATGAATGTATGTATGAATGTATGTTTGTACGTATATTCATTTGCATTCGTTAAGCTTTATTGAAAACATTTATTTTTTTCAATAAATTGTTAATACGCATTCTGTCACTCTTCAATCAATTCAATGATAGTATATTGAAATACTTAAATTTAAACAGAATGTATAAATACATCATCACAAAATACATACATATGTATATATGTATTTGTATTTATAATTCTGACACTGAAATACACACATTAAGGAAGCTAGAAATACAGACATGACAGCGTTTGCAAAATGCTTTTGTTTCCGCAACTAATTATTTCGTCGAGTGGAAAATAAAAATTAATGAAGAAAAATCTCAGGCGATACTATTTCCATTTAACAGATCTCCTAAAAGAATTCCCACTCTTGGACTTTTTGCCCAGGGAACTCAAATTGCTTTTTCAAAGTAAATAAAATATTTAGGCATAACACGCGATTATAAATTGAACTTCAGAGAACACTTGCTTGTCCATTGTGGTCGAGCTCTGTACCCTCTGCTTAACAGAAAATCGAAATTAAGTATTAAAAACAAACTTCTTTTATATAACTTATGTATTCGACCTATACTGACATACGGTTGTATTGATTAGAAGAATTGTGCGAAGACTCACAGAAAACGAGTTCAAGTAATTCAAAACATAAATTTGAAGATCATATACATATAATTTACCAAAACGATTTCCTACATTGGAACTACATAGAATGTTTCCCCAAAGAACTATTGGAACATTTATAAATGATATGACACTGACATTTAATAGTAAATGCAGTAGATCAAATTTTGCACATTTGAGAAGTTTGCGAAACACTGACTAATTAAATCTATTCATACTGGTATAGATTCAATTAGTTTGTGATTAAAAAAAAAAAAACTTTTCAAAATTATACTTCTGTGATATTTTATATAGGTTTTTTCTCACTATATTTTTCCTATACAGTGGAATATTTTTCAAAAAACTATTTGAATTATATAAATCTTGAATTTATTTGTTGTAATATCTTAAAGATAGTAACTCAAAATTGTTTAGAAATAAGAAACCAATTTGATTATGTGATAGTAAAAGAAATAAAAAACAATGGAATTGAATTTTTTGGTTTAAAAATTTTTTTATAATACTCTTTGATTAGCGAATATATGGAATTTTGTGTATTTACGAAAACGTAAGTCCCTGTCTTTATATTAAATCGAAACTGAATATAATTGCTGACATTGTCGTCCAAAAATTTAAATATTCTCAACCAAGGACCATAACGTCATTTAAAATTACGGTTCCTTTTGAGTTATTTAGCAGCATCGTCGACCCGTCATTTTGGCCAAACCACGCTTTAGTTCGCGAATATGAATATAATATCAACCAACGACCCGGAAATATTGCCTATCTTCCATCCCGATCCAAAAAAAACTAATTAATACCTACGATAATCAGTTTCATATTAGGTACCAAAATGTTTGAGGAATAAAAACTAAATGCTCCAAATTATATCAAGAAAGTTTTGATTTTAATCATCATGTTATTTGCCTCACTGAGACCTGGCTTAATAATACTTTTTTAAATACTGAGATTTTTTGCAGCAACTTTAATGTTTATCGCCGTGATAGAGTTACAGTTACGACTGGTGGTGGTGTTCTAAAGGCTGTGTCAAAACTCTTCGCAACTGAAGGAATTTTTTTTTGATTTACCCCTTACTATTGAATTCATTGCAGTGGTTATAAAAGTAAATCATATTAAAATATTTCTTACCTGTTCCTACATTCCCCCTCAATCGGATTTATCAATTTATTATCAGCACATTTCAGCAATTGAAATGGTTTATTTAAAAACTAATCCTGATGTTCTAATCTCTGTTCTTGGTGATTTGAATTTGCCGCAAATAACTTGGAAATTTTTTATCGAAAGTTGTAGCTATATGCCTACAAGTTCAGAAGAAAATAGTGACGATATACTCAATAAAATTTCAAATCTGTGTCTGCACCAAATTAACGGAATATACAACAATTTAGGAAAACTGCTTGATCTGGTATTTGTTAATGTACCAAATGAATGCACAGTAAAACGGGTTGATCCAGTTACTTTACCGGAAGATCGCTATCATCATACAATTGAGATAAGTTGCAATATTCAAAGTTATTGTCGTGATCAAATCTGCACGAGAAAGGTTTCAAACGTGCAAACTACAACGGTCTTAATAATCTTTTGTATGACACCAATTGGCTTCAATTGATATCCATTCCTAACTCTATTGACAAAATAATTGAAACTTTTTATACAACATTGTATCAATATATGCATGAATGTATTCCAAATATTTTACAACATTTAAATTCTGGTCCACCCTGGAACTCAAAACAACCTTCTTCATTAAAGAATTTGAAAATAAATACTACAGAAAATATAAAAAATCTGGCTGTCATCAATACTCAATTTCTCGTCGCATAAAATTTATTTTTGCTGAATTTTGTATCGATCCTTCTTTATTATAAGCATATATATGTCATAAATCTATATTCCGGGAAGACATTTGTATGGGGAATATGATGATGATGAAACTCTTTTTGGTGGTGGATATAAAAAGGGGTAAAGTGATTTTTTTGAAGTTGAGACATGTTTGTTTGCATATCATATTAATATTCGGCTGTGCCAAATCTTATATACCCACCAGCAACATCCGTACTATGAGGCGAGCGTCATAAAATATTGTACCATAATTTATTTTGGTTAAATTTATATGAATTTTATGCATATATGTATGAAAATTATGTCTTAAAGCACACTTCAAGCCTATTTTATTTTTTTATAAATACGGCAGTATATGTGTAAAACATCTAAGAATGCAGTTTGTCTTTTAGGAGATTGTAAGACATTAGAATTCCGTTAAATGGTTTCATGTACATAGGGACAAATAGCGAAACTGCAAAGCTGCTGCCAGTAACTTTAGATATTTTTGGCATCCATCTCACGAAGAGAAAAAAACTAATTTTACAAAATATTTATTGCAATGTCAAAATAACTACGGAAGAAATTGCCGACCACAGTGGAGTAGTAGTTAATCCTGTTTCAAACTCTTTAGTTTTAGCTGACACATTTTTGTTCAATTCTCTTTTGAACTTGAAATTTCTTTCACACGCGTCAATTTAAGTTTCGTACTTTTTAATGCAAATCAACATACATGAAAGAAAAAGAAAAAAACAAAAGCAAATAAGAAAAGTGACTAGTACCGTCAAGTTTATACCTCTCTTCTATCTATTTTCCCTTCTCATCAAAAAATACTTGACTTGACACACACACTCCGAGACTACAACTAAAGAAGTAAACTAAAAACGAAGACAAAAGGGGTACAACTGTAATTCTTTGGCATTTCCCACTATTTGCGGATGTAAAACGTTTAATAATTCGCACAGAAATAGTTATTGACAAGACTGAAGACTAAGAAGCAGGCTAAGAAACATATGTGCCATAAGTGAGCTATAATTCTAACGTCTGTCAATGAATAATATTTCTTGGTAATTTCGTTTTATAGAATCTATAATTGGCTTGTAATCTTAGTCATACGACCCAAGTAGTAATTCGTTTCCCTCAATCAAAACGTTTTATTGACCTTTGCAAGTAATGTGTTCAGCAATTTTCGGAATAACCCTTATGTGTGCGCCAAAAAAACCTTCTAATGCGCTGCAAGGTACCTGGGTACCTACATATTTTTAGCATTTTCGCACTAAATACATTGTTGGAGCGTAGTTAAGAGATATTTTATATAATTTTTCTTAACGCCTTAAGGATTGCAAGCTACTAACAATTTCAAATAATATACTTGCAATGACCGCTTTCTCATATAAAACACGTACAGGTACCCGGGTATCTTGATGTGCATTAAAGGATGTTAAAAGTAGATTGGTCTCTCAGGCAAAATACAAAAAAAGTCAAGGCGTACGGCTGCAAAAAAACTAAATGATTTGAAAGTTAGTAGTTCTCAAAAAGTTTCAGGTATACAAGTTATCAATTTCAATGAAAAAACTTGGACTGAAAACACCAAAGGTACCCGGGTACCTTGGTGCACACATAAAGGATAACATCATCTGACATAAATAATAAAATCACTAATGCGTTGAATTCAATTGCAATACTATATCATAAAATAAATTTTCGTTTTTCAAAACCTCGCTAATTATGCCATGTAATTATTCATAAATTTATGTTTTACTAAAATTTAATAATTCTTTATTTTTAATTTTAATCCGCAAGTGCATAAGACTTACACATGTTTGTACACATACATACATATTTTTATTTTAATTTCAATTCACATACTGCTTGAAAAGCATCCTTTAAACATATAAACATAAATTTATGACAAGCTATATAATATGCCATCCATTTCCTTTTTTCTAAACAAATATCTTTATTGCTGCTCATTTAAAATTATATCCTCAGTTATAGCAAGGGTGCACACAATTCACTACATTCTTAAAATATTTCTTACTATTGTATGTGTGTTCATTAATAGTTCTTTTCATACCTTCCTGTCTCCACCTCACCCAACACAATTAGAAAATAAAATGCTGCTAAAATTTTTAAAGTTTAATTCAAACATCATTATAAAAACAAATAAATGTCAAATTTGTGTCATAACATAACAAATCAAGAATAACTAACAACCGCATCAGGATGAAAATAACAAAAACAACAACAAAATATAGAAGTATAAGAAATAAAAAAGGGAATATTATAATTGGCAATCACAGTCGTTCGTGATATTTTTATAAATGTCTGTTTAAAATTGTGATATGCCAGTAAACAATTTTTAAGAAGAAATTTATTTAGATGTATTATATTGAGAAAAATATAAATACATCTATTTACATTCTGGTCATATTAAATTCTAATATCTCTATTACTGAAATTTAGATATTAGTTAGCAGAGGTATTGAATGTTAGGTTTAATTGGCAGTCGCCTTGGATCCTTTGTGTGTATTGTACTGATTATTGGTATCTGCCGTAACATTCCTCCTACATGCATTTCTTGGCCGCCAAAATTAAAAAGCCATCTTAAATTTTTTATTAAGATATGAATCTTACTGAAATCTGCCTTGATTGACAGCTTTTCTCAATAATTTTTTGTTGATCAGGCCAGGTTCACAAATGCGCGACAGTGACAAGCACAATGTTCAGTAGTTTCCTCTACTTGCTCTTCACCAAAGCTTCAGCAAAAAAAGTTGTAAGGAAGACTTAACCTTGGTGCATTAAAATCTAAAGGCCATTAATCAGTAATGTATACTAAACCAAATTCTGTCTGGGGCGTTACTCTCTATTGCGATGCGATAAGCGTACCCTCCTGGTCTCTTTGCAATTTCTTTAAAAATTGAGTAAAAATTGTAGAAAGTTTGTCATAAATTTGTAATACAACTAATGATTTATTTAAATAACTAAAATGTTAGCTTTTATTTAAAGATTTGTAAAAGCTTTTGTAGTTTTTTAGTTTTGGTGAGTTATTCAAAATAATTTCCAATTTATATTACTCATACGCCAAAAATAATATTTTTATAAAATCTTAATAAATATTAATGAAATACATAAAAAGTTTTTGACAAATTATTTACAAACTTAAAAAACCCTCGTAATAAAATTAGAGTGTTTGTAAAAATAAAATTAAGATATAAAAAAATTGTCTATTTAAAGTTTATAAAACATACATTTTAAAATATTTATCTAAAATCTTTAATCTTAAGCTTAATAAATTATTTAAAATTTCAAATTTATCATTCAGCAATCGGTTTAATGTGTTAGGTTTTATTTAAGCTATGAGTTTTTTTAAAAGCACTTGCTGTTTTTGAGTTATGTCCAATTGTTCAAAATAAGTCAGAATTAATATTAATCATACGTTTAAAAGAAAATTTTAATAAAATCCTTAATATTAATAAAAGAAAATATAAAAAGTACTTAGAAAATTATTCTAAATCTTAAGCTAAATAATTGAATAAACTATACATATCAATAAATTCTTAATGTTGACCAAAATAAAATTTACTCATTATTAAGAGTTATTCAAATTCAAGTTTTGAAAAAGTTTTTATCTATTTTTAATACACCAAAGTAATTATTAAAGACGAAGGTATAATCTAAGCTATGATTAATAGTAAAATATTTTGTTGGTTTTGAATTAATGCTAATTGTTTCAAGTAAGTCCTAATTAATATTATTTATACGCATAGTGGATGCTCCTCCTCTAGAGATACTCGATATTCTGGGACAATTTTCGATGTGATAAACATATTCTCTAGTGTTCTAATAAGTAACTTACTATGTAGATATCCCTAGATACTGAACTTTATATGCGGATATTTTCACAACAATCATTTCAGTTTGAATTATACTGCTGTTTTCTTATAGCTCCAGAGGTAGCCTCAGATTCAGTCGTTCGGAAGATATGCCACATTCAATTTGTCCTAAGTTGTAGCTTTAAAGTTTATTTTGAAAGCCAACAT
This sequence comes from Bellardia bayeri, assembly GCA_950370525.1. Lineage (NCBI taxonomy): Eukaryota > Metazoa > Arthropoda > Insecta > Diptera > Calliphoridae > Bellardia > Bellardia bayeri. The sequence continues at coordinate 43,014,077 of OX493266.1, read as the reverse complement.
TTCAGTGTGAATTATACTACCGTGATCTCATACTCTATAATATAGTCCCGGATGCAGTTGATCCGAAAATATTTCGCTGACAATGTTGTCCTAAGAAGTAAATGAACCTTTTTTTATAATTGCCACCATTCCCAAAATACGGTTGAAAATGTTGTGGTGATTTTTCCTTTCCAGCGCTTAGATCTGTAGATTTGTTTGATAACAAATTCTTATGGAGACCTTCCTGGCACCATTTTTAAAAATCTTTTGGCGCAGATCACACATAATCTGCACAAGCAATAGTACTGCAGCCTGTTTTTTCTATGGTTTTTAGCAGAGAGTTGATATTAAGATTCCAGAATAATGCACAGAGTAAATTTGCTTTGGAAATGTTCGAGGCTTTCAGAGTTCGTTCAATGCACATGTATGACCCTAAAAAATGCAGGGTTGCAGCTATATCATTGTATTATTAGCCAATTCAGGTCTTACATTCTCAAATGCACCTTCTATATCAAGGAATACAACTAAATTATATTCCTTAGTGTTCAGCGATTTGGAGTAAAAATAACAATGAAGGTAGGATTCGACTGTACATATGAATTTTTCTTCGATTTAGTTCCCCAGTTATTTCCGTGACACATACTTGATATATGTTAATCATTTATTCACCCTAAATAAAAAGATTTGTGTAACTTTTATTAACTTTTTATTGAAAAGATTTACAATTTCAGGTGAAGTTTTTTTGGACGGTAAAAAATAGCACTATTCATTAAAATTTAAAAAAAATAAATTATGAACATATATTTTAAATAAATAAAATAAAAAACAAATAAAATGAAGCTGATGAAACAAATAGCTTATTAAATTTTGTTGCATGGCCTTTGTTGGCAATAAAGCGCAGCGCTTCGACATGTAATTACTTAAGTTTTGCATCTGTTTTTAGGTATTTTCGCCTCCGACTACTTCACAACAACAACGTCCATGAAGCACAAAACTATTTAGTATATCAACATAAACATGTTGATCCTTGTTGATTTTATGAAATTATTGGACCCACCTCGTAATATGAAAAGCATTCCCATATTATAATGCTAGAACCTCCATGCTTTACCGTCTTAGATGTGAATTGTAGTTTGTATTCTGAATTTGAGGACGTTTAACAAATTAACGAGAACCTTTTCCACTCAATAAAATGATTTTACTCTCGTGCGTCCATAAAATATTTAGCCATTTACTAGCGGGCCGGTTTAAATATTATATGTTCGATGTGCTTTTATTTTTGCCGGCACTGTACGTCTAACTGTTGAGAGTAGCACACTTTTAACACTTTTGTTGAAATATTCAGCTCTTTAGTGCCTGAACCAATAGGAAGAAAGAGATCTGATATGCCTAAATTCTTAGCCTTTTGGCTTAAAAATGTAAGTTGTCTTTTCAACACGGACATGAGATTTTTCAATGATATTCCTCCCCACTTCAAGTAACAAACTTAAAGTAAAACAAATATTGTTTTTTTTACATGCAATATTTCACTGGGTTGAGCTCATAAAAAGATGTGTTGACGTTGAGATATTTATTTACTTTTTTCGCATTCTTGCTCATCATTGTCAGAATGCTTTGTAAGGATAGACATATTTTAAGTAAAATACGTACATACATACATATAAATAAAATATAATAAAAAATCGCGTACTTTTTAGACTTATTTGTTGTGCGTAAAATTGCTGCGGAAAAAATTGTTAAAGTTAAACAGAAATTTATTTAAATGTTCTCAACATGACAAAATCTTTTTTTTTTTTTTGCTCGCCAAATTATCATCAATTTATTATTATAATTTTTCATATTAAATGTATTTAATATCATATGATGCATTACAATGGGATTAAATAAGATAAAAACGAAACGCTTCAAAAAGGACAATTGCATAGTTAGTATGTTTGTGTATTCATTAAATTTGTTTACGCTTAAATTCCTTTAATAAATTTCACACGCATTCCAACCAACCGCATTAAGTAACCATAATAAATTGCTCAGAAACAAACAAAAAATAATAAAAATAAAACATCAAAATAAAACAAGTTAAAAAGTATACTAGGTCAAGCCCTACCATATAATACCCTACACCCAGCATATGTATAAAACAATTTTTCACAAATGGACGTTATATGGCAGATATAACTTATTGTGGACTGATCATCCAAAAATTTAGTGTCATGATTATTTATTTAGTTTTTGGCCAATATGTTATAAGTTGTAGTTTTTGGCATTTATTTCCCGTATGAGCTAATTGGGCCTAAATTATTCTATTGTCAATTAAAACCACATTTAATTACAATTTTTTCCCTCATGATGTCTGTGAATATAATTGGTTTATGTGTTAAATTTTATCTCGATATAAATACTTTTAAACGATTTACGAAGCTTCACTTTAGAAATACGGAGAGGATCTTAGATAGGAGCTATGAATAATTATGGACCGATCATCATAAAATTGAACCGTATTATTTTTATACATATGAAATATATTTGGGTTTAATATTATTCAGATAACAACAGTTTTAAGAAATTTATGATCATTAAAGTGAATTTCGGAGGTGAGTCTTATTATACACCGATCTGCACAAAATTTGTAGATCTGATTTGGCTTCTCTTATCACTCATTTGTGGTGAAATTCGTTTGCATACTTGTGTAATTCAAACATTTATGATCAGTAAACCCCAATTTCGAGAGGACATTTGTATGGGGGCCAGGTGAAATCTGTCCTTCGGCTGAAAAAATTTCTCGTACCAAATTTCATCGAAATATCTTTAAAATTGCGATATGTATTCTGCGCACAAGCTTTACATGGACAGCCAGCCAGCCAGACGGACGGATGGACAAACGGACATCGTTAAATAGACTCAAAAAGTGATTCTGAGTCGATCGGTGTACTTTAAGGTGAGTGTTGGACCAATATTTCTGGGCGTTACAAACATATGCACAAAACCAATATACCCTCGCCACTATGGTGGTGTAGGGTATAAATATAATAATTGGTATCTAAATAATATTAAACCCAAATATATTTCATATGTCTAAAAATAATACGGTACAATAATTAGTCGAAACTTCCATATAAGACCCTCTCCGTAATTCACTTTAAGCTGCCTAAATCGTTTAAAATTATTTATACCTAGAAAAAGTTTAACACATATGTATAATACTTATATTCGCAGACATTATGACACTAAATTTTTGGATCATCGGTCCACAATAGGTTATATCTCCCATATAACGCCCATTTCTGATAAACTGTTTTATACATATACTGTGTGCAGGGTATTATATGGTCGGGCTTGACCGACTATACTTTCTTACTTGTTTTAACTAAAAGACATTTTTATATTAATGTTAATTTGCAGTTGTATTTGAGTAGAATTTCACAATATAACCAACAATGACAATTGTACGAGCTTGTCCGATAATCGTATTAAAGTATATTTTATACACAGTATATACATTGGTTTGTAGATGAATATGTATTTTTGTCATGTATTACATAAAATACTCGAATCATTTCATATAGAGAAAACAATAACTACATGTCATCGCAATTGTCTGAATATACATATTTGTATGGACAGCTGTGGTTATGACAATAGAATACCAGTCAAGTAGACTATATAAAACTAATTTTAATTTAATCGTTTCATGTTCAGCCTCCACCACTGATCGTAAAGCAAAATAAATATTTGCTCACATTTCTGTAACTTCCTACTGCAATGGGAGTTTGTGTGGGAATTGATCTTTGATTTCAAGTAACTGCATAACAGAATTTAAATCGTGTTAAATAATACGATATAGGGAGCTAATTTTGATCAACAATCAGGCAGTAATTGAATTGTATCCCTGGCTATATGGTATGTGTCATCGTGTTGAAACCACATGTTGTTCACATAAATATTATTCAATCAAGGTATAAAAAGCAACAAAGAAAGTATAGTCGGTCAAGCCCAACCAAATAATACCCCACGCTCAATATATTTATTCAGAAATGGGCACTATATGCTAGATATGACCTATTATGGACCGATTATCCAAAAATTTAGCTCCATGACTTCTGTGCATATATACATATATTATGTATTTTACACTTTGTCTCGATATAAATACTTTTAAAAGATTTATAAAGGTTAAAGTGAATTACGGACAAGGTATTATATGGTAGTGTCGACTAATTATGGACCGACCGATATAAAATTCGGTTCCATTATTTCTGTATATATGCTACTTATTCTTGTTGAGTTTTATTTGGATACCAACATTTTTAAGAGGTTTATGGTCGTTAAAGTAATTTTTGAAAGTGGGCCTTATATCAAAACAATGACAAATTATGGAACGATCATCATAGAATTGTACCAAATGATTTTATGTGTATGAAAGATATTTGTGTACAATATTTTTTGTATAACAACATTTTTAAGAGAGTTTTTTTGAATACCAACATTTTTTTCAGTCGCTGCCCGATCAGCTTTCGTTTGACGGTTATAAATTTTAAAGATTAAAACTGTCAACAATATGAAGATAAAATCTGCTTTTTATAGCCACCACCAAAAAGATGGGGGATATTATGTTTCTCATTCCGTTTGTAACTCATCGTAATAATGGTCGTAGAGCCAAAAAGTTAATATGTGAATTCTGGATCCTTATAAATTTCTAAGACGATCTTGCCATGTCCGTCCGTCTGACCTTCTGTTGAAATCACGATAGAGCGTCGAAAAAAAGACACAGAACAATGAAATTCTTTCCAAAAATTCTTTGATCTACCGAAATATTTGGTATTGAAAATGGGTAAAAGCAGTCTAGTAGGATCCGAGGTATAGATCAAAGTTCTAGACTACCTGGATATTTTTCAGATATTTTTTGCTGTTTTCTTCAGATATAATGCAGATAATAGCATGAAATTCTGCACACTTTATTTTTGATATAGAGCGACAAGTTCTGTTGAAAATGGTATGGAATCGGTCCACGATTTCTCGTAGCTCAATACAAATGTCTTCCCGGAATATGACTTTATGGTACATAAATATTTATAGAAAAGCCGTATCCCTACAAAATGCTGCAATACTAAGTTTCATGCAAAGTGAAATTTCAAAACGATATTTTGTTTGCATCGGTCCATTTTTTGACCATATTCCCATACAAAGACCATTTCCGAAAATTTCTTAAATGCGAATAAATCTTTTATAAAAATCAGTAACAAGTCGAAATTTAACACAAGTAATCCGTAGGCACATCTAAATTGTCGTACTTAATTTCATGATGTGCGGTTCATTTTTGACCCCATATAAAGTCCACTTCCGGAAATCACTCAATACGCATAAATCTCTTATAAGCATCAACAGCAAGTTTAAATTCGACGCAAATAGTCCATACATATAGAAATATTCACACACAATTTAATAATGACCGGTCCATATTTGACCCTAGTCATCATATAAAGTTCAATTTGAAAAATCACTTAAATGCGCATAAATCTCTTTTACAAATCATTATCACGTTGAAATTCAACACAATTAATTCACATGTACATATAAATCATCGTGCAGAATTTCATGACGATCGGCCCGTAATAGGTCATAGTTCCCATATGAGGACTACTCCCGAAAACTCAATAACCTACATAAACATCCATATCGAACCGAAATTGACTATTGACTATTGTGAAAGTGGGTCGATAATTGAGCATAGCTCTTGTAGAAGCTCCATTTCCGAGAGAAACCACAGAGTATACAGAGTTGACGTTTTTGACGTTTTTTGTAGCCAAAATCAGTTGCCTAGAGTATTTAATTTATAGTTTGCTAAAGTAAATCTTTTTAAGTTATACGCTGCAAAAGTGTAAACAAAGTGTAAATTATTGATTGTAACTGGAATATGCATAAAATTCGTATAAATGTCGTTATTGAGATGAAATTCCACTAAAACAAACCTAAACTAAATAGAAATTACGATACAATATTTTATATTTGGCCCCATATTAGGCCGAATATTAACTCTTAGTTGTTTTAATTCATATCTATAATACTATCTCTTCGTTCGATTTTCGAAGTACCAGGAAAGGTCTCATAGTAGATATATTTTCTAATAACTCTTTTTAACTTCATATAAAAATGTGTTCATAGCTAAGGATAATTGTTTCTACAAGACGTTGAATGATTGGCTATTAAAATTTCATGAAAAGTCTTCTGTCGAGGATGATATCATGTACATAGATCGAAGTCTGCAGATAGTTTTTGTTTAACGAAAACCAGATTCTTAATTTTTATTAAAAAGCTGCCATAAAATCAAACACTTCTGCATGCAACATATTAATTTCATAAACTTGAACATACCCACAGCCGCATGTTGTATAAATTGATGTCTGCATATAATTATTATACAGACTATATGACATAATCATAATTCAGGATTATTGCCATAAAGGTAATTAATATCTCGGCCACCAAATCGTCACTGCTAAATTGTTTATACACGTTTGTGTCCTGTATTGCAGTACATGTTACAAGTAATATGTTAGATAAGAAAGCACGAGAATGTTCTAGACAAGCAGTACATAATATATGACACAAATTCCTACATGATGATTGAGGATTGTCGTGAATATATATTTAGAATACCTACACACAAGCACATATAAACACATACATAGCTATATACTTTATCTCCACAAATATTACCACTCAAATATGTTTAGTTATGAATGTAAATTAAATGAAACATTATATGATTGATGATCCACTCGCTTGAAGATTGAGACTTACAATTAATTGTCATTTGCACTTCGTAATAGAATAAATTAAAGGAAGATCGCTAATAAATTTAAGACAGGATATATTTGTCAAATACCAGTGTGTATGTGTATAAAGTTCCGGTGCACAAAACCCTAATATTTATTGTTAAAACTATTTAAATTAATTTGATTAACCAATTTATTAATACATATATTTGATAGTTGCTTATTGAATGTAATTGCGAAAATGTGGAGCCTGTTATAGGTCATAATTATTGAATTTGCAAAGTAGAAATTAAGAAAAAGTCAGATAACTTTTTTAATTCTCAATGAAAATAAAGAAAGAATTTTTCCACTTTTTACAAATAGAGAATTCTAAATTTATAAGTAAGCTATAACTACTGTAACTCTTTCACAGATAATTTTAACAATACCCTAATGTATTAACACTTTTTGTGCCATTTATATTGTAACGATTTTAATAATTTTACACGTCATTATTTATTTTCATCTCGAAGTAAACCCAACACTGACGTTTTTGAAACAAATATACTTCGCTGGGGGTATATTGTATTTTGTTTGTCGATAACTAGTATTCAATTACTCGTTAACTTCTTATAGATAGACACGTTTAAATCAGTTTGTTTCACTAATTTCCGTTCTTTTATTAAAGATCAGTCAACGTGAATATATCGTGAATAATTTTCTATTATTAATATTCAATTAATTTGTGGATTTTATTTATTGTAAATTTTATTATTTGGCGGTGAGCAGAACGAATTTGGTTCATGTGCAGCTGCACTTATTCTTTTCTTGGAAAATATTTGATGAACATCATCACAATAATAATTTAAGGGTCAACATTTATATTACTAACTTTGCTTAGCAGATGGATTTTCATAATTGCATAAAGTCCCAATCAATCATATATATATAAGCTACATTTCTGCAAAGTTTTTTTTTACCAATATACCAAAATTATAAAATTGCCCTAAACTATATACCTATTATTTCTAACAATTCTGTAGTTACAGACACTTTTTACACTTATATATATACTAGTTATACATTATCTAAAACTTAAATTTATTCATTCATCATTTTAAAATTTCCTTTCATTAAAAAATATCATTCATTCATAATTTAGTTTTTACTTTTTACTTATTTCTTTATTTTCTTTATCATTATATTTACTTGTAATTTATATACATCTTTGTCTTTGTCTTTAAATACCTATCTCTTTCTTACTTATAATTTACAAATTGCTGAATTACCTATTATTTGCATCAAACATATTGTAAGTCATTGTCTGTCCGAAGCTGTTCATTAGTTTTCTTTTGTCGTTCTTGTCGTTAAGAACTTTTTGCATTAATTATATAAATAACTAAGTTAAATTAAAAATTAAATAAGTAATTAAAGAAAAATAAAAATAAATCAGTGTAAACATAATATTAGCAAAAGTGACTAAGTAACTATATATGTATTGTATATTTTATCTTAAGTGTAAAAATTTTTACAATTTATAAACCACACCATAACACTCCAGTTGCAGTCCAAAAAGGCCTTTTTACGACAGCTGTATGGAATGGAATTGATATCACACAAAATTGTAAGTTTTTCACGACATTTTTTTTATTTATTACATTCATTCATTAATGCATCTCATATTTATTATAAATTATAAACATTGATCTGCAATATTTTGGTTTTCTTAACATTATTCCTACAAAAACAAAATAATATCGCGGCGAATTCAAAGAATATACTCTATCTCTTTTCTTTTTGTTAATTTTTAATTCAAGTGAGTTCAATGACTATATAAAATTCTTTTCACTTTTGCTATATACTTAATTCATATGTTTTACATAAAACCTTGTTTACACCTATACCTCCCTTTACTTATTTACATTTAATTAAACAAACAACTATTTAAATTTATGATTATTTAACAATTAATTAACTCTTTAACTTCAATTATTACTTTTTTTTTACTTTATTCGTTATAATATATACTATGTTTCTGAATTATAATTAAAAGAAAAAAATATTATGAATTGCTAGTGTTAATAAATTGAGGAATGTTAAAACAAATATCATGTGGTTAAGTTAATGTAAACGGTTTATAAAAGGGGCAATTCATTTAAATTCTGAGCACAGGAATTGCCATAGGCGTTTGAATGTAAAATATGGGCGGGAACTTTTTGTGCTCCTGGGTTCAAGTCACCTACAGGACCCTATCGTAATGCAACTAGTGTTCTATTCTCCACATAGTAAGACAATTTTTTTTCCTGGCAAATGTTAACTCAATGAGGCATGAAGATATTTATTTTCTATTGTTGTGTAGCGAGTGAATTCTGGATAGAAAGAACCCAGCCAGACTGAAGATAGCCGGATGACCACAATAACATGCCTCCACTATCCAGTCTCTCACATAAACATGCTATTTTGGCCTTATCTCGCAACATAGAATGGCGCCCAACGACATGGCCATTTTTGGTCATATGAACGCTAAGTTGCATTTACCAATTCTTTTTTTCCTATATAATCACCATCAGGCAAATAATGTCAAATATCGAAGTCTAAGTTTTGAGCGTTTTAGTTTCAACCTGTATGCGCGATTTTGCGTTAGTTGCCTAATATTAAGAGTATGCAAGCTATGAATCCGATTCTCCTTAAAGATCTATTCTATGATGAACTATAAAATTTGAGTCCACTTTTAATATTGTACAAAAATATTGTTAAATAGTGTTGCAAAATTTTATTATTCAAAAAACAAAAGATGAATTTTCAAGTGAAATGTCCTAAGATTTATACTAAAAATTTTAGTAGTATTTTGTTTAGATTCTAATGAATTGTTTTAATAGCTTACACGAAGACCAATTTTGAAACTATAGGATGAGTCAATGCAAGACTATGTGATCATAACTTTTAAAAATATGTGATCAGAATCTAATTAACGTTTGTCGGAATTATATACATATATTGAATATATTATAAACCCTGCACGTTTTTTATTTTTTTTTATTTTTTTATTAAAAAATCGTTTGCTTAACTTACCATATTTGGTTATTTTGCTTATAACATTCCTCTACCTTTTGTAATTTTTTTATCAATCCCTTTTAATATACATACATATATGCCAACCCTACTTTTTTCATATATATTTGATTTCAAAAGTATGATAACTCGACTTTCTAAACCAAGTAGCAAATCAAGTAAAACAAACCATAGATCTTCTTCTGTTCGCGGTCGTGGTAGAACTCCTTCCAAGAATACATCTATAGATTCTAGTGATACACCTTTTAAGCCCAGGTCAAGTTTGGCCAGAACACCCCCAAAACTTTCTGAACAAATAGTAACACGAAGTTCAAATAATTCTAAGTCACCTCACCATAGCCAATTACCACTTTACACACCTAATCGCAATCCTCTGGATCTTTCATATACTGATTTAAGATTTGAGTCTGAATCTGAATCAATTGATCTGAATTTTTGTAGTGACATGAATCCCAGGGAAACTTCAAAACAAACAAATATGGCACCTGAGGGTGAACATTTTTCTGCTCATATGCACCCACCTTTAACATCACAAACAGTTGAACCACCAGTTCTGCCTACAGGTACTTTGAACCACTCTCAACATATTCCGAGAAATTCTTCACCGCCTAACGCTATTAATCCGAGTGATCAGCCGGATATTATGCAAGTTATTGAATTGCTACAAAGAACGATTGTTTCAACACAAGAAGAGTTTAGGCGTGAACTTACTTCCATGAAAGGTACTATTGATACATTGTGCGTAACCTCAAACCCCTATGTAAATAACTCAGAACGTGTGATTTTGTCACCTAATAATAATGCGAATAGCAGCACACAAAATCCAAACATCTCATTTGTAAGTCCACCAGTACATTTTAAGGAATGGAAAGTTATATACGATGGAGTAGGCAGTGTATCAGACTTTTTATTTAAACTTGATACGCTGTGTATTAGAAACAAATGTTCCCATCAACAATTGATGGATAATTTCCACATTTTTCTTTCCGGTAGAGCTGAAACTTGGTATTGGTTATTCATAAAACAGAACCCTACAGCAAATTATAATTTCTTAAAATTTTCTATTACCAAAGAATTTGGAACACTTGAGAAAGACCATGACATTGTTATTAAAATATCTTTGAAAAAACAAGGACCTAGGGAATCTTATGACGAATTTCATTCCTCGATCATTGCTATGAATTCACGATTAGGTAACCCAATGTCTGATTCTCAATTAATTGATATTTTGAAAAAGAATTTAAATCCTGGTTTAAGGTATATCTTATTCAATTCAAATCATGGAAATTTAGAAGATTTTCGCGAAGCTGCCCGTAAAGCTGAGAAGCTTTTATGGGAAAACAAAAACCAGTTTCTTTTATTGCCCAACCAACGACATGTGGTGAATGAGATTGAAATTGAAGAAAATACCGATGAATTGGATGTAGATCCTCAAATCGAGGCTCTACAGGTAAAACGCAGACCTGATTATTCTAGCATACTTTGCTGGAATTGTTCTTCTTTTGGTCATTCTTATATATATTGTCCCGAAGAAAAACGTAATTTATTCTGCTTCAAATGCGGTCACAAGGGTGTAACTACCCCTAAATGTCCCAACAGGCATACGGAAAATGCCAAACCGAGCGAGTTTACAATCGGGGACTCTCGTTCGGGCCATTAAGTCCCGAAATAAGCTCTTCTTTTAGTAAAAATTTAAAACTAAGATCAATTTCTCAACGAATATTAAAATGTAGACTACGATTTCAAAAACGTAAACAATTCCGTAAAGTTATTGAGTCTGTTCGTTTATGTCATGACGGAGACGATAGACCTTACGCAAAAATTATGATATTTAATGAGACTGTTCACGGCTTACTAGACTCTGGTGCTAGTATATCCGTTTTGGGCAGAGATTGCATAAATTTTCTTAACAAACATTCAGTTGAAATAAAACCGTTTCATTACACTGTATCTACAGCCGATGGATCGCAACAAGCTATATTAGGTTATTGCACTTTACCGGTCTATTTCAAAAACGTTTGCAAAAATATTGATTTTTATATAGTTCCTACACTGAAACAAACTGCTTACTTAGGTGTTAATTTTTGGAGGACATTTGCTTTAGCCCCTGATATTATTCCCACCATTAATGAAATAACGACAGATGATAGCAATTTTCATATACTCACACCTGAACAAAAATTGGAACTTGATAAAGTTATTTTAGAGTTTCCTTCATTTTCTAAACTTGGACTAGGATGTACGCCATTGCTTGAACACCACATTGTCACCGGAGATGCTACCCCAATTAAGTCGAAACATTTTCCTTTATCACCACCCCGTCAAGCAGAAGCTTATGCTGAAATCGATAGACTCTTAAGTCTGAATGTCATAGAAGAATCGAATTCTCCGTGGTGTAGTCCCGTTGTCTTGGTGAAAAAACCTGGCAATAAAGTTCGACTTTGCTTAGATTCACGTAAACTGAATCTCGTAACTAAGAAGGATTCATATCCATTACCCCATATTGGAGGTTTGCTTTCTCGTTTAAAGGATACTCATTTCATCAGTGGCATAGATCTAAAAGATGCTTTCTTTCAGATAAAATTATCAGAAGACTCAAAGGAAAAAACCGCGTTCGCTGTCCCAGGTAAACCCTTATATCAATATCGAGTAATGCCCTTTGGACTTTGTAACGGTCCACAATCTATGAGTCGTCTAATGGATAAGGTTATACCATCTCGTCTAAGAGAAAACGTTTTTATATATTTGGACGATCTGTTGGTATGCAGTGCGGACTTTGAAACACATTTGGGCATGTTAAAAGAAGTTGCTATTTGTCTAAAGAAAGCCAATCTTACCATAAACGTTGAAAAAAGTAAATTCTGTCAACGTGAAATTAAATATCTAGGTTACGTTATTGGTCATGGCTGCCTTAAGGTAAACGAAGAGAAGGTTAGCGCAATTAAGGACTTTCCAATACCCAAAACTCCTCGACAAATAAGACGCTTTATAGGGATGTGCAATTGGTACAGATGTTTCTTAAAAAATTTTGCTGAATTATGTGGTCCATTAACAGACTGTTTAAAAAAGCGTCATATACCATTCAAAATGTCACCAGAAGCTATAGATTCTTTTAATAAGTTGAAAGAAGCTCTTTCATCTGCCCCAGTTCTGGCTCAACCAGATTTTTCACGTGAGTTTATAATTCAGTGTGATGCTTCTAAAATAGGTGTAGGAGGCGTATTGTACCAAATAGATGACAACGGGCAAGAACATCCGATCGCCTTTGTGTCACAAAAATTAAACAAATGTCAACAAAACTACACGGTGACTGAATTAGAATGCATGGCAGCTGTTATTTGTATAAAGAAATTTAGACCTTATATTGAGGGCCTTCCTTTTAAGGTAATTACTGACCATGCAAGTCTCCGCTGGCTTATGAACCAGAAAGACCTTAATGGTAGGCTAGCAAGATGGAGTCTAAAGTTGCAAGGTTTTGATTTTAAAATCGAACATCGTAAGGGATCTTTGAACGTGGTGCCAGATACTCTCTCAAGGTTCGATGTTGATTCCTTAGATAAACCAGATAAGCTGTTTGATGTGGATTTGAATAATTCTGAGTTCAAGTCTGAGGAATATATAGCTTTATTGGAGACAGTTTCAAAAAATCACAGCTCTTTACCAGATATCGTTGTTAACGATAAAAAAATCTATAAACGTGTTAAATTTAGAAATGGTGTAGAAGATGAGGAAGATTCTCTTTGGAGACTTTGGCTGCCTCAAGGCTTGGTTACTGACGTTATTGAAAAAGCGCATAGTAGTGACTCATGCCATGGGGGTTACGCAAAAACACTTCAACGTGTGCGTCAAAAGTTTTATTGGCCCTCAATGGCAAAAGATGTGAAACTGTACGTTGATAATTGTGACACCTGCAAGACCATTAAACCTTCTAACATTTCATTAAGACCACTGATGGGTAATGCATTTATTACTTCTAGACCATTCCAAAGAATCTACTGTGATTTTCTTGGACCATATCCCCGTTCAAAGTATCAAAATACAAGCCTTTTTATAGCCCTCGATCACATGACCAAATTTTTGTTTTTGAAACCACTTCGTGCAGCCACTTCATTAAGTGTGATTAACTTTTTCCGTAATGATTTCTTTCCCACATATGGTGTACCTCAATTTATACATAGCGACAACGGAAAGCAATTTGTTTCAAAAGATTTCAAAGAATTATTGCAAAAGTTTGGTATTCAACACATACAAACTGGTTTATATTCTCCTCAGGCAAATGCCTCCGAACGTTGTAACAGAGAAGTAGTTGCTAAAATTCGCAATTTTTTGAGAACTGAAGTGAATCATAGGAACTGGGATCGTGAAATACCTATGATTTTGGCTGTATTAAGAAGCGATTACCACACATCAATAGGATGCTCGCCTTATTATGCCTTATTCGGTCAAAACATGGTTCAACATGGCTCTTCCTATACGATATTGGAAAAATTAGGATGTTTACGTGATGATACTGTAGATTTTCAGGAAAATTCAGATAAATTGAATAAAATACGAACAAAAATTTCAGAAAAAATTAAACTGGCACATGAAAAGTCAGCAAAATCATACAATTTACGTGCACGAAATATAAGTTATGAACCAGGAAAAATTGTTTACAGGAAAAATTATTCTCAAAGCAAAGCTATAAACGCTATAAATTCGAAGTTTTTACCGAAATTTGTGAAATGCAGAGTATTAAAGAAGCTAGGAAATTCTCTCTATTTGTTGGAGGATATGAATGGCAAGAAATCTGGAACATATCATGCATCAGATATTCGGCCATAACTGCCCGGCTTTGTGGGTCGTGCCACACCTTGAACGCTAAGTTTCAGCATAGCGTAAAATCTTCCTGTTCGCTTCTCGGTAATTGCTATAAGCGAAGCAGGTTTGTAACGATTTTAATAATTTTACACGTCATTATTTATTTTCATCTCGAAGTAAACCCAACACTGACGTTTTTGAAACAAATATACTTCGCTGGGGGTATATTGTATTTTGTTTGTCGATAACTAGTATTCAATTACTCGTTAACTTCTTATAGATAGACACGTTTAAATCAGTTTGTTTCACTAATTTCCGTTCTTTTATTAAAGATCAGTCAACGTGAATATATCGTGAATAATTTTCTATTATTAATATTCAATTAATTTGTGGATTTTATTTATTGTAAATTTTATTATTTGGCGGTGAGCAGAACGAATTTGGTTCATGTGCAGCTGCACTTATTCTTTTCTTGGAAAATATTTGATGAACATCATCACAATAATAATTTAAGGGTCAACATTTATATTACTAACTTTGCTTAGCAGATGGATTTTCATAATTGCATAAAGTCCCAATCAATCATATATATATAAGCTACATTTCTGCAAAGTTTTTTTTTACCAATATACCAAAATTATAAAATTGCCCTAAACTATATACCTATTATTTCTAACAATTCTGTAGTTACAGACACTTTTTACACTTATATATATACTAGTTATACATTATCTAAAACTTAAATTTATTCATTCATCATTTTAAAATTTCCTTTCATTAAAAAATATCATTCATTCATAATTTAGTTTTTACTTTTTACTTATTTCTTTATTTTCTTTATCATTATATTTACTTGTAATTTATATACATCTTTGTCTTTGTCTTTAAATACCTATCTCTTTCTTACTTATAATTTACAAATTGCTGAATTACCTATTATTTGCATCAAACATATTGTAAGTCATTGTCTGTCCGAAGCTGTTCATTAGTTTTCTTTTGTCGTTCTTGTCGTTAAGAACTTTTTGCATTAATTATATAAATAACTAAGTTAAATTAAAAATTAAATAAGTAATTAAAGAAAAATAAAAATAAATCAGTGTAAACATAATATTAGCAAAAGTGACTAAGTAACTATATATGTATTGTATATTTTATCTTAAGTGTAAAAATTTTTACAATTTATAAACCACACCATAACACTCCAGTTGCAGTCCAAAAAGGCCTTTTTACGACAGCTGTATGGAATGGAATTGATATCACACAAAATTGTAAGTTTTTCACGACATTTTTTTTATTTATTACATTCATTCATTAATGCATCTCATATTTATTATAAATTATAAACATTGATCTGCAATATTTTGGTTTTCTTAACATTATTCCTACAAAAACAAAATAATATCGCGGCGAATTCAAAGAATATACTCTATCTCTTTTCTTTTTGTTAATTTTTAATTCAAGTGAGTTCAATGACTATATAAAATTCTTTTCACTTTTGCTATATACTTAATTCATATGTTTTACATAAAACCTTGTTTACACCTATACCTCCCTTTACTTATTTACATTTAATTAAACAAACAACTATTTAAATTTATGATTATTTAACAATTAATTAACTCTTTAACTTCAATTATTACTTTTTTTTTACTTTATTCGTTATAATATATACTATGTTTCTGAATTATAATTAAAAGAAAAAAATATTATGAATTGCTAGTGTTAATAAATTGAGGAATGTTAAAACAAATATCATGTGGTTAAGTTAATGTAAACGGTTTATAAAAGGGGCAATTCATTTAAATTCTGAGCACAGGAATTGCCATAGGCGTTTGAATGTAAAATATGGGCGGGAACTTTTTGTGCTCCTGGGTTCAAGTCACCTACAGGACCCTATCGTAATGCAACTAGTGTTCTATTCTCCACATAGTAAGACAATTTTTTTTCCTGGCAAATGTTAACTCAATGAGGCATGAAGATATTTATTTTCTATTGTTGTGTAGCGAGTGAATTCTGGATAGAAAGAACCCAGCCAGACTGAAGATAGCCGGATGACCACAATAACATGCCTCCACTATCCAGTCTCTCACATAAACATGCTATTTTGGCCTTATCTCGCAACAATATATGTAACTATATACACTGCGTGTCACAACTATAAACGCATTATTGGCATATCTCATATTTTAATTTACGAAATTGTATTTCCACCACCTGAATAACTATCTTGCCGCGATGTGGTGACTTTGATGTATGCTGTGAATTTTATCTTGGTGGTGATCTCTGCAATCGTGAAACCACTCCCTAAGGTAACGACTACAAAAGCTTTCATAACCGAATGTTATTGTCCCCCTCCTAAAAGACCCTACCCTTTTCATTTCCTTCTTTGAACCTTATTTGCTCTACTCTACTTGTAAGTTTAACGTAGAAACTGAATGGCTAGTAAGTGTTCTGGCACCGCTAGCAGCTTCCCTGCGGTGCCAGGACACATGCCGGTTGTATTAATTTGTCTAGACCATGTACGTGTCTACTCGTGGGATCTCTATGGAATTAAACAAGAAACAAATAAAAATCGGAATTCATATCTCATCAAAAGGCGAACTTCCAGGCTGGGTCGTCTAACTGGAATTTCTCTACTTTGGCTTCATGCGCGTCAGGACTAATAGAGTAATGCGTGAGCGGACGAAGTGGCCAAAGAAGGATCCGTTTTAAATGTCTCAGCTGTAGTATCAGTCGCAGTTCCGCTTGGGACCATTAAAAGTTAAATCTTCAGACACTAGTTTTAAACGGCTGGAAATAGGTGGCTCTATGCAGTTTCGAAGTCGTGCAAGTTCATGGCACCGGAGTCGCCATATCTCTCCAGGTGCGAGGATTGCAACAGTGTCAAGGTGATGATACCATCAAGATACAATTTCAAATGAGCATAGCCTAAAAACTGCGCTTTATTTAAAGGTGGATTCACCCATTTGTTCTTAACAAACATTTTTTACAGAGACAAAATTTTTTACTGAGAGTTTTTTGCAGCACGATTCGCCCATTTCGAACGATTTTTCTGAAAAATCAAAGCTGCCATATGTTCACAAAATCCATTAGTTTTACAAGTGCGGCCATTGATTTATTTTGCTTTGGGTTTTAAGTGTCAAAATCAAATATTAAATTATTTTAAAGTATTGTGTATTCAAAATCACAGATATAAATTCAAAATGAATGAAAAAAGAAAGTTGCTTTTGCTGATGGCCATGGAAAAACATATGCTTGGTTTTTACTATGTCATTTTTGTTGTCAAATTGCCCAAATTGTTGGCTATTGTATGAAAACGGGTTATCATATCATGATTTTGATGATTGCAAACATAGATGACGCCATATGAAAACCCGTTTTTAAAAAATTGCCAACAATTTGGACAATTTGACAACAAAAATGACATAGTGAAAACGCGGCCTAAGGCATTGTTATTTGTATGAAAAAATGTAAACTGTTGGAAATTGTCCAGAAAAAATATAAAATTAAACTAATTCAATTATTATTTTTAGTTGAACTGTTAATTTTTGAAATTTTTTGTATTTCTTTAGTCAGGCTCAAGTTCATTAAATTTAATTTTCATTAAATTATTTTTACTGAAGGTAGGAATTGTTTTACAACTTGAAAAAAATTTTTATTTGCTAATTTTTCTTGGTTGGGATTCGAACCTGGGTTGAATTCACATGTTTCGAGAACAACTAAGAATTCTTTGCGTTCTAACCCTCTGCACCACTGCGGTGCCCTTCAGTAAAAATAATTTAATGAAAATTAAATTTAATGAACTTGAGTCTGACTAAAGAAACGCCAAAAATTTAAACCAATTCATGTTCGTGAAAA
Source organism: Bellardia bayeri (assembly GCA_950370525.1). NCBI lineage: Eukaryota > Metazoa > Arthropoda > Insecta > Diptera > Calliphoridae > Bellardia > Bellardia bayeri. The sequence goes on along the minus strand of OX493266.1, from coordinate 42,995,616 downwards.
ATATTCACTCTCTCTCTTTCTCTTAAAAAGAGAGACGTTAAACATCATAGAAAAAAAATTGTTCGAACAAATTTTTTGTTAAGAACGAACGGTGAATCCACCTTAAGAGTACATAACAAATTTATATCTTTCTGAAAAGTATCTTTATAGAGATCATTACAATATGAATTTTGCACTTTCCAATTTTTCAAACATGTTGCCCTTACACTCTTCTTAATTTAATTTATTTCTTATCAAAATTTTAAATTTATATTCTAAAATTTCTAATCTCTAGTTTCGGAATTTTTGTATCGTTTTTTTGGAAATTGAGGAATTCCAGGCTTTGTGTATTTATTAAATTGTCGTATAAATCAATATTGAAAATTTCATTGCTTTATTTTAAAAAATAAACATTATAATTACATATTTGTTGAATCTCTGAAAAAACTATTTTTATAAAATTTTTGATAAATTTGCAAATATCAAAAATAATTTGATCCATATTTGGATTCAAAAATGTACTTTTTTCAAAATTAAGGCAAATTTTAAAATTTTTTACAAAATGTTACATTTTTTACTGTATTTCCAAATAATTTGCAGTTTTCAGCTCTTCAACTATGTCTTTGGATATCTTAATTCAAAAATGTTTTACTAAAGTTTTAGCCCAATATAGCTCCTTGTCATTATTCAGAAGCTACAAAGGATTGGTATCGAAAATTTGGGTACCTGGTAATAAAGAAATATATGAAAAAATATATGTGCCCAGATGTGATCAATTGAAAGTTGAAGAGATTTTCATGAAACAAAATTTGCTTTGAAACACAGAAAGTAATTCTAAGTTGAGCTGGTGCAGGCTATTAATTTTGTAATGTAACAAACATCAGCACAAACACATTATACCCTTTCCACTATATTGTTGTAGGTTATAAAAAAACTAATCTACATGATAAAGTGGTCAAATGCCAAGTAAACAGTTCGTTGCTCCTCCCACAAGCATAATATATTACATAATTTTTTTAAATGACACTTTTTGTGTAATATTTTTATTATTGTTATTAAAAACAAACATGAAAAACGGTGTACGTCATTGGAAAAAAATAACATTGTATCCAGCCATGGATAACAGTTGGTACATACTTGTAAAACAATGCTAAGGATAATTAATTGCGACATTTATTATATGGACTAAAACAAGCCAGCCATGCAATGTTTTCTGTTTTTTTTTATGTTTAAAAGGACATTTTGGAGTTGAATGATACGTTAAGACACTGAGAACTCTAAAATGTATAAAATTTAATATATTTTTAATAAAAAGTTATTGCACTAAAGAATTTAAGTTATATTTGTTATATTTTGAACTGATATAAACTATCATTCGAGACGCTAAAAAATTGAATAGAGGTTTATGGCTCAAATTTTAAATCTTAATAAAACCTAGGTATATCACAGTTTAATATATTTTCATTATAGTGCTCTTTAAAACCAACATACGCCTTGCTTTCCTTCTAATTGTTAGAACAATTAGTTTTTATTATATTTTATTAAAAAAAATTAAACTAATGGGTATTTTAAACTCTATTCAACTGCTAAATATTTATAAAATTATTTATATTAAAAGATTAAATGAATAACATTTTACTTGGTTAAATTTAATGAAAACAAATTTAAGGCACACATTTATGCATTTAGTTTAAATAAACTCAAATAAAATGGCAAGTATAGAATTATGTATGTACATATATTTACTATATGTCTATATGCCAACAGCGATTGAAATGTCAAGTTGCAATGGATTTTATCTAAATTTAATGCATGTTTAGCATATGTTAGAGGAATTGATGTAATATTGAAATTCATATTCATTAATATTCCTAATATGTCATACATGGATTCCGAGCATTGTAACATTGGTATCTACGAGTTTTTCAGGATCGATGTGGGATTTTTATAGCTTTATTCCTGAGTTTCACTAATCCCCTATCATACTGGATTTTTTCGCAATTATCTACCATGAAGTGGATAACTTTGGTGCTGAATGATTTTCTGGGATACCTTTAACTTATAACCTAAATTTTTACACTTTTGCTTCGCTTTCTTTAAGTCTTAAAAGTATAGTCTTTGGTAAACACCTTTTGCAAATTATCCAACACAAATCAAATCATACATAATACAAATTATAATAATTAATAAAGAAACTGCCAGAAGCCATAGAGGACGATATGCTAGTAATGACAAAAAATAGCTATTGTACGCAACTTATAGCTAAACAGCTTAAAGCAACTCAATCAGTGGCATAAGAAACTAAAAAAAGGCATTCTTTTCCACAAATCAGAGGTCCCAAAACGTTAAAAGCAAACAGTGGTTATGGGTTAAAAAACAGTCACGGTCTGGAAACGTGTAATCTGATCAGACGAATCCAAATATAAACGTTTGCAACAATAAAAAATATTGCTGGTGCCGAACAGTCGAAAGAAAAGAAAACAATGAAGCATACTGGGAAGAACTTCATGATATGGGATTGCTTTGTATGGTGCCACCTCATAACACTGTTACTTTTCAACAGAATAATGACCTTAAAAAAGATTAAGTAATTACTGAATTGGTGGAGAGTATGCCAAAACGTGTAGAAAGTGTTTTACGAAACAAATTGTTGGACTAAAAATTAAAAACACGTTCATTCCCTAAAGTTTTTGTATGGTGAAAAATTGAGTATATGCGGGTTGTTTTCGTTTCCTTTTTTTATTTTTGCTTAGCAGTTGATACTTTTAGTTTTGATTTAAACATTATTTTGTTAAATATTATACATATAATAAATGACAAAAAATATTTATTAAAAGAGTAATGCTCTTTTAAGTGATTTACGGAACTGGGCCTTATATGGGAGCTACGACTAATTATGGACCGCTCGTCATAAAATTCTACGAAACATATTTGTGTTCAATATTATTTGGATACCAACATTTTTAAGAGAGTTAGGGTCTTTTAAGTGATTTTCGGAAGTGGGCCTTATATGGGAGCTACGACTAATTATAGACCGATCATAATAAAATTGTACCGTATTATTTGTACATATATGAAATATATTTGTGTTAAATTTTATTAGGATACCAACATTTTTGAGTGAGTTATGCCCTTTAAAATGATTTTCGGAAGTGGGCCTTATATGGCAGCTACGACTAATTATGGACCGCTCGTCATAAAATTCTACGATACATATTTGTGTTCAATATTATTTGGATACCAACATTTTTAAGAGAGTTATGCTCTTTTAAGTGATTTTCGGAAGTGGGTCTTATATGGGAGCTACGACCTCTTATTTGCCTGTTACCATAACATTTAGTACAATAATTTATTTACCTAGAAGAATTATTTATGTCAAAGTTTAGCCGTTTAACATTATTTATATCAGCTTTGTACTTATTTAAGTGAATTTTGGAAGTGGACCGAACTAAAAAAAAATTTTGTTTTTCGATTTTTTTTTTGCATGAAACTTATTTTTTCTGAATTTTGTATTGATATTCCAATTTTATAGGCATTTATGAATAATTGAGCAATATTTCGGGAAGATTTTTTTTGAGGCCTATGAGAAATCATGGACCTATTCCTACTATTTTCCTCACACTTTCTTCTTTTATCATAAAAAGAACGTATATAAAATTTCATGGGAATATCTGCAATATATTTAAAAAAGTTGGAAGAAAAATGGTTAGAAATATAGATTTTTTATGAAGATTGTCTCACATTTTGGTCCATAACTCTGGTTCTACTATACCGATTTTGATGATTTTGAATACCAAACTGCTTACAAGATAAGCGATTTTTTTGTAAACTTTGTTGATTTCGGTTGTGTACTTTCGACGTGAGAGGTTTTACACAGACAGACTGATGAACAGACAGACAGACTGACATGGCTCAACCAACTTAGAATTTCATAAGGACCAAGAATACATATAGATGAGTATTAGTCAGTGTTACACACGCAATAACAAACTTAAATATTCCCTCATTCATCACTTATGGTGTTGGAGGGTATAAAAATGTATGTATGACATTTTCATTTGATTGTATGCATTAAAAGGGACTTTCACTAAATTTTTGATAAGAACATGTTTCGCAAAAACGATTTTGAATCGTGCTAAATGGAATATAATCGTGTAAATAAATGTAAAATTTGTTTAATTTAAAACCGTGTTAAATCAAAACCGTAGAAAAAAAACCGTGTAAAAACAGAATTAGGTGTACAATACAAAATGGAAAATAATAATTTTGGGCAAATCAACAATCGAATGAATACTTTTTAATTTGCAATTTTTAAATTTTCGTTTATGTTTAAATTTTTAGCTTTTGAAACATTTATTCAAAGTATTTTTCAAAATGACCTCTTCCATCTTTCTGTCAACAAATGAAGTCCGCAATAAAAGAATTTCTCATCTTGTGAGGGATTTGTCATGATGAAATAATACCGCTTTAAGTCTGGCCGCATAGTGTGTATACTTTTAATGAATCCTGAAACGCACGCAAACATTTTGAATTTATTTTGCAAGATATTTTTAGTTTGTCAACAGTTTTTATATAGTAATGCCGATGGATCTTATTCAGCAATCGGTGTTTTTCAGCAGCAGTTTTTTTTTTAAATTACTAAAATATATAAGTTATAAAGAACAAAAAGCATGTTCAGAATATACTACAGCTGTTATGATTACCGATTTTTAAGTGACTTATACAATATACATATGTGAACAACAATTTAAATGAATTTTACAAACACAACTAGCTAATCGAAAAAAAATCTTTCTAATGTGAATGAGTTTACTTTGCCAGTAAAATAACAAGATGAGTTATTAAATGCATTAGTAATTTTATATTCACATTAAAATAATTTTGCTAGACGAACTTAAAATCATTTTTTATTTCTATAAAATATAATTTAATTTTTTTTGTATCATTATCTTAAAATATGATCTTAATGTGTTGTTTTACTGATACAATTTTATAAAATATTTAAACATTATACTTACTTGTAAAGCATTTATTCAATTCCCAAGAATTTCAGAAAATGCAATTTTTCATTCCCGTTTCCCTAAAAAAATAGTCTCAAAACCTAGTTACGTCTCAGCAGTAGCCAAAGTATTGTCGACCAAAAAATGTTAAGGCGCCGTTAAATTTTGCTAGAGAGCACAGAAATGGAACAGTAGAATTCAAAGACATCATGCTAATAATAAACATTAACTTTTTAACATATTTTTTATCGACAATGCAGGTTTTAATTGTTCTACTGATTAAATGTAACCAATATATTGCGAAGGCTGCGTTTTTCTGTTACTATAGAAGCATTTTTTTAGTGTTAAACACTTTTCTCTTTTAACTTATATTATAATATGCGCCCGTCTTCGTTAATCGCTTTTTGCGACCTCTAATTTGTTGTTTGTGGAAACACTCTGATGGACTTAGTTTGAGCTGTATGAGCGAATTTTGTCATTGCTAGAATATTGTCCGCAATGGCTCTTCACAGTTTCTGTATTACTTATTATAATTGGTATTATAATTTGATTTCAAAAAGCCCCACAAAAAGAAGTCTGGAGCGGTCAAATCAGGCGATCTTGCTGGCCAGTGCAAATCGCCAAAACGGGAGATTATGCGCCCGGGAACGGCATCATCACTCATGATTTTTTTTGATGAAAAATCATCTTCCTTTTGGTGGTGATTAAGGATGGCTGGCTTGAGCGTATCTTAGACGCGATTGGCGGTCAGCAGCTAACAGCTGATGCACCATCTGGACTTTGTACGGAAACATCTTCAAATCTTGTACCAAAATTCGCTGTAAAGACCGTCGACTGATACCCATTTGCGTGGCACGTCGTCTGGTCGATGTCGGCGGCGCTTCCATGACATCCTCGGCTACAGCAGCAATATTCTCTGCAGAACGGCTACTCCGGGGTCTCCCACGCCTGGCAGCATCTCGTGTTGTGCCAGCCTCTTCGAGGCGAATGGCTAAACGTCGCAGTGTTTCACCAGTAGGCGTTGGACGGCCAGGAAATCTGCGATGAAATTCACGTTGTGCCAAAGTCACCGACCGATTATTGGTTAAATAAATAGTCAGCAAAATTCCGCATTCTGGAGCAGTGTTGCGTAACATTGTTTATTAACGTCTATATCTCATGTGTTTACTACACAAATGTCAAAACAGAACTGACATTAGGGGCCAATCGCAAAATTTATAGCATTTTCTGATAGGAGGATTACTTTTGCGCCACCTTGTATTTGACTGAGTGAATTTGTTTTTTAAATATACTCCATATTTATTGTACTTGACTGTTTTATAGGCTTCAGATATACTACATTTATTGATTTTAATCACTTTATAGTTGTGCAAATGTACTTTTGTCACAATAAATGGTTAAGTTTCCGGTAACAGGAATTTCTTATTTCCTGTTGAATAAATTGTGCTAACAGTTTTATACTGTGTTCAGATATGCAACTTAATTGAGTCAATATTCGATTAATTGACAATGGTTGTTGTGTTTCTATGTAAACAAACTTACCTTCACATTGATTTTTTAATGATTTTATACAATTTTGTTTACTAAACAACAGTGAACAGTGTTGCATTCGAATATTATAACAATTTCGTACTTATTGTGCAATAATTAATTGAGATTTTATATGGAATATTGAGCTCAATAATGGCGTTTATTGTGGATATCGCAATAAAGTTGCATATCTAAACACAGTATTATACAACTAAATATTGTGCCTGCTCTGTTAAGCAATTAAGTAACAAATAAATTAAATAAACAATATTTACTAAAAGTTCAAAGACGGCAAATATTAAAAAGTTTAGTTTGGTTAGTAAATATATGTAGCACTATTATGAATTTAGCTTGTTGATATGTATGTATATATTGTATATTATTATTTTTAATTCAAGTTTTATATTTATTCATATTTTCCGACTTAAAATTTATATTAAAAAAACTTGATATCAGTTTTTCCACAATCTTCCGGCTTTTTTCCTTGCATTTACACAATACATACATACACTACTATGTCTGTGTTTGTTTGTTTTTTTTTTTTTTGCACATTTTTTGTTGTTTCTTCTTAGACATAGTTGTTTCCTTTTTTGGCTTTAAGCTGAAAGTTTGTATTTTCCATGTATTTTTTATTTACGCAATTCTTTGGAACGGACGTATTATAAAGCAAAGTCTTTTTGAAAGAAGTTAAATTCGTGTTTATTTTTAAACAAAGTTTTGTGTTTCCTTTTTCTATGGTTTTAGAAAAATATTAATAAGTCGACATAGTATGCTTTAGAAAAAAATATTATAAAGATTCAACAAAAACAACAAGGTTGTGGGTTTTCTATGTGTGTGTATAAAAAATAATTGCATTACTCGATTGTAGATTTTTTTATGCATTTCCATATTGAGTTCAGTATTGTTTCTATCCTCTAGCAGCCCTTTTGCTTCTTCATCAAAGTCCCGATTTTCTATTTTCTATTAATTGCGAATGCAAATTAGTAACATATTAAATGCATCTTCATTTGTTAAATTTCGGATTTTTTTTTTTTTGGTATTGTGTTCTCTAATAAATCTGTAATCTTTATTCCTTTCTTCTTGAGCTGTCCCTGACAGATCTCCAAGTAGTACTAAATGATGCTTAACTACATCCTCTCCAAGATAAAGAATTTTGTGAATCGTTGCAGACATTTTTTGCCAATGATATTTGGTGTTATATATTCGTGCAGTTTCGTTGGCATAATCGCCAAATATTGTAGCATCAATTTGTTCATTTCTCTCAAGTACTTCGATAATTGTTTTAAACCTCAAAATAAGATTTATAACAACACCTCTTATTTTAGGTGATTTTTCGGGATCAGAAGAACTTTCTTGCTGTATTCCCTCCCATACTTCCTATTGTCTGATCCTTGTTTTGGTTGATCTATAATTAACCCTAATTTGAGAAATTCATCCTGAACATGTTTCTCGTCAGAAGATCGAGTGTCCAAAAAGTAGTTCAGGGGCCAAATCACCGCATTCGTGATCGAATGAGCTATCATATCGAAAAATGATTTCGATATCGAAATTATGATAAAATGTACTAAATTTCTTGCTCTAAATCGAATGCCATAATCTGAAATAAGAAAATTACGATAATTTTTACTCGATATCTTAGCGCTCCATTATAAATTAAAATACTATTACACAAACTGAAATGATATAATTAAACTACGTTTAAATATCTATATTTCTTTAAATATTGAATATTACTAGCAAAATATAACTATTTTTGAATATACACCTGGCATTCTTAAGCCGGTAGCCTTCGTTGTTAGTGCTTTTAGCTCTTGATTTATTCTAATTTTAATTATATTAAATTTGTGAATAAATAAATAAATACTCGAGGTAAAAACTAAATTTTTATATTATAATTTAGACTATTTCACTATGTAAGTGTATTAATAATCAAATAAAAACTGACTAATATACAATGAGTATTTTATAATCTTTTTATCTTTTAATGAAATTTTCAATGACCTTTTTGCATAAATGCTGCGGTGTTTCATTATTGCAGCGTCCAATTTCCTCTTTTAAGGCTTGAGTCGTCGTCGGCTTATTCGCGTAAACCATCGACTTCAAAAAACACCAAAGAAAAAAATCTAAAGGTGTTAAATCGCACGATCTAGGCGGCCAATTCTGGTCTCCAAAACGCGAAATAATACGACCGGGAAATGACTGATGCAGCAATTGAATTGTTTCTCTGGCTGTATGACATGTTCATGGTCAGCTGGCTTCAGTTCCTGAGTCAATTGGACTTTGTATGCATGAAGATGCAAATCTTACGTCAAAATTCGCTGCATAGTGGATTTGGAGACAATATCGGTGTTGAATTGAGGTGGATGGAGTTTGAGCGACATCATCACGTACAGCTGCGACATTTTCGGTCGATCGATCTGGTCGAAGGCACGTTGTTGTCTTTACATCACTAACAGACCCAGTTTTGGCAAATTTATCCATTAATCTCTTTACAGTTCACTCTTTTGGAGCATTCTTGTCACCCCAAATTGTTCGCAATTTGCGAACTGTAGCCGCAAAACTTTCACCATTTTGGTAAAACAATTTCACAATGAGAATGCGTTGTTCATTCGTGTAGCGCTCCATTTTTACTAACCTCGTATAAAGTGTAAAGCTCGTAGTGTCCGTCTGTCCGCCTGTGTGAAAGACTTTGGATCGATTTTTAACCATTTTTCCGTGATCCAATCGAGCTGAATTTTTTTAGCCAGACTCGTGTATCACGTCAAATTTTTAAAAAAATCGATTTTTATCAATTCTCACATTTTCCAGAATTTTTGTTATTGAAAAAATGGTTATCGGTTTTTTTGTAACGGTTTCAGTTTGTTTTTCTCCCATTATTATTTGCTAAACTTCCATCTAAATCACGCTTTAATTACAAAACAAAAACGGCTTTTTTTTTACAAGCAACAACAACATTACATCATTACTCTGCAGGAACCCTGGGGACAAGTGTCTCCAAGTCACCACTTTTGTCTACTATTTTGTTGACACTTTGGCGAAATTGTCAAGAAAGCGTCTACGTATTTATATTTGTCATTGATAAGAAAAAAATTATGGCGGCTGCAGATAACTGATAATGTGACGGCGGCATAATTGTTATGATTAAACAATTATTTTTTCAATTGTATTCCCCGATGGACTAGGCGATAGTGTGCCGGACTATCATTCAGAGGGTTGCGGGTTTCATTTTCGTCAAAAGCTCTGGATGTTTTCTAATTTATTTTAATTTAGGGAAAGCCTTTAGATATTTTATTTTCTTAATAAAACTCCAAAAGTTAGTAAAAAATATACTTGCATTTTCTATTTCATATAAGTACCAAAGGTGTAGACAAGAATTACTAAAATGTGGTTCCAAAAGAACTACGTTGTCAATAGTACCTAAGTATATACATATGTATGTATGTCAGTGGTGGACTTTCAACGACGCGCACATGTTAATTGTCTATAGTACTTAGCACTATTGACATTTCCTGTAGGGTATGAATTGCTGACTGCTGGGCCCTACAATCGGAACATCAAAAAATGAAACATCGTTTTTGTATTAGTTGTAAATAAAATGTAAAACAATTTATTTTTGAATTATTTATCAATAACTTTACTATAAGATATTTGCATTTCTTTTGGTTTATTACCAACATGTTTCTTCACTCACATTTATCTTGTTTTCTTTAACTTCATTTCATTCATGTTATTTCCCTTTACTCAAAAATCATTCTATTGTTTACATTATGATCTTATTTTCTTATATTTTTTCTTTTTCCAACAAATATTACTTTCTTTTCATTGCTTTTGTAAAATATAAAAATATGGTATTTTAATTTGTTACAAAAAAAGAAGGATAGATGAGATAAAAATGTTTCCATTGATAATTAATAATAAATTAACTTTAGACATAGAAATATAAATTCAGGGTATGTATTCTGTGTAGGCGTTTGACAGTCTAATAGTCAGTAGGAAGAAAATTATATCCCAACACACAACACAACATCTTGCCATAAGTATGTTTGTAAATTTAAGTATATTTATACCCTCCACCACCATAAGTGATGAATGAGGGTATTCCAGAGTTATAGACCAAAATGTGAGACAAGCTCCATAAAAATTTGATATTTTTAAATATTTTTTCTTCACACTTTTTGAAATATATTGCTGAAATTGCCATGAAATTCTCTACACGTTATTTTTATGATAAAAAAAAGAAAGTGTGAGGAAAATATTTTACTCATGATTCCTCAAAGCTCCCATACAAATATCTTCCTGAAAAATGGCTTAATAATAAATAAATGCCTGTTAAATTGGAATATTAATAAAAAATTCACCAAAAATAAGTCTCATGTAAAAAGAAACCGCAAAACGAAATTTTGTTTTGTTTGGACCATTTTTAACCATAGACATATAAACTGTTGTAGGCAGGTCCATAATTTATCATAGCTCCCATATAAGGGGGACATCCGAGAAAAAGTCGTTAATCTTTATATATAGCTTATAAATATTGGTACCGACTCAAAACTTTTAAAAACTCATTTAAATTAACACACAAATCATTCCATCATTTTCGGTCCAATCTGACCTTATCCCCAATATAAAGCCCTCTTCCCAAAATCACTTCAATACTCATAAATCTGTTATAAGTAATGGTAACGATACAAAATTTTACACGGATTATTTGCATACATGCCAAAATCAAACTGCTGGATTTTGAAAATATCGGTCCATTTTTGACAATATCCCCCATATAAGGTCTACTCTCGTAATCCACGTTAATACTAATATACATATATCTTAAATATATAGTTATTATGTTAAAATTCGACGTGAGATATCCTCATATGCATAAAATTCACAGTTTCAATATTAAAGAAGTTCGGCCCATAATTTGCCATAGGTGCCATATAAGGACCATTTCCGAAAAACCATTTAACCCACAAAAATGTCTAATAAATATCAATATTGAAACAACTTTTATATGGTTTCGAAATTTCAATCCAGAAATCATAGTAATATCGGTTTTTTTGTGGATTTTGTGGATTTTGTAGCTGTCAGTCAATAATAACTCCTGAATTAACTCTACTTGCGAGCATAACAACCAACCTTACAACTCTTGTAAATAACATTATTGAGATGAAATTCAACAAAAATACATTAGTGGATACTGGATTTAGAAGGTATCAGTCCATAGTTGGTCCACTTCTACTATTCCACCCATAAATCTTTTATAAATAATGCATTCGATTATAATCTGACCCTTTTTTACTATGTTTCGTAACTTGTTGTAAATATGAAAAAATGTTTTTTTAATTTTATAAATTGTTAAATTACACTCAAGATTAATTATGAAAATCAAACAAACTCTATAAATTAAAGTAAGAATCGGTAATTACATCAATTATAAATGGTCAAAACTAGATAAAATTTCAAAACATTTAAAATAAATTATCTTGGCCGTAAAATTGTCTTTTAAACAATATATAAAATAAATAATAATAAAATTTGCACTAAGACTGAATATAAAACAAAGAACAGGGATATTCTAAACTTAAAACCAGTGTAGTTTTTGTATTTCTTATTTCGTTTAGGTGGAAGGTATTTATGATTCGGCACAGCCGAATATTGAACTCTAACTTGTTTTGAATTTAAATACACTACGGTAGTTCAAGGCAAATAGTATATCTTCAGCGTCTATGAAACCGGGTTAAGAACCATTTACATATACCATTGAGCTAGCTAAAGACCATTGTTTTTGCCCTTAATCAAGTAATCTTATAAAAAAAAAACAGTTTTCTATGGAGGCGAATCCTTGTTATTTGTTATTCTTTCATATACGACGCAAAACAATTTTCAGAAGCACAAATGTGATAATTTTATTCAACAATTTCTGAAAAGCCATCTTAAAAGGAAGATTATGTTTACCGAAAATATCAAGAATTTTACTGAATTTGACATTTTTAAATCCACTCTATCCATAGTGAATTGTTGAACGATATTGAAACATTGCCAAATAAAATGCTAAAATTTTTTCTTAGTACAAAGTTTCTTTTGAAAACCCCCTTATTACAAATATTCATCACTTAAATAAATGTTTTCCCTAGAATTTACTTTCACTTAGAAAAACTCCAAACAATCTATTGTTTCCCATAAAAAAAAAACATAAATAAAACCGTGCAACCGTGTCTAAGAGTTTCAACCCTGAACACAGCTAACAATATTTATTTCCTATAAATTTGGTAGATAAAATTATATGACTGATGTGGCGAACTCATATGTTTCACATTTTTAGTATTTCATATCATTACAATCGCTTAAAATTTATATTTTCCATATCGCAGCTGAAAGTTCTAGTGAACTTTTCTTTAACAATTTATCTCTCGTATGTATGTAAAGTGTGTGTGGAAGAGAGCACATAAAACATTTATTACAAAATTTTTATTATTTATCAACAATTTTCTTTTTACCACGAGTACTAAACAACAATTTTATGAGCTCATCTTGAAATTTTCTGAAGAAATCTATTTTATATCAACATTTCAGTTGTTTATTGTTAACAGAAATTCTACACAAATACGAGTTTATGCGCATGTTGAATATACAGTGATGGGCAAATGTGTACAAACAGTAGTATTAAAAACCCTAACTTGTAAGTTTGCCTAAAATAAGGCGTTTAGATCAGTTTAAAACTAATGACAAATAGGTAGGAAAGCACTAGACTATTTAAATTTTATGTTATGTAGTCTCGTAATAAATCAGTACATAAATTCAAAATGTTTTCAATACTGTACTCGTATTTATACCCTACACCACCATAGTGGGGAGGATATATTGGATTTGGCTGATGTTTGTAATGCTGAACAATTATTTTCTGAGTCGGTTAAATAATCTGCGTCCATCCGTCTGGCTAGCTGCACATTTAAATGATGTGCGCAGTATACAGGTCACAATTTTGAAGATATCTCGGCGCAAAGACAGTTGGGTTTAATGTAGTTGTCATCGGTTTATTATTTCACCTAGCCCCCATACAAATGTCCAACCGAAATGTTCAAGTTATGAACGCATCTAAACAAAATTTCGCCACAAATAAAATGCACATGTAGCCTAATTACATCTAGAAATTTTGTGCAGATCGGTCAATAATTGACTACAGCTCTTATAAGCCCACTTCCGAAAATCACTTTAAAATGTTGGTATTCAAATAATATTCAACACAAATATGTTTCATATATAAACAAATCATTCGGCATAAATTAAAAATGATCGATACATTATCAGTCATAGCTACCATTTCTACTTATTTTCGAAAATAACTTGACCATATATTTTTTTTAAGAGAAGTAACACTCAGCAATTAATATGCCTACATATATATAATTGCGCTATTTTCTTTGGAAAGGGGATAGGTTGAAGAAGTTAAGGTGGTGAAAAAAGAAAGCTTTGATATCACAACTCTGCAATTGCGCATTATGTTTGTTTTTAGTGCAGCATTGCAGCGCCTCTGGTGGTGAGTAGGCACATTACTGTTAAAGCTTGATTTTATAGCGTTTCAATGCTTTACCATCGAAGGAGTGCGCTGTGATAAATATTAGTCATGATAGATAGAAAACTTATAATTATCAGAAACTGATATTGTTTGAGTGGCAGCGGCTGGGAATCGAACCCGGCCTACAAATACCAACTTATGCTTAATGATCAAATAACATTCAACACCAATAAGTTTTATATACGAGTATACAGAAATCCTGACACCTAATTACAAAAAGATCGTTCCATAATAAGTCATAGCTCACATATAATAACCTCTTTCAAAAATCCTTTTACAGTATCTTTTACAAGTATCCTTTACAAGTGTTGATATCGGAGTAAAATTTAATGCAATTAATTTGTAGATGCACAGAAGTCACGCGCTCCCAATTCTGAAAAACTGTTTTTACTTGCATACCCGATGTACTTACTTGTGTTATATGTACAATAGGGTGGCACCATTTGTATAATGTTACACTTAGTTTATATCATTTTTAAATAAAAATTGTCAAAATATGTATTATAGAATTATAATGTGTTCAGATATGCAACTTTATTGAGTCAATATTCGGTTAATTGACTATATTATTTTAATCGTTCAGGCATACGCAATTTTCAGCTTACTCAATAATCATTTGACAGCTGGAAAACAATACAAAACAAGTAAGAAAGTATAATCGGTCAAGCCCGACTATATAATACCCAACACCCAGTATATGTACAAAACAGTTTTTCAGAAATGTGCGCTATATGGGAGATAATCCAAAATTTAGTGTCATGATTTCTGTGAATATAAATATTATATGTGTTAAATATTATCTCGATATAAATACTTTTAAAAGATTTATGGAGGTTAAAGTTGATTACGGCAAGGGTCTTATATGGAAGTTTCGAGTAATTACGGACCGACCATTATAAACTTAGGTGTCATCATTTCTGTGTATTATTTGTGTCGAATTTTATTTGATTACCAACATGCTTAAAAAATTTATGATCGTTAAAGTGATTTTCAGAAGTGGGCCTTATATGGGAGCTACGACTAATTATGGACCAATCGCAATAAAATTGTATCGCATTGTTTGTATACATATGAAATATATTTGCGTTCAATATTATGTGGATACCAAAATTTTTGAGGGAGTTAAGCTCTTTTAAGTAATTTTCGGAAGTGGGCCTTATATGGGAGCTACGACTAATTACGGACCGATCTGAACAGAATTTGTATATGTGATTTGGCTTCATTTACCACTGATTTTTAATGAAATTTGTGTAGATACTTACATAATTAAAACATTTATGATCGGTAAACCCCAATTTCGGGAGGACATTTGTATGGGGGCCAGGTGAAATAATGGACCGATTTTCACCAGTTTCAATCCCATCCAGTCTTGGATAGAAAAAATATCACGTACCAAATTTTATCGCAATATCTTCAAAATTGTGAAAGTGATTCTGAGTCGATCGTTATACTTTAAGGTGGGTGTTGGACCAATATTTCTGGGCGTTGCAAACATCAGCACAAATCCAATATACCCTCCCCACTATGGTGGTGTAGGGTATAAAAATAAAAAAGTGCCGTTGAAGCACACCGTTTGCTCACCGAAACTTATGGTGAAAGAGATGTTTTGTATGTGATTAACGAGTGTTGATTTTAACACGGAAAACAAAGATCACCTAGGCCAGCCAAACAATTTTAAAGACCTTGAATTAGAGATAGTTGTTAAACACAACGAGAGCTTGCAAGGTCATTGCGAACTACTGAAGTGAACTATAGCTAAGAGACCTTGAGAGTCGATAATTTTTGCATCGAATCATTACTTTCCTTGAAAAATGAATCCACTACGATAACCTGAAGCCTACACAACCAGCCAATCCGACTTAGTAAGTTATAATTTTAAAACATCAACCACATTATTTTTTGGTTGCTCCTTAATATACTTACAATTTCTGATATATATAAACAACATATTTTACTGTTTCATTTTGTCATTATTTTACATACATAAATAAAATCTATGTATGTAGTATGTCTGAAAAAAACTTCAAAAACAAAAGAAATACAACAATAACATCCCAGCAAAAACTTCACTTACAAGTTAAAAAGTAACAGGTAATTGTCGACCAGAGTACTTACAAATCTGCTATAAAAAGAACCTGTTCGTTATGTTCCAAATGTAATCCGTTATAATTTGGCCACTTTCAACCAAAAAAATATACAGCCTTATTATAAGTGTCTTTTTCTTTTACCGACAACGACTGTTTCGTAATAGATTAAAGAAACAAATTTAATTTTATAATTAATATATAATTTGTAATACAAAAGTGTCATATAAAACTACAAAATGATGAATTCTGAAAGTCATTTTAATTAAGAATGTAAGTGAAGTTTTTGCTGGGATATAACATTTTAAGTTCCTGTAGATATACAACATTTTATGTTGCATAGAGAATAATTTAATATCCCACGTATAAGTATGTTTGAATTATATCATCATAAAATGAACCTATATGACTTTATATGAATAAGCAAATGGTTCCGGCAAAATTAGGAATTTGAAATAATAAGATGTTGGGTTGAAGTGTATTGGTTGATGTCAATAGCTATAGAAATGCATAAGTGTTACTGTCCTGGCAAAGTTATACTAGTTTATTGAATGATTTATGCAATTCAATATCATTAGAAACTTACAATATGAAAGAGAAATGCTGAAGAAGTAGTCAGTTATATCATTGATTATCATCGAACCCTATCTGTTCAATTCATCATCTGCAGAGTTACTAGGCTGATACTATTTTCAAAGTAAATGTGAAAGGATGTCCTACATGTTACTCTTGTAAATTATAAATTAAATTTGAGGCTTTTTCTACCATAATTGAGTATTGTTTGAAATAGGATTACATAACAGGACAAATGCTTTAGTAATTCAATTGCTGTTTAAGTAAAAAAGAACTAAAAAAGAGAGAGAAAAAAGGCTTTATTTGTTGTGTCAGCAAAAAATACTAACAAATTTCTCAATGGAATTTAGAATAAATTACATAACGCGGACTATTAATCCCTAGGGGCACAAAAAGCTTGTTAAGTAGTTACAAAGTAACAGGAACCAATTGTTGTTGTTGATGGTAATGCCCTCGGAGGGGTTAAATTGACACCTTTTTTGGTACTTTGGCCCGACAAAATGAAAACTTATTTTTGGTGCCTTAGAGTTCGTAGTCAGTTTGTATGTTGCTAGTATTAGGCTTCAATGCAAATAATTTATTTGTTTTTTTTTTTTTTTTTGTATAAACTCTAGTTTTTGAGATATTAATTTTTTAAGAAAACTACGTAGTTACGGTTCATGAAATTCAGTAAAAATTAAAAAAAAACGTAAATTTGGCTACAATATTATCTTTAGGTTAAACTGTTCTTCAGTTGTGTTACTCAAAATCGTTTAAAAAAATAATATCTAGAAAACTAGAGCTGATCCAAAAAAGTGAGTTAGAGGGATTGTAGCCCTATATATTAGATATATTAAAATTGACTAAAAAATTTAAGCCAGCCTTTTTCGTGTTGGGTGTGTAATTTATTTAACAGATTTTTATATCCTCCACCACCATAAGTGGTGAATGAGACATAAATCATGAAAATCGATGAACGCGTTTCGCTTTTATTCACAATTAAGTAAAGGTATGAATTTGAAAAATTTGCTCAAGATATGCACAAAATGTACACGTTAATTTTTCTCCGGTTTTTAAAAGAATTTTGCTTCATCTTATTGGGACTAGTGGTTCTCGAGTTATGACAAACAAAAGAGCCAAAAATGTGACAAATTCCCTATATGATACTACTAACTTCAAACTAGTTTTTAAATTATTATTTGATGTAGCATGACCAAATGAATGATGCAGAAGTTCTTTTTTTTTTGGGGCTACTTCTATAAACAGTTATCAGAATTGAGTCCCGAATCAATCACCTGAAAAATGTTGTACAGTGTTATGAAATTCGGACAAACTCTATAAATTATCTTATGAATTGATAATTACATCAATTATAAATTGTCAAAATTAAATACAAATTTTGAAACATTTAACAGAAATTATGTTGTAAAATTGTCTTTCAAACAATATATAAAATAATCAGGCATGTGATGGAAATCGAAAACGAAAACGAATAAGTTTTAGAAGTTGATTTTTTCGAAATATTTCTGTAGTGAAAAATTTTTATCACATAAAATATAAAGATATTGATTGGGCTACTAAAGTGAATCTTACAACAACATTTTTAAAAATTAAATTATAAATGCATTAAAATGTATTTCCAAAACTAATTCGTTTTCGATTTCGATTTCCATCACATGCCTGAATAATAAAATTTTCACTTAAACTGAGTCTTTTCACAATGACTTTCTTGACTCACAAAAACCCATAGAACTTTAAGACATTGAGTAGCATGTCAACTATTGTAATTCAAAAAACTACGTATATAGAATCGAAACTAGAAACTGGTTAGAAAATTGATAACAGATAGAAGTTTAAAAGAGGTTTGAAAAAGGTTTGACTTGGAATTCCTCAACGAGATGTGATTTGTTCACTAATATGCCTAGTTTCTGTCAAGTTGGATAATCAATAAAATTGATATAAATGTTGCATATACGGATGATGTATTGTTCAGAAACTTGGGCACAGAAATTGTGTTAGAAATTGTTTAAGTATGCACACAATGTCAAGAAAGTGGGTTAACACACAGGCCGAAAGTTATTCGTTGTGAATTGGGGGTTGGTCAGCAAACCCACTAATTGCTAAATTCACACTGCTGTATTCATAAAAAATAAAGTTGGTTTGAAGTCTGCTTTTAGACAAAATGCCAGTCTGTGGTTAGCTAATGGCAAAGGCTTAACTAATGATTCTTTATTCGCAATGCTTAGTTTGCCATAAGAAGACCAAGTAATAGTTAAACAATAGTTAGTATTTTAGTTTACCAATGGTTAACTAATGACCGAGAATTCGGCCATAAAAGATGTCTGTTGTAAAATGAGGATTAAGTTCAATCACTAATATGGCGGATCCCAACAAGTAGCAGACATTAAATAAGAATAGGACAGTGAAATAATAAATTTGTATTGAAAACAGTTTTGGGGAATTATTTAATTTTTTCCTTAGGAGTGACTTTACTCTACCTTACAAGTCTACTGTGTATGACTTTAAAATATTAACAAATTTTTATTCTTTAACACTTTGCTTTAAATTTCCTTTGACGTTAGCCCAATGTTGTTCAATGCTGATTTCTTCGACAGCACTCCATTGCACATTTTAAAGACAGGGATCAAATAGTTAGTATAATCCAGCAAACTCTTCTGCAGGCATTATTTTAAATAAACAAAATAAATCTTCTTCAAACATGTTAATTTTTTAAACTAAATTTTTTAAACTACAATTTTATTTTTTTTTTATCATGCTTCACTGGCTTCACATTGACCTTATGATTAAAAATGTTGCTCTCAATTGTGCCATGGGAAACAAAACAAATGGCATTAACGATGTGTTATACGAACAAACTGAACTCAGTGAAGGGATAAAATCTCTACTAGTAAAATCACTTTGATATCTTCACTGATGTTTCGAAGTTTACTCAAAATATTAGATAAAATACTATCTGCAATACTTGGAAAATGTCTGCGGGGTGCACTGATTGTGGTACGTAATTCAAATCGTTAAAAATTGTTTATTCACTTTGACTATAGCCCAATGCTGTTCAATTGGTTGATGCTGAGAAAAGCAAAGTAATTTTGAAATCTTCACTGATGTCTCGAAGTTAAGAGTATATCGCTTTTACATTGTAAGGCGTTTTATAACACTATAAAACCGAGACGAGGGAAACGTTGAAGATATATACAGTATACATTAAAAATATTCGCCCAAAACGATCTTATATTTCTCCATGTGTTTTCTGCAATTTCAGACATTTATGTCTGGGATTCTGAGCTAGTTGAATATTTTTGCATACCAGCTGTTTGATGTACATGATAGCATATTTTTCTTAACTAAGTGACAGTATTTCAACTTACAAAATACTAGAAACGGCGAGAATGATAATTTCGATACCACTTACCACTTTTTCTATGATTAATTGCAAATCGAAATTTATGGTAAATGTGCTTCATCGGTTTGAACGTGCGAAATATGGTAAGTGATTTTGACACATAACACTATATCGTCCAGGACAACCAAAAATATTTGGAGACCAAGATTTGAAAGCATTAATCCATGAAATCTGGCCAGACTATCACCGGAAATATGTACCGAATGCAACTGATGCCATTGTCAGAAAAACTCTCAGAATATGCGGCCAGACATGAAAGCGTAATATTCCATCATGACAACTCTTAGCCAGATGTTGCAATATCTGTTAAAAACTATTTAGAAAGGAGTCATTGGAAAGTTTTTAAGCTTACTATTTGCTTCAATCGATGCAGGGCGGTCTATCTAAAATGCGCTGAACTTTAGAACAAGGGCTTCGAAATTGGCTTGATTCGTTCTTGATCTCAAAAATTAGCAGTTCTTTTGGCGCGGAATTCATATGTTGCCCGAAATATGGAAAAAGTTCATAGCTTACAATAACCAATAGTTTGAATAAATTCATATTGTATAAATGTTTCAATATAAAATCTTAAAATTTTTAAAAAATTCAAGTTATTGTATTGCGCAATGGCAGCATTTAGTATTAGTATCGATCGTATCGTACTTCTACGAATGGCATTAGAAATCTTATTGAGAACATGTATTTTCATATTAAACTCCGTTCGTAATTTTAAAATACTTCTTTGAAGTTACATGATTACAAACGGTCCTTCAAATATTAAATGAACCGTTTTTCTGCTCTTCCAACCTACAACAAATAACAATTTTATCGTTAAAATATTGTATAAACAGCAACCGAAAATGAGCATATGAATTGATGTGCAGCTGACTGGGTGGCTTGAATATAAATAGTTGGTTACTTGGATGAATGGCTGGCAAAGATTAGTAGAAAACGACAAATGTTTTAACGTCTGATTTGATTTATTTTTATAGTCGGATTTAAAGATTACACGTAGTATTTTCTAATGTCGTAAAATAAAAATTGCAAAAGCATTAGATGATTTATGACTGTAATATAAAATTTTTCCTAATACAAGTCTTTTTACGTTAGTCTAGTGAAAATGGAAATAACTAGTTTACTCATTTCATTTGCAATAAATTAAATATATACTGAATTTGAAGAATATAGTCTCCTTTTGCCTCTGTTCTTGTCGCTTATTGTAAACATGTTGTAATCGTTTTCCAAAAAAGTTGTAATTACTTTCACAAACTTTCACAGCCAACAAAAATTATTTATTTATATTTTTTTAAACACTTTGTTAACACAATTATCCTGTTATTTTGTGGCCATTATTTTTGCTTAAAATTGCCAAGAACACGATGAAAACATTTACTCATCATCACTTTAATAAATAAAACATATACCTTGCACGCTGTAAATGATATAATTAAAAATCCTTCAAACAGTGTCAACAGTATAGTTTTACTCAAGCACACGTACAGTATTTCAACAGTTGCTGTATCTTTAATAAATAATATCTCACAATCCTCTTAGCTCGGAAGAAAAAAAAAAACCTAAAAAAATACCTAAATATTTTGAAAATTCAATTAAAATATGTCTTCTCAAATTTTCCGTAAACAATTTACTTCAAAACACCATTTGTTTAAATACCCTTTACATGCACGTTATACAGATAAAGTACGTAATGTGTTTTTTCTCAAGATTACACATACGCGTTCATTTATGTAAATGCATAATTTTATGCGCATTTATTTTAAAGAAAGACAAACTCAGAAAGTGTAAGTCACTTAACGACTACTACCTGAAAAGTGAATTAAAAGTTTAAATTCAAATTTAAAAAATATTAACATGAGACAGTCATTTTTGAAATGTGTCAAGTTTTTGCCATTTTTATTTACAAGGACTTTTCACAGAAATGCAAATTTGTGTTCAAAAAATATAATGTTTAATATGTTTAGATATCTTGTGCCAATATTGATGCATATGAGGTTTCAATCCGTACTATCTAACTTCATGCTTAATAAGTACTGTATTACAGAAATTCAATCTGTACTAGTTGCAGTGAAGAAACATTTAACAGTTATCAAAATTTTTCCAGTTTTTTTTTTAAATTTTACAAAGATTTTTGGTGGAAAACAAATTTTGTTAAAAATATTTTGGGAAAAATTTAATTATTCTAGTTATTTTTTCAGTGCTTAAGACCTCGTCTGAGAATATTATAAGATCCAAAAATGTATATACTTTTTGGTAGGTATAGAGAGTCCTTATTTAGCAGGTCTAATTTTCGATTACTCTTTCCAGCGTTGCTACCAGTAACTCGCTTATTGCAACTCTTCTCAATATTGACACCGGCATCTCGCGAGCAAAACGTTTGACTTTGCAAAGAAAAAAACAGAGGTGTGATATCACAAGTTTGAGGCGGCCAGCTGACAGATGGGGGCCATTAAATTAGCAGCTCGCCAAACTTATCTTCCAATATATTGTTTGTTTCACATATTTCTTACAGAACGTTTCACAATACAGCTGAAGAATTTAGAAACGTTGCCTTGTCTGTCTTTTCATGATAAATTGTCACATAATACTGAATACAAATATGATGACAATATGAAACAAGTCCTGTTTAAAAAAAAACCCAATGAAAAAAGGGTTTAGGTACAATTAACTAATTGGCAAAATTATTTTCTAAATTTTTTTTAAAACATTTCGAGGATTAAAATGAAATATGTACATATGTAACTAGATTAGAGTTTTAGGCATCTGGCACTTAGCTATAAAACAAATTTTGTATGTTGTAAAATTAAAACATTTTAAGTAAATTTGTATTTAACTTCTAACGCAAACACATACAACACTTTTACATTATGTAAATGCCTATATTGTTAGAATAGCTACTTAAAAAGAGTATATGCTCTTTACTAATGTTTATACTTGAAATAAGTCTTAAAAGACAGAACACATCACTGATGGCAAACATGGTACAATTGTACTTTTTTTGATACATTTTAAACACAGTTGGTACCGTGTTACTACCACGAGTCATATGGTACAATTTCAAAATACTGTTGCATAAAAATTTGGTATTAAAGATGAAACAGATAAATATCAGCCATGTCACAGAATTTAATTCCGTTCGGAAGTGGAATTACTTCCGTATTTTTCTTCTGAAGAATAAGTAAAACGAACAATTGTTTTCATTCCGAACAAATTTTTCGTTTTGCTATAGAAAGAAGCAAAAAATGGAATTAATTCTACTTCCGAACGGAATTAAATTCTGTGACATGGCTGTATATCATATAAATTACTATTTGTGTAATAGTGCAAGCAAAAGAGATTTTATTAAATTTCATGAACATTTTGGAACTGATATCAATTTGATCTTTAATTATGCATCTATAAGATGAGTATTACGACAATAAATTTTTGGTTGAATTATCGAACAATATGAGTATTTGACATATTCATTTACATTAAATGATTTTGAGGCTGAATTTGAAAACTAAAGCTTAAAATGTAGTTAATCAGGATTTCAAAATCGTTAGAAGTTAACTCTTCTATTTCTTTTATTCCTACAATAATAATTCTAGTTATTTTGGAAATATATATATTTACCAAGGTTAACTTTTCGCAAATGACTCGATACTTCATAAATAAGAATATTTTTAGATAATCGCGACAATTAACGCAATGATGTTGCTATAAGATATACCGAATTTTCGATAAAGTAAATTTGTGTTAAAGTTTTATGATTATTTAACAAATATTAAAAATGGTACCATGGAGGTCTAAAAGGTACATTTTATTTATAGAGTTGCTACGAAAACCAAAAACCCATTTTCCATCACTGGAACACATATGTACATATATCGCTCTTTTCACTCACTAAAGCTAGATTTACACAATGGAAATTTTCTTCAAAATTGCTCTTCAAAATGCTTCAAACTAGTGTAAACAGCAAAAATTCTTCAAAATATATTTCTTTGTTTAATAGTTAATATAGTTATTTGAAGCATTTTGAAGAAACTTTCAATCGTGTAAATCTAGCTTAAGTATTTAATTTAACATAAAACTTTATCTTTCAAAAACAGCGCCGAAAAACGGAGGAAAACTTTTTTAATTGTAATAGTTCATTCAGTAGTCTTTAGGCTGTTGTTTAATTTCCTTTTTTAGTTTATTAATTTTTGAGGTTGAAATGAATCTCTTTTTATGTGCACATCTACACATTATTTCTATTTTTATTTTTATGAAACAAATTTAAAGTTTTAACAGGCAAAAATTGAAAAACATGAACGTATAAGTTGGGATAGAGATCAACCAAATTGTGGTATTTCATTACGCTAATTTATTTTTATTTGGTATGTTAAACTTGTATTGCTTTCAGCATTTAACTCATCGTTTTTACTCAGTTGTTCAATCATTTTTAAAAGTAGTTACTAGTAATGATTTATTACTATACTATAGATACAGAATGTGAATATGCAAACCTTCAGAAAATAAGCGTTTCTTTAACGAGGGCGGTTCGGAAACTTCTTAGCCTAGAACAGAAACCGCGGTATAAACAGAAGAAAGTTAATGGTTTTGGAAACCTTCATCTCTGCGATGAACACGTGTAAAATTTCTTTTCGATCTGACAACTCCTTCATACAGAAACAGGTGTTCAAAGAAGACGTGAATTTTTTACAATGGAAAAATGGTGTCATTAAATATTTAAATAAAATCGGGTTATCGGGACAAGAAATTCTTAATAATATGGTGAATGTGTTAGGTTAAAGTGCTCCTTTATATTCAATCACTGAGGATGAACCACGTAGTGGACGTCCAACAACAGAAATTGTAGCCAAATTGCATGATTAGGTATTAAAGGAACGACGAGTAAAAGTGAGTATAATAGCTAATATCATGGGCATCTCAAATGCTGGATTCCATTTAATTTTGCATGAAGAACTACAGATGAAAAATCTTTCTGCAAGATGGGTGCCGTATTTGTTAACAGTCGACCAAAATCGCATAAGTATGAACATTTCTCAAGCTTGTTTGGATCGTTTTATGAAAAATAAAATTAATTTTAAGCGTATTTTCATAACTGTGGATGAGACCTGAAGCCACCACTATACTCCAGAGAAAAAATAACAATCCATGCCATGTACTGAAGCTGGAGGAAGTGCCCCTAAGAAGGCAAAAACAATTCAATCGGTTGGTAAGTTTATGGCAACGTTTTTTTTGGTACTTTAAAGGTATTTTATTGATTGAATATTTGCAAAAAGTTAAAAGAATAAATTTCAGAGTACTATTGCAACATTTTGGATCAATTAAATGTAAAAATTCGAAAAAACAAAAAAATTAATTTTTTATTAAGCCAACGCACCCACAAGAGTGTTTAACAATGGCTAAAATCAACGAATTAAAAAAGTACGAGTTGCTTGACCACCCACCTCATTCTCCTGATTTAGCTCCCAGTGACTTTTATCTGTTCTAAAAAAAATTCCTAGCTAGCAAGCGTTTTATCACAAATGAAGATGCAATTACTGTTGTAAACGACTATTTTGAAGTCCTTGAGGAAAACTTTTTGAATCAAGAGATAGAATTGGTAGATAAGCGTTAGACTAAGGCCGCGTTTTCACTATGACATTTTTGTTGTCAAATTGTCCAAATTGTTGGCAATTTTTTAAAAACGGGTTGTCATATGGCATCATCTATGTTTGCAATCATGATTGCAATCATGAAAATCATGATATGACAACCAATTATTCATACAATTGCCAACAATTTGGACAATTTGACAACAAAAATGACATAGTGAAAACCAAGCATAAGTGTGTTGAAGTTTCAGGAGATTATATTGAAAAATATAACAGATTTTAAAAAACTAACTATTCTCTTTCTGTGCAAGGCTAAGAAGTTTCCCAACCGCCCTCATAAGTCAGTATATGTCTACTTCTCAGTAATATAGATAGTAGGTAGTAGTCATTGATCATTAAAAGTACAAATATGCTTGTGTTGTTTACATTGAGCGATGAAAATCTTGAAAATTTATCATATTTAATTGATCTTAAACCTTAAAATTAAATACAGGCATCTGAAGGCAGAATACAAGTATGCTATTTTTCTTTTTCCTTAAGTTTCAACTGTTTAAAAGTTTTTCTATTATTATCACCATTTATATTTAGACCACAGTAGTGCACTCATACATACATATTTAACACCATATATAATATACACATGTATGTACTCTTTAGAGACTAAAAAAAACTTGTGCCTAAATCCAAGTGATAGAAATTATCATTTATAAAAAACAAACAAAAAAAAATCATTATTTTGTGTTTTATATATTAAAAATGAATTAAGAGATTTATTAGTGTTTCATTACTATAAGTACACTGAAATTAAAATAAATTATAACGTTTAGGCGGAGGGTACTAAAGATTCGGCACAGCCGAATGTAGCACTCTAATTTGTTTTTTTTGCTTTATTTAGATGATTACAAGTGTTTAAACAAATAAAATTAAAACTCAACTGAAAGTTTATAAAAAAATCTCCAAACACTTAAAATAACTGCATAATCATTATAGTCAAAATTTTCAGAAAATTTTGTTATATTCTTAAAAGCTCTTGAAAATTATATTAAATTCTTGTCGTTACTGTCTTTATTCAATTTATTACTTACAATAGAACTTACTGATATCCATTGTGCATTTATGTCAAATACGTTTAATATAATGTTATGTCTTTGTCCCTGGAAAATTGTTGTTTTATTAGTCACGCAGAGAAGTTGTGGTCAAGCAGGATGTTGCGGTAATACCACTTTTTCTTTCATATTCTATATTGTAAGTTATGTACTAAAATTAAAACAGGGTAGACAAAAAAGTAGTAAGAAAAGTTTGTTTCTGTAAGTAATTAACATTTTAACGAAAAATATCAACTTTTTCAACAAGAAATTTGTTTTTCATTTGGAAAAAAAAGGAAAAAAAACAGCAATTGGGCTACATTTATATTTAATTTCATAGCTTAAACGCTTTGACATTTTACATGTTTAAAGTACACTGAGTTCAAAAATCGTATTAACATTTTCTCAGTCGAAGCCTATTATTTTGGTTTTTTAAAACTTTTTTAGGGATTGTGGGGGATTTTATGAAAATATTAAATTTTGTTTTTATTTTAATGTTTTGTATGTATTTTAATACATTTACACATATGAAAAAAAGCTATTATACTGATAATATTACATTGTTTTATTGTTAGTGGCAGATACACAGTTTCTATTTTTTGTTTTTACTTACTGCATGCTAAACCATATACCCAGGAAAATTATCGAGAATTATAATATTTATAATTCAAAAAGAATTTCAACCAAATAATGGTTTTAAAGTTTATTTCGATTAATTTCAGTTCAAAAATTAGACGAGAACGATCCTTTCTCATTTCAGTAGGGATACATCTTTTATTGGACCGAATGGTACCAACAAATGCAAGACCAAATTTGGCCAAACGCTTTGCTCCTTTTAAGTTGGTAAAGAAGTTGTCAGTTACAATTATACGACCAGTATTGTACGGCTTTGCGAGTTTTACCATAACATTTTTACCTTGCTTCACTTCTCGTTCTTCTCCTTCTTATCTACCGGTATAAAGCTTTCCTTGCTGTGGATATTTAGATTTGGAATCGCAAGCCCTCCAGATTTGGATGCCGTATTTCGTTGGTTTTTATATAATATGTACTGGCTGAACGTTATTTTTTTAACGATATGGAAACAGTTGCTCATCAATTGTTCTGCTGCAATGAGGACTATAATTTTGGGCAAGATTTCCATTTAAGAAATTCCAAACGTCACGAATTAGTATTGTATGAATAACCAGTTGGCAAAATAATGCCCACGAATGCATGTAGTTCAGTTTCGGTCATATCTTTCCCAGCGTTTGGTTTTTTTTAGCGGAATTAGTTGCATTCCACTTCACGACTACATCTTTTCCATGGCTATTCGTTCCAGAAATTATAACAAATATTATATTTGGGGTGAAAAATTGTTTGTATATCTCAATTGGAACCCTGTTTTGTTGCTTCGGACCAGGTCGAAAAAGCATAAACAAATATTGAAACTCGAATATGTCAACACAAGAGTATACGAGTTCCAATATTTGGTTAATTTTTACACCATATAGTTTCATCCTTACCAAGGAAATAATCTTCGGCAGCATTCTGTTCTTCAATTTCTTCATCATCATCACTATCAAACATTTCATTTGGTTCGATAACCAAATCATTTTTAATATCTGAGGCATAGTCATCGTTTGGCATTTAATTTAGGCTAGAAAAAATTTTAACTCTACGATAGCCATAACAAATGCAGGGTACAAATACAATGCAGTTTCAGTTGATTTGATTAAACAAGCGCAAAAAAATAAGAAATGCGAATAAATTACATTGTTCTTCATACAAAATATAAGTGTATCTGGCTAGATACATGCGCTACGTACGGTTTTTATAACACGATAGCTAACAATATTTGCAGAGCGTACTTCGAGACTTAAACACCTAGCTGAATAAGAAATATATTTAAATCACAGTTAAATTTTTAAAAGATCTGGCCAGATACATGAGCATGACGCAGGGTTAAAATATATAATATATAAATAATGTTTGTTACCATAAAAAAAATCAAACTAACACAATTTTTGCCTTGTTTTCCAAAAAAGGCTTCCAAAAAATTCTATGAATTTAAAAAAACTAGACACAATATCCTATCCATTGATATACGACCTCCGTGTTTTTTGCACACGTTAAATTAATCTGAGAATATTTAACAATTAATATTGAATTTGGCCCTTATTATTTTCCTTCCAATATTGACATTAAAATTTACCAATAATTACCAACCACAGTGTGTTCGCTCCATTCTTTTCTCTTGAAACCTTTTAGACCCGACAGTTTCTTCCTTCTCCCTGTCTATATTTACTTCCTATCTGTCTCTATCAACATCCTTCTACTTCCCCTATCTCGTATCTTTTCAGGCAACACAAAAGGACCAATGAATGGATCTATGACGTGAGCTGTACAATTAATTTGACATAATTATTCGTAGTATGATTAAAAATAAATAAAAAAAAAGAAGAAACTATTAAATAAATAAAAATGTTATGCTTTTAAGAATTTAATTTGTACAAAAAATATAAACTATTACAGCTAAAACTATTACTTGGTTTTAGTTCTCAATCATCTAAATTATATTCATCATAACTAAAAACACATGTCAAATAAAGAATCACAAAAAGCAACGAAAAATTAAACTTAAACAGAACCAAAGGAAGCGAGTTTTGTTGGAGCTAACGAAAGGACTAAAGAGGCAAAATATAAGAGGCGACAATTTCTTTTCCACTTTTGATTTTATGACAAAATTACTTCAAAGGAAACTTACGTACGTAGGCACAGTGCGCCAAAATATAATATTTATACCTCCAAATCTGCTAAATGTAAAACAACTCCCCTTATACAAATTTGCGTTTGCTTTCTGTGACATTGCAACATTAGTGTCATATGTCAGCCACAAAAATACAGTAACTATATTAATAAGCTCAATGCATAAAACAGCTGCAGTTAACGACAGTGGAGCAAAGAAGAAGTCGCAAATTATTTACTACTACAATTTAACAAAAGATATGTTTTGACGCTTGTCGTCTTCAGTTTCTAATGTTTTAATTCTTATAGAAGGAGTAGATAGTGGTGACCAAATATTGTATTCGCAAACATGTTGGATATATCTGCTTTGAACGCATACATACTCTTTTCTGAGATCGATACTTCATGGGCTGCATTTTTTTTGTAAACGCCCATATGATGAAACGACATAAATTACCACAACAGCAGTTTTCAGCTTCAATTTCCATGAGCTCATCAAAAATTGTTTCTTCTAAGGCGGTGGCAAGAGCGCAGGGAATTGTAATGAACACGTTGATTAATGGAATTATACCTCACCTTTTGACAAAGAAAGAATTCCGAAACTTTGGCAAGAGCAGGACTGCGGGAGCCATCGATAGACTAGCAACAGTCGGGCAAAGGGGGGGGTTCTGTCCTCTCCTGAACCAAAAGTCTGTTTGCTACAGAGTTATTATTACAGACTCCCTTTTTAGTTAGATATTAAAATTATGAGCAACTTTTAATGGACCGACTGACCATACAAATCAAAACATTTGCCCGTATATGGTCTTATGGAGAAAAGCAAAAATAAAGCGTATTGTATATTTTACCAAAATAAAAGGTTCTTCAAGATGGTCAAGAAGAACTGGTCTCATCACCCTCCCAATTCCTATGCTCTAAAGACCTGTAATTTTATTAGAGCCCCGTTAGAAAACAGATCACCTACATTTTATATCATCTTAAGAAAACACAAGAAAAAAATACTTTTATCCAGACATCTTTAATTTTAGAAAAAAATTCATTTAAAAGAAAGTATAAGTTTTACAATTACTTGGTAATGCATTAAGCAAGCTATCATAGAATAGTTAATAAAAGTTTATATAACCTGTGAGCCTAGGTTAGTTTAGCAAAAAAAAAATAACAAAATATGAAATTTAAATAAATTATAATGCAATTTGAAATTTTAATAAATCATAAAGATTTTGTAAAAAGACTTAAATTATATTTAATAAAAAAAAAACAAAAAGATAATTCTTGAAAGTGGGAGCATTTAACATTTTATAACCAATACCGATTTTTGTTGGCGTACACGATTACTTATTTTGTTAGATTTGATAATTTAAATGGGTAATGGTAGAAATTATATCACCAAGCTAGGTTGCTAATGTAGAAATAAAAGAAAACGAAAAAAAAATCAAACGAAAACAAAACAAAAGTTTTGATTTAAAGATAAATTGTTTGTATATATGCAAGTGTTATATGTATGTAACATGTACATATTTACAAAAAAAAACTTAAGAAATTTTTTATGTTTGTACGAATGTAAATACAAATATTGCAAATAGAGCTGCATGTATGAAACAATTGAGTGAAATGATCAGTTTTGTTTCAAACAGGTATGCACTAATTTTGTTTTATATATTTGTTGTACTCACCAGTTGCGATGTTCGATGACGTGAAGGCCTCCAAGAGATAGATGGGTGATTGGTGTTGTTGCTGTAATTATTTAATATTATTAAGGCAGATCAGTTTTTTTTTTTCGAACTTTGAACCCCAAAATTTTGAGTTTATGAAATTATTGAAATAAAGTCAACTGTTATCATGCTCTCACTTGGTACATACAAATTTGTTGAAATATAAATTTATAAAGAAAAAGTCAAATTAGAAGAAGTTACCTCAATGTAACCTAGTTATTTGTTATTGATAATCTTTTTTTTAACTTTAGAAAAATTTAATAAATTTATTATTATTAGACTCTTTTAATAACATGTTAGTTGGTATCTTTGAAAATTCTAATACATACTCATTTAAAGCAAAAATGGGCTTTTAATGGTGCAATATTGAAATTTAGAAAATAAAAGTTAGAAAATAAATGAAAAATTGAAACTTAAATTATGTATTTAAAATCTAAGATGGTTGTAAGAAATATTCATGAGTTTTGATAGAAAAAAAAAATAGTTTGTTGAAAAAGAGCAGGTTCTTTTAATAAAGTTTCTTTCATAATGTGGGTACAATTAACCAAGATTTGGAGTTATTCGGATAAGGTATACTTATTAGTTTTGGTATCTAAAATGGACGTGTGTTGAGTAATTGTGTTCTCTCAATTATGAGTAGATCCAACGGTGATGTACGACAACTCGTTTGTTCTTTCTTCATCCAGATCTTCAAAGCAAAAGCGGTGTTGATGTCTCATAAAATCCAGTTG
This sequence comes from Bellardia bayeri, assembly GCA_950370525.1. Lineage (NCBI taxonomy): Eukaryota > Metazoa > Arthropoda > Insecta > Diptera > Calliphoridae > Bellardia > Bellardia bayeri. The sequence continues at coordinate 42,963,652 of OX493266.1, read as the reverse complement.
CTATAGTAGTTGGATTTAATTGTTACACAGAAAACAGTAACTACTTTGAGGCGTAATCTTTCAATTACTGATATCTCTTAGAATTTACAATTACTAATCCACGGGGTTGATTATTCCAAATTGTTCACAGTATGGTGATGAATAAACTTTGGTACTACCAAAAGTGAAGGTGTGTCTTCGATTCAAAGAATTTATCAAAAATCCGTCGTAATTTCCAATACCACGGTTTGTGTTAAAACCAGTGCTCGAGATTTTTTTCAAAATTATTAAGTGATGTTTAAAATTTTTTTAGATTTTATGAAGTATTTAATTTTAATAAAACTTTTCAGATCCACGATCTTCAATCAAATGGCCGAGAGCCGGATACTCATCTCTCGAAAAAATGTGTTTTTTCTTGTCAAATGCTTGAACGATGGAATGCTTGAAAAGTTTCCTTAAAATTTCATGTGGCATCTTTAAATATATTGTGAATACATCTGCACAGATGTTGGTCAAAAACAAAGTTGTGAATTACAGTGACAGACAAAACTGTGTATAAGAAAAATTTAAAAACCTTCTATTATAATTGTTAAGTGTGATTAAATACAATATATCAATATAATTAATTTGTGAAAAGGAACATTTTAGCTAAACCGTACATTACGGAATCTGTAGTTGCTGCAAGGCAAAATCTGATATAAAATGTTTCAATTGCGAAAGTTTTATTTGCAAAACAAACCGCAAAATATATTGTAGGGAAAAACAGTTTCAATAATGTAATATTATTCTGACAAACAAAGGCAATAAAAGCTTCGTCTTTGTATTATATTAAATTGATATATTCACTAGCCCAAATAGTCCCTAATCCAAAATTAGTAACTTTAATTTATTCCGAACAGCTTTCCATTAGATACCTAATATTTTCAAAATAATATTGTTAGGAAAATAAAAGACGTGAATCGTAACCTCAAAACAATATATTACACCGTTCAACAGACATGGAGATTACAAAAAAAATGGGACCAAATGGTCTAATCTAACAGCAGGTTTAACCCATATCGTCCCGTTGTTCGATTTTTCGAGCAGTGCATTTCAAGCTTTTTTTTTATAACCTACATCACCATAGTGGGGAAGGTATATTGGTGTTGTGCTGATGTTTGTAACGCCCAGAAATATTGGTCCAGCACCCACCTTAAAGTATACCGATCGACTCAGAATCACTTCCCGAGTTGAGAACAGGTCGCAATTTTGAAAATGTTTCGATAAAATTTGGTACCTGAAATTTTTCGGTCAAACGACAGATGGGATTGAAACTGGTGGAAATCGGTCCATTATTTCACCTGGCCCCCATACAAATGTCCTCCCGAAATTAGGGTTTAAAGATCATAAATGTTTGAATTATGCAAGTATCCAAACAAATTTCACCACAAATGAATGGTAAATGAAGTCATATCAGATCTGCAAATATTGTGCAGATCGGTCCATAATTTATGATAGCTCCCATATAAGGTCCACTCCCGAAAATCACTTTAAAGAGTGTAACTCACTTAAAAATGTCGGTATTCAAATAATATTGAACACAAATATGTCTCTTATATATAAAAATAATATGGTGTAATTTTAGGATGATCGGCCCATAATGAGTCATAGATCCCATATAAGGCCCACGTCCGAAAATCACTTTAACTACCATAAGTTTCTTAAAAATGTTGGTATTTAAATAAAACTCAACACAAATAAGTTTCAGTTATACAGAAATGATGACACCAATTTTATAATGGTCGGTCCATAAATACTCGAAACTCCCATATAAGACCCTCTCCGTAATTTCCTTTAACCTCCATAAATCTTTTAAAATTACTTACAGCCATATAATGTATAACATACATAATATTTATATTCACAGAAATCATGATACTAAATTTTTGGATGATTGGTCCATAATAGGTTATATCTCCCATATAGCGCCCATTTCTGAAAAACTTTTTATACATATATTGAGTGTAGGGTATTATATGGTCAGACTTGACCGACTATACTTTTTTACTTGTTAAATACTTGTTTCTCTTTTTGGGAAAGACTTAGAACTTTTTTAACAATAAGATATTGTAGGAGATTAGCTACAAATATAAAAATTAAAGCACTCCCCCTTTTTTACAAGGGGTAACAAAAAACATGAATTTTAGCCTTATTTTAAAAAGTTTAAACTATATGTAAACTGAGAAAAAATAAAAAAAGGAATATGTAGTTTAATTTAAAAACAGTTAAACTTTTAATAATGGTGACATAATAGTTTTGATTTTCACTTGTGTTTTTATTATTTGATTTTAAAAAGTAGTGTTTTATTGCCTTATGTGCCTGTGATTGTGGGCAACAGGTACTGTGCGTTCAAATAGAATCGGAGGAGCTGAGCTGAAAACCGGAAAAATCTTTGGAGAGAGGCGATCATGATTTTCCGTTTGACAGCAAAACAAAATTTTAATTTGCCGTTGGCAGGACAATAAAGAAGTCACAGTGGCTACCAATTTTGGACAAATCTACTGTTCCCGTGAAAAGATGGAAAAAGCAAAGGAAAAATAATAGAACACGGTCGTTTTGTTAATTATAACCAACCCCAGCTATTGAAAAACCACAACAAAGAAATGGGAGGAGTGGATTTGCCTGACAATACTGCACATAATTGTAGTGTTGCAAATTGAGCAAAGAAGTGGTACTGAAGTGGTAAATCGGAAAAAGATTTTTTGTGTACATTTTTATACTCTGTTTCTTAACATGTTGTGAATATTGAAAAATTTTCTTTTAATTTAATAAATTGTTAAATTACACTCAGGATTATTATGAAAATCAGACAAACTCTGTAAATTACCGTCAGAATCAATAATTACAGCAATTACAAATGGTCAAAATTAGATAAAATTTTAAAACATTTAAAATAAAATCACTTTAGTGAATTACGACCAACAGATAATAGATATTGTCTTTCAAACAATATATGTATGAAATACTAATAAAATTTGCACTAAGACTGAATAGAAAACACAGAATTAGGATATACTAGTCCTATAGCCAGCGTAGTTTCTGTATTTCTTATTACGTTTCTATTTTCTTATTACTAGAAAGTATTGTTATTCTTTTATAGAGCTGTTTTCTGGTCAAGACGATAAAAATAACTAGTTTACAAAAGTTTATATTTTTTTGTTATTTCAATTCGTAGTAATCCTGATAAGAGCACACTACTTGGCCGAAGGAAAATAGTAAGGGTACTCATGATATTGCTTAAAATTGCCGTTCGTGCAATTGGGAAAACATACAAGACTTGTTTCATGACGCCCCTTTTTAACGTCAATTAAAATAAACTTGAAATTTTTGTTTTAAAAATAATATTTATTTTTAACAAGTAAGTCAAGTAAGTAAGTCAAGCCCGATCATATAATACCCTACACCCAGTATATGAAAAAACAGATTTTCAGAAATGGGCGCTATATGGGAGATATAACCTATTATGGTCCGATCATCCAAAAATGTAGTGCCATGACTTCCGTGACTATTAATATTATGTATGTTAAACTCTAGCTCGATATAAATACTTTTAAAAGATTTATGGTGGTTAAAGTGAATTACGGAGAGGGTTTATTATGGGACTTTTGACTAATTATGGACCGACCATTATCAAATTGTGCCGTATTATTTGTATATATACGCAATATATTTGTGTTCAATATTATTTGGATATCAACATTTTTGAGAGAGTTATGCTCTTTAAAGTGATTTTCGGAAGTGGAGTTTATATGAGAGCTATGATAAATTCTTGACCGATTTGCGCAGAATTTGCAGATGTGATTTAACTTCATTTACCACTCATTTGTGGTGAAATTTGTTTGAATACTTGCATAATTCAAGCATTTATGATCGGTAAACCCCAATTTCGAGGGGACATTTCTATGGGGGCCAGGTGATATAATGGACCGATTTCCACCGGATTCTCCCATCCGTTGTTTGGTCACAATAATATCTCCTACCATGGACAGCCAGCCAACCAGACGGAAGGAAGGACGGACATCGTTAAATGGACTTAGAAAGTGATTATAAGTCGATCGGTATACTTTAAGGTGCACAAATCCAATATACCCTCCCCACTATTGTGGTGTAGGATATAATTACTCAGATCATTTTAAGCAGTTACCGTTTGTTAACGCTAGAATTTTTTGGTAAAAGTTATGGCAAGCATAAATCCTTTTGTGTATGTCACTATTTTAATTTTCTTTTTTTGGTTGTTTATAAATAAAGCGAAAAATAAATAAACATCAGCTGTTGAGTTAAATTTAAATGCACAATTGAACAACGAAAGTTTACGTGCCAAAATTGGTGGGCAAATTAACGAAGTATGTGTAAGTAATTGTTCATGTAATTTTTGAAAATTCATTTACAAGTGCACAGTTTACACAGTTTGCGAGACATTTAAACGATATCATGAAGACCCTTAATTTATACTTCAACAACAGTAAAAGTTTTTTTTTACTACAAAGATGGTAAAAACTTAAAGCAATTTATTGTATATGTTTAGATATTTTGGATTTTGGTTGCAAAAGTTTCCTTTAATTTTTTTTTTAGTTTCCGTTCTATGTAGAATTAATTAAATTTTTTGTGGTAGTAAGGATTGTTAATAATAGCAATAATTTTGTTTTATTCGTCTATTTAGTTTTTTAAGCAATAAAATCTACATTTATCAATATAATATGTAAAGTTTTATAAAAAATTTTATTTAAACTACAGCTTTGGAAAGAATAATAAGAACGTTAAACTACTGATGATTTTATGTTGTCATTGATAATCTTTCTATGAATCTGTTTAATGGACATAAGTTATATTGCATAAATTTTATGGAAAATTTTAATTTTCTAGGAAAAATAATAAAAACATCCTTGAATTTGATTTCAACCAATCATTTTTCTATGTTTGAAAGACAACAATAATGGGTCCTGCAAAACACTGATTTTTTTTTTTTGAAAAATAAATCAGTTTCAAGCTTTGAAAATAGGGAAATGAATGAAATTGTGGTGCTGATGGATTGTTCCAAAACAAAGGCTTTTCAAGCAACTTTCAAAAAAGTACAATTAGGAACAAGATGTAGGAAGCGCTAAACAACAACACGGTTTGATCAGTTTTTAATAAGTAAAGCCAAAAGAAACCCATCTTAAGAGGTCCAAATAGATGAATGTGCATATGTTACTAGCAGCACATTTTGAACTATCCTTTAGAAAGATAAAATGTGCATATACAGCGGGAGATGTGCTATGCTCTGATAAAACGATGATAAATTTGTTCGAGTATGTTGAAAAATCCTTCGTTTAAAGCCCACAAAATAAAGAATTTGAATCCTTGTATACCGAGGATAACGTAAAGCCAGAAGAATAACTTTCTCTCCTATGGAAATTCCAGCAGGACAATGATCCCAAGCACACATCGTACAATTGGTTTGGGTACATTGTATGGAAGGCTTTATATACATTTTAACTAACTGAACCAATCTGTATTCATATGTTAAAACAAGAATCCAAATCACCTATTATGGGGCGAACTTCATCAAATATTGAACTATAATTTATATTTCTTTTAGGTTTAGTTTGGTTGAATTTCATCAATAATAATATTTACAAGAATTTAATGCATATTCCAGTTATAATCAAGAATTTAAATTTGTGTCGTTCTTTCAAAACTGCTTTGTTTATATTTTTGCAGCGTGCAACATTTAACAATAATATTTTAACAATAAATTAAGTACCACAAACCCCTAGGAAACTGAGTTTGGCCTTTTTAAAACGTCAAAATTGACACCTCTTTATACACTGTGGTTATTCTCGAAAGTGGAGCCTGTCCGGGAGCTATGTCCAATTATGGACAAACTTTCACAAAAGCTAGTGCTATAACTTTCACGTGCTAAAAACTGATCAAATTTTTGGTTCCATAAGGATGTTTATGTAGGTTAATGAGTTTTCGGGAGTAGTTCTCATAAAGGAATTATAACATATTACGGGCCAATCATCATGAAATTCTGTTCGACGATTTATATGTGTATGCGAATTATTTTTTTGTGTTGAATTTCAACGTAAATAATTTTTAAAAGAGATTTATGTGTATTTAAGTAATTTTTCATAGTGAACATTATATGTTTACTACGGTCAATTATGGTTCGATCATCATCATATTGAGAGCGACGATTTATATATATGTATGGACTATTTGAGTTAAGTTTCAACGTAAGCATGATTTCGATAAAAAATTTATGCGCGTATAAGTGATTTTCGGAAGTGGACTACATATGGGGACTACTGTCAAATATGGACCAATCGTCAAAAAATTGGGTATGATTATTTATATATATGTATGGACTATTTATTATGAATGTAAACATTTTGCTGATGCTTTGAAGAGATTTATACGCATTGAAGTGATTTCAGGAAGTGGACGTTATATGGGGGCTATGGTCAGATAAGAACCGATCATCATGAAATTTGGTGTGACGATTTATATATATCAATGGCCTATTTGTATTGAATTTCAACTTGATAGTGGTTTTAATACTATATGTGAAGCTCGGAGCAATTATATGCGTATACGTATATATTACGTATTGGCCGTTTACAACCATCACAGGTTTTTACGAGTTTTGCGATCCGATTTCATATCAGTAGCCACAGCAACGTCCTTTTAATGGTATCTGCCTAGTTTGTCCCACTTTGGTGATGCGGATGGGCCTGCAGCATCCTGAGAATGTTTTTTAGGTATAGTTTTATTTGTTATTAGTTCGAGAACTGCTCGGACGTTAGCATATCGTGTTATGCGATTGTCATTGGCTCTTTTTTCATATTTTTGTTTGCAAATTATATGCCAAGTAATGTCAAAAAACCACGGCAGGAGCTTCGAGCTTTTTTGACACATGAACTACAAAAACTACACTGGTTATAGGACTAGAATATCCTCATTCTGTGTTTTCTAAACAGTCTTAGTACAAATTTTATTAGTATTTTATATATTGTTTGAAAGACACTTTTATGACCAAGATAATTTATATTAAATATTTTGAAATTTTATCTAATTTTTTGGACCATTTATAATTGATGTAATTACCGATTCTTACTGTAATTTACAGAGTTTGTCTGATTTTCATAATAATCTTGAGTGTAATTTAACAATTTATAAAATTAAAAGAACATTTTTCCATATTCAGAACAAGTTAAGAAACAAAGTACTAGAAAATAGAGTATAAAAATGAGGTGAGGCTTTTTGTTATTGATAAAAGATTTATGAGTATTAAAGTGATTTTCGGAAGAGTGCTTTATATGACGGATACGGTCAAAAATGGACCAAAATTTACATTTTGGATGTGGTCCTAGTATGAGAGCTATGACCAGTTATAGTACAACAATTTATTCACATATAAGGATTATGTATGTAAAATTTTAGCCGTTTAACATTATTTATAGCAGTTTTATACGTATTTAAGTGAATTTTGGAAGTGGACTTTATATGGGATCTATGGTCAAACATGGACCGAACTAAACAAATTTTGCATGAAACTTATTCCTGTTGAATTTTGTCCTGATATTCCAATTTTATAGGCATTTATGTATAATTGAGAAATTTATGTATGGGGGCTATGAGAAATCATGGACCTATTCTTACTATTTGCCTCACACTTTCTTCTATTATCATAAAAACAACGTATACAAAATTTCATGGGAATATCTGCAATATATTTAAAAATATTGGAAGAAAAATGTTTAAAAATATAAATTTTTTATGGAGGTTGTCTCAAATTTTGGTCCTTAACTCTGGTTTTACGATACCAATTTTGCTGATTTTCAACACCAAATAGCTTAGGAGAAATGTTAAAGGTTTTTTGTAAACTTTGTTGATTTCGGTTGTGTCCTCTGGACGTGAGAGTGTTTTAGACAGACATACAGATAGACAGACGGATATGACTAAATCGACTTAGAATTTCGTAAGGACCAAGAATATATATATGTACTTTGTTGGGTCTCAGATGAGTATTTCTCAGTGTTATACACGGAATTACAAACTTATATATACTATCATTCACCACTTATGGTGGTGAAGGGTATAAAAATTATCAGTTGTTATATATATTCCGGATTCTTTGTAAAAATATACCAGAGCTAGTACAACAGTTTCTCTCACACTTACTCGCCGTTGACTGTCAGGTGGTTTGCCTGTATAAATAATTGCATTCAAAGGTTGTTGCCGTGTTGCACAACCAAAATACTTTAATTCCGTACCTAGCTGGTTTTGAGGATATACACTTCACTTTTGAAGCTGTTATATCTGCTGCCTGTTTCTGTTTGAAATATAATAGTAGTGCATTTCCTTTTTTGTTACTGTGTCTGAGAATTTTAGTTCTTATATTTTCTGTAAAGAACTCGTCAAATAGTTCCTTAGCTGTCATCATTTTAGTGAACTAGCGATGTGGTCCATTTACACGTACGTACGTACACATACATACAAATATTTTGTATTTTACATTAAAATAAGAATTTTAGGATCCCCCACATTACAATGCAAGGCATTGTGTAGATAAATAAACGTATGTCAGTATGGTTTGGTATAATACGCATAAACATTTATATGCAATAACCCATGGTGATATTACTTTTCAAGGTGATATCAAGATTACAACAATGCAAAATCAACAGAAACAACAGGGTATTTTTGTTTTTGCTTTCATGTTTGTAATGTCAAAAACAACTGACAGAAAAAAACATAAATAGATAAATACAATTTTTTAATTTAAAAATGAAAATAAAAATAATTTATAAATTTTTAAAAAAAAGAGCAGACAAAATGGCAGAATTTGGAAGAAAAAGAAAAGCTGGAAAATAGTATTTGGTAGGTCATCAAATCCAAAAGGAATTGGAACATATAAGGCCAGATGACATGTTTGAGTTTATTAGATAATTGGGGTAGATTTTTGGTAGATAATTATGATAAATTTTGAAAGCCGTTCTTTTGTGATTGTTTGTTATACTCTGTGCATATCGTCACCTAAAATGCTTAAAGACGTAACCCTCATTATCATAATTTTACAGAAGAAGCAAAAAACGAATTTCGATTTTTTGAGGGTTACGTCTTTGGGCATTTCAGGTGACGATATACATACATAGATAATTTTTATTTGCTTAACCTCTACAACCACATCCAAAGTTTTTTTTATTAATTTTTGAAGGGATTTAGAATGAACTCATTGGTCTACTAGTGGAAGTGTAGTTTATGTTTTCTTTACTTTTTCCATTGTCATTGTTTTCATTCTATATTCTTCATACCGTGGTGCAACTATACAAGGTGAGTGCAGTAGCCCAGCTGACTGACTTTGTTTAGAATTTGCTTATGTCAAAAGTAATACTTTTTCAATTTTTTTTTGACAGTAGTACATTTTTTTTACACAAACAAAATGCCTGTTGTTTCTGTTTTGTGTTATAGTTGTTGTCGATTTCCACTCACCTTGTATAGTTGCACCATGGTTACACCATGCGTCATACAAATGTTTTTTACATATCTTTCAAAAAAAAAATATAATTTTTCTTGTCTCTATTTAATGTACATTTATGTGCTTTCATTGAATTCACTATTGGTCGAATCAGATATTTTTCCATTAGAAACATCGGCAGCAACTTTACGTTCGGCATTATCATTTCCAGTGGACCCAATTTCGTCTATGCTCTACTTAAGCCTGCGGTCTTTATTAGAAATGCAGAAGAATTTTTTGCATATCCTGCAATATTTCATTATAACTATACATACATACATATGTATGTACATATGTATGTATATTTTTAATTAGTTTGTATTTATTTGTATTTTAATTTTTGGCAATTTTTTATTTTTATGTAAAAATTTTTATCAAAATTTTTTGTTTCTTTTTGAAAGCACAAAAGCAAATTAAAGTTTAACATAATGAACATGACTAAGAAAACAGTTGGCTTTTCAACAACACCTTGTAAAGTAATTTCACTATGCAATAACCTTAGCAAGTTTAAAAAACCTTTCTCAGATAAACGGTGACATAAAAATTAATCAAAAAAAAAAAAACAACCTCTCAATCTGTCAATGAAATTTGAATTGCATGTTACTTTTCATAAATAACTAGACTGTGGACTTACTTGTAAAATAAATTGATTTTATTCAGTAAATTAGGTCGTTGGCTCTGTTATTATTAACGCAAAAAAATAGCAGACTTAATCTTTTCCATTACAGAATTTTTAATTTATCATAAATATTTTAGTAATTGGTTTTCTTTTGTTAATATTTGCTGCTGCTTTTCTGTTCAACATACATATGTATGGTAGGTACATATGTACCTATATTTACATAAAAGTTTCTATATTTTCTTCTTTTGACTGTTAAATAAACATTTTTATAACGATTTTATTATTATTAGTATTTTTGTCACGTAGACGACATTGACACATAACTGACAGGCAATTAGTGAAAATAAAATAAAGTGAACACAAAAATAAAACTAAAAAAAAAAAAAAAATTAAGCTCACATACATACATACATACATATGTACGTACATAAACTTAAGGGGTTTAACTAACGAAATATTCTTATATTTTCGACATAAAATTCTTTTCAACTACTTAAGTGGTCAAGTTTTGTAAGAAAATTGTATAGCAAGAAAAAATATTAGAAAAAAGGAAATTTTGTATTTGTACTCTATAAAAAGGAATGTTTTTTGAACACGTTTTTGAACGCAGAAAAAAGTAGAGATACGAATTTGTGTAACAAGAAAAAATCTTTTAAATCTGCATAAATTCTTTTAAGGTTTGAGGTTTAATCTCATGGTCTGAGTTTGTGGTTTCCTTTTCTCTCCTTAACCTAAATACAGTTTTGTTTTTCTTTACACTAGTTACTGCAGCATGTGTGATGGTGTTATAATCGATTTGTGGATTATCTATTATTGAATGGTTGATAACAACTGTTACGATACGATACGAATACACATGTAATAAAATAAAATAGTGTCATTATCTTTACAAAATGTTTTTAAAATGAGGCAGGACTAGTAATTTAAGATTTGTACAGTAAGGTTTTTATAAAAAGCTTCTGTAGTGTGGCAAAAACAACTTCCATTTACATATACTAAATCCTGAATAAGATGTTAAATTGGTAAAAAAAAAAATGTAATGTGTGCTAAATATTCATTCATACCCATAATTTACATCGCATTTACGCCTATTAAATTTTCAAAAGACGATATATTGAAATTGTCATTACGTTTGTAATAAATCGAAATATATTGTCGAAAAAGACGTAACAACTAAATAAACTATTTTTGCACTCATTTATTTACTAAAAAAAACTTTGTTTATTTAGGAAAACGCACAACAAATCTGATAAATTATTGATGCTGTTTGATATTGCAAAAGTAAGAGTAAACAACGTCAAACAAATTTGAGCTAAATCAAGCGGTTACGCTTTTTTGAGTAAATATTTGTCACGTGTGACCGTACCTTAAGGCTTTCTAACTAAGTACGTCCGTCTGTCCATCTGTCCGTCTATTGAGCATCTATGGTGCATAAAACGTTACTGTTTTTGAAGTAACAGGACGTCCAATTTCAAAAACTACTTATTAATAATTATTAATAATAATTAGTAATCATTAGGGTACCCATTCGAATAATGCTCGTTTGAATAGTCGAAGAATTCTGTACGAATAACTATTTGAAAAATTTCAAAAATACCATTTTCGGATAACGAAGAATTCAATAATATGTATTTCGAATTTTATCAAGAATAGTCGAATAAAACAATAAATATGTTTTTGTTAATTTATCGTATCGTAAATATTTCACAATTTTATGATTAAAAATTCATAATTTAACACTATTCGGTTTTAATTTTATTATATATTATATTAAATTATTATATAAAATTATTATTATCTATTATATAAAGATCTTTTTTAATGATGTCATTTTTGAATTTCACGAGACCAAAAATTCGTCTAGTGAAAAACAGTATGAAATTATATTAAGAACTTAATTTTTTAAAGAAAATTAAACAAAATTTGTCAATTGCTATAGCTTGAAAAAATATACGTAGTGGTTAAATTTCAAGGGCCGATGTTGATTTTGAATAAAACACAAACTATTTAGGAAATTATTGTAATTTTATTTTATTATGATATATTGGTATTACTCAATTATGTATGGAACATATGGAAAATATCGGCCAAATGGGCGCCGCGACCACGGCGGCACACCTCCATCCGATGGTCCAAATTTTCGATGACCCTGAGGCATAATGGAGGTTCTATGCCGTTAATGTGCCGAATTATCTCATCCTTTAGCTCTTGAATTGTTGCTGGCTTATCGAAGTACACCTTTTCTTTCAAATAACCCTAAAGAAAAAAGTCCAACGGTGTCAAATCACATGATCTTGGCGGCCAATTGACATCGCCATTACGTGAGATAACACGGCCATTGAATTTGTTGCGCAAAAGAGCCATTGTTTCGTTAGCTGTGTGGCAAGTGGCACTGTCCTGCTGAAACCACATATCTTCCACATCCATATCTTCCAATTCGGGCCATATAAAGTTCGTTATCATCTCACGATAGCGAACACCATTCACAGTAACTGCCTGACCGGCCTCATTTTGGAAAAAATACGGCCCAATGATGCCGCCAGCCCATAAACCGCACCAAACAGTCACTCTTTGTGGGTGCATTGGTTTTTCGACAATCACTCTTGGATTCTCATTCGCCCAAATGCGGCAATTCTGTTTATTGACGAATCCACTGAGGTGAAAATGTGCCTCATCACTGAAGATGATTTTCTTCGAAAACTGATCATCCACTGTTGCCATTTCTTGCCACCATTCTGCCCATTCACGACGTTTGGAATGGTCAAGAGGCTTTAGTTCTTGAGCCAATTGCACCTTGTAAGCGTGTAAATGCAAGTCTTTATGCATAATGTTCATCAACGACGAGCGTGAGAGGTGCAATTGTTGGGCACGACGACGAGTTGAGGTGGACGGCTCTTCAGCCACACTATCGCGAACAGCAGCAATATTTTCTGCAGTACGAGCTGTACGAGCATGCACTGGTGTTCTCAAATCTTCTACAGACCCGGTTTGCTCGAATTTTTCCACGATTTTTGCGATTGTACGCATATTTGGACGATCGAATTGACCAAAAAAATCACGAAGTGCACGTTATGCATTTTGATTTGAACGCCCATTTTCATAATAAGTCTGGATAACTTTAACACGTTGTTGGATTGTGTATCTCTCCATGGTTCAAATTGAGTAAGTCTGAAATAGAGAAATGTCAAATAAAATTCGGAAAAAGCTTGGCGTTTAGGTGTGGTTCACATTCAACATCGGCCCTTACAATTTACAAATACAAACGCAATAAGTTATAATTCTTAAATGAAATCTCAAATTTAGTAAAACAAAAAAATACTGAACAACTTTGAAATATATTTCGAAGAGATATTTAAGAATTCACATTTTGGCAAATATTGTATTAACTACGTTGCATATTTTAAAATTGAGTGCACACAAAGCATTTATACACTGCCTGCCACTTGAGTAAGGAATCACAACCAAATTTCAAAGTGTAGGCTTTAGTTTCCTTAACAAATAAAAAATATACATACATATTGTCATCCCATCTCTGGTGTTTCATAGTTACAGAACAACAAAGAATCTACCTTAAAGGAGAAATGACAACAACAACATACTTTGCTGATATTGCCAACCAACGGTAGACGCAGCAAAAATAACAACAAATTTGTTGTAATACAAAAGTTTATAAAATTAATAATAAAGAAGAATACACACACACACATTGTAAAACATAAGTAAATTTCGTTCTAACTCATGACATGTAATAAGAAATATGTGTAATTTTCGAACTCTATTTCTCAATAAATGGTGAGTTAAATAGATGATGTTTACAAGTAGATCTTGGACAACAAACATTGCTGATGACGCCCTTGGCATGGCAGAAAATGCATTTCAGTGTGCCATTTGTCTAGAAAAATATAGTTTAACAATGGTATTCTTCGAGTTATTAATTAAAAAAATGAACTCAAGTCAAATGAACAATTTTCTCTAATAATAAATATAAAAAAGTTCAAATATAGTATTCTCTAAAAATTAAAATATTATATGGGCAACTTCAAAAATTTACGGCACTTAGAATGTTTTTTAAAATTGTTTTTTGTCTGACATCAATGTCAATTTGCGTGTGTATAAACCGATATTTGAGCATGTGAAATTCGTTCGCGTTAATCATTTTTACTGCGGTTTTAAGTTAAAAAAAAAAAATATAAAAATTACAGTTTTTGAGGTTAGAAAAATTTTTTTCCTCTATAAAATTTTAAATCTTTAAAAAATTTTCATGCGTTTTCAATTTTAGTATCAAGCTAAGTAAAGTCTTCTATTCGATGTACGTCTGAGCGCAATTGATACAGCGCTTTAGTTGTCACAAAGCCAAATGTGTTTGGGAAAAACTGCCGCCGCACGCGCCCGGGTTGAAAAAAATTCTTTTTTTATTGCACTTTATCAGTTTAGTCCGTCGCAAAGAATCTATTTATCCCATGCCATGTTTTGATATAAAAAAGCTTCCAAAAAAAATGTTTTTTTTTGCAAAAATTTTCAAAAGTTCATAAAATTTTTGCGTTTAAAAATTTTAAAGTGCGTTTTCGCCTCGGAGTTACTCACATCACGCAATACACTACCCAACTTAAAAGACAATTCAGATTGTCAGACGCAAAAAAGGTACATTTTTACAAAAGTTACGGTAATTTCTATTAAGTTTGTGTTCTCCGTGATACGTTATTGGTACGCTGACACCAACTTGATATACATACCTCAAACTTTATAAAATTACGCAGTTTTTCTAATTCTGCGCTTAAAACTAATTTTTATTAAACGGCGCAAAAGCCCTATCTAAAATCTTCAAAAAGTTCAAAATACGTAAAATTTTCGTTTCACTTGTAAACCACATATAACTTTTCACCCAGCAGCGATATCAATTTTTTTTTTGGATATATCCTCCAAGTCTAGTGACTATATTTTGTATTGGTTTGGATCTGAAAGCTAAAAACTATTACAAAGAAAACGGAATGGATGAAAAAACTCTTGCAAGTTTCAATTGGTTTTTTTAATATTTCGAAATTTAGATGACCACCAATTCTTAAGGTGAAGACTTTTCAACGTAAAACTTTGCACGTCATATCCTTCAAGTATAGTCATCCAAGCCCTGTACAATGTTTTTTTTTTTTAATCATAAAACTTAACGGAATAAGAGCCATAGTATGTAGGTTTCAGCAGGTGCACAAAAAATTTGAAATAGCCCATATATTTTTATATATTTATTATTATGCATTTATTTAAAGATAATCAATAATAAAAATAATCAGGAAGGCTATGATTTGAATTGTTTTCAACATAAACGGCTAGAGAATTTTTTATTTGATATTTTCTAAATAGTTTTTATTTAAAATGGAACTTGGTAATGCTCTTTATGACTCTGAAAAAGAAAAAAATCTGATTTTTAAATATCAGGGTCACAATTCGGTCCAAATAGCTAATAACATTAATTGAGGAAAGACGGCTGTGTACAATTATTTAAATAACGTAGAAAGATATGGAAAAAACATGAAAGGGCAGAAGAAAATGGCAACAACTCTAAAAGAAAGGCGAAAACTTTTTAGAATTGCATAAAATTCTGCTATGGCGGTATCAAAAATACGTGAAAAAAGTGAAGTCAATACCAGTCCAAAAACAGTGCAACGTATTTTAAAGTCGTTCCCATACATAGTCCGACGAAAATTGCAAAAAAAAACACCAATTATTGAAAAACGCAAAACATAATGTCTACACTTTGCCAAAAATACAAAGACATGGCCCGATAAATGGTTTGAAGTTGTATATTTAAAAAAAGTTTAATATTGATGGTCCCAATGTGTATAACTATTACTTTCATGAATTAAATGAACAGGAATTATTTTTGAGCCGCAGACACAGCCGAGAAGGCGTAATATGGTACCATAAGATTGGTTTTTGTATCCCACAAAATGACTGCAACTACTTACAAAAACATTTTGGGAGAAACATTTTCAAAATTTAATAACTTCTTTCAACCCATATATTGCATTATATGGGATGGAACAAATGTAAAATACAGTACATTTTTTTTTTATAAAACAAACACAAACTGCGAAGCTTTTTGGCTTGTCTGCAGAAAACACCCAGCGTCTTTGGCGGGAATCGAACCCGCAACCATCTGACTGATAGTCCGGCACACTATCGCCTAGTCTATCGAAGCACGCAAAATAAAGTTTTATGCAAAATGAAATCTCCCAACGATATATTGTTTGCATTGCTCCATATTTTGACATATGTAGCTCCATATAAACTCCACTTCCGAAAATCACTTAAATGCGCATAAACCTTTTATAAGAATCACTAGTTCACCAAATTGGAATTCATAACACATAAACGATACTTATATAAAAATTGTTACACTGAATTTTATGAGATCGAAATATATTTGAACGTAGTTCCCATATAACGCCCACTTCCGGAAATAATTAGTTTAAATACGACACAAATAGTTTGTACTTATATAAACATATTCATACCCAAATTTATGACGATGGGGCCATATTTGACCGATTGCCTACGGGAAATCACTTACATGTTCATAAATTTCATTCAAAAATTACTGTTAAGTAAAAATCCAATAACAATTTTGCTGTTGCGATTGCTGTTTTTCCTTATTTCAATTTCTTATTATATAATGCTGCTAAATATTCATCTCATTCTATTTTATAGTGTCCAAAGCTAATGTTGAAATTGTTACGTGCAACATGCATGACAACTACTTAAATATTATATTCATAATTTATTGACCCAGCCATTACACAAATAGTCTTAAACTCCAGCATATTATGTAATTGGGTTACACATAACGTTTCTTATCTTATTCCATTGTATGAATTCACCTTCAACATTTGTCCGATAACTACAAACAAATAAACACCCTTATACATACACTAAAAAAATATCTTAGTTAAATACATTGAAACATTTATCGCTAGTTTGTCTTACAAATAATGTGTTCAATTTTAAAAGCAATGTCAGTGGAAATTGCTCTTGTACAAGGTGGCGCAAAAGTAATCCTCCTATCAGAAAATGCTATAAATTTTGCGCAACTTGATGAATTAGGATTGGAAAACATGTGGTTCCAAGAGGACGGTGCAACGGCACACACTGCACGTGCCACAACCGATATGCTGAAGAATGCATTTTCCGGGCGCCTAATCTCCCGTTTTGGCGATTTGCACTGGCCAGCAAAATTGCCTGATTGGAAGTTTACTTTTGCGCCACCTTGTAGTAATACTAACTAATAATACAGTAATAAATTCTGTAACATGAGATGGCCGCAAATGGCAATGGTGTTCATTATTGGATCAAAAATAAAGAAAATGTATCTTCATAATTATAGCCCAGTTATGTATCGTAAGGTCATCGTTAAGTCCGCATGATTTTAGGTGATAATTTATTTGTATTAAGACATCAGAACACACTTAAAAGCAAATAGTTCATAAATAACAAAGTATTTGTTTTTCTCATATTATTGTAAATATTTTTAATATTTCACAAATATTCTTTTACATACAAATTTATAAAATTTCATAATTCTCACAAGTTAATTTTAATTTTATTTTCTCTAAAGCACAACTTTCACTTCACTGTAAATAGAATACATTGGCCTCAAATGACAAAATATTCTGAATTAGCTTATTAGCTTAAAACACATAACCAAATACGGATATATCAAAGCTTATAATGACAACAATCATTCAAGAGCCTTTTCATATGTTTAGAGGATTCGAATTATTTTTTGGTAGCAGATTTAAGGTACATACACTCACACATATACAGTAGTACGCATGTAATCAAAAACATAAAAAGCTATTTACAAAATGTGTAAACGTGATAAGTTTTAAATATTTTTGCTTCTGTGAATTAAGATATCCCAGCACAATTATTGTTCACTAGAGTTAATCACTTAACATGAAGAGAAAAAACCTCATTTAGTTACCGCCCTCAAAGAAGGAAACGCTGGTTTATTTGATAATGTTTCTAAAAACATTTTGTATGATATTTTTGGCTAACTTATGACAATTCTAAGCCAATGTGCATACGTTATCATATAATAATTAGACACGTTTTTTCCTACTTAGACAATGACGTTGACATGTCGAAAATCAATTGTTTATATCTATTTTTTATCTATCAGCATTTAAGACATTCCAAGTGTTAAAACATCTTAATAACGCAACTAATCTAATCATTCCCAAAGATTGAATATTTGCTTTAAAACAATTGTTTTTGTAGACTTTGTATTGTAGTAAAACATTTAGCTGGGTTATGTAAAGTATTTTCTTTTATCCCTATGAAACCAAATTCTGTATTTATATTTATAAGTTGTCATAATATTTTCATGTTATGCGAAAATTGACTATTTGTGCTAACTAATGCATAAAATATATTCCATAGATTGGAGTTGACTTTAGAAATGTTTTGCCTACAGTTGGGTGGTAGTGAGTGCTTTTTCATTTATGTCGGAATTCTAAAAATTGGTAACATTGACATATATATAAAATTTATAAGATATTTAATATTATGAAATTGAATCGTGATATCTGACGAAACAACAGGATATTTGGAAATATTATTTTTTAAAAAATTAACTTCTGTTTGTGCTAAAAACAAATAAAATATTAAAAAAAAATGTTCTCATTTAAGCAAATAATATGAACAGTCTTATTTTGTTTATATGATTTAAAGTAACTCTAACAAATATTACAATATTTATTTAAAAGTAGATACCACATTTATGTAGGAAGTAATAATTTTTTTGAAAGAAATTGTGTGCTAATAAACTAAAAGGAAGTTAAATAAAATTGTAATTACTGGCAGAAATTTAAAGTATTTACTAAATGAAAATTATAAGTACATGTTAGTTCAACACACACAAAATAACGGGTGGTTAAATTTCAAGGGCCGATGTTGATTTTGAATAAAACACAAACTATTTAGGAAATTATTGTAATTTTATTTTATTATGATATATTGGTATTACTCAATTATGTATGGAATAAAATATCGGCCAAATGGGTGCCGCGACCACGGCGGCACACCTCGATCCGATGGTCCAAATTTTCGATGACCCTGAGGCATATTGGAGGTTCTATGCCGTTAATGTTACGAATTATCTCATCTTGAATTGTTGCTGGCTTATCGACGTACACCTTTTCTTTCAAATAACCCCAAAGAAAAAAGTCCAACGGTGTCAAATCACATGATCTTGGCGGCCAATTGACATCGCCATTACGTGAGATAACACGGCTATTGAATTTGTTGCGCAAAAGAGCCATTGTTTCGTTAGCTGTGTGGCAAGTGGCATCGTCCTGCTGAAACCACATATCGTCCACATCCATATCTTCCAATTCGGGTCATAAAAAGTTCGCTATCATCTCACGATAGCGAACACCATTCACAGTAACTGCCTGACCGGCCTCATTTTGGAAAAAATACGGCCCGATGATGCCGCCAGCCCATAAACCGCACCAAACAGTCACTCTTTGTTGGTGCATTGGTTTTTCGAGAATCACTCTTGGATTCTCATTCGCCAAAATGCGGCAATTCTATTTATTGACGAATCCACTCAGGTGAAAATGTGCCTCATCACTGAAGATGATTTTCTTCGAAAATTGATCATCCACTGTTGCCATTTCTTGCCACCATTCTGCCCATTCACGACGTTTGGAATGGTCAAGAGGCTTTAGTTCTTGAGCCAATTGCACCTTGTAAGCGTGTAAATGCAAGTCTTTATGCATAATGTTCATCAACGACGAGCGTGATAGGTGATGGACACGACGACGAGTTGAGGTGGACGGCTCTTCAGCCACACTATCGCGAACAGCAGCAATATTTTCTGCAGTACGAGCTGTACGAGCATGCACTGGTGTTCTCACATCTTCTACAGACCCGGGTTGCTCGAATTTTTCCACGGTTTTTGCGATTGTACGCACATTTGGACGATCGAATTGACCAAAAAAATCACGAAGTGCACGATATGCATTTTGATTTGAACGCCCATTTTCATAATAAGTCTGGATAACTTTAACACGTTGTTGGATTGTGTCTCTCTATGGTTCAAATTGAGTAAGCAAATAGAGAAATGTCAAATAAAATTCGGAAAAAAGCTTGGCGTTTAGGTGTGGTTCACATTCAACATCGGCCCTTACAATTTAACCACCCTTTACATACATATGTATATGTGAATTCATTTGTTTTGTAAATATGTAAGAAGTCATAACAAGGACTCAGTGCATGTATATATGAAAATAAATAATTCACAACAGATGTTAAGGCATATCTAGCAGTGTTTTTGTGAAATCGTTACAAATAATTCTAATTTAGCTGCTATTTGTAGTTGTAGCAGTTCAGGATAGTTTAAAATTTAAAAAAAAGTCTAAATATTTTTAACTGTAAAAATTCATTCCAAATTAATGCGTATACGTGATATTAATTTTTGCCTTAAATTAAATATTCATCATACGTCACGGGTTATAACATTGAAACAGTGCATTGCTTTTTTTATAACTGCAACTGTAGAAACTGTCGTACATATACAGGTATGATATTTAGAAATGCAATTTTTGTAATTACAGTGAAATAATAAACTACATAAAGCAGTTGTTACGGACATACTTCTTGGGAAATTATTATTTTAATTGGTCCAATTACACATATGCATATTAGGGGGTTTTTTTTGTCGAATTTCAAGGAGTGCTAATAGAATAATATTGACACCTGGTAGCACTACGCCTTGATTTTTGAAATTCGTTATGTTGTGAAAGTATACGAGGTCTGATCAAAAATAACCGTTATTTGTGATTTTCGCATTTGTTTTCTGTTATGTTCGTACACATGTCTGTTATATATGTTGGTAATATCAGCCATTGTGGATTGTCAATTTGTTTTTGACAGATAAAAAGGTTAATCGTGTTTTGGTGTGCCCTTCGATTTTTTACTATTCGAAAAAATGGATCAAAGAAACTGTATTAAGTTTTGTGTAAAAAATTAAATTAAATGCGCAAGGACATTTGAAATGTTGGCTGTGGCGTTTGGCGAGTCTACTATGAGCAGAAAACGAGTTCAATTGTGGTATAATTGGTTTAAGGAAGGCCGAGAAAATGTCAATGACGATGCTCGTCCTGGTCGGCCGAGCACGTCAACAACCGATGAAAACATTGAAGCAGTGAAGAAAATGATTTTGGATAAACGTCGAATCAATATCGGAGCAGTTGCTGATGATGTTGGCATATCGTTCGGATTATGCCAAGCAATATTTATAGATGTTTTAGGCATGAAACGGGCGGCAGCAAAGATTTTTCCAAAATTGCTAAATTTTAAGGCAAAACAACGACGCATGGACATCACTTAGGAGCTGTTCAACATCGTCAACGATGATCCGGATTTCCTCAAAAAGGTCATGACTGCTGACGAATCATGAGTGTATGGGTATGACAATGAAACCAAAGCCCAATCATCCCAATGGAAATGTCCAGAAGAGCCAAGACCGAAAAAGCACGTCAAGTTTGGTTAAATGTGAAGGTTTTGCTCACTGTTTTCTTCGACACAGAATTGTGGAAAATTCAATCATGCATTTTGCACCATGATAATGCACCAGCTCACACATCGATGCTTTTGTCGTTACCGTTATCATACACCGATGAAAGGAAAGCGTTTTGCTACGATTGAGGAGATAAAAGAAAAATCGAAACAGGAACTGTTGGCGATACCAAAAATCGCGTTTCAGAAGTGTTTCGAGGATTGAAAAAAACGCTGGCATAAGTGTATTATATCTAAGAGGGATTACTTTGAAGAGAACAAGATAGTTATTGATGAATAAATAAATATTTTTTGAAAAAAATTAAAATAACGGTTATTTTTTGATCAGCCCTCGTATATTAATATGCTGAATTATTTTTCTTAAAATTTTATAATCTTAGTTTCTATGAATTTATAAATCTATTAAACGAAGCAAGCTCAGGGTTTAAAGTATATACATATATTATCTTTTTTTGGACTGCAAATAACTAAAGAAAAAAAAACAAGTTAGAGTACAATATTCGGCTATGCCAAATTTTAAATACCCTCCATCTAACTATAATAAGAAATACAAAAACTGCACTGGTTATAGGACTAGAATGTCATTATTCTGTGGTTTTTATTAAGTCTTAGTGGAAATTTTATTATTATTTTATATATTGTTTGAAAGGCAATTTTACGAATGACATAATTTATTTCAAATGTTTTGATATTTTATTTAATTTTGACCATTTATAATTAAAGTAATTACCAATTCTTATCATAGTATATAATAAGACTAATATGTCTCATTTTAATATGCCTCAACTGTTGTTTAGCTTTAAAGAACTTCACCTATTCGAACAATTTGGTCAAAATACGTATGGTTTCGCAGTTTTAATATCCAGAATATTATTAGTCAATCCAAAAATAATATACACTACAGACTCGTTTTAAAACTTGTGAAACATTTTTGATTTGTTTCCCTAAACTAGAAACTACCTTAATGTACATACATATTGTATATGCAAGTTATCAAAGAGGGACACAAACAAATTTATAAATATACGAAAAGTTCAAAGAAAGACAGAATAAAGTTGTACGAAAACTCAAAAAATTTAATTTGAAAGTAAATTAAATTCATTTACTAAAAAATATACTCCATTGTTAGAATTGTTGTTATTATGCATGTAAACTTTTTTATAGTTTTGACCATAATTTCAACCTATTTTAAAAAGGTGGGTATTGTAGAACTCATTTGCTATGAAATATTTGCTGAGTATATTTCTTTCTTTACAATTTAAAATAAACAACTTAATTGTTTGACAAATAGGTAGAGTGATCACAATTTATTCTTAATTTTCAGTTTAGGCCACAATTAAATGGTGTAAAATTTATTTTATAAAATTATATAAAATATCGATTTCTCATAGGAAATATATCTGATTACCAGGACGAGCAAAAATATGCTTTAAAATAGTGTTATGCTGTTATACTCTTAAAAATTAAAACATATGGCCTTAAAAAGAGTTTATTTTTGTTTAATTTTTAAATTAAGGTTTAGTTAAGGTTGGGTATCATAGGATTAAATTAAAATTTTACTGACTTTGGCACTTTATTAAAATAGTTTGATTCCATTCATATCAATGTTGCAATAATTGATATGCAATAATTATATATAGAACAAGTAAAAAATTAACCTGGAATATATGTAAAAATATTTTTTCCGTAATGAGCGCTAGCTTCCATTATGACCTATTTTGAACCGATTATTTAAAAATTTAGTGACACGATTTCTGTGTATATACATATTATTTATTATAAATTTTATCTGTATATACACACTTCTAAGAGATTAATATATGTGAAATTGATATTTAAAAGGAACCTTGTTTGACTAATACTGGACCGACCGTTATAAAAACAGGAGTCATGATTTCTGTATATATTAAACTTAAAGTTATTGACTAGTGTAAGCCTGAAATGGGAGCTTTGACTAATTATGGACTGATCATCATAAAATTGGGTAGAATGTTATATAACGCATATTTATGTTGAATATTGTTTTGATATCAATATTTTTAAGAAAGTTGTACCTCAGAAAGTGATTTTCCGAAGTGGGCTTCTATGGACCGATCCACAGAAAATAATTCGGCGCCATGTAAAACTTATTTATGGCGAAATTTGATTCGACATGTACATTATATATTTATGACCGATGACCGATAAAGAAAGAAAATCTTCCCGATTTTGTAGATAAGAGCGTCAAGAATGGCTTAGCGAGCAGAATATTCTTTAGATGCAATGGACAGTAAAAATATCCGATCACAATCCGGTTGAGAATTTGTGTTATTATTTTGTAATACTAATGGCGTTTTCTTTTCTGGCAAAAATGTTACACTTTTTTCCTTTTTTATATGGGAAATGGGTAAAAAGTGTAACATATATGTAACATTTTTGCCAGAAAAGAAAACGCCATAATACAAAGCATATGATATTTGGACCACTAATCGTATACACTTTATCTTATGTTCTAATTTCCGAAGAGTTCGCATAAACTCTTTAAAAAATTAATACAAGAAATATAAAAAATATATCAATAGGGTAAGCAAGAATCGAAGTACCGTTCCAGTTATACTTGCTGCAGAGTAACAAAGCATAATCAGACGAGTCGTAAGTCTTACTTTTTATTAATATCGCAATCGAAACCTGTAGTTGGTTGAGCGAGATCTTGACGATTTACATTCGTAGCATTTTTTCACATCAAAGTAGTCATTAGCCGACCGAGAGCCTCATAGGTATTGTTTCGCATCTAAGTAGTCATTAGATTACCAATAGCCGAAGCATTTATCTCGTCGTATTGTATTCCTTAGTTAGTTCTAACCACCGTCAACAATAACAAATAAGGTAATATAGTCAAAGATTTATTCCGTTAACGACCTGATCGTAAAATACAAAAGACAGCTCTGTGGTAATATATCAGAGGAAGCAGACTTTTGAAAAATCTGGACGGAGTAGAAAACACCCCTTTAGACTAAATATTAACCCCCTTATTCATAAAACTTATCAAAGGTTTATAACAGGCTGATAAAGAAAATTTTGTATGGATATTTGCTTTATAAGCCTGTTATAAACCCTTGATAAGTTTTTATGAATTAGACTGTAAGAATACTGTCATTCCCTAAAGTTTTGTAAGGTGCAAACTTAAGTACAAGCGACATGAAGTACAGACATGAAAGTTCTTAATTTCGTGACTATCGGTTCGCATTTGATCAGAACACCCACATAAAATCTAATTTCTGACAACACATAAATAATATATAAATCTGCTAAAAGTCATAACGATGGGTTAAACATTCGATGCAAATAATCCTTTGGTATTATGTTGAAATTCGACGTGATATATCTTCATAAAAATTTGTAACGAATTTTATGAAGATCGGGCCATAAAAAATTTGTTATAAATAATTTTAAGCATAAACTTTTTCTTTTCAAACAATAAATAAAATGCTCATAAAATTTGCGCTAAATCGAATCAATGATTTTGATTTACTTTGTTACATCCCAGTAAAAAATGTGCTCCAAAAGGAGCAGGTTTTATGTCTGAATTCATACCTCAAGTCGCTGCAAACCTGCTGATGGGATACATGATTTTTGTATGAGGTGTTCCCGGTTTGCAGAACTACTTTCTGCTGACAATAAGCGCTTCTTTTAACCTAATCAAACCTGTAAATAAAGCACTTTCCCAAATTGTTTTACGTCACTTCGCGCACACCAATCAAAGAACAAATTCTATCTGAATGTTTTTTCTTAAGAAAAATTCATAGTAACTGAGAAGAGCGATATTCGTTTTGTAATTGACTTTCGTTGTCATACGTAAATCTATAGGCTATAATTTCATTTTTGTTTTTTCGCTCTAAAACCTTCTTCGTTGTCAGCACTAAAAAAGCATATTTTTTGTATATTTTATTCTTAAGCATTTACTGCTTCAAAAGAGCTCTTTTACTGATCGCTCGATTATGCGCTTTTTCTCTTAAGTGCTTCAAAAAACACGAATTTTTTTTAGTGGGATACTACAAACGTGACGTAAATTACCTTGGATAAAGTCATATTGCTTTATTCCTGATTTATAGCTTCCGTGATTTAACTGCCTGAGACATTCCTGTTCTTGGAATTTTTATATTTCGTTGATTAGAGTTGGCTGCAAAGATCACTTGATATAACACTTTATTTATCTTTATGAAGATATTTGTTGATATCGAAGGCCTATGGAAACAAGCTCGCAAGAGCTTGAATTTCAGCAACATGCAAGTAAAAAATTTCGACAAAACTCAGAAATTTAATTAGAGTTTTTTAAAATTTAATTAGAAATATCCGAAATACAATTACAAACTTCTTAAAAACAACTACAAAAAGTGTAGAGCAAAATTAAATAAAATATATAAAATATATAAGTAAAACTTCGAATAAAAATTTTTTTAAAAAACTTTCAAATACTGGCAAGAGGAATAATTCTTATTCAATATGTAGAATATGTTTATAAAAAACCAATTTATTAAAAATTTCATTTATTAATAAAATTCTTTTTGTGACTTTTTTCTTTATGTTATGCAAGAACTATTGATCATTCTAGGAATGCTGAAAAGGTTCTGAGAATGTTATATTTAGGAAAAATGTATATGCTTTCAGAGGCATTTCTTTTAAAAAATTATGCATGTTTTCGTGTTTTCATTTTAATATTTTCATTTTATGAAAAGTTTTGCTTTATATACAAAATTTACCAGTAAATTTCAGGTTATTTATTTAAAAATAAAACAAACAACAAATTAAATTTTAAACAGCAATCAATCCCTTTGTAATACCAAAATGTGTCTGTCTATGCATATTAAGTTTATACACAACAACAGGTTGCATGTCTAGAACACTTTTTCTTGGTTCAACATTTTTGCCATTTTTACCCCAAAAGCCATCATTACAATATCAAATAAAAATACAAGCACATGTACTTGAGTTTTATGTAGGCCCAAACACAGAATAGGAATAATTTTGAATTTTGCCACACACGAAAAACACGAACATGTATGCGGTCTACACACACGTATGGCATTTTGATAATACTTCCGGTTAAAGACGTTTTATTGAAATGTGTTGACGGAAACTCATGACTGCGACAGGAAGAAGAAATGGTGCCAATAAAACCAAAGTCAATGTTTGTAAGAGTATTTAAAGTAGTGGTATAAATTTTTGTACACGTACTGTTTGGTTGTAATAAAACTTAAATAAAGTTTCTTTATTATATAAAAAGTATGTAAAATGAATTATTTTTATAATAAAAGGGTATTTAATATGTGAAAATCTGAATGTTAATAATTTTAATACGCACTTATTACTTATTACACATTATAATCCAAAGTTTAATTTTTATGTAGGTTTAAGAATAAAAAGTATATGAAGTAACTCCTATCTTTGAAGAATTTTAGTACAAATTTTTATAGACGCAGCGCGAAGAAATGTTAAGCTAATAATATTCCTTAATCTCAAATAAAAAGAAAACGCAATCTATTTACTATAAAAACTAAAAATAACATAACAGTGGGACATAATGCATTTATTTATTGTAGGCAGTACAATGGCTCTAACAACTTTAATAAGTATTGATGGAAAAAATATTAGAATGTCTAAATTAGTTATTCAGAGAAAAATCAAATATCATAAAAAAAAATTTTAAATGGGCCTATAATTATTTAAGTTCCCATATAAAGGACCACTTACAACAAGTTAAAAACAAGTTAGAGTGCTATATTCGGCTGAGCCGAATCTTAACACGTTCGCCACTTGACAATTTTTTGCATTTTCTGTATAAACTCAAGCACAAAAAAATTTAAGTCGCATATATGTGACGCGAGTTTTTCAAATAGTTTTCCTAGTAAAAACTATCAGCTCAATCATGAATAAAAATTCCGTGGGAGTTTTTTCCCTTTTTATTTTTTTTACCTTGAATTTGAATAGGAAAATGGGAAAAGGAAAAAAACTCCCACGGAATTTTTATTCATGATTGAGTTGTATGTGTTACATATTTGTGACATTTATCAAGCCACTTATAAGTGACATGCATTTTGGATAGAAGTGATGTCACATATGAGTCACTAAATCGTCTGATTTTAATAAATAAAACAAAAATCTAAAAAAAAAATGAAAAGTGTTCATACATGGATACATACATAGATTATAGTAATTTTATAGATTGTGCCACATTTTAAAACAAGATTCTGGACATAATTCAATTTCATTTTTACTGCACTGTCGGCAACGCTTTATTGTATTGCTCATATCTGGAAAGTGAGCTTACTTACTTGAACTTTGCAAACACATTTTAAACTTAGTTCTCATATAAAATTTAACTTGTAACATTTCGGGGAATACCAGAATTAAAAGCTGAATTTTTAGATAACTGCTTAGTCTATTCCTCCATACCCTCCACCTAAACATAATAAGAAGTAAAAAAAAAACTACACTGGTTTTAGGACTACAATATCTTATTCTGTGTTTTCTATTCAGTCTTAGTGCAAATTTTACTAGTATTTTATATATTGTTTAAAACACACTATTACCTGTTAGTCGTCTATAACTAATGTTTTTTAATTTTAAATGCTTTGAAATTTTTTATCAATGAATCTCACCATAATTTACACAGTTTGTCTGATTTTCACAATAATCTAGAGTGTAATTTAACAATTTATAAAATTAAAAGAACATTTTTCCATATTAACAACAAGGTAAGAAACAAAGTATAAAAAAACAGAGTATAAAAATATAAGGTGAGGCTTTTTTTTTGTTTAAATGTGATCTGAATAATATTATTTACATTGTAGAAGTTTACCAGTCATGGACTGATATCTTCTAAATCCAGTATCTACTAATGTGGTTTCTACGAATTTAAAGCTTATTTTGGTTGAATTTCATCTCAATAGCGTTATTTACAAGAAATGTATGGTTTTTTGTTATACTCGGAAGTGGACTTAATTGTGGAGCTAATGCCAATTATTGGCTGACTGCTACAAAGTCCAGTAGCATAATTACCATGTAGCCGATATTAATATGATGTCTGAATTAAAATGACAGATATACATATATAAAAGTTGGTTAAATATCGATTTTTTGTGGGTTTATTTGTTTTTCGTAAATGGTTCTTATATTGCAGCTATGACAAATCATGGGCCCAACTTCTTAAATATTGGAGCAGTGAAATTCACAAAATTTTGTGGAATGATTTTAGTGTATATTTAAATGATATTTGTAAGGTTTTGAGTCGGTACCGATATGTCTGAGATTTATATAAAGATTAATATTTAATTTATTAAATTTATGCGTATTTAAGTGAATTTTAGATGTGGACTTTATATGGGGTCTATGGTCAAACATGGACCGAACAAAACAAAGTTTTGTTTCGCAATTTTTTTACATGCCACTTTTTTTTTTTTTTTTGCTGAATTATGTATTAATATTCCAATTTTACGGGCATTTATTTATCATATTTCGTCATATTTAGGGAAGATTTTTTTCTGGGGCTATAAGAAATAATGGACCAGTACTTACTATTTTTATCATAAAAATACTAAAAATTCTTGGCAATATCTACAATATAGTTCAAAAAATTGCAAGAAAAATTTTTTAAAATAACAATTTTTTATGGAGGTTGTCTCACATTTTGGTCCACAACTCTGGTTTTACTATACAAATGTTACTGATTTTCAATACCAAACTGATATTGGTTGTGTCTTTTGGATGTGAGAGTGTTTTACACAGACAGGCAGACCGACGGATATAGCTCAATCAACTTAGAATTCCATAAGGATCAAGTATATATATATATATATACTTTGTTGGGTCTCAGATGAATATTTCTCAGTGTTATACATGGAATGACAAATTTATATATACCCTCATTCACCACTTATGGTGGTGGAGGGTATAAAAAAATACCCGGATAGGTGGTTGTAGACATAAAGATTTAATAGTGCAACTATTAACAAAGCTATTCGGCTTACCTGTTTCCAGTTAGTTTGTAAGTTAGAGTTTAGGGAATTAAAGTCTAGTAGTTTTGTGACAGAGTAATAGTCTTGACACGAGCAACAGCATTTATCAAGCTAGTCTGGAATATTTAGCAGTCTGCATATAGTTGATTTTTAGTCTTTGTCACCTTACACTGAAGACTCTTATTTTTGTTGCTGCCGCAGTTTATAATACTGCGATTGTTCACTTAAGAAAGATTTTTTTTGAGCCGCCACTTTTATTTTTTCCACAATAATCCGGATTATTAGCGAAATTTGTTAATACTACTACTTTTTTGGCAATTGCTTTAAAATGTTACGTTTTTTGAAAATTTATTGAAAATTACTAAATATGAATTAATAACATTTATACTTTTGTTTTTCTAGTTATACCCACATATTTTATGGTGGTGGAGTATATAACAAGTAAATATTAATTGGTATATGAAATTTTCGCGAAAATCATTATAATACTCATTCATATTTTACTTTTACTTACATTTACGTTTTACTGTTTTTTTTTCTTTTGGCAACAATTACATTTTTTATAGAAATGTTCACAAAATCTTGTTTTTTTCCTGTTTCTTTTCCACATGTTTCAGAGTAAAAAAGCTGTCATTGACAATGCTCTTCTCTTTTTATTTTACTTTCGATTAGGGTTTTCTCAATAACATTTTTCGATTCGAGCGGAACTGAAATGCAGAATAAGGGTGAATAATTTCATGATCGCGCTTACAAGGTTAGAATGCCGGTGTGAGGTTGTCCCCACACCATCACCCAAAGACCAATACGGTCCATTGTGATATCGCGCTTATAAAGTCGTAAACAAATTTTACAAAGATAAAAAACCATGATATTAGTTTAACATATTTTTTCTTTTAACGTGAATTGTTCGCTGTTATCATACTCCAATTGCTTTCAAATAAATTTCAAACTATTCAGCAGATGTCATTTGTAGACTGTTTAATATTTTTCTTTTTTTTTTTTGATATGAATAAAAAGTATCGTATTTTAAAGTAATATTTGGTCTGACCAGACCAAGACGCCACTTCTTGGATTACGGTAAATTTAGCATCAACTTATAAAAGCTTTGACCTATTAGAAACTTATTAGTATGCCTTCTGAGCACATACATACATCCCAGTAAAAAAATAGTGTTTTTTAAAGCACTTAAGAGAAAAAGCGCATAATCGTTGTATCGATTAGGAAAGTGCTTTATTTGCATGTTTGATTAGGTTAGAAAAAGCACTTATTGTCAGCAGAAAGTAGTCCTGCAAACCGGGAACACCTCATACAAAAATCATGCATCCCATCAGCAGGTTTGAAGCGATTTGAGGTATGAATTCAAAAAACCTTCTCCTTTTGGAGCATATTTTTTACTGGGATGTGTTAAATTGTATTTCGCTAAAAACACTTGTAAAATATTAATGCATGTGATTTCTTGAAATGGGTCTTATATAATTATGGACCGATCAAAAGTATGAAATTTTTTGTGTAATTTCTCAACAATTTATGATTTTTATAATATGTCTTAACGTTCGTTTTTATGTGTTGTATCCGTTATTGTTTATCTGTCTCACTTGCAACTAAAAAATTGCAATTGTGTTTAAAATGTCAATAAAGACACTCAATTGTTGTGAGGGGATTTATTTTCAATGAAGTGTGTAGAATTGAAAACATGTGCATATTTGTATTCATTCAGAATTAAAGACGGGTGTTGTGTTCTTTGCATATCTCTAAAGTACATCTTAATTTTTTTTTTTAATATTTACTAACATATTTTCAATTGGTGAGATTATTGCAAATATGATACATCAAAATAAAAAACTGTATTAGAAAGGGTTATGGTGGACCAAAAGTAATAAAATGTCTAATCTTACTTCACATAAACATTTATTTTAACCCTCTGTGCCTGACGTGATTTTGTTCTCACAATTCCATTGACGTTACATATAATACACCAGACACCATTTTCATCACCCAATATTTTCCAAATAATGTTTCGTAAATTTTTTGAAACTATTTTTATTTCTTAGTCATGAGTGTAAGTTTTTATTAATATAATAATTTCTCTAATTAAAAAAACGGACAATTCGTATTAAATGCAGTTTCTTCACATAGCAATAATTTGCAAATGACTTTTTTTATATTTGTTAGTGTCTGTTAGACTACCAGTCAGTCAGTCGTAGAAGGTTAAAACTAGAGTTTTAGTATAAACAATTTAGGCGTTTTATTTATGGCCAGTTTTTAACTTGATATTTTAATACGAAATTAGTTAATTTTACCTTAAATTTAATTTTTATTTAAATATGGTTTCATATTTTCAGACTCAAATTGCGTTTGGTATTTAATTATAATAAAAGTATGGTAGCACTATAAAATGTCAAAAAAAAAATATAAACAGCTTCTTCATTTAACAAAATAGTAAATAATTTTGTTTACAAATTGTTGTAAAATAAATGGCCAAAAGCTGCATCATTCATATCCTCTTAATCTGAATTCATTGTTTTAGTTGATTGAATATTGAATATTTTTATCAAATAATAAAAAAACCTCAATGCGCAATTTTCATAATTTACAGAACTGTCAAAATCATATGGTTGCATGAACAACTTAAGTTGTATTTAAATGGACATGATCAGTGATTTAAGTTATATTTAAATATGATCTATAAAAAAGAATAATGGCCAGTTTTTGAGTTACTGTTTTATTTTGTCACAAAGTTTTCGTTACATATAATAAATTATTATGTATTTCATTTATTTTGAATAATATCTATAGTGTTTTGAAGTATCTATGATCAATTTTTATATTTATACAAATAATGTTAAATATTTTATTATATTTATATTACACATACATATACTCTGTAAAGATCAGTTGTTGGTTGATAAGTTATGCACTACATCTTCAGTTGGACTATGCCAGTACATGTATGTAACAGCTTTACTTCTTTCTGATCGAATACGAACACAAATAACTCCAACTCTAGTAGTATTGTACAGGGTTACTACTGGTATGAACCAGCCATAATACCCAGACACATTAGTTGTAGTGCACAGGGACAATAATGGTCATAGATCCCAGACGTGACTAACACACTAATCTCCCTAAACTTTTCCAATAAATTACGAATTACGAATTCTGACGGTTCGCGGAGTCTGAAATCAACTTTAAGATCGATACAACGTTTTTCGCGCTAAATTGCTGGTAGTTCTCTTAGATCCTGAATACAAATAATATTTATACAAAAATCCTAAAAGCGCGTTTTATTTTATTATCCTGACACCGAATGAGGATATCCTGGCAGAGACTATTATAATTTATTGTAAAATCTATAGAAGTAGAAGCTAAAAACCGCTATTTCGATAACGGTAACAGTCAAGGCAATGAAAAGTAATATCAAAATAGCCCTAATTTATTTATTCTGCCTACTACTATTTTCATTACATATCCGGAAATCGTCGAATAGAGTGAATAGAATATTTTGATTCTATCAGTATTTTTTGAAGGTGGTTGTTGGGGTAATATTTTTGGGCGTAACATACATCTGCAGAAATACAATATACCCTCCCCACTATTGTAATATAAGGTATAATTTCGTTAACAATTTTACCTTGGTTAGCTTAAAATAATTATAGTTAAATAGTTGTTTTAATAAACTATACTTACATACTTACAAACATTATCTACAACTTACCATATAATATGTAACATATTTCTATTGTGTTTATCTTAATTTGTTTTCATAATAATGTGGGAACCACCACCTTGATATAAAAACCTCATAATAAGTATTATTTATGATGTAAGCAAGTTTATATAAAGTTTACTTAGAAACAATCGATTAATTTGTTTTCATTAGACAACAGAAAATACGCTTAATTTATTAATTCTGAATTAAACTTTAGAAAGAATAGTACAACCTGAATTCAGTAGGTGTTTGTATTCGGCTGTGCCCAGTCTTGCATACACACCACCAAATCACCTATTATGGGGCGAACATCATAAAATATTGTATCGCAATTTCTATCTATTCCATTTTAAATTCATTTCAATAACGATTTTTATAAGGTCGCGTTATCACTATCTCATTTTTGTTGTCAAATTGTCCAAATTGTTGTCAATTGTATGAAAACGGGTTGTCATATCGCGTCATCTATGTTTGCAATCATGATTGCAAGCATGAAAATCATGTTATGACAACCCGTTTTCATACAATTGCCAACAATTTGGACAATTTGACAACAAAAATGACATAGTGAAATCCAAGCATAAGAATCTTATGCACATTCCAGTTATAATAAAGAATTTATATTTCTCTCTTTCTTTCAGAACTGCGCTTTTTGAAAATAAACAAATTTTACATATTTTTACACGAAGTGGCAGAAATTATTTTTTTTTTTATTAAATTTAAGTTTTGCGAAATACGTGTGTTCATTTCACAAATTTAGGGGAATTCCCTTTTTGCAGATACAAGATAAAAGCAATTGTAAATAGCACAATCAAATGAACTTGTCATATATACATACATTTTTATACCCTACACCACAATAGTGGGGAGGGTATATTGGATTTGTGCTGATGTTTGTTACGCCCATAAATGTTGGTCCAGCACCCACCTTAAAGTATACCTATCGACTCAGAATCACTTTCTATTGGCTGCGCCCTCTCTCTGAATATAACAACTGACATTCTGGCAACTTAACATCTTTACATCTGACACTCGGTTTACATTTATATGTGAATTAATTGTATTGGAGTACAACTTGTAGGAGATTTATGCGCATTTAAGTTGTAGTATTTATGTTGAATTTCAACTTGATAGGGATTTTTATTTTCGGAACTGGACTTTATATCGATCGATGCAAACAAAAAAGTCGTTTCAAAATTTCACTTTGATTTTTTGAGATTCTGGACTGATTCTTACGATTTTCAACAGAATTCGTCCTTCTATAGTAAACATAAAGTCTGCAATGATATATACTATATCATTTAAAGATAATAGCAAAAAGCTTTTTTAAAATATCGAGGTTGTGTGAAAATTTGGTTTAAAACTCGGATCCTACTAAGCCGATGTGGCCTATTTTCAATACCAAATATTAAGGTGAAATCATGGCATCTTCGCCTTAGAACATATATACTTGTTGGTTCGACGATTATTGTTGCGATGGGTTACAAACGGAATGACAAATTTGATATATGCATTTGATGGTGTATATATAAACTTATGATATTTGTTATTGGGCAAGATATTAATCAGACAAAGTGAGACTTTTTGATTTTACTTTACAAATGAACCAAGAAACCTTAATGTTTTATTTTCTTATAAATTATTCAAGAAAGTTTGGTAATGTATATATTTGTATTTCAGCTAAATACCACTTAATATTACTGTTCATATGAGTTAAGTTTTCTGCGTCACTGATCCAAGCTATCTAAAAGTGAGGTAAGTCTGGTGTGAGTAAAACAGAATACATTTATAAGTTGATTTATTGTTAAAGTTTCTTTATTTAAATAGATAGCGTTAAGCATCAGCAGAGTACAGATACACTTAATACTCAAAAGCACAGACAAATCTAGTTTGCAATTACGTATTATTTGGCTTTGGTACTTAATCTTAAACACTTCAGAATTTAAGGCTGCTTGCTTCGAATTTTATATTTTATATTTTCCATATTGATGAACTTAATAATCATAGACTTGGAGGTTATTTTGATGATACTTTTAATTGTATTGGCTGGCTCCGCTAAATAAATAGGAGGTTAAAAGATTGTTATACATAATTTCGGAAGCACATAACTTTACCTTATATTTCTAGTTATTTTACCGCCAATTAAAACAGAAATTAAAAAATATGTTTTTTTACATTCATACTCTTAACTTTAAAAGAAATATTTAGATGAAGTAATATTTAAGATTTTATTGCTTTTGGTCAACCTAACCCCTTTTAAAATAATTTTGTTACGACTTCAAGTATAATATGTGATATAACATAAATATTATAAACTCTCCAATGGGAAATATGTTAGTCAATATTCAAAATATTTAAATATAAATATTTAAGTTGCACTTCAGAGATATGTTCTTTTACATCATCTCTAATGAATTGTACAGTTTACATGCCAACTGTACATTCCACATTGAAAACAAACCCTTGTCATGAAAGGGGTTGTTTCTTTATTAACATTTTAATGGCCACTTTTAGTCAAAAGTGAGACAGGTAAATACTAACTGCTGTATTCATAAAAAATAAAGTAGGTTTGAAGTGTACATTTGAAGTCTACTTTAACTTTTTATGAATATGGGCATAAGGTATAAAATACATATATACATAAACCTATCGCAAATACATATTAGGAAAATCAAAAATTATAAAAAATCGTTTTTATTAATGAATTGTATCTATGTATTATTTATTGAACGTAAAAATCTTTTACACAGAAAGACATGAAGAAATCGACTTAGAATTTCATGAGGACCAAGAAAATATATCCTTTGTTGGGTCTGAAATAAATGCCATGGAATGACACATTCCATTCCATGGTATACATTTTTAATTTTTAAAAATTTCGTGTGCAAAATTTCATGATATTATCTGCATTATATTTGAAGAAAATATCAATTATTATCAAAATGTCAAAATTTGATCTATAGCTCAGATCCTACTGTACAGATTTTTCTCATTTTTAATACCAAAAATTTCGATAAATCAAAAAATGTTCGACAAAGAAGTTAATTATTTAAGTCTTTTTTTCAAAGCTCAGACGGCCGGAGACGACTAGACCGTCTTCGAATCTTATAAGGACCCAGACTTTTCTTTTTTACTACCAATATTTTGATGTGCTATAAATCGAATGACAATATACCCCCATCTTTTTGGTGGTGAATATAAAAATATTAACAAAATTCGTTTAAAAAGGAAAATTAAATAATTTTTTTATTTTATTTGTCCTTATTTCTACTAAATTTGCTTTTAATTATTTCATTTATTTATCAATAACTATTGATAACAGCTAATTTTAGATAGAAAGGCTCAAGTTTTGTCAATATTCCAAAAAACTTAGCGGGATTAAGATTTTTAAACTATAACCACTCTTGGGTTTATAAGCTTTGCATTTAGTTGTTTAAATAATTGTTCTTAAGTTACGGTCACACTTGGCAAATATTTGCCGGAAAAGATGTAACTACTAAACAAAATATATTTTAAGTCGTTTATTTATTAAAATAAACTTCACTTATTTAGGACAGGACACAACATATATTTAGTTTTATTTTATTTGATGCTGTTTGTTCTTGCAAATTTTTGTAAGATTAAACAACGTCAAACATATTTGTGCGAAAACAAGTCGTTATGCTTTTTTGAATAAATATTTGCCAAGTGTGACCGTAAATTTAGTTGTTTAAATTTTTCAAAAATGCAGTAGTTTGTAACCAATTGTTGAGCAACATATTTCTCATAATTAATGACGGACTATTAAAATGACTCTTGAATAAAATCTAGATTCCATTCATAGATATCTACAATTCTTGTTGAAATTATTGGATCTATTAGTACTAAATTTATTTTTATTAAAAAATATCACATTAAACAATTACAAAAGCTATGAGAAATTATGACTCCTATATAGCGTGAACAATTTTTGTTCATCAGTCTGTCCAATTATTGAATGAAAATTTAATAAAGTTATTATTTTTCACTTCATTGGAAATAAAGTTCTTATTATTTTTTTCGACATTGCATTAAATATAAATATATATCAAAAATATTCGTTTATTTTTTATTAATATAATTCTTACATGCAGAATTTTTTTTAACTTCTTTATATAAGGATTGTACTTACACAGAATTCACATGTTAAATGTCTCACGCAAAATTTAAATACACGTAAGAGTCGAATGTACAAGAGGAATTTTTTTAATCTGAATTACTCATACAAAGCTAGAGAAAGGGAAATGTATAAAAAGAAACTTAAAAACACATATGCTACAGAACGGGAACCCCTTAATATATGTAATATTCTTGTGTGGTTTTTAGCACATAGAAAAAGGGGTTATAAGTAAAGTATTTAAAAAAAGTTTTAACCCTCCGTTGGGTGAGTTATCTGTGGCCCTTATACAAAGTTTAGTGCATTTAGTAATGATTGAAATTTAAGTACAAGGTTCCGGCGGACCTTTTCACACGTTCCCGTACTATACGCCTTTACATTTCAATAGAAACTAAACTATTGGTCGGATCGCCTTGAACTTTTAGACGATTCTAGATAAAATTTTCTGAGAAAATTTGTAAGGTCCACTTCAGCTTGAAAATTAAAAAGGTCCCCAGGGACCTTCTCACCCAACGGACTGTTCATTATTATCACACATTATCATTTATACAAATATATATTTGTATATAACACTACGAATGTTTGAATATGTGTATTAATCTATGTTTCATTTCAGTCATTATTTACAAGTATTACTTTTACAGTCTAATTCATAAAAACTTATCAAGAGTTTATAAGAGGCTTATAAAGCAAATATCCATACAAAATTTGCTTTATAAGCCTGTTATAAATCCTTGATAAGTTTTTATGAATTAGACTGTCAGTCTTTTAAATTTATTTTTTAAATAATAAAAAATATGTACATATATAAGGAGTTTCATTTGAGAGGAAACTTTGATAGCAATTCATTTTGAAGATACTTATAAGCATACTGAATGATAGATATTTAACCTCCTTAAAAAGTATTTAAAATAGGGAGAAACTCAAATAAAATAAAGTAAGTTGTTAAAAATTTTGTAATTCATAAAAATTTTGACGTTATTCAAATGTTATGGTAGTCATCACATGACATATGAGAAAGGACAACAGTAGGGTAATTCTTAATAAATGAATTAGGTCTCATTGAATATATCTTTATCATTTATTGACATCGATATCTTAGATAGATCCTTTAGCATATTTCCCTAAGAAAAATATATTTCTTATCAAATTCAGAGCTAAACATTCGGTGGACTTTACAGCTCCAAAAGAAAATTTTTAACTTTCATCATATACATCATATACAGTATCGAAGAAATTTAAATACGTCATTACCATAGTGTCATTTTGACAGCAAATCAATTAAATTTGTATACGCTTTTGTTTATGTACTTAAATAATTATATAAAAACGCAATGTACTTTTCTAATATAATATTAATTATATTAATATAATTAAGTTTTTATTTAATAATATGTGGTGTTGACCTTATTTTGACTCTCACAGTATGTTGAACTAGTGAAAACTGTTGGCTAAAATTATATGAAAACTTTGCTAGGACTTATCACTATATATATTTTGGTATCTAAAAGAGTTTTATTAAGTACTTAAATGATTTGCGGAAGTGAAGCTTATGGGAGATATGGTCATATATGGACCAAAATTCCAAATATATAGTTGCAAAATTTGTGTACATATATGTATATATAAGACATGTGTAAATTAATAGGTCGGTACTGATATTTATAATATATACATGAAGATTAATGTCTTTTTCAGATGTAGTCCTTACATACAGTTTTGAAGGTGCTATCTAATGTAGTCAATACCTCTAGTTGCACTGATACTAAAGTTGCTGACAAAATAGTGTTTTACAGTATAGTTCATAGTTCATTCGACATAAAATTTAATAAGGATCAAACATATATGCTTTGTTCTCAGATCAATATTTCTTAATGTTACACACTGAATGACAAACGTATATTTAAATCTACTAAAATTATATAAGCAATATTTATTTGCAGTAATCAATATATGATTATTTATTTAATAATTTTAAAGACTTCCCAAATAATAAAAAAAATTGTATAATTTGTAATAAATTTTATTAGTTAATTGCATATCCTGTAAATAATATAATTACATTTAAATATTGAAAATGTTTTTGATTATAAATACTAATTGAAAAGCCTTTCAAACATCACCTGATTTATAATTAATTATGTATGCAAATATATTATAAAGGGTTTTCTAAAATTAATTTTACAATAAAATAAAAGTTAATTAAAAATAAATCATAATATTTTTCATGTTGTTGACATGGTAATGGTTGTCAAATAAATCTGAGATTGTTGTATTATTTAAGAGAATAAATGTTTTTTATAAACAAGTTATAGTGGTATATTCGGCTGTGCGGAAGCTTAAATACCCTCCACCTGAACGTAATAAGAAATACAGAAACTACGCTGGCTATAGGACTAGTATATCATAATTCTGTGTTTTCTATTCAGTTTTAGTGCAAATTTTAGTAGTATTTTATATATTGTTGGAAAGACAATATTACCTGTTGGTTGTGATTCACGAATGTGATTTTATTTTAAATGTTTTGAAATTTTATCCAATTTTGACCATTAATAATTGATGTAATTACCGATTCTTACTGTAATTTACAGAGTTTGTCTGATTTTCATAATAATCTTGAGTGTAATTTAACAGTTTATAAAATGAAAAAAAAAACATTTTTCGTTATTCACCACAAGTTAAGAAACAGTGTACAAAAGAGGACAAGATATAAGGTGAGGCGTTTTTGTTTGAATTTGATCTCAATAATAATCAGGGGTGTCATAGAAACCAATATTGTCGGAATTGGTTTTAAAACCGACAAGAAAAAATGCTTTGGTGTCATAGGGCACTGCTACAGGTTCAGTGATACTAGAAATATCTCGATAGTGATACTAGAAATATCTCGATATTTATTGAGCGTGTAGCAGTGACACCAAAGCATTTTTTCTTGTCGGTTTTAAAACCAATTCCGAACATATTGGTTCCTATGACACCCCTGATTATTTACAAAAGATTTATGGGTTTCATAGTAGAAATGGACAAGTTAACTTCTAAATCCAGTATCCAGTAATTTGGTTTCTACGTATCTGAGGCTTATTTTGGTTGAATTTCATTTCAATAGCGTTATTTACAAGAGTTATATGGTTGTTTAGTACATATACTCCAAAGTGGACTTAATGCGGGAGCTATTTTCAAATATTGGCTGACTGCTACAAAATCCAGTACCATAATTGCCGTATAACCGATATAAAATGATTTCTGAAGTAAAATTACTGATCTATATAAAGTTGTTTCGATATCGATATTTATAGAAAATTTTTGTGGGCGATAAGGTTAAAAATGGACCGAAATGGACCGATTTTTGTATATATGTAAATGATCCGTGCAAAGTTTTGAGTCGGTAGCAATATTTATACGACATATATAAAGATAAAAGGCTTTTTTGGATGCGGTCTTTGTATGGGAGCTATGACCAATTAAGGGCCGACCACTATATAATTTAGTACAACAATGTATTTACCTATAAGGATTATTTATGTAAACTTTTAGTCGTTTATAGTTATAAATATCAGTTTTATATGTATTTAAATAAATTTTTGAAGTGGACTTTATGGTCAAACATGGACCGAACTAAAAAAAATTTCGTTTTGCGATTTCTTTTTGCATGAAACTTATTCCTGCTGAATTTTGTATTGGTATTCTAATTTTATAAGCATTTATGTATAATTGAGAAATATTTCGGGCAGATTTTTGTATTGGAGGCTATGAGCAATCGCAGACCAATTCCTACTATTTTCCTCACACTCTTCTCTTTTATATTAAAAACAACGTATACAAAATTTCATGGTATTATCTGCAATATATTTAAAAATATAGCAAGAAAAATGTTTAAAAATATCAATTTTTATGGAGGTTGTGTCACATTTTGGTCCATAACTCTGGTTCTAATATACAGATTTTGCTGATTTTTTTTATACCAAACTGCTTAGAAGAACTATAAGCGGATTTTTGTAAACTTTTTTGTTATCGGTTGCGTCCTTTGGACGTGAGAGTGAGACAGACAGACGGACATGGCTCAATTGACTTAGAATTTCGCAAGGACAAAGAATATACATATATACTTTGTTGGGTCTCAGATGAGTATTTCTTAATGTTACACTCGGAATTACAAACTTATATACATATACCCTCATTCTCCACTTATGGTGGTGGAGGGTATACAAATATACTGGATTGCTCTTCAATTTAAATTTAACTACAATTTTTCAAAGTTAGCCAACAAAACACTTATACATCATCTACTAACTTGTTAATCGTTTATTGATTTTGGTTTGCTGAAAACGAGAAAAAATTGCAATCAATTTTGAAATCTTTAATGTAAAACTTAGTTTTTCCATATTTTCTCTAAAATATGAGGAAAAAAGAAATCCCTAAAATATAAAAAAAACTGCAGCTCTCACATTTATGATGGAGAATGTACAAAACGCAGCGATAAAAACATGTTCAAAATATTTGTATCAACCATATACATAGTTGTACTAACAACAATACAAACCGAAAATTAAGTATTTTTTGATGTTGAAGTCACAGCTGTCAAATATGTTTTCAATGTAGATACTCGTACATACAACATACACAAACCAACAAGTAGTACGAGAATGACAAGTATTGTGTGCATTTGATTTTACTAGAAAAAAATCTACATGTGGAAAAAGGAAGATGTAAAAAATAGGATAAGTTTAAAAAATACGAATTGTTGATTTTTCTTTTATTTTTTGCTGATATTTGACGACTTGTTTATACCTTTTGAAGTACTTGCGGGAATTTTTAACACATATACTATATGTTTTAATAGATTTTTTATATTCTTTTACTGAATTTCCGCACATATTTAGAAGAAATATTTTTTCTGTAATTCTGTATTCTAACTATAAATTAAATAATACTTAGCCTAAGATTAAAGCGAAAATTCATATTCCTAAATACCTATAATTGTTGCTAAAATGAAATTCATAAAGAACTCTAATTAAAACTAACATTGAACTGCACAGAAATCTACGATTGAAACTGAAATTGAACTATATACGTTATATGATTACAGCTAAAATTTAACTTCAAAGAGATCTAAGATTGAAGCTAAAATATCACTATACAAAATTTATGATTGAAGCTTAACCCTTTATGTCGTACTGTTGCCATATGGCAACTCAGCAATTGCTGTGTGTAAAGTGAATATTTAACCCGCATTACTAACCTTAAATCATGTCGCATAGTTACTAACCATGGGTCTTATCGACCCTCAATTGTATTTTCCATTGAAATCGTCTCAACTTATAAATTGATAAAACGTATACTTCTTTTGGTAGATTTTAGTCTTTTATTGTTAAATTTTATTATATAATGGTGTGTTAAACAACTTATATATGTAAATTGAAATTAAGTTTCTATTCATTACAACATAGCTAAAAAAAAGCGAAAAAAAAGTGATCCAGCCGAATTGCGCATAAAATAAAAAAAAATTATTTAGTCGGGCTCGAGTTTATTAAATTTAATTTTCATTAAATTATTTTTACTGAAGGTAGGAATTGTTTTCCAACTTGAAAAATTTAATTTAATTTAATTTAATTTAAAATATTATTAAAATTTTTATTGATAATTTTCTTGGCTGGGATTCGAACCTGGGTTGTTGAATTTACATATGTTTCAAGAAACACCACTTTCTCTCATCAGAATTCTTTGCATTCTAACCCTCTGCACCACTTGTGGTGCCAACAGACAAACATCAATCTTTTTAACCAGTGTTACTTGGTAGTTCGAAATTTGCCGTAATTATCATTTTTTTTTATTAATTTCTATTTTCATGTTGCCTCCCTTTCTTCAGTTTTTTCGTATTCATGTCAAGACTTCGTCTCGAATTAATCTATAATTTATTTACGATATATATATATATATATATATATATATATGTATATATATAAATGTTGCCGGCAGGCACTATATGGTGTTTCATATTGTGCATAGTGAATATACAGAAATTTTAGTTTAGTTTACCACCAGGTAATGATGGCTATAAGCGACGAAGAGGACGCTCCAGAAGAAGAAGCCGGTATCACAGATGATGATTGACCTTCTCAGCTGAAATCAAATTGCAAAATAGCATTTAAAGGTGAAGAGCGCTTAGATTCTAATGCAAATTTTGGAGAAAATAATAGCAACAACGATAAAAAAACATCTGAAGATGTTTTACAGAATTCTGTTGAAAATTCGAAGGTTGAGATTTTATGCGACAGTTCTCAACAGAAAGAATCAGCAACTTGTTTAAAAAGTATTACACCCAAAACCTCGTGTATCCTTTAACAATAATAGATAAAAAAAAAAAACAAAAATGTACTTGAGTTAAAAATGATTTCGCTGCAATACTTTCAATATTTTCTAAGAGTAATTACGAAGATTGCCCCCATCTTAAACCACATTAGCAGTTTGAAAAATTTTTTCGATGACTTTTTAATTCAAAAC
Organism: Bellardia bayeri; assembly: GCA_950370525.1. Classification (NCBI taxonomy): domain Eukaryota; kingdom Metazoa; phylum Arthropoda; class Insecta; order Diptera; family Calliphoridae; genus Bellardia; species Bellardia bayeri. Next base: position 42,919,597 of record OX493266.1, on the reverse strand, counting down.
ATCGCTGACAAATCTAACGAGTATTCAGTTTTTAAAGAATATTAGGTATATTATAGATATTCTTTTAGAAACAGGCTACCAGACACATCCAAGAACCAGAGATATGTGGTCTGTCGACGATGATTTACGAAATAATCTGATCTTTGAAAGTATGGGTCGCGAGCGTTTTCAGGAAATAAGTAGTTGTCTTGAGTTTGTAGGCAATGCTCATAATGGTGGTGATAAAATGTAGAAAATTCGCCCAATTACGGACAACTTTTTTTTTAATTTTATACCATAAAGGCTTCTTGGACATAAAGTTAAATTTAACGTCAAAAAGATTGACGATTGAAGCTAAAATTGAACTATACAATTTGTATGATTGAAGCTAAAATTTTATTATACAAGATCTATGATTGAACAACAATACCTTTTATAATGCATAACTTGATCAGTTTCACAAAACTATAAAAAACCTTAAAATACAGATGATAGCTCCGATAGTATAAATAAGGGTGATTTTTTAGTAACTTTCTATTTGGCAAAACTGTTTTTGGCAGATCAGCTGTTTTCGTGTATAACGTTATTATTAAAAATGTACAGCTTGTTCTATATTTCAACCATGAATCGACTTAAAAACGAACAACGCTTGCAGATTATTGAATTTTATTTTCAAAGTACAGCGTGCATTTGTTCGATTTTATGGTCAGTTTGGGCGATCATCTTAGGCGGCTTGTGACTAAATTTAGCACCAAATTAAAACTATTGGACAGAGGAAAATATCTCTGATGTACGAACCAGTGTTGTTGATGACAGCAATTGGGGCTCTATTACACCAGTATGTAGGAAATTTAACGAAAGGATTTGGGTATTAAACCTTTTAAAATACACCTGGTGCCAGAACTAAAGACTCACGATCTACCACAACGGCTAACTATTGTTGAAAAGTTGGATAAAGATCCACTTTTTAATTGGAAAATTGTGTTTATTTCTGGTTGAATGGATACGTAAACAAGCCAAATTGTCATTTTGCAAAACAATGTCCTAGTTAAAAGACGAGTACGATGAACAGTATATTCTACGATTAAAGCTGGTCAATTGGCCGCGTAGATCGTGCGATTTAACGCCTTTAGGCTATTTTTTGTAGGGCTATGTTAAGGCATCACATCTAAAGGACAAGCCTGCAATGGTTGATGAACTTTATTTATATTAAAAAATGTATTCATGATATACCAATAAGTTGGAGAGTGTTTATGCTAAAATTGGACTCAGCATATGAACCATTTTAGGCCTGGCCGAGGTCAACATTGTCATAAAATAATCTTTAAACATTGAATTGTATACATCGTTCTATCGACTCAAATAAAGATTGCATACATATGTATGTATCTTTTACTTTTATGTGTTTTTTTAATCAAATCTGAAAGTTCTTAAAACTTACTCTTTAAGCATAGTACTCTGTTCAAAATGTCAAGTGGAATGGTGTCAAAATACATGTTAAAAAAATAAACATGAAATTTTGATGAAAAAATGTTGCAGAAGTACTACTCTGTTCATTTTGTGAAAAACATGTGAAATGTATCTGACAACATTATTTTTTCACAGCGAAATAATTAAAGTAGCAATTGTTTCACGGTGAATATTCATCCAAAAGCTCTTCTGTCGCAACAACAATATCTATTTCTTGTTGTGCTGCTGCACAAGCTGCCAGTAATATTTGTTTATTCATTTTTATTTAACTATTTCGATTCAATACTGATTTTTTAATATTTTAACTTTGATTTATTTTCGATTTAAATTCAAAAAAAAGCAAAACATATGTGTTTTGTTTACATAAGTAAAACAATGTGGCGTGCTTTCAATTAAAAAAACGGCAAATTATGTAAGTTCGCGTGATAGGCAACATTGGCTATACGTCAAATTTTCCGTATGAAATAATTAATGTTGCTCAACATTTTCCCCAAATTTGAACAGAGTACTAGGCTTTATAGTGGAAGGCCAATGTAAACAGTATGCGGCCGCGGACGGCTATCAGCTGTTCTTCTTGCCGATTAGACTTTTTGTAAGTAGGCAAATGAGCACGTCAAATGTCAAAAAATTAAATTGATTTGTTTACTACATAAATAAAAGCTTATAATAAACGTGCATATGGTGTCTAAAGTATTAAAAAATGGACAATGTGTCCTCAAACCTTTCTTGTTTTTTTTTTGCAATTATGTATGTATGTTGTTGTTGTTCCTATATTGAGTAGAATTTTTGTTGGTACAACAATTTGTAGTTTTGTATTTCTGAAATTTTTTTTTTCGTCGAGTGTGAATTGCGATACTATTAATTTTTTGTATGAATAATTTTGCAAACAAACAAAATTTTTATTCACATTGTCACAAACGCTTGACACAGACTTTACATATCCAGACCAGCTACATTAAAGGGTTTTGCAGAAATCATATATATTGTTCGTATTATGTTCATTCAACTGTCTATTTCTTCTTTTTAAAGGAAAAAAAGGATCATAATACTTGAAATGTAATAATGTATGCATTTTTTAAATGCAACCACTGCTACAGCTGTAATGTAAAATATTTTCTCTCTGTAAATATAAAATTTTGAATTTCTTTTTACTTCAGTTTTCCATTTCACATACAAAATTCTCTACATTGAAAATTAAGAAATGAGCATAAATAAGTGTACACCTAAAGCATTGTTCACTTAAAATCTAGCCATATGATGGATGTTTTTCTAAAACCTAGTATCAATTAGTTTGTTTTTTTTCAGGATTTTCTTTTTTTAGTTGCTTTTTTTAAACTGTTTTAAATACTATTAAGCCAGCATCAAATTGTGGTCGAATAGTATTCAATACATATTTATATATTAACACATGCACGTTTATGTTACAGTGTTTTATGTGAACAATGTCTTAATTTAAATTGTGTTTTGTATTTCTTTAACGAAATCACATTTTGTTAATTGTTTGTTTGAACTGTTTTGAAAATGTAGCACTTTGGTTGAAAACGAAATAATAAAAATTAATTGCATTTATTAATGTGGTTAGTAAGTAACTAGTTAATTTAATTTCAAAGGCAAAGGCTAAAGGCTTTATTAAGTACTAGTTCACTTAATCTTAACATTAACAAGTTAGAGTGCTATATTCGGCTGTGCCGAATCTTTAATACCCTCCACCTCAACGTAATAAGAAATACAGAAACTACGCTGGCTATAGGACTAGTATATCATAATTCTGTGTTTTCTATTCAGTTTTAGTGCAAATTTTAGTAGTATTTTATATATTGTTTGAAAATCACTGTGAATCACTCTCACGTTCACAGGACACAACCGAAATCAACAGACTTCACAAAAACCCGTTTATAATTCTCCTAAGCTGTTTGTCATTACAAATCAGCAAAATCGATATATTTTACACATACAGACATATAGACAGACAGACCGGCAGACAGACAGACGGACATAGCTCACTCGACTAAGAATTTCGTAAGGACCAAGAATATACATATATATTTGTTGGGTTTCAGATGAGTATTTCCCAGCGCTACACACGGCATGACAAACTTATATATATATACCCCCATTCACCACTTATGTTGTTGGAGGGTATAAAATTGAAGGAGAAATACGTTCTTTTATGTTGTTTGCTTTAATGTTTATAGACTTTATGAGTTTAGAATAGTTGATATATTATTGTAACAGAAATTCAAATGAATGATTTCAATGTTTATTAATTATGTTGTATGACTATAATTAAACTGCGTGTTTGCTATTTGTTGTATTCTGGACTATTAGTTGACAGAAGCTGTTGTTTTTGTTAAGGCTATTACTCTGGCACGATCCAAATGGAACCAGGTAAGACGGTAATCTTTATTAATGGTTGCAGTATTGAAAAATATATTTGTTTACGGTATTTTTTCCCGATGAGAAAACATTCAATCTTGATAATGCAGACGGTTTCACCAGCTATTGTAGAGACTTTCGGTAGAAACCACGATATTTCTCAACAAGAAATTTCGAAAGCGGTCCTATAATGTTTTGGGGAGCTGTTTCTGAAGACAGTATCTTTAAGTTACGGTTTCCAAACACCAAAATAACTTCTTCTAATTACGCAAAATTACCGGATGAGAAAATGGCGCTACTTTAAGAAAATTGTAATGAAAAGAAGTCAGAGTGCTATGTTCGGCTCGAATCTCCACCTAAATATAATGAAAATTACCAAACCTACACTGTTATTAGGACAGGAATAGCATTTGGGAGCTATTGCCAACTGAACTCATAGCTAAAAAAATTCGTAGTGTAATTGCCCTGGAAAATTTCTGATCGGAATGTTGGTTCGATATAGATATTTATTAGATGTTTTTGTGGGTTTATTTTTTTGGAAGTGGTCCATATGTGGGAACTATGACAAACTATGTTTCAGTATTTATAATACTCTGTACAGAAAACATTATACATACATATAAGATAATATATCATGTTGAATTTCAAGACAGATATTTCACAGATTATATTTTTATATATGTCAAAATCAAACTGTTGAATTTTGTTAATTTACGTCCATATTTGACCATATTCTCCATATATGATCCATTTCCGGAAATTTCATAAATACTAATATCTCTCTTATGTGTAAATTTATACATCCACATATATATAAAATTCTCTGCATTGAATTTTACGAAGATCGGTCCATAATTTGTCATAGCTTCAATAATAAATCCAGAAATCATACTAATATCGGTCATATGGCAGTTATATTATTTGTAGTTGTCAGTCCATAGCTCTCAAATAAATTAAGCTTCCAAGTATTATTATAACAACCATTAAACTTTGGTAAACTACGTTATTGAGATGAAATTTTACATACGAGTAAATAAGCCTTAAATACATAAAACTCACGTTGCATACTGGATTTGGTAGATATCAGTCCATAATTGGTCCATTTCCACTAAAAACACCTTGCGAATAGTGTTATTGAGATGATACCACCCTTACCTTATAAATTTGCCCTTTTTATACTCTTTTCCTTAACCCGGTGAATATTGCAAAATATTGAACACATTTTTAATTTTATAAATGATTACATTACATAAAAGGTTTTTAAGATAAATATTCAAACTCTGTAAATAATGGTAAGAATTGGCAATTACATCAATTATATAAAAAAGTAGTTAAAATTAGATAAAACTTAAAAACATTTCAAATAAAATTTTGCGCTAAAACTGAATAAGAAATACTAAATAGTGATATTACAACAGCGTTGTTTTTTTTAATTCTCATTATATTTAGGTGGAGGGTATTTAAGATACGGCTCAACGGAATACAGCACTCTAACTTGTTTAATACCAAACTTTCTTATCGACTTAGAGTTTCAAAAAGATCTCAGATGAATTTTATCAATGCTTCACATGAAAAGGCAAACGTACATATACCCCGTTTGACCACTTATCGTGAAGGAGGTTATAACAGTTTATTTTTCAACAAGAGAATGCTCATTCATATGCATGTAAGTTGTCAAACAAATGGATAGCTTTCTTCGAAAAATATTAATGTATTTGAATGGTTCGCATATTCTCCAGATCAGGACTCCATTAACAACATTTGGGGAATATTAAGCCGTCGAATTTATGCTAAAAACCGACAAAATGTAACCATATATCACCTTAAAGAAACTATTATAGATGCTTGGTGATCTATGCCTGAAGCTTTTAACCCTCCGATGATTGGTAACTTTTTAGTCGGTCGTTATGCGGTAAGGTCAGTAGAGACCTGATATGAAAATGCATTGAATTTTGCTAAAATTTATATATATTTTAATTAATTTTTATGTAGATATATTAAAATATTCTTAAATTATTATTGAAATACAAAAAACTGAGGTATATGGTTGAATTGTTAAAACAAAAATTGCAATTATAAACAAAACATATGGAATTCTTAATTGTAGTCGAATGCTCAGCACACACAGGATCTTGGCAGCACATGCAGATGTATGGAGTTTTACGTTGCTTTTCTGCTCTCTTCAATATAATCGGCATGTGAACCGATTATCACGGGATGCTACTGATGGTGTTGCAGTACTACTTCTTAATATTACCCGAAATTTCATACAAATATTTAACAAATAATTTATTGAAATTATGGTATTGTAATTAACCTTTATGCCCATCGATTCTATAGCTGAACGTATATTTGGAAAACGAGTTACTCTTGTATTCTTTCCCGCTCTTCAATGTCTGCCATCACTAACTCCTTACATAGCTGCTTCTGAAAAGAACGACGTTTGTCAGCTTCCTTGGTGGTGCCTAGTTCGTCATAAATAATAAATGATGTCAATCCAGCTATGTCCAAAATGTTGTGGAACATTGCTAGTGACCATCGTTTAGTAGCACGCTTGCATGTGTATGTTCCTAGCGTTTGATCCATTGTATCAACTCCACATTTTTTTAAATTGTAGCTCAAAACTGTCTTTGGTTTTTTCTTAGTATTAGAAGCATCCACTGTGCTCGTATAGTGTACTGTAGATAATAACAATACTGCCTTATTTTTTTAGGAACATACGAAATCAATGAAACATCTCCCTGGTAACATCCAAACAATGTTGAACATATTTCACGGGAATTGTGTTTCTGAAATTCGGAAGGTACAAATGTTTTAACCATAAGATGTTTTTTTGTCATAAGATGTATTGCCAAGTCCAACGAACTAAAAAAATTAGCAGCATAAACTGTATGGCCGCTTACTTCAAATTTCGCTACTAAACTTTTCACAACCCGCTCACCTTGTTTTATTTCCCTTTCACCACCAGGAGGCTTACCCGTGTATATTGCTCCATTCAGCGGGAAATAAATTTGAGAATCACAACGACACTATACGTTAATAGCATATTTTGCCGGTTTGGATTGTGTAAATCGTGTTCTTCCACTGTAGGGAAATAATTGTTCGTCAACCGTCATATTTGCATGCAGGGAACAAATTCAAATATATATCGTCGCTCACTAAATTGTTTTTATTTTTTTTTGTTTTTTTGCATTTCAAATATTTAAAGTAAGAAAATTGCAATGAAACTGATATCTTCCTATTAAAAGTAGCAAAAAAAAAAAAAAATCTAATTTATCAAAATGCTTACTTTGTTTTTATTTTGAATATGCATTTTAAACATTTGTTTTAAGAAAGTTAGTACATTTTTTAGTTATTCATATGAAAATTCCTACAAGGTCCCTACGGACCTTACTTCTCAACGGCGTACTAAAAGTCTTTAAAATAAAAAATAAAATACTCTGCAAATAAGAAATCTCCTGGAATTAGTATTAAAACACTAATAACACTCCAACAATAGAAATCATGAAATATGTTGCCATTCTCTCCATCCGTTTTTAAATGGCACCTTACCGCGCATCGGAGGGTTAAAATAAATCTGGTGATTAGTATGCCTGATCGAATTTTTGGTCGATTTAAAAATAGCACAACTAACATATTATTAAAGTTTAAATTTTTTGTAAATATTGGTATTTTGATTTCAGTGTATTTATGGTTATGAAACACTAATACATTTTTTGATACATTTTTAAGAGGTAAAATAAAAATTTTTATATTGTTTATTTGCTCGTTTCACATGCATGTAGGTTTAGCTGTTTAACCCTTTCTTTAACTTGCAGGATTGAGAAAAGTTTTATGTCTTTATACTTTTGTAGATAGAAAAGGAACGATTTGTGTTTAAGAATAAGTTTAACAATATAAACCAATGTTTTTAAAGATTTGGGAGAGCCACGGTTTAAACGTTTCTGGATTTCAGTAAAATCCTCAAGGTATTTGTTTCTAAACTATTTTGAATTCTTCATGAAACCGTTAGAGAAATTCATTTATATTTAGAATTTGTTTAACAAAATTTTAAATGAATTTTAAACTCTAGATTCGTTATACTTGCCGTATACTTTATATTATTTTTTTATCACTCATACGTGTTGTTGGCTGTGTGAAATATGTAAAATGCATAAAATTCAATGCAAGAAAAGAAGATTTCAATATAATAAAACTATAATACATATGATACATACTTTACATTACTAACGCTTAAATACGATGAATTGCGGGTGAGTTATTCTTAACATTTCTGCTCGTTGCCATACCTAGGAATATTTACTTTTTTTTTTGTATAAAAAATCAATCAATACAATAGTAAAAATGCATGTAATAGAAACTGGTATAGAAATAAATACTCTGCACCAACAATATTGAAAGTTTCAATGCAAGTAAGTATTTTTTGTTTATTTTATTTTAGCACACTTTTCTTTAACTCATTTTGTACCGCCGTTGCGTTTTTTCAACACCATGTTAAGATGCATAGAAAAATGGTTTAAAATGTTTGATTTGAATGATTTAGTTTGTCTTTCACTAATTTAGGGACTTTTCTATTTAAGTCACATTCAATAATGAAACTTCTGATTTTATTTATTAATATTAAAAAGTTCTAAAAACAGTCCAAAAAAATGGTTTTTTAAAAAACAACCTTATGCATATTTAAATAAAAAATTGTTTTTTTCTGCTTTTTAATTTAGCTTGAGAAAGCATTGAAAAACATTTATCAAAAAGCAACAAATGAAAATATAATACCAGTTATTCAGTATAATCCTCCAAAAATCAGTGTTGCGAAAACGCAACGATGGCTAATTGAATGCAAAACACTTTTTTCTTTTTTTCTTCTAAGCTTGCTCTTTATTCGAGAGAACTTTTTTTTCTTTCCACTGCCTTATTGCTAAAGCCGAAGGAACCAAACCACTATCACAAATAAATTTTAAAGCTGAGATAGCTACCAAATAGCTATCTGATATAGAGCCGATGCAGGATATTGAGCTTAATAAAATAGAGAACCCAAATAATTTACCTCGAAGTAATATACGTGAACATATTATTTGGAAAATTCCAGACGGAAAACGAAAGAGATGCAATAAATGTCATTCGCAAAGTGTTTATCAATGCAAAAAATATAATGTCACATTGCATCCAAAGTGCTTTGATAAATATCATAACAATTTAAATTAGATTTTCGTAATAATAAAAAACTACATTCTTAACTTAAATGCAAAAAAATGAGTTGTTTTACCTTAATTTTAACGAAAAATTAAATATAATAATTATTAATACCAAAAATGTGATTTGCATGTTACCACAAGAGGAGGAAAACTTCGATGAAAATACGTCAATAAAGGATAAGGAAAAGATCAGACAGAAGCAAATACAGGATGCTTTTTTTAAACAAGTTGGACTAAAAGTAGACTGTCCCAAGCACGGATATGGTAATTCAAACGATGGAAACACTTCTAGGAGATTTTTGTGAAAATAACGAGGCAGTAACTAGAATCACTGGAATTGACAATCACATCGTGAAAAGATTGGGAACGATCTTGGATGTTTTAAACTGCAAAGAAAATGTCAATTCTACAAAATATGGAGAATATGCGTCGAAAACTGCATCTCTTTTAGCAGAAATGTTTCCACAGAAGAAGTTGACCCCGACCGTCCATAAAATATTGGCGCATGGCAAAGATATAATTGAGTACCAGTTTTTGCCAATTGGAGAGCTTTCTGAAGAAGCACAGGACTCTCTTAACAAATTTTATAAAAAAATATAGATTGCAGAACACATTCAAAGCATCAAGGGTAAGGCAAAATGAGGACCTCGTCAACATGTTGGCAGCATCTTCCGATCCACTTATTTCTTCCCTGCGGTATGTGAAGTCACGAATAGAGTTTGAAAATAATTATAGTTTAGAAATGGTTAGTCTTTTAGATATAGCTTCTCTTACAAATTGTGATGAATATTTTACAGAAAATTGAAAAAATAAATTTAAAAAAATTTATTTATACAAACAAAAGGTCGAATATTTCAAACTTTTATTTCAAACTTTTATTAAATTTAAAAAAAAATAATTTTTTTTTAATTTGTTGGGTAATACTTTAAAACATAAAACCCTAAAGAAAAAAAATAAAAACAATCTAAAAATGTAAAAATAATTGTTTTTAGTTACCATAAAATTGATTTTTCTACTAATTTTAAATTTGATAACTCATAAGTAGGCCCCTACAAAGCGTAGCACGCTTTCCTCATTTTATAGGCTGAACAGTTATCTATCATATGCTGTTTAAACTGTTCAATTATCTTATTCTGTTTAAAAGATATGATTTTTGCAACGAAAAAACTCAAATGGCTCCACTGTGCAATGTTGCGTTTTCGCAACAGTTAACCACGCCCACCATGGCCACCCGATTTTTTTCATTTTCAGTTTCATAAGATATGAACCCACACACCAAAATTTGTAAAGAAATGTAAACGATTTCGGGTAGTGGTACAAGATGGGTTAAGAATTGTTGAAAAAATGTTAAAAAGAAGTTATTTTTTATCTACTTCATTGCACCACTTTTTTAAGTTTTTTTTTTATTGTTTTGTTTAGTTAAATTTTTATTGTACACAATCTGGCAAAAGGATACGGAATCTTGAATTATGTTTTAGTTAGAAGGTATGAAATTTTAAACGTACATACATACATACTTTCAGTTATTTTGTGTGTATATTTATTTAAAAAGAAAAATTGGTATATAACTCAGGATTTATGTTTTTCTTTGTTATTATGAAGACTGAACATTTTATGTTTTTCTCTGTTACTTAGATATGTTGATTTTAAATAGAAGTTGCATAAAATATGCAAAATGTTGTGCTGTTTCCAAGAAATATAATGGCAAAATTAGATTTAAAGTTTAACATTTTTACTAAAATAGAAATTTAAATAATAATAATAAATAATTCAATTAATATATTATGCACATGTACAATAACGATTAGCTTGAAATTTGTTTCAGTGAACATCATTTGTGGCTTCACGAAACAACTATTGACAGTACTGTGTTACCTATCGTTATAACTTTTGTTAAAATACACATTTATAAATATAATAAAGCAGTTCAACTTGTTTAGTTATTTATTAGAACATGTAATATTAAAATCATTCCCATTTTCCCACTAAAAGAACGGCTGTATAAAAAATAAATTAAAAATTTTCATATGCATTTCATATGCAATTTGTTTTGTGATTTTATGCCAAAACTAATTAAATCTATTTTATAAAATCATGATTTTTATTTATTATGAAAATGCCCAGTAGTGTTTTACAAAAATTTTACAGAATATTTTTACAATTGGTAATTTATTATTTAGTGTTGACAGTTTGGTGTTAGAAAAATGAAATAAAAGGTTTAAGGCTTATATAGGGTGATTTAAGTAGAGATACTTCTTTTTTGGCATTTCATAATGGAAAGAGCTACCCCAACACAAGGTAACTTTATTACGAAAATTCACGTTCTGTGATAAATCTGTTTCGTGCACTTCGCTCAACTTTAGGTCAACATAATCAGTCTACTGAACGTACTATTCGCAACACCATCACCGAATAAACCACGTCCAGCACGCTAAAGAAAACATAGTGGCCATAGCTGAGAGTGTATACAAAAACCGTGGAGAGACGATTTGGCCGTTATCGTGCCCTGATAACCGACTATTTGATGCCTGAAATTGAAGCTCGTGAACTCGGCGATATTTGGTTTCAGCAAGACGGTGAGCACATAATTTCACGTTTTGGGCCCGTCGATTGGCCACCAAGATCGTGTGATATCACACTGTCAGACTTTTGTCTATGGGGATATATACTGTACAGTCTAAAGTTTATGAAAACAAACCCGTTTTGATTCAGGCCTTGGAGGAAAACATCACGCGTCCATTCTCCAGTTACCAGTTGAAATACTCGAACAAGTCATCGAAAATTGGCTTCAACGGATAAGCGATCTGCGACGTATTAACCGCCAACATTTGATAGACATAATCTTCAAAAAATAAATGCCAAAGAAAATTGTTTCAAATGATAATAAACATTCCCCATTAAATTTGAATTTTCTGTGTTTTTGTTTTTTTCTTTTAAAAAGTAGGGAACCTCGAAATTGATCACGCTTTATAAAAAAATACAGTTTTAACAAAAATTCTGTTTTGATGAAAACAAATAAAAATTTAAAGAAAGTTTTTAAAAACAACCTCAGCTGTCATTTACTACAGTCACTAGCAGAACAACTTTCTATGATGAATTTATGTAATTTTTAATATTTTTTGAAATATAGCTCACACACACAATAACCTAAAATCAATGAAGCTATTTATGTATGTATGTACACACGGTTGCCAGAGTAACAGCATTGACTTTATATAAGGGGGGGGGGGGTGTAAATCATAATTTTATGTTTTTAAAATAAAAGCATTAGCTAACTGTCACAATAAATCACTAAACCAAAAAGCCAACAAATTTGTATTGAAATACAAACACAAACACACACACATGCACATCAAAGCATTAACTTTCCAACAAAAAAGCAAATTCAGTTCACTTACTCAATCAAAATCGAAATTCTAAAAATCACATATAATTTAAATTCAATTTTTATACATTCTGACAAAGTTTTTCCATTCAACCTGGAATTTTGGGGGCAGGTAATAAAGTGTGTAAGTAAATGTGTGATTTGTTCTGCTGCTCACATATCGTTGAAATCATGTTATATTTTGCGAATGTTTGAATGAAATATTGTGCTGTCGTACAAATACCTTGCGGTTTAAAGTAGTTGGTGGCGTCGGTTGCAGTAGCTCAAACAAAACTGAACCAACAACAGATTGATTTCACCAGTAAAGTATTTCTGGCTTTATTAGTTTAGAAGTTGATCTTTCAGATTTTGCCCTTCTCATATGAGTTCTAATGCACTCTACGAATATCAAACGTTGAAAGAGAAAACAAGTATTCAGCTGTGTCGAAGCTTAATAACCTCCACTTAAATGTAAAATAACCATATTAAATGTTTCTTATTCAGACTAAGCCCCAATTTTAAAGGCATTTTATATTGGGTGTATATCTTAAAATCACTAGGACCTACTCAAACAGCAATTTAAAAACGTTTGCGAGCAGCAGGATTCATTTAAAAGCAAGGAAATTAGGTGCCATATGATTTTAAGACAAGAGAACTCGAAAGACGATTATGCATGTCAGAAATGCTGCTTAAACGATATAACAAGAAAATAATTTTTGCACCAAATTATTACTTGCGATGAAAAATGGAAATGGATGATGTCCGCCCAACAAGCCGTATCAACACCAAAGCAAAATATCCATGGTGCTGAGGTAATGATAGGTATTTGGTATGACCAAAAGGGTCCTATTATGAACAGAAAAAATTTGGCTAGACTATCACTAACTGCACCGAATGTAAGACATGATACCGTACTATTCCATCTTGACAATGCTCGGTCACATGTTGCAAGCAATAGCTGTTAAGAACTACACTACAGAACTTTTCTAAATTTTGTTAGTTAAAGAAAGAATAAAACAGTTTAATAACCTAAATGTATGTGCAACGAACAACAAATCAAATATTATTTAACAATAAAAATCAATATTTTTTAATTCAGCTCTTAAAAATTTATAAAGATTACAGACTGTTTATGTAAGATGAATAACTAAACAAACGCCAAAAAATAATTGACGTTTTCTAATATTGGGCTATGTAACACGACTGTCAAATTTTTTGACGAATAACGTAACAGTTTATACACTTTTTTGGTTTGTGTATCGCGTTTTTAAATGTCAAACAAACGAAAGCAAGACGAATAAAATATTTGATCAATTTCGAGGTTCTCACTTTTTTAACCTTTGTCCGGCGGAAGAGGTACAATTGTACTTTTTCGTTTTTAAATTGCAATAACTTTTTTTTTTTGTTAATACTAGATATCTAAAATTTTCTGACATCTCTAAACTTTTATTACGGATTACATATTTGAAATTTAAAAAAAAGATTTTGATTATATCATACCGAGATATGTCTTTTTTGACTTGATATCCCTAAAAGGCTGAAGGGGTACAATTGTACCTTCATATAAGTCGTAAGAAAAAAACAAGAAAATAAAGCAGAGTTATTTTTATTAGTTTTATTTGAAAAGAACAAACGAATACACACGATATGACCAAATATTTAGGAAATAACAATATATTTTTATGGTGTTTCCTTGCATGAAAAACATGTGTTACTTTGAATAGAGTGTTCATCGCACACATGTTTCAAGCAGATTGCACACGCCTTTCTAGTCTTAAGTTGTTTTCGTGTCTCACATTGACAAACATAACATCTTCAAATCACCGTTGATGCTCCTCGTCTACCAAATGGTACTTTGGACTTTGTGCTGCCACTATAGGTCGTCCAAGTACCATTTCTATAGCACTTCGAATAAAATATTTACCTGTTATAAGTTTGTTGCCACTACGGTCATTGACTGATTGCATACATAGGTGTTTTGAAAGATCTTTCAAGAACTTTCGTCGTTGATCTTTTGATATACTGTTTGGGTGGTGGCTTCTATATAATATATAGGAGGCCAAAGCAGCAACGTCAACCATGTTATAAAATAATGCTGGAGGGCAGCGCTTTGTTCGTCGTTTTACGGTGTATTCGCCTAACATTTTGTCTATGACATCTACTCCAAATTTTGTTTTATTATAATATTTTATAATTTCTGGCTTAGCAGCATCCGTGTTTTCTACTTCTCCTGTCATGTGCATAGTTGATAGTAGTATCACCGATTTCTTCTTTTTTGGCACGTTTGTGCCAAGATTGTGGTATCACTGTTATAAGCAAAGTTATTGGAGTTGATAGGCCTTTCCTTTGCTGGCTGCATATTGCTGGCTAAACATTTTTTATTTTTTCTTACTGTACCAACTAAACTCATGTTCCAAGAACTTAAGACCTTGCCCAATTGTAAGGATGTGAAAAAATTATTTTTAAAAAGTAAATGTCAAAGTTTGTTATTTCGTACAATAATGAAGACTCCCACAACCAGTTCTATCTATATTTTAAGTGTATCACACTATAGCAATAGTGGGAAAAAATGATATTTTCTATCACATGTGCTTGGTTACAAAATTCTGCTTACGCTACGTTGACACACGTACACTATAAGCAAACTTATATGTTTTACTAAAATGAGCATTTGTTTCTTATTTTATTGTGATCTCAAAGATCAAACTTAAATAAGTTGCTGGTTAGAACCTGCGCAATTTTTAAAAAGTTTATGATTTTCTCTCTTGATACACAAAGATCGCTGCTGCTTAACCAAAAAATATAAAACTCATAGTATGTGGTTGCCCACCTCTGCCCTATAGAAATATATTTTAACTGATTAAATTTTCTGGCAAAATGATAAATCACTAAAAAGGTATTTCAAAAAAATGTTCTTTAGTGTGGCAAGGTATTATGTGAACAATGCTTAAACTAAACATAACTTACCACTATTTCAATCGTAGGGTATGCTATTTCAAAATTGCTTATTTCCCTGCCATCAACATCATCATTTTATTGGAAGGTAATAAATTATAATTTTACTTTTGTTGCCTGTATGAAAACGTTAAAGCGCAAAAAGAAAATAAAAAACAAAACATAAACTCTATTCTTCTACCACATGTATGT
Organism: Bellardia bayeri; assembly: GCA_950370525.1. Lineage (NCBI taxonomy): Eukaryota > Metazoa > Arthropoda > Insecta > Diptera > Calliphoridae > Bellardia > Bellardia bayeri. The sequence continues at coordinate 42,904,069 of OX493266.1, read as the reverse complement.
GTAGAACAAGTACAAATGTTTGAGGGAAAACATACCACTAAACTGTTTCAAACAATATTGGCTGTATATGGTTCACCAGGTTCACCAATACCTTGACATTATTACTTATACAAATACACAACAGTGTTGGTAAATATAAGCAGAACCGCTTTTTCATTTTCAATAATGCAAAGAAGAACAAGTAAGAGTTTATATTTGGCTGAGCCGAATCTTATATACCCAAAATCAAATGACCTATTATGGGGCGTACGTCATAAAATATAAAATACATATGTAGGGGCTATTTATGTGGAATTCCAACTTGATAGTGATTTTTAAAAGAGATTTGTATGCATCTAAGTAATTTTTAGAAGTGGACTTTATATGTTAGCTACGGTTAAATATGGACCGATTGTCATTAAATTTGATCCGCAATTTTTCAAAGTATGTACCGATAACAACAAAGATTTGAGATTTAACTTAGGATGAAACTTGTTTTTGAAAAATTTTGTAATAATACGGCTTTTCTAGAGACATTTATACACCACTTAATAATATTCCGGGCACACATCTGTATGTGGCTATAAGAAATCGTATGCCGAATCCTATTCCTATTTTTAACAGGACTTGTGTGGCTATAATAAAAATAAAGTGTTAAAATATCAGAGTATTATCTACATTATATTTGAAGAAAATTGCAAAAAATATCTAAAAAATATTGAGCTTTTTTAAAACATTGTCTATAACTCGGATCCTACTTGACCGATTTTGCCCATTTTCAATACCAAACATTACGGTGAATCAAAGTTCATAGTTCTATTTTTTTTTAGAAGCTCTATATTGCCAGACGAGCAAACCTAATATACACTCATCATTTTGTTGGTAAGTATAACAAGGAATAACTTCTGATTGCTTTCCATTTAATTAAAAAACTAATTCTAGAAACATATACATACATACATATGTATGTATGTATAAAGAATATTTACAATAACCTTCAATTGGCCAACAACTGTTTGCTGCTTACTTTAAAGGGCAGCAGCTGAAATCAAAAGTAAAATTGATTACAATTGACGTCTAGCCTTGACATGGAAATACAAGTTTTTCTTATAGAGTAGAAACCACCAATGTTCATTTACTTTTTGATTTATAAACATTTATTGTGGCTGTCATATTTAAAAATACATTTGCTGTTATTTTCTGCTTTTAAAATGTTAGATTTAAATGTTTATGTTAAAAAACTTTTAAAACATAATAGATAAAGGGGATTTACACAAGTGCCAGAGAAATGTTATGATATTAAACATGTAAAAGTTAATGCTTATTATGTATTATGTTTTGTATCGCCAAAGAAGTTGAAAGAAGGTTTTGACTGTAATTTGTATGTATTTGAGTCATATGGTGAATTTCATCTCAATAACGCTATATTTTAGACTTTTTTGGGTATTCCAATTATTCTAGCATATTGACCTTATATGGGAGATATGACCAATTATGGACTCACCCTCACAAAAGACAATAGTACAATTTTTACTTACATATATAGAAGTTATAAAATTTCGGTTTGATATTGATATGTACTCGTATAAGATATTTACTTATGTTAATGTGTTTTTCAGAGGTGGTCCCATATAGGAGCTATTACCAATTATCTGTCGATCACCACAAAGACTTATATAATACATACATACATATATGCGCATTATTTATGTCGAATTTCTACTTGATAGTGATTTTTATATGCGACTTGTACGCATTTAAGTTATTTTCGGAAATGAACTTTATAATAGGGCTATGGTCAACGGGAATTACCCGTAAATTGTTGGTATCTACAATTGCTCTGACCAGTAAATTTGCTTGAATTCACAAGAAGAGAATTTCCATAAATTTTTGATAAGAACATATTTTGCAAATTTTTAAATTTAACAAAAAAAAAAAAGGGAATAAAATCGTGTAAAAAAATGTAAAATTTTTTTATTTTCAAACCGTGTTAAACCAAAACCGTGTAAACACAAAATTACGTGTATACGATATTTAGTTGTTAGGCTTATAGTTAGAGTTTTATATTGAAGAAGTCCCTCATAAATATCTATTTTCTAATAAACTAAATAACTTTTAAAATTTAACACATTCATGGGAATATCCGTTTTGGTTAAAATATTGCAAATTTATAGTTATAAGCATACCATATGTTGCCACGATTTTTTTTGTTTCCTATATACATACATACTATAAATATATTTTACATAATTAAATTTATTTTATATAGATATGTAAATTGTGGTTTTTGTGGTCAATATCAAACATGTACCAAGCACAATTTTACCCTTGTTGTTGCAGCCATTTTTATACCCTCCACCACAATATATGGTGAATGAGGGTATATGTATTCCGTGTGTAATATTGAGAAATATTCATTGATTGGGCTATGTCCGTCTGTCTGTCTGTCTATCCGTCTGTCTGTCTGTATGTGTAAAAAACTCTCACGTCTTGCAATTTTTTTTTGTAAATGTATTGCAGATATTGCCACGAAATTTTCTACACGTTATTTTTACGATAAAAGAATAAAGTGTGAGGCAAATAGTAAGAATCGGTCCATTATTTTTCATAACCCCCATACAAATATCTTACTGAAATATGGCTTAATTATACATAAATGGCTATAAAATTGGAATTTTAATACAAAATTAAACAAAAATAAGTTTCATGTAAAACGAAATCGCAGAACAAAATTTTGTTTTCTTCGGTCCATGTTTGACCATAGACCGCATATAAAGTCCACTTCCAAAATTCACTTAAATACGTAAAAAACTGATTTAAACAATGTTAAACGGCTAAAATTTTACATAAATACTCTTTATAGGCAGATAAATTATTGTACTAAATTTTATGGTGGTCGGCCCATAATTAGTCATAGGCCCACATCCGAAAAACTGATTTATTCTTAAATATATCTTATAAATATCGGTATAGACTCGAAACTTTCAATGAAGCACTCTTCCAAAAATCACTTCAACACTCATAAATCTCGTATAAATAACGATACCGATCCAAAATTTTACACGCAGCATTTATATCCTCCAAGAATTCCAAACTGATGTAGTATCCTTCAGTCTGAAATATCAGCTATAAAACGAGCGGCTAATTGGATCAGTTATTACAGAATATCGGGAAGAGCTATACGTATATACACTGAGAGTCAAGCTTCAATAAAGTCTGTGACAGGTGTACATACTACATCAATCCTGGTCTAGGAATGCCGGACATCCTTAAACAGGATGGCGAGACATTCAACAGTCACACTCATATGCGTGTGCGGACATGGAGCCATAATAGATAATTGTATCGCCGATGACTTGGCAAAGAAAGGTGCCATGTTATTTTTCACTCTTCTCACACTTTACACATCCTTTCACTGTCCTTCGTATTCTTCTATTCTATCTCTTTCTTCACGTATCTTCTTCTTTTCTATCCAAATCAGGTAACATAAAGGACCAGCAATATGTACCTAAGTGGGCCGTACTACACGGTCACCTGCTAACCTAACCCTAACCATACCACTGAGATGTAATTTTAACAGGCATACAGCCATCGAAAATTTTAAAGGAGTTTTAAAACTCGAAATCGCTGACGTGATTAACGAAGTAGGCCTGGTTCAAAAACATTCAATCGGTTTTAGTTTTTGTGGATAAATGTAATAAGTTAATAAGATAAAATTTATATTTTAATTATTAGCGTTAGAATTAGATGCTCTTACCTTTAAATAAATTTAATTTTTTTTTTTTAATGCCTATATATATTTGCGTTACTTTATTTGGAAAGGGAACAGTTGAAGAAGTAAAGGTGCTGAAAGAAGAAAACTTTTTTATATCACAACTCTTCAATTATATTTGTTTTTAGTGCAGAATTGCAGCGCCTCTTGTGGTGAGTAGGCGCATTAATGTTAAATCTTAATTTTATAGCCTTTCTTTAAATATTTTACTTCGTTGGCGTTTGAGTGCCGAAGGAGGGCGCTGTGATAAATATTAGTTATGATAGATAGAAGAAAACTAATAATTATCAGAAACTGACGTTGTTTGAGTGACAGCGGCTGGGAATCGAACCCGGGCTACAAATACCACCTCATGCTTAATGATCAAATGCGCTAACCAATTAAGCTACAGCACCCTCAAATTAATTGATAAAACCAATTTATCAAACCAAAGATTAAGCAACACAATTAATTTGTTTATTTGCCATAATCACTGCTATATAATCAGTTAATAGAAGAACGATGATTGTATCCAGTATTAGTTTACCTTATTATACTTATTAGCGTTTATGATTAACGAAATCCAGCTGCTTATAAATTTATGATTGATTATGACAACAGAAAATTAAAAAGCCTTCATATATATATGTAGCTGTTGTTTGTTGGTTTTTTGTGTCTATAGACATTAATTAGCTTGTAGCAAAGGCAGCAGAAATCTCACATAATGTAAATATTTATTTGACAAATATCCACATAGACTAATGTAAAAATAATAAGTAAATATTAGCACATAAATATATTTTGTAATTAAGTGTATACATACAACAATATTGAATATTTGAATATAAATGTCGCTTTGTTTATTATTATTATGGGTACTAGAACCAGCCATCATCATCATCGCCAGCGGCACTACAAAAACCAAACTTTTATCGATAACCACAACTTAATAAATGAGCAAATAGTTGTAAATAATGGTTAACCATACCGCTCAAATTCATACGATTCCATTAACACTATACTATCAACAATAATACCAACAACAATATCAGCAACAAGGTTAAAAAAGCCTAAGTTTGTACTTTATTCTTAGATAATAAACGACTTTGAAAGTACTCTATATCAACATAAGGAAAACTATTTTTGAATATGTTTTTCACACATATTTGTATATTCTTCAGATAAAGATAAAAACTTATGTGTCAGAAATGCTTTCAGATTGGTACTTGTTTAAGTAGTGCTCCAAGCCCGTCTATATTTACAAAAATGGAATGGAAATTGTGGAGGCACCCAGATAACTTACATAACTAAACACAAAATTTAATCAGACGAAATCGGACGAAGAGAAGAGTGTATGATAGTTTTCAAACATATCGCACAATTTAATATCTGAAAGCTGAATGCTTGTATAAAATGTAACAACTGCCTTATTGTGGATGATGAAACTTATATAAAACAAGTAAGAAAGTACAGTCGGTCATGATCGACCATATAATACCCTACACCCAGTAAATGTGTAAAACCAGTTTGTACACTATATTGAAGCTATGACCTATTATGGACCGATCATATCAAAATTGAGTGACGTGCATATAAATATATTTTTTTTTTTTGCTAATTTTTATATATGTTCTGACTAGTTATGTACCGACCGCTTTAGAAATAGATGTCATGATTTCTGTATATATGAAATTTATTTATGTATATACATTAGGGAGAAAAATTAAGGTATCGCTGTTCCCGACTAATATGAAAATTTGATTAATTTTAAGACTACGTTTCTCAATTTTTTTGTCCTGGGGTCAATATTTGGTGAGCTGGATCAAAGGATAAAAAGGTCCTTTTTAGAGGTTTTTTAATTTTTTTCACATTTCCCCCTAGGAACCTATATGTAAATTTGGTATCATATGAAAGGTCTTTAAGAGGTGCATTTAATGGGTTACCAAAAATTAAAACAAATTGTTTTTAAATTCAAAAATTATGAAAATTTCAGACAAAACTTTAGTGTTTTTTTATTTTTTTCATAGAATTTACTTAAATAAATAGTTGAAATTTCTTGATTATAAACATCATGCAATTTAACCCAAATGGTTTTTCATATGATACCAAATTTACATATAGTTCTCTTGAATAATGTTTTAACAACATAAAGTTTTTAATTCCTATAAAAAACAACACTTTCAATTTTTAAATTATTATTTTTTTATTTTATTGAACTTTTTTCAACTGGTTCTTTTAACAAATTTCTTAAGACTGAATCACTTAAACAATAATTGAACATAAAATATAAGTAGAATTTACATTAGTGATAATCGTATGATTTAACGGTAAAAAGGAATAATTGATAATTATTAGTTAGAAGAAATGCATGATGAACTTAAGTAAAAGTAATTAAAAGGAAATTATTAAGAGTAAATTATAAGAAAGAGAGTATGTAATATATAAAGAAAAATAGGGCTATTCGCAGAATACATAACTCTTGGGGGAAATGTGAAAAAAAATCAAAAAACCTCTAAAAAGGACCTTTTTATCCTTTGATCCAGCTCACCAAATATTGACCCCAGGACAAAAAAATGGAGAAACGTAGTCTTAAAATGAATCAAATTTTCATATTAGTCGGAAACATCCGCAATTTTTTTTTGGGGCCACCCTAATATACATATGTTGAATTTTATTTCGATACCAATATTTTTAAGAGATTTATGGTGGTTAAAGTGATTATCGAGTGTAGGAATTATATGGAAGTTTTGACTAATTATGGACCGGTAATCATAAAATTTGGGCAGAATGATATATTACATATATTTCTGTTGGATATTATTTTATTATCAATGGACCTTCTATGGTACCTGTTGTCAATTATGGACCGATCTGCAAAAATTTGTAGATGTGATTAGGTGTACGTGAACAACTTATTTGTAGTGAAATTTGTTTGGATACGTGCATAAATCAAATAGTTCTGACCGATAAAGACCTTTTCCGTTAGGACATTTTTATGGGAGTAGGTGTAATAATGTACTGCTTTCAACCAGTCTTTGGGCCGAAAATATATAATGTACCGATTGTTATGGAAATATATTCAAAATTGTGACCTGTACCCTGCTAAAAAGGTTCAGTTGTGCAACCAGCCAGCCAGCCGGACGGACGGATTCCGTTTAATCGACTCAAGAAGTGATTTTGGGTGCTACAAACATCAGCACAAATCTTATATATACGGTATGAATAGCTGGAAGCAGCTATCGAAATAAAAATCTCCAATTAAACAATAGTAAACTATTGCCACAGGAAAGTTATAGTGGAGAGCTGCTGTAGTTCTTTACAGTAAAATTTAGTTAAGGTGGACATAAAAAATGTGTAACAGCTAATTCGAGCCATTAAAAAAAACGTCTAAATGGAAGTCTTGATACATAAATGGTGGAGACCATCAACCAAATTTGTGGATGCCTGATAGATTTGATAATAGTGTGCTAGATTACCTATCTGAGGAATGTGAGTCTGAGTCTAAGATAAGCGTGAATGTTGCCAAGAAGAGATCGTCATGTCAGAAACCGTCAGTAATATGAATGGAACAATACTGGACAAGCAAATAATGAAAGGGCATATGGTGGCTGAAGCTGTATGCTGTATGTACATTAATCACATTTAACATTAATTCAAAATATATCCATGCTTGATCAAACTCAACCATAAGCGCAACCGTGTGACCGCTTCAAAGAAGTGATTCAACCACAATTTAAAGCAGTTCGGGTTTTTGTTTTGAAATTCTTAAACTGCTTTATGAAACTAGGTCCTAATATTATAGTTTCAAACACAACCGAATATACTCGTAGAAGAACTACACCACTTCCAGTTGTATTTCCTAACTTTTTCATTGTGTTTCAGATGTTTCTAATTATATGTATATCAGAAATTTCTAAAAAAATGTTTAGAATTTTTTAATTGCATTTCAGAATAATCCAATTATATTTCACAAACTTATTGAATTTCAGATATTTCCATTTATATTTCCGAAATATATTTTTATTTTTCAGAATTTTCTAATTGTATTTCAAAACTTTCTAATTGTATTTCAGAAATTTCCAATTGTATTTCAGAATTTTCTAATTGCACACAACCGAAATCAAAAAAGATTACAAAAAACAATTTATGGTTCTGGTAAGTAGTTTGGTATTGGAAATCAGCGAAATTGCTGTAGTAGAACAAGAGTTATGGATCAAAATGTAAGACAACCTCCATAAAAAGTTGATATTTTTAAGTATTTTTCTTCCAATCTTTTAAATATATTGCAGACATTCCCATGAAAATTTGTATACGTTATTTTTATGATAAAAAAAAACAGTTTGAGGAAAATAGTAAGAATAGGTTCATAATTTATCATAGCCCCCACACAAATCTTCCTGAATTTTTTTTTAGTTCAGTCCATGTTTGATTATAGATGCGGTCCATAAAGTCCACTTTCAAAATTTACCTAAATACATATAGAACTGATCTGAATAATGTTAAACGGCTAAAAATTTAACATAAATAAATTGTTGTACTACATTTTATGATGGTCGGCCCATAATTATTTGTTCATAGCTCCCATATAAGCACCATATCCGAATAAGCCATTTATCTTTATATATATCGTATAAATGTTGCTACCGACTCAAAACCTTGCACAGATAATTAAAATATATACAGAATTCATCCCACAAAATTTTGTGAATTTCGGTCTATTTTTAACCGTATCACTTTAATCACTTTAATACTCATAAATCTCTTATAAATTACGGTACCAATCTAAAATTTTACACGGATCATTTACATACATGCGAAAATCAAATTGCCGGATTTTGAGAATATCGGTTCATATTTGACTATGTCCTCCATATAAGGTCTACTTCCGAAACCTACGTTAATACTAATATACAAAGTGGCGCAAAAGTAAACTTCCAATCAGGCGATCTTGCTGGCCAGTGCAAATCGCCAACACGAAATATTAGGCGACGGGAAATGCATCCTTCAGCATATCGTTTGTGACGCGTGCAGTATGCCGCTGCACCGTCCTGCTAGAACCACATGTTTTCCAAGCCCAATTTATCAAGTTGCGCAAAATTTATAGCATTTTCTGATAGGAGGATTACTTTTGCGCCACCTTGTATATCTTAAATATACCGTTATTATGATGACATTCGACGCAAAATGCTTATGCTTATGCTTAAAAATCACTGTTCGAAAATTTAAGAAGATCGGCCCATATCGACAAAAATGTCGATATCGAACCAACTTTTATATAGATCAGTAATTTTAATCCAGGCATCATACTAATATCGGTTATACTGCAATTATTCTACTGGATCTTGTAGCTGTAGGTCAATAATAGCTACCGAATTAAGTCCACTTCCGAGCATATTAAACAACCATACAACTCTTGACAATAACATTATTGAGATGAAATTCAACCAACATAAGCCTCAAGTACGTAGAAACCTCATTAGTGGATTCTGGATTTAGAAGATATCAGTCCATAACTGCTTCACTTCTACTATGCCACCCACAAATCTTTTGTAAACAATATTATTGAGATCATCTTATCCATTTTTATACTCTGTTTCTAAACTTGTTGGGAATATAGAAAATGTTCTTTTCATTTTATAAATTGTTAAATTACACTCAAGATTATTATGAAAATCAGACAAACTCTGTAATTAATTAGGACTTGGAAATTTATCAATTATAAATGGTCAGAATTAGATAAAATTTAAAAACATTTACAATAAATTATGTTGTTTGTAAAATTTTCTGTTAAACAATATCTAAAATACAAATAACATTTGCAATAAGACTTAATAGAAAACACAGAATAAGAATATTCTAGTCCCATACCCAGTATAGTTTTTCTATTTCTTAGTACGTATTTAAGAATATAGCACTCTAACTTGATTTGTATAGCTTTAAATCGAAAACAATTGACGAAAAACATTTTTGGCCTTTTTTATTATTAATATTTTAATAATTGTTCAGGCTTAAAAAAATATTTTTCGTCAATTGTTTTTGATTTAAAAAAAACTTGTATAATATTTGTAATTTAATTGCATGTAGTAAACGCTTTTTGCAAATTATCAAATATAAATACAGATTGATCATGGACAATGAAGATTGCTCATGACGCCTTTGGCAGGATAGAAAATGCATTCCAAATTACCAATTGTTCCAGTACTTAACAATAGTATTCTTGATTATTCGAACTATTAGCCTGAATAAAAAACTTTTGTCTTAAAAAGATAAATCAATTAAATTAAAAAAAAATTTTCACAAAGAAGCTATACAAAGACGTAGCGAAATATTGAAAATAAAAATTTTAATTTTTTTTTTTAAAAAGACCTTAAGCTTGAACAATTACTAAAATATTTCTTCCTCTGTTTTAAAATAAAAACAAAACATGTACAAGACACAAAATATGTAGTACTAATTTGTACTCCACTGTACAACCAAACTTTTTAAGACTTGGTTTAAGCAAAGCAAAGTCCAGATTATAGTGTGTATTTCATAATTTACAGGTTTAGGACCTTTTAGACACTTTTAGGAAGTACTAAAGAAGAAAATAGCAGGATATAAAGCCAAGGTCAAAAGTTATGTGTGGGAAAAACTCAAGAATGAATGGAATTCCATATCTCAGAAAATATGTTTTAAACTTGTGGCATCGATAAATTGAATGTGTGAAGAAGTGTCAAAAATGGATGATAGGTTCAACTTTTCAACAACACTAGATATGTGAAGAATAAAGGAAGATTGGTAGTTCTTATTTTTTATTATTTCCCAACATCTTGTGAATAAAATCAAATATTTTGCTGATTAAGTGGGTCTGTAATGTTAATTTAACATATGCCATATAAAACAGAATAATTATTATATTTTGCAACATTATAGTTACGTTTGTTACCCGAGTAGTTTACAAATTAGTTTAGAACTGTTAAAAGGATGGACAGTGTAAAATCAATTACTCTATCTAAAATTAAATATAACATTATATAGTTATATATATATGTATATTACTTAAAGGCTTGAAACTATTTTCCTAGCTTACACCCTTATATTAAAGCTAATTTTCAGCAATCTCCATATTTTTAAATAATGGAACTAAATAATGCTTTGCCTATACTAATATGTAGGGTAACTAGAAAAAGACCACCTAAAGCGACCAAACCTTTTTTGTGTGTTTCTTTTACCGAATATTTAAACAAAATAAATGTATGTATGTATAAAGATATTGGTGACATCACAATGTATAGACACTAAAAGTCTTTAAGACTCTCCTTGAAGGAGACGAGTGTTTTTTCATTCAACTTTATAATGTGTACGTGTTTATGTGCGTGATAATCGATTATTATCATTAGGTATAATGAATTTGTTGGGTAAAAACGTAAATGTTTCAAATTTGAAAATAAAAAAGAACATCAAAGTCTATTAGCCACAAAATGAAATGGGGCTAGATGAGAATATAAATGAAAAAACTATTTAGATGGCGATTTTGTTGTATGTAGCCAGGACATTAAATGAGCTTAAAATTACATGCAAAAGTTACACACTCAGTCATATCTATGTCACCTACTTAGGGTTTAACATGACAGTGGTTATTTTGTCTTTGACCACAAAGCAATAGAGAGAGAAACCATATTCAATTCCACACAAAAACAATGTCAAGTTGTTGTGCGATAAGATAATATTGAGTTTATTCAAGGATATAAGTTTTGTTAGTTTTTTTTTTTTTTGTGTTTGGTTCTATAAAGTCTTGTAGTTTGTATGTGTTTAAACCATTATCTTTTTTGTGCTCTTCTTTAGCTATGAGTAGAGAAGTTTGTTGTTTTTGAAATGTTTATTAGCCTTAACATTTGGTTTTCATTTCATTTCTATTTTTTTTTTCTTTTGTATATATTTTCATGTTGATTTTTCATGTGTATTTTTTGGAGTTTTACTTGAATTGTTTTAAACATTTTTTCTAGTAAATGTTTTCTTGATCATTCTTTAACAATGTTTAAGAATTGGAAAGCGATAGGTTATGGTTTGACATATTGATTTAAATAGGTTGATGTTAGCTTTACTAGTTTGTTATTGCACATTTCATACATGATTTTTATATTGTTTAAGGCATTTGTATATTGAGTAGTATGAAATTTCTTTAGTTTGTACATAGAACATTTTTTGTCACAAATTTTTATTTTCTTTACATAAAAAAAAGTTTTTTATTAACATTGTAAAATTCTATTTAGTTATATATAAATTTGGGTTATTCTTAATTAGCTGCTGCCCGAACAATAGCTCACTTGAGTAAAAATATGCTAACCTTTTTGCAAATTTCACAACATTGTGAATAGAACTATTTTATAACAGTTAGTTTGAGTAATTTATTTATTTATTTATTTATTTTGAAAAACAAAATATAAATCACTATTTTGATTATTGATTATATGAACAAGTTATTTTGGGTCTCTGTATAGGAGTAATAACACTGAATAAAGAGGCAGTCTATAAGTTTAGTCTTTCACCAAAGTTTGTAGTGTAAAGTACGAGTGATACACAAATATACACAAATATACATGTGCCAAATTGATAAACAATATTTATTTATCAGACATTTAATTACAGCTTTCAAGAGGTAATAATTGGCGGACCTTTTAATTATAAGGCATCTAACCAGCAGTGAGTAGTTAAGCCCTTGACTACCAATTACACGCCATACTAGAATGATTTTGCAATTCGGCTGAAAGTCTTTATGGATGAAAAATACAGCATCTATTTCCCGCTGGGCTCTTGTCAGTGCGTGTGGTCAACAGACACACGAGCGATACGAACATCACTCTTAATGGCATATGTTAAGCGCCCTGGGTCTCATGCATTATTTTTTTGTAAAGTCATAAAAATTACAATTAATATAAATAACGGGTGGTTAAATTTCAAGGGCCGATGTTGATTTTGAATAAAACACAAACTATTTAGGAAATTATTGTAATTTTATTTTATTATGATATATTGGTATTACTCAATTATGTATGGAACAAAATATCGGCCAAATGGGCGCCGCGACCACGGCGGCACACCTCCATCCGATGGTCCAAATTTTCGATGACCCTGAGGCATAATGGAGGTTCTATGCCGTTAATGTGCCGAATTATCTCATCCTTTAGCTCTTGAATTGTTGCTGGCTTATTGACGTACACCTTTTCTTTCAAATAACCCCAAAGAAAAAAGGCCAACGGTGTCAATCACATGATCTTGGCGGCCAATTGACATCGCCATTACGTGAGATAACACGGCCATTGAATTTGTTGCGCAAAAGAGCCATTGTTTCGTTAGCTGTGTGGCAAGTGGCACCGTCCTGCTGAAACCACATATCTTCCACATCCATATCTTCCAATTCGGGCCATTTAAAGTTCGTTATCATCTCACGATAGCGAACACCATTCACAGTAACTGCCTGACCGGCTTCATTTTGGAAAAGATACGGCCCGATGATGCCGCCAGCCCATAAACCGCACCAAACAGTCATTCTTTGTGGGTGCATTGGTTCACTCTTGGATTCTCATTCGCCCAAATGCGGCAATTCTGTTTATTGACGAATCCACTGAGGTGAAAATGTGCCTCATCACTGAAGATGATTTTCTTCGAAAATTGATCATCCACTGTTGCCATTTCTTGCCACCATTCTGCCCATTCACGACGTTTGGAATGGTCAAGAGGCTTTAGTTATTGAGCCAATTGCACCTTGTAAGCGTGTAAATTCAAGTCTTTATGCATAATGTTCATTAACAACGAGCGTGAGAGGTGCAATTGTTGGGCACGACGACGAGTTGAGGTGGACGGCTCTTCAGCCACACTATCGCGAACAGCAGCAATATTTTCTGCAGTACGAGCTGTACGAGCATGCACTGGTGTTCTCAAATCTTCTACAGACCCGGTTTGCTCGAATTTTTCCACGATTTTTGCGATTGTACGCATATTTGGACGATCGAATTGACCAAAAAAATCACGAAGTGCACGTTATGCATTTTGATTTGAACGCCCATTTTCATAATAAGTCTGGATAACTTTAACACGTTATTGGATTGTGTATCTCTCCATGGTTCAAATTGAGTAAGTCTGAAATAGAGAAATGTCAAATAAAATTCGGAAAAAAGCTTGGCATTTAGATGTGGTTCACATTCAACATCGGCCCTTACAATTTAACCATCCTTTATGTATGTTCAAATATGTCTGAACAATTATACCTAATGGAAGCTAAGGCCAAGCTTTAATAATTAAAGCTTTATAAATATACATAGATTTAAGCTTTATTAAATACCTTTGTAAAATCAGACTGTATAAAGACCTATAATGGAAGCGCCTGTATATGACTTTATAAAACCTTAGATTTGAGCTAAACTACGACTAAAACTGAGCAAAATTGATCAATTAGATAATATTACAACTTAAGATTGAAACTAATCTATATGTGAAGCTAAATTAAAGCCGTAAAAACACCTATAATTGAAATGATGAAACATAAGGGACAGAAGACTTTATAAAACTGCCAATTTGAGCTAAACCAAGACTATATACTATATAAATACATATATATGTATATAAAGACCATAGTTAGCCAAAATTTATAAAACCACCTAAGATGGAAGTAAAGAAAAATACTAAGAATTTTTAATGACCTACAGATTGAAGTTACAGTTGCTATGAAAAATATTAGAATTAAATTTAACTGAGCACTTACAATACCCCTATGATTTAACCCTTAAGCAAACACCAAAATGTGTTAGCATAAGCGAACCCCAGGTCCTAGCTGGGACTTTTTATATTCAGGCATGTGATGGAAATCGAAATCGAAAACGAATCAGTTTTGGAAATACATTTTAATGCATTTATAATCTAAATTTTAAAAGTTTTGTTTTAAGATTCTCTTTAGTAGCCCAATATCTTTATATTTTATGTGATAAAAGTTTTTCAATATAGAAATATTACGAAAAAATAGACTTCTAAAATTAATTCGTCTTCGTTTTCGATTTCCATCACATGCCTGATTATATTTTTATTAATTTAAAATAAAAATCTTATATTTTATTATCTAACTCGATCCCAATATCAGAAGCATCGTCTTCATTTCCATCAAACTCATTCTGAATTTCGATTTCTATATCATTGACAATTGCCTCTGCCAATCTATCATAATAGCTAGGGTCAGATTTTGAAACTGTTTCAAAGATTTTGTCTACTTTAGAACTCATTGTAACACTATACACTTGTTGACTGCCAACACAATAATAAAAAACTAATTTCTGAAGCGTACCAGAACCTTGATTCTTCTTTTTATACAAAACACAAAATATATTGTTATAAATTGATCTAATCTCTTTGTCTTTTATTTCGATTTTATTTGCTGCATTCTCTACATAATAGTGTAGTTCCTGGCTGTGCCCTGGTGTTTCAAACATGTTGAGAGTAATTACCAAGCCACAAATAAAAAATTTCTTGTTTTTTTAATTTTTTTTGTATACAAGTGCCTTTATAGACCCTGGTATTCGCTTAAGGGTTAAGCACAATTAAAACTTTCGACAAAAGCCTAAAAAGATTTTAAAAAGACCTACGACGCTCTGAATTTAGGCTAAATACTGCACTAAAATCAATTTAAAACATGGCTCTATTAATACTGCCATACAATTTAATTTGCAAAAGCAAAATACGATAATAAACAAAGTTAAAGTTTACTTTATATTTCAAAGCATTCATGGTAAAAAGTTATCTTAAACGATATCATTGGGTTAAAATAAAAAGTCACTAAATTACTAAATTGTTAGTAGTGAAAAGTTTTTGTTTTGGAGCTTATTCGAAGAAGAAAACTTACACTGTGCTAGTTGAAAAAACCGACAAGCAGGGCATTCAGTAGGTAAATCTAAATCGAGTACACTGAATCCAGTGTTGCTAATTTTTTTTTATTTTTTCAAATAAATATTCGCGTAATTTGAAAACTGTTTAGTTTATTGAATCGAAATTCGGCGACAAAATTATCTTCAAACTGGACTAAAATCGTTTTGGAAATAAATTATTTTCTGGGTGATTTCTGGTAAACTATCAAAAACACATACTGAACATAAAATGAAATTTTTGTGATTTTACGAAAAAAAAAAAAAATATTTCCCAAACGACTCTCCAATTAAAAAATATATTTTATTGCAAAATTTCGTTTTTTTTACTTAACTCAATAAAGTTGACAATTTTCTAGTTACGCAAGTATTTATTGCTCAACCTCCTCCATTTTTTAAATAATGCTATATCGCGATTACAACAGCTAACATAAAAAAAAACGGTTAGCACCACTGGATTCAGCATACTCGCCTTAGCTTTATGCACTATGTACCCATTTTTTCGTGGGAAAGTGTCAAAATCGAGCACAGTGTTATTAAAATTTTAATGTAAACCAAATACAAATTTAGAAATTTTTCACATTTTCTCAGTGTTTTCTCCACCAAAAAGTAAAACATTGCAAAAAGGAAGTAGTTAAGAATGCAAGTTAATTATGTACTTAATAACTAACTGATGATAAACTAGAAAGCACATTAACTACAACTACACATTCTAACACATACTTACATGCCATCAAATTGAGTTTAGATTTGTAATAGAAATCATTTGAAATATTCAAGCATTCGTTTTGACAAGTAAAATGAAATAAATATACATAGAAGAGGAAACAGTGATGGAAAATGGGTTTTTGTTTCTCGTACCAACTATATAAATAATATGTACTTTTTAGACCTCCATGGTATCATTTTTAATATTTGTTAAATAATCATAAAACTTTACCACAAATTTACTTTATCGAAAAGTTGATATATTTTATAGCAATATTATTGCGTTAATTGTCGCGATTATCTAAAAATATTCTTATTTATGAAGTATCGAGTCATTTGCGAAAAGTTAACCTTGGTAAATATATATATTTCCAAAACAACTAGAATTATTATTGCAGGAATAAAAGAAATAGAAGAGTTAACTTCTAACGATTTTGAAATCCTGATTAACTACATTTTAAGCTTTAGTTTTTTGAACTAAGCCTCAAAATCATTTAATGTAAATGAATACGTCAAAGACTCATATTGTTCGATAATTCAACCAAAAACTTATTGTCGTAATACTCATCTTATAGATGCATAATTAAAGATCAAATTGGTATCAGTTCCAAAATGTTCATGAAATTTAATAAAATCTCTTTTGCTTGCACTATTACACAAATAGTAACTTATATGATATACAGCCATGTCACAGAATTTAATTCCGTTCGGAAGTGGAATTAATTCCATTTTTTGCTTCTATGGAAAAAGCAAAACGAAAAATTTGTTCGGAATGAAACCAATTGTTCGTTTTACTTTTTCTTTAGAAGCAAAATACAGAAATAATTCCACTTCCGAACGGAATTAAATTCTGTAACATGGCTGATATTTATCTGTTTCATCTGAAATACCAAATTTTGATGCAACAGTATTTTGAAATTGTACCATATGACTCGTGGTAATACCACGGTACCAACTGTGTTTAAAATGTATCAAAAAAAGTACAATTGTACCATGTTTGCCATCAGTGGGAGAAAAGCATCATAGACAGAGAGCTGGCTTGAAAATAGCAGGTTATTAAAGCGTAATTTGCTCATTTAATATATAGAAAAGAAGACAACATATTAATAGCTCTTTGTAATCAATAAATGAATGTCGGTATAAAATTATGGTACTACATTGTTGGTAATTTTCAGCTTTTGATATCAAATAATATTTTGCAAAATAAAAATTTTATTAAACTGGTGTTGTATTGTTTTGCGCCGTCATTTATTTCCTTTGTAGTTTTAGTGTTTAGTGACTTGCTGTCTTTTTGTTAACGATCTGTGCTTAATTTCCAACTGGGGTTACTTTTAAAGAAGCATATGTAGCTATATATACATTGAATATGTGTTTATAATAATTTACAGTGTGCGGAGTTTTGTAAATGGATGAAATTTTCAGCATTTAGTTTTTAGGTGACGGCAAAAATATTTCAAAACTTGAATTCAGCAAAGAGTTCAAAAAGTGCATAATAAGGGCCGCCCTATTGTATTAATCTAAGTGTTAATTTTTCACATTCATTTAAATTCTTTTAACATTTGCATACAGGAAATGGAAAAAAACGTATTAAGTGTCACTAGAAATTAGTCAAAATGATTTCCGCCTAAAATGAGTTTATTTATATTTACACACATTACACTTTTTTCATATTTCCGTTTTGCAAATGTAATGCAAAACTTTTTATTCGTACTCGTGTTTATAAACTAAATACAGTTTTAGCTGTATTTAATCTTATTTTTAAATTAACGCAATATGAGTTGCCGTAAGTAAGTATATATTTTGTTTTGAGAATCAGCAATGTGGGCTACTGAAAACAATTTAAATTTATGTGTAATTTTATATTTTGCGGTTTAATTTTTCAATTTATATATTTTTTTACAACAACTTTGTAGTAAGTCGCAGCGACAAAAATTTCATAATGTAAACCGGGACTAATACATAAATTTGTAATAATAATAATAAAGAAGAATACACACACATTGTAAACGTAAATAAATTTCGTTCTAACTCACAACACGTAAAAAAATATGATAAATTTCGAATTCTATTTCTCAAAAAAACGGTGAGTTTAATAGATGATGTTTAGAGATTGATCCTGGACAATGAAAATTGCTGATGACGCCCTTCGCAAGGTAGAAACTGCATTCCACAATTGTCTAAAAAAATATAACTTTGCAATGGTATTCTTTGAGTTATTAATTAATAAGGAACTCAAGCCAAAATAATAAGAAATCTTCTCTAATAGTTTTTTTATATTCTCCACCAACATACGTGGTGAATGAGGGTATATTTAAGTTTGTCATTCCGTGTGTAACACTGAGAAATATTCAGCTGAGACCCAACAAATTATATATATTCTTGGTCCGTACGAAATTTTAAGTTGAATGAGACAAAGCTCGCAACCGATATCAACAAAGTTTACAAAAAACCTCTTATAGTTCTCCTAAGCAGTTTGGTATTGAAAATCATTATAAAATCGGTATACATAGATGAACAAGAGTTCTGGATCAAAATGTAAGACAACCTCCATAAAAAATTTATAATTTTAACCATTTTTCTTCCAATTTTTTTTAAATATATTGCATATATGCCCATGAAATTTTGTATACGTTGTTTTCATTATAAAAGAAGAAAATAAATAGTAAGAATAGGTGCATGATTTCTCATATCCCCCATACAAAATTCTTCCCGAGATATTGCTCAATTATACATAAATGCATATAAAATACAATACAGAAAAGAGTTTCATGCAAAACGAAATCGCAAAAATAAATTTGTTTCAGTTCGGTCCATGTTTGACCATAGATCCCATATAAAGTCTAATTCCAAAATGTACTTAAATACATATAAAACTGATATAAATAATGTGAAACGGCAAAAATTTGATATAAATAATCCTTATAGGTAAATGAATTGTTGAACTAAATTTTATGTTGGTAGGCCCATAATTGGTCATAGCTCTCATATAAGGACCACATCCTAAAACGTCATTTAACTTTATATATATCGTATAAATATCGTTACCGACTCAAAACTTTGCACAGATCATTTACAAAAATCATGCCACATAATTTTGTGAATTTCGGTCTATTTTTAACCGTATCCCCCATATAAAGCCCTCTTCCGAAAATTACTTTAATACTCATAAATCTCTTATACATAACGGCACCGATCCAAAATTTTGCACGGATCATTTACATACAAGCCACAATTAAATTGCTGGATTTTGAGAATATCAGTCCATATTTGACTATATCCCCGATATAAGGTCCACTTTCGAAATTCACTTTAATACTAATATATATCTTAAATATGTTGAAATGCGGCGTGAAATATCCTCATATGCATAAAAATCACTGTTCGAAAATTTAAGAAGATCGGCCCATAATTTGTCACAGCTGCCATATAAGAGCCATTTCCGAAAAACTAATAAACCCACAAAAATGTCGATATTGAACCAACTTTTATATAGATCAGTAATTTTAATCCAGGAATCATACTTATATCGGTTATACTACAGTTATGCTAGTGTAATATGTAGCTGTCAGTCAATAATAGCTCCTGAATTAAGTCCACTTCCGAGTATAACAACCAACCATACAACTCTTGTAAATAACGCTATTGAGATGATATTCAACAAAAATAAGCGTAAAATACATAGAAATCGCATTAGTGGATACTGGATTTAGATGCTATCAGTCCATAACTGGTCCACTTCTACTATGCCACCCATACTAAGACCATACACTAAGACTGAATAGAAAACAAAGAATAAGGATAGTCTAGTCTTAAAACCAGTGTAGTTTTTGTATGTCTTATTACGTTTAGGTGGCTGGTATTAAAGATTCGGCACAGCCGAATATATCACTCTAATTTGTTTAATTTATTTTTGTATACAACTCATTTTAGCTTAACCCTTATGTGTGCACCAAGGTTTTTGTATTGAACGTGATAACTTTTATACCTGAAACTTTTTAAGAACTACTAACTTTCAAATAATTTAGTTTTTTTTTGCAACCGTACGCCTTGACTTTTTTTTGTAATTTGCCTAAGAGATAAATTCACTTTTAACACCCTTTAATGTGCAACAAGGTACCCGGGTACCTTTACGTGTTTTATATGAGAAAGCGGCTATTGCAAGTATATTATTTGAAGTTGTTAGTAGCTAGCAAACCTTAAAGCGTTAAGAAAAATTATATAAAATATCTCTTAACTACGCTCCAACAATGTATTTATTGCGAAAATGTTTTTTCTCTACTTAACTCTCATATTGGTACCCAGGTAGCACATTAGAAGGTATTTTTTTTTTGCCGCACACATAAGGGTTAATGTTGTGATAATGTTATCATTTCTCATAACCACATTCAAATTTCTTCCAGAAATATTTGAAACTAAATTTGAATGGGGCTATGAGGAATCATGAGTCGATTCTTACTATTTTCATTGGGGTTAGTCATTTATCATAGAAATAATATGTGTAAAATTTCATGACCTTATCTACAATATATTTAAACAAATTAGCAAAAAGTTTGTTTTAGAGTATAAATTTTTTTAGGTTATCTCACATTCTGATTCAAAACTCTGCTGATTTTCAATACTAAACTGTTTAGGAGAATTACGAACTGTTGTTTTTTTTTTATAAATTTTGTTTATTCTTATTGTGTATTTTGAACATGAGAGTGTTTTATACAGATAGACGGACATAGCTCAGTTGACTTAGAATTTTATAAGGATCAATAAAATATAAACTTTGTTGATGACTATTATCAATGTTGCACACGCACAAACTTATATTTTATTTTATATATAAATGCAAATTTCGAAGTTTTTTGTCTTAGCTGCAGAAAACACCCAGAATCTTTATCGGGAGTCGAATCCGCAACCCTCTCACTGATAGTCCGACACACTATTGCCTAATCTATCGGGACACTCATTTACCACTTGTAGTGGTGGAGTTAATATTTGGTGCAAAGTACGTTATATCGTAAACAAGTTTTTACACGTTTTGGATAGAAAACGATTAAATTTGATTTGGATTCGTCCGACCAGTTTACAGATTTCTACAGTACAAATATTTAAAAAAGTACACTTTATACACAACATTGAGTACATGTTAGTTTTTTGTACTAATTGTTTATGTGCAAAAAAATTATAATTTTGTATTTTGTGTTGCAATTATTATGGAAAGCATTAAACATAAAATAAATGACAAAAAATGTTTCAATTTTCTAGTTTTATTTTTATGCAATAAAAAATTCAGACACAAACATATAATAATTTGTGCTCCTCATTTTATGTAAAACATTATCACAACCACAATTAACCAGATAACAAAAAAATTTTTATTGTTCTTCTCAACATTTTTATGAACAGTTTGGCATATAAATCAGTCTCAGCGGTTTAATAGGAGCAGAGTTATGGTATGTTAGGAATTAGTATCAATTAAATTTGCTTGGCTTTATACTAATTTACTCTCCATCTCACCAACTCCGTAACTTACATAATTTAATTAGTGAGCAATGTCATATAGACGATCTTAATCTAATAAAATTTCCACCATTATTGTTTGTTTCTGCTTGCTGTTTTATGATTTATCTTATATATATATAAATTATCTATAAACGTAGCAGGAATTTAATACAATTTTAACGAATAAACACTAACATAAACGCAAAAACACACACACATACAAACATACTAACACAAACAAACATATAATACGAATTTGATTTACTAAAGCTCGCAGAAACCCCAGGAAAAGTCTTGCTGAAATTTTGCAAAAACTTTTCTCTTTAATGCCACTTCTATTTTAAATGAATTGTTGATATATGAAGAGTGGGAAATTGTGGGCAGGAATAAGAAGACGGAAATGAGAAAAATTGTTAGATTATCACCATGTATGTATGTAGTATTTTGCGGTTTATTTCAAGCGTAAGTGTAAATTCAAATATTTATTCAATGATTTCTATGTTGGCAGAGCAAAAACATTATGATGATGAACAAAAAACAAATGTATGTATGTAGAAAAAAGCAGCAAACGAAAAATATGAGGAAACAAACAGAAAAAAACCTTGTGTAAAATATAAAAATGAGAAAAATTTAAATCCTAATGTTGTGCAATCAAAAATGTTTTTACCACAACATTTGCACAAAGTCACCATTGAAAGTTTACAATCAGATTTATATACATATACATATGTATATATAGAGGGTACAGTGGGAAAGATAAACTGAAAGAAGGAAGATATTAGAAATTTGAATATTAACTAAAATAAATTGAAATCAATTGTGTAACATTTTGTGTAGAAAATTGTTTAACATTTAGTGGATAATTTTGTATGAAAATTTTGTCTTAAAGCACACTTCAAGCCTACTTTATTTTTTATAAATACGGCATATACCCCCTTATTCAAAAACGATTATTAAATTTAACAAGCGTTTATTAAGCAAATTTTTATATGCAAATCAGTCTTAATAAACGTTTGTTAAATTTAATAATCGTTTCTGAATAAGGGGGATAGACTTTAAGAAAGAAAGGTTGTTGAAAAACTAATTTCACATACCACTGTATGCTTTTAATATTAGTTTTTCGTATATTAGCTGTACATATTCATGGCATACAATATGATTGAACATTTTTTCTACAATTGCTGTAGTAAATAACACCAAAAAAAATGGCGAGTTTATTTGTCTTTCAGCAAATCTATAATCTACAAATGGTCCGCTCATGTTTTTCATATATTTTCCCTTTGCTTTCGCCATAAATAAAACGAAATGAAATACATACAATTACTATTGAAGGCATCCTCGTTGTATTATATTTAACTGGTGGTACTTGCCTGCCATCAACTGTCATCCAGTCTCGTTGTCGTTGCAAAGTGCCATAATAGCACTAGTGTGACTATGGTAGTTAATATGTGGCCACATTTTCAATCAGCGTGGAATGTTTGGCAGTAAAAGATTTAAATCGTAAATGAAGTTGAAATATTAAAAAGAACCGAAAAATAGCAACAATAAAAAAAACGAAAAAAACAAAATCTCTGCCATAGTCGAAAGCTAATAGTCGTAAATAGGCAAATTATTTAGGGAAGTATTTTGTAATCAATAGGCAATTTTGTGCATAAATTTTGTTCACAAAACAAATACTGGGAGCAAAATACAATAATGTTTTTATTGGTATGTTTGATTTATATTTTCCCTCTTTTAAAAATAATATTAATGTTTTTATTCAAGCGCAAGTGATGAATGCCATCTCGAAAATAAATAACCAAAAGAAAAAAGGTCAACATGTGTTTTAAATGTAAATACATAAGTATTAAAAAACTATTGGTTTAAAATATATAGAAATGATTATATATATATATTAATATATTTGAATTCTTAAGCTTATCTGAAACATTTTAACAGCTTTGTGTGAATTTGATTATGCACAACTAACCGGAAAAACACTTGTTAGTATCTAAAGGTATGGTCACACTTAACAAATATTTGACGAAAAAGACGTAACAACTAAAGAAAATATATTTAAGCACGTTTATTTATTAAAAAAAACTTTGTTTATTTAGGACAGGACACAGCAAATATTTAGATTTATTTTATTTGATGTTGTTTGTTCTTGCAAATTTTTGTAAGATTAAACAACGTTAAACACATTTGTGCTAAAAATATTTGCCAAGTGAGATCAAGATCACCATTGAAATTTGCTTTATAGTCAGGAATTTTCATCGATATAGAGTATATTTGCTAACAACTAAAATTACATCACTAAACATGGTTCCCATATGAGATCATCCAACTTAAAATTATTTTTAGATTGTCATTTCGCTTGCAATCTATCAACCAAAAAGTAGATATATTCTGAATCCTTCTGAAATACTAACACGATCTAGCAATATCCGTTCGGCTCTCCGTCTTTTGTAGACATGTAAGGACCTCGACGCAAGGACTTAGTAGTGTTGGAGCAACATTTGAGACAACATCGATATTTTTCAAAAATATTTAGACATTTTCTTTAAATTTAAAGCAAATAATATCATGAAATTCTGTAAAATTTAGCACAACAATATTGTCTTACATATATTTTGATTTGTACATTCGTAACATATGAGTCTAGCCACAACCACTAAGTTTTTATGTACTTGAATCGAAAAGAAAACTATTTTTTTAATTAAATGTGAAAAATATATATATATCGGGTTTTCCAATAGCTACTTGACAACTCTGAATTTAAATTGTGAACGCACTATTTCACTGATCATCTAATTGTTGCTTTCTTTTTTTTCAGTAAACTTAACATTTTCGTTATGGTAAAGTACACGAAGGAACAACGTTTGGAAATTATAAAAATGTACTACCGAAATTCGGAGTCGGTGACCGCAACTTTAAGAGCGTTAACTCCAATTTTCGGTCGTAATTATCGCCCTAGTAGACAAGCAATAACAAGTTTAGTGCAAAAATTTGAGTCTACATATTCATTGTGTGATGCTGTCGTGCCAGTGAGACAACGGCCTGGTCGAAGTTCCGAAAATATCGCTGCCGTTCAGGCGTCCGTAGCAAACGATTCAAATCAGTCGATTCCGCGGCGTTCTCAAGAACTGGGCATCCCCAAGACCACTTTATGGCGAATTTTGCGTAAGGATCTGGGTTTACACCCATACAAGATTAAGCTGACTCAAGAATTGAAGCCGATGGACCATTTGAGTCGACGTACGTTCTCCGATTGGGCTCTGGAGAAGATGCACCAAGATGATGAATTTCATCGCAAAATCATCTTCAGTGACGAAGCTCATTTTTGGCTCAATGGGTTCGTCAATAAGCAAAATATGCGTTATTGGTCTGCTGAAAATCCACATGTGCTTCACGAATCACCACTTCATCCACAAAAAATTACTGTTTGGTGCGCTTTGCATGCCGGCGGCGTCATTGGGCCATATTTTTTCGTCGACAATAACGATCGTCACGTTACTGTGAATGGCGATCGTTATCGCGCAATGATTAGCGATTATTTTTGGCCCGAATTGGAACACATGGACTTGGATGACATGTGGTTTCAACAAGACGGTGCCACAAGCCACACAGCACACGTTACAATCGATTTACTGAAGAGTAAGTTTGACGAGCGTGTTATCTCAAGAAATGGACCAGTCAATTGGCCGCCTCGTTCTTGCGATTTAACGCCTCTAGATTTTTTTCTTTGGGGCTACGTCAAATCATTGGTCTATGCCAACAAGCCGACAACGTTGGAAGAACTTAGAGCCAACATTGAACGCGAAATAGCGGCCATTCCGGCCGAAATGTGTGACCGAGTCATCCAAAATTGGGTCCAACGAATCGACCACTGTCGACGTGGCCGCGGTGCCCATATGAACGAAGTCGAGTTCCATTCATAAATGTTTTGAATGTATTTCAAGTCGGTAATAAAGTTTTGGAAATATCTCAAACGGTTTGCGTTTTATTTAAAAAAAAAGTTGTCAAGTCCTTATTGGAAAACCCTTTATATTATAATTTTGAAATAAGTTATACATATATGAATATTTTTATTTATTATATACACATTAACATATTTTGAACTACCAAAGTTTTTAAAACAAGTTTGAGTGAAATATTCGGCTGTGCCGAATCTTAAATACCATCCACCTAAACGTAATAAGACAACAAAAACTACACTTGTTTTTGGACTAGAATATACGGTTAAAAATGGACCGAAATACACAAAATGTGGAATGATTTTTGTATACATGTAAATGATCTGTGCAAAGTTTTGAGTCGGTACCGATATTTATACAATATATATAGGGATAAATGTCTTTTTCAGATGTGGCCCTCTTATGGGAGCTATGACCAATTCTGGGCCGACCACCATAAAATTTAGTACAACAATTTATTTGCCTATAAAGATTATTCATGTCAAATTTTAGCCGTTTAACATTATTTATATCTGTTTTATACGTATTTAAGTGAATTTTGGAAGTGGATTTTATATGGGGGCTATGGTCAATCATGTACCGAATTAAAAACAATTTCTAAGAGAAAAGTTTTTATTCAGGCTATTAGTTCGAGAATTTCTATTAAAGAATACTATTGTAACGTATTGGAACAATTGGCAAATTGGAATGCATTTTCTACCCGGCCAAGGGTGTCATCAGCAATCTTCATTGTCCATTATCAATCTGTAAACATCATCTATTAAACTCACCGTTTTTTGAGAAATAGAATACGAGAATTATCATATTTCTTTTTTACGTGTTTTGTGAGTCAGAACGAAATTTACGTACGTTTAGAATGTGTGTGTATTCTTTATAAGTTATTCTATTTATAGAATTTGTATTATTACAAATTTGTTTTTGCTTTTCTTGTTGCGTCTACTTTTTTGGTAGATCAATAACCGCAATGTATACAATTTCGTTTTCCGATTTATTTTTGCATAAAACTTATTTTTGCTGCATTTTGTCTTGATATTCCAATTTTATAGGCATTTATGTATAATTGAGCAATATTTCGGGAAGATTTTTGTATGGGGGCTATGAGAAATCATGCACCGATTTATACTATTTTCCGCACACTTTCTTCTTTTATTATAAAAACAACGTATACAAAATTTCAAAGTATGCAATATATTTCAATAAAATGGACAAAAAATATCAAATTTTTATGGAGGTTGTCTAACATATTGGTCCATAACTCTGGTTGGCCTAAGCCGATTTTGCTGATTTTAAATAGCAAACTTCTTGAAAGCATGTCTGACAGAATTGTTGAAGTCTTGGACCCCGAACATATCTGGGGACTTCAAAAAACTGATTTCAACATCCAGACAGACAGACGGACATGGCTTAATCGACTCCGCTATCTATAAGGATCCAGAATATATATACTTTATAGGGTCGGAAAATTTACTGTGGAAATTACAAACGGAATGATAAACTGATATATACCCTTCTCATGAAGGTGAAGGGCATAAATATAAATACATATGTATGTATGCATACATACATATATACAATACATATATACATACATATAAATAATTTGGAATTGCATGAAAACTTATAGTATGAGTAATACCACCAAAAATATTTTCTTTATCAAACTCTAACCGTACTAACAACTTTTTTATACGTTGACTCCCGGGTACCCGTGTACGTTCATTTTTCCGTTGTGGTTTAAATATCCACACTATTTTTTGCATTGTAATTCGGGGGATCCCAAGATTATTATTTTAACGAAAAATACAAATTTTTTGTATCATCTGATAGTCAGCGGCAAGTAAATGTAGGAGAAAATATTGTTTTAGCTTTTGTAGATTTTTACAAAAAATCCGAAATAAATGTAACAACTGATAATTTTTTACGTCACTTTCTTTAGCCAATTGACTTTAAAGGAGAGTAATAAGTCTTGTTGATGCCCTTTGTCAAAACGAAGCGTGTTTTCTAAAAGAGATGCGCCCGAACCCAACGGATAATGTAGGAACGCCATGATATGGGTTCAGTAAAAGCGGAACTCTTTTATCTGTTGTAACGAAGAAGAATAAAAGTGTTTATTCATTGTCAACAATGAACTACACTCGAGCGAACCGGCTTTTAACGAAAAGGAAGTAATAAATGATTTTGTCCTTGGCCCTGTTTTATAACGTGGCTGCTTTGGGTGCATTTTGCATATTCTATTGCCTCAATTCAATCCAAGTGACAAAAAAGCTCGAAGCTCTCCTCGTGGTTTTTGACATCACTTGACATCACGTAAATTGGCAACTGAAAAAATTAAAACAATAGCCAATGAAAATGGTATAACACAATACGCTAACGTCTGACTAACAAATAAGACTATACTTAAGAAACTTTCTCAGGATGCTGCAGGCCCATCGGCAACATTAAAACGGGACAAAAACTAGACGGATACCATTACTACCCTTGTGATGCTATTGATGTAAAATTGGATCGCAAAATTCGTAAAATCTGTGATGGCTGTAAACGGCTAATGTGCAACACATTATGCAATAATACAAACTTAGATCTAAAAATTTTATTAATTCCATAAATAAAATAATAAAATAAAAACCTAAAACTACTATTAGCTTTACTTTTTCTTAATAAAAGGATTTAACTTATACACGGGTACAAAGGTACCCTTATCAGGAGACTAAGGGTTAATTTGGGATAATTTTTTAGTTAATTCCATCATGTATACGAATGGTTATAAAATATCTAATGGTTTGTTCGACATTTAACAGTGTTTTTTATTTAAAAAGAATACCAGTCGAGATTCGGTTTTTGTCTTATCTAAAGTCAATTATTCGATGTCATTAAATATTCTCAGTAGTTATTATGATTTTACCAATATTTTCTTCAAATTTTTTTTCTTTTTTCATTCTGTTTAAACATTTGTTGGCATCCATTTCTACCAAATTAACGTGCACGTGTGATAGGTTGTCCCTTTAAAGAAATGGCTAATTAGGTCTCAAAATGGCCAACAAACTGATAAAAATGATGATCACATTAAACTGTTGGTTTGTGTTGATTTGGCACTTAGAGTTGGTTTTAAATTGAACCTGTATTATTTCATAAACTAAATGAGTAGTGTGATTGTAAAAGCATTGAGGTAATTATCAGGACAACTGCGATTCTGATCCGTGCTGAGTAAAACTTTTTATCAGAAAGGCTTTTTTTTTTGAAATAGCTGAAGCTGTTGATACAGGTTTGATTATCGTGGTTGATATGTTATTATTTATAGTTATGTTTATGTGTTTATTTAATATGTAATAGTGCTGGCAAAGTATTGAGTAATGGGTACCGAGTATCGAGTATTTGCCCTTTTTTGGATACTCAATACTCAAAAGTAGTTACTCGATACTTTCTGAGTTGTATTTTTAAGCAAGTTGAGTGGGTAAAATAGTGCATAAAAATACATTACTGTATAAAAAGACAATAAAGTGTAAGCTACAAAATTAAACCAGCCGCCGAAATAATTATTTCTTAAGTTGTTGTTAACGTTGAATTAAAATTTAGCTTTACATTTATTTTTGATTTAATAATAAAAGACATACAAAACCAATAATAGTTGAAGATCTGTTTATATTTTTTGCAGAAACTACTTCAATTCGCAGATAAAAACTATGCGTTACAATTTCAAAAAATCCGTTAAAAGTAGTAGTATTGAGTACCCAAATGAAAAGTATTAAATATTATTGAGTAATGGAAAATAGTAGAATTTGCCAGCACTAATATGTAGTAGCATTTTTTAAGACTACCAGCACTTAATTTCTGGAATTTTAGTAACACATTTGATATATCCCAATGATTTGAATTTGTATTTAACTCTGATGCATTCTTGAAGTCTGTCAAGAAGTTTGTCAAGATGCAATTTAAACTTTAATCCAAAAATTAGTTTAACAGCTACTCGCGAGTTCTAGATGCATTAGTCAAGCTTTCATTTTAACCCTCCAATGAGTGACAGTTTTGAACTTCACGGCCGTGTGAAAAGGTCCCTACGGACCGTTTTTGTAAATCATGTTTTTTTTTCATATAAACATTTTTTTTTGATTTTTTTTTGTTTTAATTGTTTATAACTAAATTCTACATACAAAAATAATTTTTTAAATTTTTTTAACTCAATGACATTAGGGATGATGATAAAAACAAAAAATTACTATTCTCACTAAAACCTCAATAACTCCTAAAGTAATGATCCGATCGGCTTGATTTTTTCTCCAAAAGATGCGCAATAAATTACTCTGGGAACAGTTTGAAAATGCAAAAAGGTCCCTAGGGACCTTCTCACTAATCGGAGGGTTAAATACCTTTTCTTCTGTTTTTGTAAAGTTAACCAGAATTTTGATTTTTTTTTCAATTACGGTCGAAAAATAAGCCCAGGCAAAGACTTGTATTGTATACAAATAAATTTTACTCCTCTACTTACAATAATTTATTTCCCACTAAATGCCTCCCGGATAAAGCATTTGCATTTAAATGCAAAATTTTAATTTAAAAGACAGCAAAATCAATTAGGCAACGTTTCTAGAAATATTTCCAACATTTCCTTTAAAGTTTGCATATCTTTAAATAGTATTTCTTTTGTTTCTATTAATATAAATATTTCCTAGAATTTCAAGGAAGATAAATTGTACAAAAACGTACAGGTTGTTATAATAGAATATTTCATGCCCTATATTCATGGAATTTTGTGATGAAATTTCCAAAGGAATTGCTGATTTATTTTTGAAATCTCAAAATTTAAGAAATCGTACATGATGGATATGTAGAAAGCTTTTAGTAAATATTTTATAAATTTATACTTATGACTTGTACAGCATGTCTCACACAATATAAACAACTTATCATACTAACTCTTTATCATATTGTCAAGGTTTTTGTTTTATTTTATTTTTTTTTTTTAAGAAAGAAACAATGTAAATAAGAAAAAGTAGTGAAGTATAAATGAGAACACAAAATAACCTGCCAATTTATTCGATCAATTTCTAAGACACTTATTTCCCATTGAATTACTATGTAAATGTGCACAGGATAAAGAAGTCCTTGAGCTTATTTATTACTTCTACTCTTAACTTGTTTTGTATTCTATTTCATGTTGTTGCTTTAAAATTTTCCTTTTCTATTCTGCAAAGTTTTTTCTTTTAATTTAGGTAGTGTTTCTATTGCCCTTTTCAAAGTTTTTTTCATACTCGCAATACAATAAATGTTGATTTTTTTTTGTTTTTGTTTTTGTTTTATCCCCGCTCAGTTCTACATTTGCCATAAATCTATTGACCAGAGATCTGCTGACGTTTAAGCATATTGCTTGTATTATTATTGTTAATGTTGAAGATTAATTTATATTTTATTTTTCGACAACTTGATGAATGACTCTCTAATGCTGTTATAATAGAAAATAATAAGGAAGTGGATATTGTTTTTATTTATTACGATTTTTTGTTTGATTTTATTTATACCATTTTTAGGGTATAAAAATTGAATTTAAAAAAGGGGGCAAGAAAACAAATTTAGATTTAAATAAGTTTGCAGATGTTTAAAATGTTAAAGGCAATTATTGCTGAAAATATATGTATGTATAAATATTCTTATACCAAACAAATTAAATTGTTATTATATTTTCCAAAGAATAGGCATGTTTTATGCAAATATTTCGTATTTTAATAAAATTATAAAACTATGTTTCATTGCTACATTATTTGGATATGGTAAAATAAATTAACAAAAAAAACACATTATAACAATATTTTCAATTCAGATCCGTTTATTGAAAACAAAAATTAAAGTTCTGTTTGTTTTTATACATGAAGACAAATGGTTCAATTATAACGTTTAAAATCAATTACATCTTATCACAGAGTCCCAATTTACACGAAGCAATTCTTATTGCAAAAAAAAATAGATATAATTTTTTCCTTGAAATTTCTTCGGTGTTAACACAGCACAATTCTTACTGGTTAAATCACTCGTATTTTTAGTTGA
The DNA here is from genome assembly GCA_950370525.1 of Bellardia bayeri. Classification (NCBI taxonomy): domain Eukaryota; kingdom Metazoa; phylum Arthropoda; class Insecta; order Diptera; family Calliphoridae; genus Bellardia; species Bellardia bayeri. Next base: position 42,872,261 of record OX493266.1, on the reverse strand, counting down.
GAGTATAAAATTATTTGTATACACATACATATGTAATACGAATACGAATAAAAGAGCAACACGAATTGCTAGTACAATCAAGTGTGTACTAGGCTTAGCTTCCTCTCACCATTCTAATGCTTCTTGTAAATTGGCACATGGGGTGTGAAATGAAAACACTTCCCTAATCTTGATGTTAATGGTGTAAGGCATATGCAAATGTTGTAGAATATCAGGTATAAAGAAGTTTCAAAATGTTGGAGCCCTAAAATATTTTGTATAATTTTTCTTACTACACAAACTCTTTTCGCAGTTGTATACGATACACTAGGTTATCAATTCGTATAATCGAACAATTTTTATTCGAATAATTTTATGTATAGATAATAAAAGCAAAAAATTAATAATGGGTCTAAAAATACCGTCTATTAAAGCAATAATATGAAAAAATACTGACAATTTTTATTTACAATGATATTTATTTCTGTTACAGAATAAATAATTAAAAATGGGGCTAGTCACTGAACATGTATCTATGATCCTACAAATATTAAAAAGTTACTGCAAGTTATTATTCTCAAGATAAATTTCAGTTGTTTAGTAAAAACAAGTACGATACACTTTTTAGGCTTCACCAAATCTTATAGACCCACCCCGCTATATACCAGTAGTGAGGTCTATAAATACTGGCAACTAACTTGTGTTGCATTTTGTAACGATAACGATATTTATATGAGTTATTTTATTTTTCATATCCCTTGTGTGGGGACGTCATAGTTTATTGTATTTGAGTCTTGTGGTGAACTTCATCCCAATAACGATGACTTTTAGACTGATCTTCGAAAATCCAAAGCAAAATATTTACTTACAAATAAATTAATTGTCTGTTCGTTATCGATATTTAAAATATATTAACATAGGTAAATATGTTTTTTTGGAATTTGTCCTCATATGGGAGCTATGACCAATTATATATATTGCAGCTATAAAGTGCGCAAAATTCCATGATATCAAAATATTGCGGTAGTCGTAAAACTTTGTCTATAACTCTGATCATACGTTTGTTCATTCGGTTAAATTTATTGATCATTTGAGATGCGCATGATATTAGCTCTTTTACGCACTTTTATTCGTCGATCATTTAATACCATATCTATCATTACTTGGGATACAATTTCTGTTGTTGTTGCTGTTTTTGTACGTCCACTACGTGGTTCATCCTCAATGCTTGTGCGACCACGTTTAAATTCAGCAACCCAATTTTTTACTGTTGCATATGAAGGAGCACTTTCATCTGACACATTTACCATATCGTTATGAATTTCTTGTTCCGATAAACCTTTTTTATTTAAATATTTAATGACACCAGGAATTTCTAATTTTTTTATTGTAAAAACTCGAGGATGCGTCTTTTTTGAACACCTGTTTCTATATGAAGGAGTAGCCAGATCGAAAAGAAATTTAACATGTAGTCATAGCATAGACGGAAATTTCCACTTAACTGTTTTCTGTTTATACCGCGCTTTCTGCTCTAGGCTAAGAAGTTTCCTAACCGCCCTCGTATAGAAGGACAATTCTTGTTGAAAATTATAATATCCGGCCCACAATGAAGTTAGCAGCTTGTATAAATATTCATGTATCACAAATTTGCTTGCAGATGTTAAAGGCAACTGTTTAGTTTGGTTAAAACTTTTCTGCTTTTTGCGATTTTGAATATTAAATTGCACGGATATGAAAATCAATCTTCATATGATACGACATTTGGTGGACCCGGCGAAAAGAACAGTTTGCTTTTTTAAAGATATTTGCATAAAATTTTGATTTAAATGTAAATAATTTAATTTCAAATTTTTAATCCCAGTTTTAAAGATTTTGGAAAAGTCGAAGTTTATTGAAACTAGTTTATATTTTTTCGTTATTAAATATATAAAATCCTCTTATGTTTAAAAACAAGCCATGAAAAGATATTTACATTCTTTTCAATTAGTTTTTTTATTTTTATTTTATAATAAATAATTTTAATACACTAAACCACGATTAACATAATTGTTTGGTAAAACTATAACCATAAATTAAAATTGGGCAACTATATGTTAAAGTTAATTAAAAAATATCAATCTTATTTGATTAAACAAACGTTTAAAAGTTTGTTTTTTTATTTTCATGCCTAATTTAATTAGCAAATTTAACATAAACATTTCATGTTACAAAATACTTACATCAATCATACGCCCTCCATCAAAACACCCCAATAAGCATTTTGGCTGGAATTCAAGTGGAATTACATTTGAAATCCAGTCACAATTTCCAATTTCCAGTGTTGAATTACAATTGAAACACAGTTGAATTCAATAGCGAATCCAGCAAAATTAACCATTGAATTACAGTCGAACAAAACAGTATTTTTATAGTGTAATTTCAGCCATGAATAACAGTGTGATTCCAACAAATTTGTTGTTGTTTTTTAACAAACTTCAAACAGACTGGAAAGAGGATGGATTTCAAATGTAATTCAAGCTTGGATTCACACTGGAATTTCAACATTGGAATTCACAAAAAATTTGTGCTTATTGGGACAGAACAGTTTACAAATACATAAATATTTTCCATTTCATAACTTAATAATTGCGTGTTTAAGTTATAAAATTATAACAAAATAAATAATAAAAATACGATATTAAAAATATTTAAAACAAGCAACGGAAAAATAAAAACTTTATTTTGCGGTTGTTTTTAACCAGAATTTTAGGTATACAGCACATAATGTTAATAAAGGGTGAATCATTTGGAGGGTTTTCATTCGTTTGTTTTTCACAGGCAACTTATGACTAGCAGCTTACTGGCAATTTATTATACTGCAACAACATCTCCAAATTACTCCTCTCTATTAGGCGTTCTGTATTCAGCGTTCCGGTAGTTTTGCCTAGATCATGTGATATACTCCTCTAGATTTGTTTCGTTAAAGTCAAAGCCGTAATTCGCCAGATACCGGCTGTAATACATCAAAAAGTAATAATTAAAAATATACTGGTTGTTATTATATAGCGTTTCCAAGAGCTGAAGAAAAAAAGCTAAATGGGCTTTAAAAAAGCCTGAAACAGTTAAATTCCTTTAAAAAGTAGGCTAAAAAAGCCAATACAATATTAATTCGAATTTTCTTGATTTTTGTTTTAAAAGGAAAAAATTAACATAAACTAATGAAATTTAAAAGTACAAAGTGGCGCAAAAGTAATCCTACTATCAGAAAATGCTATAAATTTTGCTTTGACCGCTGCAGACTTCTTTTTGTGGGGCTTTTTGAAGTCGCGGGTTTATGTCAACAAGCCTCAGACTCTTGCAGCTCTTAAAGCCAATATCCGTCAAGAATGTGAGAACCTGTCGCCGGAAGTTTTGGCCAAAGTGATGGAAAATACCATAAAAGGGCTCAAATGACAATCAACTGTGGCGGCGGCCATTTACATGATATTATAATCTCGACTTGATATAAAAAAAAATTAAAAGAGCAAATAAAAATAATCCACAAGAAGAATCAAAGTTTTTCATTTTTTTTTTTAATTACAGCCAATAAACGTCGGAAGTTTACTTTTGCGCCACCTTGTATGTCAAGTATAAAACATATAACAGTGCATAAGTATTTTGTAATAAATATATATGTAAATATATTCATATGTAGAAATTGCTAGGGCTTCCATTTTTAGGCCTTATAGAAGACCTGTTTACAAATTCTAAAGGATTTGATACTCATTCCACTATACCTGCTCTCAGCAGATGATTCATATATAGATATTCAGAATTCCATTTCAAAATTATTATATATTATTTATTTGCATTATTATATATTTGCAATTACTCCTGTATATCGTCACTACAGCTACAAATTTTTTCTCACTTTGTTATACGAGTAATAAAAATGAATAAAGAGAGGGAGACTACATATAAATTTACTGCCGTATTCAGAAAAAATAAAGTAGGTTTGAAGTGTGCTTTTAGACAAAATTTTCATACAAAATTTTCTTAATGTACATTTGAAGCCTACTGTAATTTTTTCTGAATAAGACTGTTAATCTCTTACGAAAGTTTGTGGTGTAAAGTTACTTATGTTAAATATATGTTTGAAAACAAAAAAAAATTAATTTAATAACTCTTACGCAAACACCAAAATGTGTTCACATAAGCGATCCCCAGGGCCTAGCTGGGACATTTTTTATTTTGTATGGTTTTAAATTAAAAAACTTCAAATTCATTAACAACTTCTAACTCCTTCCCAATATCAGAAGCATCGTCTTCATTTCCATCAATCTCATTCTGAATTTCGTTTTCTATATCATTGGCAATTGCCTCTGCCAATATGTCATGAAATTTAGGGTCAGATATCACCACTTATGGTGGTGGGTATTAAAGAAATTTACATCAATGGGATGATGTAAATTTCCACCAATATGCACAGAAGGGTTAAAACCTCAAGAGATGAAGAATTTGTTTTACTTAAACAAATAGTTGTAATTTTAAATCAGGTTAAAGTACAGACAAAGCTCTTTATCGCACTGATATGAATCTCTGCTGATTTTGCCATTTTATTTATTCTCAAAGAGATATCAAAAAGTGTTCTGGCGAAATCTTTACTTAAAAGAAACCTAAAAAAAGAAGGATGATTTACTCAACACTTTCTTCGACAAACGTTTTACAATTTAAATTTATGTTGATGACTTTGTAGACAAATAATAGTTATCGGGATTGCTTAATTCCGGAATTTTTTAAAACAATTAAGACAATTGGAGATTTTTAGGATCAGTATTTAAACTCTTATGCTGAATTTATAAAGAATATTTTCTTTAATAAAATTATTATTTTAGCAGTTCTTCTATAAGGTACTGTCAAGTAGTGATGCAAATCACTAAAAATCAAGTTCACAGTTTGGTATCAATAGTAAAAGTAAATAATTCTGTTGGTTCTTCCAGAAATAGTTTATTATTTTAACAATTGGACGATGCCACATTAATGAAAGCATATATATTTGTACGTTAAATATTTTTTAACTTAATAAGTAATAGTTTATATTTGGCTGTGCCGAATTTTATATTAAATTTATTTCTGATAACAACATTTACAAGAACATTTAGCTATATGCGGAGATTTCACAATTGCCCTTCTCGTAAATGGCAATGGCCAATTATGGACTAATTTTCACAAAAGCCAGTAGTATAATTATATATATAGATCGATGCAAACAAAATATCATTTTGAATAAAAATTTCAAAAAATATCTGAAAAATATCGAGGTAGTCTAAAACTGTGGTTAATTACTCAGATCCTATTGCTCGTATACCGATTATACCATTGTTAGTACAAAACATTTCGGTGAAATAAACAATTTTTAGTAAAAATTTCATTATTCTATATATTTTTTCAAAGCTCTATTTTGTCTTTAACAGACGGACAGAGGGACGGAAGGACATGGATAGATCGTCTTAGAATCTTATAAAGACCCCGAATGTATAGACTTTTTGGTTATACGATCATTATTTCGATGTGTTACAAACACAATGACAAACTTAATACACCACCTATCTTTTTAGAGGTGAATATAAATGGTATAAAAAAAAAACAAAAGCTAAAAAAACCGAGGCTAAAAAGTAAATGTAACTGCTATAGCTAGCCTCAACAAAGCTAAACTGGCAACACTGTTTGTAATGCTGGAAAGACTGAACGAAAATATAATATTCCTGACCAACCACAACGTAGTCATGGCCAACATGTGAATAACTTATCTCTAATATATAATCCTATTTTAAGTGTTTTATATAAAAAACCCTCTCAATTAATTACCCTATATTTAAGCGCTATTGAAATACACACACTGCAATATACAAACAGAATAATTATTACAGGCTGTATGTATGTTTTTGTCACTTTTAACATGCATTTATTTTCAAAATTTTTTCTTTCTCCATAAGTATTTACATACATACATATGTATGTATGCTAAAGGATGTGTATCTAGGTTTGAGTGAAATAATAAAGTTTTTACACAAACACATTCTTTTGTCTATGTGTGGGTATGTGGAAACTTCATTACAAAGTGTTTGCATACATTTTTTTGTTGTTGATTTCCATTTAAAGCTAAAATAACACAATACAAAGTTCTTAAATTGCAAATTTTAAAAGCACGTGTCTATGTCAATATATGAACTGTATATGACAAAAACCCAGAAAATTTTAATACAACATCAAAAAATTTAGATTTTTTAAGTCAAAAATAAAACTTTTTTATAAAATACACAATATTTGAAAATTATATGGGCGCACAGTGGGGCAATTTGGAAAGCAAAATAAATCTATAATTTCTAAACACTAACCGCCGTATTTATAAAAAATTAAAGTAGACTTCAAGTGTACTTTAAGAAAATTTTGTCTTAAAGCACACTTCAAGCCTACTTTATTTTTTTATAAATACGGCAGTAAGACTGATACAATAAAATTTTACATGCCTAGAAAATAAGTATTAACGAGTTTAAGTTTAGAATTATAAAAATAGTTCGCATATACATATAAAACGATGTATAGATTTTCATGACGAAAACCTGAAAACTCCTTAACCTAGATAAACATCCATATGGAACCGAAATTTATAACAGATCAGTTATAAGTATGCAAAGACTATACTATTGGCTTTTGTGAAAGTTGATTCATAATCGGTCATAGCTCCTATACAAGCTGAACTGCCGAGAATAACCACAGGGTATGAAGAGGTGGCAATTTTGACGTTTTGAAAAAAAGAAATCAGTTTCCTAGGGTTTTTTGGTACCTAATTTATTGTGTGTTAAAGTAAATCGCTTTGCAACATGCTGCAAAAATATAAACAAACTTCGGTTCTGAAAGAAAGAGACAAATATAAAGTCTTGATTATAACTGGAATATGTATAAAATTCTTATAAATATCGGTATTGACATGAAATTCAATTAAAATAAACCTAAAATTGTATATGGAAATTACGCCACAATATATTATGACGTTTGCCCGATAATAGGTGATTTGGTGGGGGGTATATAAGATCCGGCACAGCCGAATATACGCTCTTACCTGTTATTGATGAAACATTTTATGGTATGTTACCATATGTTTGTTTATTTGAGTTGATATAAAACACATATGTGTTTTATTATGGATCTGTGTATACAAATTTTTACTATTGTTATTTATATACAATATGTATATGTATGTATGTACTTTTGTATGCAGTATGTCAAGGTTTGCATTAATATGGTATACCACATGCATACATTAATCACATACAAAATATTATAATACATTGACACTCACCTAGATATGTCGTTATGTCATTGCAGTAAAACTAGTTTATATGACACGGTTGACATTTGATATACCCTGCTACTGATGATTTTAATATGTACTCTCCAAAAAAAATTACAGTTTAGCTGCTGTCTATGTGCTTTTGGACATTTAGGCGAAATTCAGCAATATTCAGTGCCTATGTTTTGTAACTTTAGAGAAAGTTATGTGACATAAAATATTCCATTGTTTCTCGTAAAGTGAGAAAAGAATGTGTATGTAAAGGTATGGTCACACTTGGCAAATATTTGATGAAACAAATTTGTTAAAGGCAGACATAAAATATAGTGTTTAAAATACATAGTATGATAATGTGTTAATATTCATTGCGCTTTTATAATTTTTTAGTTTTAAAATTATATCTCGCCGCGTTTTTATTTCTCACAAAAATTTGACAGACACACTTTTTTTGTAAACTGACGAGTAATTTTCTTACGTAGCAGCAATTACTCAACAAAAAAGTTGCTGAAGCTGCGGTCACATTTGTGAAACATTTGCCCAAAAGTTGCAAATATTTATTTGCTGTAATGTGGCCAAGAAACATTTGCGTGGTGCAAACATGTTTTTGGGTAAATACATTGTATGTAAAGGTAACAATTAAAAATGTCTCTAATGTGAACATAATGTGACCACACTCAGTCAAATATTTTCCACTTATTCGAGCAAATAATTATTTGATCTTACACAGTTTTTGAGAGAAAAAAAACAAGGGAAAATAACCGCTGTTTCAACAGTGTAGTAACTTTTAATTTCAATAAAATCATCAGAATGTAGAAATGCAATATTTGTGCATAGGATTCAAATAGTCAAAAATTAAGTATTAATTAAATTAAAATTTCTTTCAGAGCGATGTTTTGGTAATCTTATCAACGCCTAAAAAAATAAATTTAAGAGCCAACTCTATGTAAATAGGCTATATATGCACCGATAACTTTTTTTATATAGATATATATATATATTTTTTTTTTTTGATAACCTATTTTTATTGCTAAAACTACTTTTTGACACCAAAAATTGTATAAGTTCGATTTTGGGACGAATTTCTTGAAAATTGGTTTGCACTATACTTTGGCTATATATATATGAACTGATAGTTGACAAAGTGTATTTGATTATTAATACTGTATTATACTTGTGTATGTCCGTTAAAAAAACGCCATAATTGTTAACACTGAGAAACAAACAAAGGTACTCAAACAACAGCTGTGCGTTCATTATAACATGTTTTCCGTCTACAGCGCCGATGCAATTGGGAAAAATCCACAATTGTAGAAATGCCTTAGGAATAGCTTCCCAATCCTTAATGCTAGATGAAATCTTAAATATAATTATGTACATATATGTATAGCATTACAGTGCAATTTCTAATACGTATTATTATAAAGTGAAGCCTAGTTCTCATCAAATGTAACTAAAACGGCGATTGCATATTTTTTAGTTACAAATTGTTGCTCAACTATAAATGTTAAAGAAATGCTAAAAGAAGAAAATAAACTTCATTCTTTGTCATTAACTGGTTTTCAATTGTTAATGGTTAAAAATTTTACATTAGGAGGATTTGATTTGAAGAATTTTAAATGGAACTCACACACTCTCCAGGGCGGAACTGTGATGGCCAAAAATAGGATATCTTTTGAAAGTCCTTAGCTAGATCTTTAAAAAATGTTGCTGCATGTGCTCTTTATCTCGAGTAAAGCCGTTTTTTTAATATGGTGCAGAATTTTTGATCGATTGTGATGGTGGTTTTACACAATATGGTTTTTTTATTGTGCATGTTTGTGAAAATTGGCAATTTAGAGACAGTTTATAATTTTTGCTTTCACACTACGGATTTTAATTTCATCTGACACAATCTATAACAGAACACAACAGCTGTTTTTGTTGTGAGTATTTTAGCAGGAGTTTTCTGATTTCTTTTTTCACAGATTAAAAAATTGCTTCTATAAAATATGAAAATGAAAAAATTGACCAAGATTTAAAGAGAAAACGTGCCATATGGAGCCAAAAATGGTTGTATTCAAGTTAAATAAAAATTAAAATGTATAAAAACATTTTCTTAATAAATATTTTAATACAAATTTATTGTTTTGTTCAATTTTTTTTAAATATTAATCACAAACACTGTGTTTCTGGCGCCATAAAAAATTGACTTGCAAAACAACTGGTTTTGCAGGTTCAGATGAAAATAGAACAGGCTGACATTTGCAGAAGTAATTTTTTTTTTGCTTTTACACGACATGCATGCATTTTGCAATGGAACATTTTTACACCACACCGATAAATTCATGTTGTGTAAAACCACCTGAACAATATCACAATATACAAAATATACAAAATATTTTAAAGTAATATCTTTTCCAGGTCCAAAAATAAATGAGTTTCTATTTCAAAGTTGAAATTATCCTCGATATTCGCTTTTTTTTTTGGGCAAGCAAGTGTCTTATTTCGTATTTTATAAAAATTAAACTCCTTAAGAATATGTACATATACATGTAAAAAATTTATAATTTTCTAAAAAATATATTTACACAGATTATTTTAGTGTAAAAAAACACGTTCGTTCAAAATTTTACCAATTTTTTTATAAAAATTTTAAATAATTTGAAACAATATTATATTTAATATTTTCATATGTAAAAAAAAACCTTTCCAAAATCCCTGAACTTGCATAATACATAATGTAGCGCCAACAAAAATAAATGTCAAATGTGGAAAAAAGGAAAAGATTTCTTTTTCAATTTTTGCTTGTATGTTTTTACCTTTACGCTACCTTTAATTATTATGACTGTGAACTATTGCTAACAAACAATGGAGTTACATTAATGGCTTAATCATTTCTGTTAACGAACAAACTGATTTGCATTTCTGCAGGTTTACTCTTACATATTGTGTATCTGTTTGTCTGTGTTCTATAAATACAAAAGTTACAAATGAATTATTTGATTCATTCCTTTGAAATATTCGTTTGTGTTTTCTTCTTTGGCAACCGCACATATTGTAATAAGGCATCAAATAAAGGAAATAATAATTATAAAAGGAAGAAAATCCAATAAAAAAGCATTTCGTGGTCACACCAGTGAAATGTGTATTTTTTATGTAACTTTAATGAGATAAATCTGTTGAATTTAATTACCGGTGGCAAAGTATTGCATTCAATACGGCAGATTGTGTGACTTTATTTGGATTTAATATCAGAAACAAGTAAGAAAGTATAGACGGTCAAGCCCGACCATATAATACCCTACACCTAGTATATGTATAAAACAGTTTTTCAGAAAAGGGCGTTTAATGGGAGATATAACCTATTTTGTACCAAAATTTAGTGTAATGATTTTTGTGAATATAAATATTGTGTATGTTAAACTTTATCTCGATATAAATACTTTTAAAAGATTTATGGAGGTTAAAGTGAATTACGGAGAGGGTCTTATATGGGAGTTTCGACTAATTATGGACCAACCGTTATAAAATTAGCTGTCATTGTTTCTGTATATAAGAAACTTATTTCTGTTTAAATTGATTTTCGGGCCTTATATGGCAGCTACGACTAATTATAGACCGATCTTCACAAAATTAGATGTGCTTTAGCTTCATTTACTACTCATTTGTGGTGAAATTTGTTTTGATGCTTGCATAATTTAAGCATTTATGATCGGTAAACCCCAATTTCAGGAGGATATTTGTATGGGGGAAAGGTGAAATAATGGACCGATTTCTACCAGTTTCCATTCCATCCATCATTGGGCCGAAAAATATCACGTACCAAATTTTATCGAAATATCTTCAAAATTGCGACCTGTACTCTGCGCACAAGCTTTACATGGACAGTCAGCAAGCCAGACGGACGGACATCGTTAAATCAACTCAGAAAGTGATTCTGAGGCGATCGGTATACTTTAAGGTGGGTGTTGGACCAATATTTTTGGGCGTTACAAACATCAACACAAATCCAATATACCTTTCCCACTATGGTGGTGTAGGGTATACAAATGATATAATATACTTGCAAGAAACAAAACGTAAAAGTGATGTAACGCCATTATTCCCAAAAAACATATTAGTTACTTTTTGAACTCTAATTCATCCTCTAAACAAGGCACCGCCATGTATAGCAAAATTACCACTAATATTTTACTAAACCCAATTAAAACTAGTTTATCGTTTGCTATTCCTTCTACAGATCATATACCCATAGCTGACTTAGCCAACACTATTGCGCACCAATCATAATTACTAGTGACTTTAACGCATGGAGCCCTCTTTGAGTTGGGTGATCTCCCAACTCAAACAGTAAACATTTTTTGTTCAACCTAAACTCTCGATACTTAACGATGGGTCTCCCACTCACTTGAGTACACATAACTCCTTTTGGCATATCGACCTAACAATTTCATAACTATCTATTATATTTATGTCTCGACGACATATCTTACACGGCCTCCACCAGAGCGACTATTTATAGGTCAACTTATGACCGATTTTTAACAACGATCGTCAAAAATCTCTAAATTTTACACCAAACAAAAAGATAGTACATCTCCTAACATTAACATGGATGCTGCCCCTATAAAGAAGATAATTCAGCTTTTGTAAATGAAAGCATTCCTGTATCATCTAATAGGACAAGAACCAAAACTGTTATCTGGCGGTCCCCTACTAAATCTTAAATGCTATTTTTAAACGCCGAAATAATTATAGAAAAACCCCAACTGCATCATCAGCAACTTAATAGTAAAATATAAGAAAATTAACAGTAAACTATTTTCCTCGGACTTTTTCTTCAATTTCCTAAAACGTATATACATACATATATACATATGTATTCCAAAACAGCTAACGATATATCGGTGACTTTTGCTCAATATTGTTCACACAATTTTTTGTACTCGAAATTTTTAAATGATTTTATATCAGCAAAATCTCAAACTCTGCCCTCTCTTGCCGTTGAAGAATTAACATATAGCCTAAAAACATTTAAAGGGAAAATCCCAGGTCTGAACAAAATATCTTATTCCATGATTGATAAGATACCAAAAATGTTCAAATGCCGTATTCTTAAACTTTTTAACAATATATTTGACTAGCTGTGCCCTGACATTACACAAATATTTAATTCATTTAAAATTTTTTTATTGATTTTTCTCATTTTGAAAAAAAGTAGGCGGTCGAAAGAAGTATTCTTAGTCATGCCGGAGTCTTAGTTATATTCCGTTAAATTCTTAGTTAGATCGGTCCAGCGGTCTGGCCTTCCCGGCAGGCGTTGTCCTGCAAAAGATGGGGAGTGGAAGGGGGCGTGGAGTATGAATCCCTATTTTTACCTCACCTAGAGTAACATATGTATTCGATTTGAAGTAAATATGTTAAAATCCGAGTAGAATCAATTACACATTAAATAAGAGTAGGTAGGAGTGGTCGAAAGAAATAAGAAGCTTTGGCACATACAATTTTTAATTTTACCTCGCCTTCAGTAAGATGTGAATACAAATTGTTTGAAGTAACTCTGTAAAAACCTATGCAGAAGCAATTAATCAATTAAAAAAAGTGGGCGTTAGAGTAGCCGTGGTTGTACCAACTCAGAAACCTTGCCGAAGATCATCACATGATCAGATGCATAGGTCTATAAAGGACATACATACAAACATTCAGTTTTATATAGATTAATATTAATTTTGTATATGAGCTAAATATGCACTTCGTATAAGAGCTGCCACGCCCACTATGTTATGATCGCCCAATTTTCCCCTAACTATTCACATTAACAAATAATCAACGTGCACAAATTTCTCAGACTATGGCTATTATAGTACTGTAGAAATATGATATTAATTATTTACTTTGTATGGGAGCTGTCACTCCCACTAGTCCGATCCCGCCCATTTTTTTCCAGATTATTGAAATCATTAACATATTGGATACTGCAATGTTTCAAAACTCTTGCTATCACAATAGTCAAGATATATGATGTTATCCAATTGAAATATATATAACGAAAAACCTAATTTGGACTATAACCTTTCAAATGAAACCGGGTTGGGACAAATCGGTTGGATAGTTTTAGAGTTTATAGAGGACAAACATACAAACATTGTATTTTATATATATAGATTCCGGGTCAATCTCCCAATTTTTTAAACAGCTTTAATGATAGCTATGCATAAGAGTGATAAACCAATAGAAGATATAGATTCATATCGACATATGTCTTTACTCCCATGTGTTGCGAAACTACTTGAGAAAATATTTTAACGCCGTCTTATGTAGTTTAGCAAAACACACAAACACTGCTATCACATAATCAAACAGGATTTCAGTTCGATCTCAGCACCACAGATTCAGATATTTTATGCAAAAATCGATCTACCACAAAACATACTACGATACTTTCTATTGATTTCATAAAAGCTTTCAACAGAACAGGAATACATGTTGTACTTCATAAATTGTCAAACTGGTCAATTGGATCAAAAATGTTTCACTTTATAAAATCTTTACTCACAAAATGAAAATTTGTTTGTGTGGAGTCACTGACTCCTCCTCAAATTTTTATATATTTCCTTTGGATAATGGCATTCTACACTGGTTATAGGACTTGAATATTCTTATTCTGTGTTTTCTATTCAGTCTTAGCGCAACTTTCATTAAGCTAGTTTTACATGATTGATCGATCGTATTTTATATTTTGTTTGAAAGACAATTTTATGACCAAGATAATTAACGTTAAATATTTTGAAATTGTATCTATTTTTTTAGCATTTATAATTAATATAAATACCGATTCTTACTGTAATTTACACAGTTTGTATGATTTTCATTATAATCTTGAGTGTAGTTTAACAATTTATAAAATTAAAAGAACATTTTTCCATATTCACAACACGTTAAGAAACAGAGTATAAAAATACAAGGTGAGGCTTTTTTGTTTAAACTTGATCTCAATAATATTATTTACTATATTATTGCCAATTACTGATATCCACCAGCATAATTGCCGTATAACCGATATTAGTATTATTTCTGGATTAAAATTATTGATCTATTTATATAAAAGTTGGTTCGATATCGATATTTATTTTTGTTCTTCGGAAAAGGATCAGCTATGACAAATTATGGGCCGATGTTCTTTAATTTTGCATATGAGGATATTTCACGTCGAATATCAACATAATAACGGTATATTTATTTATATATTAAAATTTTGGAATGGTACCCTTATTTATAAGATATTTATGAGTATTAAAGTGATTTTCGGAAGAGGGCTTTATATGGGGGATACGGTTAAAAATGGACCAAAATTCCCAAAATTTTGTGGGATGATATTTGTGTATATGTGAATGTTCTGTGGAAAGTTTTGAGTAGGTACCGATATTTATACGATATATATAAAGATAAAATTTATCGGATGTGATCCTTATATGAGTTCTATGGTCAAACATGGACCGAACTCAAAAAAAAAAAAAATTCGTTTTGCGATTTATTTTTCCATGAAAGATTCTACGGTCAAACATGGACCGAACTCAAAAAAAATTTCGTTTTGCGATTTATTTTTCCATTAAATTTGTATTGATATTTCAATTTTATAGGCATTTATGTACATACGATACTTACTAACTTCAAGTTAGTTTTTAAATTACTTCTTCATGTAAAATGACCAAAAGAATGATGCAAAAGTTCTTCTTTTTGGGGCTACTTTCATAAACAATGATCAAAATTGAGTCCCGAATTTATGTGTTGTACAGTGTAATTGAGCAATATTTCGGGCAGATATTTGTATGGGCGCTAAGAGAAATCATGGAGGTTGTCTTACATTTTGATCCATAACTCTTGTTCTACTGTTCCGATTTTGCTGATTTTCAATAAGAGACCTGTCTCTTAGGAGAACTATAAGCGGTTTTTTGTAAACTTTGGTTTACACAGACAGACAGACAGAATTCGACTTAGAATTTCATAAGAAAGTTTTAATGAAAAGTGTTTTTATGAAAATTCCAAAATTTTTAAGACGCATGCGCGGGCTAAAGATATCACTTAATTGAATATTTTTCTTTTTTCAAGTATTACCTTTTTAAGTCTAAGACAGCAAACTATTACTATTAGAACTTTATTAATTAACTTTTATTTTTTCCCATACACAAGCTCCTCATCCTAATATACATACCCTACACAGACAGTTTTTCCGTATTTGATGCGACTTTAGGCCGAAACAATAAGAAAAAATTAATTATTTTTACACAACAAAAAATTTATAACAAGATTAAAGTTTAATGGATGCCAAATCATTGGCATCACAGGCAACGAGAAAGTAGATTTGTCTGCTAAAGCAGTATAGTGGCAACATATGAACATATTTATTTATTCCAAAATCCAAAATATTTTTAACCAGATGTGCTTACACAAAACTTAACATGTCCTTAGAATGCAAATGAAACAAATACAATCGCATCTAAAAGCTCTGCAATCCCACAAAACAGCCCCTAATTCTGCCATCTATAAGCAACCAAACAAGTGCATTACAAGGCTACGTCTAACACATACACGTCTCACTCAACAATATTTGATGAACAAAACTATACAACTAATATTCGCTTTCAGTGAACTGCACCATTAAAAGTTCTTCACATCCCAGCAGACGGTCAGGGCCTCTTAAACTTACGTGTATCGATTTTTCAATCTTCTAACATCGTTAATTTGCTTAAAACTCCAACTTATAATAACATTAACAAAGTATTTGAATTCTTAAAAAACCTCCTTTGCACAACCAAATTTATATAATGAAATACAATACTAGGTAACTTTCCAAATATATGTATTCATATGCATACAGTGGTGTACATATAATTAGAAACGACTTTTCAGCATATATATTTGTTTATATATTTTAAAAATTTACAGCCAATATCCAGAAATTTTAAAGTAACAAATTCTTATTAAGTTTAAAATAAAAAAAATATATAAGTTTTCAATTGAGTTAAGATCAGGACTTTTTATCCCTGAACTTGTGCAATAGGACCCACACCATGCCAAGAGAAGGCACCCCAGACCACAATACCCCCGCACTGTGTTTCTCTGTTTTAACAGTGTATCTGGGGTCTAGGCTTTATTTGGAAGACACATAACATACGATTTACCATCAGATTGGAACAAGTGGAATTTAGATTCGTTGCTCCAGAGAACTCTATTCCAGTAACGGGGATCTTTTCTGAGCATTTCTCTTGCAAACCGCAACCGCTTCATGATATTTTTTTTTTTGTGACACATGAGTTTTTTTTTTGTGCAATGCACCCACGAAGTCCTGACTCATTTAGTCGTCTTCTTATCGTCTGTGTGACTATTTCTGCGCTTATTTTCCGTCCTATTTCAGCCTTTTTGGATTTTTTACTGCCTCTATAAAAAACTCTATCTTCTGCTAAAGTAGTCTTTCCTGTGCTAGGTTTCCTAGCTGGGGTTACAAACTCCTTTGTATTTTTGTACAAGTGAATTGCACCAAAAACCATTTTTTTGAGCAAGAAAACTTTTCTGAAAATTTTTCATTTTGGTAACACTGCAAAAGAGAGTGGTTCGGAAAAAAAGTTGTGTCAGTATCCCAATAGAATTAAAGATAATGTAAAAACAATTCCAGAAATATTTTTTTTATTTTTTTGCCACTCCTACAAATACCGGTGTATCGCTCTTTTTAGTCCGATCATAACATTTTGTATACCGGTGTTCATGGGTCTGTAAGCGCTAATTATTTGGTCACCACTGTCTACATACATTCCCCCCATTAGAATATTAATAAACCGATAGCCACTGTTGCTAGTTCTTTTAACTTTTGATTTACGGTAACTTTAATTATAATAAATTTGTAAATAATTAAATAAAAAAATTGAGATTTTTTTTTAAGTGTGGTATATATTGACAGCTCAATTCCAAAACATGCTAAGTCGAAAAAGTGAGTTTTGCAGGAAAAGCTCCTAAAGTTTACAGGCGATATCTAAAAAACCATTTGGGGTACAACTTTGTTGTTTATAACTATTGATTGGACTAGCCAATCACAACCAAAATTTGACAGAATTTAAGTTGAAAAAATCTAAATTCAAAAACGCAAACAAATTTAAAACATGCTAAGTCGACATATCATGGTTTGGAATTGAACTGTCGATATATTTCAACATGAAACATTGGCAGATATGTATTTTATGATTGCGTTTAAATTAAAAAGTAACATTTACTTAACATTAACAATCATCATATGTCTATATTTATTTATATTTTGTTTTCGTCAGTAATTGGTATTGGCATTTATAAATCTCTGCACATATAATTATAAAAAGTTATTATTTTATTTTTTACTATGGAGTTATTAATGCATACAAAAAAAAATGATATTTCATTAAAGCTTTAATAAACTCAAGTACAAATTGAATACAATTGTTTGTGGTTAGATACTCTATATTCGATAACTAGGTTAACTTATCCATCTTGTCTGAACAGTAACTTATCACAAACATCACTTAAAGCATACAAAAAGAAATCTGACAATTTGCCCCAGCGTTTACTTGATCAAGTTTTGCCTTTAAATTTTTAATATACTAACACTTTTTCACTAATTGCTTTCAATTTCTGGATCTATTGTGTGTTTCAATTAACAGTCAAGAAAACAGTTGATTGCATTTTTAGTAAATAAATTGTTTTGGTTTTTCTTTATAAACACTCTGACGTCATCAGTCGTAATTCTGATTTGGGTGGAGGAAGAACTCGCGAGTCATTGTCATTATCGTTTAAGGTCAATTAAGCCGTCCTTTTTGCACTGCCTTCGAGAGATTTTTCGCTCACTCTTGCATTGGTTAATGCTTGGCGTCATTTAACTCTACTGCGTTGCGGGTTTTCGAAGTTGTGCATTGGTCACATGCTATAAATTTTTTTCATAATAGATTTAGGCGTTCTAGATTCTTATATGGAAGTATAGAGGTAGAGAATATTTTGCATCGCAATCTGTTTGCAAATATAGGAAAGTGATCAACACCGTCTTTTCTAACATCTATCTCGATTTTTTCTTTGTTTGCAAGTTTGTTGTAGGCGAACTATTATTGGGTCGACCTCTTTTGTTTCCTCTGGCTCTGGTCCTATCTTGCAGAGGGTATCAGCAAATTCATTTCGAAACTGACCAAGATTTGATAACTGTTTACTGGAGACACTCCTTGCAATAGCGTTTTTTTTCATAAGTTGCCAAGAATTTATTACCGCAAGGTCCAAAATGTGGTAAAATAAGCTACCTAAGTAGCTAATTATACGGTAAACTCCACCGATATGCGTATTATATTATTGGACAACTTTTGGATATTTACTTTTTGTTTTAGGCGCTTATCATACCGAGAATGTCCATAATAAGGTAACCACTTTGTTGTCTTTCGTAGTGAGAAGTTCTTTTTTCATAGGTTCCTCTAGCAATCGTAGTTTTCATAAGATTCTTATTCGTGGTTGCCAAGTCTGGCTCATTTGGTAGTGTATCCCTTTTATCTTCTTTGCCTGAATAAACTTGGAAACGGTACGCATATCCTGTAATATTACATAGCAGAAACAGTTTGTAGCCCCACTTATAGGGCTTGTTTGGCAAGTACTGTTTAAGAAAATTACCTATTTTAGAGGAACACATCTGCTCGTCTAAAGAAAGCCGTTGGTCAATGGGTATAGTTGAAAAGCCTTCATTTAGATGATCTAAGACAGGTCTTATCTTGTATAAGCGATCGTGATTTAGGTGATCTCTTGGAAGATGTGTTTCGTTATTATTAAAGTGCAACACACTCCTTATAGTTTCAAAACGGTTTACCGGCATTGCATTCTTTATTGGTTCATAACCACATTTTTCGTGCCAACAAGAGCGAACACTCGGGAAATGTTGAACTGACATAAAAAGCCAAACTCTTATGAATTTTTTTAATTCGTCAACAGTTGTCACAAAAGAAGGTGAAGAGTTGGTTTGAGTGGCATAAAGATTAATTTTATCTACGATCTTTTGAAAGAACTCTGTAGTAAAAACGTGGAGAAAACACCTCTTTGGGGTCTCTAACTCGGCACTATCTTCATCTGATGTACCAGCTTCGTGAGTAATTCATTCATCATAACGTAAATGATCTTTTTCCAAATAAGCCTGCGTCTATCAAACAAATTCATGAAGTTGTCTTGGACTTCATTTTGTGCGTCATCATTTTCATTTTCTAGTCCATCATACGAAACGTTTACATCTAGAATTTGTTCGATATCTTAATTTTCAGCGATCGAGACATACTGTGATAATAAAAATGTCAATTCAATAGATCTACATCATAATGCATTTAAGGGTTAAGTCTTCATACATACCCAAAATTTTATATTTTCGTCAATTAAAGAGTACCAGAATTAAATCAAAAAATTCAATTATATTTTAATTACTATACGAATAATCAGTAAATAAAACTCGTTACCAA
The DNA here is from genome assembly GCA_950370525.1 of Bellardia bayeri. Lineage (NCBI taxonomy): Eukaryota > Metazoa > Arthropoda > Insecta > Diptera > Calliphoridae > Bellardia > Bellardia bayeri. Next base: position 42,852,491 of record OX493266.1, on the reverse strand, counting down.
AAATCAATGCCTTTATTTAAACGAGCGAGGTCATCGATTCTTTTTAAGAATTCGGCTTGCATACTCTTCATCCCGCAATGTCCTTTGGATAGTTCTTGGATGAACATTTTTCCCAGTAGAATTTTCGATTCTTTTTGGCGCTGCAATTGTAGGATTTTTTGTCACGTCTCCTAAAATGAGACTGCCATCTCGCCTAAAGAGTTTCTTTGGGCGTCCTGATCTTGTAATATTTTCTATAGAACCAGTTTTCTTAACTTTTTTTAATGCACTGAACCATAGGAAAAGGTTTGTTAAAAGATTTACTGATTGCGCTGTAACATTTTCCTTTTTTATGTTCTTGATAGCAAGATTTTTTACATCGACACCAACTTCTTTTTTTGTGCTCATCTTGTTCATTTGTAATAACTTATTTGACTGACAAACTGCTAAAAAGTAATTCAGCAGTCACAAACTATCTGAATTGCAAAAATCGAATGGCATTAGAACTGCAACTTTTTTTAAATTATAAAAAAGCAGAAGAAAATGTAGTGTATAAAACTTGTGTCTCTCCTTATTTCTTTTTTAGAGAAAATATTTTTTTTTGGGTTAATTCTACGCCAAAAAAGTTTATATTCAAAAAACAAAATTCTGACGTCATAATTTTTTTTTGTGGTGTTGTTTCTTCTTTATAAATAATTTATTTATTCTTAACAATGGCTTTATTTATTTCTATCGAGTCCTCTCTCCTTTTTCTTTTTTTCATTATTTTATTAGTTTCCTCCAATACTTTCAATGAATCAAACATTTTAAGTTGTTTTTTTGACGACATTTTGAAAAAATTGCTGTAAAGACAGCTTTCAATTTTTGGGAATTTTGACAAGCAGTAGTGCCAAAACCTTGAGAGCAAAACTAAATTTACCATTGTGTTTTACGTTAAGTTTAGGTTGACATTTCAACAGGAATAGACTGACGCCTGAACAATGCGTCCAAATTGTGTAAATTTATTCTGCAAATAGTGGTGCTGTGTATTTTTTTTAATGTATAGAACTTTGAAATGGAATGATTTTTCTACATTCATAATGAATTTACTTTATTCGAAAGATAATCTTCTGGCATTATAATTTAAATATGACGGGCATAGTCTAGTCTTCCAACATTTGTGGCCATATATAGGCATTAACACGGCGAAAGTTGTCCTTTAAGTGCACAATCGTTTTCAGCTTAACAGCGTTGACAGCGACTTCAAACATAAATTGCTTGATAGCTGGCAAAATGGCCGCTAATAAAAAAAACTATTGCTCACTCAAAAGTGTTGAACATCTAAAAAAAAACACCCTCTACATATAGCCATAACGGAAGTAGGGTCTTATTTGGACTACAATTGCTTACTTGCTGTTTTTTAACTTTTTGTTTTGTAATTTATTAATTTCACGTAAATATTTATTATTCTACTTTATTTTATTTGCATATTTATTGAATTGAATTTAACTCTACACAAAAACTATATACACATATATATGTACATATTTATTTGTTCGATTACTGTCATTTTAATTGAAATAAAATATTTATATGTTTATTCAATGCATTTGTATTCTTTGTTTTTCCAATTTAATATGAAGTGTTAATTGTAAAAAATGTTGACTGCAAATATGCTTAATTAATTTGTTATTTATGTGCTTATTAAGGGTTGGTGCTTAATTTTTTATACCCACCACAAAAAAGATGGGTGTGTATTAAGTTTGGCATTCTGTTTGTAACACATCGAAATTATAATGCCACCAACAAGTCTATATATTCTAGATCCTTTTGAGATTCTGAAACGATCTAGCCATTTCCATTCGTCTGTTGAGTAATAAAATTTTTACCAAACAATGTTTGATCCTTATGAGGACTACTCCCGAAAAATTCATTACTCTACATAAACATCCATATCGAAGCAAAATTGTATACAGATCAATGCAAAGACTATACTATTGGCTTTTGTGAAAGTTGGTTCATAATTGGCCATAGCACCCATACAAGCTCCACTTCCGGGAATAACTGCAAAGTATACTGAGTTTACAATATTGACGTTTCAAAAAGCCAAAATCAGTTTTCTAGGGGTTTTTGGTACCCTATTTATTGTGTGTTAAAGTAAATCGCTGTATGAAAGAGACAAATATAAATTCTTTATTATACCCAACACCACCATAGTGGGGGAGTGGGGGGGCCTATATTGGGTTTGTGCATATGTTTGTAACACCCAGAAATATTGGTCCAACAGCCACCTTAAAGTATACCGATAGACTCAGAATCACTTTCTGAGTCGATTTAACGATGTCCGTCCGACCTCCCGTTCGACCGTCTGGCTAGCTGTCCATCTAAAGCTTGTGCGCAGAGTACAGGTCGCCATTTTGAAGATATTTTGATAAAATTTGGTAAGTGATATTTTTCGGCCCACGGACGGATGGGATTGAAACTGGTGGAAATCGGTCAACTATTTCACCTGGCCCCCATACAATAGACCTCCCGAAATTGGGGTTTAGCGATCATAAATGTTTGAATTATGCAAGGAACCAAACAAATTTCATCACAAATGATGGTATCCAACTAATAATAAATACAAATATATCTCATATGTATACAAACAATACCGTACAATTTTATTATAATCGGTCCATAATTAGTCCTAGCTCCCATATAAGGCCCACTTCGGAAAATCACATTAAAGAACATAACCCACTGAAAAATGTTGATATCCAAATAATATTTAACACAAATATATCTTATATGTATACAAACAATACCGTACAATTTTATTATGATCGGTCCATAATTAGTCGTATCTCCCATAAATAGTCCACTTCCGAAAATTATTTTAACGATCATAAATCAAATAAAATTGGACATAAATAAGTTTCTTACATACAGGGATAATGAAACGTAATTTTATAATGGTCGGTCCATAATTAGTCGAAACTCCCATATAAGACCCTCTCCGTAATTCACTTTAACCTCCATAAATCTTTTAAAAGTATTTATATCGAGATAAAGTTTAGCACATATTTTATTTATATTCTCAGAAATCATGACACTAAATTTTGGTCCAAAATAGATGATATCTCCCATATAACGTCCATTTCTGAATAACTGTTTTATACATATACATGGTCAAAAATGTAACGTCCGTAACGGCAATTTATGTACAATTGTATTGTAACTGATAAAACTCATAACAATTTTGTAAGTGCCATTTGAAAGTACTCTCAAAGACCACGTACCACCGTAGGTTACTTAAGAATATAATGCTCAGAGCGCCAACAGTATTCAAAAATACGCGTATGAACGTAACGTCCGCAACGCAGGATTAGCCCATATACTAGGTGTGGGCTTGACCGACTATACTTTCTTACTTGTTATAACTGGAGTATGCATAAAATTCTTATAAATAACATTATTGAGACGAAATTCAACCGAAAGAAACCTAAAGAGAAATTACGGTGCAATATTTTATGATTTTCGCCCCCTAATAAGTTCTTTGGTGGTGGGTGTATAAGATTCGGTACAGCCGTATATAAACTGTTGCCTACTTTACAAGGCTAGTATGAAAATTATTGGTATGTAAAAAATAAATACGAGTTGAAATTATTACATGTAAATAATATTTATAAAGATCAAAATATGTTATAGAGATTATACTACATGTAAATAAATAATTGTAAAACTATTTTGAGCATAGTTAAAAACGCTATGATGGGCAATAAACAATAGGTATACGCCTATGCACTTTAAAAACGTATTTAAAAGTCTTAATTATTGATTTAGTCACATTGTTATTTTGTATCATGCCAAACTTAGTAAAAACCAAAACAATATTATTATTATTATTACAAGTTTTTATGTCTACTAAATTTATAAATATTTTAAACACGTGCATATTTAATTAGCTATTGTTAAGCAGAACTAAGAACTATTTTTTTTGTTTGTTTTTATTTATTTAGTCTATGAATATAAATCTAACTTAGATATATTTAATAAAAAAATGAAAAAATTTTTCATTTAATTATACTAGAATTGAGACCAAAACCAACAAATTGCTAAAAATCATTAAATTGTCTACTTATTCTAAAAAATGGGTCTGCATCAGCATAACTTTTACTACAGAATTTTACATGTAATGGCTTAAAGTTACAACATGACACATTAGATTTTACAGATTTTAAAATATATTCACAATTATTATTTCCATTTACGATATTCAACATAAAGCATACATTTAACATAATCCGACAACTTTTCAAGGTGGGTAATTTAATTAAAGCCAATCTGCTCGTATTAGATGTAAGTTGGAGTAATCCCATTGAAAATATCTTTAAAAAAAAGCAAAATTTGTTTTCAAACAAACTCAATTCATTATAGATCTCATAATAAGGATCCCATATGATGGATCCATATTCCCAAATGGGCCTAACTAGCGATACATACAGTTTTTTAGTTATGTATGGATCACAAAATTCCTTGGCCTTGTTTACAGTTAAAGTTATATGAGGTATGAAGTTTAATTTTATGTCAAGTAGGATTACAATATCAATAATTGATTCGACAAGATCCAAATAATGATTATCGAGGTAATACTTGACCACTAAGCAATTATTTCTATAAAACATGCATTTACATTTTTTTAGGTTTTGCTCCATCATTTTATATTTGCACCAACGAAAAAAGTTACCAAGATCTTTTTGAATCAAATCATGGTCAGTATAATCATTAAAATAAAGCAATATTTTTACTTCGTCAGCACATACATTAGGATATTACAATGCTTTATGATATTAGGGAGATCATTACTAAACAATGAAAATAGCAGTGCTCCAAGATGACTTCCTTGGGGTAGACCCGATGAAACAGATATGCATTTAGATGTACAGTTGTTAAATCGAACATTTTGTTTCCTAGACTTCAAATATGAAATTATGCAATTTAAATTAATAGACGTAACACCCAAAAGATCCAATTTGCATAAGAGAAGAGACTGATTGACTTTATTAAACGCTTTACAGAAGTCCATATATATCACGTCCGTTTGATTTTTATGTTCAAATCCAGAATTAATTTCAGTTGTTAACTGAATAACATTAGTATAGTCGAGCAGCCTTTTCTAAAACCATGTTGGCAAGGTGATAATAAGGATGATGATGTCTGATGGCACAGGATATCAGTAATTATGTTTTGAAATACTTTTGGAATCGAACTTAATTTAGCAATTCCTTTACAATTAGCAATATCAAAACTTTTAAATAAATGTTGAATAAAATAGTTAATGGTATGGTAAATGACTCAGCAAAGTGATTTAAAATTCCAGGAGGAACCCCATCAGGACCATGAGAAAAAGTCATCTTTAATTTTTTCAGGTAAATTAAGATAGAGTGTCAAGTGTTGGAAAATATATAATTTGGTTAGATACAATCTCATATGGATAATTACTATTAACATCATACACAGCATCGGAATATGCATTAGAGTTACTGGATTCGTCGTTATTAAATTTCTTTACAAATCGGTAGCCATTGGATTTTATTTTGGAGTTAATGAATGAGTAAAAAGATTTAGGATCTCGTAAAAAATATTGTTTTGTTTTCAATAAGAAATGATTAAGCATATTATATTCTGAACGATTCACAGAGTACTTTGCATTATCAACAGCAGATCCAGTTGTTTAATGTTTTTTATAACGTTTATTTTTTCTGTTTTTAAGATGTGATAATTGTTTATTATTCCAAGGTGAACCAACGGGAGTGTAGGCATGTTGTTTGGGAATACAAATTTCAAAAAAGACTACATTTTCTTGCAAAAGGCTGAAATTATTAGGTCGATGTTCGAAACGGTTTATATATCTAACACTTTATTCCAACAAGTGTTACAAATAAGATTATCTAATAACAATAGATCTGTTTTTCTGAAACATAACGGTTTGTCAGTAGCAGCTGGCTTCAGCTTAGCTTCGGATGGAATGGGCAAAGTGATCAAAATAGTGAGATGATATCGATCTTCCGGAAAACTAAAATGATTTTTTATAATCAGATGAATTCACTCAAATCACATTGATTTACATTTAAATTTCCCAAAAGGATACCAAAGCCAGGAAAGGATTTGACCGTACCGTCTTCTTATAGACCAATTACCTGACTATCTTGTTTGTCGAGACTATTTGAGAAAGTATTTCAAAAGAAAATTTTAAACTTTCTAAATTATGAAAACATTATCGCAGTTCAACAATTTGGTTTCCATGAACAACATTCCGTTTAATTGGAGAAATAAGAAAATCTTTTGAGCTTAAACAATATTGCTCGGCTGTCGCAAAGTTTGCATTAAGGACTAATACATAAAATTAATTGCTTACTGCCTCCTAGTACTCACAAATTTCTAGATGCTTACCTATCGGATGGCTTATGTAGGATTAAATACAGCGTTTGTGTGACAAGTGACTACAAAATCAGAGCTGAATTTCCACAGAGAAGTGTTACAGATATACTTACTTCACTTTACTAGATATACACCTCTGATTTGCCAACGAGTAAAAATTTAACCATTTCATATTTGCAGACAATACAGCCATTCTTAGCTCGCATGTGGATTCAAGGTATTATCCAGAGAACTCGATAATTATCTCAGATGTGTGGAGACTTTGGTAAAAAACTGGAGAATATGTGTAAACAAATCCGAAAGTAGACATGTTATGTTTACGCTTAGGAGATATGTATCCCACAGTCTGATCATGTCACATGTCTTGGAATAAATCTGGATAGATACCTTACCTGGCGTCGCCACATAGAAGCCAAGATGTTCCATATGAGACTGAAATCTTCTAATCTGCACTGGCTAATTAACGACCAATCTAAATTAAGCCTTAATTGTAAAATCATCCTGTATAAAACTGTTTTAAAACCAATTTGAACATATGGAATGCAATTATGGGGAAACGCAAGTAATACTGATATTGATCTTATACAGAGGGCTCAATCGAAAATTCATAGAACCATGACGGGAGCACCATGAAATGAGAACATCTATAGAGATTTGGAAGTACCATTGGTTAAAGATGAATTAAGATATATCTTGAAGTTGTAAAACCACCCAAACCTGCTTGTGAGAGTGCTTACTAGAACTCATACAGAAACAAGGCTTCGTAGAGCTGATTTGACACCCTACTAATTTGTCTATTATGGCTCTCTCTTAACTGAAGTAAAGGCAGATTCAATAAATAAATAATAAAAAAGTTAAAAATACATTTAAAATTCAAAGAACCGATATATTTCAGATTACTAAGCATATATGAACTAGAGTCAATCAAGTTACTAGACATTCGTAAAAATTAATATTTAAAAGGGATACATTGTCACAATTAACCCTGCAAGAATTTACGTCACTAATAAAATTCTAAATTATATTAAAATGCATTAGTATACAGTACTATATTATGACAGCATGAATTTATTGCAAAACTTCCATATGTTGCACTTTATGAGAAACAATCATGGTTAAATTTAACAACGTTTCATAAAACAGTTGCAGCAAATGTTGCCATTTAAGCCGTCATAAAATATTATATTTTCCTCAAGACTGCTTTTTTTCTTTTCAATAAATCTTTTCTTTGGCATTCACAGTGATAAATTTCAACAGAAACTAAGTATGACATTGTTAAAAATTTATCAAAGCATTTGCCAAATTTAATGCAAACATTTTCTGCAGAAATTTTGTCTAAAGGATGTATTATCCTGTTGTTATGTGTTGTCATTTAAGGACACACAATACTGTTGCATGGATTTATGCAAACAAATTGCTAAAATAAATATAGTTTCTGTTTGAGCTTGTAGTAGAAGTGTTTAGTTTTTTTTTTAAGGATAAATATCTTTACGGAATGGTTTTGTGAACATTATACTGTTTTTTGTACACATAAATGCATAAACAATATACAAAAATAAATATCTGTCTGTTTCCTTCAATTGAGTGATGTTAAGACGTTTAATTGCAAAACATTTTGCCTCTAAACAAATTAGCTTTCATTGCAAATTTGGCAAGTATTAGCTGCCATTTCCCAAAATGAGTAGAATAAAAAAGGACAATTCTGTACATTGTTTTGGTATATGTGTCTTTGTTATACCACAGTCCTTGTTGTTGTTTGTAGCTGTTCTATCATGCCATGCAACAAATCAGCCCAGTGGTTACATTTTCAGTCAATGAGTTAGTATGTCTCTACGATAGATATTCAACCATTATGTTTGTAGCAGCATAAGCAATAGAATACAATGGAATGCATACAGCAAAGAAAGGAAGACGGAAAAAGAAACACAGCAAAACAAAATGTAAAAAGTAACAACAAACTATTAAATGAATACAAAAGGGAAATAATAGTAATTTGTGACAGGAAATTAAAATACAAAATATAATCACACCAACACACAGATGAACAACAAAGGAAACAAGTATGAAAGCTATATTCGGCTGTGCCGAATATTATTTCCCCACCAAAAATATTTAGTATAACTTTAGCGAAATCTGTATCGCTAATCAGTGAAAGATGTTCTTGAATTGAGTCGCACATTCTCAGCCCCAAAATCTTCATTAACTTTTAGCAAACACTTTTTAAATCGTATGCACTTTACCCTCGTGTAGAGTACAAAACATAGAATTCGAAAGAAAATTAATTCCTTGACTGAAATAATGTTTAATGTAAATTCAAGATTAAAGAAAAATATCATCTTCTTTTTATATAAATAATAATAATAATTAATAAATTTCATCATGAAATGGATAAACATCGATGTATAAACAAACTACAAAATGTCTTAAGGATATTAAAAATATTAATGAAAAGTGTTTTATTTTTTTAATAATTGCAGCACCATTAAATAAACATTTAAAATGCTTATTATAATTTATGTTAAGTATTTATCTAGTTAAAATGCCTGGCGTTAAATATGAAGACATAAATAGAACATTAAATAAATCTTATAATCTGATAGTAAGTATTAGTGATATAAATATGATATGAATGCTGATTTAATTTATTACAAAATTTGTAATTAACAAATCTATAAACATAGTGATGTATAGAGAAATGTGTATATAAATGTAGGATAAGAAATTTCAATTTACTTAAAATATGAAAATTATTCCAAAATGCATGTCTAAGTTTGTTCACAAATTTGTTGATTGTATGACATTTAAATAGATAAATTTAATAGTTACACAGCCCAACACGAAAAATGGTGCATTAAATTTATAAGTCAATTATATCCATCGTATATTCCTTTTACTCACTTTTTTTAGATCTAGAGCTGATTTTCGTGAATTAATTGTTTTTAAAAACATTACGTAGCTTAAGATTTTGAGTAACATAACTCAAGAACATTTTAACTTAAGCTATGTATAGACGATCGTCAGATATTACAACGTTGTCAGATCTAGCAATGTGCTAGCAATGTACTGACATTAAAAAATTATTAGCAAAAGGTAAATTGTCAGTTTAGACGACTGTAACAAAACTAACAATTTCATTGGCACACAATTGTCACACAATGAATTTATCTGTCAACCGAAATTGTTTTTCCAAAATGTTATTGAAGCACACTTGTTTGTTTATTTATGTATATGCAGAGTAGAATTTAGAAATAATTTCTATGACAATGCTGCCATTGGCAGATGCATAAACTTTGCACATATGACAATGAAAAGTGTTTAACAATTGTCTTAAAACAATGACAATATTGTTTGTTTAAAAGATTGTGAGATGTCTGACAATATTTTTGTCTTCCAATGTACTGAAAATGCTTTTTCTTACAACGTTGGAAGACAAACATTTTTGTTGTTGTTAGATATTTTCTGAACATTTTTCGGACAACGTTGTAGTATCTGACGATCGTCTATACATAGCTTTAGAGAACAGATTACTTACAGATTACAGAAAAGAAAAAATTCAAATTAAGCTACAATATTACATTAATACTGCCCTAACATAATATTTACTCCACTCAGTATGAGTAGTTTTGGAGATATAGCCTAATCGATATATGACGAAAAAATATTAAATATATATTTTTTTTTTGTTTTTCAAAAAATTCATAAAAATTGGAGATAATAACAAAAGTTCCAATATTTTTCTATAACCATATATGCAGAAATGTCCTGCATAAAATTCAATATTTCTTGTTAATAGTTTTGATTTTATTATTGTTTTACAAAAATTTAAAACCAATCAATCAAAAAAAAAACATATCTCTGTGTACAATTATATTTTTAACGTATTTTCTTTCTATCATATTTATTTTGAATAAAACCTACAGTTACGTACATATATAGCAAGCTATTTTCGTATATCACTTAAGGAAAATAATGGAAAAATTGTCGTCTTCTCTATTTTTGATGAATTTTTAAAAAATAAAAAAAACTTAAAAAAATGTTCATCCAAATCAAAATATTGTCAATGCAGCATAAAGAAATTTCGATTTTTATACTTAGGTACAGAATAGAACGAATCGTTTATTAGTTGCGTTACTACCCAGTAAAAATAATCGTCTTTTTTGAAAAGCTTACGAATAAAATATACAAAAAAGATGCTTTTTTAGTGCTGACAACGAAGAAGGTTTTAAAGCGAAAAAATAAAAATAAAATTATAGCCTACAGATTTACGTATGACAAAGAAAGTCAATTTCAAAACGAATATCGTGTTACAATGAATTTTTCTTAAGCAAAAATATTCAGATAGAATTTGTTCTTTGATTGGTGTGCGCGAAGTGACGTTAAACACTTTAGGAAAGTGCTTTATTTGCATGTTTGATTAGCTTAAAAGAAGCGCTTATTGTCAGCAGAAAGTAGTCCTCCAAACGGGGAACACCTCATACAGAAATCATGCATCTCATCAGCAGGTTTGAAGCGATTTGAGGTATGAATTCATACAAAAAACCTGCTCCTTTTGGAGCACATTTTTTACTGGGTATAGATCAGGTAACTACGTAGTTTTCTTTAAAAGTTAATATCTCGAAAAGTACCGATGATACAAAAAAAAGTGAATTATAGACATTGAAGCCCAATACTAGATGCATACAAACTGACTAAGAAATCTAAGGTACGAAAAAAAAGTTTTCATTTTGTCGGGCGGTGTAATTTTTAGCATTTTTACAATAATATTTAATTGCATTTGCTTGTTATCTTCAAAAGAACGATTGCAAATTTAAAATTTATATGTATAGACAAATATGAATAAATTTAGAAAAAGGCAAAGGTTTTGCAAGCAACTATCCATTGCAGTCTGAAGATTCAATTCTTGACAATGACTTTGGATATATAACTGCATAAAAGTCATGTCACCTCTCTTCAACAAAGTTTTGACTAGCTTCTGTCATTATTTGCAGTAGTTTTTATCGAATAAATCAGTTTGACATAATACAAAAATTATAGGTCATCAGCAGTGTTGCCAGGACCAGAAGTGAAAAAAAGGCTAAATGGGCTTTAAAAAAAGGCTAGAAAAGGCTAAAAAAATTCAAAAAGGGCTAAGAAAAAGGCTAGATTATTTCAATTCGAATTTCATTTATTTATTAACAAATATGTACATAAAAATAAAGGCTAAACTTAAAATATAACTTTTCTTTAAGTAACAATAAACTTCACCGTTAATTATGTTTTATAAGAAAAAACATTTTTTATTAAAAACAAAAATTCTTTGAAAAAAATAATGTAAATGTTTATGAAATGTAATAGCTGCCGGTATTGACCCTGCATTTGAACTACCTACGATTGTTGGTGATAGTTCTTATTCCAACAGCTATTGGATTTCATTAACACCTGAATCTTTTTTTTTTTAATTTAAATAAGGCTAAATATATACATATAGAGCAAACTATATATATGTACATTTTTTTAATGTAAAAAATTCAAGTTTTTTGAATGACTTAAAATATATATAGAAAATAATATAATTAGGATTGATATTCTTTACTTTTATTTCATTTATGTATATCAAAAATATTGTCATGATTTAAAAATCAACCACGATCTACTAAAACTATTGATAATTAATTCATTCAGATGAGGAAATAACTATGCCCATTTCCTCGGTATCTGAATCAGAAATATCAATACAATATATATCGCGAGAGTCTAAAAGTTTTAGGAGATCGTCTTTAATTTCATAGTCATGATAACATTTTTGTAATTTTTTCATTGAGCAACGAATACACAACAAAGAATTAAGGATTTTTATGTTAATTTTATTTCTTTGTTTATTTTTAATTAACTTCATGGTGCTAAAAAGCCTCTCAACTTCAGCATTGCTGAAAGGTAATATCAAATATGAGAAAACTAAATTCACTAAATCATTAAACGGATTTTCTTGCAGAGCGTCTTTAAAGTGCCGAACCTCAATCCAAAACTCAACAGTGGATTCTACGTTTGTCTAACTATAATTGAGGAGTTTTCGCCATTGCATTTCAATACGCGTTATTTCATCGGCCGTATATTTAATTTTTTAATTGCCGATATGGGAAAAAATATCGGGTTTCACAATTTTTAAAGAATTATCCACAGATAAAAAATCAATTATTTGTAAAGTATCTATATTCATAGGTAACCGCTGACGCAACTGTTCTATTAGTCTTACAATGAACTTTTTGCAATTTTGTCTTATTATACTTTCTGTTGATTTAGTAATATTGTCATTTCTTATTTTATCTTACGTACGTATTGTATTTTTTTTAGCCTTAAAAAGGCTAAAATGAAATTGAAAAAAGGCTAAAAAAAGGCTAGAGGCTAAAAAGAAAAATTTGAGGCTAAGTGACGAAAAAAAAGGCTAGATCTAGCCTCAAAAAGGCTAAAATGGCAACACTGGTCATCAGCTTCGAACATATGAACAATTTTAAATTAATTTTAATTTTAGTTTCTTTTTTAAGCTTATCCTTAACATTATTTATGAGTATCAATTTTTCGTTCAAAAGTCCTCAATCATAACAATTTATAATCTACATTGCCATAAAAGCAAGAGTTTATTACATTTAAGCTAATGTTTGTAACGCCTAGATAAAGTGTTCCATTATTTCACATAGCCTTATACAAAATTCCTACCGAAATATGTTACTGGTCATAAATGTCTAATTTTTACGCAAATTTCGCAGCAAATATATTTTATATAAAAAGAAAGAAATCGCATTGAAATTGTGTATTAGTCCATAATTTACCATAAGTCCGAAATTATTTTAACTACTATAAATCTCTTAAACATTTTGGTACATTAATAAAATTCAACACAAACAAGTATCATAAAAAGCATATCATTTAATTTTATAATTAGCTCAGAATTAATGAAAGCTCTTATACACACAGCTTCAAAAGTGTACTTACAGACTGAATTTTTTGATTTTTTTAAGATTATGAAAAGCATTATAGTTCTTAAACTTAAATTTAAAATTTTTTTTCATAACCGAATCTATTATTCAACCAAATATCCAACAAAACGAAACTTTTAAATTTTAATCGATGGATAGATTTTAGAATTTTCATTATCTTAAAAAAATCAAATAATTTGTTGTGTTTTCTCACTTTTGAGGCTCATAGTATAATATCCAAAACGGGGTTGACCGGCAATGCTTTCCTACTTTGTTTTACATAAGTACTAAAACATTTATGCCACCAGATTTTAAATGCACAATGCTTTACTAACACACTGACTATATTAAAGTTGGCTAAAAACATAGGTCATCAATCTGAAAGCTCTACTGTCACCAAGTTTTGCATTTTCAAAGTTATGCAGAATTTTTGAAACTATTTCTGGTAACACCACCAAAAACATGGAGGGATATGAAGTTTGTCATTCCGTTTGTAACTAATCGATATAATAATGGAACCAACAAGTCTATACATTCTAGATTCTTAAAAGATTCTAAAATTGTTCGTCAGTCTCAACTTAAAAAAACACATTGAACAACGAAATTTTCACCAAACACTTTTCGTACCGAAAAGTTTGGTACTGAATCCGACTTATAGACCAAAGTTTCAGATAACGCTTTCGCAATTTTCTTCAAATATAATACAGATAATATCATGAAATTTTACACAGTTTCATGTAACGAGAAATTGAAAACGATATTTTGTTTGCACCGGTCCATATTTAGACAAAGCCACATACATACAAAGTGCACTTACAAAAATCAGTTAAATGTGCATAAATCTCTTATAAAAATGACTATAAAGTTCAAATTCACTACAAACAAGTAACAGTTTATAGACGGTTGTGCCAAATCTTATATACACACCACCAAATCATCTGTTATGGTTCCTATTTAATAAAATATTGTACCGTAATTTCTATTTATTTTAGGTTTGTTTTAGTTGAATTTCATCTCAATAAAGACAATTATAAGAATTTTATGCACATTCCAGTTATAATCAATAATTTACACTTGGTTTATATTTATGTAGCGTGTAACATAAAGAGATTTACTTTAAGAAACTATAAATTAAGTAAACTAGGCAACTGATTTTGGGTTCAAAAAATGTCAAAATTTTCAACTCTGTATACTCTGTGGTTCTTCTCGGAAGTGCAGCTTGCACGGGAGCTATGCTGAATTATGGATTCATAAAATTCACAAAAAGTCAATAGTATAATGTGACATGTTTATAACTGAACTGTGTAAAATTTCGGTTCGAAATGGATGTTTATGTAGATTAATGAGTTTTCGGGATCGTCATGAAATTCTGTACGACGATTTTATGTACATGCGAATTATTTTTTTTGAATTTCAACGTGATAATTATTTTTAAAATAGATTTTTTAGAGTCAAATATGGACCGATCACCATTAAATTGGTTGTGAATATCTCATAAAATATATACATATGTATGGACTATTTGTTTCGAATTTAAACTTTTTGATGATGTTTGTGAGAGACTTAAGCGTTTTTAAGTAATTTCCGGAAGTGAACTTTATATGGGGGCTATGGTTAAAAATGGACCGATCATCATGAAATTTAGTACGACAATTTAGATGTGTCTACCGATGCAAACAACAATCGTTTTGCGATTTTACTTTGCATAAATCCTTCAATTGCTGAATTTTGTATGGATACTGCTTTTCTATAGACATTTATGTACCATAAAGCCATATTCCGGGAAGACATTTGTATGGGGGCTATGAGAAATCGTGAACCGTTTCTTTTCATGGTATTATCTGTATTATATTTTAAGAAAATGGCAAAAAAAAAAAAAAATACCTGAAAGGTGGTGGGTATAAAAATCCATATCTAGTACATGTAAATCTAATTGCATGCTGATCAGTTCATATTTAGCAGTGGCCCCGTATAAAGTTCTCTTCCGAAAATCACTTAAATGTGCATACATCTCTTATAAACATCGCTATCAAGTTGAAATTCAACACAAATCATTAACATATCTACATATAAATCG
This sequence comes from Bellardia bayeri, assembly GCA_950370525.1. NCBI lineage: Eukaryota > Metazoa > Arthropoda > Insecta > Diptera > Calliphoridae > Bellardia > Bellardia bayeri. The sequence continues at coordinate 42,837,077 of OX493266.1, read as the reverse complement.
TAATACACAATTTCAAGCTGAACGGTTCAAAATAAGTCATAGCTCTCTTATGAGGACTGGTTAAAAAAAACTCAATAATATACATAAACATCCCTATCGAATCGACATTTTAAACAGATCAGTTAGTCCCGGATCACACAATGCAACTTTTGCTGCTCAACTTTTGAGTTTTTGGATGAGAGGGGAAAAAAAAGAGAGAGAGGACCACTTCTTTCCCCTATCACCAACAAACTCAAAAGTTGAGCAGCAAAAGTTGCATTGTGTGATCCGGGACTTATAAGTATGTAAAAATTATTTTATTGACTTTTGTCAAAATTAGTCCATAATTGGCCATGGACTCCTATACAACGTCCAATTTCGAGAAAACCCACAGAGTATACAGTGAAGACACTTTTGAGATTTCAGAAAGCCAAAATCAGTTTCCTAGGTACCTAATTTATTGTGCGTTGAAGTAAATCGCTTTATGTTACACGCTGCATAAATATAAACAAAGGGCAGTTCTGAGAGAAAGAGATAAATATCAAATGGAAGGTATCCTTCTCGTGATACCTCCGTATACTTTGTGGAATAACTGGAATATGCATAACATTCTTGTAAATATTGTTATTGATATAAAACCTAAACAAAATAAACTTCAAATAAATAGAAACTACGGTACAATATTTTATGACAATCTGCCCAAAATAGTTGATAGCATTCATGTAGGGGATCAGGAAAATAAAATAACGAGTATAATTGTTTTCATCGATACAAAATGTAACAAAAATTAGTTACAAGTGTTTTTAAACTAGGTACACAGTCGAATATAAACTCTTACTTAACTCTTAAAAATAGAAAAAGGTGATGGCGCAATATACTAATTTATGTATGATACTATTGGTGTTAAAATGTATAAATGTGGTTTATTTCTGTGATAAATAAATACCTTTAATAAATATTAGTTTATAATTAATTTCTATACGTTTCTCTTTTGTTAGCCAAATGCACAATAGTAAATTAAATAGTGTTATATAAATAATAAGATATAACATGCCTAAACTTCATTTAAACGTTTCATCTAAATTTAAGGATGTCCGCATTTTTAATGGACTAAAAAAACACCACTAAATAAAAGTTTAGTGTATTTTATTATTTTTATTTATTTAAGATACTAATTAAAGACTTTTTCTGATAATATTATTAATTGGTGAACAGGATTTAAAATATAAAAAATTATAGCAGGCACCGCAGTGGTGCAGAGGTTAGAACGCAAAGAATTCTGATGAGAGAATGTGGTGATTCTCGAAACATGTAAATTCAACCCAGCTCAGCCAGAAAAATTATTAATAAAATTTTAATAGAGATTTCATGTTGTAAAACAATTCCTTCAGTAAAAATAATTTAATGAAAATTAAATTTAGTGAACTCGAGCCCGACTAAATAAATATCTCAAATTATATTTTTGAGTTTTTATAAATAACATTTGTGTCATTCCAGATGCGCTTTTTACTAATTTAGATTTCATTGAAATTCAAAATATTACATTATATTCTTAGGTACTCTTAAAATGACATTAACTCGTACACAATTGATGACATGCAAAAGGTATCTTTAAACAAAATGTATAAATTGTGTAAAAACTTTTAAACGCTTAAGGTACGGTCACACTTGGCAAATATTTGCCGTAACCACTAAATAAAATATATTTGAACTCTTTTAGTTTTTTTAAAATACTTCGTTTATTTAGGACAAGATACAACAAATATTTAGTTCTATTTTATTTGATGCTGTTTGATCTTTCAAAGCTCTTGTAAGAGAAAATAACTTCAAACAAATTTGTGCTAAAATAAGTGGTTACGCTTTTTTAAGGAAATATTTGCCAAGTGTGAGCTTATCTTTATTGTTCAAAACAAGTGCGTTATCTAAACAAAGAGATTTGTGTGACCTTTGACATTTAAATTAAATTTTTGCAAAAACTTATTTTAAAATATACTAATCTAAAGTTTTTTTGCTGAGAAACTTTTTTGCCTTATGTACACTCCTAATATATGCAGATTATTTATTAATAGAGGCCTATTTTATTGCATGCTAAGACAATTAAATTTAAAGTATTTTATTCCCTTATACTTATATACATATGGTGCAATACGAAGCTTGTTTGCTGCATTTTATGGCCTTCGGAAATAGAAAGAAATATTTTTCTCACAATACCCAATATACCCAGTACACTTTTAAGTTACTTTTCAGTATCGTGACTCTTGTTAATAACATGATTGAGTTTTTCAAAAACTCCAAGTGATCAGTAATGTAAAGTACAATTCAGCTCATCCCTCGTACAAACTTCTCACCCTAACCTTAGAATATAGTAATTTTCTTTTAGAGTTTTAATTACCTTTTTGCATTCACTGGTATTGGAAAATAAAACAAATGTCTTTAAGTGGTAAAATAAAATGAAAACAAGCAAAAGTTTATATTCGACTGCACCGAATTTTATATACCCACCACCAGTGTAATTTATGCATACTTGAAACAAATTTGTTTTACATCGATAAAGATATTTATACGAGTTAATTTATTTTTCGAATCCTTCATTTGGGATCTATTACAATTCGTCATAAAATATTTTGCTGCATTTGAGACTTACGGTTAATTTCATTTCTTAATAACGATAAATTTTAGCGCTCTTTTCGGAAATAGATCTTATATGAGAACTATGGCCAAAATATGTACCTATGTAGTTGTACACTGCCGCTCACCTGAATAGGTTGAAATTTTTAATACATTTTTTTACCAGCTCTCTCATAAACCATTGCTCAAAAAAATAATATTACTAGTTTTGTTGAGATATAATATGCATTACTTGAAATCTGTGCAAAAAAATTAACGGCAATATTGAACCGTTATTTAAATAATCTCTGTTTAACAAATTTTGTCCAAAAACAAAGCACTTTTTTTTGCTCATCAGAATAGGTTTACAAAACATTTTAAAAGTTTACACTAACTATTACTTAACTCCGAATGGTTAGTTGTTCTCAAAGTTTTTACATTTTTAAGCCGTAAAAACAATTTCTAATTAAAATGGGTAGAGGATAAACCTTATCTGAGGCTGAAAGGGACAAAATTAAGTGTTATGCTGAAAGAGGTCTTACTCACGATGAAATTGCCAAAAAAAATTAATAGAAGCCAAAATTGTGTGAGTATTTTTTTACGAAATGAGACCAACTATGGAAAGAACATTAAAGGAGGCACATATAGCGACACTTTGGTAGCTGAAAGACGAGCAATCGTTAGATCTGCTTTAACTTCGAATGACTCACCAGCAAAAATAAAAGAAAAAGTTGGTTCTAACGCTATCTTGGTGACTGTAAAACGCGTCATACGTAATGCACAGCATTTAAAAAGATTAAAATTACAAATAATATATAACTATTATTTCCATGATATACGAAAGGAAGGACTTCATTTAAATCGGAATCATAGCTGTGCAGGTGGTGTAATGGTGTGGGGCGCTACATCGTATTACGGTACAGTTGAATTGCAATTTCTTACTACAAAAATGAATGCCGTTAATTACAAAGGAGTACTAGAAAAAGCTTTTCCACTTTTTCACAACATCTTTGCACCCATTACGTGGAGTTTCCAGCATGATAATGCGCCAATTCATACTGCAAGGCTGGTGAAGACGTGGATTGGTGAACAAAATGTGCCTGTACTGCAATGGCCTCCCTATTCTCCCGATCTTAATATTATTAAAAATGTGTGGGGCTTTCTTTCACGTAAGGTTTATGAGTCAGGCCGTCGATTTGAAACAAAATATGACTTGATTGCTGCCATTAAAGAAGCCTGGAGCAAAATCAACTTGGATTACTTGGCCAAATTGTATGACTCAATGCCAAAAAGGATTTACGAAGTAATTTTGAATAAAGGAGGTTATACGCACTACTAATTACTTATAGATTAAGTGAATTAAATAAAACTTAAACTTAAAAAATATGTTTTTATTTCTCAAATGTTTTGTAAACCTTTGGACAAAATTTGTTAAACAGAGATTATTTAAATAACGGTTCAATATTGCATATCATCTCTCAACAAATGTATTAAAATATTCAACCTATTCAGGTGAGCGGCAGTGTATGTATGTTTAATTTTAATAAATTTCAATATAATTTTTTATTTTACATTGTATTAAAAAAATGTATCTGATTATAAAACAAGTGAGAGTGCAATATTCGGCTGTGCGGTAGTTTTTCTATTTCCAATTATATTTAGGTGGAGGGTATTAAAGATTCGGCACAGCCGAATAAAGCACTCTAACTTGTTAAAACATACAATTCAGAGAAACACAAAACAATTCAAAAAGGGGTTTATAAAACATTATGCTCTATACAGTTGATATGAAAAAGTAAAGGTATTAATTATTTGAAGGGTTATAATTAACTTGTGGTAATTATTTTTCACTAAAAAACAACTAACAAGTAATAATTATTTAAAAATATTATTTACTCTATGTAATTATTATACATACCCTTTACCCTATGTATGTATATTATTTACCTATATTAAATGATGATTATTTCTGGGTAATTGAAAATAGTTTTTAATTATTTATCATTTCACTATTCAATACAATTGTGCCTTTAAAAGTAGGAAAGCCTAATGAGGGGTATTCTTCAAATTTTAAATTAAATTTTTTGTATTTTGAAAATGTTGTAGTATATTTGCAATAAACTATAACTATAATAAAGGGTATATTTAAATCGTCTTATACCAACTGAAACATTTAAAACTTTTTAAATGAGTTTCCTCTACTAAAACTAAATTAACATTTTAGCTAAATCATAAGGTCATATTTTAATCAAGTCAAATAGATAATATATAAAGATTATAATTTTCCAACATTTATTCTACTTTAAATTGCGCATAAATATTGAAATAGGAAAATCAAAAATGTTGGAGCGTCATTGAATTTATTTCAGTTATTTTTCTGGCATATTTTTTTTGTTTTGAAATTAAATAACTTAGAGTATATATTCGGCTGTGCTGAATCTGAATCTTATATAGTATATCAGTTGTGTGATCTAAACAATGATGAAACAAATTTGTGTTATATTTTGTATCGATAACGATGTTCATACGAGTTATATTATTTTTCGGATACCTTATAGGGGACCTATTACATGTTATGTGAAGATTGTCATAAAATATTTTACTCTGTCTGAGTCTTATGGTCAATTTTATCTCAATACCGATATTTTCATCTCAAAAAAATATAGTATGTAATATAATTTTTGTTGGGGTTTTTTTTTTATAATTAATAAACACAAACTGCGAAGATTTTGGCTTATCTGCAGAAAAAAACCCATAGTCTTTGGCGGGAATCGAACCCGCAACCCTTTGACTAATAGTCCGGCACTCTATCGCCTAGTCTATCGGGGCACTCAATTATTCCAATTATTCTCGGAAATTGAAGAATTTCGAACCAATCCTACGATATGATGATTTATACATACATATATTTGTGTTGAATATTTACTTGATTGTGATTTCTATAAGAGATTTATAAATATTTACGTTAATCATCAGGAAGTGTCAAAAATGGACTGACGCAAATAAAAAAACAATTTATTATTTCTAATAATACCAATTTATTGAAGTTTTGAGGAATCACAAGGATATATATCCCAATAAAACAATTTTAAATACGAGTGACTTTTAATAAGAGGTAGTACACGTTTCTGTTGGCATTCTTTGATAAAAATATGTGAAATCATAGTTAAAGTGACTAAAGGTTTGCTTTTAATTTACTTAAGATCAGTGCTTAAATAAGGTTTGCAAGCTTTAACTTTTTTGTAATAACTGAACCCGAAAATGTGAGATTTTCAATAGTTAATTATTGACGGATCCGCACAAAATGTTTAAGTGTGATTTATTATAGCCACCATCAAGAAAAGAGGTGTATATCAAGTTTGTCATTCCGTTTGTATGTAAGAACCAAAAAGTCTTTATATTCTGGGTCTAGCCATGTCCGTCCGTCTGTCCGCCTATTGAAGGCACAATAGAGCTTCGAAAAAATAGACATAGAAGAATGAAATTTTTACCAAACATACTTTGATCCACCGAAATGTTTAGTATTGAAAATGGCAGAAAGGTTCATTAGTTTCAAACAACCTCGATAATTTTCAGAAATTTTTAGCAACTATCTTCAAATATAATGCAGATAATATTACGAAATTTTTGACAGTTTCATGATGATCGATCCATATTTGACCGTAGCCATCAAATAATCTTCACTTCTGGAAATCACTTAAATGTGCATAAATCTCTTACAAATATCACTATCAAATTCATCACAAATCATGCATTCGTTAATAGTTACACACTAAAAAGACATAAACAAAGGGAATTGAAAGAAATAGATAAATATAAAAAGTTATTACCGTCCTTCTTGTGATACCTCCGTATACTTTGTGAACTGAATTCTTGTAAATGTTCTATTTAAAATTAAATTATGACAAACTAAACTTTAAATAAATAGAAATTACGGTACAATATGACGATCGCCCCATTAGAATTGATAGCACTCATGGAATGGATCCGCAAAATAAAATAACCAGTATCAATACAAAATGTAACAAAAATTAGTTTCAAGTATTCATAAATCGCTCTACTGGTATTTGGTGGTGGGCATATGATATTCGGCACAGCCAAATATAAACTCTTACTTATTATACTCCACCACCATAAGTGGTAAATGAGGGTTTATATAAGATTTTCATTCCGTGTGTAATACTGAGAAATACTCATTTGAGACCCAACAAAGTATATACATATATTCTTGGTCCCTACGAAACTCTAAATCGATTGAGCCATGTCCGTCTGTCTCTCTAAAACACTCTCACGTCCAAACGAAACAACCGAAATCAACAAAGTTTACAAAAAAAAAACGCTTATAGCAGTTTGGTATTGTAAATCAGCAATATCGGTATAGTAGAACAAGATTTACGGATCAAAATGTAAGACAACCTCCATAAAAAATTTATATTTTTAAACATTTTTCTTAGTATATTTCTAAAATTTGCAGATAATAGCATTAAATTTTGTATACGTTCTTTTTATGAGAAAGAAAGAAAGTGTAAGGAAAATAGTATGAATAGGTCTATGATTTCTCATAACCCCCATATAAAAATTTTCCCAAAATATTTCTCAATTATACATAAATGCGTATAAAATTGGAATATCAAGACAAAATTCAGCAAAAATAAGTTTTATGCAAAAATAAATCGCAAAACGAAATTTTTTTTAGTTCGGTCTATGTTTGGCCATAGCGCCCATATAAAATCCACTTCCAAAATTCACTTAAATACGTATAAAACAGATATAAATAATGTTAAACGCTAAAATTTGACATAAATAATCTTTATAATTTTTAAGGAGTTTCCTTCAGGCTAATTTGGTCAAATGTTTGTTTCCAAACGTAAATAAAAACCTTGTTCGATTTTTATATTATTTTATTTACCCAACGTTTCGTTAGTTTTATTCTAACTTCTTCAGGGGTCTCGTTCTAAATAATAGCTTTGATGTTTTTTATCATTGGATAATAATTTTTATTATTAATTCTGTGATATTAGCTTTAAGTTAAACTTGACTTAAGTTTTGTGGTCGTTTATTGTATATTATATTTTTTATTAATTATTTGATTATTTATACCAAAATTCTGGTCGTGATGTCCCGTTTTTTAGTATTTTAGTAACTAAATAATAATAAAAATTAATTCATTTCAGCACAACCGAGTATAGTACTCTAATTTGTTACAAATTTTCCATATTGGAAAGCAAGGATCTAACATTTCATTGAGTTCATTGAGTTAAAGTTTATTAAAACGTTATAAATTCTAATTGATTGTTTGTATACAGCCATGTAAAGCAAACATAGTAATTAGTATTCCCTAACAGTTATTTTAACGGCAAAAACCATATCCTTAAAAATTCTGTGGCTGTATCAAAGAAGTGATAATAATAAATAATAATCTTTTCCAATTTAAATCATCGTAGTCCCAAAATATATTTTGCGTTGACAATTTTATTTGGGCACTTTAATTGAAAACATAACTGGATCAAGAAAAAGTAACAATAAATGCAATGTATGTATATTAAATTCATTTGGCTTAAAGTTATTCCCTTTAATTTATTAAGAATCCGTTTATGATTTCACATACAACATACATTCTTTTCCCGTGTTTGTTTATATAAAAGCTGTGATGTTTTTAAACTAGTTAGTAATGGTTGTGCAACTTTTAGTTGCAAGTTGCAAGGAGTGCAGTGGTAGTTTTTGTTGTAGTAGTTTATGGTTAACACGTTGACAATATAAATCATATTTATCGTTTTCGCAGGAAATGCTATAACGTTAAACTGTTTACAAATGAACAAGTGTATATTTCGTAGAGAATATGTTTTAGTTTTTTTTTTAATTCAACTATAGGAGAATAAATTGTTTTTACTAAAATTACTTGACACGTACAAGAATTTATGTTTATTTAGTCAAATCAGGGAAAATCATAAAAATTATTTTATTGGTTTTTCACTGATTGGTTGAGTATTTTATTTTTAGCAGCTACTTCTTTTAAGACAACAGCCAGTTGAACGTTAAAATCACAATATAAATGCTTAATAAATATTCTTTACTATTTAACTTCTGAATGTTGCATATTTTAAATATGGATTGACTGTTTGTGAGAAACAAAAATAATTGGAATTATTATTTCTCAATTTAAAGGGAGACATTTGATGTGTTTAAATTTTTAAACACATTTGTTAGCAGTATGATTATTATATAATAATTTATAAATTAAACTTACAAGCCAAAGCAAGTAAATTGCTTTGGATTCCCCATAACCCAAATTATTCTGTCACTAATAGAAAATATTAATTTAACTTTCAGTTTTACTATGTATATAACTTTACGTTTTAGTATTTGAAAACGATTTCAAAAAGATTTCAATCACTTTGCTTGCATATTGTTTTAATCTAAATCAACCACTTCATAAAATGAAAAACTTTTAAATTAAAATTAAATGGCAATTTTTCGTGTTGTTTATCTAAATCCCTTGATTAATCAGTATATAAAAAAAACGAAAAACAATGTGTATAAAATAAAACTGCCAACCGCAAAATGTATCCGTTTCATAATATAAATTCATACATCCACCGACACTTATTTACCATATTCAGAGAGACGCACAAGGAACATAAAATTTAATAAAGTTGTTTAAGCTTAAACCAAAAAAAAAGAAACAAAAATGAAACATAAAAGAATACCAACAACAACAACAAAACAAATCCAAAAGCCACCGAATATTTGCTTCCAACTGGCACTCTGCTGCACAGAAACTTAAACTAAAATACAAATATATCTTTGGGTAGATACAGGTTGCCACATCACGATGCATCGTTGGATATAAAATTATTGGAGTTTTGAATCAGCTTTAAAAACTATCAAAGTTTTCGTAAAGCGTATCTATATCTACAAATGTTTTTTTCAAACATTAAAGTCAGCTGATAACTCAGATTTTCTAAAAATATATCTGCAATTTAGTTTATAAAGTAGCCACATTTAATTCCGTCTGGCAGCACTTACTGACGTTCCTCAAACTAACCGAAATATTTTCCAAAAACTTACCAAAATGAAAAAACGGTAAAAAAAATTCAAATATGAAGAGACCATGCTAAATATTCCTTTGGTGAAGCAATGGGGCTTATTAATGTTTGTTGTAATAACTTGTTGTGCCACCAGTGTGTTGCTTGTTTTGTTTCTTTAATATATAGTATGTCTTCAGAGTAGTGGGATAAATAAATAAAATTATATTTAAACAAGAAGAAATACTTACGTTCATACACACATGACAAAACCCACTAACTCAACATAAGTAAACCACCCACGCACAGATAATACAATGTAAAATGTGGAGAATAACAAACGGAAACCGTTAAAATGGCACCCAACCAACTGCATGGTTGACGTAAAAGGGACAACAGCGTTTTTAAATGATAATATGAAAATATTTCTACACCAGCATTAATACCAAAATAAAGCAATAGATTTACAAACCACCAACAGCAGAGACGAACGAATACAGATTAAAATTGTTATTTTCACAAAAGCGTGCAGTAGTACTAGGAGAAGGTCGATAAATGTAAACTTTTGTTGGATAAGAGAAAAAATAAGGAAATGCTTGTCACAGTGTGTTAAACTTTTTAAAAATATAGTTGTTTAATAATACTGTATTTGGTGGTGAATAAGGGAGATTTAAGTTATCACTAAAAGTATATTTAAATATTTTAAAAATGTTTAATATTTTAGTCTAGTAGTTCATAATTTTGTGACAAAGAAGTTTTCGGAATTCGGCTGCAATAGTAATCCGTTTATTAAGTGGAGCAATTTAATAAGTTGCCCTTTTTGAACAATTTTGCTCAGTGCCGTCGCAAGGATCAGAGTTTTCAAAGACACTAGTTATTATTTTTTGAATTTGTTTATTTTTTGAATTTGTTTATAATTTGAATTTGTTTATGTCGGGCATATTGATGATAGAACAATTTTCGACCGCTCAATCGTACATTTTACTTGGGTCCATTTAGTTGATATAATGTATTGCCTGGATAAATTAGAAATGAAAATAAAGGTCGAGCTGAAAGCTAGAAATAAGATAAGACATAGTTTCAAAAAACAGGTCAGAAGAAGACTACCAGCCATTTGGCAGATTTCAGATTACCCCACGGAAATTCATACATCCAGACACGGTTACCAATAGATGTTCTTAATAAATGCTTATTATATAAAAACTTATTTTTGTTGAATTTTTAAAGATTGCTGTTTTTCAATAGGCATTTATGTACCAAAAAGCCAAATTCTGAGAATACATTTGTATGGCGGCTTAAAGAAAACGTGGACGGATTTCTTACCTTTTCTTCTATAATAAAAAACGTGCACAAAATTTCATGATATTATCTGCATTATATTTAAAGATAACATCATAAAATATATGAAAAATATCGAGGTTGTTTGCAACTTTAATTTTTAACTTGAATCGCACTTTCACTACCAAACATTTCGGTCAAACACGGATTGGTTGAGGAAACTTTCATTCTTCTAAGCCTTTTTTTTTGAAGCTTTATCGTGACGGACGGACATTGCTATATCGTCTTAGAATCTTATAAGGATCTAGAATATAGAGAATTTTGGGTTCTACGACCAATATTTCAATGTGTTACAAACGGAATCACAAACTTAATATAGCCCATCTCTTTGGTGGTGGGTATAAACATTGTTTTTAGGTTCTTTGTTATACCAGGCGTATACTTAATATTTTTTATGTAAAAAAAAAACGTATACGTTCTGTTGTTTTTAATACTTATCAAAATCAAATACATGACATATATGTAATTTTATTTCTGCAAGACTTTTTTTTTTAAATTTAGCTTTTATTTCGAAACATTTGTAGATTATAAATTTATTAAAATTGAGATATGACCTTTTCCCAGCAACTTTTTTCGAAATAGTTTTTAACAGCTATTGCAACATGTGGCCAAGCGTGATGATAAAATATTTCGGCCAATGCTCGCTTCAAACGAATCAGTTGCATTCGATATAGGACCCTCTAAAGTAGGGCTTTAAACTTTTTTTGCCAGCCTTAGCGAACTTTGCTTTTTGTGTCAACACCGCACAAATCATCTCTCACACGTTAAAACCGATGGAACATATTCACTATAAGTTCATTGAGCGATCCGTGTGTTTTAGCGTCACTTTTTTCTTACACACCACGATAAATATGGAGTGTATATTAAGTATTATTCTGGGTTCTTATGAGATTCAAAGATGTTTTCTGTAAATGATAGAGCTTCAAAGAAACAAATGAGGAAATTAAAAATTTTCCCAAATATTCTTTGTTAATCAGGGCTATACTTTTGAAATTATGTCAAATCAGTTAACTGCAATTAATAGAATGAACTTATTTTTTATTACAAAACGGACCGTATTTAAATTTGTTTTATTTTTACGTTACCTTAACAAATTATCTTAGGGTTGATACTCCTAAAAACATATAAAACGTTTTTCAACAGGGACGCTACATAAGTAGACCGATAGGGACAGCAAGACGTCATATTTTTTGCCACTCTTTTGATATTTCTCTTCAGTAAGGTTTGCCACTTCATGATAGAAAGATACAGGCCAACAACGAGTCGAAATTATTAAAATTTACTACCGAAATTCGGAGTCAGGGGCCTCAACGTTAAGAGCGTCCAATTTATGGAAAACTTTGAATCCAAAGGCAGAGTACAAAATGTTCCCGTGCCAGTGAGACAAAGAATTGCCCGTAGTGTCGAGAATATTGCTGCCGCTGAGGCTTCAGTTGAATAAAGCCCAAATGTGTCTCGCACACGTCGTTCTCAAGCGTTTGGCATCTCTGTGACGTCGTTGTGACGAATTTTGCAAAAAGATCGTGGACAACATCCTTAAAAGATCAAATTGACGCAAGAACAGAAGCCACTTGACCACCAGAAGCGATGTATGTTCGTGAATTGGGCTGAGTAACAATTTGAAAATGATACGAATTTTCATCGAAAAATCATCTTCAGCGATGAGGCTCATTTCTGGCTGAATGACTGCGTCAATAAGCAAAATAAGCGTTATTGGTCAGACAGCAATCCACACGTACTCCATGAATCATCATTGCATCTCGAAAAATTACGGTTTGGTGCGGTTTATGGGCCAGCGGCGTCATCGGGCCGTACTTCTCCCGTGATGATCAAGACCGGCATTATTGTGAATGAGAATCGCTACCATTCAGAATATTTTTGGCCCCAATTGGATGATATGGACTTGGATTACTTGTGGTTCAACAGGACGGCGCTACAGGCCACACAGAGAATGTTACAATCAATTTATTGGAAACCAAGTTTGGAGAACGTGTTATATCACGAAATGGTACAGTCGATTGGCCGCCTCGGTTGTGCGATTTGACTTAGACTATTTCCTGTGGGGCTACGTCAAGTCTATGGTTGATTGGTGAACTTCGTAGGAATAATGAACGTGAAATTGCAGCAGTATCGGCCGATTTATGCTTCAACACCGTCGAAAATTGGGTTCAGCGTCTGAACTTCTGCAAGCGTTCCCGTTCCATACATAATGGCATCGAACGTACTTTCACAGGAATAAAGAATTTCATTGATATCCAAAACCGTTTTTGTTCTATTTAAAAAAACTTTTATAGCGCTCTTATTGAAAAAACCAATACCTGTACAATGCAACTCAAAGAATATTAAGCATGGCAAAAAAAAAATCTAATGAAAAGACTTTCAGTTGCATTTTAACACCATATTGCTACTACAATAAAAACAACCGAAATGTAACACTAGCCACTGAATTCAGTCGTGAATATCAAATATGCAGTTATTCAAAGCTTTAGCACTTGTTGTATTAAGACACGTCTAAAACTCATGTTGCACGAACAGTAACAACAACTCAACCCAACTCAAGTGAAATTTATGCGTATGCTTGATTGCATAAAACAAACATCAACAAAACAAAAACAGAGAGTGAAAATTAAAACCAACACAAAAAAAAAAACTAACGATTAAAGATTTATTTTCTTTTTCGCATACTTGTACACCAGTATTATTTCAAGCTAACCAGAAAAAGCAGTGGATTATATAGAAAGTTGCTGTATACAGAACACAGTAGCTCACTTTATTTAACCAACAGAGAGAAAAACAAAAAAGTTATAGTGCGATATATTTGGCTGTGCCGAATCTTCAATACCCTCCATCGAAATATAATGAGTATAACAAAAACTGCTTTATTGTTAGGACTACAATATCCTCATTCAGTGTTTCTTATTCAGTCTTATCGAAAAATTTATTGGTATTTAATATATTGTTTATAATTGATATATTTAATAATTCTTACAGATTTTGCCTGTTTATCATAAAAATCTCATCTGTGATGTAACAACTTATTAAATTAAAAATTGGTTAAATATTTTTCCAGATACAGCAGGTTAAGAAAAATAGTTTAAACAAGCAAGATTTGATAGTTGACTTTGCCGAATCTTCCATACCCACCACCATTAGGGGCGAACGTCATAAAATATTGTAACGTAATTTATATTTATTTTAATTAAGTCTATTTTAGATTCATTTCATATCAATAACGATATCCACAAGAGTTTTATGCATATTCCGGCTATAGTCAAGAATTTACATATATTTGCACGTTTCTTTCAGAACGGCTTTAGAACTATATTTTTGCAGCGTGTAACATAAACTGATTTACTTTAACACACAATAAATGTGGAACTAAAAAATTCTAGGAAACTGATTTTGGCTTTTTGAGACGACAAGATTGTCACCTTTGTGTTAATTCTCGGGAGTGAAGCTTATGTGGGAGTTATTGCCAATTAGGGATCAACTTTCACAAAAGTCAATAGTATAATTTTTACATACTTAGAACTGATCTGTGTAAAATTTCGGTTCGATTTCAGTTTTCGGGAGTAGTCCACATAGGTCATAGCTTTTATGGGCCGACTATCATGAAATTCACACGATTTATAGTGTGAATTATTTGTGTTGAATTTCAACTTATTAGTGACTTTTATAAGAGATTTATGCGCATTGAAGTACGGTCAAATATGGACCGATCGTGATAACATTAGGTATGAGTATTTATATATATATGTATAGGTATAGACTATTTGTGTGGAATTCCAACTTGATAATGGTTTTAATAAGACATTAATGATCACTTAAGTGATTTTCAGAAGCGGGCTTTATATGGAGGATATGGTTATGAAATTCGGTACGACAATTTAAATGTATATTTGTATTAGTTTTGTTGAATTTTAACTTGATAGTGATTTTTAAAAGATTTTTGCACATTTAAGTGGTTTTCGGAAGTGAACTTTATATGGGGCTATTGTCGAAATATGGACCGATTCAAACAAAATATCGTGCTGAAATTTAATTATACATGTATTTTATTTTTGCTGAATATGCGGCTTCTCTATATACATTTATGTACCATATAGCCATATTCCGCAAATATATTTATATAAGTGCAGTGCTATGGCAATGCTTGGACCGATTCCTACCATTTTGAACACGATTTTTCGTTCTAAATTCAAAATAAAGTGTTCAAATTTTCACAATGTTATCTGCATTGTATTTGAAGAAAGGTTATAAGGTGAGGCTAATTTTAGCTGAATTTCATATCCATAATGCTATTTAAAAGTGCTTTATAGGTGGAAGTGCACCAATTATAAACTGATAGCTTTAATAGCCAGTATCCACTAACATGCGTTCAATATACTTGCGGCTTATTTAGATTGAATTTCATCTGAATAATTTTTGTTTATAAGAGTTTAATTGCTGTTATAAGTATTGATGGAAGTTTATTTATTTGGGAGCTATTGCCAATTATGGTCTGTCCATCGAAAGCCAGTAGCGAAATTGCCATAAGTCTGATTTCGGGATTAAAATTACTTAGTCACAGAATTACCCTTCTATGGGTTCCTAGCCACCTAAATATAGGTGGAAATGAGAAAGTTGACCAGCTCGCCAAAGATTCTTTAAAAAACAACATATCTACTGAATACAAATTTCAATGCTCAGACTATAGGCAATACATTGGAAAAGACATTTTTGACATCTGGAATGATCGTTGGAAAGATAATAACGAATCAAAATTATTTAAAATCCAAAAAAATATATCGCACAAATTTAAAGTACCAAATATATCCAAAACAGATTTTATTAAGTTAAATAGACTAAAAATAGGCCACTGTTTATTCTCACATAAATATATTATTGAAGCGACACAACCCCCAGGTTGTGAATGCGGGAAAACTCTAACCATCTTTCACATATTTAAACAAACGTTTAAAATTTAAAATAAATAACATTAATATCCTTTTACGAGAAGATGAATTTGAAAATATTAAAAAATTTGTATCTGAAATAAATATCTATAAGTTGATCTAAATCTATAAAATAATTTAAATATACATTAAGTAGAATATAAGTTTCTATGTAAAATTAATTGGCCTATATAACCTAAATGTGTTGGGGCCTTTATAATACCAAACAAAATAAAAAATTAAAATTACTGATTGGTATAAAATGTTGGTTCGATATCGTTATTTATTCGACATTAATATGGGTGAACTTACTTTTTGAAGATGGTCGTTATTTGGAAGTTATGGCCAATTATGAATCGATCTTCAAAAAATTCGGTACAAAGAATTTTATGTATATGATAATATGACACATCGAATTTCAACAACGTACCGGTATATTTAATAAAGATATGTGTATTTGAGTAATTTTCATATGCGGACTTTATATGGAGGGTATCGCCAAATATAGACCGATATTCACAAAAACCCAGCAGCTTAATTTTAGCATATACATTATCTGTGCAAACTTTTTGTATTTGTAACATATTTATAAGTATTTAAGAGTTTTACGGAAGTGGAATTTGTATGGGGGCTATGGTCAAACCGAACCAAACAACATATTGTTTTGTTATCACTTAATGCTTAATGTTGTTTTAACATATTTCGGGAAGAAATTTGTATGGGGCTATAAGAAATCATGGACTGATTCTTAATATTTATATTAGAGTTAGTCCATTTATCATAGAAATAACTTTCATAACATGATTTTATCTGCAATATATTAAAACATATTAATCAAATGTTTGTTTCAAATATTGATTTTTTGGAGGTTGTCTCACATTTTTATTCATAGTTGTGGTTCTAATTGACCGATGTTGCTGCTATGCAACACCAAACTTTCATAGTGTTTTAAACACACAGACGGACATCGCTAAATTGACTTAGAAGTTCATAAGGAAAAATAAAATATATACTTTGTTGGGACTCAGAAGGCTATTTCTCAATGTTACACACGGAATGACTGACTTATATATACCACTCATTCACTACTTGCAGTGGTAGAAGGTATAAAAAGAAAGAGTAAAATGAAAATATTTTACAAGCAGTCACCAAGAGACACAGACAGACATTTAACAAACAGTTTTTCTAAAAAATTTGGCTCAATCATGAGACCAAAGTAAATAAAAAACGAAAATATGGATATAAATAAAAAAGCACTGGTATTTATGATACTAATTTATTTGTATGTATTTTTCATTACACGCTCCAACTAATAAAACAAAAGACCGAGCATAAATACACAACACCGCAAAAAATTAAAAAAAAACTTTGTTCGGGGCAAGCAACACCCACCAAAATGTAATGCGATTATTAGGTATACGAATACTTAAGCTCTTAAGAAAACGAACTGCGAAGATAGGTTCTTAAAGATTATTTTAGCAGAATTTAAAATTTGTTTAGGAACTGCATATTAACATAAAACTTAAATGATTTATGAGTTTGAGTGAAGGCGAAATTAAAATAACGAATAAATGTAGCATGGCAACTTTCACACACTCGTTACAGGAGTAGGGATATAATATAAAAAAATGTTCTGATTAAATTCAAATACTGCCTAGACAAAAATTCTTGTGCAAAACTAAACTAATATTTAAAAAGCTTTATTAGAAATAATTAAGTTATCCCAGAAGAATAGATATAATTGTCATAAACTACATATACACGAGAAAACTTAATAAAAATTATTTGCCATTTACGTATTTAAACTGTCAGTTAAGTTTTTAGCTGTGAAACCTTTTCAAAGAACTTTTTTATACCACCAAAAATGTGGGGTGTATTTATTTTATCATTCTATTTGTAACTGTAAAAGTAATTTATCTGTTTCAAATGAAGATTTTTTTCGGAATTGATTAAAAAAACACATACGGTGGCGGTTAGGAAACCTCTTAGCCCACCACAGAACGAAAATAAATAGTTTTTCAAAAACATATTTATTTTTCAAAATAATTTCCTGAAACTTTAATACGCTTAGTTTAATGCTTATCTAGAAATTCTATACCTTGATTAAAATAGTTTTCCTCAAGGCGTTTAAAGTAGTGGTTTACAACTGTAATTGCATCTTCATTTGAGGTATAATGCTTGCCACCTAGGAATTTTTTTAGATTTGGGAACAGATAAAGGTCACTGGAAGCTAAATCAGGAGATTAAGGTGGCTGGTCAAGCAACTCGTACTTTAATTCGTTGATTTTAGCCATTGCTAAAACACTCTTGTGTGCAGATACGTTGTCCTAATAAAAAATTACTTTTTTGCGTTGTAAGCCAGGACGTTTTTCTCGCATGGAACATGTTGCAATAGTACACTGAATTTATTCTTTTTAATTTTTGCAGATAGTCAATCAATAAAATACTTTTGAAGTCTCAAAAAACCGTTGCCATAAACTTACCAGCCGATTGAATTGTTTTTGCCTTCTTTGGGTCACTTCCTCCAGCTTCAGTCTAGTGCTTGGATTGTTGTTTTGTCTCTGGAGTATAGTGATGGATACATGTCACATCAACAGTTTTGAAACGACGCTTAAAATCCATTTTATTTTTCTTAAAACGATCCAAACAAGCTTGAGAAATTTTCATTCTTATGCATTATTAACAAATGCGTCACCCATCCTTTAGAAAGCTTTCTCATCTGTAGTTCTTCATGCAAAATTAATTGGACTCGCGCATTTGAGATGCCCATGATATTAGCTATTTCACGCATTTATATTCGTCGATCATATAATACCATATCGTGCACTTTGGCTACAATTTATGTTGTTGTCATATTCAATGACACCACGAATTTCTAATTTTTTCATTGTAAAAAAGACGCATAAACACCTGTTTCTATATGAAGGAATTGTCAGATCGAAAAAAAATTTTACATGTGTTTTTTCTGTTTATACTGCGCTTTCTGTTCTAGGCTAAGAAGTTTCCGAACCGCCCTCGTACAGTTTAGAGAAATGTATAAAATATTTATTTATGTCGCTAGAAGGATCTATATAATTCAATGTTTAAAGATGATTTCATGTAAATGTAGACCGCGATTCCGTTTCAAAGGGGTTCATTCGCTGCGACCAATATGGGCATACTCTCTCCTACACATCGACCGATATCTCATGAATAAATTCTTCAATATTAGATTCCAGTGTATCAACCGTTTCAGACTTATTCCTATAGGTATGAGCCTTAACATAATAGTATTAACCTAAAGGAGTTAAATAGCACGATCTGATCTGACAATTAACCGGACCTAACGTAAACTACACAAGTCACCGAATTCACCTCTTAATTGGGCCATTGTTTTATGAGTTATGTGGTATGTGGCACCCTCTTGTTGAAACCACATTTCAACCAAGTCCAGCTTTTCCATTTTTAGCAAAACAAAAAAGTGTTTGAATCATTGCACGGTAGCGCTCACCATTCACAATAACGTTCTTGAATTCGTGGTCTTTAAAAAAGAACGGTCCAATTATGCCAATGGCTCATAATCCACACCAAGGAATGAATTTTTTGGGATGCATTAGCAGTTCTTGTAATGCTTCTGGCTGCTCTTTACACCGAATACGACAATTTTGCTTGTTTATCTGTTCAACCAGAATGAGCTTCGTCGCTGAACATAATTTTCCGTTGCTAAAAAAAACACCCGTATAAGTAAATCATCAATCTCACTATAAAGTAATTTATTATTTGTGCTGCTCAGCGATTTTTAAATTTACTTCTTTTTGCAATTTGTCGCGAAAGTAAGTAATAGCTTAAATAAAATTAACTTGTTTATTAAACCGGAAATAAATATTTACTACGTGACACTAACCAAATAAAAAAGCAACACGAAAACTTCAAAAAAAAAAAAAAAAGAAACACATTAATATAGTTAAAACCACAATATGTATTTTTGTGGGTAAGAACAAACATTAAAGAACAACCAAAATACACAGACATAATCCTACATCTACAGAGACAGCTATCAGCTAGCCACACAGATCCAATCTCATAAAAGGCACTAAAAAATAAAAAGTAAGAGTATGAAGTTGTAGGAAGCAGCTTATTATTGTAAAAGTACGAGTGGCAGTTATAAGTTAAAGAAAACGAGTAACATTGCAACAGATTTTATTTGTTGCACGTGACATTTTACCCTTTGCTAATGGTTTTCCAAATATAAATCTAGGAATGTTTTTATGTATTTTTATTTAAATGTCGGTTTGCTTAAAGAGATGGTCTGCATCTCTTACCACAACGTACCAACAATATCGACGACAACCCGCAGTAATAAAAATTCTAAAGTTACGTGTCATAAAAAATTGTACAACATCATAAAATTGTAATAATTTTAACGCAGAGACAAAGTTATAAAATTGATTTCCCAATTTTATTTTATGTTAGCAATTTTAAAAATACACAATGTCAACTTTTATGTGGGTTTAAAAATACCGGCACCTTTAGTTTCGTTATTTCGGTATTAAGTCATCAGAAAGTTATGTTATATGAAATTATTTCAGAGTTGTGGTCAATAAAATTTCTAACTTTAAGAGATGATTTTATATTCCGCTTTTATAACACTCCGTCTTACAGATAGGTCTGGCCAGACATTTTTTTATTTGAAATTATATTATAATATATTTAACAGATAGTTAGAGACTTGAAATTTCAGGTATCCTTATACAAATTATTTCGCTACAAATATTTCAAAAAAAGAAATACTGGCAAGGATATATGTAATGTGGTGGTGCTCTAATAAATAAATTTTTTGTTGTGAAATTAAATTAATTAGCATACATTCTTTCAATAATTTATTGATTTTTTTTATGGTAAAATCTTCAATAAAGTTATACGATAGAAAACACTCACTTTATGAATACGGCAGTTAGAATTCGAAATTTTTTTAAAAATTATTATTATTAATTTTTGATATTTATTTAGTTAGGCTCGAGTTCATTAAATTTAATTTTCATTAAATTATTTTTACTGAAGTAGGAATTGTTTTACAACTTGAAAAATTTTTTTATTATTAAAATTTTTTAATGATAATTTTCTTGGCTGGGATTCGAACCCGGGTTGTTGAATTTACATATGTTTCGAGAACCACCACTTTCTCTCATCAGAATTCTTTGCGTTCTAACCCTCTGCACCACTGCGGTGCCTGCTAGCCAACAGACAAACATCAATCTTTTAACCAGTGTTACCTGGTGGTTCGAAATTTTCTGTAATTATCATTTTTATTTATTAATTATTATTATTATTTTTTTTTTTTCAAAATATCCATCTACATATATTTTGGTCATTGAATCAGGATAATGTAAATTTCCATATTAAAGTGTTTCTCTAAATGTTCCTTTATATGCTTTAGACCACATACATACATATATATATATACAGTATGTATACATATTATTTAAATTGCTTTTACAAGTTTTACATCCGCTTAAGTATTTATTATTTCAGACGTAATACCTTTTGTGTGTCAGTAATACAATTTTATTTTTAATTGAGCATTAAATAGAGAAATTTATTTAATAGCATTTGTGAAAACATGAAAAAATCAATGCATGGTTGTGTGGAAAATAGTATGTTTGTATACATTGTCTATTTATCCACTGACACTTATGTGTATGCTTGTATTAACTTTCTAATGCAAACATATGCACATACTTTCACATAAAGATATGTATATTCAGATATAACATTATGAAAATTGTCAGTTTCTAATGGCGCATAAGAGTTGCATGACTACTTTTATTTATACGTTCATAATTGTTCATTTGTTGCACACTACAGCCATCTTTAATGCAATACATAGAATTGCATTAGTATAAATCTCATAAGTTAACATTTAAGAGATTTTTGTCAAATAAATAAAAGAATTTAGTTAGATTCATAAGTTTTTTTTATGAGTTTGGCGACAATATGAATTATTTGCTATAATTTTTATGTACCGGACTCACCTTAGCTTTACACTGCAATTACTGGATAATTGGTCTAGAAATGGCGGAATACTAGCCCATTATTATGTTATTTAATAGACGTTACTCAAGATGACTTTCTTATTAATTCATTACTTTATTAAATGTACATAAATATATATAGAGATGATAAAATATACATATTGGTATTGGCAAGTAGTACTTATGGTTACTTTACATTTAAGGGTTGCCATTAAGTATTTACTAAATACTATTAGGGGTGTTACAATAACAATAGGGTTATTACCATAACATCCCCCTTTTTATAAAGATATAAAATTATTAAAATGAAGATACGTAAAAATATTTTACAAATTTAATCTATTGGGTGGCATTATTTTCCTCCCATATTTTGAAATATATATATCGTTATTGTTCCTATTATTATTATTAACTTCATCGATTACATTTTCATTGTTACTAATATTAATATTCGTATTACTAACATTAGCATTAACATTTTCATCATTATGATCAGTTCTTACATTTTCATTATTTACATTTTCGTTTTCACACCTGGTATTAAAATCATAATAAACCTTTTCATTATTATTAGAATTCTTTTCTCTAATTTTCTCCTTTGCCAAATTGCCTAATTTTCTACCGATTTTCATTATGTGCTGCCTGTTTCTTCTATAAACTACACCATTTTCATCTCTTACCCAAAATGATCTAGGCTCTTTACATTTTTCAATAATCTTACCTCTGAACCATACTGATGTTGGACTTTTCTTAAAATATATTTGTTCATCTACTTCGATTGGTTTTAGATTAACTGAATTCCTATTGTAGTTTTTAGAGGCATTTAATTGTCTTTGTTTAAATTGTTCTTTTATTTTTTTCGAATTTACTAATTTTGGCTTTAAGTCATTTGAAAATGAAGGCAATTTCGTACGTAATTTTCTGCTCATTAGCAACTCCGAAGGACTTGGCAAACTATCCTTGGATGTTGTTCGATGCTGCAAAAAAGCTATATATGGATCTGTACCAGAATCCTTGCATTTGTATAAAATATTCTTAATTGTTTGAATGGATCTTTCCGCAAGACCATTTGAACGAGATAAATAAGGACTCGATGTTACACCATCAATACCCCAGTCAATACAAAATTGTTTAAAATCGTTTGAATTGAAAGGCGGTCCGTTATCCGAAATTAAAATAGTAGGAATGCCGTGCCTTGCAAAAATTGATTTAAGTTTCGTTATCACCTGTATAGAAGAATAACCGGAACTCAAAAGTTCTACTTCAAAAAATTTTGAGTAATAGTCTATAACTATTAGATACATCCTCTTATCAAATTCAAACAAATCACATCCGACTTTGTACCAAGGAATGTTACAAATATCATGAGTTTTCAGACTCTCTTTAGGATTAGCATTTCTGAATTTTAAACAAATGCTGCAGTTAGATACCATGTTATAAATATCATTATTTATATTGGGCCAATAAATTGAAGCCCTTGCCAAACTCTGGCAACCTTGAATTCCCATATGACCCTCATGTACATAGTG
The DNA here is from genome assembly GCA_950370525.1 of Bellardia bayeri. Lineage (NCBI taxonomy): Eukaryota > Metazoa > Arthropoda > Insecta > Diptera > Calliphoridae > Bellardia > Bellardia bayeri. The sequence continues at coordinate 42,813,654 of OX493266.1, read as the reverse complement.
TAACATTTTTGATCTTAAACTTTTAGGCACTAAAATACGTTTATTTTTAAATAAAATACCCTTTATCACACTTATCTCATCTTTAATGGGATAAAATTGTTGTACATCCCCATCAACTTGTTTCTTATTAACCGGCCAACCTTCTCTCACATAGTTCATAATTTTCTTAAAAGTTTGATCATTTTCAGTTTCCTGTTTAATTTTCTCAATTTGATTTTCAGGTAATGCCAATTGGCATATTAATGAGTTGCATTGTAAATCAATGTCTTTGTCTAAATCAGAAAGAATTTTTTCCTTAAGTGGTGCCCGAGACAAAGTATCAGCAATAAACAAATCCTTGCCTGGTTTATACACTACATTTAAATTATACGATAACAACCTTAACATGAATCTCTGAAGACGCGTTGGAATATTATATAAAGGTTTGTTAAACAGTGGAACAAGAGGTTTGTGATCTGTTTCAACAGTCACACTTCTACCATAAATATACTGATGGAAACGTGTGCATCCAAACAATATAGCAAATAGCTCTTTTTCAATTTGTGCATAATTTATTTGACTGTCTGTCAGGGACGCAGATGCGTATGCTACAGGGTTTTCACCATGCATTATAACTGCACCTACCGCAAACTTTGAAGCATCTACTGATAATGTAAGAGGTTGCTTCGTATCATAGTACGTTAAAACTGGAGCTTTCGTAATCTCCTTTTTTAAATTTTCAAATTCCATTTGTTGTTCATTGTTCCAACTCCAAACCGAATCATTCTTCAAAAGATCTCTCAAATGCTTGTTCTTATTCGACAAATTGTCAATAAATGACCCTAAATAGGTAATCATTCCTAAAAATCGTTGTAATTCCTGCTTATTTTTCGGTACGGGCATTGCTAAAATCGATTCTATTCTTTTATCATCGGGTTTTACCCCTCTGTCACTAAATATATGACCAATAAACTTTATTTCAGTTTTTAAAATTGCTGACTTTGCTCTATTAAATTTTAGACCCACTTCCTTTCCCCTTTCTAAAACTTGATTTAAAATTTCATTATGCCTCTCCACACTTGATGCATGTATTAAAAAATCATCCATATATATCACTAAACCTGATATATCACCAAAAAGTCTTATCATTTCAGCATGAAATATCTCCGGTGCTGAACTTACGCCAAATGGCAAACGTAGAAAACGATATCTCCCAAATGGGGTGTTAAAGGTACATAACCTAGATGATTCATCATCCAGTTTTATCATCCAAAAACCAGAATTTGCATCTAGCAAACTAAAAATTTTAGAACCACTCATTCGAGATTTACATTCATCTATTGTAGGAAAATCAAATCTAGGTCTCACAATTACCTTATTTAAATTCCGCGGATCTAAACACAATCTCAAACTACCATTTGATTTTGTTACTAACACAATTGAATTTACCCAATCTGTAGGTTCTTTCACCTCAGTAATAACATTCAGTTTAACCATTCTCATAATTTCATTTTTCAAAGGTTCATGAAGGCTAAACGGTACACGACGCGGCGGATCTATTACCGGTTGACAATGTGCTTTAATTTTCAAATGACACTCTTTCTTAAGACACCCTAACCCATTAAACATATCTTTGTACTTTTCCAAAATTGTCTCACAATTTATTGTGTTGACTTTTTTAATTAAATTCATTGTAGTGGCTAATTCAAGACCTATAATATTGTTACATTTCATGTTTACAATAAAAAAAGATGCAGCATAAATTACATTATTATATAAAAAATCGACAAAAATCTTCCCAACTACCGGTAATCTTTCCCCACTAAACGTAAATATATTATTATATACTTTATTATCTACCTTACTGATACCTAAAGTATTGAAAGTGTTGATTGACATCAGATTCGTTTGGGCTCCTGTATCCACCTGGCAAACTACTGCTTTTCCATTCAATTCTACGTTGACATTCCAAATATTTTTACTAAGCTTTTCACCAATAACTCCAACAAATAGATCTTCTTTATCATCTTCTTCTTCTCCAGTATTATCAAAAACATTTTTTACGTATTTGTTCTTATTCAAATTACCAGCATTTCTTGAAAAACACATCCTAGCATAGTGATTAAATCTCCCACATGCATTGCATGTAACCCCTTCAGCAGGGCACTTGTTGTTGTGTTTTTGGCCACATTTATTACAAATGGCCGACGATTGTTGCTGCTTTTGTAGTAGTTGATACTGCTGCTTTTGATATTGTTGTTGTTGATACGGCTGCTTTTGATATTGTTGTTGTTGTTGTGGTTGCTTCTTTTGTACACGTTGGATTGCTGCTACCACTGGTGCTTCTTCTTCTTGGACATTTTGTATACTGGCCAAATTTTCCTTCGCCATCTCTATACTTTTGGCAATCTCCAAAGCTCTCTTCCAATCGATATTACCTTCACTCAGTAAACGTTCTTTGATATTTTTGTTGTTTTGCGACAGACCACAAATAAAAATATCCTTCACCAAGCTTGAACGCAATAACCCAAACTCACAAGAATTACTTAAATTCTCTAAAATTGTCGCATATTGCCCAATAGATTCTTCATTCTTCTGCTGCCGCGTAAAAAACGCATGACGTTCCATGGCAAGGTTAACTTGAGGAATAAAATATGCTTCAAATAACTTATGCAAATCTTTGTATTTAATCGTGTCCATGTCGACATTAAAAGAATTGAAAATATGCAAACACGCCGGCCCCATATGATGCAATAGTAGCGCAACTTTCCTTTGATCAGATTCATTTACTAAATTCGAAGCCAACAGAAAAATCTTAAACTGCTTACTCCAATTAGCCCATTCCGTTGCAACATTACGAGCTTTAACGTTAAAAAATGGCGTTGTTGACAAATATGGCGTTGCATTTTCTACCACTTGAGGCTTGTTGTCCGGCATTTTGTATATTCTTATTTTTCCTTAATGCAAAAACGACCAAACTGATTTTGTTTTGCTTAGATTTTTTTTTTTCACGACTTCACAATTATAATTTTCTTTAATTTTGGTACCCCACATCTGACACCATATTATGTTATTTAATAGACGTTACTCAAGATGACTTTCTTATTAATTCATTACTTTATTAAATGTACATAAATATATATAGAGATGATAAAATATACATATTGGTATTGGCAAGTAGTACTTATGGTTACTTTACATTTAAGGGTTGCCATTAAGTATTTACTAAATACTATTAGGGGTGTTACAATAACAATAGGGTTATTACCATAACACCCATAACATCTATATTATCGAAATGTAGAATACCATAATATCAATAATCGTCTTAGCGATTAAAGTAGCATATAATTGCGAAAAAGAGGTCCGAAGTACAGTACAACACTTTCTGAATAAACAGAAGGTTGCACTAAAAAAAAAAACTAAAATTTGCTTCCTCTTATAAAAATCGATTTTTTTGTTTTAATAGATCGCCTTAACTGTTCACTACCAAATACATACCGGACAACTGGACTACTATTATACTTTAAGTTAGCTTTATGCAACACATCATCTAGCCTACATCGTTGCTACGGATTTTGCTTTAGATAAATTGGTGAACCTGCTGCCTTTGGCAGGTGAAAAATGTGTTGCGCCATAAATTCTCCAACTTCAAGTATTGGATGTGCCACAGCAATTTTGTAAAATGAGATACACCAGAACTTGGATTCAGCCATTTGTTCCGAACAAAAATTTTTTTTGGAGCATGATTCACCCATTTCGAGCGATTACTTATTGAATGAATCATTCAATGAGCAACAATTTCAATTCAATATTAAATATATCATTCCTAGTCATGTTTGACAAAAATTTTGTCAAATAATGCGATTATGTAGCATTTGCAATAAAATTGGAAAATACAATCCACATGTATTATAAATGCTTTTGAAAACTGACCGTTTTTGACCGCTTGTTTGTGCTTCAAAGTCAAGCCTCTGAAGCGATTTTATTAAAATGTGTAGCACTGATGGATCTTTCTTTTCTAGCTTCAATATAGTATAGAAAATAGAACAAGCAAAAGTTTAAATTCGGCATACTTGAAACAAATTTGTGTCACTTTTTGTATAGGAAACGAAGTTTATTCTAGTTATGTTCTGTTACTGTTATGGAACGATCATCGGCAAATATTTTACTGTATTTGGTGGATTTCATATCATATCCGAATAACTATGTATATATTTTAGAGTTTTTTTTTTAGGGTATTCCAGTTGTTCTAGGATATCTTATATGACAGCTATGGCCCATTATGGCCGATCAATAGTTAAATTTTTACTTACATATAACTGATCTTTGAAAAATTTCCGTTCGTTGTCGATATTTATAAAACTTGTTTTTCGCAAATGGTGGCTATATTGGAGCTTTGACTAATTATGGACTGATCAACAAAATAAAGTTTTGTGATTTTTCTTTGCAAGAAACTTTTTTTTTCTGAATTTTGTATGAATACTGCTTCTCTATACATAGGTGTTTATGTACCATAGACTAGTACTTCTATCATTAAAATATAGGGTAAGAATTAAATGATATCATATGCATTATATTCGAAGAAAATATAAAAAAGTATCTGAAAAATATCTAGGTTGACTTAAATTTTAATCTGTAACTCGGTTCCTACTGGACCGATTTTGCCCATTTTCGGTAAAACAAAGAATGTTTGCGAAAATTTAAATTTTTCGAAGACTTTTTTTCGAAGCTCTATCGTGCTCGGACAAACGGTCATGGCTAGAACGGCTTAGAATCATATAAAGACCCAGAGTATATTTACTTTTTAGTTCTACGACCAATATAAACGGAATGATAAACTTAATGTACCCCCATATTTTTGGTGGTGAGTACAAAAACTGTCAAACTGTCAAAACCATGGTGCAACTATACAAGGTGAGTGCAAATCAACAACAAATACAATACAAAACAGAAACAACAGGCATTTTGTTTGTGTAAAATAATGTACTACTGTCAAAAATTCTTGAAAAAGTATTACTTTCGACATAAGTAAATTGTAAACAAAGTCAGTCAGCTGGGCTACTGCACTCACCATGTCTAGTTGCACCATGGATGACACATTATAAATTTTTATATTTTTATTTAAATTTTTTTTTAAAGTGTTGGCAAAACTTGAATTTCAATCTCTGGATTTCAATATATTTAATACATTTAGTATTTCTCGAACCAAAGCTGGAACTTTAAAATATAATGTGTAAAATCTAAACGTTATCCGATTTTACTACAATTTTCAGCATTTTGTTTTTTTAGCTCATCGGAGAAATTCCGAAAGAGTTTAAAATAAGAAACACCCTACATGTATATAGACATACTTATAATATTGTACATACTAGCGTACCCCCGGGGGTAATAAGTGCTGGTGTTATTCCATCACCTTGATGCTTTTACTATATTGTTGAGACATACTGAAACTGGTAGGAGTTTGATTGTTCATCCCTTTAAACTCGCAGCTGACTAGAGTCTTATATAGAACTACGGGATCATTAAGAAGCCCGGGGACTTGTAACTGTCACCATTGCAAATTCCCTTGGGTACACGTAACGGCTGTGGTTTAAACCTAAAAACGCTGCAGAAATATTGTTAGTTAAAATACCTTTTGATGTTTGTCCTAGTGACAAATTTCGGACCACCAAATTATCTCTAGGTGCTGTTGCCGAATCAACAGAGCCATTGAAAGCAGAGTTGGCAATTGACTATATGCTCAGGAAATGTATTAAAGTGGTGGCATTCGTGCAAGGTGCTGGCAATGCACCCTGGACAGGATTTGCAAATCTGGGTGATACAAAAGCCCGCACTGACTCTGTCCTTGGCAGTAGTGGTTTCCAGTACCTTGATACCAGTTTTTAGCTGGAGCGGTTGCTACATGTCCAATAATTTTTCTAGGCTTCGTTGATTGACTAAGCTATAGATGGCAGGTATTAGATAGTCCAAGCTCTTACGCAAGGTGGTCGTTAAGAATGCTATGAATTAAGCCCTAAGGGCAGGCATTCATTTCAAGCATTAGATATTATACATATTAGAGTGTAACAAGTTTGCTTTTGATGAACTCTAATCGAATGGCCATCATTTATAGGTGTGTGTGTATGGATAACAGTCGGCTTTACTTATTAGTTGGTGAGCAAATCTGTTTAATCTCATTTCTGTGCATATGTCTTCCGTACCGACTATAACAATTATTTGCATATGTGTGTGCATTTGGCAGTAGCACCCAACTGTATCTAATCTCAACTTAACTGTAATCGTTTTCATTGTATTTGCAAAATTTAACAATTTTTTTGTTCATACATAGTGCTTAAAATAGAAATGCCATGAACAAACTTTAACTTTAGGCCTATGTATTGAAAATGGTATTTAATTGTAGATGTTTCGTGATTAGAGTTAAATTGTGTGTGCTTGTTTTAGTCCAACATACATATTTATAGTGTTGTTTGTTTTCTAATTATGAAGATAAAATTTGAATTTTGAAATTGTGTGTTTTCATTTATACAGGCATGTCACAGAATTCGATCGGAATGGTTTCAATTCCGTATTTGCAAATCGATCGTTTTTACTTTGTGTTCTCTAGATTCCGATCGATTTTGTTTATTACCAAAAAAAATTTAAATCTCGATTTTTAACCTAAAAATAAAAAACAGTAGTTGTAACAAAAGCGAACAAAAAAACGCTAACAAAGAAATTTTTAATAAAAGTCAACAACATTTTCTAAAAATTCCCAGCAGTTCAATTGTTACTATTTTAAATGAACAAAAACATCAAAACGCAGTTGAAAAGCTACGAAGAAGAAATTCCTCTGCCATATTCCAGTGCTGTGTAAATATTTTTAATTTTTGTAATTTTTTGACAAAAGTTTTCTTGTTGCTGACACCAACTTTAAAATTTTTAAAATTGAATAGAAGTATCAATGAGAGAACTAAAAAAAAATAATATAATTAATTATTTAATTGTCATTATAAATTAGTAGTTTGAGTTTTTTTCAGTATAAAATCATAAAAAATAACAATTCCATTAGAAATCTAATCTTAGAAAAAAAATTTTAAGTTTTCCCCTTTTTGTCCCTTCCCGGTACCAACGTTATAATTTATTAAATTCTACCAGATTTTACCCAATTTAAAACTTCCTGTTCCAAGTCTTGAAAATAGATCTGCCTACTTTTCAAATTTCAATTAAATCAGTTTACCGATTTTCCTCTTTTGATTACGATCTGATCCAAGTTTTGAAAAAATATTTTCAATCATGGATCAATCAATTTTTAAAATTTCAATAAAATCGGTTCAGCCGTTTGGTATTACCGGTTTTCCTCTTTTTGTATAAACAGAAAATTTCCCTTTTTACCCAGTTACAGGAGCTTGAAAGAAGACCGTTGGAAAGGTGCTTTACTAATACACATTTTGTGGCTATAGAAAACTAAAATAAAAATGTAGTAGCTTCGTAACAAAGTTAAACAATATTTAAGAACAAAATATTCAAATGTTACCCGTTTTCCACTTTTTTATCCCTTCTCGAAACAAGTATGAAAAAAAACATAAAGCCGAGTGGCACTTCCAAGTATGGGTATATGTGCATACCACATTTTGATAAAATGGGTTAGCCGTTTGGGATTGGTTGTCTAAGAAACAAATTTTGCTGGTTTTTACTCATTTTATCCCTTTAGACGCTTCCAAGTATAGATTTATCTAAGTTCTGAATTTTATTGAACTCGGTTCAGTCGTTTAGGCTCGATTGCGGAACAAACTTACAAAGGCATTTATAATATTTGTATGGATAAGTAATATTTATTCTTATTATTGGTCAATATTTCCTCGCTTTGCTACAATTTTGGTCAGTGTAGATTTTTTTCTAGCAAGAATGCTCATTTTGTAGCAAGACCATTTTCTTTTTAGTGCTTTTTAAAACTTTATTGAACATCTAAATAACTTTATTGTAATGAATCGTATTGACTGACTTAAAATCATTCAATAGACGCAAAGTTACATTTTGTTTAATTTCCTTCAATTTGTTTTGTTTTTATGTTTCTATACATATTTTCGCTTAGTCTTGGGGTAGATATAGAATACTTTTGAGACTATTCGATTATTTTAGTTAACACAAAACAGTTACTATTGATGGTTTATTCTCAAGGTCATACATATGAACTATGACCTTGTATATAAAAGTCAGCACAGGTGGTGGTGGTCACTGGCAGGTGATGTTTTGTTGCTTGAGCTACCAAAGACTAACATATAATCACAAGTTTCCAAATTATGATTAATTTTAAATCACATTTTGTGTAAAATAGACCCAGTTGGTTTTTATTTCAGAGATTTTTTTAACAGCAGCTCGTGACAAATGATGACTAATGAAAATTAATACTTTTGTAGATTGAAAAATAATGTTAAGCGATGTTTATTTTAAGCACAGAAATAGCATTAATTTATTCTAAAATATTTAGTGATACAAATTATTATACCCTACACCACCATAGTGAGGAGGGTACATAGGATTTGTGCTGATATTTGTAACACCAATAAAAGTACATATTAATTAATTAAAATATTTCGGTCGACTCAATATGACTTTCTGAGTAGATTTAACTGACTGTTCATGTAAAGCTTGTACGCAGAGTACAGGCCGCAATTTTAAAGATAATTTGCTAAAATTTTGTACATGATATTTTTTCGGCTCAAGGACGTTTATGATTAAATCGATCTATTATTTCACCTTGCCCGCTCCTGAAGTGGCGGTTTACTGGCCATAAATGCTTGTATTATATCAAATGTAAGTATCTCAACAAATTTCACCACATAAAAGTGGTAAATGAAGCCGCATTACATCTACAAATTTTGTACAGATTACAGATTTGTACAAAATTTGTGGGAATGATTTTGCCATATAAGCTTCACTTCCGAAAATCACTTTAAAGAGCACAATTCTCTTAAGAATTTTGGTCACCAAATAATATTGAACACAAATATGTTATATATATATATATATATAACATATACAAACCAGTTGACACAATTTTATTAAAAGGCCCACTTCCAAAAATTACTTTAACTACCAGAAATCTTTTAAAAATTTTGTTATTTAAATAAAATTCGACACAAATAACTTTCACATATGCAGAAATTATGCAAACATTTTAAAATGGTCGGTCAATAATAAATCGCAGCTCTCATATAAGACACTATCCGTAATTCACTTTAACCTGCATAAATCTTTTAAAAGCATTTATAACATACATAATATTTACAGTAGAAAGCAAAACTGTACGGATGTTCTGCATTAAGGAAGGAAGATTTTGGATGCGCTCATGCTGCCAATAGTATTCTTTTCCATCAGACTGGTATCGCTTGACTTTCGTTTCGTCGCTCCAAATAACCCGTTTCCAGTCATCTACTGTGAAATGACGGCGTTTTTTAACATTTTTCACATTTAATGCACGTCTAACCGTCCAGGAACTGACATTCTTACCAATACTTTTTGCAGCATTTCTCGAGGTCTTGATGTCACCATCAGAAAGCAGTCTTGGTCGAATCCCTTGGTTATTTTTACAAGCTACATTACGCCGTTTTTTTTATATCATTTACCGTGGATTTACTTAAATTTAATTTTTCAGCAATTTTAAGTCATGAACAACAAATTTTTTCACATTGTTTTCAATTTCAGTTGGCGTTATTCTCATTTTTAAAGATCTTTTAACTTTTTATTTAAAAATCAAGCTAATCACTTAACAGGTCAAACAATAACACACACAAATAGAGCAATAAAAGCTTAATAATGAAATCGCACCGAACAAAATAAAACCAATGGGTCAAATACATTGCATTTTAATAGAGCAATATCATGATAATGTTTATTTCTTTTACTGTAAACAATTGTCCGAATAGTGAATTTTTTATTTTTTGACAGTTTTACTTCCCACTTTATATTCACAGAAATCGTGGCACTAAATTTTTGAATGGTTGCTTCATTATAGGTCATATTTATTTTTATTTATTTATTACGTCAATGGATTAAATCCTTAAAGACTATTAAAAAAGTATATTGAAAATTACAATTAATAAACTAATTATTTTATGCTTAATTACATTTGTTGAAAGAGAAAAATCAATTATTTCTTATAGATTGTTAAATTCACAAAATAATCTTCTTATTGGGTCAGCTTGAGCATAATTAGTGCGATTAGGAAAATCGTTGAGGAACATTAAAAGTAACACTATTTACAATTAACTTGGAGCAGACTTCACCATTAATTATATTGATCATAAATGTTACAGTAAGCATAGTCCTTCTACTATAAGAGTTGGTAATTTAATCAATTTAAGTCTGTCGATGTACGATGGAAGGTTAATATCAGGATTCCAAGGTAACCCACGTAGACAAAAGAGTAAGAATTGTTTCTGTACAGACTCTATACGCTGAATATGAATATTATAATAAGGATCCCAGATAATAGAGCCATATTCCAATATAAGTCTTACCTGGGAAATGTAAAGTTGTTTTGTGACATAGGGATCATCAAATTCCTTAGCCCATCGCTTTATAAATGCAACTACCTCATGGTAATGTGCGAAACAAAGTTTAATTTGTTGTCTAGTAAAATTCCTAGATCAAGAAAATTTTCAACAATTTCAAGCCGGTAATCACCCAAAGTATAATTAGCAGGAATATGATTACTTCTTGAAAAACGCATCAGTTTACATTTTCTTAAATTTAATTTCATTAAGTTAAGACTGCACCACAAAAAGAAATTGTTTAGATCGAATTGGAGATATATACGATCCAAAAATTTAGAGAAGCTCTAAAATATTTTAACATCATCAGCATACATTAGAATGTTACAAAAATTTAAAACATTTGGAAGGTCGTTGATGAACAAGGAGAAAAGAATTGGACCAAGGTGGCTACCTTGAGGAAACCCAGAAGTAACCAAAATATTTTTAGAGTATTTCTTATTAAATTTTACGCACTGTGTTCTATCCAAAAAAATAAGATTTTATCCAGTTTAGACTGCGAGATGTTAAACCAAGAAGATCCAGCTTAATAAGAAGTCTGTGATTTACTTTATCAAAAGCTTTACTACAAAGCCTTGGTTAACGTGGGTAGTAAGTTGAAGGCCATGTGACATGTAATCAGTGACAGACCTAATTTAACACTTCAGACCTATTACCAGATTTAAATAATGGGATTATGAATGAAGACCTCCAAATTCTCGGAAAATAACCATATTTAATGGACGTGTTGAATAAAATAATTAACGTATATATCAAGGATCGAGCACAATTGTATATAATGCTGCTTGGACCACCATCAGGACCATAATTATACGAAATTTTAAGTTTTTTTAAACTTTCCCATAAATTCGCAGCATCAATATTTGGAAACGATATAGCACGGTTAGTAGTGAAGTTTTTTGGGATAACTATCCGAGCAATATTGCTTATCCGAATATGTACTGGAAAAAAAAATCAGCAAACATATTACAAATATTAATATCGTCGGAAGATTCATAATTGTTGAGCTTCATTACTGAAGGATATCCATATGTTTTTCTTTTAGAGTTGACAAAGTTGTAAAATGTTTTAGTATTATATTTAAAATCATTTTTTTATTTTTTGTAAATATGACTGATATAGGGAATTTGTGTGATTATTATATTCCGCACGAGCAACTGAGTATTTACTATAATCCACAAGCAAGCCAGATCTTTTGAAGTTTTTATAATGTTTATTTCTGAAAAACTGTATATGGTTGGGTTTTATCGACAATAATTTCTTACTTGTTTCAAGAAATAAGAGTGTTGTTATACTTGGTATAATTATTTGTGCCAAATTATTTATATGTCGCTTTATATAGAACCAACTGTGTTTTAATAGTTTTAAAATGTTTGGTTGGACCGATTTTTCTCTTTTCAATTGAAATATAACAAAAAAAAAAAAAAAAAACGAGGAATAATTGGGAAAACGTTTATTCCCTTAAGGCCTTTCTTATAAATATAAATCAAGAAATAGATCGACATAGCTAGAATACATTTATGGAAACAGAACCCACAAGATATTTACACTTTTGTAATTCCAAAACTAATATTTTGATGTGACCTTGCCTTTTTTATGTGTGATTTTACAAACTTATGCAACTTCTGTATATTTTTCAGCAACTAACCCCCTGGCCCACGATGTCGAACGATAACGTTCGCTTAGATAAGACTTAAGAGACAAAATTTTTATCGTTTCTATTTTTTACTCAATCAAGTTTGTTTATTCCACAATCAAGTTTGTGTCTTAAGTCTTATCTAAGCGAACGCTGTCGTTCGACATCGTGGGCCAGGGGTAAGTGTATTTTATATGCTTATAAACGAAATGAAAAGAGTCAAATAAAAATATTGATACAAAGTTATTTTCTATAGGAATTTGATATCAAATGAACTTGTAACACACTGTAATATGTGTAAGTTCTATATGTATTGTCTTACATTTCATAATTATTCAGTTAATCCACTGGACTAACACTTCTCCACAAAAAATGTAAATTAAACAAACAAAAGTAAAAGTAAACAAAAGTATTTCCTTTTAATTTTAAAGTCAATAAATTCTAATTTTAAGCAATTTAAATTTTTGAAATAAACCAGAATTAATGTATAGTATGTACTTGTATTTGTAATCTCAATTATACCAATTACACACGAATACACAAATATTTGTGTATACAAGTTTAATTAACCAATGTATTATTTAAAGGCATTTAATAAATATTTATATATTCTATTACGAAAATAATTAGACTATTCAAACATCAATAATTTATGGCACTATTATTGAAACACACATGCATTGTTTAATGTATTAAAACAATTCTCACCACACATATTAAAAAGTGCTGTACAAAATCAAGTTACTGCGTACATATTGAGGCGAATTTGTTTCACTTTATATATTTGACGAATACAAGAATGCTTGAATAATTGACATAAATATACACTGCGTGCCTTAACTATAAATCCACCATTGGTATAGCGCATATTTTAATTTACAAAAATATATATATTTCAAATACAAACATTATAAGTTGTAAGTAGACTCAGAAATACAATATATTAAAATGAAAATATTAGATATATTTAACAAGGATCTACTAGTATTAAGGAATATTGAAATAGTTAGTGCTTCATAACTATAAACACACGTAAGAAAAACATTAAAAAATTCGTGTAAAAACGAAAGTTTAAAGTATATGATTCATATTTAATTACCCTCAAAATTCTGGCACTTCGGACATTTATGTGTAAAAGTTGCAATGTGCGATTTTAATAATGTTGGTGACATCCGAAACTATTCCATTCGAGTTTTCCTACAAAGGGGATCTTAAAAATCACCTAATGTCATTTATTCTTAAATATGTAAAAATTGTTTTCTTAATTTTTACACAAAATAGAAATAAATCTGGATTCTATGGATTCTACAGTTATGATAGTTGTTCTTTAAAAACTTACAAAATTTTCAAGGAAAACTATTTAATTTTAAATATTATAGCACATTTACTGCCATATTTATAAAAAATTAAAGTAGACTTCAAGTGTATTTTAAGAAAATTTTGTATGAAAATTTTGTCTTAAAGCACACTTCAAGCATACTTTAATTTTTATAAATACGGCAGTTAAAGTTTAGTCAAACAGGAGTTTTAACGCGAAATTAATAAAAAAAAATTGCAGACCCTATCATCTTAGCATTCTTAATTGTGTGATAGAAACTTTAATAAATTAAATTTGCTTTATCCGAAATACTGAAGGTCACAAAAATGGAGATACAGTCTGATTTATATAAAATTTTTGTTTTATATTACAGGTATATTAAAGAGTTATGTATATGAGTATTTAGGTATTTGGTCCAAAGCTCTGGTTCTAAAGACTGATTTTTAAAAAATTTCGTGTAAAAAAACATTTGGGGAAAAGTATGAAGTCTATATTTGAGTTGAAAGAACGATTTACAGAATTCACTGTATTTTCACTGACCGCCGCTACGTTTCAAATGGTTCATACGCGGGGTCCAATTTTGGTATAGCCTCTCCAACATATCGGTCTATATCTCGCGAATAAATTTTTCAATATAAGATTCCAGTGCGTCAACAATTGCAGACTTAACCCTATAGATGTGATTCTTAACATAGCCCTACATAAAATAGTCTAAAGGTGTTAAATCGCACGATGTAGGCGTTCAATTAACCGGCCCGAACGCAAAAAAAAAACTATTATCCGCACACGCCTCTAAATTGGGCCATTGTTTCGTGTGCTGCACGCAGAGAAAAAATATAGTTGTGCATGTATACCAATCATGTATAGCAATCATATATATGATTATAGCAATTATGTAATATTTACCATAAAGTTTTATGATGCAAATTATACCATATTATGTTGATCTCTATCACAATCAAAGAGCAACAAATTATGATACATGAATTTATCATAAACATGATTGCAATAAATATATACATACATAGTTACTACAATCGTATATATGATTGCAGTAATGATCTGATTATTATGAATTCATCATAAATATGATTGCAACAGATATATACATAGTTACTACAATCGTATATATGATTGTAGTAATCATCTGATTATTATATTATGGTTACCGCAATCATAAAAACTTATTACAGTGATCATACTATTGTTGGAAAACTTGTAAAAATGTTGATATTGTTGTAGTAAGCATGTACAACTAAATTTTTTTTATGTGTGTATGTGTGGCCGGTGGCACCTTGTTGTTGAAACTATTGTAGTAAACGCACAATTGTGGGTTGCACTCGCCATTCTCAGTAACGTTCCTACCTTCGTTGTCTTTAAAAAAGTACTGTCCACTGATACCACCGGCCCATAAATCACAGCAAACAGTGCATTTTCACTTTTTTGGCTGCTCTTCACACCAAATACGACAATTTTGCTTGCTTACCAGAAATGAACTTCGTCGCTGAACACAATTTTCCGATTAAAAAGACGATGTTCATTCAAGTTTATAAATAAGATTATTAAGTTAAGTTTATACCTAAATTCAATCTATTTCAATTAGTCTGTAGTTTACTTTGACATCTACTTATCTTTGCAAGAGAGGTGATGTTATTTGAATTTGTATCTTGGCTGTCCGTGCTTCATTCGTTTATTCATTTGTATGTCTTAATTTTGATTGATTTTCAATCATTTATCAATTTATTGTTTTTGCGTCGTTGTGGTTTTCTATTTGCTATTTCTGCTACATAAATGTGTATGTGATTGTCGTCATTTCAAAACAAAGCAGATTTGTTATTCATTCTTTTGTAATTTATACAATTTGAAATGTGATATTAATGCTCAAAATCCAAGAGTCTGAAATCAAAATGAATATTCCTCAATAATGCCAAAATAGACAATAGAATAAATTATTTTCGATTTGTGAAATATGTATTAGCCGCATATACTAAAACAATTGTTTGCAAAAATAAACAATAATGTGGATGTTCGTTATTTCCATCTGCTTCATTTTTAATTTAAAACAGCTTGATAGGGGATCATGTAATGACAAATAATGCCTGTACGTTCTTAAATAAATAGAAATATGTATATTGATTGCAATATGTTCAAAATGATAGTAGACTAAGATTTAAGGAATTAATGAAACTGTCTTTTTTTTTTTTTTTGAAGACATTAAGATTTGATGTAAGTGAAAGATAAAATAAATTTGCAATTTGCTGGCTTGCACTTAATATTTGGTGTGCAATTTTTTTAATTTAATTATTTTTGTTTTTATACAGCTGCATATAAATTACAAAATTTTATAAACAATTATTTATTTCCCTCTATAATTTGTAGTTATAAATTTCTGTTTAAGTGTTTGTTAACGAGTTATCCAAAAAATCAGTATTAAAGAGTAACAGTCTTATTCAAAAAAAATTAAAGTAGACTTCAAATGTACTTTAAGAAAATTTTGTCTAAAAGCACACATCAAACCTACTTTATTTTTTATGAATACGGCAGTAAATTAATTAAATTTATATGTTTATATACATGTATGAGTTGGTATGTTTTGAATTCTATACAAATGACATTTTAAATTTCCGGTATTTTATATAAATACTTTAGTTTATTTTTTTCTATTTATTACCGCACATTCAATTGCAATTGCACATATATCGATGATTTTATTCATTTTAATGGTTCTAACTACACAAAAATAGCACTGTAGTGAAACCAAAATTCAATTTGTACTTAAAAAATTATAAAAAAAAAAAACTAAATTGCAATAAAATTTTACCACCATCAAATACATCCTACGAGAGGAAAAACGACATGACATACCCAGTAGATTTGCACAAGTTAGTTGTCAATCAAATGATCAGCATCACCGGAAATGAATGCAATTTCGATGTTTAGTGCCACATCTAGTGATTTAAGTAACATATGTATAATATACTCCATGTATAATATGTACATACATTTCATATAGCATGATGTTTACATACAAATGTATGAAAATGTTTTCAGCTATTACATCCTTTCAAAGGTGTTCAAGTTTGTATACATACACTGGGAGAACTAATTCTGATAATAAATTTAAGCAATTTTTAAATTAAATATGCCAGCTGTTTTGAGTAATTCAGGTTTTATACAGCTCTAAATATAGAGAATTTTTTAGACTATTATAGAGTCGGATTGATAAGGTGTTTTCTTAAAGTTTTTAATATATTTTCTTTATATTATATTATCGCCATAGTTTTGTATGCTTCATAAAACAGATTTATTCAAAATACGTATTTGGAAAAATTATAAATCCTTTTCAAATAATATTTGTTTAATGCAATCGATTGCAATCATGTGTTTACAGCTACATAACTAGATTTTGCTATATATTTTTTTCAGTTTACATCCTTCTTAATTTTACATGTATACCAGTTCAACATACGAGTATGTATGTAAATAAACAAAAAAAGAAGAATGTTTACAAATATAAACAAAAACTAAATGTTAAAAGGATATTGAAAATTAGTAAACAAATTTAAAATGTAATATAATTTGAAAATGTTTTACTATTAGTTAGTTATTTATACTATTTTCAATTAGTTTTGTGCATAAAAATAAATCGGAAAAAGTTTGAAAACACTGTAAGTGAAAACATATAAAAATGGCTTGATAGTGATTGTAATATCCAGTGGATATTCCCTTTACAAACACTGGAATATCCAGTATAGAAGCTAACCAAATAATGAAGGCCGTGGAAAAGATGGTTTAAAATACAAGAATCGTAATTAATAGGGATACGACTAACAAACTACTATTCAAACTTGAATAAAAAAACAATGAAAATCATCCTATATTTTCTTTAAGGTGCTTTTTAAATCGTAAGATAACAGTTGAAGTGCCTATTAAACGTAACAGACTTATATATTGTATTAACTGTTCACAATTTTGACATACGAAAAACTTTACATACTGTATGTGTTCCATATGTAGACCTGCATACTTTGCCAGATTGCTACATGTCTCAAAATAAAATGAAAATATTATAAAGGTAACCACTCGGGAAACTATTATGGATACCAAATTTAAACGAGTAAGGATTTTTATTCGGCTGTGCCGAATCTTATATACCAGTAATGTGCTCTATGCACAATTGAAACAAATTTGTGTTACATTTTGTATCGACAACGATATTCATACGACTTATTTTATATTTTGTATATATGGTATCAATTACATATTATGCGATGACCGCCATTAGATTATCACCAAAAAGCTGGGGGATATAACAAGTTTGTCATTCAGCTTGTAGCACATCGAAATATTGATCGTAGAACCAAAAAGTATATAAGATTATAAGACGATCTAACCATGTCTGTCAGTCTATCCCACTGTCCGTCTGTTGAAGACCCGAGAAAGCTTCGAAAAAAGGACACAATGAACTATTTTTTCAAACATTCTGTGTTTTATAGAAATGTTTGGTCCAGTAGTATTCGAGTTATAGACTAAAGTTTCAGACAACAACGACAAGTCCTGTTAAAAATCGTATGAATCGGATGACGACTTCTCATACCCCTCATAAAAATGCATTCCCAAAATATGGCTTTATGGTACATAAATATTTAGAGAATAGCAGTATTTAAAATGCTTTCTGAATTTTGTATGTTTTCCAAATATCTCAAAATATAAACATGGCTATCAAGTCGAAGTTTAACACAAATAATTCGTATCTACATATAAATTGTCGTACCAAATTTTATGCTGATCGTATCATATAAAGTCCACTTCCTGAAATCACTTAAATGAGCACATAAATTTCTTACAAGTCATAATTAACTTGAAATTCAAGCAAATATTTCGCTTTTACATACATATAAATCATCGTACAGAATTTTATGATGCTTGACCAGCAGTAAGTCATAGTTCCTTTATAAGGACTAGTCCCGAAAACTCATTCACCTACATAAACATCCATATAGAACTGAAATTTTACATAGCTCATACTTAGTATGTATAAATTATACTATTGACTTTTATTGGTCCATAATTGGCCATAGCTGCCATACAAGCTTCACTTTTGAGAATAACCACAGAGTACAAAATCACTTTACTAGGACTTTTTCGTATCCAATTTCTTGTGTGTCAAAGTAAATCGTTACACGTTGCAAAAACATAAACAATGGGGAGTTCTGAAAGAAAGTGATAAATATAAAAGGTGATTACCTTCCGTCTGGTGATACCTCCGTATACTTTGTGGATAAACTGGAAAATGAATAAAATTCTTGTAAATGTTGTTATCGAGATGAAATCTAAACGAAGTAAATTTCAAATAAATAGAAATTACCGTACAATATTTTATGACAACCGCCCCATAATAGTTGGTAGCATTCTTGTAAGGAATCTGCAAAATAAAATAACCAGTATAAACTCCACCTAAACATAATAAGAAATACAGAAACTACACTGGTTTTAGGACTACAATATCTTAATTCTGTGTTTCCTATTCAGTCTTAGTGCAAATTTTATTAGCATTTTATTTATATATTGTTTGAAAGACAATATCGGCACCGACTCAACTTTGCACAGATCATTTACATACATCCAATCCATAACTCTTGTTCTACTATACCGATTGGGCTGATTTTAAACTTCTTAGAAGAACCACTTAGTGTTTTGTAAACTTTGTTGATTTGGGTTGTGTCCTTTAGACTTGAGAGTGCTTTACACAGACAGACATACAGACGGATGGTTTAATCGACTTAGAATTTCGTAAGGACCAAGAATATGTACACTCTGTTGGGTTTCAGGTGGGTAAGTCTCTGCGTTACACACGAAATGACAAACTTAACACGGGTGGTTAAATTTCAAGGGCCGATGTTGATTTTGAATAAAACACAAACTATTTAGGAAATTATTGTAATTTTATTTTATTATGATATATTGGTATTACTCAATTATGTATAGAACAAAATATCGGCCAAATGGGCGCCGCGACCACGGCGGCACACCTCCATCCGATGGTCCAAATTTTCGATGACCCTGAGGCATAATGGAGGTTCAATGCCGTTAATGTGCCGAATTATCTCATCCATTAGCTCTTGATTTGTTGCTGGCTTATCGACGTACACCTTTTCTTTCAAATAACCCCAAAGAAAAAAGTCCAACGGTGTCAAATCACATGATCTTGGCGGCCAATTGACATCGCCATTACGTGAGATAACACGGCCATTGAATTTGTTGCACAAAAGAGCCATTGTTTCGTTAGCTGTGTGGCAAGTGGCACCGTCCTGCTGAAACCACATATCGTCCACATCCATATCTTCCAATTCGGGTCATAAAAAGTTCGTTATCATCTCACGATAGCGAACACCATTCACAGTAACTGCCTGACCGGCCTCATTTTGGAAAAAATACGGCCCAATGATGCCGCCAGCCCATAAACCGCACCAAACAGTCACTCTTTGTGGGTGCATTGGTTTTTCGACAATCACTCTTGGATTCTCATTCGCCCAAATGCGGCAATTCTGTTTATTGACGAATCCACTGAGGTGAAAATGTGCCTCATCACTGAAGATAATTTTCTTCGAAAATTGGTCATCCACTGTTGCCATTTCTTGCCACCATTCTGCCCATTCACGACGTTTGGAATGGTCAAGAGGCTTTAGTTCTTGAGCCAATTGCACCTTGTAAGCGTGTAAATGCAAGTCTTTATGCATAATGTTCATCAACGACGAGCGTGAGAGGTGCAATTGTTGGGCACGACGACGAGTTGAGGTGGACGGCTCTTTAGCCACACTATCGCGAACAGCAGCAATATTTTCTGCAGTACGAGCTGTACGAGCATGCACTGGTGTTCTCACATCTTCTACAGATCCGGTTTGCTCGAATTTTTCCACAATTTTTGCGATTGTACGCAAAATCACGAAGTGCACGATATGCATTTTGATTTGAACGCCCATTTTCATAATAAGTCTGGATAACTTTAACACGTTGTTGGATTGTGTATCTCTCCATGGTTCAAATTGAGTAAGTCTGAAATAGAGAAATGTCAAAAAAAATTCGGAAAAAAGCTTGGCATTTAGGTGTGGTTCACATTCAACATCGGCCCTTACAATTTAAATACCCTTTATATACCCTCATTCACCACTTATGGTGGTGGAGGGTATAAAAATCATATGCAAAAACAGTACGTTAACTATTGCATATATCAATAAATGTTATATGTTGATACGGGCAATTTTTTTTTGTCTCTTAATAGTTAGATGTAAAACAACGATTATTATTTCATTCGGATAGTCGGATATCTTAAAATGTTTTCTATATTTTTAATATTAAATTTAATTTTATTCTTATTTTAGAAAGTAAAATAATATTTATACTGCATACAAACATAAACTAATCACATTAAACAGTAATTTAAAATAATAAATCGCTTATTTGTTCCTAAGTTTAAAGCGATTATTTTAAAAACAAGCTTTATTTGCTTTGGTTGATTGTATCTACATCACTATAATGTTTTGTATGTTTGCATTATACAAATACAAATAGGAACAAGTCAGTTTTAGTGACATTATTAAAAAAAATTGATCAAATAGGTCTAAAAAAAGTGATAAAAGTGATATAAAAATTGTTTGTCAGTCGCGCTTATTTTCGAGTGGGCGGGTCTTCAGAGTTGGAAATATATGAGCCTATATTTTAGAAACTATTCAGTGTCTGATAAGTTATGATACGTTAAAGGTATTAATAATATATTTTCAACCAAATATACCGTAATTTTAAAATATGGACCCACTATAAGTTAAATTCGAGAAATATATATTTTTAACCAAATTTGTTTTAATGTTATTGGCAAATATGTTATTTTAGTTTATTAATATAAATAGCTAAGACATCAAGCTTCACAGCAAGCCATATGAGTCCGAAAAGAGACACCTTTTTGGGAGCGTTAACGCTCTTTATGAGCCCAATCATAATTGCTCCGAAAACCTTCAGAAAAGAGGGTGATTACGTTCAAAAATGGTCCGTCGGAAAGAGTTCTTAGATAATGTCAGAAAAGAGTCTTTTATGAGGGTTTTTTGGGCTCTGAAAGAGCTCTTAGATGATGTAAGTAAAGAGTCTTTTATGAGGTTTTTTTTGGGCTTTGTGTAATCTTGTTTTTATCATTCTTGTGTGGTACAGCTATGTTTTTTTTTTGTTCAAAGCACAAATAACAGGGCAACAACGCTTTGGTACACACATAATTAAGTGGAATTTCTGAGTCATACTGAGTGCCGACTCAGGACAGTAACAAGCAAATTTTTCTTTCGCTCCGAAAACGCTCTTTAGTTGGACTCTTTTCTGACTCCTTTTTTCGGAGCGCTCCGAAAATGCTCTTTTGTTGGACTCTTTTCTGACTGACTTTTTCGGAGCGCTCCTAGAATGGTATGCTGGGTTTAATCTAAGGTATGATATGTGTCTGTAGATATCATAATAACAGATTTATAAGTTCTGAAATATTAAAAAAAATAATTATTTTTCTTTAAATTTTAATTTTGAAAATGTAGTATACACACATACATACGTACATATACATATTTTGAAATCATATTCGATACTTTTAATATTCATGTCATATATAATCTGTTTTAATTAGTTAAATACACGATGTTCTCCTCTATGGTATACAGAACACCGGCTTCGCATGGTACAGATTGCTTGTATTCTTTATGGTAAAATGTCATCATCTTTCTTCCGTATCTATACTACCTACACGGTCATATTATACTTTGAATTAAAGCCTGGTTCTTGACTTTAAAAGTTTATAATTTATATACTTACTCATAAAGACTTTTGCCTGATTTTTTAAAAAAAATATCGGATCAAAATATAATTTTCCCGAAATTGACCTGTAGATGGTTTATATAAGTAGTTCAATGAAAGGTCTTTAAAATACCTATCATTTAATATATATGTCATCTAAGAAAGAAATACAGTTTCAAGACATAGCTAAACATATTACAAACTTGGGAGCCCCGACACTCTTTTTTTCATTTTATTCAGAATTTAAAACATCACTAGCGATACAATTTTGGAAGTGATTTCAAAACTGTCACTAAATCCAACTTAGCCTTTTTATGTAAAAAATTCAACCAATTTAAACTATCTTCATTAAAAAAAACAGCAATTTTCACATTAAAAAATACATCCATTGTAAAACTATATCCATGTATTCATTTTTTTGTAAAAGTCCACATAAAGTAGGTATGGAGCTGCTTTAAATTATTTGATTTACTCATCAACTTATAAGACGCGTGTTAAGCTAATAGTTGTTTTTGCATGATACTTTAAGGAATTTTGCTTAACGAGGTTTACCCGTCTGTTTTAAGTTCTTTTGCATAGGGTTGTAAATGCATAACTTAAAAATGCGAAATTTTTTAATATTTTTAGCTGAAACATTTATACAATATAAATTTATTAAAATTTCAAAGTTCTATATATGTATATGTAAACATGCTATTTACAATTAATATGACTTTTAAGATTTTCATGTACTTTAGGTATTTGCTTTAAGTATTTGCTCAATTTTAAACATACATTTTATTTGGTTAAAAATTACAAATTTGTTCAAAAGACAAAAATTTATATAAAACAATATACATATGTACATACGAGTATGTACATATGTATCGAGTATGTACATATGTATCTATGTAGAAGTGAAAAAAAACTTATTTCACAATCAAACAAATTTTCTATTTTAAGTTATATCCAAACAAACATATGCACAATTGTAGGAAATTACAAAAAAAAAAAAAAAATGGTGAATAAAATTTATTTTCTGGAACTTATTTACTTGGGAACAAAATAAAATGAAATATAAAATTTAATTAATTTTTGATTTTTTTTTTTCATTTTCTCTTTCTAAGCTTTTGCAAATTGAATGCTTATTCATTTCCGAATTCATTTTTCATTTTTGTTTTATTGTGTTTTATTATTTAAATTTATTTTTTTTAAACTAAAATTTTTGTTTAACTTCTGTTTGGATTATTTTTAGTCTTTGGGGAGAGGAGGTGGTAGATTTCTGTCTCTTTCATGCTTTCGTAACACTCTAAGCACTTAAATGGAATTTTAATTTATTTTCTGGTGTAAATGTCACCACAGTTGTATTTGTTGTTTTTGTTGTAAATACTTGACATTTGTTTTTATACCCACCAACAAAAAAATGGGTGTATTTTACATTTGTCGTTCCGTCTGTAACACATCGAAATAATGGTCATAGATCCAAAAAGTCTATATATTCTGGGTCCTTATAAGATTCTAAGATGATTCCTAGCAAACATTCTTTGGGCTTCCCAAAAGTTTGAAGTTGAAAATGGGCAAAATCAGTCCAGTATAGTCAATTATAGATCAAAGTTTCAGACTACCTCGATATTTTAAAAATATTATAATGTCATGAAATTCTGCGCACTTTATTTTTATTAAAGAACGACAAGTCCTCTTGAAAATGGTGGGAATCGGTCCACAATTTCTCATAGACCCCATACAAATGTCTTCCGGGAATATGGCTTTATGGTACATAAATATCTATAGAAAAACAGTATCCAAAATAAATTCAGGAAAAATATATTTCATACAAAGCGACATCTCAAAACGATATTTTGTTTGTATCGGTCCTTATTTTGACATAATCACTTAAGAACGCAAAAATATTTTCTAAAAATCACTATTAAGTTGAAAATCAATAAAAATATACCAAATACACATCTAAATCGTCTTACAAAATTTCATGATAATCGGTCCATATTTGACCGTATTACCGTATGCTATTTACTTTTGTGAAAGTTGGTCCAATTGACCAAAGCTGCCACTTCCCAGAATAACCCTAGAGTATACAGAGGTAACAATTTTGACGTTTCAAAAAGCCAGCTTTACACAGACGGAATAACGACGTTAAACAAGTTAGAGCGCAATATTCGGCTGTGCCGAATCTTAAATACCCTCCACCTAAACGTAATAAGAAAAACAAAAACTGCACTGGTTTTAGGACTAGAATGCCCTTATTCTGTGTTTTCTATTCAGTCTTAGTGCAAATTTTATTAGTATTTTATATATTGTTTGACCAACATAATTTGTGTTAAATATTTTGAAATTTTATCTAACACAGAAAAAAAATAAAAATTGGTTTCAATTAAAATATTTGTGGAATCAATTAAAAATTTAATTGAAATCGGACCTGTAAACAAAATGATAGTATTAATAAAAAAAAAATGTGCGATTTAATTGAAAATATCAGAAAAAGTAATTGAATCAATTAAAATTTTAATTGAAAATTATTTTAAAATCAATTAAAGGTTTAATTGAAAAAACATGATTTTTTTTTCTGTGTAATTTTGACCATTTATAATTGATGTAATTACCGATTCTTACTGCAATTTCCAGAGTTTGTCTAATTTTAGTAATACTCTTGAGTGTAATTTAACAATTTATAAAATTAAAAGAACATTTTTCCATATTTACAATAAGTTAAAAAACCGAGTATAAATAAAAAGGGCAAGATTTTATAGTGAGACTACTTTTGGTTGAATTTAATTTCCATAACATTATTTACAAGAGATTTATGGGTGGAATAGAAGAAGTGGACCAATTATGGACTGATAGCTTCTAAATCCAGTATCCACTAATGTGTTTTCTACGTATTTGAGGCTTATTTTGGTTGAATTTCATCTCAATAACGTTATTTACAAGACTTGTATGGTTGATTGTTATGCTCGGAAGTGGATTTAATTCAGGAGCTATTATTGACTGACAGCTACAAAATCCAGTAGCATAATTGCCGTATAATCGATAGTAATATGATTCCTGGATTAATATTTCTGATCGATATAAAAGTTGGTTCGATATCGGAGATGGTCCTTATATGGCAGCTATGACAAATCATGGGCCGAACTGCTTGAATATTGGAACAGTGAATTTTATGCACATGAGGATATCTCACGTCGAAACTCTGGTTCTACTGTACCGAGTTTCATATTTTTAATACCAAACTGCTTAGGAGAATTACAAACGGGTTTTTGTAAATTCTGTTGAATTTTATTGTGACGTTTAGACGTCAGGGTATTTTCCACAGCCAGACAGACAGACAAGCAGAAACACAGACAGATAGACGGACAGAGCTCAATTGACTTAGAATTGACTTGTCACGCCGGCGTAATCGGTGTTTGTAATATGCATGAAGATAATTTTAAATAAACCATCGCCGCCAAATTATTGTCAAAACCTTGCTAAGAAATATTTTCCTTGACTTCGTGGTATACATAATTGTGTGTTTTGTGATTTAGATTATAAACGTGTTCATTTTCTAGAAATAAGACAAATACAAATTTCATCGAATCCAGTGACGATATTGAACTACAAAAATTTCTGAAAACAATAAATATGACTTCCATTTTTGTCGATTTAAAAGGTAAGTACACCTATATGTACATTAAATATCGCAGTAGAAAGCAATAAGTTTTTCTTCATATTTATAGAAGCTCAAGTACCATTTAAGAGCTTGAAATATTTAAAGAAAGGATCTAAAGGAAGCTGTGCCACCATTGGGGCTGAGGGTAGCATTAAGAGTGAAAAAAGAGGTAATGTTCTTTTGAAGTCCTAAAAACATAACTATACATAAGTTTGTACATATTTATAGTTTGGAAAAATGTATTTTAGAATTAAGTACACGGAAAAAATTAAAAATGATTTTCAATTAAAATATTGGTATATTTAAGTAAAAATTTAATTGAAAGTGGACCGATTAAGGAATTTGTAGTATCAATTAAAATATTTTGTAAAAATTTAATTAAAAGTAGTTTTAATTAAAAAAAAAAATATTATATTATTTAATTGAAAATTGTTTTTTCAATTAAAAATTTAATTAATATGATTAAAAGTTTAATTATAAATCAATTAAGCCTTAATTAAAAGTTTAATTAAAATTTGTCGGGCAATAATTTGTTCTGTGTATATACATTTCTTAAAGAAAGAGACAAATATAAATTCCTGATTAGAACTGAATATGCATTAAATTCATAAAAATATTGTGATTGTGACGAAATTCAACTAAAACAAATAGAAATTACATTAAAATATTTTATAAAGTTCTCAACATAATGGGTGATATATAAGATTCGGCACAGCCGAACATAAACTTTTACTTGTTTGATGCTGCTGTTGTTCAAACATTTATGCAAAAAGAGTTTTTTGTTGCTTTTTCGGGTCTGTAATTGAGAGTGTGGTTTGAGAGCGAGTGTGTATATTGTGTAAACATTTTTTCTATTCAAAATTATTTTATTTTTATATTTAAGGGTGCGCTAATTTCTATGTTTTATATATGTACATAGATTCAGGATATTTGCATAGTACAGTACTCAGTGTTATTAAATAGAAAAATATATAGAAATACTGAATAAAATTTGTTGTTTCATATTAAATATGTATGTATATCAATACTGATTTGTATTTAGTAGCAATATATTCTCAATATTAAAAATTTCAAGTAGTTTATATTTACATTATTTATTTACATTTTGACATACGTAAGTAAATTGTAAAAAAAGTCAGTCAGCTGTGATACTGCGCTCACCTTGTATAGTTACACCATGAGTAAATATATATTTACATTAAGTTTTGAAATTATGTTTCTGAAATACATTTTTAATCATAGTTTTTATCTAATCTTTATATAAAATATCTACCTAATCACACCACTGTACCAGTATTTTATTTATCATTCTCATTTTGTATGCACAGAAGTGTGTGTGTACACTTGTGTGAATTTATCACTCTTTGATTGTATTGTATTAAAAGTTATGTAAAAACTTATTTGTATTTTGTACAATTTAGATTCTCTCTTCACTTTTTGTAAAATAATTTATTTGAAGTTTTGTATATATAGTCATTTGAAGAGCATAAAATGCCATTTCGATTATTTAAAAAAAGTAAAATTAGTAACCAGCTCCAGCATAGGCATTGCAAAGCATATACACTGTCCGACAAAATATTTCAAATATTTCTTGTTTATTTGATTAAAACATGTATTTCTTATTTTCTAATAAATATAAATTATAGTTTTATAAGACAATAAGGAAGAATGCCATCTTAATAAATAAAATAAACAGTGGTTAAACAATTTTCATCCGTCATTGTCTGGACTAATAATTAAAAGTTTTTTGGTATAAGATTTCATATATCTACTTATTGTTAGTGCATTTTTAATCAAGATACAATAAATAAACAATTCAAAAAAAATGTTTATTTCAATTACTATTTTATCTAATATTTATGTACTTCTTTGCAAAGTCTAAGCGCTTTTTTATATTTACAGCTCGTAGAAGAGGCTTTTTCTTAGCGAACGTACTTTTTAGACCGCTTTCGTTAAGTCTTCTTTGAAGAGTTCGATTCGAAATATTTAATTCTAGTTACTACTTTATATCTCGGGCTGTCGTAAAAGAATTGTTTTTGCTAGAATTGCAATACGATCATCGTCTAGCTTCGTTATTTTACGTTACCTGCCACATAAGTTCTTTAGGCTTTTGTTTGACTTTCTTATTTTATACAAATCAATTACTTGCCTGACCGCAGCTTCCGATATCTGATACTTAGAACTCAAAAATTTCTGTTTTGATACTTAGACATCAAACATTTCTGTTTTGTCCCATTTTCACGATCTAGTACCAACAAATCTTTTTCCTTTTCGGTTAAAGTCCTCATTTCGAAAGAGTTTGGGTATAGCCTTATTTTGTATATATTTAAGTAATATTAAATCAAATAAATAAGTACTTCATTATAGTTTATTATTTTATTAAAACTTACCAAAAATTAAAAAAAAAAGAAAATCAGGAATATAACTCTTACTTTCAAATTGACCGAAGAAAAGATTTCTTGTACACTTCAATATATTTACATTTATAAACTTGCAATGTTTATGTAAATAATTCAGATACTCCTATAAATATAATAACCTATTTTCCTCGTTCCAAAACAATGCATTGCATAAGTAGGGGTTATCCCCTGAGTGCTGGTCCACGAAAAAAAAAATAACGGGTCTGTGAATAAATAATACATGTAGAAGAATATTATCAAAAAGGAATGAAGAAGGTTACAAAACCGCACTTTATTTTGTCCCACAGTGTGGTTACAATTTGAATGAGAAATCATAAGTTTCGTAAATGCTCAGCTTCATATACTACACTTTTCAAATAACTTTTGTTTAGAGTTGTATATAAAAAATCTAGATCTAGATAGATATATATATATTAAGTTTGTCATTCCGTTTGTAACACATAAAAATATTGATGCTTATGAAATTCTAAGCCGATCTAGCATTGACAGTCCTTCTGTTGTAGACACGTTAAAGTGCCAGAAAAGTATACAATTTTACCAAAATATTCCTCGGTAATATAAATCTGTTATAGTTTTAGACAAATATTTCATATACACTCGGGAGCACAAATGAGTAGATCTTCACTTTATTGCATTAAAATAAAACTTATAAAGAAAATTAAAAAATGTTTTTTGATATTTATTTTTGGTTTACTGCTGAACAGTATAATTGACAATATAAAAAGGAAAATAATAATTGTTAGAAATGAAAAAAATTAGTAAAAAATAACTTGCGTTTACTCTATTTTGCACAAGTTTGTCTTTTTTTTTAAGAGAAGTACCACTCAGGCAATTAATATGCTTATATATATGTAATTGCGTTACTTTCTTTTGAAAACTTATTTTGATATTAATTTAATTGCATGTAGTAAACACTTTTTTGTAAATTATCCAAAACGAATCAAATTGAAATAAATAATAAAGAGACTTTCAGGGGCCATTAAGTACAATATTCTAGCCATAACAAAAAGAAGATATTCTAATAGTCATCTTAGAAATGCGTTCAGCAGTAAGAAATGAAAACCTATATTGTCGATAAAAAGAATGTTAAAACATGTTTAAAACAAGTAAGAAAGTATAGTCGGGCAAGCCCGACCATATAATACCTTACACCCAGTATATCAATAAAACAGTTTTTCAAATATGTGCGCTATATGGGAGATATTACCTCGTATGGACCGATCATCAACAATTTAGTGCCATGACTTCCGTGAATATAAATATTATGTGTGTTAAACCTTATCTCGATATAAATACGTTTAAAAGATTTATGGAAGTTAAAGTGAATTACGAAGAGGGTCTTATATGGGAGTTTTGACTATTTATGAACTGATTATTATAAAATTAGGTGTCATCCTATTTGTACATAAGAAACCCATTTTTGTTAAATTTTATTCGGAAGTGGGCCTTATATGGGAGCTACGACTAATTATGGACCGATCGTAATAAAATTCTTCCATATTATATACATATGTAAGGAACATATTTGTGTTCAATATTATTTGGATACCAACATTTTTAAAAGAGTTATGCTCTTTTAAGTGATTTTCGGAAATGGGCCTTATATAGGAGCTACGACTAATTATGGACCGATCGTCATAAAATTCTACCATGTTATATGTATATGTACGAAACATATTTGTGTTCAATATTATTTCGGGTATTGGACCAATATTTAGGGGCGTTACAAACATCAGCACAAATACAATATACCCTCCCCACTATTGTGGTGTAGGGTATAATTAGGAGAGTATTGAAATTTGGCAACAGATGACTGGAAAATTGTCAGACGTATCCAAATTTAATAGTTTTTGATCCGAAGCTAAATAATATTGCTGGCACCGAACAGCCCACATAATTCAGTTCATACATTTGAGACAATATCGATAATTTTCAACCCATTTGGCCGACCTGTTGCAGCAGCTTCAGCTCGAATGTGGAAGTATTCCAAATTAATTAGTAGAAAAATTGGTAGATATCGTAACAATATATGTAAAAAGTTGTGCGAAATAACAGGCTTCGAACTACATTTTAAAAAGACTAGCTATCATTCCTAAAATTTTTTCAATGGTGCCAAATTAAGTACATGTGAGTTGTTTTCGTTGTTTTATGCTTAGCACTTGATAGTTTAAATTTTAATTTATAAATTATTTTGTTAAATACTACACATAATAATGACAATTTTTTTTTAATTTCCTTTAGTGTTTTTAGTTTTATATAATAACAAATGCACAAATTACTAACATGTACTCATTTATGCTCCCCACTGTATATAAAAATGTCCACTCCGTATTTTAATTTGATTGGCTCATAATTTGTCATAGCTCGCATATAAGACCCATATGTGAAAGACACATATAACAGAAAGACGGTAAGTATACAAAGTACAGACAAAATCATCAGCATCTAAAGATCACAAAACAGTATTTTCTTTAAATCGGTTCCATATAAAGTCTACTTACGAAAATCACACAATAATAGACATATCGATATACAGTGGGAAGCAAAACTGTCTGGATTTTCTGCATTAAGGATGGTACTTTTGTATGCGGCCTATGCCAGTAGTAACAATATTTTTCCATCAAACTGGTATCGGTTGACTTTCGTTTCGTCGCTACAAATAACCCGTTTCCAGTTAGCTGTCCAATTTATTTGGGTTTTACAGAAATGAAGGTGTTTTTCACATTTCTTTTGGAAAGTGCTGGCTTTTTCTTTTTCACACTGGCTACTACACCAATTCTATTTCATAGACGTCCAGGAAATGACATCCTTACCAATACTTTTTGCAGTATTTTTTGGGGTATTGATATCCCTATTCTGTAGCAAATTGCCGGGCATCACTATCAGAAAGCAGTCTTGGTTGTTTTTCAACCGTTTTCTATACCATTTACCGTGTATTACTTACTCGTAAATTTAATATTTCAGCAATTTTACGGCATGAATAATTATTTTGCAACAAATATATTGCAATCCTTTCAATTTCAAAGTTGGCTGTTTTCTCATTTTTAAAGATCTTTTAATTATTTATTTAAAAATCAAGTTTATCACTTCATAGTTCAAACAATAATGCACAAATAAAGCAATAAAAGCATGATAACGAGATCGCAACAAACAAAAAAAAAAAAAAAAACAACAGGTCAAATAACCTTTCATTTTAACAGAGAAATATTGTGATAATGTTCATTTCTTGTACTGTGCAAAAGTGTTCGAACAGTAATTTTTTATTTCTTTTATTTTTCAGAAGCAATTTATGTGAGTTTTTGTGCTTTGTAATTTAGAGTAAGGTGCAGTTAAATAAATATATAAATAATATACTTATATTTGTATTATTTTCATTACCTTACTTCCTTAATGCAAAATATCTGGACAGTTTCGCTTCCCACTGTATATGTCTCGATATATCGATTATATATCCCATATAAGACCTATTTCCGTAAACACGTAACTCTCATACCTCATGATCAAGTTAAAATTACACATTACAAAATTATCCTTTATTTAAAAAACGTACGAATGGATCCAACATTTAGGTCCTTATATGATCACATATATATAAAATAATTCGTAATATAAATTAAAAATATCAAATTGAAATTCGACATTTTGTAAAGATATGCTAATTTAAAGCCATAGCTCCCATTTGAAGACCACTTCTGGAAAACATGTTAACCTACATATATATTTTATACACATCGTTATCGAACAAAGTATTACATAGTAATATTTTCAATATCAATCCAAACAAACAATTTAAAACAAAATATCCTTCCGTCCGTCATTTATTTTTCAATAACCAAAAACGCACAAATAGGCTGATTTTTTAAGTGTTTTATTTTTACGTTTTATGTTTTAAATGGGTACATTTGGAATATTGATGAAATTTAATGTAAACTAATTATGCTTCATAAGTCAAACCATATTAGCTTTTTATTTAAACACTTATGGTGTGACCGAGTTTTTCATCAAAATACTTTTAAACAATATTTCATCCATAATAAGGAAATTCCCTCTCTCTCTCTGTAATTTAATGCAAACCAGCTGTCAGCAAACATGACAATCTAACATTTGGGGTTAATTTTTTCTAATAATTGGTATCTTGTTTTTCATTTTTATTTCCGTTTTGTTTTTACTTTGCTCTTTTAAAGTGCTTTAAGTTTTTTTCGTACTTTTTTTCGGTTCATTGTCCTTTTTGTACAATCCCTTTAAAAACACAAACTGTGACCAAAATTAAACAAAGACCAAGATATACATGGTATTCAGGTATATACCATATTGGGATGTTGCTGTTGTCTGTTTTAATTTAACTCTGACATCCCAAATATACGCCCTCATTCAATCCTCCTTCCTGGCCACATATAATGTAATTTGTTAGTACCGTTTTTATTGTTGTTATTATTGCTTTTTATACCGTAGGCTTGACATGTGGTTTATTTTAAAGGATTTTGGTTCTTTTTCTTGTCAGCTGTTGTTGTGCTTAGTGTATGTTCCATATCAATAGGTCGAGTCCTTTTCCTGAGTCACTGTGTATGTTATTATTGTACATTTATCTGCATGTATTTATGTTTATGTGGATAAGTGTGCATAAATATTGTATTTATGTTCGTTTGTTTATATGCCTTTATGCCACTCAGTAAACGTGTTTAAAATAGAGGCAACAACAAGAAATTGGGTTAAATTTATGGCTTCATGTTGTCTAGATCATATTGTCGTATGTACGGAGAAAATTATAGTATTATTCATGGTTTTTATAATATGGCACATTTTGAAAAATCATAAATTATTCTAAACTTTAAAAATTTCCATACAAGTTGTGTCTTTGATCAATTTTGAATTGGAGGTCTACAATATTGAAAAGAAATTGAAAAACATAAAATTTCGAGACAATTGACTTATACTCGTATATAGTCATATAATATTTTTACATTTCTTTTAATTTTAGGGTACTTTATATGCTATTTTTATCACATATTATGTATGTACATATATAAATGTTGTTTTTATGCCACAATAAATTTGTGTATATTTTTTGGCCTTTGTGTGTATATCTGAAATACATATGTGCATGTGTGTCTTTATATGGCTTTATATATAAATACTAGGGTAGTTCTTATTTAGCACTTTTCGACTTTCGAAGTTTTCATTATCTAAAATTGTTCTCCATTGTAAAAACAGAACCAATTTTGTGCAAAATCAGATTTCACGTTTGTCTGTGAAGTTTAATACGTGTTTTTGCTTATGTATTTTTAAGTTTACAACCCACATGTTTTTCTTTATGTCTGTCAAAATTGGTTATTTTACATATGGGTTTTAATTTTTGGTCACCAACTTGTATGTACAATTACACGTGACATCGCCATGATTAAAACAGCTGATACGCTTAAATATTATTCTTTTTTTACACATAAATTTCCATGTCGTTTCTTTAAAAAATGCGTTAAAGCCGCTACAAAGCGTCACTAAATTGCCGGCATCAAAAATATTGATTTAAGGTTTTTCGTTTTTTAATATACAAGATGTGGAGCTTGTATCAAAAATTTTTAAATAATTTATATCATTGTTATTAAATTATCAAAATGGGATAAAAAAAATACTTAATTTATCACTTATGCAAATTCTTCAAACGGCCGGCTAATGCTAGCGCAGATTTAACCGTCGCCAAATCTTTTCGCCTGGCATATACATTTGAAAACATGTGTTTGAACATAAGAAAATAGAGCGTGTTCTAATCGAAAAAATACATATGTATTTCCACATGTATTTTACACCAGCAAAGTTTTTGAGGTCACCAACTACATGTTTTTACTCCCATATGTAAAATTTGACATATACAATGTAAAAAAACACGTAGTGTATATGCGCCTTAACTAAAAATATATCGAACCAAAACTAGAGTTTTAAATTTCTCACTTATTTCATTTTGTTAGATTTAAAATTACTAATCTTTCTTTTAAATGCGTATTTAAGAAGTTTTATCTAGAACTATATTGGTTCATATTTCATGAAGTTAAACCTTTTTGTGAAAAATTGCATTGTTTAGAATATAATAACTTTGGATAACTGAACTGGGTGCTACAATAATAAAAATACATATGTCATTTACTGCGTCAAATTGAGTAGTATTCATCTCTGAACCAACAGTATATTTTTTGATCCTTACTCAAACGCCACCGAAGTAAATTAATTAAATAAAGGCTATA
Source organism: Bellardia bayeri (assembly GCA_950370525.1). NCBI lineage: Eukaryota > Metazoa > Arthropoda > Insecta > Diptera > Calliphoridae > Bellardia > Bellardia bayeri. Next base: position 42,779,064 of record OX493266.1, on the reverse strand, counting down.
AAATCAAGCTTTAACATTAATGCGCCTACTCACCACCAGAGGCGCTGCAATTCTGCACTAAAAATAAACATAATGCGCAATTGCAGAGTTGTGATACAAAAAGCTTTCTCCTTTCACCACTATTACATCTTTAACTATCCTCTTTCCAAACAAAGTAACGCAAGTATATACATATAGGCATATTAATTGCCTGAGTGTTACTTCTCTTTAAAAAAAAAACGTAGCATATTTCGTATCAAAAGCGGCTTTTCATTCTGTAGAAGAAAACAGGTTAGAGTGCAATATTCGGCTGGGCCGAATCTTAAATATCCTCCACCTAAACGTAAGAAGAAATACAAAAACTACACTGGCTATAGGACTAGTATATCGTTATTCTGTGTATTCAGTATTCAGTGCAAATTTTATAATTACTTTATATTATTTAAAAAAAAAATTAGGAACATAATTTATTTCAAATGTTTTGATATTTTATATAATTTCGACCATTTGTAATTGCTGTACGAGTAATTACCGATTTTTACTATAATTTAAAGAGTTTGTCTGATATTCATAACTGTCTTGAGTGTAATTTTACAATTTATAAAATGAAAAGAACATTTTTCCGTATTCATAACAACTTAAGGAACAGAGTATAAAACAGGGTATAAAAAGGGTAAGATATAAAGTGAGGCTTTTTTGTTTGAATTTGATCTCAATAACATTATTTACAACAGACTTATGGGTGGCATAACGGAAGTGGACCAATTAGCAACTAATAGCTTCTAAATCCAGTATCCACTAATGTGATTTCTACGAATTTTAGGCTTGCTTAGGGTGAATTTCATCTCAATAACGTTCTTTATACGACTTGTACGGTTGATTGTTATGCTCGGAGGTGGACTTAATTCAGGAGCTATTATTGGCTCACAGGTACAAAATCAAGTACCATTATTGGAACAGAAAATTGTTTGTATATGAGGATATATAACGTCGAATTTCAACATAATAACATATTAGTATTAAAGTGAATTTCGGAAGTGGACCTTATATGGGGGACATAGTCATATATGGACCAATATTCTCAAAATCCAGCAGTTTGATTTTGGCATGTATGTAAATTATTCGTGTAAAATTTTGAATCGGTACCATTATTTGTAAGATATTTATGAGTATTGAAGTGAATTTCGGAAGAAGGCTTTATATGGAGGATACGGTCAAATATGGACCGAAATTCACATAATTTTGTGAAAAGTTTTTTGTATATAATTAAATAATATATATTTAGTTTTGAGTCAGTAACAATATTTATAATATACTTATAAAGATTAATGACTTTTTAGGTCCTTATATAGGAGCTATGACCAATTATGGACCGACCATCATAACATTTTGTACAACTATTTATATATTTATAGCAATTTTGTAACTATATTTGTACCAGATTTATACGTATTTAAGTGAATCTTAGATGTGGATTTTATATGGGGTCTATGGTCAAACATGGACCGCACAAAACAAAATTTCGTTTTGCGATTTCTTTTTACATTTTTACATTTTGTATTAATATTCCAATTTTACAGGCATTTATTTATCATCAAGCCATATTTCGGGAGGATATTTGTATGGGGGCTATGAGAAATAATGGACTGATCAAACTTTCTACTTTTATCATAAAAAAAATGTTAACAAAGTTGCATGGCAATATCTGCAATATATTTCAAAAATTTGGAAGAAAAATTTTTAAAAATATCAAATTTTTATGGAGATTGTCTCACATTTTGGGACATAACTCTGGTTCTACGATACCGATTTAGCTAATTTTCAATACCAAACTTTTTAGGAGAATCATAAACGGGTTTTTGTAAACCCTATTGGTTTTGGTGGTGTCGTTTGGATGTAAGAGTGTTTTACACAGAGAAATCAAAAATATATACATATACTTTGTTGGGTGAATATTTCTCAGTGTTACACACGGAATGACAAACTTATATATACCCTCATTCAGGGTATAAAATGCTATTGTTTCATAACAAAGACAATCATTATTTTAGAGAAAAATTTTAAGAGTTTTCCTCTTTTTGTCCCTTGCGGGTATTACCGTTATATTAAATTTTACCGGTTTTTACCCAATTTCTTGCAAATATGTCTATTTGCGTTCCACAATCCAATAAATTTAGTTTAGCCGTTTGGCTTTACCGGGTTTACCCTTTTTATCCCGATCTGGTCTAAGTTTTGAAAAAATATGTTCACATTTTTAAGAATGGATTTCTCAACGTTTAAAGCCGTTAATAAACGTAGGAAAACGTAGGTCGAAAATATTATCTTGCAATAAGTATTCCTGAGTCAAAGCTGCACGCTTGGTACACAAATACTGCCTCGTTGCTCAAAAAAATGCACAAATGCCACGTCGCTTTGTCCACTCACAACTTTATATAGTCAAGAATTTAATATTTCGTAGGAATATTCTATGTGAAAATTTAATTACGATCGGTGCAATAGTTAAGACTATATTACGATCTTTAATTTTCCTAAAAAGGAGCTTGGTCAAACCCACTTTTCTCCTGGTACGTATTGCTAATTATGCCAATAGCATATGTACCAAATATCATCGAAGTAGGTAAAAAATGCCTAAAATATGGCGATTTAAATTTTTTGGTTATATGGGAGGTGCCATGCTGCTTTGTCCAATAAAAACTTCATATACCGTATTACTTCTTCCAGAGTCACCGTAACACGCTGTCAAAATTTCAGGAACATCGGTTCATGGGTTTGGACTCCTATTAAGCACAAACAAACAGACAGACATTAATTTTTCTGTATATAGATATATATGGATTCGTTTATATACCCACTGGAACACATAGAAATATTGGTCGTAAAACCAAAAAGTCCGTAAATTTGTTAAGAAATATACTCGGAAATGAAAGATTTCAAAAATACACTACAATACAAATTTGGGGTGGGTACACAGCCGAATATAATACTGATACTTTTACTTGTTTGTACACTTGACCTTAACTTGTGGTGATTAAGGAAAATTGTTCTGTTAATTGGGTAGTGTAAATCAATAATTAGGTTGAATTACACAATCATCGGAAATTATATCAATTATACATTTTTTAAAACTGATATATGTAGTTTTAAAATATTTGAAATAACTTATGTTATGCGTAAAATTGTCATTCAAACAATATACAAAAAACTAATATAATTTGCCCCAAATCTGAACAAGAAACACTGACTATGTATTTCTAATCTTTAAACCAGTGTAGTTGAGTACGAAAATGTTTATATTTTATATTTAAATATGTATGTATTTGAAATTGATTTTTTTCAACAATTAAGTTGTAAATATTTTAATAGAACACCCAAAAAAAATAAGCTAAATAAGTACCACCCTAATGTACCTAAAGACATGTCTGGCTTTATTCGCACTGTGTTTATATGTCTCAGTTTTCTTTTATATTTTTATGTTCCAGTTGTTGACATTTAGTCCAATTTTTTTTTCTGTTTCTCGTTATTATTTGTGTTAACAAGATAATACTTTTAATGTTTCTTAACAATTATTATTGCATAAAGTGGCACTGTGTGCAAAATTAAACCAATTTTTTCGTATTTTTATTTAAATTTAAAAGAAATTTTATTTAAAATTCTTTTTATTTTGTATTTTAATACTATTTTAGATGATGCTTTCAGAGCTATAAATTATAGGTAAATACATATTGTATGTAATTGAGCATTAGGTTTTTTGGCCAGATGTTAAATTTCTTAACATTGCTGATATGTATATGTATGTAATGGTAAATAATGAAACTTGTTTTCTTCAAATTCAACGACCTTAAATTTTGAACGTATTGCAAATTTAATATTTTCCCGAATTCAATATTGTTCAATATTTCTTTATTTTGTGTCAATTAATTATATTTATTACCTTTATTACATATATCTATAATTTACAAATACATACATATATATGTAAATATGTATCCTTAAAAGTGAATCATATTTTGTACATAAAATGTGTCACTCATTTTTAAAACATATTTTTTGCCTGATATTTTAATGGATTCCTATCAATAGAAAAAATTATTTCACAAAAAAAGAGTATAACTAATGACCACAAATGTAAATTGAAATATAACTAAGAAATGTTAGCTTAAATTATTGAATTAAAAACAAAAATGTTTTGGCAACAAATAGATTTCATTTAAAAAATTTACATATGTATGTAAATAACTAAAATTTACAAAATAGTTATTTTAAATAAAATATCGAATACTAATATTGTTAAATAAAATATTACGAATATTTAGTTTTATGTAAAAGTTAAAGTCACATTGGTATTGCCGAAACTGTCTGAATATATGGATGTACATAAAAATGTATTTAGCTTTAAAAAATTTAAGTTTATCAAAATTTAAGATATTTAATCGGCTGTGTCATATAGAAACCAAGAGACAAATGCCTTTGAATGTCACTACTTAAAGCATTATGCACATAAAATTAGGTCGCACAAATAATTGAATGCCTTTAAACTACAAATTGAAACTCGTTGATTAATACGAGTATGTATTTAAGATGAAACTAAATTTAATTTAGTCATACAAAAATCTGTATTTTACTAGGGATGCCAAACAGGATTGGATTTTCAAATCCCGGAATTTTTGTTTCTTATTAAAACAAATTGTTTTATTAATAATAAAAACTATTTATTTCAAAAAAGTAACTTATATTAACTCTAAATATATTTGAAAACAAACATTTCCAGACATCTGCAACAAGGCATCTAAAGTAAAGAGAATCTTGATTTAATTTTGTTACCATCATATAATGCTGACGAAAATCTTCGTTCACAATCAACGCATGTGGGCAAATTTGTTAACAAATTATTGTATGCTGATTGCATTTCTCATCCTCCGAAACAAAGAATTATACATATTTCTTATTTAATATTTATTCACTCCTCAATTTAGGATTTTTTTTTTTAATTTAAAAGCTTTGAGTAAACCATCCTTGATTTCTGGTTTCACCAGTTCATCGCCTAATATGCAATCACTTTTTGATATCTCCTTGAGCTTAAATAAAAGTGCAATATCGGCAGATATACATATCACTGCGGCAAACGTCTTCACTGTTACTTTGACCGTATTTAAAATGACAACTTTTTGTTTAAGTAACACAAATACTGCGTTCGAATTTGGCAATTCAGAATTAATTTTCATTTCATTTCTTCAACATACTTTTGTAAAATTTTATTTTTTGTTAGTGGTTTTGAAAATAATTCTGACGTTTTCAATTTGTGATTTAATCTGATTGAGGAGATAACAAAAATCGAAACAAGAGCTGTTGGCGATACCAAAAAGCGTGTTTCAGAAGTGTTTCCAGGATTGGAAAAAATGCTGGCATAAGTTTACTATATCTGAGTGGGATTACTTTGACGGCGACAAGATAGTTACTGCTGAATAAATAAATAAATACTTTTTGAAAAAATTTAAAATAATGGTTATTTTTTGATCAGATCTCGCATTTAATGCACCACTTTTATTACTTACACACTGATACTCTTCGAACATAATTTATTCTGTGTGTTTGGTTGTGAAAGCCTAAAGTACATGACACAGAGTGGCAAAATAAATAGCAAACTAAAGTATTGGTTAGATTTCTAGGAAATTTAACTTTTAGACCGAAATGTAGACCGCAAAGTGCCAACTTCTGAATTCTAGTTCTTTAGATGATCGAACTAATTTTTCCACTTGTCCTAATTTACCAACTAGCTGATATCGTGTTTTAGCTAGACGATGTCTTTGATTGGTATTGGCAAATGATTTAATCCTACAGAAACTGCTGTTTGCTGATTGGCTAGTTGATTAGACAAGGAATCATTTTCATAATGTCTGGTTAGCTAGCACAGTCAAGAAGTGGGATAATCGGCATTAAATGTGCAGAATGTAAACTTGTCAATATGTTTTCCGAACAACGCTTCGTGCCGGTCTTTGTCTAAACTAGAGAGCCAGATCTGACGGTGTTCATTAAATACTCCTAATAAAATCCTGCTGTCGCATATAGGATATCTTGCTACAGACCGTGCATAAAGATTTTAAAGACCTAACATGGTCTCCGATATAATCTGACCGTAATATCTTATTTTTCAAATTACTATATATCTTGCATATGAAGAGAAATAACTGCATACTGTAAGGTATTGTAAATGATGTTTGAGATGTTTCGACATATTAAGAATTTCAAAAGTATCATCAAAACTTAAACATTTTTCAGTCTTAGGTAAAGTTTTTTTAAATGTCAAATTTAAATATACTCGTATATATTCACCACTTGGCAAATATTTGCCGAAAAAGACTTAACCACTGAATAAAATATATTTGTACTCGTTTATTTGTTTAAAAATAATTCGTTTATTTAGGACAAGACATAACAAATTTGTTTTTATATGATGCTTGAAATAATTCTTGAAAAATTCTTGTAAGAGTAAACAACATTAAACAAATTTGTGCTAAAACAAGTGGTTACGCTTTTTTGAGTAAATAATTTCCATGTGTGACCATGCCTTAAGAAGTAGAGTAAATGCTTGCGTTTTTAATTACACATATTTAATAATTGGAAATGAAGATATAAAGGGTACCAATTACTATATTTGTTAGTTAAACCCACTGTGAATGTAAATGATTACTTTTCTAATAGCTCAGTCTATGAGATGATATAGTAATCTTTGTTACTCTTTCTTAATTCTTACCATAATTTACAGATTTTGTCTGGTTATCATAACAATATTATCTGTAAAGGTAATAATTTATAAAATTAAAAAAAATGCTTCAACATTTTCCCAGCAGGTTAATAAAAGTAGTGTAAACAAATGAGAGTTTATATTCGGCTGTGCCGAATCTTATAAACCCTTCACCAGATTGGAGCTATTACGTATTATAGGGTAGATAATCGTCATATTGTGCCATAATTTTTATGTATTTTAGGTTTATTTTTGTTGAATTTCTTAGGTTTTGTCTCAGGTTCTACTTTACTAATTTACAATATCAAACTGCTAATGAGAATCATAAATATTCTTTTATAAACCATGTGGGTTTTGGTTATGAGAGTGTTTTACACAGACAAACAGACGGACATAGCTTAATTTCATAAGAATGAATATTATATATACTTTGTTGGGTCTTAAGTTGTTTTTAGACCGTATGTATTTTGCAGTCTACTTTTCAGTTGTACAATACATATGGAATTGTGCATGTCTATCAAAATTCAATGAAATTTACAGGCAGTTTATAATTTTTACTTTCACACGTCGGTTTTTGGTTTCATGTGACATAATCTACAATAAAAGTTGTAATGTGATAATTTTATCTTCAAGTCAGTTTTTTTTATTCATAGCAAATGAAAAAGAAAAAAATATATAAAAAAATGAAACAAGATCCCCGCCCATATCTCCCGATCTAGCTAGTCAGGCAGTACGTGCGCAAGCTTCCATATGGCCAAACATAAGTTGTTTTTAGACCGTATGTATTTTGCAGTCTACTTTTCAGTTGTACAATACATATGGAATTGTGCATGTCTATCAAAATTCAATGAAATTTACAGGCAGTTTATAATTTTTACTTTCACACGTCGGTTTTTAGTTTCATGTGACATAATCTACAATAAAAGTTGTAATGTGATAATTTTATCTTCAAGTCAGTTTTTTTTATTCATAGCAAATGAAAAAGAAAAAAATATATAAAAAAATGAAACAAGATCCCCGCCCATATCTCCCGATCTAGCTAGTCAGGCAGTACGTGCGCAAGCTTCCATATGGCCAAACATAAGTTGTTTTTAGACCGTATGTATTTTGCAGTCTACTTTTCAGTTGTACAATACATATGGAATTGTGCATGTCTATCAAAATTCAATGAAATTTACAGGCAGTTTATAATTTTTACTTTCACACGTCGGTTTTTAGTTTCATGTGACATAATCTACAATAAAAGTTGTAATGTGATAATTTTATCTTCAAGTCAGTTTTTTTTATTCATAGCAAATGAAAAAGAAAAAAATATATAAAAAAATGAAACAAGATCCCCGCCCATATCTCCCGATCTAGCTAGTCAGGCAGTACGTGCGCAAGCTTCCATATGGCCAAACATTGTTGAAAAGTTTACCTTTCAATATCACTTAAAAGTAGCATCATGTATATTACAAAGACAACAGCTGTTTTCGTTATAAGTATTTTCGCGGGAGTTTTGTATTCTTGCCAATATAGTTTAAAAAGATGGATTAAAAAATTAAATAATTGTAACTTGCAGCATTATTGCAATAAGAGCTTCTATAAAATATAAAATTAAAAAATTAAGCAAGAGTTGAAGAAAAAACGTGCCATATGGAGCCAAAAATTGTTGTATTTAAGTTGAATAAAAATTAATATGTATAAATACGTTTTTTCAATAAATATTTCAATACAAATTTATTTTGTTTAAAACAATTTTTTTTAAATATAAATTTGCTGAATCACATATTCTTGGCGCCATAAACAATTGACTTGCAAAACAGTTGGTTGCAGGTGCTTTGTCAGATCAAAATAGAACATGCTCTAATTGAAAATTGTACACTGTAAATGCAGAAGCATTTTTTATTTGCATTTATACGACGTGTATGCATTTTGCAGTGGAAAATTTGACAAGAACACTGCAAAATACATACCGTCTAAAACCACCTTTAGATGACTTTTTCTCAATATTAGACTTGGAATGACAAACTTATAAATATCTACCCTCATTCACCACTTGTGGTTGTGAAGGGTATAACAATTACGAAATTCAAACCAAAATTGTTTAAAATTGCTATTATTTTTCAAATGTAAATATAAAACCATCTAACAGATACGTTAACACAGTATTATTTTATTATAACAAATTATACAAAATAATACAAATAAAATATATGTATATTGTATAAATATAATCGTTGCTCTGATGCAATTGCGGTCTATTCAACCTTAAACAAATCAATTTATGGATTTTAGAGCAAAAAATTTATTTTAAAAGATGAATGATGATAAATTGGTAGGTACTTTTATTTCTATAATACACAATATTTTAACTGACAGTGAAAATAGTAGCTCAGAAATGTTTTATTTATACAAAATTTGTGCTAAATGGGAAATAATTATTTAGGAAAATTCATGAATAATATTTAAATACTTGGGCTTATCTTATCAAAGCAGACTAATAATTATTTGACTCTTCATTATTATACTCTACACCACCATAGTGGGGAGGGTATATTGGATTTGTCCGTCCGTCTGGCTAGCTGGCTATCCATATAAAGCTTGTGCACAGAGTACAGGTCGAAATTTTGAAGATATTTCGATAAAATTTAATGCGTGATATTTCTTCGGCCCAAGGATGGATGGGATTGAAACTGGTAGAAATCGGCCGGTTATTTCACCTGGCCCCCATACAAATGTCCTCCCGAAAATGGGGTTTACCGATCATAAATATTTGAATTATGCAAGTATCCCAACAAACTTCATCACGTCTACAAATTTTGTGCAGATCGGTCCATAATTACTCGTAGCTCCCATATAAGGCCCACTTCCGCAATTCACTTTAAAAAGCATAAATCTATCAAAAATGTTGGTATCCAAATAATATTGAACCCAAATATATATGATCTATATAAGGTCCACTTTCGAAATTCACTAAACGATCATAAAAGTCTTAAAAATGTTGGTATTTAAATAAAATTTGACACAAATAAGTTTCTTATATACAGTAGTAATGACACCTAATTTTTTAATGGTCGGTCCATAATTAGTCGAAACTCCCATATAAGACCCTCTCCGTAATCCAATTTAAGCTCCATAAATCTTTTAAAAGTATTTATATCGAGATAAACCTTAAAACATGTAATATTTATATTTACAGACATCATGACACTAAATTTTTGGTTGATCGGTCAACAATAGGTTATATATTCCATATAATGCCCATTTCTGAAAAACTGTTTTATACATATACTGCGTGTAGGGTATTATATGGTCGGGTTTGATCCACTATACTTTCTTACTTGTATATATGTATTTTATTTTAAAACAAGAAAGAGCTTATATTCCAAATCACCGGTTATGGATATTTATAAGCGATTTAGGCGCATTTAAGTGATTTTCGGAACTGGACTTTATATAGGGGCTACGGTCAAATATGAACCGATCATCATGAAATTTGATATGACGATTCGAATGTATATTTCGATTATGCACGTCGAATTTCAATTTGATAGTCATTTGTACAAAAGATTTATGTTCATTTAAGTATATTTCGGAAGTGGTCTTTGTATGGGGCTATGTCAAAATTATGGACCGGTGCAAAAAAAAATATTGTTTTGAGGTTTCACTTTGCATAAAACTTATTATTCCACAATTTTGTTTAGATACGGCTTTTCTATAGACATTTATGTACCATAAAGCCATTTTCCGGGAAGACATTTGGATGGGGTCTATGAGAAGTCATGAACTGATTCCTATCATTTCTACAGGACTGGTCTTATAATAATAAAGAGGGCAAAAGTTCATGATATTAGTTATCTACATTATTATTAAAGAAAACAGCAAAAAATATCTGAAAAATATAGAGGTAGTCTGAAACCTTGATCTATAACATAGAGCCTATTGGACCGATTTTGCCCATTTGCAATACCAAATATTTGGGTGGATCAGAGAATGTATGGTAACAATTTAATTGTTCTATGTATTTTTTTCCAAGCTCTATCGTGCCAACAACAGACGGACAGACGGACGGACAAGGCTAGATCATCTTAGTATCTTTCAAGAACCCAGAATATATAGACTTTTTGGTTCTACGACCATTATTTCGATGTGCTACAAACGGAATGACAAACGCAAATACCCAAATCTTTTTGGTGGCATTATAAAGTAAGAGAAATATTTACTTACTTTTTAAATTCATCAATAATATTTAAGTGCTTGAACATGTCTTATTAAAGCAGACCTAATAATTATTTGCCTCTTCATTATATATAATTCATTTTAGAATGAGTAAATCACACTTCTTTTGTAAGCTACCTAATACAAATATTTAGGTAAATTTCAGTATTTTTTTAGTTTAGTGTTTTTTACAAACCAAAATTATACCATAAATAAATAAATTATTGGCTCTATTAGTATTTACATAAAAATGTTTTAATTAAATTTGTACAAGTAAAAAACTAACTGCAATAAATTATTTAATTTGTAAATGTTAAACAGTTGCGATAATTCAAGCATAATAAGCAAATATAGACAACTAAATGTTTTAAAATAATTAATTAAATGACATTACCAACCTAATAAAAACTAGACAGCGCTGTTCAATGAATGGCACAGATGTGTGCTTTTACTAACCCTAACCGTACTGATAACTTTTTTATGCGTTGACTCCTGAAAAGGGTAGCCGTGTAAGTTAATATTTCCTTTCCGGTTTATGTCTATATGCAATGCCTGGCATTGTAATTCGGGGGATCCCAAAATTCTTATTTTAATGTAAAATACAAATTTTTTGTACGTAGTCTTTTGCATTCTCAGCCAGAAAAATGCAGCAGATATTACGGCCCTAAAAGTGAAGTCTCGCAAGTTTCGTTTGATTTCATGGAAAGAGTTACATGCATTTATAGGAGTTTTATTGGTCATGGGTTTAAATGGGGGCAGTAATAATCCTGCTTCAGCTCTTTGGGGAAATTACTCTGATCCACTATATAAAGCGTCAGTCAGTCGTAACAGATTTCAAAAAATAATTCGTGTAATACGTTTTGACAATATATTCACACGAGCAGCTGCGCAAACAAACTGATAAAGTCTGATATTTATGAAGATGCTAACTAAGAACCTACAAGAAAACTATTATCCGGATGTAGGATTGTCATCGACAAGCAATTATTTCCATTTCGTGGCCGTACCGGCTTTAGTGAACATATTTCCTCAAAACCAGCAAAGTACGGAATTAATATATTTTGGTTGTGTAACACTGCCAATAACTGTCCTTTGAATGGAATTTAAATTTGTTTTAGCTTTGGAAGATTTTTACAAATAATCCGAAATAAATGTAACAACTGATAATGTTTTTACGTCACTGTCTTGAGCCCTTTAATGACAGGAATAAGTCTTGAAGAACTATGCCCAAACCCAACGGATGATGTAGGGAACACCACAATATGGTTACAGAAAAAGAAAAGTGTTTATTTAGTGTCGACAATGCACTATACTCGAGGGCAGCCAGGATTTAACGGAAAGTAAGAAACAAATGATTTTTACAATCAAACAAAAGGCAGAGTAGAAGTTAAGGACCAAACGTAAAACAAATAGATGACCATTGGCCCATTTTTGACGTGGCTCCTTTGGGTGTATTTTGTATATACTCTAGCCTCAATCCAAGTGTCAAAAAAGCTCGCAGATGCCGTCGTGGTTTTTTACATCACTTGACATCACGTAGAATTGGCCAATGACAATCGTAACACGATACGCTAACGTCCGAGTAGCTCTCGAACTAATAACCAAAAACACTGTATCTAAGGAGCTTCTCAGGATGCTGCAGGCCCATCGGCAACATCAAAGCAGGACAAAACTGGACGGATATTATTAAAAGGACGTTGCTACATTTGTGTGTCTATTGATGCGAAAACGGATCTCAAAACTTGTAAAATCTGTGATGGCTGTAAATGGCAAATGTGCAACACGCACACCATAATAATTGCTCCGCGCTGCACAAAATGTTGATTTTTCCCTAAGACTTATTTGATGAAATAATACCAGTACAAAGAGTTTATTAATTCTAAATATACGGCTACACGGTACTTTTATTGGGAGAGTAAGGAATATTTGCCTTTCAATCCAAAGCGAACCCAAAATCCAGGAAAGCTTAAAATAATGAAAATCTGAAAATGATTAGCTGAACAAACTTGTAAAACCTCAACTTTGTATCTTTTGTTGTTTAAGAGAAATTTTTCTTTAAAGTTCGTTTGGGTATCAGGGCACCCATGTCAGGAGGGTTATAGTTAAATTTTCAATATAACTTAAGCAAAGGGTACAGAAAGGGCCTTTTTTAATGCAACAGGATGCTTCAAACCATACAATTAAAGCTATTGCTTAATTGACTAATAGGTTTAGATGTTGATTTCAATGTTTAACTTAATATTGTATATTAACCTTAATAATTAACCAATTTATATGGAAGCTCAATTTTATACCCACCACCAAAAATAAATTTTGTCTATATACATATTCTGGGCCCTTTAATTTTTTTAAGAATTTTGAAGCACTTTCGTGCCTTCAACAGACATGCAGACGGATGGACACAGCTACAAATCGTTTTATAATATCAGAATATTATCATTACTGATACACACTAGTGATAATTGGTGGTGGGTTTTATACCCACCTAGATTCGACAAGGCCGAATATAAATTCTTACTTGTTTGTTAGTTGCCATTAAAAAAATACACTTAATTTTTTCCCTATATATGTACGTCCTGCTAAAATTGCAATTATTAAAACCATAAAATTATTATAAAATATATTTTCTGTTTTTAAATTACTACCTCATTCTTATGAATGAAATGACAGCAACAGACATTTACGCACATAAACCATCTTAATGAAAGCAACAACAAAATTTATTCACCATAATGAAAAGTTGAGAACAAAAAAAAAAAAAACAAAAAATGATCTTTATATTAATGTGTCATATGCAACAGTTTTTTTTTGTGTATCGAAAATACATTGCTGTACTCAGGTGAAGCATACAACATAATAAATGCAACAATTTTCTTACTCACACAATGGTACACTTTTGAACACAAGCATTCTGTGTTTGGGATTAACAGCTTGATACAGTGGGGTACATCGTAAACTAAATGTCAAACTTATGTATTGGTTAGATTTCTTAAATATTGAACTTTAAGAATATTGTCTTAAGAGGCATAAGCTTTAACAACAGTCGGCCTTATACATAGTGGATAAAATTTTAACAAATATAGGATTTAAAATGTAAAGAACAGCTTCTACAGAAGTAATTAGTGTATATAAGCAGCATCGAACATTTTCCAACGACCGATAGGCAGACTTGTTGCAAGTCTTGTTCTTAGTCGAATCCGATTTGTAAGATTCTCTGGACTCCTTACAACTGGATGAATATTAATGAAATTCCAATATCTGATGTAGATATTATTAATATTTTGTCTAAAGCCGCTTGTTTTGGAAAATATTTTTTTACTTTTTGGCATACTATCGACTAATTTTCCAATTAATTCATTTGGAATACTCTTACATTCACGCTAAACCTGCTCACAACGCATATTCAAATGGGTTGAAGTTAATCGGTATTATCCCAACTGTCTTTTTACGATTGTCAACAAAGCTTTTGCTGGCCTCTGCATCAAATGAAAGTTCTGCACGCTTAGCCATTCTTTCACTAATTCGGCAGCGGCTTTGGGTCTCCATACAGCTGAAAAGTAATTTCAGCCACATTATAGATGCTCTTATCTAGAAAATCAAAAAGTTGAGTTTGCAAAATACTTAGATAGTCTTCTTTCCTCATAATTCCTTCGATTCTTTGCGGTGTTCGGAGAGAACACCCATATCACGACGTTTCTTCCACCGTATTTCATTGTTTCCTTTAATTTGTGTCTTTGAATTGTATGTTTACCTTTGAATTGATATGGATCCTTCCTTCTGACCAGATTACACGTTTCCAATCATCTGCTGTTATGTGCTCTATAACAAACTTTATCCTTGGCTTAACATTTTTTATCAACAATTCAGGTTTTAATTTTTTATTACTAAGATGTAACCAATTTCGCGAAGACTTGCCTTGATGTTCATTGACTAGCAGATTTGCCTATTGCTACAGAAGCATCTGTTGGTGTTAAACACTTGTCTTTTTTTCATTTTCGTTATTATGAAACTTGCGTCCGCTCTTTGGACTATTATAACCACTGATTTACTAACCCCCTTATTCAAAAACGATTATTTAATTTAACAAACGTTTATTAAGACAGATTTGCATATACAAATTTAGCTATTACTCGCGTAGAGAAGCTTCATTTTGTCATATTTAGAATATTGTCCTCAATAGCTCCTGGCAGTTTCTTTATTAATTTGTATTATAATTTGTTAATTTGATTTATGTTGGATAATTTGCAAAAAGAGTTTACCACATGCAATGAAATTGCCATCAAACTAATGTTTTTTTTAAGTCATAACTTTGATATTTTTGTGCAAATATTTCAAAAGACACACTTGAGCAAAATTGGGCATATACAAGCTTTTTTTTTTTGTACTAGTTGTTTGTTTGCCAAAAATTTTTATTTTCCATTTTGTATGTTTAATTAATTTCTTTAGCATAAAACCTAAAATAAATTACATTATAAACATGTACGCATTACTGCTATTTTTTAGTCAAATGAAAGCACCATACTGACGGCACCTAAAATTTTGACATGACCAGTTCCCATACTTTCAAGTTTTCGTAGCATTATTTAGTTTTAATTTGCCTTTTTCTTC
This sequence comes from Bellardia bayeri, assembly GCA_950370525.1. Lineage (NCBI taxonomy): Eukaryota > Metazoa > Arthropoda > Insecta > Diptera > Calliphoridae > Bellardia > Bellardia bayeri. The sequence continues at coordinate 42,763,535 of OX493266.1, read as the reverse complement.
AATATAGTTCAGTTGTCACTGTAATTGTAGTCATGTTTATTATTCAGTATTACACCAATTTCGCATGGAATGGTACCGTAATTTATAAGAGATTTTTGAGCATTGAAGTGATTTTCGGAAGAGCCCTTTATAAGGGGGATATGGGTAAATATGGACCGAAGTTATCAAAATTTCGCAGTTGATTTATGTGTATATATAAATGATTTATGTTAAGTTTTGAGTAGGTACCGAAATTTAGGATAACTGTAAAGATTTACGACTTCTTCGGATGATGCCCTTATATAGGACCTATTACCAATTATAGGTCGACCATCATAAAATTTAGCACAACAATTTTATAAGTATTTGTGTATAATTGAGCCATATTTAGAGAATAAATTTCCATGGGGGTATATAGATATCGTAGACCGATTCTTAATATTTTCCTCAAAGTTTCTTCCTTTATAAAAAATATAAAGTGTAAAAAACTGAATGGTATTATCTGCAATATATTGAAAATTTTGCAAAAAATTGGATAAATAGTATCTAATTTTTGTGGAGGTTATCTGACAGTTTGGTCCGTAACTCTAGGTCTGCTATACTGATTTTTAATACCAAACTGTCCTACAAAATACAATACAGTTTTCTATAAATGCTGTGAAGTTTAGTTGTATATTTTGGACTTAAGAGTCTTTTACACGGACGCACAGACAGACAGACAAACATAGCTCAATCGACTCAGAACTTCATAAGAAATAAGAATACTCGTACATACTCGTATACTTTGTTGGGTCTCAGATGAATATTACTAATGTTTCACACAGAATGACACATGTACATATACCCTCATTCAACACTGAAACGCTTCCATATTTCTTGTTTTAGGAAATATTAAACTCTAAAGAATAATATTGTTTTTTTTATAATATGTACTAAACCTTGTAATCTAGACGATGAAATGTATATCATATTAACCCTTATGTGTGCACCAAGGTACCCGGGTACCTTTGGCGTTTTCAGTCAAAGTTTTTTTCATTAAATTTGATAACTTGTATATCTGACACTTTTTGAGAACTTTTAACACCCTTTAATGCGCACCAAGGGACCCGGGTACATTTGGCGTTTTGAGTCAAAGTTTTTTCATTAAATTTGATAACTTGTATAGCTGAAACCTTTTGATAACTACTAACTTTCAAATAATTTAGTTTTTTTGCAGCCGTACGCCTTGACTTTTTTTTGTAATTTGCCTGAGAGACCAATTTACTTTTAACACCCTTTAATGCGTATCAAGGTACCCGGGTACCTTTACGTGTTTTATATGAGAAAGCGGCCATTGCAAGTATATTATTTGAAGTTGGTAGTAGCTTGGAAACCTTAAGGCGTTACGAGAAATTATATAAAATATCTCTTAACTACGCTCCAACAATGTATTTAGTGCGAAAATGTTTTTTCTCTACTTAACTCTCATATAGGTACCCAGTTACCTTGCAGCACATTAGAAGGTTTTTTTTTTTTGCCGCACACATAAGGGTTAAGAAAGTACCTTCGATATACAAAGAAATAAATGATGAAAATAGACGATATGGATTCACTAGCCATTACTTTTCCTTCTTTAAAACCATTTGCATGTTAATATATACTTATACTATATATGGTTTTCTTTAAATAATGTATACAATTGTTGACCTTAAAATACATATTTTTACTTGTACATATGAGTCGTACTAAAATCTTTGGGATGTCTCCTAAAAAACTTATTGATATATTTTACCTAAAAAATATATTTAACCTTGTTTTAATAAACTAATATCAAAATTTGTGTTCTGAAATATAGAAATTGCTTACTTTAGACTTTTCCAATTTAAAATTTTCTTAGTTTTCATCACGAGAAAGATCCTTGAACTTTTCTCATGATGAAAACGTAACGAACAACAGATGCAAATATAACGAATAATAACTATACCGTTACTACTATACATACATGTGTACATAAAACTACATTTATAATTTATTTAAAAACATTTAAGCAACACGTACAAAAATTAATTGATTGAATATTGTTTTGTTTTTATTATAAATAAAAGTGAAAATATAAGACTATCGTTTGTGAATAATAAAGTTTATTATTTTTTTCAGTTTTGTTTAACAAAAGTGATTCTTTAAAATGAAATGATTCTTTTCAATTTGAAGCTGGATAAAAATATAATGAAGGTAAAGGTGAAAGTAAAAAGTGACTTTAGCAAAAAAAAATGTAAATTTTTTTAAAATTTATTCATAACTTTATTAAGCTTAAAGCAGTTGTATTTTACAAATCATTCATGTGCTAATAAATCAGTCTTTAATGTCAGATATTTTCAAAAACGTAGTTTTTACTCTGTGTTGTAAAACTATGAATAGCTATTTAAACTTTTCTCAATTTTGTAAGTTTAAGAAAAAGTAAAAGAGTTTAACCTACATATATGTGAAAGGAAAACAAAACAACAAATATCATTTAACAAAAAAAAATATTTATTTGACAGCTTAAAAAATATCAGGAAATTAATTAATATTTCATAGCTGTAAATAAACTGAAGTTAAATTAGCTTAAAATATTCACAAAAAAACAAGTAAGAAAGTATAGTCGGTCAAGCCCGAATATATAATACCCTAATTTATTGCCATTACTTCTGTGAATATAAATATTATCTCTTAAGAGATCGGAGGAATGGAAATATCTGTGTGTGAATTTCACCGCAGAGGGAAGATCTGAAGGCGAAGCTTATTGAGAAGCTAGGTCTGCTCACTAGAGCACCCCTAAAACTACAACAAAGGCTGTATGCACTAAGAGTAGTTTTAATCCCACAACTCTATCATGTACTGAACCTAGGGAACGTCATGATAGGTTGCCTTAATGGGATTGGTAGGAAATACGTATACAAATGGCTTAGCTTTCCAGATGATGTCCCGGTCGCTTTCTTTCATGCATCAGTGGAAGACGGAGGGTTTGGAATATTCGCGCTAAGGTGGCAGGCACCTTTGTTGAGACTTAATCGTCTGAGAGCTTTACAATTGCCACTCCCAAGTGGGATTGTAACCGCAGATACTTTTGTCGCTTCCGAGGACGTTTAGAAACAGGAGAACATACAAGCAGAGAAAAAATATGGTTGGACATGGTTACGACAACTACACTTTGTTTTTGGTAACAATATATTGTTGTGGTACACAAATAACATTTTTATGTTTATCGCAATTATAAAATTGAATATGGTTCACTGAAACATAATTATTGTTATTAAATGTTTACCACAACTGTTGAATGATAACTATTCAAACATATTATATTATTGACAACTATTTAAACTTACAAATAACCATTAAATGATAAGTTTCTACATTTGTACTAATATTATGTTTAAAATGCAAACGAAATATGTTTAATTTTAACAATATTTTGTTTTTACCATTTGTAGAATGCTTTTGCATCAGTTCAGTAGTTTGTCTGCGTGATATCGGATTATTTATTTGGATGTTTCAACAATTAAAAAAAAGCAATTCGTATATAAAATTTTACTATAAAGTTCAAAACAGTGTATAATAAATAAATAATAAAGTGTACATAAAAGAAATAATCTTAAATATCATAAAAAACATCTATTAAACATAACTAAAAATAAAATGTAATGTAATGTAAATTTTTTTATATATGTTAAAAGTGCATAAATATTTATTTCTATTTACAAAAATATTAACTAGTGTTTGTAAGTTCTGTGTTAAAAAAAATGTAGAAATAATTGCGATTTATGTCATGAAAATTATTGTTTTCTAACAAATCATATTGTTTGATATTTAACCATTAATATGTTTTCCATTAAAAATATTATGTTGTAATTAAGTTGATTCATCATATTATGATGAGAAATTTCTATAACAGTTTTTTATCAAGGTTGCCAGAAATCCTTGATATAAAAGTGTCACAATTGATGAAACAATTCTAAAAATAGAAAAACTACTTATTTTTAACAAAAATTAAAAATATCTCTTTGATATATTTATAATTTAGTCTATAGCATTTTTTTTGCTATAAGTTTTTCATAATATGATTACTTTAGATCATAATATGATTACTTTAGACCATAATATGATTACTTTAGATCATAATATGATTACTTTAGATCATAATATGATTACTTTAGATCATAATATGATTAATTTAGATCATTATATGATTACTTTAAACTATAATATGGTTACCTTGGGTCATAATTTGATCATGTATGACAATTTTATGATTATATTAGGTTATAATATGATGTTATAATATCAAATTATGATTAACAAGAAAATATTATGATGAAATATTACGATGATATTTAATCATAATATGATATTTCATGGCACTTATATCATCATAATATGTTTAGACTACAATCATAAATCTTATCATAATATGTTGCTCTTAGATTATGATTACCACAACTATGTTTTTTCTCTGCGTGTAGGATCCTGAGCAGGGGAGATTTAAAAATCTTCTGGGCAGGTCGCACAAATGAAGTCACGCAAAAAGCAATCCGATCGGCTAATAATTCAAGCTGTAAAAGAAATAAAAAAAGTTTTTGTAAAATAACAGTGGAACAATTTAAATTCTTGATAAAAATTTGTGGTTTAATACACTAATTCGTACCCTCAATATAAAATTAGCGTATGTGCTCATACGCTATTATTTTTTTATTGCATATTTAGAATCTCCATTATTGATTTTATGACTGGCCAAATTTCGTTAAATTCTACTTGCAAAAAGTGGGTCAAAATGTTGTTGGAAAAAATAGTGTATAATTTCTTGTTCAAAATTTTCCCTCAATAAGTGTGTAAGCTCATATGCGCTATTTTATTTGAAATTGTCACTCCAAAGTTGTTAAAAGAATAATGGTGTATGCGCATTATGCTCCATTTTAGCCTGTAAAAAAAAATACAATTTATGAAAACTTTAACTCATAAAATAGCTTATACTAATATACACTATTGTTTGAGAAATAGTTTCATTCCGACCATTTTTATCTCCAAACACTTTTGCAAAAATAATGTAATTCCTCGTGGCTCGCAGTCATTTTTTCTTTAACTTACAAGGTGGAAAGAAGCGAAATTGTTTAGGTGAGTCAGATGTAGCAGAGGCAGGGCTGGGCAGTATTTGAAATACGTATTTGTATTTTAAATACATGACGTGCAAGTATTTTGTATACATACATAAAAACTGGGAGTATTTTGTATTTTAAAAACATAGTTTACAAAATATATTTTGTCAGTTTATTGATGGTTGTTTGCATTTTGATCTACCTAAAACTTCAGATGATGAAATTAGACAGCCACATTTGCCTAGACACATCAGATGTGCCAGCCACATATTAAGTCTTTTGGCCACTACATATACATAGATACATATAAAAAACTCACACGTTATTAGAATTCATTATTCGGCAGTTGGTAAGTGTACTTTATTTTGGAATATGTCTAGAAGGCATAAATCGGCAGAAATTATAAAAGATTGCCTTGGTCATCAATTAATATATCTTTGCCCCACAAGACGGAACTCTCTGTATGATTCTATAGCACAACTTATGAAAAGTAAATCCAAATTAAATGAATTATTTGGTAAGTTAAGTAAGGTGAGCACTTTCGCGGCTATAGAACTAGGATACTTAGAGGAATTCATTGTAGTTTTGAAACCAATTGCCACTGCTTTAAATTACCTTCAGGGTAACAAGTCTTATTACGAAAAACTTTTGCCGACTTTAATGTCTGTTAGAACAAGATGAAATCGGTTGAGTGGAAACAACTTAAGACATTTAAGTCTAATTATACCACTACTAAAAAAGGTTTTGGAAAAAAGATTCGATAAGTTTTTTAAACTATCACTAGAGTTGTTTAGGCCTCCTGTTATCATCCTGGTTATAAGATGCGTTGGCTGCCAGAAAACATCACGACAGAAGAAAGGCAAAGAATCCAAAATCTTGCAATTTATACTCTGGAGGAAAATTACAAAAACTTAAAATGACACCTGGAAATATCAGAAGTAGAGGCACTAGTAAAGAAGACGATGATTTTGTTGTTTTCGTATATAGGGATGATGCTGAATCTAGGACATCAAATTTGGAGTTGAAATTTGTCAGTTTCCTCAGTGACAAGAGCAAAGAGTTTTCCAAATATAAAAAGAGTGTTCATAGAATTTAATACAAGTTTGTGCTCATCAGGACCTGTAGAAAGATTATTTTCTTCAGCAGGTTTTATTTATACTCCAACATGTTTGTCTGATGCTACATTCAAAAATCTGATATTTATGAAAGGAAACAATTGTTTTGTTAATTAGTTTTGGTTTGAATAAAAATAGTGTATTTCGTATTTTAAATACATACATGTACATAACCTGAAATTATTTTGTATTTTAAATACCGCAAACCATGTATTTTGCCCAACACTGAGCAGAGGAAGATTTACGCAATATAACCTTAATTTGTCATAATTTTTTGTTTATAATAACCCAAATTGGAAAGTAGTGAATGTGTGCCTCTGTATTAACAAAATTTTGAATTAATCACTGTTTTATAATGTTACAAATTGATATTTTTTGAGATCAAATATTTTAATAAAAATACCATAAAATTATTGAATAAAACAGCGTATACTATACAAAATAAAATAATGTATCTGATACATCATACGAATTCCTTAAAATATAAAATAGCCTAGATGGAGGCCTTGCGCTTTGAATGCCATAATTATGATCTTAAAGCATGCGTAGAATAAAACGAATTGGCCAATTTAAAGACAAGGAACGGTATTAGGTAGGCGCCGAAAAATCCAATATGAAGAATTTTTATTTACCGCGATATTGAGGTTTTAATAGACATCCGATTTGACAAAAACTTTAAACTCTATTTTCACAAAACCCCAAAAAAATTATACGCTATTGTTATATTGAGGAGACGAATTTATAAAATTTCATTTTCGTTTTATTCATTGTCAGAGAAATTTCGATACTAAGTGACCTTATTCTAAAGTAAATATGTATATATTTTTATTTCTTCTGGTCCTTCGATTTATTATACCTCCGTCATATGTGTTTGCAAAGATCCAGTTGTCAGTAAGAACTTATACATATTTAATTTTATGAAAATAATATCGCATAATGGAAATGCTTACACGATTTTGAGGGCTTACATAGACCGCCTTCACTTAGGTGATTAACCCATGTCATGTCCTCTAGAGGATTGAGATCAATACTAGGATTTGTATTTTTTATTTTCAAAGCCTCCATACTGCAGGTTTTCCAGCTGAATTTAGTTATTTTCTTTTAGTACATTTTCTTTGATGACAAGTTTAATATAGTTAACTATAGTACCTTAAAAAATAAAGCTAATAATAAACACGTTATCCAAAGCATCTTTGGGGAAACTGTTTGGAAATCTTTTATCGCAATTTCTCACTTGATTTTTAATGTTATTGTGCTTGCAATTGCCCACTGCATATACTTTTTATGGGAAAATCTTAGGGATTTCTACTCATGGAAACTGTTAAAAAAAAACACAATCTACGTCAATCATGCTCAAGGCGCAATCTTTGTTTCTATCATTATATTTGACATTAATATTTAATATTTACGGAGCGTATGAGTAATCACATATACGCCTACTATGATTCATGCTGCTTGTGTTTATTGGTGATATATTGTTTTAGTGTATAACACGATAAATATAAATATTTTCCTATATACTCGTATGTAGTCAAATTACTGTACAAGAAAACCTACATAAGGTACATAAATAATGTTTTTATATTTACAACGTTATACATAATATATTATTAAAAACCGGATACATAAGTATGTACCAACATTTATATAGTATCGAAAAAAAAAACTAGATGTAATATACTATATTCGTATGTACTCAAACTAAACCAGGAAACTCGTGTAAAAACTAAGTAAAGTATAAAGAAAATATTCTAAGTAGCCATATTATGTTCTAGGTACTTTCCGCAATATACATTCGTTCATTCATACACTGAATGTTTGAAAAAAAGAACATATTATACGAGTGGTACTTGTAGACTTCTGGGAATGGTACATATATATTTTTTTACCATGTAAATGGTATGGAAACACAAGTACCAGCAGACGTAAGTGGCAACTTTTTCAAGGAAATCAAAATAAACTCACTTTTACTCCATAGGAAATGCTTTTTAAAAAGAAAACACAAACGATTTCTAACAACACTAAAGAAAAAATAGAAATGTTAATATTTTTTAAGGTACATGAGTATTATTTTTAAAGCACTGTAAAAAAAATGTCGTTTTTATTTACTATGTGTATAAATAACTGTTTAAACTGTGTCGTTACATCTAAACAGCATATTAAATTTAAGACTGGCAGGTATTTAAAAACACCCAATAAATTTACTGTTTAGTCCCGGTTTACATTATGAAATTTTTGTCGCTGCGATTCTTGCTTTGTAGGCGAGAGCGGTGAGTTGTATTAAAATATGCATGTACGACTCACCGCTCTCGCCTACAAAGCAAGAATCGCAGCGACAAAAATTGCATAATGTTAACCGGGACTTATATCGAGGGCTTATATTCAATACCCGCCATACACCAATTATTGGAAAATGACTTATTAATGGCAAATTGTTCACTGATGCTAGCTTTATCTCTGACAGAAAAAAAATTAATATAAGTCCTTTTTTTAATATTTGTGATTTCGCTATCAACCGCACGATTTTTTTTTTTAATGCAATACCCGCCATACGCCATATGCAACAACAATAAGCTTGCGACTGTATTTCTGTTGCTTTTGCTTTTAGTTGTGCGTTTGATTTTCTTTTACTTTCGTGTTGAAGAATATTGGCTGCAGAACAGTTAAATTAAACGCATTTGGCAGATAAAAAAGAAGTGAAAAGTTTAAAAATCTATAAATTAATAAAATAATTTATGAAAAAACTGAATTATTTATTTTCGCGAATATCGTTTATTAACATTTTCTTCTCGGTAATTAACATATGCATACACGCAGAGAAAAAATCATTTGATGCCGACAAATTACGGATACATGGAATCATATCATGTTACAAGGAAACCATATTATAGTTACAGGGCTTAAATTATCTTTTCTTTGTGTGTGCCAAACAATTTATAACTTAATGCATTATTAAGTTAATCTGTTATTAGAACAACAGATTAAAATGTCTTATAGCTCCTTACAACTTATTGCTATTGATTATCCATCGTCGGATGATCAAGATACTGGAGACCATCCAACAACAGGTTCGTTTTTTTATTTAAAAATGTTTGAAATAATCAATGCAGGATAAAAATTGTTTTAGCCAGATTCCGAAGACGAACAATATAAAAACAATAAGATCGTTCGCCGTATATCTAAAAGGACATATAATTGTAGATCATCAAAACGAGCTGAAAATGCAAGAAAGCGAATGAAGGGGCAAGAATATATGGGATGTTCGGTGGGTGGAGGAGCCTTTAAACATACCTCACCAAAAGTTAACTTTAATCAAGAATACAATAACTTACCCAACAGAATTAAAAATTACACAGGATATACTGAACCAAATCCTTTGCATACTGCTCAGCTTCCAATCCAGCCTAGTAAATGGAAACAGCTTCAATATTTGAAAACGGTTATACCACTAGAATATCATTACTTTTATGATAATTTAGTTCAGATGGAGTCAAAGTAATAATAAGCAATGTAACAATATCCAATTTGAATTACCTTTTTCTAATTATGTTTTTTTTTGTTAGTGTTTTGTTATTGAATTCTTTTATGTTAGAAAAACGTTAAACAAATGCTTAATTTAATAAAATTACATATTAGAGCAAAAAAACATATTTTTTATTATTATGCAATAACCGCTATATGCCATAAAAATATTTAAAGAGTTCGTTTGCAATACCCGACATCAACCATATCGCTGCGAATAGAGTAAAAAGTTCTATTTTTTTTTATAAGGGTGACTCAGTAGTCATATTTAATAAAATATTATAGAAAAAAGATTAAGAATTTTGGAAAGAAACAGTTTTTTCTCTCTCCTGAAAAATTGTATTTTGGCGGATGGCGGGTATTGAATATAAGCCGTCGATATACAAGTTGCTCATGTGACCTTTTGGTGTGTTTTTGGGCTGGACATTTTAATGCTTGAAATGACATAGTGAAAATATAAAGCTTTACAAAAACTAAACGTATTTCAATATAAATTGTACTAATTTATGTCTTAAATGTATCGTTATTATGTTGAAATTCGACGTCAAATATCCTCATATGCATAAAAATCACTCTTCCTTAATTTAAGAAGATCGGCCCACATAACTTTTCATAGCTGTCATATAAGAACTATTTCTGAAAAACAAATAAACCCACAAAAATGTCGAATAAATCGTGATATCGAACCAACTTTTATATAGATCAGTAATTTTAATCAAGAAATCATACTAATATCGGTTATACGGCAACTATGCTCCTGGATTTTGTAGCTGTGTGTCAATAATTAGCAATAGCTATCGAAATAACTCCACTTTCGGTCATACAAAGCAACCATATAACTCTTGTAAATAACGTTACTGAGATGAAATTCACCACATTAGTGGATATTGCATTTAGAAGCTATCACTCCATAACTGGTCCATTTGTACTATGCCACCTATAAATCGTTTGTAAATAATATAATTGTGATCACATTCAAACAAACAAGCCTGTCCTTATATCTTGTCTTTTTTTACACTCTGTTGTATACTCTGTTTCTTGACTTGTTGTGAATATGGAAAAATGTTCTTTTAATTTTATAAATTGTTAAATTACACTCAAGATTATTACGCAAATCAGACAAACTCTGGAAATTGTAGTAAGAATTGGTAATTACATCAATTATAAATGTCAAAATTAGATAGATAAAATTTCAAAACATTTAAAATAAAATCACATTAATGAATTACAACCAACAGGTAATATTGTCTTTCAAACAATATATAAAATACTAATAAAATTTGCACAAAGACTGAATAGAAAACACAGAATTAAGTTAGTCTAGTCCTATAACCAGTGTAGTTTCTTTATTACTTATTACGTTTAGGTGGAGGGTATTAAAGATTCGGCACAGCCGAATATAGCACTCTAACTTGTTTTTATTGCATTTTTAATAATTATGCGTTGAATCTGTGATTTTTTGATTTTTGTTGTTTTTTGGCCTTTTATTTTATTTATTAATTTATGATTGATCATGGTTTTTTGGCAAACATCCATTAATAGCGAAATATATATGTATATACATATTTGTATATAGTTTTTACCTTTTTGGCCAGTTAACATTTGCTATGTTGATTAGTTGTCTTTACTCTTCAGTAAGGTTTTAGACCAATTGATTTCCTAGTCATTATTTAAAAAGTGCCATTGATATGTAGCAAGAATATCATGTACAGAAAACAGAAAAATTTTAAAATATTGAGCTATTGTAATTTGGAGTAATTTGGAATAGTTATGCAGCATAGGTGGAGCGAGGAAATTGATTTTAATATATTCTTTTAGTTTTTCTAAATAATTCATATTATTAATTTTGAACCACATATGTATGTATTCGTACTCATTTGATCAGCTTTTCTATAAATTTAAATAATGAAACATTTATAAGATGTAAACAATACTTTAAGCTGCATGTTCCATATATTTAAATGTTATCATTCAGAAATTTAATGGCAGACTTACTAAAAACTAAAACAAGTAAAAAAGTATAGTCGGGCAAGCCCGACCATATAATACCCTACACCTAGTACATGTATAAAACAGTTTTTCAGCAATGGACGTTATATGGGAGATATCACATATTTTGGACCAAAATTTAGTGTCATGATTTCTATGAATATAAGTATTATGTATGTTGAACTTTGTCTCGATATAAATACTTTTAAAAGATTTATGGAGGTTAAAGTCCATTCTTTCGCCTGGCGCCCATACAAATGTCCTCCCGAAATTGGGGCTTACCGCTCATAAATGTTTGAATTATGCAAGTATGGAAACACATTTCACCACAAATGTTACCACAAAGTCAAATCAGATCTACAAATTTTGTGCAGATCGGACCATAATTAGTCGTAGCTCTCGGTCCATAATTAGTCGCAGCTCCCATATAAGGCCCACTTTCAAAAATTACTTTAAAGAGCATAAATTTCTTAAAGATGTTGGTATATAAATAAAATTCAACACAAATGAGTGTCATATACATATACAGAAATGATGGCACCTAATTTTATAATGCTCGCCGTAATTCACTTTAACCTCTATAAATCTTTTAAAATATTTATATTGAGATAAATTTTAACACAAAAATAAGGACACTAAATTTTTGGATGATCGGTCCATAATAGGTTATATCTCTCATATAGCGCACATTTCTGAAAAACTGTTTTACACATATACTGGTGTAGGGTGTTATATGTATGGTGTAGGGTGTTATATGTATGTCGGGCTTGACCAACTATACTTTTTTCTTGTTTAATCTAAGGAGAATAGTACTAAGGTCTTAGTGAATGGAGATTTCTATATATGTATATCAAAAATCATTATTGACTAAAATCTTTGTGGGATATCGGGCTAAAGAATATATTTATTTCGCCTGTAGCTAGATTTGCGTTAGTTTTATAGCAAATTAAATTATTATGGAAAATGGGTAATTTTTTTCAATTTTGTAATTCAGGAATCAATCATGTATACTTTTCCCTTAGTGTTGTGTTTTTTTTATATTAAAAAGCATTATAATCTTTAAACTAAATCATATTTATTTTTTATAGAATAATTTATATAGCAGCAGACAACCTATTTGTATAATTTAAATTCATGTTAAAGAAAGTACAGCAACATTTTAGAAATATATGATCCAACACAATAACATAAATTTAAAAACGTAATTCTAATTTTTTTTGAAGTGGGCTCAAAAAAAATTATTAATTATTTATAAACAACTTTTTAAAAAGAAACAGTGGAAACATTACTGTCATTGTTGTATATTGGAGGAGTTCGTCATCTACACAAAAAAAGTTGTGACTGACACCGAGTTTTTTAAAGTCATGACTATAATTATATTATAATTAAGGATAAAAATGTAGGCCTTACAGGGCCATGAAAACCGGTATACAAAATGTTATGATCGGATTAAAAATAGCATGAACTGTGAACAAAATACTAAAGTGGCGGTATTTGTAGGCGTGACAGAAAATTAAAAAAAATTATTTCTGGACTTGTTTTTACATTATCTTTAATCCTAGGGGGTGACTGATACAACTTTTTTCGAACCACTCTATTGTATATAAATAATGAATAAATAAAATTCCTAAAAACTAATTCGTTCACGTGTAGTTACATTCACTTCATTCATTTAAATACCTACATATATACATTTATGTATAGGAATTTCCCACCAAATTGGTTTTTCCCAAATTTCCATAAACATAATTTTATGTCAATTAATTATTGATTATACCACCAAATAGCAGTTTACATGCCCTAGTGATTTAATTTGTGGCAATTAATCATTAAATAAATTCAGTTTACACAACTTTACTAAAATATTTTATGTAAATATATTTACTAGACATATATTTCCAATACAAATAATTTCATTGTTTTAATATTATTGGTTTTATTATTAAAAAACATTGTCACAAAATCAGTATAGGTGGTAACATATAAAAACTAAATAAAAATACGCTTTAATTAGACTCCAAGGATTTAATAATATTGTGTAATTTTGATTAGTTTATTTGTTGTCATTAATATGTATGTTATGTATTTTACATAAATAAAATAAGTATTTATATGAAATTTATTGTTTAACCCTTAACCCTTAAGTGTGCACCTAGGTACCCGGGTACTTTTACGTGTTTTATATGAGAAAGCGGCCATTGCAAATATATTAATTGAAGTTGTTAGTAGCTTGCAAACCTTAAAGCGTTAAGAAAAATTATATAAAATATCTCTTAACGACGCTCCAACAATGTATTTAGTCCGAAAATGCTTTATCTCTACTTAACTCTCATATAGGTACCCAGGTACTTTGCAGCACATTAGAAGGTGTTTTTTTTGCCGCACACATAATGGTTAAAAACACCAAAATGTGTTTACATAAGCGAACCTCAGGACCTAGCTGAGACATCTTATATTATGTATGAATTTAAATTAAAAATCTTAAATTTAATTATCAACTTCTAACTCGTTCCCAATATCAGAAGCATCATTTTCAGCCAATCCATTATAATACTTGGGTCAGATTTTGAAACTGTTTCAAAGGATATGACTACAACAGTATTCATTGTAAGACTTATTAACTGCAAATACAACACCAAAAAACTCATTTCTGAAACGTACAAGCACATTGATTCTGCTTTTTGTACAAAATACAAAATATATAGTTATAATTTGTTTTAATCTTCTTTTCTCTTTCTGTTTTGTTTTGATTTTATTTGCTGCATTTTCTACAAATAGTAGATATAGGGCCTGGCTGGGCCCTGATGTTACAACAGATAAAAAATTTTAAGGAATTCGTAAAAATTGAGGAATTCGTAAAAATTTAAGGGGCTCCACCTAAAATATCTAAGTAAAAAACTCTAAAAATGTTCAAAAATGCCTAGCCAGGCGCTGGTGTTCACTTAAGGGTTAAGTAATGAAATACTTTTCTGTGTAGAAATAGAACTGAATACATAAAATGTATTGAAACAGCTGTTAATTAAAACGTCCGCTTAACAAATTGTTGTTTGTTTTTAGAGAACTTTTTTTTAGAACTTTGTTTTTCAAAACAAAGAATTTGTTTAAAAATCTTTAAAGATAGTTTGTATTGTAAAGTATAATGTTTGATAATTACATTGTACATTAAAAATTATATCAGACAATTGTTCATACTACAAAAATTTCAATCACATTTCGGTTAAATGGCCTATTTCGTTAGGCTTGTCACAAATCTTGATAGAATTTATTTTTAACATATGAATGTAGCTCAACGAAAGTTAATCCTTTTGGTCTCAAATTGCTTGAGATGAATTTCATGAAATTATGCGATCGGAAAATTTGATTTGTAATAAATTCATTGTTTCGATTGCTGTGTGACATATGTACATACATATGATATCCTCTCCAAAAAAAAGTAAACATTTTGAAAGGGAGCAACGTTTGTTGAGCGTCTAAAGAGTAAATATATTTTTTTTTTCTATAAATATATGGCATTGGTGTTAACTTCCGGCAGGATGATTTTTATTTAATTATTTATTATCATTTACCTTACTAACAAACAAAATATAATATGAAGATTTTCCATAAAAAAATATATAATTTTAATTAATGTGAATTTTTAACGGTTAAAGATATCAGTATTTATTATACAATATTTTCAACTGGTATAGATCCAAAAGTTCTTAAATCAAAGACAATTTAATTTTAGCCATTTTCTTTTTTTTTTAATAAACAAAAATTCCTAAAGGGGTAATGATGTCTTCCAAAAACTGAGATTGTATTACCACTGTATCGTTAATTACCATGTGATAGTAATAAAGCTTTCCATTTGTATAAATGACATATGTGGTTGAGTGCTGCCTGCAAGCATTCAAATGAAACCTCTTGATTCCGTTTTGAAAAAGACTACACCACTCGTTGAGTAATTGATAGGACTCGTTATTATCTAGATGCTAGTATATAAGGGGTACTATATCCAGCCTTTTGCGTTCAGGTATCCGATCAAATCGCACCTCTAATACTTGATGTCTCCGCTAGGATGTTTAGTATGTGATTGTAGAAAAGTCTAACATTTTGAAGAGTCGGACATTCACAGAGAAGATGGAACACTGTTTCTTCTTTCTCCCGATCCTGGCAACTGTAACAACGATTATTGAGGGGGAGTCCCCGAGTCTGCCATTTAGCACCGCTATGTTTCTCGAGATGTTCTTTCTTTTCATATTCAGAAGCTGCAAACTGCGCTTCTCATTATATTATGGTCACATATTTCTAGTGGTGCTGAACGTGTCCAAATTGCGCCACCTAATTCCAGCCTTTTAAAAGTAGTGTCTTAAAATTTCACTTTTAATAGTTCCTAGTGGCATTGCGACTGAGACGTAGGTTGATACATTTAAAGCGGATCCTTCTTTGGCTTGTTCGTACGTCTTCTCATTACCGTAATCGTTCCTATGCGCAGGGACCCAAACTAAAGTAATGTCAGTTATACGGTCTAGATTTGACAGCCCTTCTTTGCATTGCCTGACTAGAATAGATATTGAAGTATGGGATTTAAGTGACATGAGTGCCGCCTGGCTGAAAACAACAATGGTTGTGCTGTCGCGTATATTTTTTTTCGCATAAAATTCTAATGCTTCCCTAATCGCCTCAAATACACTAGATTTGTGTGGGAAGCGTATCGTGAGTTTTAAACTGAGTTCAACGCAGAAGACACCAGAACCAATGCCATACTTTATCTTTGAACCCTCAGTGTATACTCTTATGTCGTATCCATCAATCATGTGACCCCCTTTTCAGACACGTCTATTTGGAATAGTAATTTGGCTGTACTAATTTGAAGCTTTTTAGAGGATTATTGCTTTTTGTTTTTAAAATTATTTACTCAAACCTAAATTTGTTAATCAAAATTGATCAAAAAGTTTGGATAGGAATAGGGAGGGCTGTACCCACTTAAATAAACCAAATTTTTTTATACCCTTATGCATAAGGTTCTCTTTTTGGATCATATAAAAATTATACATAGTATCGAAGAACATTTATTTCTATAAAAGAAAAATATAGTTACTTTTTGGGGGGAAAACGTATAGTTACTTTTTGGGGGAAAAACGTAATAAATACGGCCCTTTTCACATGTTTGAAATTTGGATACATGTAACTTTTTATAAGAACGAGATTACTAAATGTTTTTTTTTTTTAATTTTATTTAGAATATAGCGGATATTTTAGGAAATTTTCTTTAGTTTCTCCATAAGCACGCCATATCTAAAAAAATCAAAAATTATCGAGCAAAATCAACAAAATAAGACTAAATATATCTTGAACTAAAAAAGATAATCTAAACACGTAAACACATGAACAATCTAAATGAATGTTTATATTTTAAATTTCACCTGATACGGATCATAAATGAATTTTTGACGATTAAAAAAAATATGTAAGACCCGAGGTTACAAAATTACCTGGTTACCTAGCCCCCATTTCTGCTACGAAGCCGAACATTTTTAAAACACCTCAGCTCAAACTATATGAAATTTCTTTACAAACTTAATAGCGGTATTAGAAGGACAATTTTGTGTTCACCGAAAATATCATGAATTTTACGAAAGTACATAATGAATTTTGGAGCAATATTGAATTCGTCTTAACAATTGTTTATATCTCAAAGTAAAATACCAAAGCATTTTTACTAATTCTAAATGCTGCTGTTGGAAAGCAAAGTTCTTGTTAAAAACAGATATTAGTGAAAAGTTTTACTAAAAAAATGTTATTTATTCATTGCGTTTATTTACCTTTAACCTTCAACTGACCTTTGAGAAACCACACCAATATAGGATTTTTATAAATTTTTAAAAATGTTTTTAGCAATGCTAAAGCAATTTCTTGTGCAATTTTGTACAGAAAGCACATTCATTTATAAAAGAAATATGTTGATAAAGATATAAACGTCGTTGCTGACACTGGTGTGTGGTTTTCCACACATAGTATGTAGTTTTTATAAATTTGCCACTAGAAACAGTATTTTTATTTTTGTCAAATGTGATGTTTTTATCAAAAAGATAGATTATGTTTGCGAACTCATAAACGAAATGATTGTGTAAACTGTGTTAAATGTGAGTTCTTTAGATTGTATAAAAACACGTTCTAAAAACCAGATCTAACAATACTATGTTTTTCAAAACTTTTGCATCAATTATAATAAATTCTGCCATATAATTTTAAGTTCAATTTTTATACCCTACAACACCATAGTGGGGAGGGTATATTGGATTTGTGCTGATGTTTCTAACGCCCAGAAATATTGGTCCAACACCCACCTTAAATTATACCGACCGGCTCAGAATCACTTTCTGAGTCGATTTAAAAATGTCCGTCCGTCCGTCTGGCTGGCTGTCCATGTAAAGCTTGTGCGCAGAGTACAGGTCGCAATTTTGAAGTTATTTTGATAAACTTTGGTAAGTGAAATTTTCTGTACACAACGACGGCTGTGATAGAAACTAGTGGAAATCGGTCCATTATTTCACCTGGTCCCCATACAATTGGGGTTTAACGCTCATAAATGTTTGAATTATGCAAGGAAACAAACCAATTTCATCACAAATGAGTGACAAAAGAAGCCGAATCACATCTAAAAATTTTTTGCAGATTGGCCCATAAATGATCATGGCTCCCATATAAGGCCAACTTCCGCAAATCACTTTAAAGACCATAACTCTCTCAAAAATGTTGGTATCCAAATAATATTGAACCCAAATATATTTTATATGTATACGAACAATACGATAGAATTATATTATGATCGGTCCATAATTAGTCGTAGCTCCCATAAATGGCCAACTTCCGAAAATCACTTTAACGATCATAAATTACTAAAGAATGTTGGTAATCAAATGAAATTCGACACAAATAATATACAGAAATGATGACACCTAATTTTATAATGGTCGGTCTGTAATTAGTTGAAACTCCTAAGACCCTCCCCGTAATCAACTTTAACCTCCATAAATCTTTTAAAAGTAGCAGACAGAGACATGCAAATATACAAAAATTTGCAATGCAGGTGAGACGAAATAAGTTGCAGTATTTTAAACCTTTATAGTCTATTAGGTATTCTAATACTCCAGAAAGTGATAATTTTTTAAATATGGCTTGACGAATACAAAATATGTTATATGTGTTATCTCACGTAATGGCGATGTCAATTGGCCGCCAAGATCATGTGATTTGACACCGTTGGACTTTTTTCTTTGGGGTTATTTGAAAGAAAAGGTGTACGTCGATAAGCCAGCAACAATTCAAGAGCTAAAGGATGAGATAATTCGGCACATTAACGGCATAGAACCTCCATTATGCCTCAGGGTCATCAAAAATTTGGACCATCGGATGGACGTGTGCCGCCGTGGTCGCGGCGCCCATTTGGCCGATATTTTGTTCCATACATAATTGAGTAATACCAATATATCATAATAAAATAAAATTACAATAATTTCCTAAATAGTTTGTGTTTTATTTCAAATCAACATCGGCCCTTGAAATTTAACCACCCGTTATAATGGCATGATTAAATTATGACAATTTTCAGCCATATTAAAGCAAATTCATGTTTTATATGATTTAATCTTATTGGGAAATTTCAGGTCCGAACAAGGTTTTCGATAGATCGGAACTGCAAACATTTTACAGCCATAAACTATTTTGTTAAATTTCGTTTATTACTTTTAACACTAACTATTTGTGGCAAATTCTTCTTATTAGGTTCAATCGCATTCTAAATGTTTTTAAATTAAAAGGAGTGTGAAATTTCATACCGATAGCTAGTTTCGTAAAAGATTTATAAGTATTTAAGTGACTAGAACATGAACATTGGACAAAATTAAAGTGTGCAAAATTTCATCAGTGTATACTTTTGTACGAAATTTATAATTAAAAACTATGACCACTGTAAAAAATAATCAAAATATTTATAAGTTAAGAACAATTATTATTTTTTATTCGAACTGTTAATTTTAATTTTTTTTTTGCGGTTGGCTAGCAGGCACCGCAGTGGTGCAGAGGTTAGAACGCAAAGAATTCTGATGAGAGAATGTGGTGATTCTCGAAACATGTAAATTCAACCCAAGTACAATACGCAGCTCAGCCAGAAAAATTAACAATAAAAAAAATATTTTAATTGAGATTTCATGTTGTAAAACAATTCCTTCAGTAAAAATAATTTAATGAAAATTGAATTTAATGAACTCGAGCCCGACTAAATAAATATCAGAAAAATAATAATTTATTTATAAGTTATGTAAGTATTTAAGTGCTTTCCGGAACTGGACTTAATTTTGTGGCTATATTATCGAATGAGGACCGCTTTTTTTTTACGAGAAGCTACACTTAGACAATTAATATGTCTATATGTTAAACAAATAATTATGTTACTTTCTTTGGAAAGAGGATAGAAGAAATAGGTGGTGAAAGTATGAATAAGCTTTTCATATGACAACTTCGCAAACTGGTTTATACTGAATTTTGTACCACAGATCCGGCAAAGAGTTAAATATTTCTGAAAGATATTAATCTTTTTTAGGGATTATCTCACATTTCTATTCATAACTTTAGTTCGACTATAACTATGTACTTATATAATTGAATCAACAAATTCCATGTGAGTTGTTATCAACATGTATGTATGTATAATTGTTTGTATGAGTGTTTTTATACCCTCCACCACCATAAGTGGTAAATGAGGGTATATTACGTTTGTCATTCCGTGTGCAACTTTGTTAATATTCATCTGAGACCAAAGAAAGTACATATATTCTTGATGGTTATGAAATTCTAACTCGATTGAGCTATGTCCGTCTGTCTGTCTATCTATATATCTGTAAAAAACACTCTCACGTCCAAAAGACACAACCATAATCAACAGAGTTTACAAAAAACCCGTTTACAATTCTCCTCAGCAGATCAGTATTCAAAAACAGCAACATCGGTATAAAAGTAAAATCAGAGTTAGAGACCAAAATGTGAGACAACCTCCATAAAAATCAAATGTCTAATAAATATCGATATCGAACCAACTTTTATATGGATCAGTAATTTTAATCCAGAAATCATGCCAATATCGGTTATATGTCAATTATGCTACTGAATTTTTTATAGCTGTCAGTCAATAATTGGCAATAGCTCGCGAATTAAGTCCACTTCCGAGAATACTAAGCAACCATATAACTCTTGTAAATAGCGTTCTCTACTATAATCACTGAATGCAAATAACTATATATAGTTGTATTTATATTTTAAAACTGGTATTGAAAAATATTACTTTCTAGCCAAATAATGAAATATTTTAATCATTCTTTTAATACAATAATCAATATGCTAAAAAAAATGTTCAATATTTTTCCTTTAAAGCACTTTTTAGTTCGGGTTGGGAAGAATTAGCATGGAAGGAAATGTATGTGGATTTAAAAAACTTACTTTTACTTTTACATATTTTTTTAACACATAGAAAATATTTCCTATATTACAAATACATTAATTCAAATACATACATACTTGTATACTTTGTGCACGAAATTCATTGATAATATCAGCCCACTTATAAATATTAACCCTAATGTGACTGAAAAGGTTCCCGGGTAACTTTAAGGTTGTGGAATTAATTTTTTTTTAAGAAATTGGACACTGTCGTACTTAAAACTTCTCGAGAGCTCCCAAATTTTGATATTTTATGGTATTTAAACGTTTGTAACATTTCAAATTTTGTTCCAAAATAGATTGTTTTTCATAAGATTTGTATCATCGTACAAAACATGGTGTTTTTTGTCAAACAAATAAGGGTTAGGATAAGTAAGTTTTATATTAACATCATTAGCTTACGTTTTCAAAAATGAATGAAATATTAATTGACTTCTTTAGACAGAAAGCTAATACAATTTAATATATGTATCTCTCTTTAAATTAACACTCAACACTTATCTCTTAGTCATTGAAAACTACATATTTTACAATTTTTATAATAAACAATAATATTTACAAAGACCCTTGTGAATCGTCATTTCAAGTACGTTTCAAAACCAAATATCATTTTCAGCAAAAAGGCAACAAACTTCAACGTTTATTTTAAAGTCACTACGAATTATTATACCATTGAACTATTAACTGCTAACGTGCCAACTTAGAATATCAAAATATTATCTTATTCTTGCTGAGTCTATTCAACAATTTATAGTATACATATGAACATATATGTATGTGCATTTATCTGTGTGTCTATAAAGACGACCTTGAAGATACACTTTACTAAAACATGTCAAAAAGCTAAAAAAGCAGTTTCACAATAAACAAACCTTAGTATTAAAAACTTTAATGGGATTACGAGTATCTTAAAAGTCATAGATACAATAGAAACACATAGATACAATAGAAACACATGCATTTGAATACTCCAACAGAGACAGAAATAATTTCGGTTTCGCATGTTGAAGTTCAACGAATGCTAAAGAATATGTCTCTGTTATTAATGTCACTGAATGCGTACTACTTATATACATATGTATTTATATATTTGGTTACACACTATTTTATACTCACCACCAAACAGATAGTAATCCGATTATAACATTTTGAAATATTGATCGTAGAATCAAAAAGTATAAATAGTTATAAGCAGGGTCTTTTGTCCATCTTGGTCTTCGAAAAAATGTAATGAAATTTTTCCAAAATATTCTTTGTTTTACCGAAATGTTTAGTTTTTAAAATGGGCTCTGGTTCCATTAAGACGACTATGACCATTTTCAATGCCAAACAGCCCTGAGTTTCATAAGGACCCATACTTTTTGATCCTATAACCATTATTTTGATGTGTTACAAACTTAATAAGCTCTTGTTACACATATATACATGTTAATCTATGTCTCTCTGTACGTAGTGTTATGTCTTTTGTACAAATGAATGAGTAGTAGTAGATTCCTTTTATGATTATTTGTTCGAGTTTAATATTAGGGTCATATGCCAATTTATCATTGATGTTCTTACTAACATGTTATGTTTACATACAATTTATACGTGTGCAAATTCATCAGGAGTAAAATAATAATATTATCCTATGGCTCGTTTGGTAATATAAGCAGAAAAATAATAAAATTATTCCGTAGCTGTGAGTTATTCATATTAAAAAAAGTTCTTCATGCCAGTACGTTTTGTATCCCTAACATAGTGGATAGGGTCTCTTAAAAATATTATTCCGATCTACACAGAATCACTTTCTGAGTCGAGTTTTGCAGATATTGCTATTTTGATGTGGACGTATTTTATGCGAAGAGTTCATTAATTTAATAATTTTGGCTTTTATTATATTTTAAGATTAGGCGCATTGAGATGTTTGCAAAAAAAAAATAATAATATTAACGTGTTAGTTGGGAGCTAGACTAGACTTTGACATTATTTATTTGAGGTTAAATTTAAGCAATGTGGTCATTAATTTCTATTCCTGAAAGTCTAAGTCCTCCTGTAAGATTCGCTCATACAATATTTTGTGATCAGAGCAGTGGTTCAGAAGATAAATAAAGCTTAATTCGATAAAAAAAACTCTTTGCAATTAAGCTCACTATACGAGGGCAGTTCGGGAAGTTCTTAGCTTAGAACAGAAAGCGCGGTATTACCAGAAAAAAATTAAGTGTTTTGGAAACTTCCACCTGTACTATGAACACATATCACATTTCTTTTCGATATGGCTTCTCCTTCATATAGAAACAGGTGTTCAAAAAAGACAATGGAAAAACCAGAAATTCGTGGTGTCATTAAAAAGTTAAATAAAAAAGGTTTATCGGGACAAGAAATTCATAAGGGTATGAATCATACCGTATGATGAATGTATTAGGTGAAAGTGCTTTAACAATGAAAAAATTGGGTTGCTGAATTTAAACGTGATCGTATCGTCCATAAACAGCAACAACAACAGAAATTGTAGCCAAATTGCATGATAAGGTATTAAAGGAACGACGAATAAAAGTGCCTGAAATAGCTAATATCATGGGAATCTCAAATGATCGAGGCCATTTAGTTTTGCGTGAAGAACTACAGATGAAAACACTTTCTGAAACCAAAATCACATAAGAATGAAAATTTCTCAAGCTTGTTTGGATCGTTTTAAGAAAAACTAAATGGATTTTAAGCGTCTTTTCATAACTGTTGATGAGACCTGGAGCCACCACTATACTCCAGAGAAAAAAGAACAATCCTAGCAATGGACTGAAGCTGGAGGAAGTGCCCCAAAGAAGGCAAAAACAATTCAATCGGCTGGTAAGATTACGGCAACGTTTTTTTGGGACTGCAAAGATATTTAATTGATTGACTATCTGCCAAAGGGTGAAACAATAAATTCAGAATACTATTGCAACATTTTAGATCAATTAAATGTAAAAATTTGTTTTTTTTTTAATTTGTTGCCAATACAAAAATGCTGCAAAAACGTTGTTGTCCACAATATAAATATACAGCAAAATGGAGTAATTTGAATATTATTGAACTTTTACATACAAATCATTAACAATTTACCTACCAAAGTAAGTTGAATTTGCAAGCACATTCTGGGTTAGGGCAAAAGTGTAGAGAATATTGTAGATGTAGAGCATTAGTAGTATGTAAAATATTTCAACCATAACAATAAAGACTTGTCGGGCTTAACAAAATTTATTAGGACATTTGTATAAAATTGGCAACAGAATAAATGTTTGAATAAATGTTTGCTGTTCTTTTTTCATGTACGTCCACATTTTTAATGTATGTATGTATCATAAAGAACATTTAAAACATAAGCAAGGTATGAGATGATCTATATTGTTAAAAACGCATACATAAAGAAACACATACATAATTATTAGGCATGAGGGAATACTTTAACGTAAAATAAAATCGAAAATACTCCCATTAGTGAAAAATTAAAAAAAAAAAAAAAACAAATTAAAACTATGACTTTTTCCCATTGTTGTGAATTACAGTAAAATCAAGTTAGAGTACTATATTCGGTTATGGCGAATCTTAAATGCCCTCCATATAAATATAATGAGAACTAGAATTATAGACTGACAGCTACAAAATCAAGTAGTATAATTGCCCTATAAACGACATAAGTATTATTTATGGATTAAAATTAATGATGTGTAAAAAATGTTGGTTCGATATCGGTAGTATGAGTATATTTTCAGGGTGTCTTGATAAACTAGGCAGACTATCAGTCAGAGGGTTGCGGGTTCGATTCCCGCCAGAGATTCTGTGTGTTTTCTGCAGATAAGCCAAAAGCTTCGCAGTTTGTGTTTGTTAATTACATATATTAAAAAAAATTAAAATTCGGTTGACGTAGTTTCGATCTAGGTAGAACTGTGTTTTAATACACAATTTTTTTTGTTACAAGTTTAACCTTAATGTGCTCGAAAGTCTACATTTGTAGTAATTTTGATTGAATTAACGAATAAAAATAAAAAATGTTAGCAAAACAATTTGAGGTTTTTAGTAGCTTCCTAAAATCGTGTTTTAGGCAGATTTAAACGTTAGTGATGTAAAAATAATTATTTCGTAGGTACTAAAGGGACGTTTTTTAAAATGATCATCTCGTGGCCGGTAATCTACATTTGTAGTCACTATGTGGTTTGTATGCAAAGAACCTTTATTTGTTGCTTATTACATTTGCACACATTGTTTTGCTTTTATTTTTGCTAAAAAAAAAGAATTCTTTGCATCACGTGTATGCTGATAGCGCTTGAAAGTAATAACATTTCATCAAAAACAATAGAGCAAAGACAAAGTGTACTTTACTTTTAGGCTTGCGATGCAAAATTATTTTATCCGCTCAGAACTGAAATCTACATAGGAAAGATCCCGAATACAAGTCGATCTGCAAATGTTGGAGAGAATGTAGTAAAAAAAACTGATTTCTAACTGGGAAAATACCGGAAGAACAATAGTTTGTGACAATTTTTTCACATCGTTAAATTTGGGTAAATATTTATTGTCCAAAGGCCTTGCAATTCTTGGTACAGTTCATCAAAATAAAACCTTTGTACCCAACGAAATGAAAGCTGACCATAAACGTTCAGAATATGCATCAGTTTTTGGTTTTTTGGATTAAAAGTTTGCACTATCATCTTATGTGCAAAAAAAAAAGGAATAATGATATTGTGGCAGAGAAAAAAATAAGCCGCAGTATATACTTGACTATAACGTAAGCAAAGGAGGCGTCGATGCAATGGACAAAATGCTGTCAGCATATTCCACAAAACGCAAAACATTGCGATGGCCATTGGCAATGTTTCTCAACTTGGTAGATATATCTGCCTTAGCTACTTATATCATCTATAATGAAAAGAATAGACTGAATATGCAAACAGACAAACGCAGAAAGTTCTTGAGAAGTTTGGCAAAACAGACGTTTATGCCAGCAATTATAGAACGGTCAAAAATTCCAAGGGTAATAGGCTACACTCCAATACGCCTCGAAATGGCGCTAGGGCACTTGACAAATTCAACTTCTTCCGCTTCAGCTACTAATCAATTTCCCGATACATCTGAGGATAAGCTGCCAAAACATTCTTAACGATGTCAGGCATGTGAAATTGGAAATCACAAAAACACACGAAAGATATGTAGTTGGTGTAAGAAACCGGTGTGCGATGCACATTCCACAACTTACCTATTTGGAAAATGATGCTCTATAAATAAAACTTAAATGTACTAAATTGCTTTGTTCAAGATATCATATACCTACATGTACCTACATAAATAATATATAAATAAAATAAAATAAATACAACAATTTGTTTCTTGTTGTTACTACAAATGTAGTCTTCCGACCGCCCACGTAAGTTTTCGATCCCGAGCACATAAAGGTTAATCTCTTCGCTTTGCTTCTTTATTCACGCGTTGTCAATTGTGCCCTATCCCAACAAAATAGAGAAAAATTAATTAAACACAGAGTGATTAAGACCTACTAAAATACATGGTGGTATGGTGGTATTACTGTCTTTAGACTTAAGAAACGTAGTAACAAAAGCATGTTCATTTCACGTGGTCATTTGAACAAATTTCTCAATTCTGTGACCATTTTTTTAAGTGTTTCTAAAGGAAACAACAAAATAATCGTTAAGAATGCGTTAAAAAAAAACCTTTAGTGTTTTTTCTTATTATACTTACTCTTCATTATTTCTCATCTCTTCTGTCATATATATATATTATATATATATATATTATATATATATTATTTGGTATTTCCCAACAAAACTTGCTTTTGCCTTGTTATAAAAACAAATGTTGAAAAAATAGCAATGTCGCCTCTAAAAAGTTAATTTGTCTTACAACAAATGTTGCACTTTTTTCATGTTTTATCATGTTTTTTTTTTGTGCTGACGCATTTAAGTAATAATTTATTTTATTTTACTTTTAATTTAGTCTTTTGTTGCTTCCTTTTACTGCTGCTCTATTTTCTAAACGCTATTGTGTCAGTATTATTTTTTTTTTTTATTGAGAAACCAAAGATTTTCCTTTTCAGCCCAAAAAAAAATTCATTGTGTTCATGTATATTTTAGATTTTATGCTTTTTGTTTTAGCTTCTGCCGCCTTTCTTGTGTTGCTGCTGCCGTTGCCTTTTTCTTTGCATAATTTATAGCGTATATTATTTTAAAACGCGCAAAAATCTGTATAGAATAATCTCTCATTTTATGTTATACAGTGGTGAAAAATCCTTAGAGTTATCGAAAGCGTCAAAGTAAAGCTTACTTCTGGCTTATTAAAAATTTTAAGTTACCATCTGATTATTGTGTTTGATGAAACAGTAGTTTAAACAGCCTAAAGCATTATACATATTTGTATAGTTACAAAAAGAGCTACATAAAACCATAAATACACAACATCAAGGAGAAGCCTTGAATATAACTAAACCAGTATATGACGAAATATAGAACAAACTACAAAACCCGTTCGTTTTAAAAAAAAATAGAAACCTCTAATTCCAGTTGGCTGAATTTCATGATATAAACATAATTAATACAATTAATGTTCAATTCATGCATTTAAATCTAATCGAGAGCAAAAGTTTTTTATATATTCCGATCAAAATTTGTTTCCTAATTCTACCTACATAATTGTTTTTTTTATTTTTTTTTTATTTTTGCACATTGATATTAACAAAAACTATTATAGCAAGTCCTTTCGCGGTATGCTTTTTTAAGTCCTGTCGTATTTTAGTTATTTTTAAATGACGGACAGGCAGACATTTTGTTCTGATTTTTTGTTTGTTTTGTAAAGTGTAACATTTTGTTTTGTTATTGATATTTATTACATAGAAATGTTTCGGTAGAGATCCTTATATGGGAGCTGTAGCCTTTAATAGGCATATTATTTATGCCGAATATAAATCGCCGATCTTTATACAATACTCTCGCTAATTTTTATCTTTTTCTTATTGTCTCGCATTTGAAACTGATAACGTTTTTTATAACTTAAGTAATTTGTGAAAATGGGCTTTATATGGAAGCAATGATCAAATATTAACAGATATTCAAAATCTGTTTGCTAGATTATTTTTTTAAAGGGGACAATTGATGACAATTTTGAATTTGTGAACGATGTGTGTACAAGATTTATAATTATTTAGATTTGTATATTTGTATATAATAGATTTAACCACATTTAAGTGATTTGCGGATTTGGATTTAATAAAGGTGCTATCGTTAACTATGGACCGATCCGAAATATTCGAAACTTATTTGCTGAATTTTATTTCGATACTAACATTTATGCACCATACAGCCATATACCGGGAATACATTTGTATGGAGGTAATGAAAACCCATTGAGCGATTTTTTCCATTTTTATACCCTTTTGTACTGATTATTTGTAACGCTCAAATATATTAGTCTAACACCAACCTTAAAGTATATCGATTGACTCAGCATCACTTTCTGAGCCGATTAAACGATGTCCGTCCGTCTGGCTGTCCAGTAAACCCTGTTCGCAGAGTAAAGGTTGCAATTTTGTAGATTTTTAATAAAATTTAATACGAGAACATTGTTCGGCCGAAAGACTGTGCCCTCATACAAATTTCCTGCCGAAATAGAGTTTAGCGGTCATTAATGTTTGATCCAAATAATATTGAACACAATTACACCTAATTTTATAACGGTCGCTCCATAATTAGTCAAAGCGTAGATACGATCCTCTTCGAAAATCATTTTAACACGTAAAAATCCTTTATAGTTATGTGTTTATATCTAAATAAAATTCAACACAAATAGGTATCATATATACATAATTATTCGTAGCTCCCATATAGGACCCTCTTCTGAATAATGTGTTGATAATATGGTCCCCATATGAGAGCTACGACCAATTACGGGTCGATCACCATTAATGAATATTTATATATTTGGATCATTTGTGTCGAATTTCGGATGTTGACTTTAAACGGGAGCTATTGTCAAATTTGGATCGATCATCATACAATTGGGTAAGATGATTTTTGGATACGTTTGGATTGTTTGAGTTGAATTTCAAGATTATATTAATTCTTGTTACTGATTTATGAGCATTTAAGTTAGTGGACTTTATATGGTCAAATATGTAACGAAGTAAACAAAAAACTCTTTGTACATATGATTGTGCTTATCATGAAACTTATTTTTACTGATTTTCGTATGAATGCTGCTTTTCGATAGGTAGTTATGCGCACCAGAGAGACAAATTGCGGGAAGGCATTTGTTCGGGTTCGATACGAAATTGTAGAGAAATTCTTACAATGTTGAACAGGACCTGTCTTTCGATAATAAAAATAAAGTTTACAAAATTTCATGATATTATCTGCATTGTAAGATATTACCAAAAAATATCTGAAAAATGTCGACGTTGTCTGAAACTTTGGTCTATTGATATTGTCCATTTTCAATACCAAACATTTTGGTAAAGCAAAGATCTATCATGTCTTCAACAGACCGAATATTATAAGGACCCCGAATATATAGACTTTTTGGTTCTACAACCAATATTTCGTTGAGATACAAACATAATAACCCACCATGTTTTTGGCGTTGAGTATATAAATATATAAATATTAAAAATTGTATATATTAGTTTAAGAGGAAAACAAAATTAGTTTTTTTAGCCCTCATTATCGCCTGAATGTCGTTTTATGGAAAATATAATTTGCAAATAAATACTTGAGAGAATTTACGAAGCCAAAAATATTTTTATTGATTTAGTACAAAGTATACAAAAGGTACCTCTAATTTTGCATTTGCCATATATATGTGGCTTGGTGACTTATATTATCTTGTAGAAATCTATAATTAAAGTTTTAAGTCCGCTTGTGTTTGATTTATTTAAATGACATATAAGATTTCCACTTTTACGAATTATTGCCCTCAAATACATGTTTTGTGATTACAGAAAGCTATGCACAAAATTAGCCAATGTATGTATTTGATAAAGTTTGTTATCTTTTAATACAGCGATATTTAAAATGTCACGTCTGTTGATTATTTTAACTCTAGAAGGCTAACATGATTTAATAAGACGTTAAAACTAACACCACGTAAATTAGACGTACTATGGAAGTTTTCTTAAGCGCTTCAATTGATGTGGGAAAATTTGTTTTTATTTCCTTTTTATTTATTAAATAGCTCATATTAAATTCATATTAAACACAGTAAACAAAACACAGTGCCGCGTTTTTACAAATGCATTTTGATACCCTAGACCACCATAGTGGGGAAGGTATATTAGATTTCTGCTGATGTTTGTAACGCCCAGAAATATTGGTCCAACACCACCAACCTTAAAGTATACCTATCAACTCAGAATCACTTTCTGAGTCCCTTTAACGATGTCCGTCCGTCTGGCTGGCTGGTTGGCTGGTTGGCTGGCTGTCCATGTAAAGCTTGTGCGCAGAGTACAGGTCGCAATTTTGAAGATATTTCGATAAAATTTGGTATGTGATATTTTTCGGCCCAAGGATGGATGGGATTAAAACTCGTGGAAATCGGTCCATTATTGCACCTGGCCCCATACAATTGTCCTCCTGAAATTGGTGTTTACTGATCATAAATGTTTGAATTATGCAATTATCTAAACAAATTTCATAAAAAAATGAGTGGTAAATGAAGCCAAATTACATCTACAAATTTTGTACAATTCGGTCCATAATTACTCGTAGCTCCCATATAAGGCCCACTTCCTAAAATCACTTTAAAGAAAATGTTGGTATCTAAATAATATTGAACGCAAATATATTCCATATATATACGAATAATATGGTACAATTTTATTATGATTGGTCCATAATGAGTCATAGCTCTCATATAAGACCCACTTCCGAAAATCACTTTAACGACCATAAATTTCTTAAAAATGTTGGTATCCAAATAAAATTCAACAAAAATAAGTTTCATATATACAAAAATGATGACACCTAATTTTGTAATGGTCGGACCATAATTAGTCGAAAGTCCCATATAAGACCCTCCCCGTAATAAACTTTAACCTCCATAAATCTTTTAAAAGTATTTACATCGAGATAAAATATAACATACATAATATTTATATTTACAGAAATCGTGACACTAAATTTTTGGATGATCGGTCCACAATAGGTTATATCTCCCATATAAAAACTTTTGAAAAAAACTTTTTATACATATACTGGGTGTAGGGTCGGGCTTGACCGACTATACTTTTTTACAAACATCAGCACAAATCCAATATACCCTCCCCACTATGGTGGTGTAGGGTATAATTACGTATGTTAGCTGTGAAGGGTTAAGAATAAACAGCAAATTCTCATTTTAACTCTCTTGACGATAGACTTTCTAAACAGTAATTTTCTTATAAACATTTTTGTGATTATAGAAAGCTTAAATATAAAACACATTCATTATATAAAAAAAAAAATTTAATGTTTAATCGTTTTTTCCACTTTTTGTCCCTTCCTGTCCCAGTGTTGAAAAACGATATAACCTATTAGTACCTCCAAGTAAGTATTTATTTATGTTCCAAATTAACAATGTGTTCTTTATTGTTTAAGAAATAAAGAGGTCAATTTTACATGTTCTTACCGATTTATTCATACCTGGTCCAAATATAGCCTATTGACGTTTCTATGCATAGATATATCTATCTACATTCCAAAAACCAATCATTTCAGTTCAGACTTTAGTCTGTTCTACAAATAGCTATTTTTAGATGTTACTCTCTGCCACCTGACCACTGTAAATTTTTTCCCATTCAGTTGAGCAGGATTAATTCTTATAGATTTAATGGTGCGTTGCTTCGTGTTTTGACTATTTAGTAGAAATTTTATACAATCCAAAGAAAAAAATAAAAAAAAACAGAGTAATAAATCCTTTGTGAAATTGAAAATCTGCAAAAAGTTATTTTTTTTTTTTAACACACATGCCTATCACAAACTTTACACATCCATGTTAAACAAATATGTATATTAATGTGTACATGTTTCTAGTATTTTTAAGTTTTTTAAGTATCTTTAGCAACATTAGACATGTGTATTTTGGTTTTTTGTGTGTGAGATTTTTTAAATAAAATATGATTATTGCTACGTTTTCGATTTTTTATGGTTTCATTTTTTCTTTCACGCTTCGTACTTTTTATGTTTATAATTTCTATTTTTATGGTTGATTAAATTTTTGATTTATCCGCATAGAAAGTTTGTATGAAAAAGAAATTTAAAAGTGGTAAAAAAGCATTTACATTGGTGAAAGTATCTAAGGAATAGCATGAGTTAGCGAGAGTTATATTTGTGGTAATTTAAATTGCTTGAATGTAAAATTTTAGTGTGTTTATTTTATTGCTTTGTATTGGTCGTTTAGGAAATTAGGTGGTTATAGAAATCTAGAAAAAACTTTTGTATGGGATGTAGAATTCGTGTAAAGTTGAATAATTGAGTAAAACTTTTTTGCACAGTAATATGTTTCATACCTAATGAATTGTAGAAAAATCTAATACAAAGAATATCTTTATTTATAAATTTCATTAAATAATTGTAAAATCTACAGTTCCACAGTTAAACCTTAAGTGTCCTTGGTATCTTAGAAGAGCCAATATTTGTATAAATTCATGCGGCCAAAATTTGTTCTAAACTAATTTTACTTCATGCTTATTGATTTTACATTAATGAATGATTGACATTAATTTTTGATACATTTTATTTACAAAATTACATAAGAATATTTTAAATTTACAATTTGTTTTTAATCCGAGCGGTCGTTTTGGAAATAAATTTGGAAATAAATGTCTTGGAAGCCCTAAAATTCTCGCTCAAGGTGAACCAAATTTTCAACCATTCGCTATTGTACGAACTTCGAAAATTACCTTGATAACAATAATATATTTCCTATATTGACAAATTTTACAAACCCTTTGTATTATTAGTTTCAGTTGGTGTCATTAAACAAATCCTATTGAAGAAATTGGCAACTTCCCATAGAGAATTTGATAAATGTCTTTGAAAGATGATAGAATCGTAAATTTTTTACAACAAAGGCGTATAATCTATACTAGCTAGTGT
Source organism: Bellardia bayeri (assembly GCA_950370525.1). Taxonomy (NCBI): domain Eukaryota; kingdom Metazoa; phylum Arthropoda; class Insecta; order Diptera; family Calliphoridae; genus Bellardia; species Bellardia bayeri. The sequence continues at coordinate 42,730,253 of OX493266.1, read as the reverse complement.
ATGGAATCAAAAAGGACACAAATTAAATAATGAAAAGCAATGGAAAACCAAAATCATGCACAAACTCCTTTAAAATCGTTGATTGCAAAAAACCGAAAGCTTTCAAAACGTACTGTAAATAATGTTATAGAATGATAAAAGTCGCAATTTACACAAAGCAATTCTTAGTGAAAGGATTGATAAAATTTTTTCCCTAAATTTCTTCGGTGTTCACACAGCACAATTCTTATTGCGTAAATCGCTCGTATTTTTATTTGAAAGTATACACACATTTGATTACACATATTTAATACGAATAAGAGAGTAAAACGAATTACAAGCAGGGTTCTTAGATTTTTTTCACCTACGTTGCCAGAAATATAAAAAAAAATGGTAAAAAAATGTCGCCAAAGTCAAATTTTTTAAAATTAACATTTTATTTTCCATTTATGAAGATTATAAATAAAATTTCTTTTTACTTTTTGTCAGTTTATTAACATATAATAAACATAAAATTGAGTTCAATATTGATAAGATATCTATGTATGTATGTATGTGGTGCATATGTACTTTTAATTACACATACATATTTATAAAGCCGTAAACCTCTTTTTTATACACTTCATCTGTATCATTTTCCTCATTGTACTTGTCTTTTAAAAATTATTTAAAGTAATAAGAAAATGTGTGCTAAAACTGAACAAGAAAAACTAAGTAAGAGAATTCTAGTAGTTAAGTTTCGGCATATTCGAATTATTTTTAATATTTTCATAATCTTTTCCTTAACTTGTGGTGAATATTGGGTTGCAATGCCTATAATTAACTTTTTTTGTATCAGGGGCCAAATTACCGCATTCGACATCGAGTAAAATTGATCGTAATTTTCTTATTTAAGATTATAGCATTCGATATCGAGCAAGAAATTTAGTACATTTTATCATAATTTCGATGTCGAACTCATTCGATCACGAATGCGGTAATTTGGCCCCAGCTCTTGTTTTCGAGATATTAATTTTGTTAATAAAACTACGTAGTTACGAGAGTTATAGTAACGTAAATATAAAACGATTTCTTTTATTCAATAAATTTAAAAATTATAAATTCGGCTGCAAAGTTATCTTTATGCCTCATTAACATTATTTTGATTCCATGCAGTCGTTTCGGAGATATCGGTCAACTTTGGAGGGAATATTTTTTTTACATTTTTTTATTTTTAAAAAATTCACAAAAAATAGAGAAGACGACAGATTTTCCACTATTTTCCTTCAGTCATATAGGAAAATTTGTTACACAAGGGCGTCATCAGCAATGTTTATTGTCCAAGATCTACTTGTAAGCATCATCTATTTAATTCACCATTATTGAGAAATAGACTTCGGGAATTAATCATATTTCTTATTACATGTTATTAGTTAGAACGAAACGAAAAACAAACATTGCTGATGACGCCCTTGGTAGGGTAGAAAATGCATTCCAATGTGCCAATTGTCTAGAAAATATAACTTTGCAATGGTATTTTTTGAATTATTAATTAAAATTAACCCAAGCCGAAATACTGAGAAATATTCTCTAATAATTATTTTAATTTTCAAAACATTTGAAATAAATTAAGATGTGAAATTGTTTTACAAACAATATATAAAATATAAATAAACTGAACTGAATAAGTTGTAACACAACACTCTGGACTAATGGATATTTTTAAATCTGTAAAAGCCAAATTATTGCTAGGGACCTATGCAGAATTAAAAATATCAATTAGTTTACGACTTATAGCCAAAAAACCAATAAACAATATGCTAAAAATCGGCATTTGAGTGCAAAGTTCGAATGTCGATTAAAAAAAATTCGAACTAACATAAACAAACGCCGCGATAAGGCTCTTCTAATTTAGCCTCTATTTTCGCCTCTCACTCTCAGAATCGACCTAACTTTTGCTAACCTGAATTGGTTCCACAGTGCAAGTGTAGTTTTTGTAATTGTCGTTATATTTAGGCAGAGGGTATGGAAGATAAGGCATAGTAGAATTACTTTACTTGTTTCACTATTTCATAGTATTGATCATTTCTATTTTGAATCCGTGAATATTTAACAAAATGTCTACAGGTAAATCATTGTTATTTATCACCGACCCATAATTGATTTCAATACCAATAATATGTCCTTCCCTCTTAGTGATAATTCACCAAATGTGTGTATAAATGCTTTTGTGGGACCTGCAAATGTACTAACCAAGTTTCAAAACAATTTGGTTTGTTTTAATAAAAAAAGGGATTGTTTCGAGTTACTGCAAATTCAGTTTTTATTGAAAAAAAAAGAAAACACTTTCCTTTAACTTTTTTCGATGGTGTGGGTGTACAACAATGTGTTTTATTTAGGAATTCAAAAAAAAGGCTCGATACAAAAATCAGCAAGATTACTCAAAAAAAAATTAACTTATTTCTTTAAAGTCTGAACAATTAATAATAATCAAAATGGCTCGAATATATAACATAATGTTAAAATAAAATTTAACGAAAACTAACTTAAAGTTAAAATATATATCATAGCAGCGCTCTATATTTTTTCGTTTCTCTATATTGTTGATGGTAACATCATCTTCCAACAGGACAGAGATGGGAACATCAATACCATCCTTCAGACATGAACACTTAGGAATTTAGTTTTTTTTTATCAAACCATCACTTTAATTCTTTATCACACTTTTGAAAATTATAAATGATGAGTTTAAATAATACTAATTCCATTTTGATACTTTTCACGTTAAATAAGGAAATTTTTTAATTAAAAGCCATCACAGTACAGTATCAAAACTAGTTACATGTATTTTTTAACTGATTTCCTTTTCATGGTAAAAACTAAAAATAAAAAACGTTAACATTTATATTAAAACTTAAATGCAAATGAAAATAAAAATTAAAAAAAAAACACAAGATTTGAGTGGCAAACAAACACTTAAATTGGTACATGATGACTAAAGGAGGAAAACTGCAGCACATACAGCTACTGAAACTACATACGTAATGAATATAATGCTTAATGATTACGACGATACAAACTATAATGATGATAATGATGATGTTTGAGCTGTTTGAATGAAAATCTCTAATTAAATTTTAATTACAGCAAATATGTCTGACTATTTGAGTGTCTATGTTTACCGCTCGAAATAGTGCAAACTAGGAGAGTGTAAATATTCAAATATTTTCATGTGAATTTGCCACTTTGGCAGACATAAATCTCTACTTAAATAATAGTAAGAAAAAAAGCACTAAAATAAAATCATCATCTCACAAAAAAATTTATGAAAAGCAAGACGTTAAAAACAAGTAAGAGTTTATATTCGGCTGTGCCGAATCACATATACCCACCACCAAATACCAAAAGTGTGATCTATGAATATTTGAAACTAATTTTTGTTACATTTTGTATCAATAGCGACAAAAAGTGTGCAAAATTGTTTGATATTAACTGCATTATATTTAAAGAAAATTGCAAAAAAATCTGAAAAATATCGCGGTTGTTTGTAACTTTGATCTATAACTTGATCTTCAATACCAAACATTTCGGTTACAAATGGAATTATAAACTTAATATGCTCCCCATCCATATAATAACTGGATGAAAGACATTGCTCAGTTTTTTTATACAATATTTTGTAGTAATATTGGTATACTTGGGGTTTAAATACCAAGAGTTCTTCCTACTTTTCTTACTATTATACCTATAGACGCAGAATTAAGGTCACAATATTAACTTGAAAAATGTGTCTTTTTTACATTAATTTCTTTTTATAAAGCTGCCGTCAAGCAGCAGCTGATGTGCGAGTTTTTTTTCTGTTCAACATGTTCATAATGTTTCATATTTTATTATGTATAAAACAGAAAGTATATAGGAAAAGAGTAAAATTGTGGAGTAATGAATTCATAAAATTGTCGCCAAAAGATTATAAAAATTATTTTTTTAAAACAATAAGAAATGTTAATTAAATAAAAATGATTTGAGAATCATATGTTAGCTAAAAAAAATAGCACTATAATAATGACAGTTTGCAATGGGGTTTTCTAAATTAAGACATATTGGACTTGATTTGTCGCTAATAGATACTATGACTTGAGTATGTTAAGGGAATAATGTGGTAACAGAACTTTTAAAAACAGCAACAATGTTCAGAGCTTAATGAATCGGATATTACATATATGAGAACTTAATATGCCATATAATTCAGCCGAGAATTATAGTACACTCAACAGCTTTTTTCAATGTAAAATAAATTTCCTTATAGTAATTGTCTGTATTACTGCCACTAGCATTATTGTTGGATAATGCATTTGGCTTTTGTCTGAATTACTATTTTACTTAATGGTATTCTCTGCGAAACTTTTGAATCCAATAGGACCATATTTTGATCATGATTGTTTTAACATCTAATTATGTTGCAGATGTTGCATGAAACATATTTTTGTTGAAGTTTGTATGTATACTACTTTTTTCTAGGCATGTATTACCATTTAGCTAAATTTCGGGAAGACACAAAATAAAGCCCTGAAAGTTGCAGGTAATCTACTATTGTCTTTGTTTAAAAAAGTTCTATTAATTCATGGAACTTATTATGTTTATGTTTTTAAATGTCTGCATAGAATTGGTCATCACACAATCAATACAAGAAGCAATATGAACTTAGCAGTTTCCCGGTGTAGACTGGAAGTTACAAAACAATGAATTGAAGATATGAGTAGTCGTGAGTTCAACAACTTGCCGCAATATTTAAAAAAGCATCAATAGAATTTCAATATTTAAAAGAATCGTTAAAAATTATCTAATACAAAACATATGTACAAGACATTTAAATACAACATTTTTAATAATTTATTACGTCACATAACATTACAATTTAAAATTTAAAAATCCTTTTGAAACTAGAGATATACAGGGTGGGCCAACTTGGACTGACTGATTTGAAATGCTTATAACTTTTGCATTTTTAATTTTTTTTAATTTTTTTTTTGCAGCTAATACAGAATTTTATAAAATTTCATAATGTCATCATACTCAGTGGAAGAACGTGTAAAAATTGTTGAATTTTATTATGCTTCCGGACGATCAATTGTTACAACACAAAAAAAATACCGTCAGCATTTTAATACTGCAGAGGCTCCCAGTGTAAACATGATAAGAAGCTTAATGACCCGTTTTGAGAATTTGGGTTCAGTGGGTAATGAACCACGAAGAAATGTTGTTCGTCCTGTTCGCACTGAACAAGCTATAGAAGCTGTACGAGAAAGTGTTCACACGGATGCAACTGTGTCTACTCGTCGACGAGCTACTCAATTGAACATCTCCAGAACATCGCTACGACGTATTCTAAAAGTTGATCTGAAGATGTTTCCATATAAAATTCAATTGGCCCAAGAATTATTGCCGAGGGATGCACCACAACGGCTACAATATGCCAATAGAAATCAATCTAGCTACAGAAAATGACAATTTTTTGGATAATCTGATTATGAGCGATGAAGCAAATTTTCATTTAAATGGATATGTGAATAAACAGAACTGCCGAATTTGGGGTACAGAGAATCCAAGATCATTGCATCAGCGACAATTACACCCTGTCAGATGCACTGTTTGGTGTGGAATCATGGCTGATAAAGTTATTGGTCCATATTTCTTCGAAAATGAGCTTAATGAACCACAAACCGTCTCTGGGGTGGTATACCGGACCATGTTGGAAAATTTTTTACGTCCGATAGTTCTCAATAATCGTAACATATGGTTCCAGCAAGATGGAGCTACAGCTCATACCGCAAGAGCCACAATGTCACTTCTGCGAGAACTTTTCGAAGACCGAATAATTTCAAAAAATGCAGATTTCGCGTGGCCACCTCGTTCTCCAGATTTGACGGCCCAGATTTTTTTTTGTGGGGTTTCTTGAAGGAACGAGTTTACGTCAACAAACCACAAAATATTCAGGAGCTAAAGCAGAATATTCGCACAGAAATTGCTCAACTGCAGCCAGAAACGTTGCGCAACGTAATGCAAAATGTATTGAGTAGAGCCATTAACTGCCAACAGGAAAATGGACGCCATCTAAAAGATGTAATTTTTCATACTTAGCATAAAAAAAATTTATAATTCATACTTTAATTTGCAAAAAAAAATTAAATAAAAAAATTTAAAAACACAAAAGTTATAAGCAGTTCAAATCAGCCAGTCAAACTTGGCCCACCCTGTATAAGATAATATTTTTATATTAATTACTATGACTTTATTCGTAGTTAAAGTAATGTAATGTTCGTTTGTAATACATTGTTTATTAAAAAAAATTTGTAATTATTTAAAGTACTAAAGACGTATCAGTTAATGTTTTAATGAGAGATCTCCAGTATATTTGTAACACCTCTCACCTATTTACAATATATAAGGAAACAGCTAGCGTTATAAATATTAATATCAAAACAAATGAAGATAAATATACCTACAAAATTAAATTAAAATTTATTAAAATTACATTAATGCATAGGAAAACTCAATTCTTTTGAATAAGAATACATTATTGTAACAATTACAGTCTTATTCAGAAAAAATTAAAGTAGACTTCAACTGTACTTTAAGAAAATTTTGTCTAAAAGCACACTTCAAACCTACTTTATTTTTTATGAATACGGCAGTTAATATTTTAGCTCATAATTCTGTTGACAATGCACTCAAAAAATTCCGTATGTAAAATTAACTGAAATTGTAATATAAAATAAATGATTATTCAGTTAAAAACCGGTCTACATATTATTCATTTAATTTTAACGAAAAGTTCATTTAATTTTAAATGTCAAAAATTCAACTTCGAATTCCGTAAAATGAACAGAATTTTTAGTTATTTTATGTATTTTAACTATCAAAAAATTAAACACAAATTCAGTCAAATCAAGAGAATTTTCAGTTATTTTATGTATTTTAGTTATTAACTAAAATAAAATTTTATGTATTTTAGTTATTAACTAAAATAAAATAACTGAAAATAACTTGAAATAATTTTCTAAGGGTCGGTCTATACATAGTCATAGCTTCTGTATAATATCTATATATATCGTGTATTAAAATTAACATTGACTGTTTGAGAATTATAACATTTAAAATTAAATGAACTTTGTGTTAAAATGAAATGAAAAATAAGTAGATCGGTTTTTAAGTAAATTTTCAGTTATTTTAAATTACAGTTTCATTTAATTTTACATACAAAATACTTTAACGTAAACAACTGTCAATATCAAATGCAACTGAAAAGCCGTATTAATGTGCACTTAGCTTTTGGAAAAAATGTTAGATTCAGTTAAAAATAAATTTTCTTAAAAATTTTAAATGTTTATTTAGTTAAAAACAACTGCACGGAATACTTCCTGAATAAACTACATTCCGTTACTGCAATAATATTGTGAGTGTGAAGTTCACATTGCTGTCGCCACACCAATTTCGCTAAATCAGCGAACTTTAGGCTCTGGTCTAAATTCTATTGATATTGAGTTCTCTATAAAATCTAAGGATCTCAATAATAATAATAATAGATTCTTTAGTATTTAGAAATTCTGCACCTACTCACGCAAATAGAATTATTGAAACACCGGCATCATTGATTTTTAAAAAATCTTTAATATTAAATTCCGCCGTATTCGAAAAACATGTCGAACTTTCATCAGCCAGGCAGTCCATTCATATAAATGCTTTTTCGACAATTTGTGAAAAAGTCGAAGAATACGAAATAATTCGAAAACTATTTAAATGTAATAAATACCCAAATGTTATTCCATTGTCATCTGTTCTCAAAACATCAAGCTGAAATACTATTTTCTACAGAAGAATTTTTATGTTCGAAAGAATGTTTTATAGAGCCCAATAAATATGATGAAAAAGTTGCTTTTTGGAAGATATTTTTAGCGAAAAATTAAAATTTTTGAACAACATCCTTTTGAACAATTAGTTTTCTCTATAATGTATTCGATATTCTTTAATTATACATTGAGATAACGAAATATTTGATATAAATATATAGAACATTTTTATATAAATATTAAAATTGACCTCATTGCTTGAAAAAGAAATTAAAGAATATCGAAAAAGGTCGAAAAAGCTTTAAATATGTACTATATTTCCAACTCGCCTCTCCAAGTCCTTTTTTGCGCTGAGGATGTAAGGAACATGAAAAAAAATTTATAAATTGATAAAAAAACAAGATATTTTTAGTAGTAGTGGAGAGGAGGGCACGTTTGCACATTGGTCACCTTTGAACAATGTTGATAAAATCTCAGTTTAACATTTTTTCCGATCCTTAACCGAGTTTTTCACATGACAACCTTGTTTTCTAGCAACGTCAACAACTTTTGCTAGTTTTTTTCAGTCGTCGACCGAATGTAGTTGGGTGAACAAGTTTTCGCAGTGCCATTGTAAATTTTTTTATTTTTTTTTGTAAGAGTGTAAGAAGTATTCAGTGATCGGTTTCTTTCGTGAAAGAAATTTATTGCAGCCCCAAATTAATTTCAAACAAAATTAAGGTAAGTTAATTGATATTTATGTAAAAAAATATATTTATTATAAATTTCCGTGAAATGGCAAGCCAGTTCAGGTTTGAACAAAGAAAAAGGGGGCACCTTTAAACATGTTAATTTATCAACCGAAGTACCAAACATTGTTGATTCTCTCTTATTTTCTGCAAATGACGAATCCAATGCTGATCATGATGTAATGTCACCTGAAATCGCAAGGCCTTTTCCTTCTTAATAATATAAAACTTATTTTTGATCTGAATTTTTTTTTTATTTTTTAATTGTTAATGTTTATGTTTTTCTTAATAAATAAATCGAATTTATTCTATATATAAAAAATATAACTGTTTATGTTATTTTTGGACATAAGCGCTACAAAATTGCCGTTCAAAGCTGTCCCAGCCTAGTTCAAAGCAGCCCCGTATGGTGGGCACATTTGAACACAATGACTTCATCCATTAAAAAATTATATAAATCGAACTAAAAATAAGTTACTTGTAGACTTAAACTAAAGCTTATTTCCATACATGTTAGTTAAATTATGTCAAAAGTCAATAATTCAAAAATATAAATTTGTATGTGGCTTGAAAGCAAAAAGTGTTCAAAGGTGCCCCCCTCTCCCTATATCAAGTAAATCAAGGAATATTAAATATAAGCTCTAAATACATATATCAAAGCTCGATGATTTTTTAGTCTAACGATATAAACTTTTGTGGCACATTTAAAGATATATGCCACAAAATGCGTATAAGTAATATTATTTATCTATACAAAACTTATTAAGTATGCGTATGTATATATGTATATATATGAAGCTTATGCTTATCGTTAGTTTTAATTTTGAACAAGTAAGAAAGTATAGTCGGTCAAGCCCGACCATATAATACCCTACACCCAGCATATGTCTAAAACGGTTTTTCAGAAATGAGCGTTATATGGGAGATATAACCTATTATGGACCGATCATCCAAAAATTTAGTGCCATGATTTTTGTGTTAAAATTTGTCTCAATATAAATATTTTAAAAGATTTATAGAGGTTAAAGTAAATTACGGCGAGAATCTTATATGGGAGTTTCGTCTAATTATGGACCCAGCATTATAAAATTAGGTGTCATCATTTCTGTATATGTATATGTGTTGAATTTTATTTATATACCAAAATTTTCAAGAAATTTGTGGTCGTTAAAGTGATTTTCGCAAGTGGATCTTATATGGGAGATATAACCTATTATGGACCGATCATCCAAAAATTTAGTGTCATGATTTCTGTGAATATAAACATTATGTATGTTATACTTTATCTCGATGTAAATGCTTTTAAAAGATTTATGGAGGTTAAAGTAAATTACGGTCTCTTATATGGGACTTTCGACTGATTATGGTCCGACCATTACAAAATTGGGTGTCATCATTTTTGTATATATGAAACTTATTTTTGTTGAATTTTATTTGGATACCAAAATTTTTAAGAAATTTGTGGTCGTTAAAGTGATTTTCGGAAGTGGGTCTTATATGGGAGCTATGACTCATTATGGATCAATCATCATAAAATTGTACCAATATTATTTAGATACCAACATTTTCTTTAAAGTGATTTTCGGAAGTGGGTATGCTATGGTAGCTACGAGTAATTATGGACCGATCTGCACAAAATTTGTGGATGTGATTTCGCTTTATTTACCACTCATTTTTTATGAAATTTGTTTAGATAATTGCATAATTCAAACATTTATGATCAGTAAACACCAATTTCAGGAGGACAATTGTATGGGACCAGGTGCAATAATGGACCGATTTCCACGAGTTTCAATCCCATCCATCCTTGGGCCGAAAAAATATTATGTACCAAATTTTATCCAAATATCTTGAAAATTGCGACCAGCTTTACATGGACAGCCAGCCAGCCAGACGGACGGACAGGCCGACGGACATCGTTAAATCGACTCAGAAAATGATTCTAAGTCGATCGGTTTACTTTAAGATGGGTGTTGGACCAATATTTCTGTGCGTTATAAACATCAGCACAAATCCAATATACCCTCCCCACTAAAAAAAAATCAATAACAGCAATCATAATTATTCCGAATAAAGTTGAGTTATTTTCGTTTAATTTTCAAGTGTAGAAATTCTCTTTAACTGGCTGCCTTAGTAGTAGAGTTTGTAGATGCCGCATGTGGTTTAAAATTGCTAAAAAGGAGAATATATTATTAATTTGCTTCTTATATCTATGATTATGTATTTTATAAGTATGTATGTATTTATGTTTAATTATCTTAATTGTATTATATAATTTTTTTCTTCAATATTTGCTTAAGGATGAATAAAAATTTAAAAAAACTGCACATATAAAAAAACAATAATAAACCATTTATTTAGTTATTCAAGTTCATTCATTATTTCGTGTCATTTGATTATTTGGTTGATGGCAATGGCAACTAAAATCGTAGTAAATGGGGGGCGGATATAAAAACAATTTTGACTTAAGCTGACATTTATGAGGCATTCAATCATCAACGTTTTAGTGATAGTAAATGCTAAAGAAATTAAAGCAGAGTGTTGAAATGCTGCGCTCTTTTATATATTGATATTTAACGTGAGTGGTAAGGGTACATATATCAGTAGACCAAAAATTAATTTTATTCTTTCATTATTAAAGACTAAACATTTCTACAATGTATTGTAAATATTTCTGCAATAACAAGTAAGAGTTTATATTCCGCTGTGTCGAATCTTATATACCAAATCACGTATTATTAAGCGAACGTTATAAAATATTGTAACGTAATTTTTATTTATTTTAGCTTTATTTAATAGAATTTCATCCCAATAACTATATTTGCAAGAATTTTATGTATATTCCAGTTAAATTGAAGGAAGAATATATGTTTGCCTCTTTCTTTCAAAATTGCTCACTCTTTGTATTTTTGCAGTGTGCAATACAAAGCACACAATAAATTAAGTATCAAAATGCCCTAGGAATTTGATTTTGGCTTTTTCAAACGTCAAAATTGTCACATTTGTATACTCTGTGGCTTGGAAGTGGAGCTTATATTGGAGCTTTGGTCAATTATGAACTAACTTTTACAAAAGTCAATAGTATAATAATCTGTGTATAATTTCGGTTAGATATTGATGTGTATGTGGGTTAATGAGTTTTCAGGAGTAGTCCTTCTAAGAGAGCTACGACGATTAACATGTATATGTGTAATATTTCCATTAATAGTGGTTTTTATAAGATATTTTTGAGCATTAAAGGATTTTGGGAAGTGGGATTTATATGGGCACCACATTCAAATATGGAACAATCATCAAAAAAAAAGAAAATAAAAATTCAAAATTCGGCAGGGTATTTTATATGTAGATGTTGAATGACATACCTATCATAGTCACATCATCTTGTTGGTGGTGGATTGTATAAAACTATGTTTTCTATTTAAAAATATCAACAATTTTTTAGGAAGTTGGGTGAGTATAATAGTAATCAGTGCAAGTCAATTAAAATTTAATTTTCAATTGTATAATTATTGCAGCCAGTGAGCTATAATTATAATTATAAAATAAAAATAATTATTCGGCCTTTCAGACTATATTTTCTTAGGCATTTGTATTTATATATTTCAACTTAAAATTCGCTATTTTATGATTAAAGACTTTTAAATCCCTGCTCGCTATAAATGGTTTTATTGTTTTTGCTTTCTTCCGCTCTTACAGTCTGTATTATACAAAGATATCTGGCATAAAATATATATAAATAGGCATGGTATTAAAATATTTATTTTCATAATAGTATATGGCTTGTATAATCACTTAGTAATATTGTCTTTTTTGTTTATTTTTTCGTTTGCTCATTTGCAATTGTTATTCGTTTGTTTAATGTTTGTATTATAATTAAAATTTTGACACTATAATACAATAATTAGAACTTGTGATAGACGTCAGCTGAATAATTTGCTTAATCGATTTCGGATGTCTGAACGAATATTTAAAGAAAACGAATTGGGGTTTTAAACATCAAAACAAAGAGCACAAGTTGCTGAAATTCGCAAATGATTAAGTGCGTTTTACTGCATCCTAGTGTAATCGATTAATTGTTCATGTTTTTATACCAAAAATAAAAAAGGCAATGTATATTAAGTTTGATATTCCGTTTGTAACGCATCGTAGAACCAAAAATATATATATTATCCTTATAAGATTATAAGTTTAAAAGTAGGGAACCTCGAAATGGATCACGCTTTATTTTCTTTATATATTTACTTGTTTACGAGCTGTGCTGAGGTAAACCACGCATTACATTTGCATACTTTTTGAAAGCTTTAGTTTTTTTTGCAATGTCAAATTTTTTTATGGATTTTAATTGCTCGTATAAAGATATTCCCAATGATAACATAATTTGATTATTTAGGTGTAAAAAACAAATCATTAAAAAAACCTTATGTAGAGCGACTGAATTTTATATGAACAATGCTTATCTTATCATTTCTAAATTAACTTAATGCTGAATGACAATAAAAAATTTTAAAAGTTGACCTATATAAGGACAAATTCAAACTCAGCCATAACTTTATTACTCTCTTTTACCAAAATATAACTAATTTCAATGTAAATAATTACAGTACATTACCAAAAGTTTCTGTTTCTTTCTAAGTTTTCACAAAAATTTAGAAATAATAAAAAAAAAAAACTTTGTGGTATTTAATTTTTTACTTTTTTGCTTTACTGGTTGTTATGGAATAATAAACTATAAAAATTTCAACAATTTGCACATTTTAGTGTACTTTCTAACTGGAAGAAAAAATAAATAAATTTGAATTTGTTGAAAAAAGTTTTATTTTCCACTAGTTTTTAGAAATTCAAATTAAAATAAAAAATAAAACTTTTATTTACTTCAATGCCACTTTACTATTTTGTACACTAAATATTGCATGAATGTATTGTGTAGATTGCTAAATATTAGTTGTATTTGTTATGAATAATATCCAACAGAACAGAAGCAAACGCTTTATGTTGAAATCTATTTCAACTGAACATTTTGTAGAACTCAAGTCTAGTCATAGTTATACAAATGCATTGGTATATAATTGCAACAATGGAAATTGCATGTTAAACTTAAATTAGCTAAAAATTTGCCAAACATTATTTTCTACGAATTATTTTAAAATACATTCATAATAAATGAACAAAAGCACCCAAATTATAAAAAACCAAACCGACATAAACTATTCTAACACAATAAACCGAAAGAAAAAACAAAAACAAACGAAACAAAAATATTGCAATAAATTATTGCAAGAGCCAGCATGGTAATGTTTGGCAAATAACAGCAAATAAATTAAATGAAATAGAAAAACAAAAACATCCAATATTAATTACTCTTAAACATTTTTTTTATTATGACTAAAAATGATGCATGAAATTTAAATTTTAAAGAAAATCCTCAGGCAAATATGTATTTGTACTACAATTAGTTCCAGAACACCTGCATACAGCAGGCTCAGTATTGTTTAGCATTGACATAAAGAAATTTGTTTGCAAATGTTCTAGACTAGTTCTAGAAGAATTTTACGAAGCAACAAAAAATTCTTAAGAACAATTCATCAGCCAGTGATATTTGTTTGATATTTTCTATTTAGCATGGACGCCATATAAAGTCCACTTCTGAAAAAGTCATTAACAAAGTCCACTTCCGAGTATAATAGCAACTCTTGTTACTAACGTGATTGAGATGATATTGATGCAAAATTTCCCTAAAATACTGACTGAATAGAAAACACAGAATAAGAATATTCTAGTCCTATAATCAGTGTAGTTTCTGTATTTCATATTATATCTAGGTGAAGGATAATTAAGATTCGGAACAGCCGAATGTTGCAGTCAAATTTTTTTTTTTTGCTTAGAAATGTAGAAATTTGTGACACCAAAGCGTCATATGCGGACAATTTTGCTTTACAGCCATACCTAAATACCGACGGAAAGCGAAACGTATTTTTACGCTGAGAATTAGCGCTGGTACTCCATCCCTAAACAAAAAAAAACAGGGTTATCAAATAAATAAATAAAACGGCCCTGTTTATTGTAACTCCTGGACAATTTTGTTTTATTTCTTTTTCTTTTTTTTTTTTTTTTGTTTTGTTTTCTTTTGCAACTAACTTCACTGTGAAACGCCTTGTCAAAATCGGATTTTTCAATAGCAAGGCGTTGCTGCCGCGTTGTTTCGGTATGCTCCATACAAAATGTATGAGCATGAGAAATTTTGACATTTAAAAAACGCTTTCCGTCGGTATTTAGGTATGGCTGTAACTTCTTTAATTTGCAAAAGTAAGAAAGTAAAGTCGATCATTTTTAAAATTGTTTTTTAAACAGGGCGCTATATGGAAGCTATAACCCAGTCAAAAAAAAAATCGTGTTTTTTGAAGCACTTAAGAGAAAAAGCGCATAATCGATCGCTTCAATAAAAGCGCTCTTTTGAAGCAGTAAATGCTTACGAATAAAATATACAAAAAAGATGCTCTTTTAGTGCTGACAACGAAGACGGTTTTAAAGCAAAAAAACAAAAATGAAATTATAGCCTACGCATGACAACGAAAGTCAATTATATAACAAATATCGCGCTTCTCAGTTACTATGAATTTTTTAGATATAATTTGTTTATTGATTGTTGTGCGCGAAGTGACGTAAAAAATAATTTAAAAATAAATTACAAAAATAATTGGAAACAGACGTTTAAACAAATTAACACAAAAAAAAACACTTTAGGAAAGTGCTTTATTTGCATGTTTGATTAGGTTATTGTCAGCAGAAAGTAGTCCTCCAAACCGGGAACACGTCATACAAAAATCATGCATCGCATCAGCAGGTTTAAAGCGATGTGAGGTATGAATTCATTCGTGAAACCTGAGAGCTATTAAGGACCGATCGATCATCCATGAATTTAGTGGTGTGATTTCTGTCCATATACGGGTAGATATTTTTTGTGTTAAATTTTATCTTGATATCGACATTTTAAAAAGATTTGTACGTGTTAAAATGATTTTCGACGATGATCTATATGAAAGCTTTGGCTAATTATGTACCGACCAATATAAAATTAGGTGAAACTAATTTTTTTTATACCAATTTTTTTTAAGAGATTTTCGAAAGTGGTCCTTATGGCTAATAACGGACCGATCACCATAAAATTGGGTCTAATGATTTGTGTGTATGTGAAACATAGTTTTGTAGAATAAAGTTTTCAAGAGAGTTGTGCTCATTAATATGATTTTCGGCAGTGGGCCTTATATGGCAGCTCTGGTCAATTATGTGCCGATCTGCCGAAAATCTATAAATGTCATTAGGCTTTTATATACAACTTATTTGTGGTGAAATTTGTTTTATGTATGCATAAATCTTACATTTATGACCGATAAACTCTTATTTCGACAGGACCGATTTCAGCTCCAACAATCTTTTGGCCAAAAAAATATCATTTAGCAAATTTTATTGAAATATCTTACAAATTGCGACATGTACTCTGCGCACAAGCTTTATATGGACTGCCAAAGAGTCGAGCGAACATCTTTAAATCGAGTCAGGAAGTGATGCTGAGTTGATCGGAATACTTTAAAGACTAATTCTTCTTAAGCCTTACAAACAGCAACACAAATGCAATATACCCTCTCCTCTATGATGGTGTTGGGTATTAAAACTGTAAATAATCATAAGCACACCAGAGCTTATAAAGAATGGGTTCCATTGTTTTAAATGTGCTAGAGGTACTTTGTGATGTTCAGAATTCGTGTTTTTGACATGGAATTCAAATATCACCCAGGTCAAGCAAAAAAGTACGTAGCGCATTAAAATATAATTGCATAGCATATTAAAATTTATTGCTAAATATTTAAGTGCTAAGAAAAATGGGTTCAAATATTATCTTTAAAATTTTGATTTTAAAACTTAGTTCCTAAAATATCAAATTCTAATATAAAACTTAGTAACCTTTAAAGTCAATGAACGTGAAATTATAAAAGTTCAATTAATTTATGCTTATTTTTTATGCATAAAACTGAATAATACCCAAAGCGCAGAAGCATAAACAAAATACTGCATAAACTATAAGTATTACCCACATAAACCAACTCATATACCATTTAACAGCAATATTATTTAAAGTATTTCAAAAAAAGAAACAGACGAACGAAAGCAATAGAAAAATATATAAATAATTCCAATGAACTTCAATTTGGCCAACAATAAAAATGTAAATATATGAAATAAATAGTATCTATTGTAGTCAGAGTGTGAGTTGTTTGTATACCATTTAAAAGCAGTTAAACTATAAAATAGTATTAAATAAAATAAACCAACCAAAACTGTAAAAGATGTAAAAAACAACCCATAATAAATAAACAAAGTTGTCTCGGAACAGAACAACAGTAACCCAACAGCCAACCAATAAGCCAAACAAGAAAAAACCATTCTGCTAAAATTTAACGAGCCAAATAAAATTAATAGAGTATTCGTTATGCATTTTTATCATCAAGGGGAGTGGTAAAGAAAAGAGGTATTTTGTATAATAGCTGTAATTTAGATATTTGAATAATTTTCGTTTTTAAACACTGGAATTTGAAAAGTGTTAAAAAATTTACTATTATTATTAACTGGTCCATTAAAAGGAATTATATTTCCATATGTAAGCTTTTTAGCAATGCCAATGAAAATTATAAAGATCGAACATATTCAAAACATTATAAACTAAAGGGTCCGCCAAATAATTTTTTTTTTGAAAATGCTATAAAAAAACTGAATATTTTCTCAAATATCTTTTTTTATTTGAAAGTACATTCCTTCCGGTTAATAATGGAAACTAATTTCATTCAAATGGCTGCCTCGGCTGGCCATGCAGTAGCCTACATCATTCGTCTAATTTTCAAGCATATTATCGATTGTGTGCAGCTATATTTCACCAATGGCTTCACGGATATTGTCCTTTAAAGCGTCAATTGTCTCTGGCTTGTCGGCGTAACATGGCACCCCACAAATAATAGTCCAACGGTGTCAAATCGCAGCTCCGAGTTGGCCAAACAACATCAGCTCTGCGGCTGATAATGCGATCTTCAAAAACAGGGCGCAAAACATCGAGTGTAGCTTCGGCTGTGTGGCACATAGCGCCGTCCTGTTGAAACCAAATGTTGCCAATATTCTCGTCTTCAATTTTTGTGAACAAAAATTCGTTCAACATGGCCCGATAACGATCGCCATTGACTGCAACGGCCACTCCTTGCTCATTTCCGAAGAAAAATTGCCCAATTATGCCTCTGGACCAAAATCCGCACCAAACAATGACTCGTTTTGGATGCATCGGCTTTTCAATGTATGCGTGCGGGTTTTCTGTGCCCCAAATGCGACAATTTTGCTTGTTTACATACCCGCTAAGTTCAAAATGAGCTTCATCTGAAAAGATGATTTTTTTTTGGCAAAACCGGCATCTTCTGTAAGTCGCTCGCAGGCCCACTTAGCGAAGCGAAAACGCATTGGATGGTCAGTTGGCTTCAACTCCTGAACTAATTGGACTTTGTATGGCGTCATACCAAGGTCTTTATGCAAAATTCGTCTCAATGATGTCTCCGAAATGTTCAATTGTTGAGAACGACGGTGAATTGATGTTGGTGGCGCTTCACGCACACTTTCTGTCACATCAGCAATATTATCGGGGGTACGCACTGTTTTTGGCTTTTCACGCTTTAGTTTATCGATGAGGATGCCAGTTTGTTTCACTTTTTTCACAAGATAACGAACATATGCAGCTGGCGGTGCTTCTCTTCCTCCAAAATCCGTACGCAATTTTCGCACACATTCTGCAACATTACCATGATTTTCAAAGTAATGTCGCAATATTTCCCAGCGTTGTTCAAGCGTATACACAACAATATTCGTTCAGCGGAAAGATAAAACTAATTATCTGAGCTAAATGTTACCATTCACGAAATAAGCACTAGTTGAAAAAAAACGTTAGATGGCGGACCCGTTAAAGTTAAGTGTCATACAAATTGCACTAGTTTCAACATTGATGATCATTCTCAGTCACGCAATCTTCTTGCACAAGCACTGGTTTACCACCATTATGTTTTGAGTGACACTTCTTTTGTGTTTTGTATAAAAATATTTATCTGGTTGACCCCAAGTTCTTTAATCTACTCGGGAACCAAATAGAAAATCGATGGAATACTTTGAAAACATGCTGCATATTTACTAAAATTCATGAAAAGTAAAAAGACTGAACTTAACTTAATTTGATATAACAAAAATTTGCGTTTTTTGTTTTAAATCCGCTGGTGGATTGCATATTTTTTTCTATTTTATAAAAAATGTTATTGTCAAGAACCACAGTATCACTCCACTAGAACTTTCCTCTAACAATAACACAAACTTTTTCAATTTGTCTAATCTGGCGACAATTAGGGGAGTTTATATATTTTTCTATTACTCCGACCTGATTTGTTCAATAGCAATACCTTACAGCTTTTAAATAATATCTCTTCTGCAGGCATTATTTTATATTGAAGAGATAAACAAGTTAGACGGCAATATTCGACGTAATAAACTCAATAAGAAATACAATAAACGGACTAGAATATCTTATTCTTTATATTCAGTATTAGTGCAAATTTTATTATTATTTTATATGCGAGTATAGTGTTTGAAAGACAATTTTACGGCCAACATAATTTTTTATCTAATTTTGACCATTGACCAATTGCCGATTATTACCAAAATTTACACAATTTGTATGATTTTCATAATACACTTGAGTGTAATTTAACAATTAATAAAATTAAAATTAATTTAATTAAAATTAATTAAAATTAATAGAAGTGAACCAGTTATGGACTGATCGCTTCTAAATCCAGTATCTAATAATGTGGTTTCTACGTATTTAAGGCTTATTTTGGTTGAATTTCATCTTAATAATGTTTAGTATGATCGAAAGTGGACTTAATTCGGGAGCTATTGCCAATTATTGACTGGCAGCTACAAAATCCAGTAGCATAATTGCCACTTAAGCGATATTAGATGATTTGTGGATTAAAATTACTGATCTATATAAAAGTTTGTTCGTAAATGGTTCTTATATGGCAGCTATGACAAATTATGGGCCAACCATCATAAATTTTGGAAAAGTGATTTTTATGCATATGAGGATATTTCACGTCGAATTTCAGCATAATAACGGAATATTTATGTTATATATTAGTATTAACGTGGATTTCGGAAGAGGACCTTATGTGGGGGATATTGTCAAATATGGACTGATATTCTTAAAATCCAGCAGTTTGATTTTGGCATGTATTTAAATGATCCGTGTTAATTTTTGCATCGGTGCCGTTATTTATAAGATATTGATGAGTATTAAACTAATTTTCGGAAGAGGGTTTTATATGGGCGATACAGTTAAAAATGGACCGAAATTTACAAAATTTTGTGGGATTATTTTTGTGTATAAGTAAATGATCTATGCAAAATTTTGAGTCGGTACCCATATTTATACGATATACTATGAGCCTCAAAAGTGAGTAAACACAACAAAGTATTTGATTTTTTTAAGATAATGAAAATCCTAAAATCTATCCATCGATTGAATTTTAAAAGTTTCGTTTTGTTGGATATTTGGTTGAATAATAGATTCGGTTATAAAAAAAAAAAAAATTTAAGTTGAACTATAATGCTTTTCATAATCTTAAAAAAATCAAAAAATTCACTGGTGCTTACATACTTTTGAAGCTGTGTGTATATAAAAATAAATGACATTTTTTTTGAATGTGGTCCCTATATGGGAGATATGACCAATTATGAACCAATCACCATAAAATTTAGTACAACAATTTATTTACGTATAAGGATTATTTATGTCAAATGTATTTCTTTTATGATTATTTATACCAGTTTTATACGTATTTATGTGAATTTTGGAATTGGTCTTTATATGGAGTCTATGGTCACACATGGACCGCACTAAAAATAATTTCGTTTTGCATGAAACTTATTCTAACTGAATTTTGTATTGATATTACAATTTTATTGGAATTTATGTATAATTGAGCAATATTTCAGGAAGATTTTTGTATGGGGGCTATTAGAAATCATGGACCTCTTCTTACTATTTTCCAATATTTTTAAAAAAAATTTAAAGAAAAATGTTTAAAAATTGAATTTTTTATGGAGGTTGTCTTACATTTTCATCCATAACTCTTGTTCTGCTATGCCGATTTTCTGCTAAGTGGTTGTTTGGAAACTCTGTTGATTTCGGTTGTGTGCATTGGACGTTATAGTGTTTTACACCGACAGACAGACAGACAGAATTTGTAAGGACCAATAATATATATACTTTGTTGGGTCTGAGATGAGTACATACTTCTCAATTGAGCGAGCTCTTACAAATTTAATTGAAAATTGTTTACCAAACCATTGCCTTTTAACAAAATTTTTCCACTTTTGTATATTTTCAGTTTGTGTCCGTATTCTCTACCCTCGCTACAACATAACATGTTGCTAACTGTTAGTGTTAAAGGTTTTGTTTTTTTAACACAGCGAGATTCTTAAAATTTTATAAGAACCCAGAATATACATACTTTTTTTCTAGCTTTTTTAAATAAGTAAGTACACACATAAAAGTAAAAGTAAACCAGTTTTTTTTTAAAAATGCCAGAATATGTGGCCAGATTTAATGTGAACAGTGCTTTATTTAGTATATGTTATCTTTTGTTAAATGTTTTCCATATATTTCCAATATCCTAAAGTAACATCCCACATGTTAAACGAAAAAATTACATTAAATTGAATATTTCTTCTATAAAGGATTTTGCATATCAATACCAATACGAGTATTATAATAAATATGTACTTACCGAAACTTTTACATTTATACAGATGGTTAGTTTCTTTACGGTTTAGTTGGAAAAATGAGTAAAAGAAATGACTGCATATATGACACGAATGAATGTATTGCCAGCTGAATGACTGAATGGCTTGTATATATGCATTGAAGTCTAGTATATATTAGTAATACGTATTGCCTGCAAACAGTGGTATGCAACTTAAGCCAGAAATTCAATCGTCAAGCGTCTGCACTTCACTTAAGAAATTGTTGCACTGTGTATTTCTAAAAAAAAAAGAAAAATAAACAAACAGAACATCAAAGAAAATCCTCTCAAAAATACATCAAATAAATAAATGTATATATTTTGCTTTTTCAATAAGACATCATTCACCATGTTCTTTCAGGTACACTATGCAGTTGAGATAAAGCTAAAAATAGATTTTATGGTTTTATGATTAAGCAGTAAAAGACTTAACAAACTATAAAAGCTTTTCTAAAAGTCCCTCAAAAGAAAAACAGGGATCTTTATAAGAGTACATTAGTTCATTGTTTAATTCATTGCTATGATTAACATAGTATAATTTTTGGGTAGAAATGCTTCAATCGTTTTTATACCCACCATCAAGAAGATGGGAAGTATTTCAAATTTGTCATTGCGTTTGTAACACACTGAAATATTGCTCGTAGAACCTAAAACTTTATATATTCCAAGACGATCTGGTCATGTGCGTCGGTTCGTCTGTTGAAAGCACTTTTTTCGGTCCAGTCCAAAATCAGAGTTATGGATCCCAGTTTTAGACTGCCACGATATTTTTGCGAGATTATTTATTTTAATGATATTGTGTACACTTTTATAGAAGGAAATGGTAACGCAAATGATATCTCATGGCCACCATACAAATGTCTTTCCGGAATTTGATTTTATGGTACAAAAATGTCTACAGAAATGCCGCATCCATACAAAATTCTGCAAACATAAGTTTTATACAAACTGAAAACTCAAAACAATATATTTTTTGCATTTTTCCATATTTTGCGGATTAGTATTTTATAAAAACCACTATCAAGTTGAAATTCAACAAACATAAGGCAAATACACAGCTAAATTGTCGGACGTAGCCCACATATAAAGTCCTCTTCCGAAAATTACCTAAATGCGCTTAAATATCTCCTAAAAATCAATTTTATGACGATCAGTTCATATTTGAACGTAGCCTCCAAATAAAGTCCAATTCAGAAAATTAGCTTAATGCGCATAAATCTGTAGGTAGCATCAGCAGCAAGTTTAAATTCGACACAAATAATACAATCATATATAAAAACCGTCACTCTTAATTTTATAACGATCGGCCCATATTTCACCGTAGTAACCATATAAAGCTCACTTCGAAAAATTACTTAAATGTGCATAAACCTCTTATAAAAATCACTCTCAAGTTGAAATTAAACACAACTAATTCGCATTTACTCGTACATATTGAAGAAGCTTGGGGATTATGAGTTTAGAGACAAATGCACCGTATTGCGTTAGTGATTAATGTAAGTCCACCAATATTTCTTAATATATAAAATGTCTCATAAATATTCTAACTATGAGAAATTATTAGGGGATATTTGTTAAGAAATGTACAAAAGTAGAATATAATAGAAATAATTAATTATGTAGATTATTGGGATTGTGTAAAGAGTGTGTGTGTGTCAATAATTGTGTGAGCTCACCTTTGAGTGTGTATATGTTACGTGTGTGGGGTTTGTGTAAATAAATATAATAAATTTATAATTTTAACTAAATTATTTATTTAAAGAAATTTGGTTTAATGTTTTAGATTTTAATATTTATTTGAGAATATATTTAGATTAGATATTTATAATATTTATTTCATTATATCTAGTTCAATTTTGTAAATTTTTATTCTAGTTAAAGCTTGTTTTCAGGCTAACGTTTGAGAGGAAAGTGATTTTAACAATTACAGTTTCTTCAAATTCTAGCTTTATTTAAACTTACATACTTAGGTATATATACATACATATGTAGGTAGTAATAATGAAAATTTTCAATTTAATATCAATTCACAATAGTTATGATTATTCATTACAAATACGGATAAAGAATTCTAATAGTAAATTTATAATTCAAAATTTTACTTTAATAGTAAAGCTTTTTAAATATTAATTGAAAGTTTTGAGTACAAAATCCTGGTATTTTGTACATAACTATATAAATCGTCCAACAAAATTTCATGATGATCGATCCGTAATAAAACAATGCCAATTATGAGAACTTCTCACGAAAACTTATAAACCTACATTAACATCCATATCAAACCGAAATTTTTCACAAACCTGTAATAAGTATGTAAAAGTTATACTATTGAGTTTTGTAAAAGTTGGCCCAAAATTGACCATTGCTGCAATACAAGCTCCACTATATAATACACAATAATACAGAGGTGATAATTTTGACGTTTCAAAAAGCCAAAATCAGTTTTCAGTTTAAGTAAATTGCTTTTTATTACACGCTGCAAAATTATAAACAAAGTGTAAATGCTTGACAACTGGCATATGCATAGAATTCTTACAAATTATCGATTTGTTAAATTGAGATAAAATGCAACTAAAATAAACCTAAAATAAATAGAAATTACGCTACAATATTTTATGAAGTTCGCTCCATTATAGGTAGTGGTGGTGGGTATATAAAATTTGGCACAATATAAATTTTTTACTTTTTCATTTAAACAAATATTAAAAAGTATAGGCGACCGGTTTTTATTTGAACAATGCCTTAGAGTGATTCCTATTTAGAACTTTTGAAATTTTTCTTCTTTATCTAAAAATGAAATGCTGAACAATAAAAGAAACCCGGGTAACGTTAGAGGTTTCACATTTCATTTAAAGTTTCGAATTTTCGGTCAATATGAAATAATTTCATACAATTAAGAAAAAACCTCTACGAGGTCTGATCAAAAAATAACCGTTATTCTTTATATTTTTTAAAAAATTATTTATTTATTCATCAACAACTATCTTGTCCCCTTCAAAGTAATCCCCCTCAGATATAAAACACTTATGCCAACATTTTTTCCGATCCTCCAAACACTTCTGAAACGCGCTTTTTGGTATCGCCAACAGCTCCTGTTTCTATTTTTTTATCTCCTCAATCGTAGCAAAACGCTTTCCTTTCATCGGTGTCTTCAGTTTTAAGAAGAGGAAAAAGTCAGTGGGGCCAAGGCCGAAATATACGGTGGTTGAGGCATGATAATGGTTTTGTTTTTGGCCAAAAACTCATGCACAAGCATCGATGTGTGAGCTGGTGCGTTATCATGGTGCAAAATCTATGATTTGTTTTTCCATAATTCTGTGCGTTTCTGACGAATTGCTTCGCGCAAACTGCGCATAACTTCAAGTTAGTATTCCTTATTGACCGTACAATCTTGTGGCAAGAATTCATGATGCACCACGCCATTGCAGTCGAAGAAAACAGTGAACAAAACCTTCATATTTGACCGAACCTGACGTGCTTTTTTCGGTCTTGGCTCTTCTGGACGTTTCCATTGGGATGATTGGGCTTTGGTTTCAATGTCATTGCCATACACCCATGATTCGTTACCAGTTATAACTTTTTTGAGGAAATCTGTATCGTCCTTGACGATGTTCAACAGCTCTTTAGCGATTTCCATGCCAGGTTTAGCAATTTCAAAACAATCTTCGCTATCGCACGTTTGACGCCTAAAACATCCGTAAAAATTGCTTGACATGAGCCGAAAGATATGCCAACATCATCAGCAACTTATCTGATAGTGATTCGACGATTATCCAGAATCATTTTCTTCACTGCTTCAATGTTTTAATTGACTTAAACCAGTTATACCACAATTAAACTTGTGTTCTGCTCATAGTAGACTCGCCAAACGCCACAGTTGTGCATTAATTTAATTGTCAAAAACAAACTGACAATCCAAAATGGCTGATATAACCAACATAACAGAAAACAAATGCGAAAATCTAACATACGTAACTAACAAAATTTGAAAAAAACGGTTATTTTTATACCCTACACCAAATTAATTTATTGATTTTCTTCCTTTTATTTGCAATACTTATTTATGTTGTTGTTAATATTAAGTTTACTTTTAGGTATTGTTAGTTACTGGCACTTTGATGTATTGTTTATGTCGGTTCTTAATTTACACACTGAATTTGTATAACGACACATATTTGTGGATATGGTGATTTTAACAGTGTTTTACTTACAAAAACAATGGACATTTACAACACAATATTGTACAGAATAATTCGTTTTCAGACATTCGAGTGTATATTAGACCGGCTCAGGAAAACTTTGAAATACAAAATGTTTTTATAATATGCTTCAATGGAACAATTAAGAATTTATCATATGTTTATCATCTGTTTCTCCACAAATGGCTCAGAAATTTTAAAAGATATTTGGAAATGTTTAAAGTTTACCTTACCTTTGCCCTATAGTTTATCTACGTAAGGATTTTTTCTTGACATGACTAAAATGCTTTATTTATTTGTTGCCAATGAGCAGGTGTAATGTATCTGAATGTCATTAGCACTTTAATCTTAGTTTCAGTTATTAAATGCAACATTTCAACTCTTCAGGACAAATGTAAACTACTCAGGTATCTTAAAATAATGTACATTTTAATAATTTGTTAACAATTTGAAGTAAGCTGCTCATGATGAGTAAGTTTCATAATCTGGATTAAATTTTATATTTTTCTGATCAATAATCTTCTGAAACCTATTATCCTAATAATTTATACCATTTTCATTCTACTTTTCAAAACCAACCTTTGTATATACCATACCACCAAAGAGGAGGTTTAATTTAATTTGTTTTAATAGTTTACTGCAACGTCTACAAATGTTGTACTAAGTCACACTCAGTGTAAGGTATTGTATTGTCGGAAAATCACGACTATAATTTCTTACTTGTTATATTTGAATTAAATTTATTTGTTATGCAACAAATTAATTCAAATGTTAACTATTAATTAAAAAGAAAACTTTAATATTTGTACAGTGTCAATATATGTATGTATGTACATATATACAAATACAGAGCAGTAAAATCATATTAATTTGAACTAAAAACATATTGTTGCTTAACATTCAACATTAATTGTAAATAAAGTGTAAATAAATATAATAAATTTATAATTTTAACTAAATTATTTATTTAAAGAAATTTGGTTTAATGTTTTAGATTTTAATATTTATTTGAGAATATATTTAGATTAGATATTTATAATATTTATTTCATTATATTTAGTTCAATTTTGTAAATTTTTATTCTAGTTAAAGCTTGTTTTCAGGCTAACGTTTGAGAGGAAAGTGATTTTAACAATTACAGTTTCTTTAAATTCTAGCTTTATTTAAACTTACATACTTAGGTATATATACATACATACATACATACATATGTAGGTAGTAATAATGAAAATTTCCAATTTAATATCAATTCACTATACTTATGATTATTCATTACAAATACGGATAAAGAACTCTAATAGTAAATTTATAATTCAAAATTTTACTTTAATAGTAAAGATTTTTAATATAAATTGAAAGTTTTGAGTACAAAATCCTGGTATTTTGTACATAACTATATAAATCGTCCAACAAAATTTCATGATGATCGATCCGTAATAAAACATGCCAATTATGAGAACTTCTCACGAAAACTTATAAACCTACATTAACATGCAGATCAAACCGAAATTTTTTACAAACCAGTAATAAGTATGTAAAAGTTATACTATTGAGTTTTGTAAAAGTTGGCCCAAAATTGACCATTGCTCCAATACAAGCTCCACTTACGAGAATAACCACAATAATACAGAGGTGATAATTTTGACGTTTCAAAAAGCCAAAATCAGTTTTAAGTTTAAGTAAATCGCTTTTTATTACACGCTGCAAAATTATAAACAAAGTGTAAATGCTTGACAACTGGCATATGCATAGAATTCTTACAAATTATCGATTTGTTATATTGAGATGAAATGCAACTAAAATAAACCTAAAATAAATAGAAATTACGCTACAATATTTTATGAAGTTCGCTCCATTATAGGTAGTGGTGGTCGGTATATAAAATTTGGCACAATATAAATTTTTTACTTTTTCATTTAAACAAATATTAAAAAGTATAGGCGACCGGTTTTTATTTGAACAATGCCTTAGAGTGATTCCTATTTGGAACTTTTGAAATTTTTCTTCTTTATCTAAAAATGAAATGCTGAACATTAAAAGAAACCCGGGTAACGTTAGAGGTTTCACATTTCATTTAAAGTTTCGAATTTTCGGTCAATATGAAATAATTTCATACAATTAAGAAAAAACCTCTACGAGGTCTGATCAAAAAATAACCGTTATTCTTTATATTTTTTAAAAAATTATTTATTTATTCATCAACAACTATCTTGTCCCCTTCAAAGTAATCCCCCTCAGATATAAAACACTTATGCCAGCATTTTTTCCGATCCTCGAAACACTTCTCAAACGCGCTTTTTGGTATCGCCAACAGCTCCTGTTTCTATTTTTTTTATCTCCTCAATCGTAGCAAAACGCTTTCCTTTCATCGGTGTCTTCAGTTTTAAGAAGAGGAAAAAGTCAGTGGGGCCAAGGCCGAAATATACGGTGGTTGAGGCATGATAATGGTTTTGTTTTTGGCCAAAAACTCATGCACAAGCATCGATGTGTGAGCTGGTGCGTTATCATGGTGCAAAATCTATGATTTGTTTTTCCATAATTCTGTGCGTTTCTGACGAATTGCTTCGCGCAAACTGCGCATAACTTCAAGTTAGTATTCCTTATTGACCGTACAATCTTGTGGCAAGAATTCATGATGCACCACGCCATTGCAGTCGAAGAAAACAGTGAACAAAACCTTCATATTTGACCGAACCTGACGTGCTTTTTTCGGTCTTGGCTCTTCTGGACGTTTCCATTGGGATGATTGGGCTTTGGTTTCAATGTCATTGCCATACACCCATGATTCGTTACCAGTTATAACTTTTTTGAGGAAATCTGTATCGTCCTTGACGATGTTCAACAGCTCTTTAGCGATTTCCATGCCAGGTTTAGCAATTTCAAAACAATCTTCGCTATCGCACGTTTGACGCCTAAAACATCCGTAAAAATTGCTTGACATGAGCCGAAAGATATGCCAACATCATCAGCAACTTATCTGATAGTGATTCGACGATTATCCAGAATCATTTTCTTCACTGCTTCAATGTTTTAATTGACTTAAACCAGTTATACCACAATTAAACTTGTGTTCTGCTCATAGTAGACTCGCCAAACGCCACAGTTGTGCATTAATTTAATTGTCAAAAACAAACTGACAATCCAAAATGGCTGATATAACCAACATAACAGAAAACAAATGCGAAAATCTAACATACGTAACTAACAAAATTTGAAAAAAACGGTTATTTTTATACCCTACACCAAATTAATTTATTGATTTTCTTCCTTTTATTTGCAATACTTATTTATGTTGTTGTTAATATTAAGTTTACTTTTAGGTATTGTTAGTTACTGGCACTTTGATGTATTGTTTATGTCGGTTCTTAATTTACACACTGAATTTGTATAACGACACATATTTGTGGATATGGTGATTTTAACAGTGTTTTACTTACAAAAACAATGGACATTTACAACACAATATTGTACAGAATAATTCGTTTTCAGACATTCGAGTGTATATTAGACCGGCTCAGGAAAACTTTGAAATACAAAATGTTTTTATAATATGCTTCAATGGAACAATTAAGAATTTATCATATGTTTATCATCTGTTTCTCCACAAATGGCTCAGAAATTTTAAAAGATATTTGGAAATGTTTAAAGTTTACCTTACCTTTGCCCTATAGTTTATCTACGTAAGGATTTTTTCTTGACATGACTAAAATGCTTTATTTATTTGTTGCCAATGAGCAGGTGTAATGTATCTGAATGTCATTAGCACTTTAATCTTAGTTTCAGTTATTAAATGCAACATTTCAACTCTTCAGGACAAATGTAAACTACTCAGGTATCTTAAAATAATGTACATTTTAATAATTTGTTAACAATTTGAAGTAAGCTGCTCATGATGAGTAAGTTTCATAATCTGGATTAAATTTTATATTTTTCTGATCAATAATCTTCTGAAACCTATTATCCTAATAATTTATACCATTTTCATTCTACTTTTCAAAACCAACCTTTGTATATACCATACCACCAAAGAGGAGGTTTAATTTAATTTGTTTTAATAGTTTACTGCAACGTCTACAAATGTTGTACTAAGTCACACTCAGTGTAAGGTATTGTATTGTCGGAAAATCACGACTATAATTTCTTACTTGTTATATTTGAATTAAATTTATTTGTTATGCAACAAATTAATTCAAATGTTAACTATTAATTAAAAAGAAAACTTTAATATTTGTACAGTGTCAATATATGTATGTATGTACATATATACAAATACAGAGCAGTAAAATCATATTAATTTGAACTAAAAACATATTGTTGCTTAACATTCAACATTAATTGGTTGTCATTTATCAAACACAGCAAAAATATCCAACGAAAAGTTTATCAGTTTCTTGAAATGTGTATAACACAACAAGTAATACTAAGAACACAACTGGAACGAACGACGAATTTTTTTGGTAGCGAATATTCGCCCTAAAAATAAAACACATTTTGTGCTAATGACAATACCTACAAAAAACTTCGTCATCTGAATTCATCATATGCGGCAAACTCTGAAATAGAATCTATTCCTATTTCTTGGTCGGTCCATAATTAGTCAAAACTCCCATGTAAGACCCCTCCGTAATTCACTTTAACCTCCAAAAATCTTTTAAAACTATTTTTATCGATTTATTTTATATTTATAACACACATTATATTAAATTCACGAAAGTCATGGCACAAAATTTTTGGATAATCGATCAATAATAGGTTATATCTTCCATATAGAGCTCATTTCCAAAAAACTGTTTTATACATATACTGGGTGTAGGGTATTATATGGTCGCACTTGACCGACTATCTTACTTGTTTTAAATTTTATTATTGTTCTATTTTTATACCCACAACCAAAAAGTTGGGGGGGGTTATATTACGTTTGTCATTCCGCTTGTAACACACATACACATATATGTATTCACAAAAGTGTATACATATATTCTGGGTCCTTATAAGATTTTAAGAGGATCTACATAAGTCCATCCGTCTACTAAAGGCACGATAGAGCTCCGAAAAAAAGACATAGAACAATGAAATTTTTACCAAACATACTTTAAAGAAAATGGGTAAAATTGGTCAAGTAGGATCCGAGTTATGGACCAAAGTTTTAGACAAACTTGATATTTTTCAGATATTTTTTGCGATTTCGTCAAATATAATGCTGATAATGTCATGAAATTTTGCGCACTTTATTTTTATTATGGAAGTCCTGTTGAAAATGTCCATGATCCCCCATATAAATGTCTTCCCGGAATATGTATATAAGGTCCACTTCCAAAATTAATTTTAATACTAATATTTATCTTAAATATGCAATTATTATGTTCAAATTCGACGCACGGTGGGATATCTGAAAAAAAGTGGAAATAAATCTGTAACTTCTAAACGAATAGCTCGATTTTAATAAAATAATGTCAATTGTGGATTGAGTATGATTATATATTAATTATTCTTCATGAGTTTCATATAATAGGTTACCTGTAGTCAACGTTTATATAGGTAAAGGAATATTTGGAAATCTACCTGTTATATTACCTGGACTAAAAAAATAGTATTAGGTATGAAATATGTTTTAGGGATATCCCAGGTATTTCATATTGTACCTGGGATTCATTGTTAAAAAAGAGTTGCAATCGGCCTATGTTTGTACTTATGTATTATATATGTAGGTACCTAACATTGAACTTGTTATGGAAGAAAATAACTTGGTGAAGAAATTTCACTAGAGATGTTAATCATTCGTTCATTACTGTGGCACGTGGACAAAATAAGGTAGACATATTATACATCAATATTTTGGAAATTGTATCTTCTTTTCAAAAATGTTTAAATATATTAAAAATTAAAAACTTCATAGAACACTTTTTGCAAAAAAAAGATAATTTTTTTTTTTTGAAAATTTAAATTTTTAAACTGCTATTGGTTTACTGCTTTTTGGTTTACGAATATTTTTTTTAATAATTTTAACAATTATATAGACATTTTTTTTCGAAATGCAAAAGTGAAAATTCGGATTTAGATTTGGGATTCTCAATACCACAATTCCCAAAAAACTTTTAAAAAATCCCAAAATTGGGATTTTTTGATTTTTGGATCTATTGAAGGCACCAAGCTCGGGGCTATGAAATCCCTTTGCATAATGTTAAAGAATAGATTATGACATACAAAACAGGTCTTAGTTTTTTTGAAAGCAGCTATGCGATTTTAGACTATGTTTTCTAAAGTTGAAATTTTTATAAAAAATAGGTCTACTTCGGAAGGCTCTGGACCACGCAATAATAGAAATTTTGATATTAGTTTGCTTTTGTAATATTTCCTGAAATGTTACCCTTCAGAAAAATATAAACACATTATTTATCTTTTTCTCATTTTCTGTATAATTTAAAATTAATGTAGTTACTTTTTTCGAAAAAAAAAAAATGGCGGAAAAACGACTTTTTTTTTTAAGTTTGAATGCACATAACTTTTGACTCAGTAGATATTTTTTAACATTTCTTTCTTAAGATTATTTATAAAATGTTGTTAATGCAAAAAAAGACACTCAAAGAAAATCGGGAAAGAATTGGATCCGTTATTAGCAAAAGGTAGGCAAAAAAAAAAAAAAAATAAAATGTTTTTTGTAGATCTCGTCTAGTACATTCCATATATATAAAAATCTTTCAAATCGGATCGCAAACAAAAATTTTTCATCATTTTTAATTTTTGGTATACCCGAGGTGCCCCACTTTGGGGCATTGTGGCTCGGTCGCCCTTGGTGTTTCAGCCCAAATTCAAAACTTACACTTATCAACACCTTTTCTATAACCATGTGAAATTTTATTAAAATCGAGCTATTCGTTTAGAAGTTACAGATTTATTTCCACTTCAGATCACCCACTGTGCGACGTGAGATGGCTTCATATACATAAAATTCTCTGTCCCCATATTTAAAAAGATCGGCCCATAATTTGTCAGAGAAGCCATATAAAAAGCATTTCCGAAAAACAAATAAACCCATAAAAATGTCTAATAAATATGGATTATATAGATCAGTAATTTTATTCCATAAATCATACTAATATCGGTTATACGGCAATTAAGCTACTAAATTTTGTAGCAACCAAAATAAGCTTAAAATACATAGAAATCACATTAGTGGGTACTGGATGTAGGAGTTATCATTCATTATTATTGAAAATTTTTGAAATCAAATTTAAACAAAAGAACTCTCAGCTTATAATTTTACCCCTCTTTTTATTATGTTATTTATATTCTCATTTATATTCAAATTCTTAAATTACACTCACTGGTAAGGATTAGTAATTACTTCAACTATAAATGGTCAAAATTAGATAAAATGTCAAAAGGTTTCAAAAAAATTATGTTATTTATAAAACTGTCTTTCAAACAAAGCTAATAAAATTTGCACTAAAGGTGGATTCTTAACAAAAAAATTTTCTGTAGGCAAATTTTTTTACTGAGAGTTTTTTGCAGCACGATTAACCCATTTCGAACGATTTTTCGGGAAAATCAAAGCTGTGATATGTAAACAAAATCTATTAGTTTTACGAGTGCGGTCATTGATTTATTTTTCTTTGGGTTTAAAGTGTCAAAATACAAATATTAAATTATGAACAATTTATTATTTTTTTTTATTCGAACTGTCAATTTTAAATTTTTTGATATTTATTTAGTAAAATAGAAATTAATAAATAAAAATGATAATTACAGCAAATTTCGAACCACCAGGTAACACTGGTTAAAAGATTGATTTTTGTCTGTTGGCCAGCAGGCACCGCACTGGTGCAGAGGGTTAGAACGCAAA
The DNA here is from genome assembly GCA_950370525.1 of Bellardia bayeri. Classification (NCBI taxonomy): domain Eukaryota; kingdom Metazoa; phylum Arthropoda; class Insecta; order Diptera; family Calliphoridae; genus Bellardia; species Bellardia bayeri. Next base: position 42,696,797 of record OX493266.1, on the reverse strand, counting down.
GAATTCTGATGAGAGAAAGTGGTGTTTCTCGAAACATATGTAAATTCAACAACCCAGGTTCGAATCCCAGCCAAGACAATTATCAATAAAAAATTTTACTAAAAAATTTTTCAAGTTGTAAAACAATTCTTAACTTCAGCGAAAATAATTTAATGAAAATTAAATTTAATGAGCTCGCGCCCGACTAAATAAATATCAAAAAATATTAAATTATAAATCACAGATATAAATTCAAAATGAATGAAAAAAGAAAGTTGCTTTTGCTGATGGCCACGGAAATACATAAGCCATTGTTATTTGCGTGAAAAAAATTCAACCTATTGGCAACTCAATTAATTTTTGTCCAGAAAAAAAAATAAAATGAAACCAATTCAAGTTCGGAAAAAAATATTTTCTCTCTCTCAAAAAGAGACGCGTCAAACTTCATATAAAAATAAAATTGTTCGAATAAATTTCTTGTTAATAATGATATATCGATCTTATGACCAATAGTTTGTCTATTTTTTATTATGTTTGGGTAAAGGGTATTTAAGGTTTGGCACAGTCGAATATTGCGCTCTAAATTGTTTTACTTTTAGCTTACAAAATTAAGACAAGTTTTATGTATTTATTGTTATGTAACATATGTATATACATATATTAAACTTTAAAATAAAATTGTAAAATATGCCTCCGTCTTACACACGTTTTGATTTTCACATTCGTAACGCATGAGGTCTAAAAAAACATTTTTTTTAATTAAATGTGAATAATATATATACATCTGCATGTATGAATATATTATAATTTTTAAATAAATTATGTATAAATAAATAAATAAAAGGGGAATCACAACTTTTATTATCATCAACACAAACATAAAGCAGAGATGGTGAAAAGAGTAACGACAGTTTCAATAAAACTTGTAACTTTTGAATTAACGAGATGGAGTTACTTGTTAGTATGTTTCTGGGTTTTATCCCGAATTAACCAAGCATTACTTTGTTTAATAGATATAAATAAATAATAACAGATAACTAGACAGAAAATACAAAATATATATAACTCTGACCAGGCCCATGTGTTACAAAAGTGATGTGTGCAGTAAAATATTCTATATCCTTTCCAGGACTTCTTTATTAAATATTAAATTTTAACATTTAAAATTGAAAAAGTTCTGGCCAGACCCATGTGCAAGACGAAGGGTTAAATTTTACGGTCAAATTGTAATATGTGTATGTATTTAACAATATTCTTGTATATAAATCACTGTAATCAATTAAACTAAGTACATTCGCACATACACTATGGCAATATTAAAGAGCCGAAATAACAATTAAAACCGAAAACTGATATAAAAAATTAAATATACAACCCACAAAAAAAACATCAGCAAAATGAAATTTAAATATTTTCACACATACCAAAATAAATTTTAATATTAAAACATTTTATTTGATATTGTTACAGCGATTTTGTTTACTAAAAATTAACAATAATTAAGTTTTTGTATCATGCAATTAAACAAACAGCAGTATTGCCTTCCAACCATTAAAATGTAGATATAAAAACATTTTTTTTTATCAATATAGAAATACACATTTGATTGAGTAAACTTTTGCCAGCAATATAAACTTTTAGATGAGCTATATTATTAAATGCAGTACAGAATTATGTTGACTGTTTCTTTTATTTTTCTACACCATAAATAACAGCCAATTTTTCAATGTCAAACAAAATTCCTTTCGCTAAATTTATAACAACTTGTTGTTATTGTTTCTAAACCAAACTATAAATCAATGTGGGTGTTAAAACACAATAGCCGCCTTTCTAGCCGCATCAGAGATGGAAATTGAAATATAATATTTAGTACTATTTTTTCGCTTGTGGATTATTTATATAAATATATATATCTGTTCCTTTAAACTCCTACAAGGAGCATAGGGCCCTATTGGGAATTTCGACAGAGGAATCACTTCTTACTATCCCTAAGTGAATAGCAGAGAGATAGCTTTCAACCTCTGTGAAAGATCCCGTTCCCCTGCGGATTATTTAGTATTGTATTTTTGAAATTGCAAATCGTTTATAAAAATATTCTTATACAGATGTGCATGTTTACCACAACGATTTTAACATTTTTAAAATATTTAAAAAAAATTATTTTTTTACTGTAATTATATACATCATTGCGGCAACCATAATATGGCTAAGTTACGATTCACATGATTTTAATAATTACATATAATATTTCTGGTAATCAGTTTTATGATAAAATATTATCAAAGATTGCCACAAATATATATATGGTTATTACAATAGTCTATACGATTATAGTAATCATATGAATGGTAACTTAACGACATTATAGTTACCGCATTTATATATGTAATTACGGTGAATATAACATTATTAAAAAACCTGTAAAAATATTGACATTGTTGTGCTAAACATGTACAACTATATGTTTTCTCTGCATGTAGACAGTAATATCTATCGAAAAACAAAAACAAATTCTGTATAAAATACTGCAGAGCAACTTAGAACCATTTCAAAAAAAGGAATGGTCTCCAGAAAACATAATATATATTATATAAATTTGTACAAGTATTAATATTTTGGAGAAAAGATGTTCCAAAAAAATTGCCTCCTGCACTTTTGTTTTTTTTTTTTGGTGCAATGTTGTTGAGTTTGACAACATATATGGCTACAACCTCAAATTATATTAATTATATTTGCAATTGGAAATTAACATATTTTGAAGTACGGATAATAAGTTGAAATATCATTCATAACAATGTCTATGCAGTAACTGTAACAACAGACATTGCCTTGTTAGAAATGTTTAAATAAATGTAAAATTCTATAATTTCTTTTTTCAAGCAATTAGGTCACTTTTAATATTTATATAAAAATGTTCTATATATTTATATCAAATGTTGAAAAAAGGTCGAATAAAAGAACTAAATATATAAATGTAAAATTATTCAACAAAATTTTGATAAGTCCTAAAGGGTATCTGTTCCCCTAAATGGGCAAATTTTTACTTTACATGCTTTTACATCAAGTATTAAATCTCCAACATTTACCAAATTTACATACATATGTGAAGGTGCCATCAAAATTATCCATCTGTAAAAGTTGTACACATCGTGTGATACAGATGAAACTTTGCATGTGTAAAATACATGTGGAAATACATACATATGTATTTTTTTTTCGATTAGAACACGCTCTTTTTGAACAAAGATTGTTTGAAAAAATATATTGTAAAGAAAACTTAAAGAAAATGGATAATGAACATGGAAAAGTAAGTTATTATTTTGAATTTTAATAAATTAAATTATGTTTATTATATTTATTGCAGTTAGATTGAAGCAATTCTTCAAATTTATACACGTTAAAAAGACAGCTTCTATTTACATTTATAGGTTATGTCATACAGAAAAACATAGCAGGTGTGATACCAAAAATTATGAATCGTATCTAAAATGGAAATTTTGACATACATACGGAATTACATATGGGTAAGAAATATATATCCCGTCTGATAGCACCTTAAGTAGGTTAGGTTAGCAGGCGGCCATACAGAGCAGAGCTCACTTAGGTGGATATGAATGGTCCTTTTGTGTGTTGGTAACACAAATGTACATAAGTAAAGGTAGATTCACCCATTCGTTCTTAACAAATATTTTGTTCGAACAATTTTTTTTTATTTCAAGTAGTTTTTGTTCGACCTTTTTATGTATAATAAATAAAAATTCCTTTATTTCAAGCTCGAGGTCAGTTAAATTTTATTTAAATTTTAAATAACACAAATGTACATAAGTAAAGGTAGATTCACCCATTCGTTCTTAACAAATATTTTGTTCGAACAATTTTTTTTTATTTCAAGTAGTTTTTGTTCGACCTTTTTATGTATAATAAATAAAAATTCCTTTATTTCAAGCTCGAGGTCAGTTAAATTTTATTTAAAGTTAAATTTTTTGTTCAACTTGAACAACAGACGATAAAAAGAAATGTACATTAATTTTACGTGGTCCATATAAATTATTATTTATTTAACAAGCCCAGATGATGATACTCAAAGAGCATCGAAATATCGGCAGATAAAATAAAATAAAATTTAACTGACCTCGAGCTTGAAATAAAGGAATTTTTAATTTTTTTTTATATTAAGTTTGACGTCTCTCTTTTTGAGAGAGAGAATATATTTTTTCCGAACTTGAATTGGTTTCATTTTATTTTTTTTTTCTGGACAAAAATTAATTGAGTTGCCAATAGGTTGAATTTTTTGCATACAAATAACAATGGCTTATGTATTTCCATGGCCATCAGCAAAAGCAACTTTCTTTTTTCATTCATTTTGAATTTATATCTGTGATTTTGAATACACAATACTTTAAAATAATTTAATATTTGTATTTTGACACTTAAAATCCAAAGCAAAATAAATCAATGACCACACTCGTAAAACTAATAGATTTTGGCAGCTTTGATTTTTCAGAAAAATCACTCGAAATGGGTGAATCGTGCGGCAAAAAACTCTCAGTAAAACATTTTTCTCCAGAAAAGTTAAATGTTAAGAACAAATGGGTGAATCCAACTTTAGTAGACATTTTTTCTACAATATAAGAGAAATAAAAGCCTAATCTTTTGCTTAAAAACAAAAACAATCAGCCATGTCACAGAATTAAATTCCGTTCGGAAGTGGAATTAATTCCATTTTTTGCTTCTATAAGAAAAGCAAAACGAATTTTTTTTCGGAATGAAACCACTTTTAATTTGCGATATGGAATTGTAATTTTAAGCATTTCTAGGTTTCATTCCGCAAAAATTGTTTGTTTTACTTTTTCTATAGTAGCAAGATACGGAATTAATTCCACTTCCGAACGGAATTAAATTTTGTGATAGGGCTGAATATATACCAAATACATGTTCCCAATTTGGATGCGTTGTTATTTTATTTAAAATAATAGCAGAAATATAACTGATGTTTTTATATTCTACGTATAACAACTGAATATTACCTCATTATTTACAATTTTATGTGGAGGAGGAGATCAGATTTGGAGTGCCGCTCACTAGCCGCCCCTTTCAACTTTAATAGCCATATAAATAAAAGCCAACTCCGATACACGTCAGCTCTGACTGATGAACCAAAGTGCATAAAATAATGTTTACATAAAATCCGGGCATACAAATGTTTCAATATTTATGTAATCAAAACGGCAATCAAATTTTCATCACAAAGTGTTACTCATTTATAAATATTTAAAAATGGTTTAAAACAGAAAATTAAATCAATTTCTAATTACAAGATCTTGCCTTTCTTTTCTGCACTACATATTTATTCCAAATCACTAAAATGATTTTTCGTTTACGACGTCCTGTTTTCTTTAATACCAATTCAGCTATGAGTAATAACAGGGAACAAAATCGGCTTAAACTTCTGTTTATAATTTTTACTAACATATTGTTGTAAAGACTTTGTTGCCCGTTTTTAGCAACACCATATTGACTTTCACAATGGTTGTCTTAAAAACACGGATTTTACTTTTTTGAACAAAGTAATTATTTTTGAGTCACTGATTTTTTTAAAACCCACCACCAAAACGATAACACATCGAAATATTGGTCGTAGAAGCAAAAAGATTATATGTATATAGTATATTCTGGGTCCTTCAAAAATTTGGACGACTAGAGCTTCAAAAAATAAAGACTTAGAATAATAAAATTTACCTATATGTTTAGTATTGAAAATAACGTTTCAGTAAGATCAGAGTTATAAGCCAAATTTACAGAAAACCTCGTTTTTATTTTATATATTTTGGTTATTTTCTTCAAATGGAAATGACAGGAAAAGTTACACGATACAAAGCCTCCATACAAAGATCCTCCTAGAATACTGTTTTATGAATCTTAAATGTTTGCAGAAAAGCTGTATTCAGGACTGCCAGATGAATTTCGAAAAAATTGTTTAAATTCCGATAAAAAGAAGAAATTCGTCATATCGAATCGGAAAAATAAATAGCCAATATTTCTAATTGTTGTTTTCAATTTTTACTTAAACGAAAACATAAAAATTCATGTTTATACGTTTTTAGGGCACTGATACTAGAAATATCACGATATTTATTGAACGTGTACCATACAATATTAATTGATCGCAATCCATATCGCAAAATGGTCTGAAATATGAAATCCAGATCACGGATCGTGGATCTCGAGATAAATATTGAACGTGTAGCATTTTCATGATATTAAATCATGATACGTCAGTAAAAAGTAACAAATTAAAGAAATAAAATAATGTAAAATACGCAGTGGAAAAAATTAAACAAAGAAAAGTAAAACAATTGACAAAAGCAAGTAAAATAGCTAAATAGGCTTTCGTTTGGTTTTCTCGCGACATTGATAAACACAAAAATAACATAAATACTGAACATGTAGCATACGTTCGTGATCCATCAATACTTTAAAATGGATCGCGATCCAAATATCACGATATTAATTGAACGTGTAGCAGTGCCCTTATTCTACCTAAAATTAAGCTTTATAAATAAGAAATTACAAAAATCATATTGTTAAACACAACTTGTGTATTATATTCATAATATAATACAGTTCAAATAGATATCTGAATGTATGTAACATATTTTAATAATTCAGTTTTAATTACAATGTCAAAGCCAGAAAAATTATCAATAAAATTTTAATAGATATTTCATGTTGTAAAACAATTCCTTCAGTAAAAATAATTTAATGAACTCGGGCCCAACTAAATAAATATCAAAAATTAACAGTTCGATTAAAAAATATTAAATTGTTCTTAAAGTAGATAGGGCACAAGCTAATGTTTGCAATTGTACTTAAAGTAGTACACATCAAATGTCGATGAAAATGGACAACAAACATAACAAAAAACAAATGTATTCAGGTTTTCAAGACGAAGTCTTGACAGAAAGAATACGAAAGAAAAAACTGAAGAAAAAAGGAGGCAACATGTAATTAAAAAAAAAATTGAAAAATGATAATTCAGCAAATTTCGAACCACCGGTAACACTGGTTAAAAGATTGATGTTTGTCTGTTGGGTAGCAGGTACCCAGAGTGGTGCAGAAGGCTGGAATGTAAAAGAATTCTGATGAGAGAATGTGGTGATTCTCAAAACATGTAAATTCAACCCAGGATCAAAAATTATCAATAAAATGTTAATAGAGATTTCATGTTGTAAAACAATTTCTTCAGTAAAAATAATTTAATGAAAATTAAATTTACTGAACTCGAGCCCGACTAAATAAATATCAAAAATTTAAAATTAACAGTTCGAATAAAAACTAATAAATTGTTCAAAACAATTTAGTTTATTGGGTTTTATAAAACATTTTGAGTAAAGAATTCATTAAATATAATTCTTTTCAAAAAATTCCGTATCTCTGCTGTATTTAAATTTATTTGGCTGAATATTCTTTCGACGTTATGTTAAAATAGGAAAAGTGTCTGAAAAACTTGCTCGTTGAATTTCAGAAATTGTTTCCTCTAAAATTTTTAAATTCACCGAATTCAGCATCAATCAATAAATTAAGTAATATCTAGTAACCTGACTAATAGTAATATTTGGAATTAATATACTTAAACTTAACAATTGTCTGTAATAAAGAAAACATCACTATAATTTAGTTCTGTTCTTGAAATATGTCATGTTCTTCTTAATGTCCATGTTATTAAATGAGTTGTTGTCTCAAAAAAAGAGAGAACATTAATAAAATAACTAATGACTGAAAATTGCAATAATACAGAAAATCGTCACTTTAAAGTTAAATTCCACATTTCTAGTTCTTGGTAGATTTAGCATTTTTTGTATAATTGAACTTCCACAATATTCTATTTGAAGAGATTTAAATACAATTTTCTTTCTATTTTAACTTTCCATTGCGAAATGATTCTGTCTGATTACATTTTTGATAGGATAAAATCAAATCACTGGGAAATCAAACTGTTGCCACTAGGGTTTTAAAAAAAAATCTCCGCTTTTATTGTGATCTATATCTTTATTATAAAGAGCAAATAAATATGAGTTTGGAAATGTGTAAATTTTTCTATATATAAATATCAAATTATATTTCATTACAATATGAACTAGCGTCAAAAATAGTATTTTTCCCATCTCTGAGCAACATCAATAAAATTTAGTTTCTTTTGTTTTCATTATGGCTATGAGAAAAGCCATAAATGAAAATACCAGAAAAATGGGAAATAACAACTACGAGTGTTATTCGAGTATATATTCAGTTGTGCCGACTCTTATTTACCCAATTGCAATGTTTAGTGCAAATTTCACCTAGATTACATTTAAATGTTAACGAGAGAAAAGTAAATATGATATACTCGTGTATAATTTTTCATATATTTTGGTTTAACACTTTTTATCAATACAGTCTATATATTGGTTTTAGACTATTGCCAATTCTTTCAAGTTGACCTCATTGACGCCCTAACGTGTTTCAGTTGTTCAAGTTCACCTTGTTTAGGCACTATTGTGTTTTAATTGTCGATTTTGCAAATATTAATGTATAACATTTTATTTCGATATCGATAGTTATGCAATAGGAATGTAGTTTATGAAAGCTATGGCATATAATAGGCCATAAGGAATTATTGGCATCGAATCCCAACATGGTAACGTTGTTTATAAGAGATTTATGCCTACTTTAGTGATTTTCAAAAGTGGTCCTTATATGAAAACTACGACCAATTATAGGCCGATCGTCATAAAATGTATCTATATCTCTGGTTCTACTGCACTGATATTGCCAATTTTCAACACGAAAAAATACCAATACTTCGATGTTTTACAAACGGAATTACAAACTTAATATATTCCCCATATTTTTGACTTTGGATATAAAAGTGATATCCCTGTAGCTAAAAATTCAATATACCAATATTGCTGTATTTGCTTAGTGTTTTTTTTTTAACACAAACACATAACTATGCATGAGTGTATGGTGTAATAAAAAAAATTATATTTTTGCAAAAAAATTTCAATATATGCAAAGCATACTTCCATATAAATACACATAGTAATATTACTTACATCCCAGCGGGAAAAATACGCTGCAAAGCGGCATTCTAGAAGGCCTTATATTGTAGTCACAAGGACTTCCAGACACATTGTCAAATCGTTTTAGTTTTACATGGCTTGTCATTGTTAGTCAAGGCCTTGTCTACTTACTACTGGTTAAATGACTACTAGAAGATCTACTTGAAAAGGGCAATTGGAAGGCCTACTAACCAATTTCTCATACAAGGTGTAACTAAAGGTCTGTTAACCCATTTTGTACCACTGTTCGAGATGTCGACTAGAAATTTTTGCTGTATTTCACAAAATAAATTTTGAAGTTTGGAATGTAGCGGACAAATAAATAGTCTGAAAATAGACAATTTTTAAACTTATTGGAAATATTATATTCAAATAAAAAATAAAAAAAAACATTTTTTGGTTTAAATCGTCAACAGTCCAAATTAACTATAAAAATACAAATTAGCCAAATCGCCAAGCAGCCTATAGGATACGGCTGGTCGAGATTAGCGCAATAAATGTTTGTTAACAGGCCTAATAGTACGCAAAAATTTTTGCAAAAATATCATTACTAGCCTGTTAAATTTTAAATTTTCGACTTCTGAAAAGGAGTGAAAAGGAGAAAAGCTATATTTTTTCTATTTGTTCTAATTCTTATTGAACGATTCGTTTTCATTCTATTTTGCTTTTAATTTTTTGTAAATGTCGCGAGTTAAACATTTAAGTACCAGTGAAATTTTGCAAATAATTGAGAAATGCAGCAATGACGAAGATAGCAAAATTCAATTAAATAATTTAACTAAGGTAAGGTTTCAATTCCGTCCATGCTGGAGCTACGGATGCATATAATAAACAACTTCTCCTAGGCTCTAGCGTGGTTTTGAGTCTTTTGTCCCTTTGCAAGAGTCCTCCACAACATACTGTGTATTTCGATAATTTTTTCATTGGATACCACTTGCTTTGTCTTCTAAAAAAACAGCTTTTTACAGATATAATCCGTACAAACAGGTTGCCAAACGCAAGCTTATGCATTCGACGAAGAACATAAGATATAGTGGTTCGATGGAGAGGCAATGCAGAAGTAACTTTGGCTATGAATTATGATCAAATGGATCCTATAAGAAATGTAATGCGATACGATAGACAACAAAACAAAAAGGATTGTCGTACCCCAAGCTAACCTTATTGCTAATTACAATAAATATATGGGAGGAGTTGACTTGCGTGATAATGCTGTCGCCAATTATAGGATCGGAATTAGAGGAAAGAACTGTGGGTGGCCACTTTGGGTTACTTGCTTGGCCAGTGCCAGTGTCAATGCATGGAAATTGTATGGTTGCTGGAAAAACCAATAAGAAATGCACGTCTCAAATTGATTTTCAAAATTCGATAACAAAGTACTGTTGCAGTCCGAATTAGTCTCGTCCGATTAAGAAAATAGAAGTGGCGATGAATTTGCAGCTCAATTAATGTCATTGACCAAAACAAGAGCCATGTACATGTGTGTAAATATCAAGGGTTGATATTGCCAGTGCGAAATATGCCTATACTTGTGCTAAGTGCAACGTAAATTTGCTTGTAGCTAATTACTTCAAGGCCTAACACACACTTTTGCAATAATTTAATTTTAATAACGCAATTCACAATCTTGTGCAAATGCAATGATGCAATAACATTTACACAAGATTTGAAATTGCACTATTAATTATTTTAATTAAAAAATTGCTCGATGTTTTCATTTAGCTGTGAGTTTACCCTTCGTATTTATTATATAAATTAATGTAAATTTATTTTCCTAATTATCCGAGCAGTCGACATCTCGACCAACAGTTTTTAGGGTATCAAAAAATTTAAAAAATTCAAGCTGTTTTCTAACTAGCCATGAAAATTTCGTTAAGATATAAAAACATTTTTTTAGCTGGGTATAAAACGGGTTAAATTAATAACTTCATTAAGGAAAGTCAAAGAAGGGTTTTAAATTAATTTGTAAATTAATTAAAATCACATGTATGTATGTATATAAAGTACAGCTTCACGCACACAATACACCACAAACTTTCATAAAATACTAAATTTATAGACGCTCTCTATATACATTTTTACTAAAGTGTATAATATAATATTTGTTGTTGTAGTGACGATATACAGGGGTAATTGCAAAACATTCGTGTTTGCTGTGGAAATCATGATTTGTGGAGCATCTTTTGAAATGCAATTTTGAATGTGTATGAAACAGCTACTCGAACGCCTTCTGAGAGATGGCATAGTGGAATGAGTATCGAATCTTTTAGAATGTGTAAACATTTCTTCTATAAGGCCTACAAATGGAAACACTTGGAATTTTTCCCGCTGATATGTTACCACTTTCTACAATATTTCCCTATAAATGTGTATTTACGATGTGTCTAGAAGAAAGTTTATATGTGTGCAAATGTATGTGTTGTTATGCATGTATATGTATTTGTATTTATGCCTGTGTTTGTTGAATAACGAAACAATTGGTTAGTTTTGGTTTAATGATTTGTAGTTTTTTTTAACGCCTTCTAATATAAAATTCTATATCGTGCGTGCACCAATAAGGGTCCGCCAAATAACATTTTTTTTTTTGAAAATGCTATAAAAAAAAACTACTGAATATTTCCTAAAATATCTTTTTTTATTTGAAAGTACAATCCTTTCGGGTAATAATGGAAAATAATTTCATTTAAATGGCTGCCTCAGCTGGCCATGCAGTAGCCTACATCATTAGTCTAATTTTTAAGCATATTATCGATTGTGTGCAGCTACATTTCACCAATGGCTTAACGAATATTGTCCTTTAAAGCGTCACTTGTCTCTGGCTTGTCGGCGTAACACTTATCTTTGACGGCACCCTACAAATAATAATCCAACGGTGTCAAATCGCAACTCCGCGGTGGCCAAACAACATCAGCTCTGCGGCTGATAATGCGATCTTCAAAAACAGGGCGCAAAACATCGAGTGTAGCATCGGCTGTGTGGCACGTAGTACCGTCCTGTTGAAAACAAATGTTGCCAATATCATCCTCTTCAATTTTTGTGAACAAAAGTTCGTTCAACATGGCCCGATAACGATCGCCATTGACTGTAACGGCCACTCCTTGCTCATCTTCAACAAAAAATGGGCCAATTATGCCTCTGGACCAAAAAACAGTGACTCGTTTTGGGTGCATCGGCTTTTCATGGTATGCGTGCGGGTTTTCTGTGCCCCAAATGTGACAATTTTGTAGGTTTACATACCCGCCAAGATCAAAATGTGCTTCATCTGAAAAGATGATTTTTTTTGGCAAAATCGGCATATTCTATAAGTCGATCGCAGGCCCACTTAGCGAAGCGAAAACGCATTGGATGGTCAGTTGGCTTCAACTCCTGAACTAATTGGACTTTGTATGGCGTCATACCAAGGTCTTTATGCAAAATTCGTCTCAATGATGTCTCCGAAATGTTCAATGTTGAGAACGACTGTAAATTGATGTTGATGGCGCTCACGCACACTTTCTGTCACATCAGCAATATTCTCGGGTGTACGCGCTGTTTTTGGCTTTTCACGCTTTAGTTTATCGATGAGGATGCCAGTTTGTTTAAGTTTTTTCACAAGATAACGAACATATGAAGCTGGCGGTGCTTCTCTTCCTCCAAAATCCGTACGCAATTTTCGCACACATTCTGCAATATTACCATGATTTTCAAAGTAATGTCGCAATATTTCCCAGCGTATACACAACCATGTTCGTTCCGCGGAAGGATAACACCAATTATCTGTCAAATCAAACATGAGCTAAGTGTTACCATTCACGACATCAGCACTAGTTGAAAAAAAAAACGTTAGATGGCGGACTCGTTAAATATCTTTGTAGGTTTGTTTGTTTGTTCCGCAATCACCCCTAATAGAAAAAGGGACAAAATGAGTAAAAACCGGTAAAATTAGTACTTTTATTTCTTAAATAACAAATACCAAACGGCTAAACCGATCTTATGAAAATTTGGTACGTAGATAGAACCGTACTTGGAAGTGCCACTAGGCTTTATATTTTTTCAAGATTTTTATCAGGAACCGATAAAAAGCGGGAAACGGGTAAAATTTTAATATTTTGTTCTTAAGTTATGATTAACTTTTTTACGAAGCAACTGCATTTTTATACCCTCCACCATATAAGTTTGTCATTCTGTGTATAATACTGAAAAGTATTAGTCTGAGACCCAACAAGGTATATATATTTTTGGTAGTTACGAATTTCTAAGTTTCTTGAGCCATGTCCGTCGGTCTGTCTGTTTGTCCTTCTGTCTGTCTCTGTAAAACACTCTCACGTCCAAAGGACCCAATCGAAATCAACAAAGTTTTTAAAAATTCGTTTGAAGTTCTCCTAAAAAGTTTGGTATTGTAAATCAGCAAAATCGGTATAGTAGAACAAAAGTTATGGAACAAAATGTAAGACAACCTGCGTAAAAATTGATATTTTTAAAAATTTTTCTTGCTTTATTTTTAAATATTTTGCAGATAATACCATGAAATTTTTTATACATTGTTTTTATAATAAAAGAAGAATGTGTGAGGGAAATAGCAAGAATAGATCCATGATTTCTCACAGATCCCATACAAAAATCTTCCCGAAATATTGCTCAATTATACCTAATATGCCTATAAAATTTGAATATCATTTCAAAATTCAGTAAATTCATGTAAAAAGAAATCGTAAAAGGAATTGTTTTTAGTTCGGTCTATGTTTTACCATCCCATATAAAGTCCACTTCCAAAATTCACTTAAATACGTATAAAACTGATATAAAAATGGTTGAACGGCTAAAATTTGAGATGTATAATCCTTATAGGTATATATACAGTGGGGAGCAAAAATGTAAAATGTACGATATTCTCGCAAATAAACCTCCATTAGTTACAAATTAAAAGAAAACTGCAAAATGTTCTTAATTAAATTTTTTATTGTCCTTTTTAATAATTATAATACAAAAATAATTAACTTCATTATAATTAATAAAACAAAAACTGACATGTAACCTAAAATCCTCAAAAGTTACACTTTTGCACCCAGCAATATTTTTATGGTAATATATTTTTTTCATTAATATTTGGTCCACAAACCTCTAGCTTTTTCAAGTTCTTTTAGTCGGTTTGGCATGATGTTGCAAAAATTTGCCACCATTTCGTTAGGAATAGACTCCCAAATATCTCTTACGCGGGTCCATAGTTCATTTACGCCATTTTGAGGCTCCGGGTATTTGGATAGTTTAGCCTTAATGTAGCTTCAAAAGCTTTCGATCGGATTCATATGACTGTGGAGGCCACTTTAAAATCGAAAACCATTGACTTTCTAACCAATTCTTTATGACTTTAGCCGCATGCTTCGGGTCATTATCTTTCTGAAACACGACATTTTCAGGAGAAAGACCCGTTTTCTTAATAGCGGCATGTTCTTTGTAAAAGGTATTGTTCTTTCCTCATAATACCCTCTGTCTTAACAAGCGGATCTACGCCATTTTTTGTAATACAACCAAAAACCATTATTGAACCACTGCCGTGTTTTATTGTTTGTGTGACCTGCTTTGAAGTTATTGTATGGGGGTCCTTACTGCAATACCATGAGCGTAAACTAAAATTAATCGTTTTGAGTCAGATGATTTTCTATACAAAGCTGCTTAGGAGAATTATAAAGGGGTTTTTGTAAACTCTGTTGATTGTGGTTGTGTCGTTTAGACGTGATAGTGGTTTACATAGACCGACAGATCGACAGACAGACAGCCGGACATAGCTCAGTCGGACCAAGAATCATTATATTCTGTTGTTAAGCATTTTTCAGTGTTACACACAAAATGACAACACTTATGGAGGTGAAGGGTATAAAAATATAGGATATTTTTGTGAGAAAATTACAGTTGTGCGAACAAAAATAATAAGATTTTCGAATAAAAACATCGAATAGTTCCCACGAGATAAACTATTGTGCAGATAAGAATTGGTTTGCAGAGCAAAATAATAAAGTATTTTCTTTTTCTATGCCATAAGAATTAATGGACCATAGAACGGAAAAAATATTATTGGGGATAAGAGAAATTTTCTAGAGCTTGTAGTTTTATCATGAGAATAATGTATGAAAAATTTCAAAGTTAGATAAATTAGTAAGAATGGCTTCTTAATTTTAAATAATTCGAAGAAGAAAAACTGAAAAACGAATTACTTTGTTAATTCTTACTGTCAAACTACAGATGGCCGTAGGTTAATTTTATGGTCATAAGTTAATTGACTACGCGAAATTGGTTACAGCTCTGCATTAAAAAAAATACAGGCACATTCGAATAGCCCAGATAATTCAAAGGCACCATGTTAAGAAAAAGAAAATAAAGCACGGTGGAAAAAACTTCATGATATAGAGTTTATTTACAAGATTGCACCTCGAACCTGCATATTTTTCTATGATGTGGATGAAGTCACTTTTATATATGGTGACCCAAAACCCACTTCAAAATTCATTAAAGAATGGCTTAGCTAGCAGAAGTTTCTTCTGATGCAGTAGTCAGCAACTAGTCCTTACTTTAGTCTGATTGAGAATTTTTATTCAATTGTGAGGAGGCAGTTGGAACAATACCGCTTAACTCCAGCTCATTTCGAAGAGCTTTGACAGCGGGTTCTACGCTAATGAGGGAGTATTGCAAATGAAAAAATTAAGGAATTGTTGGGGAGTATGTCAAAACGTGTAAACAGTATTTTACAAAATAACTACCTTTGGACGAAATATTAAAAATACTAGCAAATTTTTGAAAAATTTAGTATATGCGAATTGGTTTAGTTTTGTTTGCCATTTTTCTTAAAACTTGATACTCTTAGTTTTAAATTAAAAATTATATTGTAAATTTTCTAATTTTCTTTATTAGTTTTATTTGTATGCAATAACAACTGCACAAATTACTAACATGTACTCATTTGTGCTCCCCACTGTATATGTAAGACTGAGGTATAACAGCTGCCGGTACCAACAGTTTATATTCCAATATAAAATATAAATATACAAAAAATGGTAAAATTTTGTACAAATCAAGTATATAAATCAATAAAAGCATTCAAAAATGTTTATTGCCTTTATTAAACTTCACCATTCTTCAGTGAATTTTTGCGTCAGTTTTGGTCAATGTCATTATTCCGAATTTGCAATGGACTGGTATCGAAAGCCGGCGTAATAGGAAATTATATGAACCTTTCTAATAATCCCCAGCTTCAGCTTATTAACTATATTGGGCTATTAGCAGTGAAAAGCTAAAGAGCAGATTTGTAGCAAGTTTTCAACGTTGTTAGATCAAAATATTGGACAGCAGTTATTATGATTCATCAGAAAAAGATTTTAATAAGAGGAAATAATTTCTTTTGGCTTTTCATAAATATTAATAAAATAAATATAAATTTGTGGTTAAAATATATATGCAATTGCTTTTTTGTTACATACATATATTAAAACATTTATGAGACCGGATTTTATGCGAACAATTTTATGTTAAAAGACTTTATTAAAGAACTGGTAGGAATATAGCTTTTTCTTTAATTAAATATTTCCTCTAATTTTAACTTGCATTAATAATATTTATGGAATGACATTATGCAAATAATAATTAAAGTAGTGTAAATCGTGATACATAATTACATATCCTTAGAATAACACCTGATATATGAAATTCGTGGTAATTATTAAAAATGTCATTATCTTTCTTATCCACCTACGAGTAGTACATCAAAACCACAACCTTTACTGAAAACAGTATTCTGATATTAGTTTTCGTTTTACATATTGTTTTCGCTCTTCGTCATGTCAATGTAAATTACTGCTAATACGAATGGATGTTAATAAAAATTAACATTATGGAAAAAATCTTATTAAAAATTTCTACGAAAAAATAATAACAATAATAACTATACACAACACATCATCAAAATGCACATATATATAATTACATATGTATGTGCATACCTATATTGCTACACAAGCACAAACACTACAACCCATACATGGAAAAGATATTCATATTCATATTCAGTGAGTACATGGAAAAGATATTCATATTCAACAAAGTATTAAACACTATCTACACTTTTATAAAAATGTCAACAAGTGTTGTTGTTTTTGTATATGACTATACTCAACGGTGGTGTAGGTGATTGTGTGTGAGTGTGTAAGTCTGTATTGTATTGTGTTGACACATTGACACTGATTCTAGATGTGCTGCTATGGGCTTTATGCTGCTTTGATTTGCCAACGTAACTAAATTAATTTCGGGCCTTTTACAGTGTTTGTTTTATTGGTTTGGATGTTCTAAATCTCAGCAGATTTAATTCTCTGTATTTTTCTCTTAATGTTGTATTTCAAAACTCTAATTTGTGTAGAAATGTTTCTGCAAAAAGAGAGTAATATGAATAAAAACTGTATTATCGGCTTTTCTGCAAAGAGTATTTCATATATTAAGAGATTATAAAAGTAATAAAGCTAATTTTATTATTAAGTGATTTAATCTGTTATATTGTATCTGACATAAGAGCATAACCTATGACAATATAACCTACCGCAATAAGAATATTATAAACACCAAATTACAAAAGAGAAAAGTTGATGTGACTTAAATTTTATTTAAAAGTGACTTATTTTTTTGTTTAAGTTGTTTAAACTATTAAGGAATATTTACAGCTTTTAAGAAAATAAAAACATTTATCAGTGATTGGCTGTGGGTATTTTCATAAGATTGCAAATATAAACATTAACCCCCTTATTCATAAAACTTGTCAAAGGTTTATAAGCATGTTATAAAGCCGTTCATAGCCTTGGGCCGTATATAGCCCTCTTCCGAAAATCACTTTAATACTCATAAATCTCTTAAAAATAAAAGTACCGATGCAAAACTTTACACGGATGATTTACATACATGCCTAAATAAAACTGCTGGATTTTGAGAATATCGGTCCATATTTTACTACAGCGCCCACATAAGGTCTACTACCGAAATCCACGTTAGTACTAATTTGTATCATTAATATACTGTTCTTATATTAAAATTTGACGTGAAATATCCTCATATGCATGAAAATAACTGTTCCAAAATTTAAGAAGATTGGCCCATAATTTGTCATAGCTGCCATATAAGAACCATTTCCAAAAAACAAATAAACCCACAAAAATGTCTAACAAATATCGATATCGAACCAACATTCTGATCCATCAGAAATTTTAATCCAGAAATCATATTAGTATCGGTTATACGGCAATTAAGCTACAGATAGCTTCGGCATCCAAATCTTCAATAATTCTGTCAGACATGCTTTAGAGAAATTTGCTATTTAAAATCAGCAAAATCCGTCCATAAATAATGGAGATATGAGCAAAAATCCGAGACAACCTCTGAAAAGTTCATCAAAAAAACTTAGTGTATTAATATTGTTCATCAACAGATGGCGTTAATCACACAAAGTGTATTACTATTGTTACTAACAACAGATTGCGCATTTACCATCAAAGAGTTCAAAAATTTAAGTGTATTTTTAAACCGTAATATAAGTGTGTAAAAAGACAATGTGTTCATTTTTAATTGTGTTTGTTATACACAAATAAATAAATATACATATTTTCTTCAAACTACTTGACGCTTTTAATTTGCAATTAAAAGGAAGCCGGGTTAGTTAAAGGAAATAAACCACCGTTTTTTAAAGGTAAAAACGTAACAATATTTAAAAGGTAAAAACGTAACAATATAATATATGTATATATGTATATGTAAGTATATAATATAATTATACATCCACAAAGAAGAAGGGTATATAAGATTCGGCATAGCCGAATATAGCACTCTTACTTGTTTTTATTTTGAAAAGTTATATAATATCGAAGCTTTCAAAATAACTGGTTATGTTAATATTAATTACTTAATTAAAAGAAAACTAAAATACTTTAAAATAATTTCAATCAGTTTACAACCCTTTAACATAAATCCAAATGTTTTTATACCAAATTGAGATATTAAAACATTTTTTAAATTTATTATAGGCCAATAAATTTAAAAAATTAAAGAATAAGAAAACAACACACGATCACTAATTTTGCTAAAAATAAGTTATTCTAATTTCCAGCTCATCACAAAAACAATTTTTTACTTTTAGAATTTTGTTTATTTCCTCAAAATAAATATTACAAAAATAAACATTTTAAAATTTATAAAAATATTATATAGCTAAATTTAACTCACTCTGTATTTCAAGTGTCTTATTATATTTTACATAAAACCAAAGTTTCTAAAAGCTAATCTCCTTCTTTATGATTCCATTTTTATAAATCAGACTTTTAGTTTATAAGTTACAATCTCATTATGATTATTTCTCTAATATGTCTACTATTAAGGCTTCGCCAACTATGGTGAATACGTATTATTATCAATTATGTACAATAAGTATACGCCTAGTTAGGAGCTAATTGAATAAGAATAAAAGTAACCAATTGAATAAAAGTGAAGCATACGTTGGGGGAGTTTAATTTTCTGATAATACTATACCAGAACTAATGAGTAACGTTATAATTTAATTTAACAGTGTCTATCGCGAAACAAATGTTGATAAACAAATAACTTCTAAATTGAAGCACTAAAAATATTAAAATTGGGAACATTAATAAAGTAGCAGTCTTATTCAGAAAAAATTAAAGTATACTTCAAATCTACTTGAAGAAAATTTTGTATGAAAATTTTGTCTAAAAGCACACTTTAAGCCTACTTTATTTTTTTTATGAATACGGCAGTAGGTGTTTAACTTTCACAATATTACATATTTGATGGTGAAAATTAAATGCGGGACGCCCTACGTTAAGACAAGCTAGATCAAATTGTGATTAACACTCGAGGTTTAATATTTTTCCAAATATTAACGGGTTTGAAAGACTCCAAAATATATAAAGATAATGTGTGATTATAGTTATAACATGATTTAAAAATTTTCTCACATATGGGTACTAAGATGGAAAGTACTTGCATGTATTTTTAATTAATAAGATTTTACGAGTAAGATTTTGGTAATATTTTTTAGCAAATATTTTTAGTGTATTTATTTACCAAAAATACATATTTTTCAGAGAAAAGTTAAAATGTTACGAACAACCTTTGGCATTAAATACCTTTTGTAATAAGACTTCTATATTCATTGTCATATCTGTACGTTTACAAATATCAAACAAAAATATTTATACGTTTGCCAATCAAATTAGACATATAACACATATACAATATTAATTTACTTATCATTTATTACAATTGCGATTCTTTATAATTTATATAAGATAGTTTGTAATAACAATGTGGAAATATTAAATCATTAAAACCTGAAAAAAATTAATGCAATTAAAGACAACGCTAAGATTTTTGTTTGCAAATAATCATCTTTTGAAATAAGTAAGAAAATAAATTAGATAATTATATTAATTGGCATCTTTGGTCATCTTAAAGTGTAACATTTAATTATCATACATTATCGGCTTCAAACAACTAAAGTAAATTAACAAAAAATAACAAAACAACTACCGTTATCCTTATCTAAAACAACAAATCTGAAAATTTGAGCAGATTAGCAGGACATAGATCGGATATAAGATGTAGGTATAAGTCATCAACACACAAAACGGCACTTACAGCCCATTGTGCCATGAGAGGACATACACCACATTTTAACAATGTACAAATTTTGCAAAGAGAGGAAATATATAAACGGAGATTTACATTGGAAATGTTACACATCAACAAGGTCGAACAAGAAAAGAGAATGAACTACCGGACCGATATAGATAACATATCAAAGAGTTATATTTATATAATAAATAAAAAAAAATAGAAAATGTAGTGCAATATTAAATGTTTAACTTTAAAGTTCTAATTTTTGATGATTGTACCTCATTGTTTTGTAAGTTTTGCCCTTATATTCTGTCACAATAGTAAAATAAATTAATTTGTATTATTTATGTTTTGTGTATAGATTTTTCTGATGATGCTTATTGAATATTGAAAAATAAATAAATAAGATAATTGATTATAACACAGACCTCGAGCCTGATTATTTACCTAATTTAGTTGAAATTTAAAAAGGTCAAAACAAAAACATATTTAGTTAATTTAGTTTATAAATTTTCATTCGAATTCTTATTCTGAATCTGTATCTTTTTTCATTCTCATTAATTTTTACCATTTTTGAATTAAGGTTGTGGCAAAAACAGAATCAATTAGTAACAATAAAAATTAAATTCAAATACACCACGATTATACCTTTCTTTCTTCCTTATTTTATATTCGTCATTTCGCGCTTTATCGAGCTTAATTTTGTTGTTTTACTCTTGAAAATTAAAAAATAAAATAAAAATTAAGCATTTTAAGCTATGAAGCAATATATATTTTCGTAGGCAATTTATTTCTCAAATTCACAAATTATAAAAAAAAATGAGCTGAAACCATGTAAACAATGATTGTCAACTTCAATTTTTTACATTTAATATATTCATTTTTAAAAAAATTAGCGTGACGCTCATGAAATTTTATTGCGTCCTTACCATGGTGTTCACAAAAACTACAAAAATTAAACAAGTAAGAGTTTATATTCGGCTGAGGTGAATAGCATATACCCACCACCAAATACCAGTTGTGTGGTCTATGAATACTTGACACTAAGGTTTTTAACATTCTGTATTGGTAACGCTAATTATACTATTTTTTTTTTTGTATTTTGCGGATCCCTTGCATGATTGCTGTCAACTATTATGGACTTATCATCATTGAGTGATTTTCGGAAGTCGACATTGTATAAGCTATCTATAAATATCGACAGATGCAAACAAAATATTGTTTTGCATGAAACTTATTCTTGCTGAATTTTTTATGGATACATTTCTATATTTCCCATATTCCGGGATGACATATGTATGGGGGCTATGAGAACTCATGAACCGATTCTTATAAATTTGTCTTTCTATAATAAAAATAAAGTTGCAAACTTTCATAATATTATTTGAAAACAATATATCGAGGTTGTCTAAAACATTGGTCTATAACATTTCGGTGAATCAGAGAATGTTTGGTAAAAATGTCATAGTTCTATGATTTTTTTTCGAATTTGTGCCTTCAACAGACGGACAGACATGGCTAGATCGTCTTAGAATGTTATAATCTTTTATATCTTGTCTTTCGATGTGATACAAACGGAATGACAAAGTTAATATACACCCCATTTTTGTGGTGATGGATATAAAAATAGCAGATATACTGTATACAATAAACAAACAATCTAACTGCAAATAACATCAACAATTAAATCAAAGTCATATATCACATCAAGTTTTCCATTGTATATTTCAAAAAACAAATGTAGGGTTTTTGTAATATCCCAACCCTCCCATTCACTCAGTCGTTCATAATGTCAGTCAGCCCGTAACACAAGCAAAGCATGTTTGGTTTTTATACTATTACTTTTATAATTTTATTTATATAGGGTGATCCATTAAGATTTTTTGTATAATTGTTTTTTTTCATATCATGCAATTAATTTTGTTTAGTATTTTTGGTTTTTTTGAGGATGTGTGAAATCAAAAGGCGTCATAGTTTAGTAAAGTTGTAAGCAATTTGTACCCTTAATAAGTCATTAAACTGTTTTTAAAATAAGGATTTTAAAGCAGAAATTTTACCTAAGAATTATATAATTAACACGTAATCTAGAGGGATTTATAAGCCTATATGCAATGTACATGTATGTATTCATAATAAGAACATGTATAAACAAGTTCGAGGGGTATCTTAATTATACTCCACGTAAATATAATGCGAAATATAAAACCTAAATATTTTCATCGTAGTTTCCATATCATCGTAGGAATAACATGTAAAAATTCTATGATATTACCTGTAACATATTAAAAAAAAATTGCAAAGAATTGGTTAAACAAATACCAAATTATTTTAAAAGTTGTCCTTTGAAATTTTGGTCCATAACTCTGGTTCTGCTATACTGATTTTGCTTATTTTAAGATGTAAAAATACAAAATAACAAAATACAAAACATTTTTGTGGGAATTCTATGAAGTTTCGTTGTGTATTTTGGGCGTGAGAGTGTTCTACACGGACAGACAGACCGACAGATGGGCATAGCTCTGTCGACTTAGAATTTTATAAGAATCAATAGTTTATATACTTTATTAGGCATCAGATTAATATTATAAAATTTTCACATGGACACACAAACGTATATATTCCCTCATTTGCCATTTACGGTGGTGTAGGTTATAAAAACCTCGCATTTTTTTTTAGCTTTCTGGGGTCATAATAAAGACCTAACAATGCAGAGACATAATTTAAGCAATAAGAGTTTTTTAAACGTATCTTGTGCGTTTAGACAGACATGTTGTTAAGTAAATGATGGGAAAAATCAAAGATCACAACTACAAGTAAACAAGTGCTGTAATCGGCTGTGCCTTAGCAATATTTAAATATACTGACTTTTACTGCAGTACAGCACCACTTGCCAGGGGTCAATACCTCCACGGTCTTCTACAGGGAATTATTACTATGTTATGTATACATACCCACATTTGCCAATTGTGGTGGACGTTTTTGTCTCTAGTACTTTAGATGTAAGCGCTTATTATGGAAAATTCTAAAAATATGTATATATTAGAGAAAATTTATTTAATTAGGCTTGAGTTCATTTTTTATAATTAATAACTCGAAGTATACCATTGTGAAAACTATATTTTTCTAGACAAATTTTTTTTAACTCCTCTCCTTTCTATGGTAGATTCTTGTTGTTTTGTAACTATGAAACACCGGAGATGGGATGACAACTTAAAGTAATGACAAAGTAAATTTCGTTCTAACTCATAACATGTAATAAGATAATTCCCAAACTCTATTTCTCAATAAATGGTGAGTTAAATAGATGATGTTTACAAGTAGATCTTGGACAATAAACATTGCTGATGAAGCCCTTGGCAGTGCAGAAAATGCATTTCAGTGTGCCATTTGTCTAGAAAAATATAGTTTTCACAATGGTATTCTTCGAGCTATTAATTATAAAAAATAAACTCAAGCCTAATTAAAGAAATTTTCTCTAATATACAAATATGAAAAAAGTTCGACATAATATTCTCTATAAATTAATTCTAAAAATACTTTAAAAACTACTCGCAGACATCAGCATAAGCAAGACAAACGCAACTGACTGAACCAAGTATAAGTAACTGGTAAATGCCTGGTTACAAAGAAGCATTTTACAAACAACACAACTACAGAATATCGTAGTCATAAACTGTTTAGGAACAAAGGTGTGTAATATACGAGGTTTGATCAAAAAATAACCTTTATTTTTAATTTCTTTTTTCAAAAAGAATTTATTTATTCATCAATAACTATCTTGTACCCTTCAAAGTACTCCCCTCAGATATAAAACACTTATGCCAGCGTTTTTTCCAATTCTCGAGACACTTCTGAAAATCGCTTTTTGGATCGCACAAGCATCGATGTGTTAGCTGGTACGTTATCATGGTGCAAAATGGTTTTTTCACAATTCTGTGCGTTTCTGACGAATAACTTCAAGGTAATATTCCATATTGACCGTAGGACCTTGTGGCAAGAATTCGTGATGCACCACGCCATTGCAGTCGAAGAAAACAGTGAGAAAAACCTTCACATTTAACCGAACTTGACGTGCTTTTTCGGTCTTGGCTCTTCTGGGCGTTTCCATTGCGATGATTGGGCTTTGGTTTCAAGGTCATAGCCATACACCCAAGATTCGTCACCAGTTATGACATTTTTGAGGAAATCTGGATCGTCGTTGACGATGTTCTTCGCTGCCGCACGTTTCATGCCTAAAATATCCGTAAAAATTGCTTGGCATGAGCCGAACGATATGCCAACATCATCAGCAACGTCTTTGATAGTGATTCGACGATTATCCAAAATCATTTTCATCACTATTTCAATGTTTTTTTACACAAAACTTAATACAGTTCTTTGATCCATTTTTTCGAATAGTAAAAAATCGAAGAGCATACCAAAACACGACTAACCTTTTTATCTGTCAAAAACAAACTGACAATCCAAAATGGCTGATATTACAAACATATATAACAGACATGTGTACCAACATAACAGAAAAAAATTTGCGAAAAACAAACATATGTAACTCACGAAATCTGAAAATAACGGTTATTTTTGATCAGACCTCGTATGTTATAAAGTAATAATACTCATCACCATCATCTGAACTTGCTTAAGTTTGTTTGTGTGTTTCTAGTGGCTTATACGGATGTGTTTTACTAAAAAGTCATTGAACGTCCCATTATGGCCTTCTTTATGATGGTGAAAAATGTTTAACCAGCCTAATGAAGCCAATATCTACGAAAAACATTTGGAAAATGTTTATGCTTTAAATCGTTTGTTTCAACTAAATTCTACAAAGTTTAATACAAAGGTAGAATTAGTCCAACATCCACCTCCCGTACTGTACCGTAACGAAACAGCTGATCCAGCTGTTCTTTCTCATGAAGAGGATGTAATTGAGCATAATTTAGTAGCACTTGGAAATATATTAGAGGAAGCTCAGGAAAAAAAGGAAAATAGAGAGCACAATACCAGAAAAATATTACGAAATTTAACAAATGAAGATCTAATTAATATATTATTGGCAAAGTCAGATCCGCTCATCTCTGGCATTCAAATCAATGGAAAATAGAACACCGGGACTTAGATGAAGAAGCAAAAGGGCTGCTAGAGGATAGAAACAATACAGAACTCAATATGGAACATTTGCAGGCAATTTTCCAACCGAATAAATAATAGTTATAATTTTCTTTTATTGTTATTTAAGTAAAAAATAAAAATTTTTTGTGTTATTGTTATTTAAATAAAAAAAAATTAAATAAGCAATAAAAACCCGGTGCTATTGAAACCGTATCTAATGGAACCTATTGCAGAATTGATCAAGTTGATACCTGTTCACAAAATTACCTTGGGCAATATTAAAATGGTTTTTTTTATCTGCATGTTTTATAACAAAATCAGATTAAACAAAACAAAAATTGCGCAATTTCATACTAAATGCTTCAAAAAATCAAAAGTTCAATTTTGACCTTCAATTTATAATTAACTACTGAACTGATTTTAATGAGACTAAAACTGGAGGAAATTACTAAAATATCTCTATCGGTTCAAATGCTACAGATTTTTGGCCAATGAAAAACGTTTTTGAGCCACTGTGCGTCGTATTTTGTTTGCATTCAGCAAACAAAATTTCGTAGCAACTTCAAAACATAATTAATTAAAAAAAAGACGTTTTAAAATTTATCGCCTAAACCTTGTCTATGTATGTACATAAATGCACACACACAATTGTACTTCTATTAAGGTAATTTTGGTACTTTTTCAAGCTAGCATGTATGAAAAGAAACTTTACAATGACCATCACTGTTTCAAACACCTGACTCTTTTATTTATTGTGCAAATAAAGTGGAATTTTTTTTTTTACGTACGGAATGTTTTTAAATGTTCTATCAGCACACAAACGTGCTTACAATATGGTGGCGTAGACGTTTGGGTAATTCTACCTTAACACTCTTAATTGTTATTGCTTTAATTTAGACATAAAACCACATATGAATTAAATTTTTGATTTTCCTTAACTAACTTACTATATTCTTGGAACTCTCTGAGGAATTTAAATTAATTTAAAGAAATACTTAATGTATTCCGAACATAACACCATAATAAAACAAAGCAAGGAACGTTCTTATTGATATTTGAAGAAAATTATAATTTCTATGGTTTAAATGGATTTAGCTGAGGTTTCTGTCTTTAATCTTTTTTTATTACCACGTCAAATTCAAAGTTACGCGGCCCTTTTTTCGCACAAAAATATTTTTCATTGCTGTGTGTACGAACCGAATTTTTAAAAGTCATGACTAGAATTTCTGTTTGAATTTATGTTTTGAAAAACATGTTGAAATGTCGTTGGTGTTGTAAAGAATTCACCTACAACATCTGTACAACTATACTTAATTCCGAAGATGTACAACAACAGCCGTGAATTGAACAATTTTCTTTTTTATTACAAAATAAATATGTAATAATGTTAAACATAAAAATAAACCACAATTTCAGCAGAAAACGACTCAAAAGTGATGAGTTGTTTAGAACTAAGACGTGGCAAGGAAAACACTTATATCTGATATTAACTTTAACGGAATTAAACGGAGTCAGGTTATAATTAATGCCTGAAAATATATTTTAAGGAGAAACTAAATTTAAAAAGAAATTGTTATGGTAAGTATTAATTTTTTTAAATTTAAGAAGTAATAAATACATGCTTAATTTCTTGCTTAGTTGTAGTT
The DNA here is from genome assembly GCA_950370525.1 of Bellardia bayeri. Classification (NCBI taxonomy): domain Eukaryota; kingdom Metazoa; phylum Arthropoda; class Insecta; order Diptera; family Calliphoridae; genus Bellardia; species Bellardia bayeri. Next base: position 42,669,328 of record OX493266.1, on the reverse strand, counting down.
TTAAACAAGAAGCAACTCTATAAGAAAATATCAAAAAAAATGCGCAAAACAGTGGCAACAAATTGCAGCATAACAAAAAGTATGCAAATAAATAAAAACTAACTATAACAAAATATTCTATGCAAAAACTTGCAGCAACTCTTTTTTGTACCTTAGCAGATTGACCATAATGACGAACATGCTGCTGATGATGAGGAAGATTTTATTGTTGATAACGACTAAAGCCAATGTGCCTGCAATCATCTGGCTGAGCTTACTAACAAAGGTGTAGCATGGAGAGTGAAGGGCTGTAAAAATTAAAGTTGATGTAGAAGTGAAGCAGATATATGTTGTATGGATGGCTGAGTGGATTGTTGTGTTTTGGTCGATGGGTACTAGGAACACTTTGTCTATAGAACAAGTTATTACTAGAGAACATTAAACACACTTAATACAAAGTGATTTTTTTTACCCTCTACAGTTCTAAACATAAAGTTAAAATGCTGCATCTTAAAACATATAAAGGCATACAATAAGCAATTAATAATTCTAATAATTCTTCTCGATGAATGCAGCAACAGGTGTAAACTGGTTTTAGGCCCGGCAAAATGAAACTAACTTAACATCCTTTTACACTATGAAACAAAGACAAACAACTATTACACCTGACTCTATATGTATATTACTAACAATTAATACAATGATCTGATATAATAATAATAGAAATTGTTTAATGCTTTATTTAAACTGCCGAAGGAGTTAATTTTTTTTTTTTATCCAATTTATTTTTTACATTTAATGTACATTAGTTCTTATATCTAATCCCGCGAAGCCATTTGGCTTGTCTGCAGGATATATATATTAAAACTAAATATTACATAAAATAATAAGTTTTCATTGCGATTCTATGAAATATTTTTTTAAAAGACTTTTTCCAGTCTATAGATTTCTAATGTTTAATGAACATGATGGTGTTTTGTTCATTATATTTGGTAGTGCTGTATTCAGCGAATTTTTGCTATAGTTGTTTTTATGCCGATCGACCCTTTATCTTCCTTCTGCGCGTCTTCTGGTGTTATAGGCGTGGTTTATTGGCTTCAGATATCTGGAATCATTGTAAAATTCGTTGATTAATTAAATGTAGTATAGACTTTTGATATTCAGGATCTGTAGATTGCTGGCAATGTTGTTGGTAAAAGGGGTTCCATTATTGTTTTGGAATCTGCGGCTGGTGATTGTGGTGTTGTTAGAAGGTGTTATGTTTTGAGTATTGATATTTATTGTGTTGGTGTATACATATGTTATTGTTATTTATATTGAGTTGTGTGTTATTTGTGTTAATATTATTTGAGATGTGTGCGCTTATGTTGGTGAGTAAGTTCCCTGCAAATAACGCGACTAGTCCATACATTCAAGACTAGTACAAAGAGGAGTAGGAGTACTCCAAAACTACTCCAAATATATGACAAAAAGGTGTTCGATTTAACATTGCGATATCCTAGGATTGGACCATATAACCCATCAGAGTAGTCCCTAAACTACTCCATGCTTCTACTCCATGGAGTACTCAATAGGGTTAGTTTTAGAACTACTCCATGCTTCTACTCAATGGAATACACAAGAGGGTTAGTTTTCAAACTACTCCACATAACTACTCCATGGATTAATCAATAGAGGTAGTCCCAAAACTACTCCATGGAGTACACAAGAGGGTTAGTTTTCAAACTACTTCACATAACTACTCCATGGATTAATCAATAGAGATAGTCCCAAAACTACTCCATGCTTCTACTCCATGGAGTACACAATAGGGTTAGTTTTCAAAGTACTCCACATAACTACTCCATGGATTAATCAATAGAGGTAGTCCCAAAACTACTCCATGGAGTACACAAGAGGGTTAGTTTTCAAAGTACTCCACATAACTACTCCATGGATTAATCAATAGAGATAGTCCCAAAACTACTCCATGCTTCTACTCCATGGAGTACACAATAGGGTTAGTTTTCAAACTACTCCACATAACTACTCCATGGATTAATCAATAGAGGTAGTCCCAAAACTACTCCATGCTTCTACTCCATGGAGTACACAATCGGGTTAGTTTTCAAACTAACTACTCCATGGATTAATCAATAGAGATATTCCCAAAACTACTCCATGCTTCTACTACATGGAGTACACAAGAGGGTTAGTTTTCAAACTACTCCACATAACTGCTCCATGGATTAATCAATAGAGATAGTCCCAAAACTACTCCAAGTCACTAGTTTATGGAGTAGAGAAAAGGGGTAGTTTCAAAACTACTCTATTTTCCCTACTTTTTAACACTAAAAATAACTTTACGTTTAAGCTTTTTTTCTTTAGTAAAAATGAAAACAAAATAATTCACTTCATACATATGTACACATATAATACATTTATATATACAGTGAAGGATTTAAGTACATATATGTACATGTAGTGAGATTTAGTGTTATTGTGAAGAAAATGCTTAGACCTGTTTCGTACTCATCAGTTCTGACTGTCAAGTCAAGTATTTTTTAATGAGAAGGAAAAGGATAAAAGATAATTTTCTGTTTCCTTCTCATTGAAAAATAACTTGACTTGACAGTCAGAACTGATGAGTGTGAAACAGGACTTATTTAATAAAAAAAAATTAATGATTGATTTGATGATAATAAAAATAATCAAATTTTTGAAAATCATGCTTAAAAAAAATTAAGGTAAATTAATTAAATTCTCTTTAAAAAAAAACACACAAAATAACATAAACATAATATGACATATGATACCATAAATGGGACTACATGTAGACTTGAGTCCTTCACTGTATATTGTTGATGATACTTATTCATAAAAAATACTTTTGTTTTTTAAATGTAAGTAGGCTAATTAAAAAAGTTTTATATTAAAAACCAAATAAGAGAACTTATTCATGTTTGGAACAAAATTAATAATTTAATTAAATTAATTATTAAAAATAGCTAAGGAACATTTTCATTTCAGGTAACTTTAAACTATAAATTAATTGATTATTAAAAAAAGAACATATCAAGAAACTTAAAAAAAAACTGCATGTTAATTACATATTTTATTTCTTCTTCGAACTGATAAGACGAAAGTGCCGCTTCTTTACCACTTGAAGTGCAGATCGAAATTCCTTCTCAGCATTTGAGGAGTAATTTGATGTTGCGGCTAAAGTAGATTTTATTACTAAATGATGTAAGATTAATTAATCAAAATTCTTACCTATAATAATATTGTATATTTTTGTGTGATTTTTTAAACTCTTCTTCCCACATATTCCATCTGTATTGTAAATCATACAAATTTCTCGACACAAAATTTTTGCTAAATTTTTAATTAAGTTGCCGTCTATTAAATATTTCACAGCAGATATCTGTTCAAATTAAAATAATTGTACAATACATTATTACTTTCAATTTAAATATCAATTATAAGTATAAATATCTTATATATTTTTCTTCATTTAGGTCACTTATTTCAGAGTCTAGGTTCAGAAGATCTTTTTCTGTTCTCATTGGAAATACTATCGTTAAGGTCTTTATATGTTGGCGAGTCTGGCTTAGTGTTTGCAGTTGAATTTTGTGGTCGGCCAACATTTCCACTATTATTTTGTTCTCATGTTCGGTTGTTGCTGAAATTATTAAAACAAACAAGCAAAAGGTTAATTATTAGAGTTACTAACCAAAAATATTTGGTGAATATTAGATTTTACCTTGCAGTTTTGAAAATTGCTCTTTTAAGGATTTTTGATCGGCCATCATTTCAGCAATCACCTGACTTTGTTTGTCGATTAATTCTGTAACGTACATAATGATATTACTCACCTTTAAATTGAAAGCAGCCATAGCATGGAGTTTTCTTTAAAGTATCTATAAAAATAATCTATGTATTTGTTTTTATTATACTTACAATGTGGAATTTCAACTAAAGCTTTTAATTTCTTTAGCTTTCCTTCGTTATTCTCCATATTTATTATTTGTTATTAATTTGTATATGTTTATTATAATTATTTATTTCCATTTCTGAGCTATAGTGTTTCATTAATGCTATTGTATTAAGTGCAACTATGTAGAATGGGAATTAAAAGAAATTTATTTTCAAAAGGCAGTGACAGAAGTTTGCAGTGAATAGTATTAATATTAAACATTTCCTCTTTTTCTTCCAATATGTTACTTGCAGTATGCGAATGATAATGAGTTAAATGGTTCATCGAAAAATTAACTAATATTTTCTCCTGGTTTAAAGCTCATAATTGACAAAGGCGTAAATGGCATTACATATGTTATTTGGACTTTGGGTACTTGAAAAATATTCCTCGCATAAATAGCCTTAAATAATTTCATTACTTTGCTTCAAACCTAAAGTTTTTGGTTCATCTAGCAAATTTTTAATAATATTTCTTTTGTGTAATTGCTCCAGAATACCAGACGGTTTTCGAACATCCTTTTTTTTATCATTTGCACATGTGAAGCAAGCTGTGAACATTCCCAGTAAAAAAAAAATCGTGTTATTTGAAGCACTTAAGAGAAAAAGCGCATAATCGAGCGCTTCAATAAAAGCGCTCTTTTGAAGCAGTAAATGATTACGAATAAAATATTCGAAAAAGATGCTTTTTTCGTGCTGACAACGAAGAAGGTTTTAAAGCGCAAAAACGAAAATTAAATTATAGCCTAAACACTTACGTATGACAGCGAAAGTCAATTACAAAACGAAAAGCGCTCTTCTCAGTTACTATGAATTTTTCTTAAGTAGAAACATTCAGATAGTATTTGTTCTTTGATTGGTGTGCGCGAAGTGACCTAAAACACTTTAGGAAAATGCTTTATTTGCATTGCGGGAACACCTCATACAAAAATCATGCATCCCATCAGCAGGTTTGAAGCGATTTGAGGTATGAATTCATACATAAAACTTGCTCCTTTTGGAGCAAATTTTTTACTGGGTTATAGCTAACACTTTGAGGACCAAAAACAACAGCAAATTTTCCACAAAGAGTTTCAACAAATCTTCAGATGTTTGGATGTTTCTTCAAAATTTTTCGGACATGACAATAGTCTTATAGTACAATGCAAAAGTAAAAACGTGTAATAAAAATCGTCACCAACATTATTTTTTAAAACGAAGACACCAGTGTACAACAAGAACTGACGGAATTCTGTCGCTTTCCAGTTAGCCAGTTTATCGAAACTACGAAGCAATCTTGTAAAGTATTTAGTAATATATTTTTGTTAAAGAAACTAATGAGTTGGATATATTTTCTTAATTCAAAGTTGAAATTTTTTCATTCACTTTGTTTTTAATAAGTTTGCTTAACATTTTTTAAGTTACAGCCAAATCAATAACGTGAATGGGGTCTAGTGGAACTTGACTAATCATGTTTAAGTTTATTTCCTCTAATGGTGTCTTCGTATTATAAAATTTGAGTTGATGCTGATTTTTATATTTTCTTTTGTTAAAATCATCATTGCGAATAATTTCAGCCACTTCTGTACTATAGGTTAAAGTATCACATATTTGTTTGGACACTTGTATACATTTTGAACACCCATTTGCTGACGAATGGTAAGGAATGCCACAAACAAATGCATCACAAATCACTGCTTGTATTTTAAACAATATTTTTTTGCCACCAGCAAAAAAATAGTTTTGATGCAAATAGGAAACTTCTTCAAGGAATTATTTTAAAAACTGATTTACATCATTAGGTTTGTGCTGGCCCATATAAATGTCAGCAGGAAAAACCTTTATATTTTTATCATTAAGCACTTTAATTAAAATTGGCCAAATTTGCATGTTTGAGCTGTCAATATTGATGCAGCAAACTATTTCGTCATATTTTTTTTGTTAAACTTTGTTGAATGCCAAAATGTGCATATTCACCGGCCGGAACAGAAATTTTATTTGCTTTACAATTAGTTTTTTGGAACAGCGTTAATGGAGATAGAGGCACATCCACGCCATAATTCCGTAAAATGGACAACTCATATGCTTGTGGAATATTCTGCTATTTAACTGTCACTGCCCAAAATTGCTTATTAATTTGTCTTTTGTATCAATTCCCTGATCTACTTCGAGATGTATGGAGGCTTCTGCATCCACCACTTCAAGGTTTGCAGAATCTGTTGAGCCTTTTGCCAACCCAATTTGTTCACACCGATCACTTTTATTTAATAATTTATTTATGTATTTTTCCTTTTCTGCTTTTAAACTTCGCCTTTTATGACGCGAACTACACTGCATTTTTTTATTTTTTTTTTTAATTATTTGTTAATAAATTTACCTTTTTAATTCTCGTTTTAAAATTATGTGAATACCACGCCCAAAAAATAAAATGCCTATAAAAACATAATTATTGATTGTTCATCCCGACAATTATACAAAAACAACAGGCATTTTGGTTTTGTAAAAATACCCGTCTGTCAAAAATAAAAATCATTAACACAAATTTTGACAGTTGTGCAGTAAAAAGTTCATGCCTAGCACGTAGAATAAAATATCAAAAGCAACAACAACTCAATATGCAATCGTGTTAACACGAAACCATGTCGTTTAACTACAAACTCTTGTTTAACTATGACATGGTCCATGACTCCATTACATTGGACCTTGTTGTGAGTAGTCCATTTCATCTAAAATGGATCACGTAGACCAATATTATTTGCAGGGTTACGGTTGCTTGTATTGAGTGTTGTGTTGTATGAGTTGTTTGTGTAATTTGTGTTTATGTTGGAAGTGCTAGCGTCGCTTCTGTTGTTTGTGTTGTTGTTGATATTTGTGTTCTAAGTATATATTAACGACATTTGCAGTTGTTGATTGTTATGTTGCTTATTTTTTAGTAAAATTTTTAGAATTTGGTTTTGAGGTTGCTGTAGAGATTTGCAATATGTTGAGCTTCCCCACGCTGTAATACCATGCCTTATGTAGGATTCAGCTAATGAAAAATATGCTTGTTTGAGTACATCATAGGTTGAGCAATTGCTTATATAATATAAACTATAAGCGGCTTTTCGAAGTTTCTTTGCAAGCTGTCATATATGAGGTAGCCACTTAAAGTTTTCATCAACATAAATTCCGAGATATTTATACATTTGTATAATCTCTATGGCTGTGTTGCATGTTTCGGTATTTCTTGTGTCGTTTATAGTGTGAAAACATTGATGGTTGTGAAATATTATTTTTGTTGCTGTTCTAGCAAGATTAGGTGGTTTAATGTGCGTTATTTTGGTTTTAGATGCGTTTATTATAAGGCCATTATCATATGCTTTGCATATGCAAATGTAGTACACTCATTAAGTATGCTCAACAATTCGTTTGCATTAATCAGATATAATATTGGTCCAAGTTTTGACCCTTGTGGAACACCATTATTGGATTGAGCTTCGTTACTTACTGTTTCACATATTTTAACTCGGTAAGTTCTGAGCCCTAAGTAGTTTTCGAACCATTTTAAACATTGACCTCTTATGCCGTTTCGTTCTAACATGTCTATTAAATTAGAGTGTGAGAGTGTGTCAAAAGCCTTACTAAAATCAAAAAAAAAGGGCTAGGCAATGTAAGTTTTCTCCTAAACATGCATTTATATGGTTTGAGAAATCTCTAAGTAGTTTGTTCATGTTTTTTCCCTTCTGGAATTCATATTGGTTTGGATTTATAATTTTGAATTTTCTCAGGAATTCGTTAAGTCTTCGCACAAGTATTGATTTTATTTATTATAAAAAACTATATGTTTGCCTAAAGATAATAAAAAAAGATTTACAAGATTATATCAGATTTGATATGATGATAATCTGTGATATTAGCTTTAAGTTAAACTTGACTTAAGTTTTGTGGTCGTTTATTGTATATTATATTTTTATTAATTATTTGATTATTTATACCAAAATTCTGTTCGTGATGTCCCGTTTTTTAGTATTTTAGTAGCTAATTAATAATAAAAATTAATATCCCATGATAAAAAACATTAAAGCTATTATTTAGAACGAGACCCCTGAAGAAGTTAGAATAAAACTAACGAAACGTTGGGTAAATAAAATAAAATAAAAATCGAACAAGTTTTTTATTTACGTTTGGAAACAAACATTTGACCAAATTAGCCTGAAGGAAACTCCTTAAAAATTATAATAAATAATATCATTATCTCAAATCTGATAAATTTTATCACCAACTTTTACACTAGCTTTCGCCTGCTGACACTTTTAGCATGATCTACAAATTTTAGATGATTCTGCCTAGGGATTTCAGCTAGTTTTTTTGGACTTAGTTTAATGTCTTCGGCATTATATTCCAATCAACAGGTATATCTTCAGATAGCAGGTCAAGATAGTTGTCATTATTGTCATTGGCCAGCCCCATATTTAACTGTTTTTTGACTGCATACATTTGAGAAATAACTCCTATTTTAGATCTAATATAATTTATGCTATCAGCGTAAAAACTCACATCCATTCTCTTGCGGTCAAGACTTCATGACAGTTAGAGAAGTTTAAACCAACCAACAACGGAAAACATATAAATTAACTTATGTTAATATTAAAACTAAGTGTCAAATTTCTTCAACTACAACTTCTACTTCTAAACATATCTCCTACCACCTTCTGCTCAAAATTTGACACATGTGTCTTTCTATGTGTAAAGTGTCAATCAATTCAAAAATACTCCACACATCTCTTCTTAGTTATCACTCTCCTTAGTTTACATATTTACCACCCATCGTACATTTGAATATTCCAACTAAAGCCCTATTGAGTATGTACTACTCCTTCGATTTTATGTTTAATTGTTCTTTAAGAAGTGCTTAAAATATTGAAAACTGACAAAAAAGCGTTCACTTTTGCTTCATAGTGTATGTGTTAATGGCAGTAGTAATTGACTAAGCTCTACTAATATAAATTTGCTTTTGATGTATGTATGTGGGTAGTCTATTACTTATTTGACGTGTTTTAAAGGTAATTTCTAAAGCAAAACAGTTCAAAAAGATTTCTTGTGTTCAAATTCAATTATGATTCTATATAATTTTTTGCCATGAGCGCTAATTTTTTATCAAAAACTAAATTTCCTCGAAATCCGCCTATTAAAAAGCAAAAGTAGAACTTTATGCTCATTTAACAGAATCCATGATGGTGAAAATTTAAAGCATAAGTGATCTGATGTGGTAGATATAGATCATTGTTGCAGACTTTAGAAATGTGACAACTTCTGAAATCTTTTAGCAGGTAAAAATATAAAATCGAATATAATTGTAAATCAATTATTTACTGTAGTACTATTTTTTCTGGCTTTTCTAAAAATGATCATATCAATGCTCTAACATCTTATGGTCAATCTGTCGAAAGAACTATTTACTATGCTCGACTGGTTATTTCAGAAAGTAGTGGAAAATACTGCAAAGCGGCTGCATGCATGGAAATATAGTAGAGTTTCTATAGATGAACTCAATCTGTGGAATGTAATATTATAAATACTCAAAAAAAAAATGTTCTGACAAGAATTTTCCAAATAATTCTATCCTCATTATTAACGCCTCCAAAGTGCAAAAACTGTTTAATTTATCTACTCTATAAATCAATTCTTTTTCTATTTGAATATCAAAGTACTTTAAATTAACTCAAGTACAAATAATGGCTATAAGGAAAAAACCATAATTAAAATACTAATTTTCTTTTGATTCAATTGCTAAAATGCTTAATTTTATGATTAGACAGATTCGATTAAATATTTTATATTTCCTAAAAAAGATTTTCCCTAATATTCCTTGGCAGCAATACAATTTCCAAATGAATTCATTCATTAAATGTCTGTAAGTATGTGCCGCTGTTAACTGGCACATAATAAAAACGTATATGTGCCGACATATGTTGGTTATGTTTGTCGATTATAGTATTTATACGGTATTGCGGTTGAATGTCAACCAAAAAGATTACACTCATATATGTAGCAACATTACAAAATAATTAGATAAAAAGTTGTTTGTTGGAGTTTAATGTTTTGGCAAATTAACAAAATAAAAGAACATATATGTAGGTACATGTTTACATATGTATCAAACAGTATTTCAAATATGTTATTGCGTTGTTTTAATATTTGTCAAGAATTTCTTAATTCTTTTTATAGATTGACATGGAGTGTTGTGTATAAAAATTAGAAATTATTTAATCTAATAATAAAATAAATATTCATATTTAAGTTAACCTTGATGTTTTGTTTTTTTTTTACTAAAAAAAAAAAGATTTAAAAACCACAAATAAAATTTATATAAATATATTGAATTTACAGTTAAGTCTTCAACATATCCAAACTTTCATATTCTCGTGAAGAGTACAAGAAAAAAAATGTAAATGAAACAATTCAAATCTATTTTAATTCCTATACGAATAATAAGTAAATAAAATTCGTTTCCAAAAATCAATGCCTTTATTTAAATATGCTTTTGCAAATTCAATTTCTGCAACTAGAATCCGGTAATGCTCTTTGAATAGTTCTTGGATGAACTTTTTTAATAGACAATAGTACGTATGTGGAATATTTTAATACTCATACGCTCAGATACAAATTTGACAAACCCTCTCACCAACTTTAATATACATATCTATACAGCAGAAAAGCATAAATGGGTTAATATTTGTGCCTTGTGCACTTTTTATAAAAATAAAAACTAATATAGAAAATTTAAAAATATTTTTTATCATTTAGTTTAGGTTTAATGCTAAACACAATAATTTCCAATACAAAATGAAAAATAATAATTTTGGCACAATAAACAACCAAAGTGTGTCTTTTAAAATATTTGCGAAGAAATTTTAAAGTTTACAGTTAGATTTGTATGTAGTTGATTTCTTTATAACTCAAAAAAACAACAAGTATTAGTTTGATATTGTTTTAATTGCATGTTGCAATTTTTCAACACAAATTAAATTAGAATACAAATTATAATTAATAATGATGGCTGGTTATGACAATAAAGTAACTATTCTATGCAACTAATAACTAAACTATTTAACTCTCCGTCTGATACAAGTTTTGATTTTCACTCATGAGTCTAGTCAGACCATTTAGCTTTTCATGTATTTAATTCGAAAAAAAATTTTAAATAAGTTGTTAGTTGTTGTTAGTTTGTTAACTTTATTGAGACTTCTTTTTTTCATAATTTAAGATTTACAAACATTAATTCTAAGAAAACTTAAAACTATAGCGTATTATTTTAATTACATAAATATTCATTTGGTTATGCGACAGGCTTATCAAAAGTAAAGAAAACTTAATTATATGAAAAATTAATTTGTACTTAATAAATTGAATGTAACAATGTTTGCTCCCGACATTTAGCTAAACTTGCAGAGTTATATCTACCTTAATAAACTTAAAACTAAAAATCTTAAAATTAATTTAAACCAAAAATAATAAAACTAAATAAAAATAACAAATTTACCCCCTGTGTATTCCAGGAGTTGTACATGAGTAAAAGTTTTCACCAGGAAAATTATTGTGTTGTTCATATAAAATTCCAACCGTGGAAAGGTAATTAGTGTTTGACCAACTAATTCCTTGCTCGTCTGACAAAATATCTTGCATTATATTGCCTTCAAAGAAAGACAGTCTATCAACAAAACATTTCATCAAATGTAGAGCATAAAAGGAAATTGGAGATATTTTGGCCTTCTCATAAATAAATTTATTTGAAAACCTTTTATTATAAGTTTTAAAATTTTTCTCTATGCATTTTCTTAAAATGTGGCGTTCAAATATTTCCATTTTCCTCATTCTTGTTTTTGAAATGCTAAACCATATTGGAAATGCATGTAAAAGTATTGGTCTAATACTTACTTTATATAAAAGTAATTTAGTCGTAATTGGCAAAGTTCTACTATTAAATAGTTTTGAAAAGGCACCTTTAACCCGATTAGCCTTCTCCAAATTATATATAACATGCTTGTTGAACTTTAAAAGCTTACTAAAGTTTACTCCTAGGTATTTTATATTGTCCTTAAATATGATTTCAGAACCATTTAATTTTAATTTCAGATTTTTGCTCTCCGGAACAACAGTATATTTACACTTTCCGGAAGCATTTCTTAAGCATATAGCATTACTCTTCGAGGCGTTTATTTTTATTCCCCAATGAGAATAATATTCATCGACATATTTAAGATGTGCAGAAACATTTTGTAGAGCAATTTTTGGTGACTCATTGTGAGCATAAAGTAAAGAGTCGTCAGCATAAAGTATACCTTTGGAATTACCGAATTCATGTGGAAAATCATACATAAATATGTTATATAAATGAGGTACCAATACAGAGCCCTGCGGAACACCACAAAAAACATCACCATGAGAGGATGAAACATTGTCAACCTGGACGCAGAATCTCCTGCCATCGCAAAAGCTTTGAAAAAGTTTAACTATTGACGCATCAAAACCGATCTGAATCATTTTGTTTAGTATGCCGTTTTGCTATGCTTTATCAAATGGTTTTTCAATGTCAAGCGAAACCGCTACAGTGCACTGACCATTTCTCAAATGTTGTACTACATCAGTATGGAATTTTAAAAGAGCATGTACAATAGAATTACCCTTTTTAAAGCCAAACTGACTTTGAGGAATATACTCTTCATTTAAGCCTGTATTCATTTTATTTGGTATGATTCTCTCAAATAGCTTTCCCAGATTAGAAAGTAATGAAATTGGTCTAAGGTTATTTAATTGGAATTGGAACAATTTTTGCTATTTTCCAAACATTAGGAAAATAACTATTATTTAAACAATTGTTGAAAAGTAAAGTCAGGTATTCTAAGGCTTTAATCGGAATTTTCTTATCAAATAATTTGATATATTGTCCACGCCACAAGAGTTCTTATTATTTACCGATTTAGAGATATCTAAAATATTATTGAAATCTGTGAATTTTACGTTACCATGATTTGAATCATCGTCATTTTCGTATGTGCAGATGAGTCTTTAAAATATAATTTACTTTTGTATTTTGATTGATTTTTTATTTTAAATTCTACATTTTTAAAATTTAACTGCTCTATAAGAGATTTCACATTAACATTCTCCAGGAATATAGGGGGACAGTATGAAATTTTATTATTTGCACAAAAATCAACAAAATCAACAAATAATCATGACGAAACATCAGCAATTCCCAATGGCGAAATGAATACAAAACTATCTGGCGCTAAACCAAAAGGTCAAGCTTTAAAACCATCAAAAGAAGCTGTTAAAAATACAGACGTTGTCAAGAATTCCCAACTTGGAAAACAATTTTTCGATGCTGTTTTTGCAGAAAATTCAGCAACAACTCAATTGAGCGATGATTCTCACAAATCATTGGAATGTAGCAACAAGAATGTAACAATTTTAGAGAACATACAAATTCAGAATGTGGAACTGGAAGAAGAATTATATATGGATCATGAAGATTGTTCAATATCCTCATTAGAAGATGAATTTATGACAGTTCAAAATAAAAAACGAAAATTTCAAGGTGACGTAAAAATCGATTTAACAAAATGTCAATTTAAAAAATCAGATAAGGTAGTTGATAATATTAATCGCACAAATAAGTATTCAATTTTAGGAGATTTAAATGTTGAAGCCGAAAGGCCAATTAATTACATAAATTTAGAACGTAATAATAATGATTCTCAAACTCGTGCAAATAATAAAATTTCATACTGCCCCCTATATTCCTGGAGAATGTTAATGTGAAATCTCTTATAGACCAGTTAAATTCTAAAAATGTAGAATTTAAAATAAAAAATCAATCAAAATACAAAAGTAAACTATATTTTAAAGACTCATCTGCACATACGGAAATGATGCAATTATTAAAAGAAAGGGAAATTCCTTCATATACATATACTCCTAGAGAATATAAACGTCAGAGCTTAGTTTGTAGAGGCCTGTATCATAAATCTGATATTAACGATATTAAGTCTGAGATTGATAGAATTATCCCTGATACCGTTGATTCTATATCAAAGTTTTCTACGGAATACTCTAGGAAACAGGGAATCGATACAGGTTTATTTTTGGTAATCCTTAAACCGAATCGCAAGGGTAACGAGTTGCTCGGAATAAAGTATATCCTTAATCAGGTAGTTTCATGGGAACGTCCAAAATCAAACGGAAAAATACCTCAATGTTGGAGGTGTCAAAGATGGGGTCATTATTCAAGAAATTGTAGTCATCCATTTTCTTGTGTGAAATGTCATGAAAAGCACGCACCTGGCGAATGTACTATTGTCCCAGAAAGTAATGTTTTACCATTCTGTGTGAACTGTAAAGAGAATGGTCATACATCCAATTACAGGGGCTGTCCGCTTATAAAAAATACGCCTCTTTTAGGAAGAAATCACTTGAGGAAGCTAAGGCAAGGAAAATATCAGCTGCTGGAAATGTCGCAATGGCATTGAATCCATCTGATAAAGTAGATGCAAATAAATCTTTTGCCAGCATGTTCAATGTTTTTAATGAAGTGTCTACACGTAACAAACCTGAAAAGCCTCAGTTAGTCCAGGAATTCATGAAACTTGCTAAAACAATATTTGCCACAGAACCCATAACTTTGGAAGATAAAATTGATAATTTTATGAGAAATTACAAGTCAATGACAAGAGATCAAGCTAAAAAAGAATGCTTGAGTTTAATTAATGAAATTCAAAATGTCTATGGTCCGTAATTCTCTAAATTTAATGACGTTTAATGTTGGTTCTCTTATCCATATAGGGAGGAAGATTGAACTGAATAGATTATTAAATCAATTTAAGATTGAAATTGCCTTTTTACAAGAATTACATTTGTCCTTGGACACAACTGTATATTTTGATGAGTATATTGTTCTGAGGGACAAAAGCTCATTAGGTGTTGGCATAGCTCTCAAAAATTCCATTTCATTTTCAAGGATAAGTATACCAAATCTACAGTTTCCAAATTTGTTTGTTAAATTAAACGTGTGTATAAATGGTAGTATTAAGAAAATTCTTTGTGGTTCAATATATTTTCAAAGTAATTGTAACCGCAACAATATTGTTAGGGGTCTATCTTCCATTTTGAATTTTTCCAACAATTATGATGGACTAATAATAGGTGGTGATTTTAATGCAAAACACAATTTATGGGGTGATATTAATAACAATTTTAATGGTGAAGTGCTATCGAGTTGGCTACAAGATGAATCTGTATCTGTTGTAAGAATTTGTGATTCATATCCAACTTACCCTGGTGGATCCTCTCATTTAGACCACTTTGTTATAAGCACTAATATTATTGATTGTTCTCAACCAATTTTTAAGACATCAACACTTCCCACTTTTTCGGATCACATTCCTTTAAAACTTCAAATATCTTTATCGGATTTTAATTATATTTTCAAACCTCCGGATCATTTTATCTCTTTTAAAGACACTGATTGGAACACATTCAAAACTGACTTAAGTAACACCTTAATGAATCATTTTCCACCGAAAAATAGAAATTTATCAAATAGGGAAATAGATAGCTTTATAGATAAATTTAATATCTCCGTTATCTTTATGACTGGAATTCATTCCAAGAAAATTGATAACAAGAATCGAAAGTTTATTGTATCCGATAAAGTTAAAAACTTGTTAAGGATTAAATATGGCTGGCAAAGGGATTTGAAGAGAATATTCCAAAGAACCTTAAACAGGAGGAATTCTGATTATTTACTTATTTCAAAGCAAATTGATCTCATTAAAATTATTATAAAGGAGCAAATTGAAATAGAGCAGGCAAATTTGTTTAATGAAAGATTAAAACAAATCACACCAGGTCCATGGGCCTTCAAGAAAATTTTTCAAATGATCGGAAATAGAAAACGTTCTTCTGTTAGAAAAGTAACGGTAAATGGTGTCGAAATAGAAGAATTAAATCAAAGAGTAGAAGTATTTAAAGATCACTTTGCCACTGTATATCAAAGTTCACCACCAAATAGGAATATTTTAGAGATAGATGAAACTATCAATGAAAAAATTTCACAAGTTCCAACTACGATAATATTTGACGATGATTCAACTGCATTAAATAATCATGGCAACTTGAAATTCACAGATTTAAATAATATTTTAGATATCTCTAAATCGGTAAATAATAAGAAATCTTGTGGCGTGGACAGTATATCAAATTATTTGATAAGAAAATTCCGATTAAAGCCTTAGAATACCTGACTTTACTTTTCAACAATTGTTTAAATAATAGTTATTTTCCTAATGTTTGGAAAATAGCAAAAATTGTTCCAATTCCAATTAAATAACCTTAGACCAATTTCATTACTTTCTAATCTGGGAAAGCTATTTGAGAGAATCATACCAAATAAAATGAATACAGGCTTAAATGAAGAGTATATTCCTCAAAGTCAGTTTGGCTTTAAAAAGGGTAATTCTATTGTACATGCTCTTTTAAAATTCCATACTGATGTAGTACAACATTTGAGAAATGGTCAGTGCACTGTAGCGGTTTCGCTTGACATTGAAAAACCATTTGATAAAGCATAGCAAAACGGCATACTAAACAAAATGATTCAGATCGGTTTTGATGCGTCAATAGTTAAACTTTTTCAAAGCTTTTGCGATGGCAGGAGATTCTGCGTCCAGGTTGACAATGTTTCATCCTCTCATGGTGATGTTTTTTGTGGTGTTCCGCAGGGCTCTGTATTGGTACCTCATTTATATAACATATTTATGTATGATTTTCCACATGAATTCGGTAATTCCAAAGGTATACTTTATGCTGACGACTCTTTACTTTATGCTCACAATGAGTCACCAAAAATTGCTCTACAAAATGTTTCTGCACATCTTAAATATGTCGATGAATATTATTCTCATTGGGGAATAAAAATAAACGCCTCGAAGAGTAATGCTATATGCTTAAGAAATGCTTCCGGAAAGTGTAAATATACTGTTGTTCCGGAGAGCAAAAATCTGAAATTAAAATTAAATGGTTCTGAAATCATATTTAAGGACAATATAAAATACCTAGGAGTAAACTTTAGTAAGCTTTTAAAGTTCAACAAGCATGTTATATATAATTTGGAGAAGGCTAATCGGGTTAAAGGTGCCTTTTCAAAACTATTTAATAGTAGAACTTTGCCAATTACGACTAAATTACTTTTATATAAAGTAAGTATTAGACCAATACTTTTACATGCATTTCCAATATGGTTTAGCATTTCAAAAACAAGAATGAGGAAAATGGAAATATTTGAACGCCACATTTTAAGAAAATGCATAGAAAAAAATTTTAAAACTTATAATAAAAGGTTTTCAAATAAATTTATTTATGAGAAGGCCAAAATATCTCCAATTTCCTTTTATGCTCTACATTTGATGAAATGTTTTGTTGATAGACTGTCTTTCTTTGAAGGCAATATAATGCAAGATATTTTGTCAGACGAGCAAGGAATTAGTTGGTCAAACACTAATTACCTTTCCACGGTTGGAATTTTATATGAACAACACAATAATTTTCCTGGTGAAAACTTTTACTCATGTACAACTCCTGGAATACACAGGGGGTAAATTTGTTATTTTTATTTAGTTTTATTATTTTTGGTTTAAATTAATTTTAAGATTTTTAGTTTTAAGTTTATTAAGGTAGATATAACTCTGCAAGTTTAGCTAAATGTCGGGAGCAAACATTGTTACATTCAATTTATTAACTACAAATTAATTTTTCATATAATTAAGTTTTCTTTACTTTTGATAAGCCTGTCGCATAACCAAATGAATATTTATGTAACTAAAATAATACGCTATAGTTTTAAGTTTTCTTATAATTAATGTTTGTAAATCTTAAATTATAAATTGTTTCACATATAATTAATAAATCAGCAGCTCTTTTATTATAATATCCAATCAGTTGTATTAAAATTACATCAAATATATCTCGTATACTTTTAGTAAATCTGTATATTTTTTCAGTATCTTCGTACAAATTAAAATTGTATTTAAATTGTAATTCCGTTTAATGTATAGAAATTATGTTCACATTGCTAACACTGATAATTGAACAATTCTAGTTTTGGTTACAAAAAAAAATCCATTAAAATGTGAATATAAATAAATGCATTATATGTCTATTTTATGGAATTTGGCATCAGAACTCGAACACGCCCAATTTTATGAAAATGTCACTTTTATATAAACATTGGACTGATATAATAAAATTAAATATTATCGCTCGTACGTTTTATGCTTATTAGTATTATTGCTCTTTTACGATTATATGTCTTTATTGGTTGCTTTGTAATAGCTATATTTATAGACGATTATATAGAATGATAAAATTATTTTATTTTATTTTCATTTTCATTTATTTTTATTCGTTAAATGTGTAAGAGTAGTCAGTGTAGAGACAGGTAGAGACTAAAGACTAATTTTATACTATTGTTGTTATATTTAATGCAAAAAGCATCTACGTCCTTGACCAAAACGTCATGTTGTCTGCTGATATATTAATAATAATAATAATATTTATTATTATACCACTACCAAAAATATGGCGGTATATTAAATTAGTTATTCTGTTTGTAGCTCATCGAAATATTGGTCGTAAAACCAAAAAGTCTTATTCTGGGTCCTTATAAGATTCTAAGACGATTTAGCAATGTCCGTCCAAAAAAAATAGAACAATGAAATTTTTACCAAACATTCCTTATTTTACTCAAATATTTAATATTGAAAATGGACAAAATCGACTTTGTACAATCCGAGTTATAGACCAAAGTTTCAGCCAACCTCAAAATTTATCTGATATTTTTTTATCTTCAAATATATATTTCTATATATTTTATATGGGAGTTTCGGCTAATAATCGACCGGCCATAATAAAATTGTACCAAATGATTTGTCTATATATATAAAACATATTTGTGCTGAATTTTATTTGGATACCAACATGTTTAAGAGATTTATGCTCTTAAAAGTGATTTTCGAAAATGGGCGTTAACTTAACGCTATGAGCAATTATTACAAAATTTGTGGATGCAATTGCATAATTCCAACATTTATGATAGTTAAACCTATGTTGAGAGGACATTTGTATGGGTTCGAGGTGAAATAATAGACAGATTTCCAGCATTTTTAATCCCATACGTCCTTGGGCCTAGAAAATATCATGACCTAAATTTTATCAAAATATCTTCAAAAGTGCGACCTGTACTCTGCGCACAAGCTTTACATGGACAGCCAGTCAGCTAGCTAGACAGACGGAAGGACGGATATCGTTAGATCGACTCAGGAAGTGATACTTTAAGATGGGTGCTGAAGCAATATTTATGGACGTTGTAAACATCGTGCAAAAGTCAAATTGACAATAAAACGAAAAAGATAAGCTTTCTTAACAAAAAATGCAGAAATGAAGGATGATTTTTAGCAACTTTATTTTTGGCAAGACTGTTCTTGGTAGCTCAGTTGTTTTTGTATAACATGTTTATGTTAAACATGTTCAGTTTGGTCTCTAATTTAACCCTGAATTGGCGTACAAGCGAACAAAATTATCAAAATTCATGCTCGAAGTGCACAATGCACTTCTCTTGCATTCAAAATTGTGTTCTGCGACGAAGCTTATTCAAAAGCATTGCAAGAACTGCTTTCCAAAAAATACACTGGTTGGTGTGTACTATGGGCCGCTGGTTGCATTAGGCCATACTTTTTCAAAGATGACGAAGGCAGAAACGTTACTGTAAATAGCAAGCGCTACCATGCGAAGATGTGGTTTCAACAAGACTGTGCCACATTCCACATGCCACACAGCACAAGAAATTGCAAATTGAGCGGCCAGTTCGGAGAACAGTTTACTTCTCTCAATTCATCAAATCAAATCAAAGTTTTTATTATTTAAATAACATTTTTAAAATAAAATTTATGCGCGTTATATCTAATCGTATAAACAGTTAGTTTCAGCTACCACAGCACAAAAACAAAATTCAGCCCAAGCAAATTTATTAGTGCAGGTCTAATATACATCTTACATAAAATATGTGTGTAAGTGGGCGTGCATCCCAATGGCATATTTTTGGCATTAACATGTATACCATAGAAAAGTGAAGGTTAGTATAAAAACTGAATCACGAAGACTGGTTGGAAACCTTTTTTTACCATAAATATCAAAAATAAAAAACAAATAACTACCACTTTAAAACGGCGAAACAGATATAATTAATGATTTTATTCTTACAACAATGCTACGCCATAAAAGGGATAACAGGAGTAAGTATCATAGATTTTAAAAGATTTCCTTGCAAATAAGACAACTCAGTAAGAGCCTGTAAGTCTTCTTGGATAAATTAATATGTTGTTATGAGAATGTGTAAGATTTTTGTATACAAGCAGATAAAATTTATTTAAATTTGTTTGAGCAATTTAAAGTAATAATTATATTACAATATTTGGTCACTGCTTCTGGCAGCCAACACTAACGAAGTAAATATTTAACAAAACAAAAATCCTTGTTTTATTGCGAGCTGCTGCTTGTCTGTAAGCTGTAAAGGTAATTAAGAAGTGAAGTGAAGGTAACACAGCATGTTAAATAAGTTTAATTTTAATGAATGACAATCAATTAGTTACACTCGACTACACTAATTTAATGCAGATTAACAATTAATTGATGTTGAGAACGTGACACACTATGAACCATATAAACTTATTGTTGGGTAAGAGTTTACATTCGACTGTGCCGAATCTTATAGTAAAGATTTTCCATAATTAATAATAATATTATCAAGGAATGAGTTACAATTATATTTTTAAGAGACGTATTATTATCTCCACACTCAATAATGAACTGAGATAATATTAGGTCTCTTACAAATATAATTGTAACTCATTCCTTGATAATAATATCCGATGGATATCGAAAAATTTGAGAAAATAATTTAATAAATAATATATAAAGTTTTACAAATAATTGGACTCGAGCTCAAAAAAACTTTTTTATTTTATTAAAAGAAAAAAGGTCGAAGAAATCAAAATTTAATTTAATTCAAAAAATAAAAATATATAGAGGTGGTCGGAAACTTTAGTCTATAACTTTTTTCCTTTAATTTAGATTCATTATTTTTTCTTTACTGTACTACTCTATGGCTTTATAATGTTATAATTAATGGATCATCTTCGAGTTTTAATTAGGCTTTATTAGGAGCTGTTGCTCAAACTATTTCTTATAAAGTTATATTAGCTTTAGTTTTATTAAGTTTAATTGGAGATAACATTTTTTAATACCAGACTTTTCAAAGAATATTTGGTAAAAATTTCATTACCAATGCCTTTTCTTCGAAGCTCATGTCTTCAACAGACGGACAAACGGATGGATATGCCTAGATGGTTTTAAAATCTTGTAAGGTCCCAGAATATATTTTTTCTTTTAAATTCTATGACCAATATTTCGATGTGTTTCAAAGGGAATGAAAACTTAATATTCCCCCATCTCCTCGGTAATGGGCATAAAAATAAAATGGAAAAATTATGCACTGCAGGAAAACTAATTAATACGGAACTGTGTTTATTTTATGAAAAATAAACAAGTAAGAAAGTATAGTCGGTCAAGCCAAACCGTATAATACCCTACACCAAGTATATGTAAATATAAAACAGTTTTTCAGTAATGGGCGTTATATGGGATATGTCATGATTTCTGTGAATATAAATATTATATGCGTTAAACTTTCTCTCGATATAAATATTTTTAAAAGATTTATGGAAGTTAAAGTGAATTACGGAGAGGGTATTATATGGGAGTTTCGACTAATTATGAACGGACCATTACAAAATGTCATTATTTCTGTATATAAAAAACGTATTTGTGTCGAATTTTATTTGATTACCAACATTCCAATATACCCTCCCCACTATTGTGGTGTTGGGTATAAAAAATAAAATTTTGTAGCTTCACTCAAATATTTATGATCATTGTTCGGTTTCTGTGGGTAAAAAGAGATAGTTGTTGGTCTTTTAAGCCGATGAACTACTTAATTCAAATTTTTAATTTTTGAAAGCTAAATGGTACTTTTATATGTTTTGTTCTGAAGTGACAAAATTTGTATTGTTATTGCCTGCAAAAAATAATCGTTGCTTTTAATACCAAATTCGTTTTAAAATAATTTTAACATACATATATGTATTTATATATACAGTGGCGTGGAGAAATGATTACATAATTAATTTCTTTACTTTTCTGAACGATAAAATGAACAATAACAAAGTAAATAAAGTACTCAATTTTGCACTTTTCGATAAAGTTGTTAATGGAGTACTTTTTAGTACTTGGTCCATAACCCTTTATTTGTTTAGTACCATATTAATACGCTTTGGCATGATTTCAACCAGTTCCTGTATTATTGCTTTTTTTGTATTTTGCCACTTTAATGTATATATGTATATAACACATAAAATATTTATATGCATAAAAGGCATTCAACATGATTTCTCGATGATCGATGATGTCGAAACTGTTTGAAAATGAAATGAAAAAAATTAAAAACTTTTTTTATAGATATATTGGGTGTAGGGTATTATTTGCTGGAACGTGACCTTACCTCTTACTTGTTTTTAGTGCATAAACATTTTTAAAGCAACTTCACAACTTTAAAGTGCAGGATGGCATATCTTTTGAAAGCGGATTTTGTCTTTAATAACTTATTGTAATTTTGAAGGGTACATATCTCGCACTTATTCTCATTTAGTTATTAAACACTAGCTACAGAGTAAATAAAGATTTATATTATTTCTTTAATTTGAAAAAAGTACTTTGGAAGAACATCGATTGCTCAGCGAAGCTTATTATGACATTGTCCATGGGTTTCAATGTGCGAGAGTTGATTTGTGCAGTTTAGAATTGGTAATTTTAAGACGCAAGACAGATAAAACAAATAATTGTAGGCACTACACCATGAAAATTGCTGTTAAACGCAATCAGAGCTTGCAAAATCATTGGGAACTTCTTTAGCAGAAATTCCAAAACATTTGAGAGTAGCAGAATTTATACAATAACAGGAAAATAGGGCACGATACGAACTGAAACCGAGATACCTTTAACCGAAACATTACTTATGATTAAAAATGTATCCATTACGATAACTTTAAGCATAAGAGATCGTATGGATTTGTAAGAAAATCAGTCAAATCGACACCAAAGACAAATATACCGAATACAACGAATACAACTCATCCGGTTAAAGCGATATGTTACAATACCTGTTATAAACTAGAAAACAGCGTTTTAAAGTTTTGCATCATTCGCTGTATAGGTAGTGATGGGACAAGGATAAATACCCAAATGGTAAATTGCGTATTTAAAGGTAAATACCCACGTATTTACCCAAGCAACTGGGTATTTACCCAAAATGTGGGTATAAATCAGAATAAGGAAAAATTTAAATAAATTAAAAGAATTTAATTTTTTATTATGAATTAGATTTTTTACTAACAAATGAAATACATAATAAAATTTAGTCATAATCGCTGTCGCTGTCCGTATCCGATAAAAACTCATATCGAGTATAGTGCGTGATTCCTGTTGAAGTTGAAGAGATATCGTCTTGTGTACCTTCTACTTAAGGATTCATGGCATTTTAAAATTGAGTGGAGTGCGTGCTTTCTGCTGAAGGTGGTAAACTATTTTTAAAAAGCAAGTTCCAGTTGCACGATATATATGTTATTTTTCCTGATCTTTATGTTGTTAAACGGTTCCTTTTTTTGAGTGAATGAAGCTGTGGGTGCTAAAGGAACATTCAGTAGCAGCTGAAGTACAGGGAGCTGTTAAAATTCGAACAGCTAATTTGCTTAATTGCGTGCTTCCACAAATTCCTTTCCACCAAGTTACTGGAGAAATCTCATTCAAACAGCTCCAGCCAAAGTTTTTGCCCAGAAATCATTTTTGGCCTTGTAATTGGCAAAACATTATGTGCCTGTAACATTATGTGCATGAATTCCAAAGCATTTACCTCCTCAGACGGATCAAGATCACTTCCTTGTGCCTTAGGATCTAGCAAATTCTAGCAAAAAAAAAAATGTATGTTTTTTTTTAATTGTGTATTGAATATGATTGATAGCTTAGTTTTTTCAGCATCATTCAGTATCATAGTTGAAGCAATCTCTAATTCAACACGCGCACTTTATTTTATTTACTAATTGCTGGGAACAAATATTTAGAAATGAATTAAGCAAATTCTTTTTATGCACCTGAGGCTCAAGTTTGGGTTTCGAAACTGTAAACTTTCTAGTTGCTTCAGCATAGTTGTTGCCAACGCTCCCACTCATTACATTGAATTGCAGCACGGTGATTAGCGGTTCTTATTAAGAATTGTTGTTGTGTTTGAAGCAGCCAAAACCGTCTTATCTGAGTAAACGCAGCAAGAAATGTATAAACAAAATACGCTAAATCAAAATATGTTCAAAATAAATTCGAAAATGTTCACATTTCAGTTACTCTACGTAACAACGAGTATTCGTTATTAAAATGAGTATTTACCTGAAATTAGGTAAATACCCGGGTATGAAAGTGGGTATAAATGGGTAAATACCCAGGTCTAAACCCATCACTATGTATAGGCCTTGTGCCATCAGAATACTAATAAAACCAATAAGAACCCTTTTTTTATTGATAAAGTTACAATACTACACATGCTAGCACATGTTGCTTTTCTCATTCTTGTACAGTAAAATAAAATTTCTATAGGACAGTGATGATATTTTTGGTTTCTTTAATGCACCTCTCAATCATGTCTAAATGCACTTTTCAAATGATTATAAATAATTGAAACGTTGTGCGATAATATCTTGCGTCAAAAATAACAACGATCACCGTCCTGTTGCAATTATAACGCTTCTCATCAATTTGCATGGATATTTAAAGACCAAATGCGTCAAGATTAATGAATATAGTCTTAATAGCGCTCTAAAAAAGAAGATTATGTTTACCCAAATTTACAAAATGTAGCTTTTTCAGATCCACCATTATCACAATTGAAACTGAATTCATTACAACAATTCAAATTCTTGATGTAACATGGATATGATATGGAAATCTGTAAGATGTTCTTATAAGTGGCAACAAACGTTTCTGCAGGCAATATTGTATATAAATATTCGAAGTCGGCTTTAAAGACGTTACAACATTGTCACTTTTTTAATACATTTTTTTGTTTTCTATAATATTTTGTTAGCTTAAACTACCTTTTAACAAACTATAATACGCATTAACTATAAACGATTTATAATATCCTAGATAAATCCAATATATTTATAAAGTTTTTTAAAAACCTATTTACTAAACAAATAAACTGTCATCCGCAGCACACAACACAACAGTAATGTGCCAAATTAAAAGTTTAATATGTAGTTATAGTACAAATAGAAAAAAAATCAAATTAAACGAAATTCATTGTCATTTAGTGCTGTTAATTAAAATTCATTTAGTTCGATTTTATTACTGTAATTTAGATTTTGATACAGAAACACCACCCAGCGGATGGGAATACTACAGCAAAACAACCCACCAAATGGAAAAATTCTATACGATAAACTTCTCTCCTTACAATCAACCACAACTAAGTGTGGCTATGTGTGCATTAGTTCGAACTGTTAACATTTTCAACGGGCTGTGTTTGCGACTACGGTTGTATTTGATGTCATCCAAAATGTGTGTGCTCTGGCTGTTTTAGTGACGTTATTATTTTTTTTGTTTGTTTTAGGATTTTGGCTCATTTTTAAAATGACAACACGTTTTCTGGCACTAACAGCAAAATCAAACAATTGTAAATAAATTCACACAATGTGTAACCTGTTTGTTCACTTGCACACCTGCAATTTAATTCTAAATTAAATAATGGAATTTTATTCGTACATCCTGTAGCTGCTTGAATGCCTCATTGTTTCATTTTGGATTTTTTTGGTGGTCTTTATTTTGAGTTTATTTACTTTGTATTAGTAGAAGGGAAATACTGAACACATACAAATATACACTGGCAATACAACCATTTTAAATACATGCCGGAAGAAAATATTTTATCCAAAGACAAGAAAAATATATAAAGTCAAAATGTTTTAAATTATTAAAGGAGTATGTACTTGTTAAGGGGTTTTAATAACAATGTTGCAATATTGTTTTTACGATGCTTTGATTGTTTTAATATAAAAAGGTAAGGAAGCATTAATTGATTTATATAAGTTTGAACCAATTTCAATTTTCTTTACCGAAAACACAATTTATTACTTATTATTATTTTGTTTATTAAATAGAAGATTTTAAAAAGGCTAAAAAGTAATATAACTGTAGGAGAATTTTATTTAATTAGTTCTGATTCCATAATCAGACATATAGAAAAAACAATTTTTGATAAAGTTTTTAAAAAGATTTTATTTATATTAATAGATCTACTCTTTTCAGATGACAAAAAAAAAACAAGTGATTAATTATTTCAGTTGTAAGGTCATCAAAACGAGCGATGATCTGATTTTCTACCTGTGTTCATATGTACAATTCAATGCGTTGATAAGCATAAGTATATACGTATATACATACGTAGTCTTGTACTGAGATCAGAGATCTTGTGACAGATCAGTTAGGTCAAGTTAAATAATGTTGTAAACAAATGATAAATTAAAGGAAAATAAAAATAAAGATTTATTTAGTTTATGGAGAAGTGAAGACTTTTTGTAGGGGTATGAGTTAGAGTTATTTTATTACAAATTTGGGAAATAGTCTCAAACACTAACAATTTTGCTATTAACATTTATGTGCTAAATTTAGACTACTATAAAAATATACATTTTATATCTAGGTATAATTTATTTTCGAAATCTAAAAAGAAAATTTGTAGCACGAAATTAGTTGGCCTATTATTTATTAATCATTCGCCACAGAGCAAATTTGTTTGACGTCATAAAGTATGCAATGAATTTTTTATTAATTTATGTATATACCAGCAAAAAGTTTGCCATTCTGTTTGTAATACATCAAAATATTAATTTCAAATACGTTGGGGAGAGGGGGGCACGTTTGAACACGGGGCACCTTTGAACAATGTTGATAAAATCTCAGTTTAACATTTTTTCCGATTTCACATGACAACCTTGTTTTCTAGCAACGTCAACAACTTTTGCTAGTTTTTTCAGTCGTCGACCGAATGTAGTTGGGTGAACAAGTTTTCGCAGTGCCATTGTAAATTTTTTTATTTTTTTTTTTTTTTTTTGTAAGAGTGTAAGAAGTATTCAGTGATCGTTTTCTTTCGTGAAAGAAATTCATTGCAGTCCAAAATTCATTTCAAACAAAATTAAGGTAAGTTAATTGATATTTATGTAAAAAAAAATATTTATTCTAAATTTCCGTGAAATGGCAAGTCAGTTCAGGTTTGAACAAAGAAAAAGGGGGCACCTTTGAACATGTTAATTTATCAACCGAAGTACCAAGCAGAGTTGATTCTCTCTTATTTTCTGCAAATGACGAATCCAATGCTGATCATGATGTAATGTCACCTGAAATCGCAAGGCCTTTTCCGTCTTAATAATATAAAACTTATTTTTGTAAATAGAAGTAAAAATTATATAATGATGTATTTCGCCTTGGCAATCGCTCTGGCAAGAGTTCATGCTACGTTCACGTAGCTGCTGTAAATCATAATTCAAAAATAACAGTAAGGGAAATCCCCGTTTTGACTAGCGATTTATTTCTTGCTGGATTGCGAAAGCTTATTTAGTTCATTTTACATCAGTTGACTTTGAAAACCTTTGAGAAGCATTTTATCTACACATTCTAATTTAATTAAAATAAAACGGTTTAGTTCGTGTAGAAAATTTTGAGCTGTAACATACTAAGTGCTGCTGTACTTAGTTTAGTACACTGGGCTTTTAGGGTAATATAAAGTCGTACGATTAAGACATTTTTATGTTGGCACTGTGCTTTAGAGCTGAAGTGTTTGCTGTGTTTTATGTTGTTTATTTTTTAATTTCTGCTTTGTTATTAACATTATTAAAATAATTTATAACGAGTAAACCTATGCGACACGATACGGGTATTGCTATACATTTGTTATATGTATATTGTGTTACAACTTCCGAGGCTACCATTGATCCTCTGTGCACTCGTGTTGTAAAGAGTTTTTTAGCAAAAGCGCCAACAAAACCTGAAGAACATACCGTTTTCTTTTATAGTTTTTTTTTCGAATTACGATCTTTTTGAAGACCTGAAGAGCCTTGGATATAAAGCTACTGGAAACTTTCTCGAAAACAGGACTAAACGATGTCCATTGATTTTATCAAATGATATGCGTAAAAAGCTTAGAGCTGAATATGATTATAGCTTTGATAAGACAATGGATATTTTTATGGTTGGATGTTTGTACGTTTAGAACAAATTTCAACACATTGAATCCTATGGGGAAAGTTAAAAGACGGTGTCCAATAAAGGAGTGCCCGATAGACTAGGCGATAGTGTGCCGGACTATCAGTCAGAGGGTTGCGGGTTCGATTCCCGCCAAAGACTCTGGGTGTTTTCTGCAGACAAGCCAAAAAGCTTCGCAGTTTGTGTTTGTTTAAAAAAAAAAAAAAAAAAAAAAGTTAACGTAAACATGCCTTACGTTTTCCAAAGTTACAATAAAATCATGGGAGGGGTAGACCAGATGGACCAGTCTATTGGAATTAACAGAATTGCTCTGAAAGGCAAGAAGTGTTGTTGGTCACGTTAACTTATGTATTGGCTATGACTGTTTCAAATGCATGGATGTTATATTGCATTACAAAGCCTGATAATCATGTTGATCAATTATGGTTTCGCAGACATATAGCACGAACGTATCTAAGCAACAAAAAGGACTATAAATATTGGTAAACATCTTCTAGAATTGAAGGATAAATCAGGAAAAATAATGGCCACAACCCTCAAAAATTACTAAGTCAACTTAGTTGTGTTATGTGCTCAAATCTAGTTAAAACATAATGTGATAAGTGCGTGAAAACGCTATGTTTGGAAAGAGGATGTTTTGCAAAATACCATAATCGCCCATTGTACTAAACTTAGTACAACCTCCAATAACACAACTTACAATTTTATTTTCCTTTTTTTTCTTTTTTAGTACATTACAAATTATATTTGAAACTAATAATAAACATTTAATTTTAAAACTTGTTCAAGGTTTTTATTTGGGCGTTAATGGGTTCAAATAATTATATTCATTGATTTGTATTTCGGCCTAAGGAAACTCTTATAATTTTACCCACCATCAAAAAGATAAAGGGTTTATTAAGTTAGTTATTACATTTGTAACACATCGAAATATTGGGTGTAAAGCCAAAAACATTCTGGGAGCTTATGAGATTCTAAAACGATCTAGTCATGTCCGTTGTCTGTCTGTCCTTCTGTTGAAGCCACGATAGAACAAAAGAAGAAAAGATTTTGAAAAATTAAATTTTTCCAAAACATTCTTGGTCATTTGTCAGAATAACTACAATATCCAAAAAACTTTAAAATAAAATATTGGGTGACAACTACAGTTTTCAGAGAATAGTTCATTAAATATTTTGTTCCAGAAGCTAGAAAATATATTAATGAAAAAGGCTTAAACTTTAAAGTTCTTATGTTGATAGACAGTTCACCCGGGCATCATCAGTGGAACACGAAAATGTACAAGCTTTGTTCCTGCCACCGAATACCACATCCTTAACAGAACCACTGGACCAAAGAATTATCGCAACATATAAAATTGACTACATCAAACGAATATTGCAGTACATTTTGGACATTCTGTATGGGGATAAAGCTGTTTGGTGTCTGGAAAAAGTTTAATATTGAAGATTGGGTAACACATGCTGCTTGAGTATTAGATATCAGATTTACGACCATCAATCTTAAAGGCATGTTGGACATTAAGTTGGCCAGAATGTGTTAAAAGTCAAAATCATGTGCATCCATATACAAACGAATATCGCAATATAATTTCTTTGACACATACCGTTAGTGTGGATGGTTTTGATGACTTGTTATTCGATGACATTGATGAACTGCTAATTAATAAAGTTCTTATCGAAGGCTAAATATTACATTTTGCTTTTGCACAGAATGCTGATGCTATAGAAAGTAGCGATAGTGAAGATAGTGTTAAACTTTCTTAATATCAAGAAGGACTTCAACTTGCAAACAAATTAGGATACCATTTTGTCATAAACGATCCCAATGTCGAAAGAGTTGCACAATTTCAACGTGAGCTGGCTAGTTACAAAGAATTATAGTTCAAAATTATTCTAGCGATGATAGCGATTTTTCGATGCAAGCGAATGCGAGTAACTGATTATGACAGCAATTAAATTTATGTTCTTCTATTTATGATTATAGTTTTAATTTTTTTACCTTTAAATTTAATAACCTATTCTTTTTGTTAACAACCTAGCTGTTTTACATAATTGTTTTTATTTCCTGGACTTGTCATACATTTGTTTATATTACTTTCAAGCTTAGAGTGCATATATTTTTTTCTTCTTGTGTAAAAATATATTGTGCATGTGATTTAATATTATAAACCTGAATAGTTGTTCTTAAAAAAATCTTGTTTTGCACGAATAGGTTCTATATCAACATCTTTTTCACATGGGGTTTCCTGGAACCAATTACCGCGTAAAAGCAGAATTAAGTGTATAGGTAGGTGGTGGGTATATAAGATTCGGCAGAGCTATATATAAACTCTTACTTGTTTTTATACTCAGCACCAAAAGGTTGTCATTCCGTTTGTAGCACATCGACATATTGGTCGTGGATCCAAAGAGTATATATAGGTGAATTCTGTTTCCTCATAACATCCTAAGATGATCCGTCAGGATGTCCTTTGATTGAAGGCAAGATAAAGCTTTGAACAAAGAATTTGAACCATGAAATTTTTTCCAAACATTTTCTTTCACCGAAATGTATGGTATTTAAATTGGCAAAAAGCGATCCAGTAATATCCGAAGTTTAGACCATAGTTTCTAAATTATATTATTATTATAGGTCACAGTAAGTAAGAGTAGAATTCATACAAAATTTAGCAAAACTAAGTTTCATTATAAAACAAATCATAAAAAATATGCATAAATAATATAAAATGCTCAAGTGATGTTGTAGTTTTTTATGAGTTGTAAGTTGTCTGAATTTACAATATTTGTACAAATATTGTTGGTAGTTTCTATGTAAATCTTTTGTACAACACCTATGATATTTTTACATATGTCTTTCGAATGTTGTATGAAGTTTACGTCTTGCCAAAAGTTAAAATATGTAACCCAACATAAAAATTACTAATTTCAGTTTAAAAAATTAACCAAACGGTAGCACTAAAATCATAAACTGATTGACAAATTTAAAATAAGAAAATAAAATTAACAAACAAAAAAAAAGTATGTCTTGTTTCACACACTTCAGTTTTAGCTGACCAGTTTTTGTTCAGTTCTCTTTTGAACTTGCTATGGCATTTACACACATCAATTCAATTTTCGGACTTTGCATGTTGATTTACATGAAAAAAAGGAAATAAGATAATTGACTCTTTTGCCTTATCATTCAAAAATACTTGCTTTGACGAGTCAGAATTGAAGTGTGGATATTGCTGAAAATACTACGGTATGTTTTAATTTTGGAAAATATTCATATTTTATATTTTGTATATTTGTTTCTTCTTTAATTAGGAATTAACATGTGCAATGGGATTTCAAAAAAAAATTTAAAAAATGTCAACCATTTGTCTAGAAAAATATACTTAGTTTCACAATGTATTCTTCGAGTTATTAATTAAAAAAAATGAACTCCAGCCGAATGAAAAATTTTTTTCTAATAATAAATGTCAACATGTTTATTTGTTTAAATTATTTTGAATATTAAAATGTAGGCTAAACAACATTTTATATCCTTTATGAATGACTTACTAATTTCGCTCCAGCCTAATATAGCACTCTAAATTATTTTTCCTCCATTCAATAAATAATTTACATACCACACAATCACCGCATTTTATATTTGAAATCATTCGTTAAAAGGTGGTTTTTTGAAGTAACCCTTAACAAAAAAAATTTTAAATTTAAAATGTACGTAGAAATATTGAAGAATAGGTGGATATAGGCTGGTTACTTTAATGTTTTTGGTCGGAAGAGATGCAGAGTGTGTGAGAGCTTTTATGGTTTGTAGATATTGCAAATGTGCAAGGTCAGTTTTATTTTTAACGTTCCGTTTAAGGTAGGCCAACATTTCAGTTTTTGTTTTTTATTTTCATTTTTTACAATACATTTTGTTTATATTGTTGTTTTTATATTTTCATTGTCGAAATTTTTAATTTAGGTTGCTTTATTTTTATGCTTTCGTCCTTTTGTTAAGTTGAGTCATGGGCGTTTATTTTTTTTTTTTTCTTATTACGACATTGTTTACTTTACAATATATTGTGTTTTAAGGTGTAATCACTTTGAGTGGGCTTATGCATTCGACAGGCGATGATTATTAGCTGTTATACACTCGTACATTTGTCAAACTGTTTGTTTGATGCTTTAAATTTTAACATATTATTATTTATTATTTATTTATTTATTTATGTAATCTAAGATTAAATTTAAATTAAGGAGCACTAGCTACATTGACCATCAGATCTTTAAACATATTAGATAGTTCTTTTATAAACACCTAATTCTGTTTTTTACACGTGTAAAGAAAGACATTGATCGTATGCGAAATAGGTGATTGGTTCCTTATCTCTAGAACCTATTGAAAATAGTTAAAACAAGGATTTTTTAAGAGCAACTATTCAGGATTATAACATTAAATCACATATAGGAACAATGTGATTTTACACAAGGATGGCTATCAAAGAATGTAAAATGTAAATGTAGAAAAATGTAATGCAAAAACGAGAATTCTTCCAAATTTGCAATTGCTCTGACCAGTAAATTTGCTTTTAGCCATAAAAAGGGAATTCCCCTAAATTTGTGATATGAACATATTTAGAAAAAATTAAATTTAACCAAAAAAGATTTTGATTAGTGCTAAATGTTATCGTGTAAAAACAGAATTATGTGTACTTAATTTGTTCTTTTTTTATCTAATAAAGTATTGTTGACATAAAATCGTGTCACAAAATTTCAGACAATGAATTAGTTGCATTCTGGCTAAATCACAGTAGCTCAGAATATATAGGATCTATTTGAGCCCATAAAACACAGGAAATTATCTTAGCGTCACGGATATTTGGTATCAATTAGCTGATTGCCGGGTTTCACATACGATGTAGTAGTAGATTTATTTCATCGCGTTTAAGAACCATTCCGGAAATGCAAAATCGTCTTTCAATTAATGTATATGGTACCCAATGTCTCTGCTTTTGGATGAATGCTGGTGCACGCAAACGTTTTGGAATTTCTGCTTGCGTAGCTCCTAATGATATTTCAAGCTCTTGTTAAAGTTGACAACAATCTTATCCCTCCGTCTTGCATATATTTTGCTTTTAAAATTTGTAACGCTTGAGGTCTAGCCAAACCCACTTAATTAAAAAAAAAAAAACAAATTTTTTTAATTAAATGTGAATAATATATATGTATATGTATTATAACCAGAGACAAAAAATAACTCGTTCAAATAAACAAACAATCAATATTGAGATTTATATTTCGTTAAAAAAAATACTCATAATAACTGTTATGAAATGACTTTTGTATGACCTTTATTAGCATTTATTGTTTTTTAATGCTTTTGATGAGAGACAAACTATTTCAATTGTGATTGATCTTAATAAACGTTAACATATTTTCTCTTTTATTTACATACTATTGCCTATCTTTTTTTTTATAAATTTTTAATAAATTGTAAATCGAATATGTTTAGTATGAATTAAAGCAGGGACGATATTGGGAAAGAATTAAAAAAGGCGAATTTTATATTCAAGCTTCATTGATTGACATTAAATGAATTTTTTGCCACTTATTTAATAAGTTCGAAAATACAAATTATTACCTGACCTTTACGAAAAAAAAAATATAATTATAAATCATTCATCTTGACTATTTCGGTAATTTTCTTTTCTGTTTCTTGCAATCACAAAACTAAAATGATCTCTTATGAATCATTATCACGTTGATATAAAACAAATAACTAATTTTATATAATAAATAGTGGCAATTAATCACCCATTATTTTCGGTCTCTGATTGTAATTTTTAAATAAATTATGAATAAATATTCATATATTAAAAGGGGAATCACAACTACCATTATCATCAACACAAGCACAAATTATGAATTAACTAGATGGAGTTACTTGTTAGTATGTTTATGGGTTTTATCCCGAATTAACTTAACCGAAGCTAGTTTAATAAAGGGTGTCCCAACTAGAACGCAATTTTTTAAATTTTAAATAAAACACAGATATTAAAAAAAATCGTGAAACTTTATTATATCGTAAAGTAGACAGAATGAGGTTATGTATGGAACAAGATATCGTGCAGATGGCCGCCGCGGCTTTGCTGGAACACACGCGATCTTTTAATGAAATTTTCAATGATCTTTTTGCATAAATGCTGCGGTATTTCATTAATGCAGCGTCCAATTTCCTCTTTTAAGGCTTGAGTCGTTGGCTTATTTGCGTAAACCATCGACTTCAAAAAACCCCAAAGAAAAAAATCTAAAGGTGTTAAATCGCACAATCTAGTCGGCCAATTCTAATCCCCAAAGCGCGAAATAACACGACCGGGAAATGACTGATGCAGCAATTGAATTGTTTCTCTGGCTGTATTACATGTGGCGCCATCTTGTTGAAACCACATGCCCTCCATATTCATTTCTTAAATTCTGGGCAATAAAAAACTGGTTATCATTTCACGATACCGAACACCATTGACTGTTTGCGCTTGACCTGCCTCATTTTCATAAAAAAAAGGCATCACGTACAGCTGCGATATTTTCTGTCGACCGACCTGGTCGAAAGCGCTTTGTTGTCTTTACATCACTAACAGACCTAGTTTTGGCAAATTTATTCATTAATCTCTTTACAGTTGACTCTTTTGGAGCATTATTGTGACCCCAAACTGTAGCCGCAAAACTTTCACCATTTTGGTAAAACAATTTCACATTGAGAATGCATTGTTATTAACCTCGTACCTTCTACTAGAAAACAATAACAATTGTTCAAATGTCAAACAATGACACTTCGAATGGCGCCAAATTTAAAAATTTCGTTCTAGTTGGGTGTTGCCCTTTAAATATAAATAAATAATAATAGATAACTAGACAGAAAATAAATAAAACCAGCAAGAAATATATAAAAAAAAACCAGCATTGACAAAACAAAATATATGTACATATGTATATGTGTCTGACCAGACCCAGTTACAAATGTAATGTGTGCAGTAAAATATTTGAATAAGTATCCTTCTATATCCTTTCCTGGATTTATTTTTTAAATATCTATAAGGAACTAAATTGTAGAATTGTAAAATTGAAGAAGTGTGACGAGAAGTGTTAATGGAGTAATACCTACTTTCAGGGTCTTCAAAATTTTTTGGCTGGCTTTTAACTTTTAATTGGTAGCTTGCAATAAGATTGACTTTTGAGACTAAATAGTTAATCGCTCATAAAACTTATATTCATTTTTATTGAGATGAAATTCTATCAAATCGATATTGCAGCAACAATTTTATATACATATATTTTGAATTCTCATGAAAAATTATGTAGTCTAGATTATTCGGAAGGTCTTAAGTGAACAAACAATTTTTTCCCAATATTCTTTGTTGATCAGAAATATATGTAGATCTAAATATAAAGTCATCACGAAGAGATAGTAATGTAATACGAGTATTACCTAGATGGAAACTAGATGAAATTTACCACCAAACTAGATACCAGATACAGGTACATACTTCATATTTATATTTTTTAAATTTTTTCAAACATAATTTAAGGATATTCTAGCATTTTGTACATTTTGTTGAATATATTCTACTGGAATTTTAAAGTTAAATGTTTCTGCATACATACATACATATATTTATTTTCAGTTATTTTTTTAAATATTTCCTAAGCTTTCTTTTTTTTCTTTTATAGACTAAACCTAATCTGAATTTATAAGTGTATAATGCTAAAAAGAGGATTTGCTTTGGAATTGAAACTGAAATAAAAATGTAAATTTTCTATTTGCTTCTCGTTGTGCATACTGATGTGATTTTTTCTGAGTATCTAAAGTTTGTTTTGGAAATAAATATGTGTTAGTAAATGTTTTAAATTTAATACTTTAACATATGATATAAATTATTGATTTAAAAGTACAAGCAAATTTTCAGCTTGAAAAAATTGTAAAATATTTATTTTTTGTTTTTTTTTAACCGTTAAACGAGCTTTGTATCAAATATGATACATTCAGTTTTTATTTCAAAAATTTCTGTGTTGCTATTCACAGATACTGTAGGTATTACATGTTTTTACAATTTGTAAATATCGTTATTCCCCGTATTTAAAATATCGTTTGATAAAATAAATGTGAGTAGGCTATGAGAAATTAAAAAAGTTTATAATACTATATTTATATCACATTTGATACATATAGATAGTTTGATGTGATAGTTTTGTGAAATTTCCTTAAAAAAAACATTTGTTTCTGCTCGTTCATGATTTTTGACCTTAGAAGAAGTTGAAAACTATGTACTAAACAACAGTTTTAGTTGATGAAGTAGATGGTAATTTGTCAGATGCTTCTGATATATCTGATCACAAGTGGGAAGATGAGAAAAGTAGTTCTGATGATGACGATATGTGCAACACAAGTTCTAATCCATTATATAGCCAAAGACGGAACTTCTTGGAAAAGAGAAATTATATAGTTTTATAACTCCATCAAAGGAGGAGTTGCCACCGTTGAAAAAATATTGGGTAGTTACAGCTGTAAAAGTAAAAACAATCGCTGGACTATTGGCTGTTTTTTCCCAATATAATTGATATTTCTGCTTTTCACGACTATATTATTTACAACGAAATAGACATCAATAGAAAAACCACTCAGAAACATACAAAACGTAAGTATTTTCTTCATGAGTTGTTAATATCACTGGCAAAGCCAGATATGGGCAAACGTAAAAATCTGCCTCGAAGTAAACTTTCTTTGGCGGTAGTAAGTCATAGCAAGTATTAATATTTATTTATAAATTCTATAAATCAGACAATAATAAGAAGTAAATAAAACAAACATTAGTATTTTATTAAGCATATTTTTTATTCGTTGTTCGGCACACGAAGAGAAAAAAGCATGGTTGGACATGGTTACGACAACAACAATGTGTTTTTGGTAACAACATATTGTTATTATACACAAATGATTGATATTTTAATTTGATTTTAACCTTCCGATGAGTTAAATTACTCCTACTTCGGCCACTAAAACCCCCCCTCCCAAAGTTACTCTGTATTCCAAGAGTATTTTGTTGCGCATCCTTTGGAAAAAAAATCAAGTCGATCGGATTATTACTTTAGGAGTTATTGAGGTTTTAGAGAGAATAGTAGGCGGATGTGTGAATAGGTCCGTATGGACCTTGTTCTAAATTTCACTAATAAATGCATGTTTTTGGGCATCATTATAATTTTATTATTGTTTCAATACATAATTTACTTGTTCTGAACACAAAGACCCAAACTCAGAGACATTAGGGATGATAATAAAAACAAAAAGTTCTAAGAAAACTTTATTGCTTTCAAGGAAAGGAACAATATTCTAGTTTTATACTACTAGCAATAAACCAGTTCTTAGAATTTTTTGTTTTTATCATCATCCCTAATGTCTTTGAGTTAAAAAAATTTAAAAAAATTATTTTTGTATGTAGACATTAGTTATAAACAAGAAAAACAAAAAAAAAAAAAACATCAAAAAAAATTTTTTATATGAAAAAAAACAGATTTACAAAAAAGGTCCGTAGGGACCTTTTCACACGGCCGTGCAGTTCACAACTGTCCCTCATCGGAGGGTTAACAGTAATTTAATTACTATAAACATTTGTATGTTTATCGCAATTATAAAATTAAATATGGTTCACTAAAATACATATAATTATTTGTAAAAAATATTTACCGGAACTATTAAATGATAATTATCATTTTAATAATATTTTATTTTTACCATTTGTAGAATGTTTTTGCATCAGTTCAGTAGTTTGTCTGCGTGATAACAGATTATTTAGGTTGATTTAAATGTTTCAATAATTGAAAAAAAAACAATTCGTATTTAAAATATACTACCTATTACTACAAAATACACAATTTTCAAATAAGTGTAATAGCGTAGACAGAGGACAGCGTTAATTTACATTAAAATCTCACTGATGTGAATTAAGATTTTACCCTGACAGACGACAGTTTTTGCATTTAGTTAACAGCTGTTTGTTTGTTTGTTTAATTGTGAAAAAATTTTGGTGAAAAATCAGTATTTATTATTTGAAAAAAGCTTAAATTACTTTTGCTGGAACTGCTCCATAATGCAGAAATTCATCATGCACTAGAAACCATCAACCTGAACGTGTTGCTAAAAGTGGGGACCGCAGTAGGACACTCTGAAATAAGAGAAAGGCAATTGTGGAAATTTATTTTTATTATTTAAATTTTACAATTGTCTTCTTCTTCTTTTGATAACATATGATTGATTGTCGACGAAATAGCTAAATTCAGTATAAATTCACTAAGATTTTGTGCATTTACGTCTAACCTAATGCGCATTAGGATGGGGATAATTCACGAGTTAATTTGAATTAAGACTGCTAATGCTTAAAAAAATTTAAATAATCTTAAATTTCTCAAAATAAAATCTATTAAACATAACTACAAGTAAATATAATTTTTTATGTATGTTGAAAGCGCGCAAATATTTATTTCTATTTACAAAATAGAAATGTAGAAATGTAGAAATAATTGCGATTATACGAAATACTAAAATAATTGTGTCTTCATTAGAAATATTGTTTTAATTGGTATCATTGCATAATTTTGCATTCATATTATGATACTTATAAACTCATAATTTGACAAATAGTAAAAATAATATATTAATTTAACATATTATGATAAAGTACTATCATAATATAATTGCTTTAGATCATAATATGATTACTTTAAGTCATAATATAATAATAGATCAAAAAATGGTTACTTTATAGCATAATATAATAAATTTAGAACATAATATGATTATTATAGATCATATTATGATTACTTTAGATCATAATATGATTATTATATATTATAATATGATTACTTTATATCATTATTATTATTTATCATAATATGATTATTATAGATCATAATATCATTATTATATATCATAATATGATTACTTTAGATCACATTACGTTTACTTTAAACTATAATATGGTTACCTTGGGTCATAATATGATTATGTATGAGAATTTTATGATTATAAATATTACGATGATAATTGATCATATTATGATATTTTATGGCACTTATATATATCATAATATGTTTTGACTACATTCATAAATCTTATCATTATTTGTTGCTCGTCAATTATGTTTACCACAATTATGCTTTTTCTTTGCGTGTATGTATCAAATATTATACAAAGAAAGAAAAAGAATCGTGTTTTTTTACGAAAGAAGTATTTTGTTTCAAATATAAAAGTATTATCGGGGTCGATATAATTGAAGTGTAACTACTCATATGAATAAATAAATATCAACCGTGAATTATTTATGTTATTGATTGCTATGTTGTTATTTGAAAGCAAACGTAATTTATGGATGATTTAGTTCGAAGAGAAAAAATAAATATGTATGTATGTATATGTATTTCTAGCAATATTGTATGGTACACAAAAACCAATAGACTAAGTAAATTTTTATATTTTCTACACAGTCTCAACAGAATTTTAATGACTCAAACAAAGTGTATGTATATATAGAACCTATCGTAATTCAGGGTATTATTTGCGACAATAGGATATATTTTTAATTTCTTCTACTTAAACCAACAAAAGAGAAATATGAAGTAAATAAACAATTTGAAAATAATTTCAGGTTATTCAGATAAACATTTCAATTGTTTCTGGTGCACCCGATAAAATGTTTTGACACGAATACCCTAAGAAAACAAATGCATGCTGATTTCTAAAAATGGATATTGATGCCACAAGTTTAAGCATAAGCCTTCTGACTGTTATCTATAATTATTGTGTTCCTAGACAATATCATATAGCCCATTCTTCAGATGTAATAAAAAAGAAAATTTCCTGGTCGATTCCAAAATACTTGCATTATATATCTGAAGTTTAATCTCAATGGTTAATTTTTTCATGCTGTGCACTGAAGAAAAACCTAGCGTTAAGACTAGTTTTCAAGCAAATGGGAGATTATTTATTGATGTTGCATTCATACTTCATTCTTTGCTTCGTCAAAGGTACTTTATTTTACAAGTACTTTAAACAAGCCCAAGGTTTCAAGTACTATTAACGTTATATTTTTTAGACTGAAAATAAAGAAAAAAAAAATAAAGTATTTCATTCTACTCTTTTTCTGCTCAGTTAAGCCGCTTAACTAGCAAAAGAACGGCCAAGTAGACTCAAATACTTTAAACTAAATATAAATTTGTAGTTTAAATTATTTCTCCACTACAACGTTGAGTACAGTATTTTCCTTTTAAAATTAAGGTGCACAAAACTATAAAAATATAAATATTCTGGAATGCTCTCAATCATTTACGAACAATTATGAGAGAAATAAATGATGCAACAATAATATTTTTTTTATTCCCTCTACATTTCTAAAGAGGTTTTAAAATTGTTACACTAATAACTGAACCACTAAAGATATCACAACAAGTTTAAGCGCACGACAATTGACAAAACCTACAAATGAATTCTTCTATCTTTGATGATAGAAAATATTAAAAGAAAAAAAAAAAGATTAAAAGAAAAAATTCTAGTTTAATTGCTGTTTTTGTAAGAAATCTATAAAGAGCTTATATTTCTTTTTAAGTTTAATAGTTTAAGCTTGGAGTCTGCTGTAACTAAATATCTTACATAAGCATGTAGAAACTATTTTGGGACAGGCAGCACTCATATATATATTTTTAAATTACTTTTCACATTCCCCCTGTAAAATAATAACTACCCCTTAATTGTGCACAGACATACATAGATAGTCACATAATATTAAAATTTATTTCCATAAGCAATTATAAAATGGCATTCGCTCAATTTAATTCTATGAGACAATACTGGTGTATTTAAAAAATATTAGTATAAAATAATTTTTTTTATACCCTCTACTAGCACAAGTGGGGAATGAGGGTATATTACGTTCGTCATTCCGTATGAAACATTGATAATATTCATGTGAGTCCAAATAAAGTATGTTTATAAAATTCTAAGTCGATTTAGCTATGTCAATATTTGTAAAACACTCCCACCACCGAGGTATACAAGTAAACTTAAAT
Source organism: Bellardia bayeri (assembly GCA_950370525.1). Taxonomy (NCBI): domain Eukaryota; kingdom Metazoa; phylum Arthropoda; class Insecta; order Diptera; family Calliphoridae; genus Bellardia; species Bellardia bayeri. The sequence goes on along the minus strand of OX493266.1, from coordinate 42,627,875 downwards.
CTTCATAAAACTCATATAAAAATTACAACCCAGTTGAAACTCGACACAAATAATTCATATAAATATGTAAATCAGGGCACCAAGTTTTATGGCGATCAGTTCAGAAAAACATTAACCAACATAAATATCGTATAAATATTGCTATCGAATTGAAATTTTATACACATGAATTGTATTTAAATAGAAAATTTCTATTGAATATTATGAAGGTCACTCCATAATTGTGACTGTACTAATTACAAAAAAAAAACTCTAAAATATCTCGTTATTGAGATGAAGATATCGTTATTGAATTAAATTTCACCATAAGACTCAAATAAAATAAAATATTTCATGACGGTCGTCCCATATAAAAAAAATAACTTCTTCACAATGTAATACAAATTAGTTTCAAGTATGCATGGATAACATTACTGGCATATAGGTGGTGGGTATATAAGATTTGGAACATGTTCCTATTTATATTTTGTTTAATGCTAAACAAAATAATTTGCAATACAAAATGGAAAATAATAATTTCCGCAAAATATACAAAATACATAAAAAACTTGCATGTTCTGATTTTTGAAAAAGTATGTATTCTGAAATATGTTCACAAAAATATCAAAGTTTTTCAGCTGTGTTTGTGACTTTAAAAAATTCATTAGTTGGGTATTGACGTTTCTTCTTACACATAGTTTGATTTTCACATGCGTAACGCATGAGTCTAGCCAGACCCATTCAGTGTTTTATGTACTTAATTCATAAAAAAAAAATTATTTAATTAATTGTGAATAATATATACATATATATGAACATATATATTATAATTTTTAAACAAATTATGAATAAATACTCACATGTTAAAAGGCGAATCACAACTATCATTATCATCAACAGAAGATGTTGTGGACCTAACACAACATTTTCGCTAAGATTGAGTAAGGATGTTGTGGACCTAACACATAATTCTCATTATATTTAGGTGGAGCCGAATTTAGCAATCTCAACTTGCTAAAAATATTTTGTGCTAAAACCACAAAACAGATTTTGCGAAACACTTTAAATAGAAAAAATTTTATACTCAAAGTGTCTTTAGTTGTTTATATACGTTTTAAATCTATTAACCATACAACTACCTTGCAATAAACTTTCAATTATAATGATCCCTTCCTATTCATTAGCCGCAATAGCAAAATATCACCCTAACTCAAAACGCCTTTCGTCTGCTAACCTCTTTACAAGAAATTAACATGCATGATATCTAAAATTATATGTTTTAGAACCAAAACTAAATACCTATTGTGAATTATTATTAATTATTATTAAAAATGTAAAATGAAATTTTAAATTAACGAATTACTTAAAGTTATTGTGAATTTTAAGAAACCATAGAAATAAGTTTTCGGTCTAGCTTTAAGATTGAAAAAAACACACTACCACTTCTCAGAATATAAGAAAAAGGATGAGCATTTAACTTACATAAAATAAATAAAACCTCTAACTTCTATTGAATTCCAACAATCCCTTTTTCTATTTATTATCCATTTAATTTATAATATCGACATCATTTTCGGTATCTATTATAAAATTATGGAGGCAAAGGCGTTTTTTTTTCTTCAGGACGACAACTCTATTACATACAGTCCACAACATCCCTAAAAGAATTAATCATCTTCCCATATGGAGATATTAAATTTCCAGGAATAAGAAATATGCATTTGTGCACATGGAAGACAGAAAACTTTTGAAAAGATTGTGATTTGACAGGACACTTTATGTTGCCTAAAAATAGAAGCATACTAACAGGAATACAGCCTAACTCAATTTCTCTTTATATGAAACTTACTTTTCCTAAATTCTGTATAGATACTGCTTTTATATATACATTGATAGTATACTAATAACAAATTTGAATAAATATTTTGCAAGGCGTATCACGAATATATTTTTCAAACAAATTAAACTAATAACACTCATACGAAAATATGCCCTTCATTTAATGAATTTTAGGTGGATTCATTCAAGCTTTTTTTTATACAAACTAATTTCTGTCATACGATTTACTGCAAAATATAAATGGTTAATTTAGTTTATTAGTGTAAGTGTGTGTAATGGAATTAAAATGCCTTTCAATAACATTTTATTGTAAGCTTCGCCCTGCTGTTAAATTAGGCCCAATTGGTCCAATAACTTTTGAACGGTGCAATATATTGTTTTGAGGTTACGGCTCACGTGTTTTATTTTGGTAACAATATTATTTTGTAAATAATAGGTTTCTGATGTAAAACTGTAGGGAAAAATTAAAAACTCACTTATCTTGTATTAGGGACCATTTGGTTCTGTGAATATTAAAAAACAAAAAAAAAAAAAAAATAAAACTTTCGCAATTAAAACATACTATATCAGATTCAGCCTTGCAGCAACTTCAGATTCCCCGGTTTCTTGCCACCATTTTAAAAGAAGCAATTATTTATGAGCTCGCGGTAACTAAAGATGAGGTTTATATATCAGTCAATAACTTAGCTAAAAACTGTTGTTGTGGTAATCTATTTCGTTTCATCATATGGGCGTTTGCCAAAAAAAAGTGCAGCCGGTGTTCAGAAAAGCGTTCAGCGTTCAAAACCGATATATACAGCATATTTGCGAATACAGTATTTCGCGGTATATACTCCTCCTATAATAAATAAAACATTAGAAACTGTAGACCACAAGCGTCAAAGCATAACTTTTGTAGAATTGTAGTAGGAATCAATCTGCCGCTTCTTCTTTGCTCCACTGTCGTTAACTGCAGCTGCTTTATGCAATGAGCTTATAAATATAGTTGCTTTGTTTTTGTGGCTGACATATGACAAGAATGTTGCAATATCTCAGAAAACAAACATATATTTGTATAATGGGAGTTGGTTTACAATCAGCAGCATTGTAGGTATAAATTGTAGGTATGAATGAATGAATTGGCCCAAATCTCTTAATATAAGTTTTGCATATTTATTATATCTAACAGCCGGGTTAAAAGATAATATTTTTTAATATTTTATTTATTTTCTTTTTTTCTAGAAATTACATATTTGCTACAGTCATTAAGAGTTTGAGTTGTAAAATTGTACAATACTATAATTAATTCGAAGTTTACTTGATTTTTCTGACTACTGTATTATTATATATTTATTCTTCGAGCATTTATTTCCTCCAAATTTACACTAACTTTTTCATCATTAGCCTACTTTTTCTTAGCACAAAATTTATTGCTCTAAACGATAACAATTAATCATATTAATTTTGGTTGTACAAATTTCATACTACCTACCCCTTTTTAGAGAGCATTATGATAAAATATTAATTAATAACTTTATTTAAAACCTGATTCAAAATTGTAAATACAGACAACAAATTAATAATGTTTTATTATTTATGTTTACTGTCAGGCCTTTTTGTGAAATGACAGTTTTAAATTAATGACGAAATTTGTTAGACTATAATTTTTTTTCTTTTGCATTACACCAATTGCTTTTTATACCCTACAACACCATAGTGGGGAGGGTATATTGGATTTGTGCTGATGTTTATAACGCCCAGAAATATTGGTCCAACACCACCAACCTTAAAGTATACCTATCAACTCAGAATCACTTTCTGAGTCACTTTAACGATATCCGTCCGTCTGGCTGGCTGGCTGTCTATGTAAAGCTTGTACGCAGAGTACAGGTCGCAATTTTGAAGATATTTGGATAAAATTGGTACGTCACATTTTTTCGGCCCAAGGACGGATGGGACTGAAAATGGTAGAAATCGGTCCATTATTTCACCTGGCCTCCGTACAAATGTCCTCCCGAAATTGGGGTTTACCGATCATAAGTGTTTGAATTATGCAAGTATCCAAACAAATTTCACCACAAATGAGTAGTAAATGGAGCTAAATCACATCGGTCTATTTTTTTTTTTTTTATAATACATTATATTTATTTATTGAATCTTCAGATATTGAAATGACAATAAGTTTTCGAATCTTAATACTAAAAGAAAATAATAAGTCCAGCCAGTGCTAGACAAAATATTATGATACTACAAAAAAATTTACATCCACTGATCCAGTCATCTGTTTTGCGTTTGAGTTAAAGCAAGGGTATCCCTCCTTCTCAACCGAACATGGCCACTAAAGTTAAGGATGTCTCGTGCAAGTGGGTTTGGATGGTGTTCAAGTTTGCTGACATATTTTGAGGCGTATTTTGTAAATTGGTCTTTCACCAAAGGAATGCCTAGATCTTTGTGAATTCGAGAATTTTTAACGTACCATGGAGCTGCAGTAATTATACGTAGAATTTTATTTTGACCTCTTTAAATTTTTTCAATGTTGGATGCTGAGGCAGTACCCCATAATTGAATTCCATAACACCATATTGGCTTTAGAATTGCATTGTACAACAAAAGTTTACAATCCAACTTTAATGTAGAATTTCTGCCGATTAGCCAATTAAGTTGCACTGCTTTTAATCTCATCTGTGTAAGTTTTGCGTCAATATGAGACTTCCAGGTTAAACGACGATCGAGGTGGATTCCGAGGTATTTGAGTTCATTGTGTTGCGGAATAATTTGGTTATTTATTCTGATGGACGAGCAGGTATCTTTTCGCAATGTGAAAGTTATATGAATACATTTCTGTTCGTTAACCCTGATTTTCCAAAGCTCAAGCCAATTCTCTAGTTTATAAATATAATTCTGCAAATTCTGTGATGCTATTTGATGGTCCTTATGAACGCTAATAAAGGCTGTATCGTCAGCAAAAGTTGAAGTATGTATATTGGGGTCTGACGGCATATCGGATGCATAAATCAAATATAAAGTAGGACCCAGTATGCTACCCTGGGGTACTCCTGCTTCAATTGGCTGAGCGGGGCTTAAAAAATCGCCTTCTTTGATTGTAAATTTGCGACCATATAAATAACTTTTCATAAGTTTGTGGGTGTTAGCAGGCAGAGCTAATTTTATTTTGTGCATTAAACCTTCATGCCAGACTTTGTCGAACGCTTGGGAAACATCAATGAAAAGCGCGGAACAGTATTTTTTTTCTTCAAACGACCGTCTTATCACATTTACTAATCTGTGTGTTTGTTCGATGGTACTGTGTTTAGCTCTGAACCCGAATTGATGATTTGGAATACATTGAGTGTCGTTCAGAATTGGAATCAACTTAGCCATTAACAATTTTTCAAACAGTTTTGAAATTGTCGGCAGTAGGCTAATTGGCCTATATGACTCTACTTTGGTGAGGTCCTTCCCTGGCTTAGGAATCATGGTAATCATAGATACCTTCCAATCTGCAGGATAGTATTCTAGGCGTAAAATAGCATTGAAGATAAAGAGAATAATTCTTCTAGCTACACGAGGTAACTCCACGAGCATTTTGTTGCTGATTTTATCCATACCTGGAGCTTTTTTAAGGTTCAGAGTACCAATAGCGCTTTGAATATCATTAAAGCTAAGTCTTAGAGGTACAGGAGGTCTAATAACGAGTGGTGGCAATTCAGTTGCATTATTTGAGTTGTTTATAGTAAACACATTTCTCAAATGGTTAACAAATAAAGTCTATAATTAGTCGTTGCTCTCATATAAGGCCCACTTCCGAAAATGACTTTAAAGAGCATAACTCACTCAAAAATGTTGGTATCCAAATAATATTTAACGAAAATATATTTCATATATATACAAATTATACGGTACAATTCGATTGTGATCGTTCCAAAATTAGTCGTAGCTCCCTTGTAAGGCCCATTTCCAAAAATCTCTTTAACAAGTTTAATAAGTTTCTTATTTTCAGAAATAATGACATCTAATTTTATAACGGTCGGTCCATAATTAGTCGAAACTCCCATATAAGACCCTCTCCGTAATTCACTTGAACCTCCATAAATCTTTTGATAGTATTTATATTGAGATAAAGTTTAACACATATAATATTTATATTCACAGAAATCATGACACTAAATTTTGGTCAAAATAGGTGAGATCTCCCATATAACGCCCATTTCTGAAAACTGTTTTATGCATATGCTAGGTGTAGGGTATTATATGGTCGGGCTTGACCGACTATACTTTCTTACTTGTTTGAGTTCCTGTTAGTTTTCTTTTTATGAAACTTTGAGAAAAAAAAATACACTGCCTTAAATAAACTGTGAGCTACTGTATTTCAAAGGACAAATTAAATTATTATGTTTAGCACTAAACCTTCAATATATTACAAAAAAACACTTTAAATTTTCTTTACTATTTTTGTGCAATTAAAAGTGTATAAGGTACAAATATGTACTCATTTGTGCTTCCCAATATATTTTTATATTTTTCAGCAACTTTTCTTTTAGCAAGACTGTTTGTAGCAGCTAAGCTGTATTCGTCTAAAATGTTACTGTTAAACATGAACCGACACATTAAATTTTATTATATATTATGTATTATCGGTTAAGAAAGTTCATCGTCCACTTTTTTTATCTGCAAAGCATTATTGCACCATACTTTTTCAAAGACGACGAAGGCGGGGAAGTTACTGTGAATGGCGAGCGCTGCCGTTCGATGATTCAAAATTAGTTTTTGACCAAAATGGAGGCGCTAGATTTTGCTCGCATGTAATTTTAACAAGACGGTACTACCAGCCGCACAGCATATGAAACAATACCCCAATTTAGAGGCGAGTTTCATAAAGAGATTATTTCACGTTTGAGGCCAGTCAATTTGTGGCCTAGATTGTACGATTTAACGGCTGTAGACTTTTTTTGTGGGCATATCTATAGGCACAAGTCAGCAACAGTTGATGCACTGAAATATAATATTGAAAAATTCATTTCTGACATGCCTGCCGATATGTTGGAGAGAGTATTTAAAAATTTTATCCAGCGTTTAAACGATTTGAGGCGTAGCCGTTTACATAAAATCATCATTAAACATTGAATTATATAGATTGTTCTATAGACTCAAATAATAATTTTATATATTTTTCTAAATTGTTTCTTTTTTTATAAAATCCAAAAGCTTTTAAAACAATCACTCAACAATTTTCACGTTACGTATGAGTAATATTATATTCGAAATTACTAATATATCACTCATGCGTACCAAAATGTAAATCTTTCTTTAATCATAGAATCATAATACAGTCGAACTTCCCTATAATGAATCTTGACGGGACCAGAAAATCACTTCATTATATAGAAACTTCATTATACAGAAATTATAGTTTTTCCCCACTTTTTATTTAAAATAATTAGGCATGTTAGTTTGGGTTACACTTTTCCATTTTTCTTCCACATCAAAACCTTGTAATACCAAATAACAAAACCATTATATAAAAATAATATTTTTTTCCATTTTAAATAATCAGGTATTTTAGTTTGGATTACACTCTTCCATTTCTCTTCCTCAACAAAACCTTCTATGTAATACATTAAGAGATTTAAATACATTAGTCGGCACGTTACTCCACTTCTCCACAAAAGTTCGAAGTACATCTATTGATGAAGAAACGTGCTCCAATGTAGGGATCGTCTTATTGACGTCAGCCAATTCTTCACTTCTGATCACTGAACACCGGCAACTGATGCCAAATTGTTATTTATGTGGCTTTCTTCTGTTTTTGTTCTTATTTTCCTCTTTTGGGAATCCCCTCATTATATGTGGCATCTTTCTCGGTACAAAGAGTTGTTAGTATGCGTAATAGAAAACTGTTTGAAAAATTCATTATATGGAGACAAAAACGCATGTGAGTCAAACCTGCAAAATTGTTTCATTGTATAGAAAACTTCATTGTATGGAAATTCATTATAAGGAGATCAAATACAATGAAATTGGAACAGAAAAAGTTGTGTGTTTGAAATCAATTCATAATAGGGAGAGCTTCATTGTATAGAAGTTTACTATAGAGAAGTTCGACTGTATACGTAAGTTTTAAGTGCATTTCTGTTTTCAAATGATTGGCGATCTTGCTGTAAATTATAGTAGCTATGGTTTCAACATGTATTAATCTAAACACAAAAATGTACAAAACAAGATATTTTTAATATTCTATATTGTTAAAAATACGTATACACCAGAAAATTAAAACCTTTTTTAAGATATTTATGATGGTATGTACTGTTGTTTTGTATTAAACAATGGTTCTGTAAAGTCGTTTATGGGCTTTTTACATATATATTTAAACATTCACTGGATAATAAAAGTCTGCTAAATTTCTAGGTTGCTGTCTGACCGAAATATATTGCAAACAATTTATGGATTTAAATTTAATTAAATAGATTTTTCTAGATGAATTTCATTTTATTATTTTGTAACAAAATTCAACTGCTGCTAAATTAGGGTCAATCGGATAAATATACCGCCTGCCTTAAATCAATGGGATGTTGTAATAACAATGGTACTTTTCCTGAACGCTTAAAAAAAACATTGCTATGTAAATTAAATAATATTGATTAAGCTATAAAGGGAGTGGTCACAAAACCAAAAAAAAAAAATGCTTAGCCCATAAAATCATACATACTTGACTTAGTATGTTTTCTAATTAATACAAATAATTGGTAGTTAATGGTTCATCAGCTTTTCTTTTATTTTTCTACCACAAAATTACTATCAAATAAGTACGACAACAATTCATATGAAAATGAGAGAAGTAAGAATTTTCACCCCGAAACAAAAGAGACTTTTAACACCACAAAAGAGAAGTAAATTCAGAGAAAACTGTTATAAACCTCACCTCGAGTCGATAAAACTGTTGCTTTTTGTTTAGTTTTTTATTTTTTTTTTTGTTTATTACAATTTTGTGTGTAACAATTTTTTACTGAATATAAAATAAGGTTTCAGTGAACTAGTAAAATCAGTATTATAGACAACGTGGTCATTATAGGTAATAACACGTACTAGCGTAGATTAAAAGCCAAACCTTTTAAAACTGAAAATGATGTGTTTCGTTTTTGAAAAACAAGCAAAATGTTCATATACAATATTTGTGTTTTAATTTACAAAAAAAAAGCAGAATAAAAAACAGTTAATATTAAATGTATGTATGTATGTATATGTAAAAACAAAAGTATGTGTGTATATGTTAAATAACTACACTATTAAGGAATATGCTGATGATGAGGATTAATAAAGAGTTAATTACTATTTACGTGTAAGGTTACACCAAGGATAATTACTTCCTATTGATAGTAACAGAAAAATAACACTTCTTCAAAAGGTATTAAAAAAGGAGTTTTCTAAGAAGTTCTAAATATTTTAACGCAACATATTTTACTAACATACTATGGGAGTAATATATAGTAATAGGGAGTTCATAATAATGTAAATGTACACCTGTCTTGTCTTATATATAAAACCATTTGTACCGTAAATATAATATTAAATCTTCAATAACTTCAAAACCTACAGAGTATGAGTCAAAAGAAAAAAATAACAACCTAACCAACCATAATATATTAATATAAACAAACATAACTACACTACAACCCAAACTTATGCAATTATGTCATTGTTATAAAGCAATACAAGAAAATATATAAAGAAATCTAACAAAATATAAAAACTAACTCCAATGTTTTTTATTAACAACATTTATTAACGCAAACCACTAAGTGCCAGGTAAATTTATTACTTTTCGATAAATATGTATTTACAAAAAGTGGTTTTGTTGAGAAAAGCTCAAGTGATTTACTGCTAAAAGTTCTTTATTACTTCTTTGTGTATTCTTATCTATTATTTTTATTAAAACAAGTAATAATTCCATTGAAATTTTCACACTAGACACGCCTACGTACCTACCAAATTGGCTAAAATTTAAGTTGAAAGTGGCGTAGCTGTAGGCATTGCTATTTGGCATTAAAGGCTGTTGGCACGTGTTCAACTCTTTAATAAAGTTTGCATATTTAATTTTTTGTAACACATGCCAGGTGGTAAAAGCTGCATTAAAATGAGTTCAAAAAATTCAGTTTGCCCTTTAGCAAAGTGAAGTTAAAACAACTTCAAGTATAATGGAAATTAATAAAATAAACAAAATTTCTGAAATTTGTTCAAAGAAAGAACTACAATTGGTCATGACTGACCATAGCATATTTAAGATAAAATGAATATAAATAATATTAGTAAACAGCAGAATGTGTTTAAATACAACAACAAAAAAAACAGGCAATAGATTAGCATGTAATTTGTAGTTTTAATCAAAAGAGTGTAACGGTTCAAACTTTCCATGGCCCCATCTCTTACGAAATCTAGGTAACAATTAAAGTTAATAAAATAAAAAAGTTTTTTCGAGCTCGAGAGCAATTATTAGTAAAAAATATATATATTATTTAGTAATTTTATATTTCTTACTATTAATTATTTGACATTTTTTTGGTAATTATTAAAGCTTTAGGTTTTTTTTATAAAATATTTAAATTTTTATTTCAATATTTCGCTACTCTTTGAGTAGCTTCTTCAGGTTAAATTTTTTATAATTTTATAAATTTCAAAAATTATTTATCATAGGAAAAAAGTATATGAAAACTTTAATATGACAAAATATTAAAAAAATTTATAACAAATAGAAAATATTATTATTTATACAATATTTGTAAGTTGTGTTATTTTTATGTATTAAATGTCTGTAAATCTGTGCTACATTTTCAGTATCTGCTTTGTAGTTGATCCTTTTAGTTGTAGGTTACTGAATTATCTGTAACATCTGTAACATATAACAACGTTTGTAGTTATTTTCTGTGTTTAATACCGATACATTTTCAAAGTTTGGATAGTGATTTATTTACTACAATGAGAAGATAACGCAGTTTTTTGTTAAAGTAATATTGTCTCTATATCTTTGGTCTGATTTATGTCCAACAATTCTGATTATTAGTTTATTTTTCGTGGTACCTATATATGCTTTATTACAATTTTCTTTATCATTTCCGACACAAGGTATTTAATATACAACATTTGATATGGTCCATTTTCCTGTTTTATCTTTTGTTTTACTAAACAATTTATCGAATGTGTTATAAGTCTTGTAAGCTATTCTATATTTATCTGTATAGAAAATTTTTGATCTCCTCAATCGTTCTGATATATCCGAAATATAAGTTATTGATTTGTAAATTTTCGGTTCTATTGTGGTTCTTCTATAGTTTTTATATTGTCGTATAATTTTTAAAAATTAGCTGAACTGGGAAATTATTGTCTTCTAATATATTCCTTGTCTTTTCATTGTTCTTCTTATGAAATTACTTGTCACTTATAGTTAATATTCTTTCAATTAAATTTTTATCTGTATTAATAATAATATGTTTACAGTGTTTAGAATAAAAATTAATAATTCTTCCTGAAGCTGTTGGCTTCTGATACCAATCTATTACTAAATTCTTTCCCCTTCTTATCAAATATGTATCGAAATATAAAAGTTTCGAATTATATTCTTTTTCTATTGTAAATTTAATACATGAATTAAAATCATTAAATATCTTCATAATTGATAACATGTTAAAGGCATTTAATGATTTTAATTCATATATTAAATTTACAATAGAAAAATAATATAAAAAAAGGTCGAAGAAATCAAAATTTAATTAAAGTTAATATTAATTAATTAATTATTTTTTAAGACTAGTAATAAAAAAAATTGGAATATTTTTTTCATGTTAATTTAAAAATCATTTTTAGATTTGTGTTTAAGTTTAACACCACTCCAAACTGAGATTAAATCTCAATAATTATAAAATAACATTATTTATCCACAAGTTAAATGAATTCAATTAATATTACAATTTAGATAGTTTTAAGATACAGTTACGTGTAGGAGTTTAAGAGGTAATTATTTGATTTCAAGCATTTGCATTTAGAATTTTTTTCATATATCCCATCCATATTAATACGTTTATATGTATCATCATGAATTCAATAGTGCGGGATACCAATATGAAAACTGTTAAAGCTGTTAACAATTCTTTAAAAACTCTTGTTTCGAACCAGCACTGTTAAAATCAAAATTATTCTTTAAAGCTTAAATTAATTTCAAACCGGCCAATACAATATCGTTTTCATTAAATATTTATTATAACACATTCAATTTAATATGTATCTAACATAAATAAAAATAGTTTATTCAATTTCACACCTGTTGCCTGCTCTTCAACTATGCCTTCGAACATATATGCATACACTGCGTGTCAGAACTAAAAATGCATCCTATTTCTCAGTTTATATAAACTACAAGAGGTTTATAAGAGGTTTATAAAGCAAATTTCAATACAAAATTTCCATACAAAATTTGTTTTATAAACCTGTTGTAAGTTTTTATGAAAAAGGGGGTGTTAGTATATTATTATATGATATGTCTCTTAATATGTTTAAAACTCATCGCTTGTGATTTGCAATAAATATGGCAAAGTAAATTTTTCTTTGCATTTCATAACTATAGACACACTTTAGGGTAAATGGATATAGAGTATTCAATTTTGTTATTATCATTTTAATTTCATTTCCATGTTCAACATATTTCGGAAAAATCGAAACATATAAATTGTTGGCACAAGTTTTGACACAATTCTAAGATAATACGAGGGCGCTTCGGAAACTTGTTAGCCTAGCACAGAAGGAGAATACTTAGTTTTTCAAAAACATTTTTATTTTTCAATATAATCTCTTGGTTATCTAGCAATTCTACCACTCGATTAAAATAGTATTCCACAAGGCCTTTAAATTAGTGGCTCACAACTGTAATTGCATCTTCATTTGAGCTAAATCAGGAAAATAAAGTGGGTGGTCCAACAACTCGTACTTTAATTAATTCGTTGATTTAAAATACTCTTATACGCTGATGAAGTGGTGAATCCATGCCTCGTCAACAGTTATGAAACGACGCTGAAAATCCATTTTATTTTTTTTAAAGCGTTCTTCATGCAAAATAAAATGGACTCGATCATTTGAGATTCCCATAATATTAGCTGTTCTACGCACTTTTATTCGTCGATCATTTAATATCATATCATGCACTTTGGTTAAAATTTCTGTGGTTGTTCCTGTTATTGAACGTCCACTACGTGGCTCATCCTCAATGCTTGTACGACCACGTTTAAATTGAGCAACCTAATTTTTTTCGTATTGCATCTAAAGGGAGCACTTTCACCTAATACATTCACCATATCATTATGAATTCTTCCCCCGATAAACCTTTTGTATTTATATATTTAAATATTTAATGATACCTTGAATTTCTAATTTTTTCATTCTAAAAAATCGCGGATATGTCTTTTTCTGTTATACCGCGCTGTTCTGTTCCAGGCTAAGAAGTTCCCTCGCAATAGTTTTTGTAGGGTTTGGTCGAAAAAGTAACTTACAAGGATATTTTTTTTAATATAAAAAAGTCATTGATTATATTGACTGAGTAAGTCTGGAAGCTTCAAAACATATCGATAAAATAAACGCAGTATTTTTAATAGTGCAAGCAATGTTGTAAAAAAAAACGAAATCTGCTAAATATACAGCAAAAGACTGAAAACTCATGGTAACTCCATAATTACTGCTTTATTCCAGTCATGTGCGTTGGATATTGCGAAGAAAATTGTCCTGGTCTTAGCGTTCTCCACAACTAGAAACAATTCTTCGCCATGTGTGAAAATGCTAGTTGCAAATTTCCCAACAATTTAGAGCCAATATTTTAGCAACAAAATGTACCATATCATATTGATCTAATGCGGTTAATGCGGTGTTGATTTTCGCCAAAGACTCTGGGCATGTTTTGCAGATAATCAAAAAAATTCGCAGTTTGTGTTTGTTAATTAAAAAAAAAAAGTTTAACTCTTGTGTTTTTGGTATAAAATAACTATTCAAAAAGATTACACGGAACTATCTCTAAGTTCTTCTAGAAGCTGTTACCCATAATTGGCGAAAAAAAGTTAAAAGTAATGTTGGTTGAAAATATGCCAAAAGAATTTTCAGCATTCCCTCAAAATTAAGTTTAATTAATCACTCGGTTTTATATGAAATTGGTTAACTTTTAAAATAGCTTTTGTAATATTCCTTATGACAAAGAGAACCTTGTTAAATAAATCGAATATTTCTGATCTACTTGATCTACGACTTACATATATTTTCATTAATTTAAATAAGAGTGATTCCAGTGGTGCGTTTATAGTTGGGGCATGCAGTATTAATAATAACTAAAGAAACTTTGCCATCTCTTATAAGTATCAATAGTATCCCATAACTCTTGAAATAATTATGTGAACGGATTTTACATTAACCAGGTTTTACTTTCCAGCTAATGCTGAAATATATATCACAACTAACCACACGGTAATTGGTTCGAAAAAAGACAGTGATCGTATGCAAATAGGTGATTGGTTTCTTATCTCTAAAACCTATTAAATTAATGAAAAACAAGGATGTTTCAAGAAGAACTATTCAGGTTTATAATATTAAATTACATATACAATGCCTCTTCAGGAATAATACAATAATACAAAAATAGATTGTATTATTCCTAAAGAAGCTATCCATTGTGATAGCGAAATATTTGATATAAAAATATATAAATATACTAGCTGACCCGGCAAATGCTGTTTTGCCTTCAAATGTTATTTTTATTGGAAATGTTTCATTCCAATCGGTCTATTATAATAAGAAATGCCACCAGTGCCATTTTTAAAAAGGGGCAGTGTATTTGAATAACCTAGATACTGACTGCAGCGCCATCTGCCGGGCTGGTTTGTGAATGTAATAAGACGTAACGACTAAATAAAATATATTTGAACACGTTTATTTAAAAAAAAAAAAACTTCGTTTATTAAGGACAAGACACAACAAATATTTAGTTTTATTTTATGTGAGGCTGTTTTGATGTTGTAAAACTCTTGTAAGAGTAAACGACGTCAAAAAATCTTGTGCTAAAATAAGTGGTTATGCTTTTTGGAGTGAATATTTGCCAAGTGCGACCGCTCCTTTAAAATTTCGAAATTATTTGGAGAGATATTAAAGTAGATTATTAACTTGCTGAAAGAGATTTGTAATTAGAAGAAAAAACTGAAAAGTAAACAATATATTAACCCCCTTATTCATAAAACTTGTCAAAGGTTTATAACAGGCTTATAAAGCAAATTTTGTATGGATATTTGCTTTATAAGCCTGTTATAAACCCTTGATAAGTTTTTATGAATTAGACTGTAAGAATACATCATAAAAGCTGCAAACAAACTTTTCAATTTGAACTAAAGTCAAACCTCTACCAAAATGTAAAAAATAAGCAACAATTATTTGCTTCACTAAATATTAAATATTAAGTATTTCCCCTTCTTTACATAATTAATGTTGCCATATTAAAACATCTTTTAAATCGTTTTGTTTATTTCCATTTCCTGTTTAGAATTGGAGTAAATAGGTAAAGTTTTGCAACATTATCTGGCATTTTAATATTTGCATATTTGATTTTTGGTTGAGTTTTGTTTTTCAAAACAGAAAGAGTAGGAAGTAAATTATCATTTGTATTTCATAACTATAAACGCACTTTAAGTTAACCCTTATGTGTGCACCAAGGTACCCGGGTACCTTTGGCGTTTTCAGTCAAAGATTTTCATTGAAATTGATAACTTGTATATCTGAAACTTTTTAAGAACTACTACCTTTCAAATAATTTAGTTGTTTTGCAGCCGTACGCCTTGACTTTTTTTGTAATTTGCTTAAGAGGACAATTTAGTTTTAACTCCCTTTAATGCGCACCAAGGTACCCGGGTATATTATTTAGTAGCTTGCAAACCTTAAAGCGTTAAGAAAAATTATATAAAATATCTCTTAACTACGCTCCAACAATGCATTTAGCGCGAAAATCGGTTTTCTCTACTTATCTCTCATACAGGTACCCAGGTATATTGCAGCATATTAGAAGGTGTTTTTTTTTTGCCGCACACATAAGGGTTAAATCGATATAGAGTATACAATTTTGTAATTGTCATTTTCCATGTTCAACCCTATATCTATTTAACTTAAAGTAGCTCAGAAAAATTGAAAAATATATGTAGTATATTTAAAACAGCGAGCTATTTTATTAAAAAGAAATTAAGAACATTATTATTTATTTTGAAATTAAAGTTTTAAAATCGACAACACATGCAGCATACAACTAAAGGTATGTATCCACGATCGTCAGATATTACAATGTTGTTTCACAAAATGTTTAGAAAATGTCTAACAACCGTGTAAACTTAAATTGTTTGCCTTCCAACGTTGTAAGAAAAAGTATTTTCAGTACATTGGAAGACAAAAATATTGTCAGACATCTAATATTCGTGTAAACACACAATTTTGGCATTTTCATTATTTTAAGACAATTGTCAAACACTTTTCATTGTCATATGCGCAAAGTTTATGCATCTGCCAATGGCAGCATTGTCACAGAAATTATTTCTAAATGCAACTCTGTATATACATAAATATACAAACAAGTGTGCATTAATAAAATTTTCGAAAAGAGTGAAAGAAAATTCAAAAATTAAATTAAATAAAATAAAAAATGGATAGCGACATATCTTTTGATGAATCCTGTTTCATAGAGTGCAGATATGGTTTCAATTGCTCTTTTTTGTTCCATGACAATATTAAAAATTTTTAAACACACACACACAGAACAGCAAAACGAATTTGGCAATGCCACACAACAATCTGACAACCGTGGGACAGATAAATTAATTGTCTGACAATTGTGTGCAAATGAAATTGTTAGTTTTCTTACAGTCGTCTAAACTGACAATTTACCTCTTGCTAAAAATTTTTCAATGTCAGTACATTGCTAGCACATTGCTAGATATGACACCGTTGTAATATCTGACGATCGTGGACACATAGCTTAAAAATCAAAAGCTCATGATAATTCCACAATTGCTTCTTTAATCCAGTCTATTTATGACAAAGGTAACAAAAAAAAACTGAAATCTTTTCTGACATATTTCTTGTTATATGAACATTGGAACTGACATAAAATAATATTGGCATTAGTGTGTACTTTAAAAATAACTGCTGCCAAATGTTGGTGCCAATTGAATAACCATGCTGGAAATCGGATAAACAATGGTATCTCTCTAACAAAGTAAAAACCATTAATTTCGCTGACATGAGCTTCTAGTTTACGTCTATTTTACCCACACTTTTGTGTAGAAAGAAATTGTCTTTAAATACAACATTAACATATCAAAAGTTTAAGCATTTCACAGAAAGTAAATAAGTAGAAAAAAATGTTTGTATAAACAAAGGTAATAAAAGAATTTGTTTAATATTTTTGTTAAATTAGTTATTGCGACATATTTTTAAAAAATATATTTTCTTAGGGACTACATAATTTTTTATGTGATCCAGAAAGATCTATAAGAAATTGTTTTGAAATATATTGTAATTTTACTATTTAACTAAGAAAATAGTGTTGAGGAAAATCGAAAAAATTCTGACCGATAATTTAAAAACATTTAACCTGAATTTGGCAAAATTTTGGAATTTGAATTTTAAAACAAATATGACTCTGATCATGGCTTTTGAAGACCTAGATAAGAACTTTCAGAAAATATAAAAATCTTTGGAATTTAATTTAAAAAAAAAATTACACAGCTCCGCACCTGGCTAAAAAATTTCGATTCTGCACCACTGTTTGTACATACATTTTGCATGCAATATACATATGAAAAATGTTTGATATATATTTATTTTGTATAAGAATTGGATATTGGTGAAAACCCTAGCATCTGATGATTGATAATTTATTAAAATTAAATAATTCTATAAATCTTTCAGGTGTCAACAAGCTTAAAAACAAAAACAAAATTATAATTTGCTGATCTTAAATGAAGAAAAATATAAAATTTTAATTAATTTTAAATTTGAACGGTAAAAGATTTCTAAACAAAATTTTCCTTAAAACAATATCATTATAATTTTTGATATTTTTCATTTTCATATAAACTCAAATTCTAAATTCCTCAAATGGTGAAAATGTGTTCGAAAATTTTGATTTTTTTTTTTTAATTTTCCCAACTTGACTAGACGTTATGTACTGTGTGACAGTAAAAAAAACTTTTTATGTATTTAAGTTATAGATGTTAAATAATGATTAGAATTAGCAATTGATGCAATTGGTTTATTTTCTCTAATTCATTAAACAATTAGATTTAGTTCAACTAATTCCCATTAGATAATTAAAATTGTTATTCCAATGGTAAAACTAATTGCAATTAGTTGGTTTACCTTTACAATTAGAAATCAAATTCAGATCTGCTAATGCAATTAGATATTCAATTAGCTCGAATTAAAATCAATTATTTTGCATTAGCAGAATTCAATTAGATTTCTAATTGTAAAGATAATAAAATGGAATAAAAATTTCAATTGGATCGATACCTTGAGTTTTTAGAATTCTTTAATTAAACATAATTTTTTTTTAAATTGGGCAAGTTTGAATAGAATTGGAATGGACTATATCCTCTTAGAGGAGTATAATTTTATTTTACACTCTAACGCATTAAACTTCCCTTCCGGATCATACAAAAATTATAAATAATTTTTGTCTATCCTTGGTTTGCTTGATTTTTAGAAAATATAAATTGTTGCAAAACTTATTAAATGTAACTTATTATATATTTTAACTTTGTTCAAGTTGAATTGCGTATCAATGTCAAAGGCGTTATAAATATTCCTGTTATATTGGTCTTGACTATTACAAATTTGTACCCATTTGTATTAGTTTTTTCTTAACCTTTATGTCAACAACCACCTATCCGGGTATGTTTTTACGAAATTCTAAGTTAATTGAGCCACGTACGTCTGTCTGTCCGTCTGTCTGTCCTTCTGTATATTTGTCTGTGCAAAAGACTCCCACGTCCAAAGGCCGAAATATTGCTCAATTATACATAAATGGAATATCAATACAAAATTCAGCAGGAATAAGTTTCATGCAAAAAAAAATCGTAAAACGAAATTTTTTTAGTTCGGTCCGTGTTTGACCATAGACCTCATATAAAGTCCACTTCCAAAATGCACTTAAATACATATAATACATATACATATAAAACTAAAACTACATATAAAACTGGTCGGCCCATAATTGGTCATAGGACCACATCCGAAAAGCCCATTTATCTTCATATATATCGTATAAATATGGGTACCGACTCAAAACTTTGCACAGATTATTTACATCTATACAAAAATCATTCTACAAAATTTTGTGGATTTCGGTCTATTTTTAGCCTTATCCCCCATATAAAGCCCTTTTCTGAAAATCACTTTAATACTCATAAATCTCTTATAAATAACGATACCGATGCAAAATTTTACACGGATCATTTACATACATGTCAAAATCAAACTGCAGGATTTTTAGAATATCCGTCCATATTTCACTATACCCCATATAAGTTCAACTTCCGAAATTCACGATAATAATAATATATATGTCTTAAATCAAGAGTTATTAATGTTAATTTTGTATTTGTGCATGATTGTGTTGAACGTAAAAGAAATGTATCTAAGAATAGGTTAAGAGAGATAGTTTTGTATAAACGGGTATTAAGAGCATGTGTTTAATGAGAATGATTGAATGTTGTGTTTGCCTGTGTTATATTTTTAAGGAGACACAAATTTTTGTTTGTTCTGTATCCGGTTCGAAGGACCATGAATATATTTGCATATATGCAAATATATATATATGTATGTTCGATTTTATGTGGATGAATGTATGCGATGGTTGAGAGCGTGTATAAAGAAATGGATTAGTGAATGTTTAGGACTAGGTATAGATAATTTGCGAATATTGAGAATAATGAGAGGGTAATAACTTAAAAAATGTATATGCGTTTGTGTACTTGCGTGATGGGGTTAAGCGTAGGCTTAGGGTGTTTTTGATGAATCTGGGTCTGAAGCTATCTCTGGGAGAGAGATTGTGCGAACAATTCCTAGAGTATTCGTAGCTGGAAGTTAGGTTGTGTAGAATAGTGATGGGAAAAAGTGTCAATTATGTCTCAATAAAGAGCGTGTACCAAATAAAAACCAAGTAAATAAATATGATTTAAATTCACAAATATAACGTTTTATTTAAATTGGAGAGATGTTTACACTTAGGGGATTAGATAATAAGTAAGTGTAAGATAAGATAATAACCAACCACGAAGACTGAATAGTTAAAAAAGATGGCTAAATTTACATGGCGGAAAAAATGACATTTTAACTTTATCCATAAAATAACAATCTTTTGTTTTCATGAAATTCCAATGACTTTTAAACTGTCTCTGTTTAATTCATTTATGGTACAATTAAAAGCGGTTAATTTAATTCAAGTTTGATAATAATGATTAATAAATAGTAATATGAAATATAATTAGAAATATATATAATATGAAATATAATTAAAATCAGCGTTTTGCTAATTCAAACAACCGGTATTGTGTTGAAATTCTGCCCATAAATTGACATAGCTGCCATTAAAGAACCATTTTCCGCAAAACAAATAAACCCACAAAAATGTCTAAGAAATATTGATATCGAACCAACTTTTATACAGATCAGAAATTTTAATCCAGAAATCATACTAATATCGGCTATACTGTAATTATGCTACTGGATTTTACTATTAGCAATAGCTCTCGAATTAAGTCCACTTTCGAGCATACTAAATAACCATATAACTCTTGTAAATTACGTTATTGAGATGAAATTCAAAATAAGTGGATACTGGATTTAGAAGCTATCAGTCCATCCCTGGTCTACTTCTACTATGCCACCCATAAATCTTTTGTAAATAATATTTTTGAGAAATTAAAAAGTTCCATCTGGTTATAAAAACATAAACATAAGACACAGAGATTTATAAATTCTCTTTTTTTACATATTTTGTGCATTTAGTTTGAGCACGTATGGCAAATGGTGACGTCTGGTACCGGTTTTTGCATTCTTCGCAAGCTTTTCGTGTAGATTATCTTTTAGCTCAATATAGCAATTTTGTTTGTTTTCCTTTTTGTTGTGTATTCTCCAAGATGTTAGTCCATTTTATCAACTTTGCCTTTGCATTCGTTGTAATCCAGTATAATTATAGGCTTTTGTTTTACAACTCCAACTTTGATATTATAATGAGATGTAGATAGAAGCACAACCTATAAAATAATATAAAACCAAAAACTGAAGACTCTCTTGTTTTCGGATTAGACAATCAGCTGGAGCAAATGTTCGCCTTTTGTTCACGGTGCCCAAGATAAACAAGTTATAGTTAACATCAAAGAAGATGCTAAATTGGAACTTGTAAAAAAATTGTCACATATGATGTTTCTTCCACCTCCATAAAAAAGTTTACAACACAAATTTTGAACGACTCGGCTACCTTGATTTTTTTTTCTTTCTCCAGAAGACGCCAGCCCTGTATATATTTGTGCACTCAGAGGATAAGGTGTAAGAGCATCACAAATCCACAACACCTTTATCCAATATTTCGCCGGTTTTGAAAGAATATACTATGTGAACCCAGTTCCCCCACGGAAGAGCGAAAGCCTTCTGGATGGAGGATGCCTCCTGCTGCATAGTTTAGTAGGTTTCTGTTCAACATTAGAAATATGTCAGATATGGCAGTGGCTTTATCACTTTCTTTGCGGTACTGGCTTGTATTGTCATTATCAAATCTTATTTAACAACTTATGGCCCAAAATCAGTTCTCATCCCTTGTATCGATGCACGATACAAGGTTAAAAGTTTAACTAAACATTACGTAGCATATTTTCTTATATTTCTGTCCATTTAAGCATCTAAATTCAAAACAATGCCCAATAAATGCCACCATATCATGCATATAAGCAAACAATTACTGAACAAAGGACTAAAATTTAAATACTTTGCCAGACAAATGCCCTTCTGAAAGAGTCTACTGACAAAATCTTAAAGAACTACTAGGAATTTCTTTACCAAAATCGTCAAAGTTTTTATAAATAAATATAGCCAAATATATAAATACCTCTAACACTAATTCTAACAGATATTAAATGCGAAATCTATTAGTCTTAGTACTAAAAAAAAATTATGCCGTGGCAATATTTTATCTATTATAGTTTACGAGATAATCACATATGAAAATGTAGTTCTTAATGTTTTTCTGGTTTTTTTTTTTTGCTAATAGCGTATCCAAATATTTCTGATTTTCTCTAAATATTATTTTTTAATAGTTACACTTTTGTTAGTCTAATAAAAAAAGGAATTTTTTTAAAATCATCGCATAGTCAAAATGTATGTGCATTTAAATTTGAAAATGAAGCCTGTCCAATAGCTAAAACTACAAAGCCAAATATTCATGGTGCTAAGGTAAGGCTCTATATTTTGATATTCGGAAATCTGACCAAATCATCACAGGGAATCTTCACTGAAAGCAAATGATTTCTTTGAAACAAGCGATGGCCGAATAAAAGCATATTACAAATGTTTTCAAAACAAACCTTATATTAAACAATATTGCTTCATAAAATGGTATTATTAAATAAATTTTACATATTGTAATAATATTGTCAATAATAATGCTTCAATAATATTTCACTTTCATCCAGTGTGATAAAAATATAGTAGGGTTGAATTGTGATATAAAAATATTATGGTTTACGTGGTCAATACTGCTGAAACAGAAAAATATAAGAAATTTAAATAAGTAAAAACATAAATACATAATAAATAAAAAACAAAAATATTAATAATAACAACAATAGCCTAAAGTTACATCACTTTGTCATTGTACTCTATATGGACACAAATGTTTCAGGGCACAAATCACATCTCTCTCTTTAAAAAGATTTTTTACTACCAGATTTAATTTCTTCCATATTGCCCATGCAATATTTAATATGAAAAACTTTATACGTTTTTATAACCACCAAAGATTAATGCTTGTTGTTATGGTTTCTTTTGGCGATTACAAATACATGTAAAGCTTTTTCTTTATAATTTATTTCAAAATGAAAATTATATTCAGTTTATTGAAAAAAAAGGTAGGTTTTTATTTAAAATAAAATTCTAAGCCAAAAAGGAAATTGTGGTTAACAAACATCAACGCCTGCGGTAATCTAATTTTTATGGATTATATTTTTCACGTTTTTAATAAATAAGCCATTTTATATACTGGCATACAAATGGTCTTCAATTGATAATTTTCTTATTGAAATTGTTGTTTGGAAATAAACACATGAATTTCTCCTAATATGCATGTCACAAACTTTTTTATTCAAAATAATTTTTTTTTAGCAAACAAGGGTCACGGAAGACGTAAAAATGTAGAACAGAATTCAAGTTACAGTGAGATCGCAGAAACGTGAACAAATTTTTACCGTTCACGTTTTAGATTGCATTTTTTTATAACATATTTTAGTATCTTATCTTTTATTTAATTTAAAATAAAGTCTGTACGTTATTTTCTACTTATGAAACATATTTTGATGCTACTTTTTGTAAGTTCCTGACATGTTTTAATATACTACTCGTACATCGCTACTATGGTTTGCAAAAGGGCTTCGCAATACATTTACAAAAAATTGCAAGAAAACTGTTTAAAAATATCAAAATTTTATGGAGGTTGTCTCACATTTTGGTCCATAACTCTGGTTGTACTATACCGATTTTGCTGGTTTTTAATAAAAAAAACTGCTTAGGAGAATTATAAACGCTTTTATGAAAACTTTCTAGATTTTGGTTTTGTCTTTTGGACGTGAGAGTTTTTTATACAGACGGACGGACAGACAGACGGAAATAGCTCAATCTCAGATAAATGTTTCTCAATATTACACACGAAATACATATACCACTTATTGTGGTGGAGCGTATAAAAATGGCTGCAACAACAAGGGTAAAATAAAATATATAAAACAAATTTAATATTTAGTTCGTTTATTTGACCTTTTTTTTAATATTTAATAGTTTCTTCTTCTTTCAAGCAATAAGGTCACTTGAATTTTATATAAAAATATTTAATTTATTTATATATATTTATTTCCATTATTTCGCTATCACAATTTAGTTATTTATTTATTAAGTCAATGAATTAAATCCTTACAGACTATTAAAAAAGAATATTGAAAATTACAATTAATTACAAAAGATTAATTATTTAATAAACTAATTATTTTATGTTTAATTACATTTGTTGAAAGAGAAAGATCAATTATTTCTTATAGATTGTTAAATTCACAAAATAATCTTCTTAATGGGTCAGCTTGAGCATAATTAGTGCTAACATGTTTGACATACAGTGGCTTAAAATGGCGTGAACATCGTTGAGGAACATTAAAAGTAACATTATTTACAAGGAACTCGGAGCAGACTTCACCATTAATTATATTGATCATATTGATCTATCTACTAGATAGAGTTGGTACATTGGATAGCTTCTTCATTTATTTATTCTTTGATTTATTTTAAGACATGTAATTTAACCCAAATAGTTTTTCCTGTTTTTTAGCTTATAAAATTTAAGTTATTTTAATACCCATGACATTAGCGAATTGAGTTAACATTGTCAAATAGGGAAGAATTTAGGTTAAAAAAAAATTAATAAAAATTTAAATAGATAGAATTTTAAAAAACGGGAAAAACCATTTGGATTAAATTACATGATGTTTATTATCAGGAAATTTCAACTATTTATTAAAAAATTAAATTTTGTCTGAAATTTTGAAAATTTTTGAATTAAAAATTTTTTTTTTTTAATTTTTGATAACCCATTGAATGCGTCTATCAAAGACCTTTCATATGATACCAAATTTATATATAGTTCCTTTGGAAGAAATGTGAAAAAAAAATCAAAAAACCTCTCAGGACAAAAAAATTGAGAAACGTAGTCTTAAAATTAATAAAATTTTCATATTAGTCGGGAAAATCGATACCTTATTTTTTATATATACAAACGGGGCAACCCTAATGTACATATATAGGAAACAAAAAATATCGTGGCAGCATATGGTATGCTTATAACTATAAATTTTAAATATTTTAACCAAAACGGATATTCCCATGAATGTGTTAAAATTTAAATTTTATTAGAAAATAGATATTTATGAGGGACTTTTTCAATATAAAAGTCTAAATATAAGCCCAACAGCTAAATATCGTATACACCTAATTTTGTTTTTATGTACACGGTTCTTTTACACTGTTTTGGTTTAACAAGGTTTGAAAATTAACAAATTTTACATTTTTTACACAATTTTATTCCCTTTTTTTTTGTGTTAAATTTAATTTTTGCGAAATATCATATCAAAAATTTAGCGGAATTCCCTTTTTGTGGATTAAAACAAATTTACTGTTCAGAGCAATTAGAGATATCACAAATTTAGAGGTATTCCCTTTTAGAGCATACATATATCATATCATATCATACAATTTTTTTTACATTACTTTTAAGCTTAGAATGCTTATGTTTTTTTCTTTACTACATAACTATACTTGTACAAAAACGCATTGTATATGTGATTTAATATTATAAACCTGAACAGGTGTTTTAAAAAAAACCTTGTTTTTACTAATTTCAATACATTTTAGAGATAAGGAATTAATCACCTATTCTGTATACGATCAATGTATTTTTTACACGGTTTTTTTTACACAAAGTTTTAATTTAAAATAAAATATGTACATAATATTTCACCTATGAAACATGTTTGTATGTACATGTTTGTATGTACCCTTTGTAAGTTAATGCCATATTTTAATATAATACATATGTAGCTAATATGGTTTGCAAAAGGGTTTCTAAGATATTAGTTACTAAATTATAGTATTGAATTCATTAAAAATAGATGTTCGCTGAATTTAAACTACGCTAATTATAAATTTGTTTATTTAGTTTTAATTGAAAAGGAGCAATTACAACTACAAAAGGAGCTACTTATCATGCAACAAAAGTTGTTTACAACAAACAAGCTACAAGGAATCCCAACATTTTAATATAGACTTACAAAATTGAATTTTAACGTTCCATAAAAAGTTCACGAAAAATTTTTTTTCTTTATATAAACACGTACGTTCTGTAGCTTCTAGATTCGCGTTATGACTAACGATTTTTTTTTGAAATTGCCACCTTCAGAACACATTCTTAAGAAACGCTACGGAGACCGTACTTCTTCATTAGAATGGTTCTGGAACAATTCTTAAGAACGAATAAAGTACTAGTTTTCCCACCAATGTTTATTATATAAAATTATTGTACTTTTCACTACATTACAATAAACGTAGTTTAAAACACTTGCTAATGATCATCAGATTTATTAAGAGTTTGCTGCATTCGATTTTATAACTGACCATAATGAAATCCTGTTAAATAATAAATGGGGATACATACATACATAAACATTTGTCATTCCGTGTGAAAAAAAAAATAAAACAAAACTCTCTCTCGTTCAAAATAATGAAATACACTTCACAGAATTCATGTAAAAAGATATCGCAAAATGAAATTTTGTTTAGATCTGTCGATGTTTGACCAAAGACTCCATTTAAAGTCTGCTTCCAAAATTCACTTAAATGTGTATAAGCCTGGTATAAATATTGTTACCAGATTAAGATTCGACGCAAAAAGCATATTACAGAATTTTGTGAATTGCTGTTCATATATGACTATATCCCCATACGACCAAGCCATTTTCCGAAACTGACTTTAATAATCATAAATCTGTTATTAATAATGACAGCAACCCAAAATTTTACACGAAGAATTTACATATCTACAAGTATATGTCCAAATAAAACTGCTAGATTTTGAGAATATCGTTTCATATTTGACTACATCCCCCACAAAAGGTCCAATTCCTAAATTCACTTCAGCACTAATATATATCTTAACATTATGTTGAAATGTGACGTGAGATACCCTCATATACATAAAATTCTCGGTTTCGAAATTTAAGAAGATCCGCCTATTATTTGTCATTGTTGTCATATAAAGACCATTTCCGAAAAACAATTTAACACACAAAATGTCTAACAAATATCGATATCGAACCAACTTTTATAAAGATCAAAAATTTTAATCTAAAAATCATACTAATATCGATTATACGGCAATTATGATACTGGATTTTTTAACTGCCAACCATAAAACTCTTGTAAATAACGTCAAATACAACTAAAAACTTGCTGTGAATATGGAATTTTCTTGCAGTTTTATAAGTTGTTAAATTACACTTAATTTTAATATGAAAAGCAGACAAACTCTGTAAATTATGGTAAGAAACGGTAATTACTTCAATTATAAATAAACAAAATTAGATAAAATTTCACAACATTTGATATAAATTATGTTATTTATAAAATTGTCTTTCAAAGAATATATTAAATACTAACCAAATTTGCGCTAAGACTATATAAAAGACACATAATAGGAATATTCTAGTCCTTTAACCAGTGTAGTTCTTGAATGTCTTATTATATTTAGGTGGAGCGTATTTAAAATTTGGAACAGCCGAATATTGCACTCTTAACTTGTTTCTTAACAATAAAATTTTATCTACGCCAGAATAAGGATATTCTAGTCCTATAGCCAGTATAATTATTGTATGTCCCCATATGTTTAGGTGGATAATATTTAAGATTCGGCACAGCAGAATATAGCACTCTTATTTGTTTCAATTTAAATTTTTAACAGTTCCTTCGGAACAAGATTGTGTTCTTTAGAACTAGTTTGAAAAACTTGCTTACACTATAATATTTAATAACTAAGTGAAAATAAATGGCAAATATGTACCCTTAAGAGTGACAAAGAAAATACAAAAGACAAAAACCACGTCCAAAAGATGCACCGTCTGTATATATATGTATATATATTAGTTCAACATATTTACACTTTTGATTTAGACACTTTAATTTCAGTTAAGAATGTAAATTCGCGATTTAAGCGTTTATTTTCCTACAATAATTTATATTTCATATTATCATATCTTGGCCAGAACTTAATTATTAATTTTACTATTTCTAATTTGCAGTTTGTTTGTAAATATACATTTATAAAATTCCAATCAAGATAAAAATATTTGTACATGTTTTCCCGCAAAATAATTATTATTGATAAAAGTCTTTAAATTACCACAATTTTCTAGAACACTGTAATTTATGTTTACATCTACATATATTTATTTTGTTTTAATGCCACATCGTGGCATTACTGACCGTGCTAGACGCTTATGTTGCCGTACTAGAATTATACAATTATATAGGACTACAAACATTTAAATACAAAAATACCAGTTAAATAAATCAAAATGTAATTTGTGCTGTTAATAATGCATAGGGGAAATATTTCATGATTTTATTGTGGGAAAAATATATACATATATACGTATATATACATATACATATATATATATATGTTTTGTAATTAAGGTTAATTTATAATCACAAAGGTTTTTCATTAATACTAAAATATATTTTAATCATATATCTTAATTTTAGCAAGTATTATTTATGTAAGAACAAATTTAATACGTTTTATTTTTACTGGTAAACTCTCATATACACCTATACGTATACTTAATAATAAATAGTTTAATATTGCCCATACTCATTGACAACGTTGTCAACTTTGAATTTGATAACGCACCAAGTTTGTTTAAAGTGTTAATTGAATTAATTTACATTTTTTTTAATTTCATAAATTTTATATAAAACTTTTATAAACAATTTATAGTAAAAGTAATAAGTAGACGCCTTTTTTAATAAACGAGCTAATAAAGATAAAATAATCATTTACCAAAAATTTACCAAAATTTAAATCACAATAGGCTTTTCGGAACTGAAGTACTTATTGGTAAAAAAGGACTAATTTCAGTACATATTTGGTACTTTTTTTATTTTGAATTTGAATTTTTTAAATAAAACTTGGCTCCAATGGTACTCTAACCCTGGTTGTTCGTCTACAGTTTAGTAGACTAAACCATCAGGCTACACAAGAATTTTTATTACCCTGTTTAAAATGTTAATTTCATTTTCAAACAAAGATGTTGTCCCTATTCACATTTAGTAATAACCTTCATGTGACGAATTTGATAGTATGTATTCATTTATCATACATTCGTATTTAAAATACATTTAAAGGGGTCCTTTTTCATCGTATAGATTTCGTGATAATGAATTATTAAAAAGCTGCAATTAAACATTAGTAAAAATAAAATTAAAAAATGGAACGATGTTAGCAAAAAGCCCACCGCGCATCAACTAAGAAATTTTTCACACAAAATAATTAAAAAAAAGCACCAAGAATTGTGAGAAACTCACCAAGTTGACAACGCTGCTCACTGATTACTAAAGATTTAAAAAAATTATTGTTGCATATCTTGAGGATGATACAAGTAATGAATGCTGACTTAGAAAAATATTTAAAAACTAATTATTTTATTTGTTATTATTAAAAAAAACGTATGTCTGTTAAATAAAGACATGTGAATTGATAACTAAAATCCTTTTTAGTGAATTTAATAAAATTCATTGTAATTGAAATTATATTTAGGCACATATTCAAACATTGCTGTAAGGCTATATCAATCACTTTATTCTGTTATATTATTCTGTTATATATTAGCAAAAAGTAATAATAACCGTTAATCTTCTTTTAATTTTATAACACATTAATGCTTTAATACTTTTGGGTAAATAATAATATAATATAATATAAAACTACTTATTAAACATTTAAAATATGGAGCATGCAAAGAAGAAACGATTTTGTTTTCATGCCTTTTAAACACGAAAACTATTGGTATTGGTATTGAATTTTAATTAGTCAATATTTTATATTTCAATGACAACCACATACTTTACTCAAAAGTAATATTGTAATATTGTCGGCTGTATATATATATTTTAACTATTATACTCTCATGAATATAAATGAGCATATAAGCAAAAGAAATTCCAACATTGTCGGGTTCAATAATCGCCAAAAAGCTAAAGCTCTCAAAAAGTACTATAAATTATGTAATGCAAACGATACAAATAAACCTTCAGCATATATGAAAAAATTAAAAGAAAGCGTAAGTATTATGAAAATAAAATAGAATAATACATTTCACTCAAGCAACTTTCGGGTTCTATTCTAGTCTTTCGGGTAATTTAATATTAACATCATGAATTTTTCTTTTGTTTCACATATTTATTGAAATAATTTGACATTTTTTAATTTCATAAATTCTATAAAAAAAACTTTTTATCAACGACGATTAGTAAAATTAATATTTTATTTTATTAATATTAAAAGCCTTTTTATAATAAACGGCCTAATAAAGATAAAATAAACATTTAACCACTCAAAATTTAACTCACAATTCGGAACTGAAGTACTAATTGGTAAAAAGGACTAGTTTCAGTACATATTTTATACTTTTTTTAATTACACTGTTCAAGTTGTTAAATGGTACTAACAACGGTACTATAAACGGTTTTTTGTAAACTTAGTTGATTTCGGTTGTTTCCTTTGGACGTGAGAGTGTCCAGACAGACAGACGGACATGGCTCAATCGACTTAGAATTTCGTAAGGACCAAGAATATATATATGTACTTTGTTGGGTCTCAGATGAGTTTTTCTCAGTGTTACACACGGAATGACAAACTTATATGTACCCTCATGCACCACTTATGGTGATGGAGGGTATAATAAATAAAAACAAAAGTTTATACAAATTTAATTGAGTTATTGTTAAAATATGGCATCATCCTAATGCAAAAAACAGCTGCCATTTCAAAAGCAGCAATTCTTTTAATTTTTCTTTGTTTGATACTATAACTGTAAAGGTATGGTAACAATTGGCAAATATTTACCTAAAAAGATGTAACCACTAAATAAACTATTTTTGAACTCGTTTATTTATTTAAAAAAAGTTCGTTTATTTAGAACAAGACTCAACAAATATTTAGTTTGATTTTATTTGATGCTGTTGGTCTTGCATAACTCTTGCAAGAGTAAACAACGTCAAATAAATTTGTGCTAAAATAAGTGGTTACGCTTTCTTGAGTATATATTTGCCAAGTGTGACCGTATCTTAAAGTACCATGCGAAATAATTTCAAGTTTCATAATTTATCATTAGGTTGTGTCGTTAAGTAGTGAAGCATTTACAATGGAAAGACAAGCATTAACTGAGACTCGGCAAATTATTATGGATTAAAATAGCAAAGGTAAAGCCGTGTGTGAAATAGATTAAATCGTTGGAAGGCAAGTCTGCCCGAAAAGGCCCAAAGTGTCTTACAAAAAATTAAAGTAAGAGCTATAGTAAAATAAGTAAGAACAAACTTAACAATTAGCGCTGTAGAAACAGTTGAAAATATTACGAAAACTTTTGGAAAACCTGTAAGCGTAAGTACGTTTAAAAGGTCTTTGCATCCAAATGCCTTACAAAGTACAGTTCCACGTAGGAAGTCCTTTTTATCAACAAACAACCAAATATTATTAACACCGAGGAAAGTAAGTTTGAAATATTTGGTGTCAAAACCTTTGGTAATAAATATGTTACCAAGATGGTGGCGAGTCAAAAATGATATAGAGTTGTATGGTGGCGGGGTCAGAAATCTTACACGTATAGAATCTACATTGAAAATGATTTAGATTCTAAAATTTTAAAAATCAATGTTGCCCCTAGTGTAGAGAAATTAGAGATTAGTAGCGTAAAACTGGATTTTCCAATAGGAAAATTATACCTCCAAAAATTGTGAAAACGTGGTTGCTCAGTCATTGTCAAAAATCTTAGATCATGCTCTATAGACCTCAATCCAATTGAGTACTAGTGGGAATATCTGAACAAAGAAATTTGGCAAAGAAATATTTCTTGCAAGGATAACCTAAAGGCAGTAATCCAGGATTTACCTTACAAAGTTTGTGTCAGTGTAAATGAACCTTTAAGAAATATGTTCTTAAATATGTCATGGGCACCAATAAATTATTTTTGCCAAAATTTTTTATTTTATATAATTTTTAAAATGTACAATTTTTAAATTGCTTCAATTAAATAAAGAAGAGCAAAGTCTGCATGCTATTAAAACATTAATTATATCGATATTTTCGAATTTTTAGGGAATAAAAATAGCAAAATAAAGGAACTTACTATATTTTACTTACTCTTCTTTTACTTTACTCGTTATTTTAAAGACAAACAATCGTCTAAATTCCTAGTAGTAACTTATTTTGAACAAACAACTTAGTGTGACAAAATAAAACACAAAATTTTACTAAGCTGTCTTCTAAATGTATTACCGTAACATGTTATTTAGTGACACAACTTTAAATATCTCAACTTATTTTTAATTGAACTTACTTAAATCCGCTTACTAACTTAACACCCGAGAAACCCATAAAATAAGTAAGAAATATTTGCAATTTACTAACTTTATTATGGTTGTTGACTTTTGGCAGAGTGTGCTGGAGGGGATGCTAAATTTTCTACTCAAAAATTATAACAGCGTTAACAGGTTTCATTTTCATAAACATAATTTGTTTTTTTTTTTATTTGACTTTGTCGTCCTCTTTGGTTGCTAAAGATAAATTATGTCATAGCAACATAGACAAAGTCCAAAAAAAATTTAATAATAATTTACCCAGATGGATAAGTTGATACTTATCAATGTCTTGTTAAATAAACCAGGACAAAGAAGTAAAGGAGACCGACTATAAAGTTTTTGATATAAGTTAATCAAGTATTTTACATTCTAATAATGTAAATCAATTTAATGGGAAAATCTTAAGATTGAACCAATATTTAATTTTAGATATTTGGAAGACAATTAAAATGTTCCAGAAGGCATGATATGATGTTTCCAAATAAAATGCCATATTTGTAAGTTACATACCAAATACTCAAGAATATTTTGAAGACATAAAATACTTATATTGTGCACCAAGGTACCCGGATACCTTTGGCGTTTTCAGTCAAAGTTTTTTCATTGAAATTGATAACTTGTATACCTGAAACTTTTTGAGAACTACTAACTTTCAAATAATTTAGTTTTTTTGCAGCCGTACGCCTTGACTTTTTTTTGTAATTTGCCTGAGAGACCAATTTACACCCTTTAATGCGCATGAAGATACTCGGGTACCTGTACGTGTTTTATATGAGAAAGCGGCCATTGCAAGTATATTATTTGAAGTTGTTAGTAGCTTGCAAACCTTATGGCGTTAAGAAAAATTATATAAAATATCTCTTAACTAGGCTTCAATAATGTATTTAGTGCGGCGCATTAGAAGGTGCTTTTTCCGCACACATAATGGTTAAAAAAAGTGATAAAAAAAAACAAGTAAAAAAGTATAGTCGGTCATGCCCGAACATATAATACCCTACACCCAGTATATGCATAAAAAGTTTTTCAGATATGGGCGCTATATGGTAGATATAACCTATTATAGAACGATCATCCAAAAATGTAGTGCCATGACTTCCGTAAATATAAATATTGTGTATGTTTATCTCGATGTAAATACTTTTAAAAGATTTATGGAAGTTAAAGTAAATTACGGTCTATGCTAATGTGTTATTTGGCCAAATTCAATAGATATTTTATGTTTGAATTGTATAAAGTCAGCTAATTGGGCCTATATTATTTAATGTAAATAAAAAACTTCTTTACATGTTTTCCAACGTTTCGTCAATTTTTTGTTGACTTCATCAGGGTTACGTCTATTTAATTAAAAATTATAATACATTAATAAAAATAAATACACCAAATATTTTTTCCTTTTAGACTTACAAATTTAACAGTAATTTTCACATTAAATTAAAATTAAATAAATTTTACAAAAACCAAAGAACATATTAAACACAAGCAATAAATTAAACCACAGCTTAAAAATTAATATCACAGTTTGAAGTTATATTGCAACTCTATAGCTTGTATTTATATTGTCAGTATCCTCCTTCTTGTTCATAGTCCTTTCTATTTTTTGTTGTATACGTAAGCTTTCTATTGTGTACCTTTTCTTTACTCCACCCTCTATGTCTAAAATTTTTACGTCGTCAAAGTTGATTTTATGTCCAGATGCCAACCCTGTTGATTCCCCAAGTTTTGTTATGTCGTTTTTATGTTCAATCATTCTTGTTTGTAATGATCGTTTTGTCGTACCTATATATATCCGATTGCATCTCTGTTCGTCATTTCCCATGCATTCAAGTTCGTACACAACATTGCATTGTTGTTGTTTTTCGATCGGTGCTTTTACATTTGAAAAAATTGTACTGAGTGTGGAGTTAGGAGTATAAGCAAAACATATGTTTTGTGATTCTATTGTTGTTTTTATATTTTTGTTGTCTGTTAAACCAGGAATAAATCGTACACTGAAAAAAATTTTTTCTTTTCCATCATTATTTTGTGTAGTGATATTATTTTTTTAATTTTAGCTGCGTTTGTTCAATTAATGAATAAATGAGTTTAATTGGAAAACTATTGTTAATTAATAAATGTTTTATATTTTTAATATTTTTGGCATGAAATTGTTGATCAGTAATATTTAAAACTCTGAAAATAAAGTTTTTTGCTGTATTAATAATTTGGTGTTTAGGTTGTGTAGAATTGAAGTTCATTAGTCTTCCTGATGATGATTCCTTAGCATACCAATCAAAAGTGATCCTGTTATTGTCCCTGTGTATCTTAGTATCTAGATAGGCAATCTGTTTATTTGCTTCCAATTCCGTGGTAAATTGAATTTTGTTGTGGTATTTATTTAAAACATTTAGTATTTCATCCTTATCTTTAATTTTGATTATCGCTAATATGTCGTCTACATATTTAACTATGTACTTAAAGTGGATATTCTTCTTCCTTAATTCATTTTTCGCTTCGTCAAGTAGGCTATCAAGTATTATATCGGCCACTGTAGGAGAAAGAGGGTTGCCCATAGGCATTCCAAATATTTGGCTATAAATTTTCTCATTAAACACAAAATAATTGTTATCGGAGAGACGAAAATTAAGTAATTTTAGAAACTTCGAGCCTGGAATTCTTGTGAAGTTCTTAATCGTTTCCCATTTTCCCATTATATTTTTTATTGCCGTATGTACCGGGATATTCGTAAATCAAGAAACAACATCAAATGATATTAAAATCTCATCTCATATTTCTCATCTGATTTTTTAGTTCATTTTACGGTCTCTTATATAGGAGTTTCGACTAATTATGGACCGACCATTATAAAATTAGGTGTCATCATTTCTGTATATATCAAACTTATTTGTGTTAAATATTATTTAGATACCAACACTTGTAAGAAATTTATGGTCGTTAAAGTGATTTTCGGAAGTGGGCCTTATATGGGAGCTATGACTAATTATGGACCGATCCCATTAAAATTGTACCATATTATTTGTACATATATGAAATATATTTGTGTTAAATATTATTTGGATAACAAAATTTTTAAGAAATTTATGACCGTTAAAGAGATTTTCGGAAGAGGCCTTATATGGGAGCTACGACTATTATGGCCAGACATATAAAATATATTTGCGTTAAATATTATTTGGATACCAACATTTTTGGGAGAGTTATGCTCTTTAAAGTGAATTTCGGGAGTGGGCCTTATATGGGATCTACGACTAATTATGGAGCGATCTGCACAAAATTTGTAGATGTGATTTGGCTTCATTTACCACGCATTTGTGATGAAATTTGTTTGGATACTTGCATAGTTCAAACAACCGCAATTTCGGGAGGACAAAGTGATTCTGAGTCGATCGGTATACTATAAGGCGTTACAAATATCAGCACAAATTAAATTTAACCTCCCCACTATGGTGGTATACCCTAAATATACCCTAAATATAATTAAAAATACGCGACCATAAACTTACAAAACTATACTTTAATTTACTTTATATAGCGGTTGCTATGCTTACATTCAAGGACTAATATACTGTGAAAGTTGTAATAAGTGGAAGAAAAAAAAGCACAAATACAGAAAATACTAATTTAATATAGAAAACTTATGGTAAGATTAACGCTTATATGAAAACTCAACAGCAGACAACATAATTATTCCTAATCTATCAGTTAGTAGTAGCAGTAGCTAGAACACCTTTTTTACATGAAATATTTTTCTATCTACATTTGTATTTATATTTATATTTTTGTATCTCTTTGATATCAAATCCCTACACTGTGGGAAAAACGACGTTAAAACTTCGACAACGGTTGGTATCATTTTGACACCATGTGGTATCACTGTTTTTCAGTGTTGCCATTTTAGCACTTTCAGTGCTAGATTTAGCATTTTGTTTCTCGAAAATGCATTGAAATTTTTAAAAATTATGCTAAATGCTATGTAATCTATTAAAACAAGTCAACAATTGTTATGAACAAAATTAGAAAACACTATAATTTATATTTGTAACATTTGAAATAAAAATTGTATTGTTACATTGAACAAATTTAGCACTTTTGTTTTCTTCTGTAGAACATTTTAGCACTTAGTTTTTCAAGTTTTAGCATATTTTGAAATTAATTTTCTAGCAACACTGCTGTTTTTCGACACCGTACGTTTACAATTTGTAAACAATAGACAAAGCAATGGGAGCGAATCGTAACAAGCGCCGAAACTGGGGCCAAATTACCGCATTCGATATCGAGTAAAATGTATCGTAATTTTCTTATTTGAGATTATGGCATTCGATATCGAGCAAGAAATTTAGTACATTTTATCATAATTTCGATATCGAAATCATTCGATCACGAATGTTGTAATTTGGACCCTGAATTAGTTTATTTTTGTCACGCCGATGCAGTTGATGTACGCTAACGTGTTTCGTAATATGCATGAAGATACTTTTAAATAAATCACCACCGTCAAGTTATTGTTCAGGCCTTGCGAAGAAATATTTTGCTCAACTTGGTGGTAGATTATAAAGATTAGATTATAAAAACATTAAGAAAATAATTGGTTTAAAGACCAATTTTTTAAAGAAAGTTTAATAGTTTTCGATAGTGAATTTGTATTCGATGAAGATGCTAGAAGTATAACAAAGACACATGATACAAATACAAAGTTCGTGGAATCCAGTACGACATTCAGCTACAGAAATTTCTGAAAACAATAAATATGACTTCCATTTTTGTCAATTTAAAAGGGAAGTTTTGTTCATTTTTATAGAAACTCAAGTATCTTTAAAGAGTTTGTAATATTTAAAGAAAGGATCTAAAGGAAGCTGTGCTACTATTGGGGCTGCATCTAGAATTTAGAGAAAAACTCTTAGCCTGGAAGTAAAAAGATATAATGTTGTTTTGAAATTTTAAAAACGTAACTATACGAAAGTTTATACTTATTTATAGTTTTGAAAAATGTATCTTAGAATAAAGTATATTTGAGTTTGTGTACTTATTATAAAAATAAAATTTTATAAAATAAAAATCAGAATGTAAATAGACAACAAACGGTGTCGAATCGACAACGATGACGTGTTAAAATGACAACAATGCGGTAATAAATCGAAAACGGCGCATTAAAAATTGACGCGCGATTGACAAACGATGTGGTGTCAAATCCATAATGGCTCGAAATCAAGTTGCCGTGTACGATTTGTGCACATATGGGGTTGATACATCTTAAATACCGTATGGTATCATCTCGTACACGTATGTATTCATTTTTTCTTTGGGTGTGCAAGATTCAAATCTTTCATAAATGTGAGTAATTTCTATACTTCTTTCTCACCAATCCTCTGCCAGCAAGCCATGCATCGTTTTCTCGATCTCTCTATGGAAATTAAACAGTGGTTATATACAGAGCACAAGAGGACAAATGACTTTACTCATTCAAAATCCAGAGAGCCTGATAACATGTTGCTATGAATAGCTCTGCTTTACTCCAATGGCTCTGGGCTGTGATCAATGATTACCTACTATTTAATAGAGGTAGAATTACTGTGGCCAGCAATACTAAAGTTATGTTGACTGTTGTCGATGGTGCGATGAAATAAAACATAGTGAACGTATTTATGAAACATAATTGAAAAGGAGTTGTTAAAATATCTGCTGTGGAAGGGATAGCAAGATGCCTACAGTATAAGTTAAATTTAAATAGAATTAATTTAATATCTACCTAGGGTATTTTTCAATATGAATATTTATTATGCTCATTAACTCATTAACTGCTGTATACTTATTACAAATAACTATTAATAATAACAGCACTAGGGGCGCTTAAATTTTCCTTTGATAATATCCCAATTCGAAATTCAAACAATTATTTCTAATATAAGTTGCACCTTATAATAAGAGTAATTTTCACTGAATTCAGTTGAAGTCCTATAAAGCCTCCTTTAAATAAATACATTTAAAGTAATGTCAGACGCCTCAGTTTGAAGCGCATACCTTACTGTTGCATTAAATAAAGGAATTAATTTTTCTATGAAAATAGTTTTTATGGGCGCTGTTACTTCGATATCTTTCTGCTACTGTTTTCTCTGTAAAATATCGTAAACAGTTGTTTGTTTCTTTTCATACATCAAAACCTTTCTTTTGTTTTCTTTTAAATTCTGACATAAAGATGACCTTTCCGGGAATTTGTGTTATGCCCTTGGCTGAGCATTCAAAGCGCTAAGTTTTGTTTTAAAGATGACTACAAATTTGTTTACATTTTCAATGCCTTTTGGCTAGATTGATGCTAAATATTTATTATTTTCCCTTAAAAGTGCGTAGCGCGTAAATGTGTATTATTATTATTTGCTATATTTTCGTTAACAATGAACTCACTCAAAAATTTATCATCAAAGACGTTCATTGCAGTAGTTGGTTTTATGACAGGTGATATGCCTCTTTAATACATATTTTCTTTTGAAATTAATTTTTATAATTTGCTAATTTTAACTTCTGGCTGTTGAATAATTATTTGGATAAACTTGTTTATATACAATTACATGGAAATTTAAGTATTTAAAATATCAAAGATATTATTAAATTTTATATTGCTTTGAATTTTTTAGCATTTTTTTATTGTTTACTA
This sequence comes from Bellardia bayeri, assembly GCA_950370525.1. NCBI lineage: Eukaryota > Metazoa > Arthropoda > Insecta > Diptera > Calliphoridae > Bellardia > Bellardia bayeri. The sequence continues at coordinate 42,588,931 of OX493266.1, read as the reverse complement.
GCAAAGACCGAACATAATTATTTAAAAGTCATCTGGTGCTTTCCCAACTATCCTTCTATATCGCTCGAATGTAATTTCTTAAATATCAAATATTTATATATAACTCAAATAAATTGTATCATCTTGCTATATGCAGCACCTAAATAATGGCGACTTTTTATTAATTTAAAAATTTGTACTACATTACTGGTGCAAACAGATGGAACCCTTTGCAGAATCATTAAGAACATATTGGTACATATATAATTGGTTATTACTTTTGGATATCTACTGGCATTTTAAGAACATTTGCAGTAAATTTTAACTTTACATAAATAATATTTTTAATGACTCTGGTTCACTCAGTAACAGTTTTTTGTTTTTTTTTTTTTCTAACATATTTCCTTTAAAGTTAGTTTTCCGAAAAATACAAATACATTATAAGTCTTCTTGGAAATTTCATACATGTTGTAAAAATCTATATATTTTAATTTTTAAAAAAGTGCATATAACTTGTATCAGTGATAATTTTTTTTTTTAACTATTTTTTATTTGGATCAGCTATTGCAAAAAACCAGACTGATTAAAAAATTTAATTTTGTTGTGAATATGGAAAAATGTTGTTTTAATTTTAAAAATTGTTAAATTACACTCAAGAGTATTATGAAAATCAGACAAACTCCGTAAAGTATCTCAAGAATTGGTAATTACATCAATTATTATCTTTCAAACAATATATAAAATACTAATAAAATTATCACTAAGACTGAATATAACGATATTCTAGTCCTATAATCAGTGTAGTTTTTGTATTTCTTATTACGTTTATGTGGAGGGTATTAAAGATTCGGTACAACCGAATATAACACTCTAACTTGTTAGATTGTATTTTTAGCCAGGCAATTATTTCAATACTTCCTTTATGTGAATCAGTTTTCTCATACTTAATATGTTGATTAATCAAATGTCTTATTACCATTTATAATAACTACTTTAGTCACTGACTTTATAAGTTTTTATTGCTAGGATAAAACACAATTTCAAAGAATAGATATATTTTTTCTATGCCATTCCTATTTTATGATAATATGCGTTTAAGGTCTTAAAATAAAACAGACAGTTTTCTAAGAATAACTCATGAACTAATATTCTCCATTCTGTTATATAATTCCATAAAAACATGTATGGTGTGCACAAGAGATGAATTATAATTTATGTCATAAATAATATTTACTGCCATTAAGGATGTAGTTTGAAACGGTACACCCAACATAATACCCTACAGTAAATTGTACTGAGAACAAATGCGTAAGAGAAATAAAAATTATATCACAACATCAATCATTTTCAGCTTCCAGCAACTATATTTTATTATTTACTTAATTTTAATTATTTTTCGCTACCTCACATTAACTTCATTCGTTTATTATTCTATTTGTTTATAAACATTTTACTTTGTTGGTTTTTCATTTACATTTTTATACCCATCAAATTATATGTATATATTCCAGATCCGTATGTAATGCTAATTCGATTGAGCTATATTCGTCCGTCTGTATAAAACATTCTTACATCCAATATACACACTCTGACTACATGAATTTTTTGTATTTTGTAGGTAATTTTAGTATTGAAAGTCAGCAAAATCGCAGATTTATACAACATAATGTGAGGCAAGTTCCATAAAAATTTGATATTTATACCATAGTGCCTCCCCACTATTAGATTTGTGCTAATGTTTGTAATGCCCAGAAATATTGGTCCAACACCCACATTAAAGTATACGGATCTTCTCAGAATCACTTTCTAAGTCGATTTAACGATGTCCGTCCATCTTGCTTTCTGGCTGGCTGGCTGTCCATGTAAAGCTTGTGCGCAGAGTAAAGAACATCGGTCCATTATTTTACCTGGCCCCCATACAAATGTACTCCCGAAATTGGGGTTTACCGATCATAAATGTCTGAATTATGCAAGTATCCAAACAAATTTCACCACAAATTAGTACTAAATGAACCTAAATTACATCTAAAAATTTTGTAAAGATCGGTCCATAATTAGTCGTAGCTCCCATATAACGCCCACTTTCGAAAATCTCTTTAACGGTCATAAATTTCTTAAAAATGCTGTTAATCAAATAAAATTCGACACAAATAAGTTTGATATATACAGAAATAATGACACTTAAGTTTAAGTGTATTTAATTTTTAATTTTTAAAATAACATTTTTAATGATAGTTTTGGTTTTTTGCAGTTTGTTATTTATTTTGAAATTTTCCTTTGTTATGTCCCTAATTTAGTTTCCTGTCAGAATTACTACAATAAATGATGAGATTTAACCAGCACTAGTATTTAACTGATGCTTTGGATAGTAATAATACTATTAGTTTGCTTGTGTCCCTCAAATATGGGAATATGGTTATTTATGATAAAAGTAGAGGAAGTAATCGAAATAATAAATTATTTTTGTAAGTAAAACAAGTATGGTCAGTCAAGCCCGACCATGTAATATCCTACACGGAGTATATTTGGAAAAATATATTTCCAGAAATTGGCTTTATATATAGGATCTATACAAGAGCTATGGCCTATTATGGACCGATCATTCAAAAATGTAGTGGCATGACTTCTGTGCATATAAATATTCTTTGTGCTAAATTTTATTTCGATATAAACACTTATAACAGATTTATACATATTGAAGTGATCTTTGAATGGGAGCTATGACTAATTATAACCCGACGGGTATAAAATTAGTTGTCATGATTTACATGTGTATATATGAAACTTATTTGTGTTCAATTTTATTTGGATACTAACATTATAAATCTATTATGGTTGTTAAAGTGGTTTTCGAAAGTCACCACAAATATATGAAACAGGCTTATGTATATTGATTTGTATATCGGCATTTTTAAGAGAGTTATCCTCTTTATTGGAGCTATGGTCAATTATGGACAGATCTGCACAAAATTTGTTGATAAGGTTAGGCTTCATGTACAACTTAATTCTAGAGAACTTTGTTGGGATACGTGCATTAATTAATAAATCAAACATTGGCCGATAAACCCGATAACTAATGGATCGATTTCAAACAGTTGCAATCGCAAACGTCCTTGGGCCAAAAAGTATCATGTACCAAATTTTATCGTAATAACTTCAAAATTACGACCTGTACTCTGCGCATGGACAGCTAGCCAGCCAGAAGGACGGAACAACGTACATCGTTACAGAATCGAATTCTAAGTCGATTGGTATACTTTAAGGTGGGTGTTGGACTAATATTTTTTTGGGTGTTACAAACATCAGCACAAATCTAATATACCTCCCCACTATGATGGTGTAGGGTATAACAATATACATATATTTGTATGTAAAACGAACAAGTATTTTCAAAGTTATTTGATGGTAAGAGATATACGAGTTTCTAATTGAAATTAATGGATTATGAAGAATGTTATAGAATTATGTATATAAATTTATGAAAATTCTCAGTTTATTTTAAGGGGATTTATAAAATTGAATTTGTTAAAAGAATTTTGTGCTTTAGTACAAATGTAAATGTCTTTATTTTCATGAGTACGCACTTTTTATGTCTACGTTTTCTTAAATTTAATAAAATATAATAATTAATAATACAAAATATAAATTGAGGTAACTTAAACATTTAAAATTATTTTTGCTTTATTTTCTCTTTTACTAATTTTTCTAGACACATTGACAAAAAGAAAAGGAAGTCCAATCATAACAACAGGTCAATACACTAAAGGTGCTGACAAAAATTTTACTGACACAACTATTGAATTTCAGGGCGATTTAATCCCAGCTTATGAAAGAAACTAAATCAATAGCAGCAGCACTAGCAATGACATCAGGATTATCCACAAATATACATATACAGGTTAAGAAAAGCATGCTTAAGAAAAAATTGAAAGCGATTTCTATTTAAGTAATAAAACATAAAAACAAATTTAAAGTTTGTGCATTTTTACTGATATTGGACGTATGAAAAGGTAAGCTGGATTTTTAAATAGTTTTTTAATTACTGATCATGCGGTATCAAAGATAATAATAAGTTAAAACGCATATAACCATATGTAATATAGGTACATTTTGGGTGTACGAACATAATTATTTTTAACTGATATACAAAATAAAAAAATGTGTATTCATGTAAACAAAACCATGTAATTAACAGATTTAATTATTAAAACCAATTAAATGAAATTTTTTTTAAAAAATATTATGTATGTACATTAGGGTGGCCCCGGTTGTATGGGGAAAAATAAGATATCGACGTTCCCGACTAATATGAAAATTTGATTCATTTTAAGACTACGTTTTTCAATTTTTTTGTCCTGGGTTCAATATTTGGTGAGCTGGATCAAAGGATAAAAATGTCCTTTTTAGAGGTTTTTTCCATAGGAACTATATGTAAATTTCGTATCATATGAAAGGTCTTTGATAGGCGCATTCAATGGGTTATCAAAAATTAAAAAAAAATTTAAATTCAAAAATTTTCAAAATTTCAGACAAAATTTTATTTTTTTTTTTTATTTTTTCATAGAATTTATTTTAATAAATAGTTGAAATTTCCTGGTTATAACCATCATGCAATTTAACCCAAATGGTTTTTCCCGTTTTTTAAAATTCTATCTATTTAAATTTTTATTAATTTTTTTTGGAACCTAAATTATTCCCTATCTGATATTCGTTAATGTAATGGGTATTAAAATAACGCAAATTTTATAAGCTAAAAAACGGGAAAAACCATTTGGGTTAAATTGCACGATGTTTATAATCAAGAAATTTTGACTATTTATTTAAGTAAATTCTATAAAAAAAAAATGTTTACTAAAATTTTAAAAATTTTTGAATTTGAATTTTTTTTTTAATTTTTGATAACCCATTGAATGCGCGTCTCAAAGACCTTTCATATGATAGATACCAAATTTATATATAGATCCTTTGGAAGAAATGTGAATAAAAATCAAAAAACCATAAAAAAGGACCTTTTTATCCTTTGATCCCGCTCACCAAATATTGAACACAGGACAAAAAAAATTGAGAAACGTAGTCTTAAAATGAATCAAATTTTCATATTAGTCGGGAACATCCGCAACTTTATTTTGTGACCACCCTAATGTACATATGTGTTTTTATTCATTCAAGTACATTATTTGTTAAACACAAATTAATCTTTCGAAAACAATCATATTGCCTTGAATTGATTAACATTTTATTGACACATTTTTTATGTACTTTTATACCCACCACCAAAATAAATGGGGGACATATTACTTTTTTCATTCCGTTTGTAACACATCGAAGAACCAAAATGTCTATACACCTAATACTGTTTTTACACGGAAATAGGTGCCAGGAAAACACGCGTAAAAAAACAGTGTAAAAAAGACATTATCATATGCAAAATAGTTGATTGGTTCCTTATCTCTAAAACCTATTGAAAACAGTGAAAAACAAGTATTTTTTAAGAAGAACTATTCAGTTTTATAATATGAAATCACATGTACAATGTGTTTTTGCACAAGCATACATACATATGTACATACATACATAGTTATTAAAGAAAAAAACATATGCACTCTAAGCTTAAAAATAATGTAAACCAATTTATGACAAGTTCATTTGATTGTAAGCACTAAAAGGGAATTTCCGTGAATTTTCAAAAATTAAATTTAACCAAAAAAAATTTTAGCCCGAGAGATATTAAATCATGCTGAATGCAATTAAATCGTGTAAAAAATTTAAAATTTGTTTATTTTCAAACCGTGTTAAATCAAAACCGTGTGAAACAGACGTAGGTGTATATAGGTGTATAAGACGACTGTTCGTTTTTCCGTCTGTTAAAGGCACGATATACCTTCAAAAAAACTAGTACAATGAAATTTTAATCGAACAAAGTAGACACAGCAAGAAAAGCAAAAACAAATTTGTAATAATACAAGATTTATAAATAATAATAAAGAATACACACACATTGTAAACGTACGTAAATTTCGTTCTAACTCACAACACGTAAAAAAGAAATATGATAAGTCTCGAATTCTATTTCTCAAAAAACGGTGAGTTAAATTGATGATGTTTACAGATTGATCATGGACAATTAAGATTGCTTTAACAGGGTAGAAAATGCATTCCAATTTGCCAATTGTTCCAGTACTCTACAATAGTATTCTTGATTATTCGAACTATTAGCCTGAATAAAAAACTTTTCTCTTAAAAAGATAAATATTAGTTCAATTCCTTCTCTAATTAATAATTCTTTGTTCCACCGAAATTTTTTGTATTAAAAATGTGTAAAGTCAGTCCAATAGGATTTGTGTTATACAAAGTTTCAGACAATGTCAATATTTTAGATATTTTTTTGCTATTTTCTTCAAATATAATGCAGATAATATCATAAAATTTTGTACACATTATTTTTATTACAGAGTTAATGTTAAAAATGGTTAGAATCGGTACACAATTTCCCATAGCATCCATACGATATCGTTATTTATAACAGATTTATACATAATTAAGTTATTTTCGGAAGTGGACTTTGAATGACAGCTATGGTCACACAAGGTTCGAACCGAGCTAAACATCGTTTTGTGATTTCTTTTTATATGAAACTTATTTTTGCTGAATTTTGTATTAATATTGCCATATTAAAGGCATTGCGACATTTCTCGGAAAGAAATTTGTATGAGGGCTATGAAAATCATGAACGGATTCTTACTATTTTCATCACAGTTTTACCTTTTATCAAATAATATATACAAAAATTCATGATATTATCTGCAATACTTAAGTATATATAAGCAAAATAGCAACAAGTTTTTGAAATATATTAAATATTTATGGAAGTTGCCTCACAGATTTTGCTGATATTCAATATTAAAAAATCTGATAAAATATTTTTCTAGAAATGTTATTAAGTTTAGTTGTGTATTTTAGACGTGATAGTGTTTTACTCATAGCTCAATCAACTCAGAGTTACATAGGGTTCGAGAATATACATATGTATACATCTATACTTACCCTCATTGACCACTTGTGATTGACCTCAGGCACACAGAGTATCGGAAAATTGTATATATATTCTATTGAATAGCAACAAAGAAATGAGAAAAAGAATGAAATACTCTAATAAATTAAACGCCGAAGAATGGTACCAATGTGTGCTCGTGTGTATGAATAATGGAATAGATATATTTTTGTGTTGTTCTGCCATGGCTTTTCATGGTAACAAGGACTAGGTGTGATTGACATTTGGTCATTTAAGCTGATTGTCAGTTTGAAGAAATTATTGCCTTACTTGGCTTTAATTTAAAGCATACAAGTTACGCTATAATGAGTTCAGATTGATTTATTAGGTAAATGTTTCTGGGGGAACATTTATATTTTAGAGGTAGACGCTCCAGAACGAAACCTTATTATAACTATTATAGTCGTTATATATAAATATTTATATACATATATTACATACTTCCGTGAAATTAAATGAAACACCACTGTTGAAAATATGAATGTATGACCAACCGTTTATCTGCCCAACAAATAGCCATATTGTTTTTGCCTCAAAGTATGCTTAAATATTTGATTTTTTTTCTTTTCATTCTTTTAACCCTGCATGTTGTAAACTATTAAAAGGGAAAATATGTGTGTGTGGGTTCGCGTGTGTTTTGCAGCAGTTTTTTTCCATACATTTCTGTTGTTTATTCGTTTCTCCCCTGCCAACATTTTCTATTGCGGAAGTGACTTAGAAGTGACGCTAAGAAGTTGAAACTCATCTTCTGCGATACCATTTTCTCATCGTAGAAGCGTCTTCCGTATTGAGAAGTTGTACCCCCCGAAAGTGACTTCTTGAAGTCACTTCAGCGTAACTTCAAGAAGTCACTCCTGAGTAACTTCAAGATCTCGCCTCTCTTTTGCTTTTGATTTTTTTTTTTTGGCTTTAAAGATAATACACTCACATTTACTATTGGATAACAAATATGTAAAAACTACAACAATAACAAAACAAAACCACACTTTACCACTGACCGATCACAGCAAATGACAGAATAAAACTAATTTCGATGATGTCGAAAACTTCTTGTTTGCATTCTTTTCATTTCTTTTATAACGGGACATGTTATTTTCGGCTGGTGTTGTAAACAACAAACAATCTTCCAAACGTCGTCTGGAAGTGAGTAAGACGTAACGCCTTTGACGATGGACGATGAAAGAATCATCCAATTGCTGGCAGGGTCATTTCATTATATCCTTTTATGTCTGTATTTCATACACGAGTATCTTTTTCGTATAACTTTTTGCTGTTCAATATTTATGTGCGTTTATGTTTTACAACATTTTAAATGTATAATTTTTTATTACCATTTTTACACTTTTGTTCCGTATTAATATTTTTATATTCACTCATAACCTCTTCTATATTTAACGTTTTTCCTCAGCCATTCATACATAGGAATATATTTCCACATAGTACATACTTATGTATTTATGCGTTTCTTTAAAGAAAATTTTATTAATACATGCTTGAAATTTATTTAAATTTCAAATAATTTTTGATTTTGTATTTTATAAGCAGATTTCTAACAAAAATATATAAAAAGTCGTGTTGAAAAAAATGTGACAATTGCTGAATATTAAAGCAATTATTGTTTTATAACAAGATGTGAGGCTTTCGAACACAAATTTAACTGCAGACTTATTGGCACTTTCCATTAACATACAATCATGGTGAAATTATATCAGGTGAGTGCACATAAGCGACAAATACAACACAATATAGAAAAAACAGGCATTGTGTTTGTGTAAAATAGTGTACTACTGTCAAAAATACGAGACAAAAAATTATTTTTGATTTAAGTAAATTGCAAACAAAGTCAGCTGTGCTCCTGCACAATGAAATATTGTTTCTGAACACATTGGTCATGCAATTATTTTCTATATTTTTGAAAAATGTTTCTCACAATTGTTTGAACATTTAAGCAGTCAAATGAAATTTGTATTTTAATATAAATTTTTTTGTGTTCTATATTTTTTTGTGATAACGGGTCCGCAATCTAACGTTTTTTTTTTAACTAGTGCTTATTTCGTGAATGGTACCACTTAGCTCATGTCTGATTTGACAGTTAATTAGTTTTATCTTTCCGCTGAATGAATATGGTTGTGTATACGCTTTAACAACGCTGGGAAATATTGCGACATTACTTTGAAAATCATGGTAATGTTGCAGAATGTGTGCGAAAATTTCGTACAGATGTTGGAAGATTTTGGCGGGTATGAAAACAAGTAAAATTGTCGCATTTGGGGCACAGGAAACGTGCACTCATACATTGAAAAGCCGATGGTGCGGATTTTCGTCCAGAGGCATAATTGGGCTATTTATCTGCGAAAATGAGCAAGGAGTGGCCGTTACTGTCAATGAAGATTGTTATCGGGCCATGTTGAACGAATTTTTGTTCACAAAAATTGAAGAGGAGAATATTGGCAACATTTGGTTTCAACAGGACGGCGGTACGTGCCACACAGCCCAAGCTACACTCGATGTTTTGCGCCCTGTTTTCAAAGATCGGAGCTACGATTTGACACCGTTGGACTATTATTTGTGGGGTGCCGTCAAATATAGGTGTACACCGACAATCCAGAGACAATTGACGCTTTAAACAAAAATATTCGTGAAGCCATTGGTGAAATACAGATGCACACAATCGATAATATGCTTAAAACTTGCAGCCATTTGAATAAAATTATTTTCCATTATTAACCGGAAGGATTGTACTTTCAAATAAAAAAAAGAAATTTTAGAAAATATTCAGTAGTTTTTTTATAGCATTCAAAAAAAAAAGTTATTTGGCAAACCCTTTAGAAAAAATTTAAAATACTTTTCTTAAAATGTCTTAATCGAATTGTTCCCGATTTCATTACACCGATTTTAATATCTAATAATTGTCCTGGGCTTTGCTGATTGGCTAAGCTATGGATGGCAGAGATTAAATAGCCCTAAATCTTACGCAAGGTGCTCAATACATTGATCGTTGCAGTCATGTACGAGAAATTGCAAATTGAATGTCTTGTAAGACATATGTACATAAATGTATGTATGTATGTGCTTGCAAAATATACAACGCGGAGGGGCCCATATGTTCACCACTATTAAGAGTGACGTGAATTTAAGTCCTCAGAGCAGGTATTCACGTTAAGCACTTGGATATTTTGTAAAAAAAATTTTATAACAAATTAAATCTTGATTTCTTCGACCTTTTTTTTCTAAATCAAAAAGTTTTTTCGAGCTCGAGGCCAATTATTTGTAAAAAAAATTTTTATATATTATTTATTAAATTATTTTTTCCAATATTTCGATATCTATCGGATATCATTATCAAGCAATGAGTTACAATTATATTTGTAAGAGACGTATTATTCTCTCCACACACAATAGTGGTTTATAACAAATGTTGCGGAGGAAAGTCCAAGTCCACAAACAAATGTTTATACATATGCCGGTTTTGCCACTTTAGGTGGTAATAATTTTATTTGCTGGAAAAAAAGGAAAGAAAACATCAGAAAAAAGAAAAAAAAGAATAAAACATTTTTTGTTATACTTAAGTAGTCCTTATTTTATTCTAAAAAAAAATAGAAATTATTTATTTATTTAAACAAATTATATTTTTTTTTATACTTACATGTGAAGTGAATGAATGTCTGTGTATATGCACATTAGGTTTGTTTAATGCTAAAACGATAACGTAGTTGGTAACCCCTACGAATATCGTAAAGCAAACATAGTGTTGTATTTCATTCATAAGGTTGGGGATGTGTATTTGTTTTATGAAAAAAAAATAAGAAAAATAGTAAAACAAATATACTTACTAAAAATCATGAACTCCTGGTATATGAGAGGGTTATGAGGCTTTAGATCCTAGGAAAGCAAGAAAAATGGCTAGCTAGTTAGGATTAATAAAAAAAAAAAAAAATAAATAAAAATTTTTGGCGGTAAGAAAAAAAAACCCGCCAAATAAAACTAATTTTTTTTTATTATGTTTAGTAATACAATTGCCATCATTACAGGAGAAAACCATGTAAACAAAAAAACCGCCAAAATAAAACAATTTTTTTTTATATATATGTATGTGGTTACATAATTACCATTATGGCGGGGGAAAAACAAAAAAAAAAAAAAAAAAACAACATTCCTACACAAACAGAAAAATATAAGAAATGACGTGATCTACGACCAATAAGAAATGTTATATAGCAAATGAAATTAGGCAATGACGTGATCGTTAGCCAATACTAATAGTAAATGTCGCGAGAGCAGGGGAAAGGTAAATAAGGATTTATATAATGAATTAAACCGCGAAAATTGGATGAGCAAAATAGGGGAAATTAAGACGAGGGTATTTAAACGGAACTTTGATGAATATAGAGAGAGTTGGTGTGAATAAATTCAATAGTGAGCAACTATAGCTTTTTTTTATTAAACCAAAAGGAAGAGGTGTCCTTGTAGTGAAAAAAATACAAAATAAATAAGTGAAAATAAAAGAAGAAAACCTGGCTAATTCTCCAAGGAGGAAGGAATCGCTTTCTGGAAAATTGCCTCCGACGAAAAGAAGAAAAAAACTTTAAATTAGCCAGGTAACATTTAATAATTCCTTTTTTTGATATTACATCGTCCTGAAACTCAAACCAACAAAAAAGTACAAAAGAAAAAAAGGCGAATTTGGTGATCATAATAGTTTTTATTAGTATAATTAAATAATTATCAAAAACGAAATATCTATGCTACGTATCTATGTATATTAAAACAATATAATATTTTCTTTTAATAATAACAACAACAATATGATACGCGCCTAAAAGACGCAAAGAAAAAAACAGCGATAATTATACATTGCATTAAAACAAGCCTTATATATAAAAAGAACAAAAACAATCAAAAGAAACATAACGCGTGAATAACAATACAAATATTGTGTCAATAGAAAAAAAGAGGGATATATATTAATTATGAATAGAATTTTTTTTAATAGTTTAAGTGAAAAGATAATAAATTAAGATATTATATTAGTTCTGTATTGTCGAAAAAAACAAAAAAAAAATGTAAATCAGAAGTCCTCTAGAAAAATCCTCAGAAAAGCCGGCATCAAAAAAAAAAAAAGAATAGTATAAATAGTTAAAAAAAATATAAATATGTATATGTAATTATTTACCAGTGTTTAAGAAAAAAAAAGAAAGCTGAAAAAAAAAACTCATTTCTTGAAAAAAATAGAAATACACCTCAGGGAGCTCCTTTAGTTGTAGGCAGTAGAAAAAGTGCTAAAAATAACAGAAAGAAAAAACAAATTTTTTAATAAAAAGCAAAAGGCAAATAAACAGATATACATATATATAGATATTAGTAGAAATAAAAGAAAAATCGAAATTTCTAAATTATTTAACGGCCAAATAGAGTGGAACAAAAATAGTTTTTATAGTACTTTTGATATTAGTATTTTGTTAATTATATATTAAATTAGTTATAACTCTTAAATTAGTATCATTATTATATATATATATGGAAAAACAGAAAAAAATTGTTCTTAATAGATAATAAAAGTATGGCATGTTTGAATTGAAAATTAATATAAAAAAATGATGGCTTAAAATATTAAAGGTATATGAATTGATGGAGAGGTAAGTGGAAGTGAAGTATTAGGTCGTGAAGAATTTCAAGGTAAAAAAATCGCGACTAGGTTGGGAGGGCAAGTAGAGAGACTAACATCTGTCTCCAAAAATAAATGTGTGTGGTATTGTATTTGTTTTGTTTTTTTGTGTTTACCTTTTTTTTCTTGTTAGGAATACGAAGTTGGTGAGTTAGGGTTGGAACCTCCTGAGAAATCTCAATAGCTAGTCGGAAACCTCACCAACACAAAAGTGTCCGTAACACAAATTAAACTCTTTCTTTGTTTTATCATATCCAAACATCTTTTATAAGCTTCACACTCCATTGTAGTTTCCACAATTACTATTTCAATCTCTCATGCGCTTAAATATCGAACCCATATTAGACTCTAATCTCATTCATACTATTTTGTTCAATATTATTAAAAATACTGATTAAATCTAGGAAAAACTGTTACGATAAGATATTTCAACCGTAAGTCCTTGTGTCATGCAAAGAGTACATAAGTAGATTCAACATATCTGTGCCAGTGTATCTCTGTGATTGGAATGTACAATGGGTACATACGATTTTACACAAAACTTAAGCATATGGAATAGACGTTATCAATGCTTTAAGTGTCAAAAATATTTTTCCAATTTGTAAAAGAAAAATTTTTGAAAAATATTGCTCCATAATCACAAAACCCAATAAGTCAATTAAAATGTGATACCTGCAAAAATTGAGTTTTTAAAATTTCTATAGAAAGTAGTTACAAATTTATAATACACTTTTTTTTTATTTCTGTACTACAAAATTCTTTTGAAGTTTTCTTTCAACCATTTTTTCCTGACAAAAAGGAAGAAAAATAAACACACTTTTTTACAATTTACAATTGAATTATAGGACAAATTCTATAATATTTTTTTGTGTCACTATTCCACAATTACTTTTATTATTATTTTATTTATATTAACAAATAATGTACTCTTCTTTTATGTATTTGGTGCGTGTACAGTCGGCATCATATTCTTAAATTATATCAGACCACTACAACAATAGTTGAAGGGAAAACTAATACAGTAGCGACCAAACAAACTGTAGCGACTATGTGAGTGTATATTGGTGGTGTTGATTGTGTCTGTGGAGAAAGTCTCTGTTATCAAGTCTTCCGTAATAAGTATTTTCGTTGACTTTTGTATGGCAGGAAAGTTCATTGTTTTTGACATTTTTATAGTTGTTGATATATTTGGAACAGTAAGAACCAAATGTTTCAATGAGAAAAACATGTTTGAAATCCATTTTCCCCAGTGGAAAATTGTACTGGTGTGATCTCATCACCTTGACGTTATTCCATGCTGGGGAAATGATATGTCAAAGCCGGTGCCATGAGCTGCACAGAGCTCGTAACTGGATGGAGTTGATTGTTTCACTTCAAATTAAACTCGCAACAGACTAGAGTCTCATCCCACGGGAACAATAATAAGCCCGTGCTAATTAATTGATAATTGGTTGCAGAGCCCTTACGGGTAGACGTGGTGACTGTGGTTTAAACCTAATAACGTTGGAAGATAGGTGGTTGAAAGACTGGTGCTTGTGCTCGTGACATATTTCGGACCAGCAAATTATCTCTAGGTGCTGTTGCCGAATCAACAGAGCCATTAAAGATAGTGATGGAATATTGTCTTTGTGCTTGAGAAAGCTGTTGAAGGGAACAGAGTCTGCAGTATGAGTGGTCCATGGCCCTTTCTCGGATGTAGATCAACGGTGCGGTTTGGTTAGAGGCAGCAACAAAGTTTCACTCACTTGGGCTGGTCGACGGCATGCTAGGCTAGTGGGCTGTGCAACTAGGCTGGATTGTATTTGTTTTAACAATTTTGCTAAGCTATGGATGGCAGGGATTAGATAGACCAAACACTCAGACATGCAATCACTGTATGAGAAGTTGGGAATTGTGTGGCTTTCAAGGCATTCAATTCGTGGGTTAGCCGTTCATCTACCCGGTGTGAAGAATATCATGTGGTTATGTCCTCTAGAGGATACTGTATGTAAAACCCTGGACTTCTGTTGAAATCCTTAAGAGCATACTCTTGCTTTATATTTGCTTTTCCACGATATTTTAAATCATCGTTCGTGAGTATTGGAATTATATTATCAATCGAGTAATTATTGAAAATATTGTTTGAATATTTTGTAATTCTGAAAAAAAATTGTAAAAGAGAAAACTACAATTTAATAAACTATTCTTAAACTTTCTTTTAATATTAAATAATTGCTGGTCTATTTGTTTTTTCAATAAGAGTGAGCAAAACTAATTTAAATTCAGACAAAATGAATTACCGCAAATAAGTTTGTTATAAATATAATGTAAAAACATAGACTGTTATAATATTCCAATTGTAAGTGGAACTGGTATGATTGTTAGTAAGTACGAGGCGATTATATTTCTACACAGTTACCAGACCAGAAATAATTTATTTATCCTTGGTATTTTGATTTGATATTAATACAACATACTTGTATACATTATAAAAACTGTCTGAAAATGTTAACTTGATTTAAAAATACAGAATACACAACAGAAATATATCCACTTTCATAGTCAAGTTTTATAGTAAGTGCAACTTTTTGCAATGATACTTGTGATAAAATCTTGTGCCTGTCTGTACTTAAGTACTCCAGTTATAATTCTACAATATTTCGTTCTACAGTTTTTAAATTAAGCAATCAAACACAATAGCTTATAAATATAAAACCTTTAAAACCTTTATAACTACACTGCAATAAAGGTGTAAATCTGTAATAAATAAATTAACCCTTTAAATTATAAAGGTCACATACACAAATGTCGCATATAGTCTTTAACTGTCAGTTTGCAACGAATGATTGACATTACGAAAATAAATACCCAGCAAAAATATGTTAAATTATTACAAAATGAGTGTGATTTTTGAGCAATAGCGCTCATTCACCAATGAGAAATTATTCAAATTTAGAGCCGTATATTTTAATACTTGCTTAAAGACATGACAACAACGAACCACATTATCATTATGTGAATGTCTTTATGAACTATTTCTTTGTCATATAATTTTTTGCTGGGTAAGAATATTATTATAGATGTGGTCATGTGTTGGCTTTAACATCAATGTCGTCAATATCAGCAGCAAAAGTCACATTATAAATGCACAAACACAGACATGACATGAATGTGTAAATTACATTTACGCTTTATAGTAATTTATTATTGTACTTTTAACTTTACACGTTTAAACTCATATTTAACGAATAAAGAACAGTTACCGGATAAAGGGACATTTGTTGTACTTTAATGGCTTGTGTTACTAAAAATGTGTGTTTTTGGACGTCAACAATATATCATTGGCACCTACACCATAAAAAGACTACTACAAGCACACATAGGAAAAGGACTGAATGTGAAAGTGAATATCTAAACTAGAAATTATTGTTTATTAAAGTGTAATTTAATTCTGAATTATGACTTTACTTAAGCTTATGTTTAACTACAATTTCTTGTAATTTTATTAGCCTACACAACAGACTCTTTTTTTAAACAACACTTTTGTTGTCAGCTTTTTTTAAATGCCCATTTTAAAGCCAATTAACGTTAATCTGTTAAACAATTTAATCAGCCGTAATATATTTGTACGAGTGCTGAGAAGTGAAAACAAATTCCTTAGAAATCCAAAATTATTGTGTTCGTAATTGAAAAAACGCTAAAGCAACCAAAAAGTACTGAATGTTATTATAATTATAGTGAAAAACAGAAAAGTATTGCAATAAAACAGGCACGCATTCTTTGCAGCAAAACTTAAATAAAATTATTGTATGTATGTAGTTTTAAATGCAGTTTTTCTCTTCAGTAACTTACATATATGCCATTTTGAAGGGTAGATATCTGTCATTTTTTTTTTCTTAGTTATTGAAAATTAACTTAACATTAATAAACGTAAACAAAAAGTTTGTTTCCTTTGAAATTTAAAAAAAAAACATGCTACTGGTGAACGTGTTCCATCGGTTTCACTGTGCAAGAGCTGATTTATGAAATTTTGGAAATGGTGAGTTTGACAAAGAAGATACGAATTGCTTTAAAAACCAAAAATTTGAGACATTACTCCTTTAAGTTTATTGCCAAACTCAACAAGAGCTTGTGCTATAGCACAAGTACACAATTTTAAAACGTCTTCGAGCAGCATGGTGCGTCCAAAATCTAGGTAATTGGGTACCATATAAATTAAAACGCAGAGACCTTGAGAGACTATTTTGCATATTCAAAATGCTTCTTATACCCTATAAGGAAATAATTTTTGCATCGAATTGTTACTTGCAATGAAAAATGCATCTGCCTCTGCAAGCATCCGAAATTAACTTGTTTAAGTAGGCCTTTTCCGCCAAAGATGAGCAAATCTTAAAAGCTAAGTCCCAAGTTATACAGCTAATATATGTATAACTGCCGTATTGCCCAAAATGTATATAAACAAAAACTGAAAAACAGCAATGATTTTGTGAAGTGATATTTCAGCTCTTCAACGGCGATATTGTCTATTATAAAATAATGCCGGCAAAAACATTTTCTGACTCTAATTAGACGTCACCAAACTTAAGTAAAGTTATAGTTCGATTTTTCTTGACAGCTTAACAGCATGAAATATCGGTCGGAGTAATAGATAATAGGAACACTCCATTAATTATTAAATATATTAAAACTATCTTATTTTCTGAATAACTGATTGACATGCAGACAAACTGTTACGTTTTTACGCTTTAAAAACGGTGTTCTATTTCCTTTGAATAAACAAATTCAAATGTACAAAATAATTTAAGTACACACTCTTTTTTTAAATTAATTTTTTTTATTGAATCTTTCTTATCGAAATTTACAATAAGTATTCAAATCTTAATTCTAATTGTTGTTTATTAATTGTTACCAATGTAACTACTAACTGCTGTATTCAAGTTTTACAAATGTCTTCTAGTTAGGCTCAAAGTATCGGTTCTTTTTAGCCTCTGGTGACCTTCGAACTGAAGCAGACCCTGAGCGAGGTAGTTAGGGTGGGCCATTAGTTTATCGATGTAGCTGATTTAATATTTTTTAATTTCCTCCTGGATAGTGGAGACGTTGAGATCTCTGTGGATAATATCATTACTTATATACCATGGGGCGCAGACAATACGTAATACTCTATACTGTCTTCTTTGAAGCTTTTGGATGTTAGATGAGCATGCAGTACCCCATAATTGGATGCCATATGTCCATATTGGTTTTATTATGGACTTGTATAAGAGAATTTTGTTGTCTAACGACAAGTTTGAGTTTCTACCGAGAAGCCAATGTAGTTGAGCTGCTTTAAGTTTCATAGCCGTTATTTTCGCTTCAATATGACGAGATCAGGTCAAGCGTCTATCTATATGAATTCCCAAGTACTTAACATGGTTTTCTACCGGAACAGTGATGTTATTTATTATTACAGCTGGGCAGGTTTGTCTTCTGAGCGTGAAAGTTAAGTGAGCACATTTAGCCGGGTTAACCTTTATTCTCCATTTTTCTAGCCAGGCCTCTAGTTCATTGATGTGGGACTGCAGATTTTGCGATGCGACTTTTGGGTCATGGTTAACGCTAATAAATGCTGTGTCGTCTGCAAATGTAGAAGTATGCGTGCTCAGGTTTGTTGGCATATCTGCGGTCCTAATATGCTGCCTTGGGGGACACCAGCAGAAATTTTCTTGAGGGGGGATTATTTATCTTGCGACCTTGCCATGAACGTTCTGCCTGTTAGATAGCTCTCCAGAAGCTTGCGAGTGTTTTGAGGAAGCATTCTTGTTATTTTGATAAGTAGCCCATCATGCCAAACTTTGTCAAATTCTTGGGAAATGTCTATAAACAGGGCTGAGCAGCAGACAATTCTATGCACTTGTTCTATTGTACCATGTTTCGCTCTGAATTCGAACTGGTGATCCGGGATGATGTCGTGTTCATTTAGATGAGGAGTTATACTTAAAACGAATATTTTTTCGAAAAGCTTCGATAGTATTGATAATAAGCTTATCGGTTTGTATGACGCAACCTGGCTAGCATCTTTTCCTGGCTTGGGAATAATAACAATTATAGACCTCTTCCATGAGGATGGGAAGAATCGCGTTAAAAGTGATCAGCAGTGATGCGGTCAAGTCCGGGAGATTTTCTAATATTCACTTTTTCTATTGCAAATTTTACTTGAGTTATGTTAAATTTTATTGGATGGTTTACCTTATCAGGAATGATTGGACGACAGGAACATGTATGTGCATCATGTGGCGTGAAAAGCGTTTAATTTTTCAATTGTGTTTTTGGCCCAACTGCGGGCTTCCAGTCTTAATGGAGAGTTTTGGATTATAGGGCATTTCATATGCCGTACAGCCTTCCATAAGCTGTAATTGGAGTTGTTTGTGGCATATACGCTGTTTAGATAGCTCTCTATTGCAGACTCGTGGTTCTGTCTCAATTTGTTGCGAAGAGTTGTCAGGCATAATTGTAGTTGGGCGTTAGTGGTTGGGGAACGACGGTTTTGCCATTGTCTTCTTAACTTCCTTTTTTCTCTGATCAAGGTCTCTGTATCCGTCGATGTTTTAAAATTTAAACTTTAAGTTTAATATATAAATGTATATATATATAAGAATTAAACTAAAGAAATGATATACAAAAAAAAATCGAAGTTGAAATATAATAGTAGCACCTTGAAAGTAAGTAAAGAAATAAAAGTAACTATTGGTTAATTATTTTTTTTAATGTTATCATGCACCCCCTTTATAACATACAATGATTTCACTTAACGGGCTGTGAAAGAAAATCTAAATGAAAACTTTTAAATCAGTTTTTCTGAAAGAAACTAAGAAAATGAACAAACAATAGAAATCAAGGAAAGACTGCTCCCAGTTAAAGGAAAAACAGTAAAAAATACGAAAAGAATGCCATGGTAAAAGTTAAGAATATTCTTCTTTTGAAAACTTTATATTTGTAGAAAAACAACTACAAATATATATACAATGGTACTTAAAACTTGAGTTCAAGTCTTTAAAGGAATATTAAATATTTTAATTAATTATTTTACTTTAGCTGAACTTGTGTAAAGTAAGCGACAAAATAAACTCAACACCAGATAATATTCAAAGAAAAGTTTAATTATATTAATATAAATAATATGATATTTGCAAATTATATTGCATTTTTATATATTTATTTAAGTAGAATTGAATTCAAAAAATGTCATTCAAAAAGAAACTGACTATGTAGGGGTACGCAAGTGTATAAATATTCATTATATATTTAATGAAAGTGTAGTTCTTTACTGCTAATTCAACATTGTCAGCAATGAAATCAGTAAATATGAATCAATTTATACATGTTTTTAAAACATCCTGAAAATAAAGACTTAGTTAATTGATTACCCATTGCTAAATCTTAACAATATTATTTGAGTATTATTATACAAGGTGGCGCAAAAGTAAACTTCCAATCAGGCGATCTTGCTGGCCAGTGCAAATCCCCAAAACGGGAGAAACGGGGAAATGCACCCTTCAGCATATCGGTTGTAGCACGTGCAGTGTGTGCCATTGCACCGTCCTGTAGGAACCACATGTTTTCCAATCCCAATTCATCAAGTTGCGCAAAATTAATAGTATTTTCTGTTAGGAGGATTACTTATGCGCCACCTTGTATAAGTAATGAACAAATTGTAATTATTTTAACTTATATTCAGTGTTGCCCAGTTTATCCTGTTTGTACCCTCCACCACCATCAGTGGTAAATGAGGATATACATATATAAGTTTGTCATTCCGTGTGTAACACTAGGAAATACTCGTCTGAGACCTAACAAAGTATATATATTCTTGATCGTTATGATATTCAAATTCGATTGAGCCATGTCTGACCCTCTGTCTGTCTGTCTATCTGTTTATCTGTCTGTCTGTGTAAAACACTCTCACGTCCAAAGAAAACAACCGAAATCAACCTAAGCAGTGCCGTGTTGAAAATAAGCAAAATCGGTATAGTAGAACCACTCTTATGGATCAAAATGTAAGAAAACCTCCATAAAAAGTTGATATTTTTAAAAAATTTTCTTGCTATATTTTTAATAATATTGCAGATAATACCACGAAATTTTGTATACATTCTTTTTATGATAAAAGTAGAAGTGTAAGGAAAATAGTAAGAACAGGTCCATGATTTCTCATAGCCTCCATACAAAAATCTTCCCGAAATATTGCTCAATTATACATAACTGCCTATAAAATTGGAATATCAAGACAAAATTCAGCAAAAACAAGTTTTATGAAAAGAAAAGAAATCGTAAAATGAATTTTTTTTAGATCGGTCCATGTTTGAACATAGACCACATATAAAGTTCACTACCAAAATTCAATTAAATACGTATAAAACTATTATAACTAATGTTAAACGACTTAAATTTGGCATAAAAACTCCTCATAGGTAAATAAGTTGTTATACTAAATTTTATGATGGTCGGCCCATAATTGGTCATAGCTCCCATACAAGGCCCACGTCCGAAAAAGCCATTTATCTTTCTATATATCGTATAAATATCGGTACCAACTCAAAGCTTTGCACAGGTCTTTTACATATAACAAAAATCATTCCAGAAAATTTTGTGAATTTCGGTCTATTTTCAACCGTATGCCCCATATAAAGCCCTCTTCCGAAAATCACTTTAATACTCATAAATCTCTTTTAAATAATGGTACCAAACCTAAAGTTTATACGGATCATTTACATGCACGGCAAAATCAAAGTGCTTGATTTTGAGAATATCGGTTCATATTTGACCATATCCCTTACATAAGCTCCACTTTCGAAATTCACTTTAATATTAATATTTATTTTAAATACACCATTATTACGTTGACATTCGACGTGATATAGCCTCATATACATAAAATTCACTGTTCTAAAATTTAGAAAGATCGTCCCATGATTTGTAATAGGTTTCTTATAAGAACCATTTCCGAGAATCAATGTAACCTACAAAAATGTCTAGTAAATAACGATATCGAAGCAACTTTTATATGGATCAGAAATTTTAATCCAGAAATCATATTAATATTGGTTATACTGCAATAATCCTACTGGACTTTGTAGCAGTCGGTCAGTAATTGGCATTATCTCCCGAAATTAGTTCACTTCCGAGTATAACAACCAACCATACAGCTCTTGTAAATATCGTTATTGAGATAAATTTTAAACAATATAAGCCTAAAACACATAGAAATCACGTTAGTGGATATTGTATTTAGAAGCTATCAGTCTATAATTGGTTCAATTCTACTATGCCACCCATAAATATCTTGTAAATAAAGTAATTCAGATCAAAATCAACTAAAAGATGTTACCTTATAATATTACTCTTCTTTATACACTGTTTCTTAAATTGTTGTTAATATGGATGCAAATCAGACAAACTCTCGTAAAATTATCTTTCAAACTAATAAAATTTGCACTAAGTCTGAATAGAAAACACAAAGTAGGGATATTCTAGTCCTATGACCTGTGTAGTTTTTAAAATTTATTATTTTTAGGTAGAGGGTATTTAAGATTCGACACAGCTGAATATTGCACTTTAATTTGTTTATCCTTTTCTTAGTTTTTTCTAGTAAACACAAAGAAAAACAAATCAGGTATCCGGTTTTTATCACTAAAAGCTGTATTCAAAGCCAATTTTTAAAACAAGCCAAAAACCGTCAGTCTAAAACTCACCCATTCACGGCTTCATATAATGAATACGTATACTTAATATTAATGTTAAATTACATATTTGTTATACGCACATATGTATATATTTTGATACAACATTTTCATTTTTGATTCAGCATTTGAAATTTAAAAATTTCGTTGTTTAAAGTTCACATTCGTCATGCATATGTACATCATTGTTGACGTGTGTGACTATTTGATTTCCAGAATAAATATTTTATTTATTTTTGACTAGACAAGAAATTATTGGGTTTTAATTTCACAAATAGATAAATAACTAGTAAACTTTAAATTGTTATCAGTTGAATAATTTTCTAGTTATTATGCACAAGGTATTTATAAAATGTCACTCTTTGACTTTTAATATTAAATGCATTTTTCTTCTCAATGATGAGCAAAAGAAACTACTAATGTTCTTATGGTTAATTAATACTAATAGCTTTCCATGAATCTCTGTAATAAACATAACTTAATTAACAAAATTTTATTGAAAAATTGTAATTTTAAACAGAATATATCTGGTATACGACCTGGAAGTAGGAGGTACAAATGAGTCTTGGTATCGTAATCGACGATAATAAAATTTCGGCTGTGAACCACCCAAAAATCTAGGGATTCACCTTTGATAGCGTATATACCTGTTCAGGCCATGGCACTGCAGTCGCACAAACTGCAAAGCAGAAACAAGGCCATTCGGCAATATTTGGGACACGGACAAGGAAACCTTGTTGGCTACCTTTGGTCGGTCAGTTGTGAATTACGCTGCTCCAGTGTGGTCACATTCATTGAGTGATATCTAGTGGAGAAACATACAAAGCTGTCTAACGTACAATAACCGGTTGCATGCAAATTTCGTCGGAACAACACATTCACGAAGAAACAAAGGATCTGCCTGGAATGGAGCATAATGTTGCAACTGCCGCAGTAAATAAGACCAGTTCTGTCACAAATAGGGTCGGTATGGATCAACAGACATATTCATCACGCAAAGATAATGCCGTTCCAAAACTTATGCCCAACATGTGTTCAATGTTCCTATGATACCCCCCAGATCTTCAACAGCCCTGTCAATTCTAATTCACTTCGTTCAATTTATTTAGGAACCAATCCAGTAGATGTAGCACAATTCCTTGGCCTAGACCTCACTGCATGACCCCCTGATTGGAAAGTTATATTGTCTATATTGTCAGGAAAAACAACAGATAGATTTTCCTATTATGTGTAAATTCTCAGTTAGCATATAATTAATAGATATTTTAATTATATTTTAATAATTTTTATCTTTATGTTTTTATCTGATTTATTGATAGGATTTATTTGTTAGTTTTTCAATGCTTAGTTGCTGATTGTGAATCTATTAGAGATCTAATTGCTGTTCACAATCAGTTTCAATATATCAAATATCTCTCTGGAGAATATTGTAGGTAGATCCTTTCGAAAAGGACATTCTTATCGAAAATTTCACCATCGAAATTCGCACGATACCAAATTCGTTCTTAATGTTTTTAAAAGGAAACTTTTTATTTTCTTTACTCCCTAAATTTTGTCACAATTTGTAATGGTGTTCTTAGCCCTTAAAAATATATTGCAACAGCTTTTATTTATAAAAAAATAATACACTGAAAATATAATATAAAACCAACGATAAAGACTTCATCATGTTCCATAAAAGACATAAAATTGTAACTTTATCCATATTTTTACTAACTTCGATGGCGAAGTTTTATTTTTCCTATTGGATAATGCTCTTTTCAGCAGATACCCCAAGGAAATTATCACAAGTGCATTATGTGAAGCAAAAAGAAAATAAAAAATTTCTTTCATATTCGCACGAAACTGTGTTGTATAAATGTTACTTTTCTGATAGAATGAATAGTCTTACTAATAGAAATAATATTTTTGTGGTGATAAAGCTTTAGAAATATAGTACTTTATATGCTGCAGCTAACACGATATATAAAGAATAAAAGACAATAACGAAACAAGTAGCAGTATTTTATTCGGTTATGCCGAATTTTTAACAATCCAGCATATATAATTGTTTTCGGACATTGGTACTAGCAAAAAGCTAGTGAAAGCTAGGCAGATTCAAATAAAATATAGTGAAAATTATAAATTATAATAAAATTATAATAAAATTTATTGTTTTTCTAAAGACATTTATGTAACATAGAGGAATATTTTGCAAATGCGTCAGCAGAACATTTCTATTTCAAAATCATTTTTCCAATCCTCTATCGAGCCTTGAACAGACGGACGGACATAGCTAGATCGTCTTAGAATTTCTTAAGGATCCAGAATATACATATTTCGATATGCTACCAACAGAATCACAAACTTAATACACCACCCATATTTTCCGTGGTGGGTATAAAAATAAATGACTTACTCTGAATATAATCTGAAATCTATTGATAAATTTTATACAGCATTGGCAGCTTTATGCTTTGCTACAAGCATGACAAAACATTCATTTTTATGGACTCCAATTTAGTGCAGCACTAAAGAAAATTGAAAAAATTATTTAAAACGATACAATAGACTTGAGTTTAACAGCAACCTACAAGCATTGATGGCATCACGTATTTAAAAGTTCATATGCACTTTACTAGAATTAGTATTGGATGCGACGGTTAAATAAATGAGAAAGAAAACTCTAAACACTTTAGTTTTTAGCAAGAACATAATAAAGAATTATATTATGAACAAAAGATTGACATTTTTATAGAGACATTTTTGATGTTTTATAAACATACGTAGCTTAAAAGTCTAATGGGTCGATTACGGATGGCAACCGAACCACAGTGGAGGTGACAGTTGCCAAAAACATATTACAGATAGCAACTGACAACTGTAAGCTGTTAACTTCAGTTGCCGAACTATTTATATTTTTAACATATAAATGTTTGTTTTCTACTCGAAAATTTGAAAAAAAATTTAAATACGAAAGTTGCCTTACATAATAACAACTTGGGTGTCAGTTGCGTTGCCTATTGGAAACCCAACTCCAGTTTGGTTGCTATACATAATCGACCATAAATATTAAGGCATGTACTTACAAACCACTTGTAAGATCAAACAACGTCAAACTATTTTGTGCAATAAAAGTAGTGTCGCTATTTTGAGTAAATCTTCACCACTGTGATCTTACCTTCAGATCAGTAATGTTCCAAAATTTTTTGGAAATAAAAAACTATGAACAGTGTTCACATAACTCACAGGAAATTCTTATTATTGATTTCTTTCAATAAAATCATAGATCAATAAAGAAAATTGATAATTTGCTTAAACAAATTTAACTTTTATCTAAAAAGAGTTTTTTTAATTTTAAAAAGTTTTTTTTTTCAAAAATATAAAGTTTTCTTAAAAATATATATCACGACGCTGGTAACGAACAATATAATTTCATTCAGATACATGCTGGGCTAGCATTGCTGGCTTGCAAACAAGCAGGTCATTGTGGCTTTTCTATTATAAAACACATTGGCTTGTATTCATAGTCGCACACTAAAGTCTTTAAGATGTAAATCTTTAAGTTTTACATTTTGATCCATATCCCTTGTTCTACTACACCGATTTTTGCTGATTTTCAATAATAAATTGCTTAAGAGAATTATAAACGGTTTTTTGTCAACTTTGTTGATTTCAGTTGTTTCCTTTGGTCGTGAGAGTGTTTTACATAGACAGACAGACAGACAGAGGGTCAGACATGGCTCAATCAACTTTGAATTTCATAACGATCAAGAATATATATACTTTGTTGGGTCTCAGATGATTATTTCTCAGTGTTACACAAGGAATGACAAACTTGTATATGTATACCCTCATTCACTACTGATGGTGGTGGAGGGTTTATATAGTAAAAGTAAAACATAAATTTCCGATTCAGAATTTTGTGGAATATGGTGGTTAGTTAAGTAACTTCATGTGTAGTGGGTGTTAAAGGTGCTTCTTTCTGCGTACCATATAGATTTGTTTGAAAGCAGATTGTTTCAACTAATTTTGCTGTTCAAAATAAACAGAATAATTTGGTTGGTGTTATATTCTCTACTTCAACTGTATCACGTGGAACACCTCCGCCTCCTGTATATATTTACACGGCTCTTCCATTCGGAAATTTTACTTTCACTTTGGTTGCATAACTGCGGAGCTCATAGTAGGTAACTAAATAGCAGAAGTTGTACACAAATTTGATAAATGTATATCATCATCCAAGTCAAAATAATCATTAAGTTCTGGCTGCAGTCCTGAAGTTATGTCACCCAGTATTATCAGATCGAATTCTTGCTCATGATTTCTTTCTTCTTCTGATTCGAAACTACACACACTTTCACCATCAGAAAGTATGTCTTCAAATAAATTCCTAACAGTGGTTAGTAATCTTACCAGTATATTACTTACGTTACTTATATTGTTTGTATATTGCGCTCTTGTTACGTACGAGTATATATGTTATCACAAAACAAAAAAAGAAGTACTAAATAACTAAATATCACTGCTTTCGTTCAATAGTAAACACTCTATTCTATTTTATTTCAATCAAAATCGACCTGTTAAAAAAACAAGGGGATGCCCCAAATTAAGGTAAAGATATAAATATAATCAGTGCATCTAGCCGCAAAGTCTCGCAACCGAAGAACAACGATGTATTAAAGTAATTACTTAATAATTTGTCAATAGGTGGCACGAAAACAAGTTCTAAACAAGCAACAATAAGTGGTTAGATAACTAACCACCAAACCTGAAAGAGTTTAAGATGGCTGTTTGACTAACGATGTTACAAAGAGCAGCCCTATGGTAGCTTAGAGTATAAAATAAAATAGATTAGTAATGTATAGATTTAAAGAGCTGGTGCGTAATGCTAATGCTGGTTAATGGGTTGATGATAGCAAGACAAGTTTTAATGAAAATCGTGCAACTCTTACCACATCTGAAAATAGGGCACACTCTCTAATATAAGGTATACACACCAGAAGACAGAGGCATCTATTACTTCTACGGTAGCAAAACTTTGTCTTATTCAGTGCAATAATTTCTGTAGTAGTTGTTATGATTAGAACTTGTTTTGTTATATTTTTTTGCATAGAATAATTGTGTCAAAAAGTAGCACTGAACAAAAGCAATTGTAATTTTGCAACTACTATGTGTAGCATGAATGAGCATGTGCTTAAGTAAAACTTCCAAACTAATATGTTTAACAAATTTCCCCTTAAACCACCTTTTTTATTGAAATTGTATCCAAAACAATAATAAAATTAATTGGTCGTAGAAAAAAGTACAAATGAAACAATTATACATATAAAATGTTAAAGTCTTTTATTTTTTGTGGCCATAAAGTTTAAAACCAGTAAATATATTTTTGTTAAAAACTTCATCTTGGCATATACATGTAGTGGAGAGGGGTTGAAAGGTGTCAACACTTTTTGCTTTCAAGCCACATAAAAATTTATATTTTTGAATTATTGTCATTATTATTTTACATAATTTAACTAATATGTATGGAAATAAACTTTAGTTTAAGTCTACAAGTAACTTATTTTTAGTTCGATTTATATATTTTTTTTTATTTTTTTAATTGATAAAGTCCTTGTGTTCAAATGTGTCCCCCATGCGGGGCAGCTTTGAACTGCAATTTTTTCTTGTAGCGCTTATGTCCAAAAATAACATTAACAGTTATATTTTTTATATATAGAATAAATTCGATTTATTTATTAATTGTTATACATTAACAATTAAAAAATTTAAAAAAATTCAGATCAAAAATTAGTTTTATATTATTAAGACGGAAAATACCTTGCGATTTCAGGTGACATTACAATTTCCTTTAAAGCATCATGATCAGCATTGGATTCGTCATTTTCAGAAAATAAGAGAGAATCAACTCTGCTTGGTACTTCGGTTGATAAATTAACATGTTCGAAGGTGCCCCCTTTTTCTTTGTTCAAACCTGAACTGGCTTGCCATTTCACGGTAATTTATAATAAATATTTTTTTTTTTACATAAATATCAAATAACTTACATTAATTTAGTTTGAAATGAATTTTGGTCGGCAATGAATTTCTTTCACGAAAGAAAACGATCACTGAATACTTCTTACACTCTTACAAAAAAAAAATAAAAAAATTTACAATGGCACTGCGAAAACTTGTTCACCCAACTACATTCGGTCGACGACTGAAAAAACTGGCAAAAGTTGTTGACGTTGCTAGAAAACATGGTTGTCAGGTGAAAAACTCGGTTAAGGATCGGAAAAAATGTGAAACATTGTTTAAAGGTGCCCCGTGTTCTAACGTGTTTTTGGGATATTTATGTACATTTAAAATTTTTTCATTCCATTCTTAAAAATAAATTCCGTATTGGTCAAAGTTTACATTATGAAAGTTAAATATATTTAGCATATTTTCACATAGCATTTTAGCATAGATACACATGGAAATTAGTTAATTGACGATTTCTTAAACAATTCTAAATTGTCGCATTTTTATACCCGCCACCACCATAAGTGGTAAATAAGGGTATATATAAGTTTGTCATTCCGAGTGTAACACTTAGAAATATTTATCTGAGACCCAACAAAATATATATATTATTGATCCTTATGGAATTCTAACTATATTGATCTATGTCTGTCTGTCTGTCTGTGTAAAACACTCTCACGTCTAAAAGACACAACCAAAAACAACAGAGTTTACAAGAAACCCCGTTTACAATTCTCCTAAGCAGTTTGGTATTGAAAATCAGCAAAATCAGTATAGTAAAACCAGAGTTATAAAGCAAAACGTGAGACAACCTTCATAAAAATGTTATATGTTTTAAGATTTTTCCTCCATTTTGTTTAAATATATTGTAGATAATGCCATGGAGTTTTGTGCACATTATTCTTTAATGGTAAAAAAAAGAATATGTGATAAAAAAAAAATAAGAATCGGTCCACAAAAATCGACATAAGTAAGTGTCATGTAAAGGAAACGGCAAAACGAAATTTTGTCTTGTTCGGGCCAAACTTGACAGTAGATAGGTAATGGGGAGCAGAGACATCAAAGGAATGCCGCCGCCTTTTCCAATTGGAATTTGAATTGGTAGCAGAGGCTTCAAAGGAAAGCCGCCGCTTTTTGTAATTGGAATTTGAATGGGTCGATAGCGAATAGCTGACATGTCATGAAGGGAATCCAGTTGGATAGTAATAGTTTCTAGTTGGATAATAAGAGATGTGAAGAGAGTGAGAGAGGATTGTGTGGGAGAGTAAAAGCAGGTAGTTTTAAGGGTTGATAAATCAGGTAATATTTAAAATTAGTTTTCATTGTTTTGATTGAAAATTGAGTACCAGTGTATTTTTTCAAGACGATGAGGGATGAAATTGTATGTTTCCTAAATTATGATTGGCTGACTGTAATAGTTTGATCACATTTATCGTTTTGTGTGTATAATTTTCTAATTTTAAATTATTTTTACTATCTATTTTGTTAAATTTTCTGGATGGGATTTCCCAATTGCAATTTCTTTTTTTATTTTCATGAATGGGATTTCTAGCAGAATTTATTTGTATTTCAGTTATTTTGTTGGTTGAATATTTCTAACTAATTTTGAATTTTCATTCTCTAGTTTTAAGATTTTTATTTTGTATGAGATTAAAGAGTAAATTTAGAGTATATTATATAAAAACTTCAATTTTAAATATATTTTATTTATTTATTTATTTATATTTCTTATAAAAAACGTATAATAATTTTCTATTAAAAGAAATACATTATTTTTTTGTAAATTAAACTGAATACATTCACATGTATTTGATATAAACTCGCATATTTTACAAATCCTTGGGCAGTTGATGAAATGCTTCCCATGAATAGAATCAATCATTTTGATATTTTCATACTCGTCCAGCATGCGTTGAAAATGGTTTATTATTTGTAAATGTTCATCAAAAATACAACCATCAAAGTCATATAGAAACTTCTCAATTATACCTCTGTACGACATTTTCTTTAAAAATATGTTTCTTCGTTTAATTCTGTCTCCTCTTCCCATCTTTAACTGTCATTAATTTATTCCATACAAGTGTTTAAATCCAGAAATCATGAATGTGCAAGCATTTATTTGATATTAAAAAATTACACGAGGTGAATGTGAGATCAGTAACAATACATAACAAGATTGGTCATGCACAATATCAACTACCTGTACTTACTTTGTGCATTACACATTTATCTAAGACATGAATAAACATGTTTTTAAATTAAATATTAATTCTAATTATAAATTGAAAGGGCATAGAGATTGAATGGATTATGCACACGTGCACGTTAGTTTGTTGTAGATGGCATACAAAAGGTGCAAACTCCTATAGTGTCAAGTGCTATAAACCAGAGGATAAAGCAGGTAATATTTAAAATTAGTTTTCATTGTTTTGATTGAAAATTGAGTACCTGTGTATTTTTTTCAAGACGACGAGGGATGAAATTGTGTGTTTCCTAAATTATGATTGGCTGACTGTAAAAGTTTGATCACATTTATCGTTTTGTGTGTATAATTTTCTAATTTTAAAATTATTTTTACTGTCTATTTTGTTAAATTTTCTGGATGGGATTTCCCATTTACAATTCCTTTTTTTTTTTTCTCAATCTAGCTATTTTAGTTTTTAGCTGTTATGAAAAGAACCGCTCTAATAAATAAATAAGAAATTCGTTTGTTTACCCAATTTATCTTTTTAAAAGTCAATCAATAAGAAGAATAGCCTTTGTGTTTTTGATTTATTTGCTTTTTTATTTATTATATTTACCAATTATTTGAGTTTGTGTGTTTTTTTTTTCTTTTCTATTTAATAGTAAATAAAGTAAATATAATTTTTATTTTATTAAATATTTTGGCGAAAATTATAGTATGATTGAATTAATTTGAGTACAATATCCTTCCGGAAATGAAATACGGAACATCTGCAGGTGTCTGGACCTTCTTCACAGCTCGGCTCGGACCAAGGGCAGCTCTTAAAATGGCTTCCATTTTCCCCATCTTCCTCATCTATTACTCCATAGTCCTCATTTTGTTCCAGCATGGACACAAAAAAGTTGAGCGTCTCCCGGTGCTCATATAATAATGAGTCTTGAAAATCAATTAAAAATTGTTGAACAATCTCTCTTATTAAACTCATTTTCTATTTTAATTTTAGTTATTATTATTTACAACTTGTTATATTGACGTTCTTATTGTTACTATTAGTTTATTAAAATTTTCGGTTATTAACTACATTTTTCTGAATCTTTTACACTAATGTGTTTTATTTCCAAATAATATTGTTTTCTTTGTTACTCCATTTAAAAACAGTATTCTGTCCCTTTCTCTTTTTTTTTTTTTTTTTTTTTTTTTTTTTTTTTTTTTTTTACACTTTCTAGTGCCTCCTTTATTGAAGACTTATATTTAATTTATTCCACTACGATCCTTCAAAATGAAATGAAAAGATTATACTTGAATCCCTGCAGGTAGTGTGAGAAGGATGGATATATTTAATATTTTTCTCCTATTACATCATGCTAAATTCTATTTTATCTATAAAACAATTTTATTCATATTGAAGATAGAGCGAGGAGCGAGCGAGGGGTATATACATATACATATTTCTTTTACTCTCTAACAATGTTTGTTAAAAAAATTCAAATTTGCTATTAAGACTTATCGGAAAAATTTAAAGATCAATATAAGAAAATTAGTTCAAGTGACAACTACTACAAACTACAAACATTAAAAAAAAAAAAAAAAAAAAATAAAAAAATGGATTCAGCTAAAAATTTAATTAAAAAATTCAACAGCTTTTCCAACAAAACCCTTATTCATATTAAGGATTTGGAAACTGACAAAAAGTATGCAGTCTTAAATGCAAAAAGGACGACAACAAAATATGGCCCAACCATTCAAATTGAGCTGGAAGAAAATATAATGTTTTTGCCAAACCGGTACAATTCATTATCCGATGAAGAGATGACTGAGCTATCATCAGGTATATTCCGTATCCAAAGAGAGGGAGAACGAGGCTTGCGCTTAGACACATTTGATGTAATGGTTGACTTTATTCCAAACGGTCAATATCCTGTATGGCAAATCTAAAGCCTATATCTTTATTAAATTTTTTAATATTTAGTTAAATTAAAAATTAAAATAAATTCATAAATAAAAACGTTTTCATTATTAATATCAATTTTTTATTTATTTATTTCTTTCAGTCATATGATACAGAAATTTAATACATAATTGTCCACAATTATACGAATTATAATCTTGATGTTGATTGTAGTTATATTTTATATTTTTTCCTAGGTATTTAATCAATTCAGAAGGAGGTTGTAAATTTCCAAAGCTATCGAAATATTCGTTGTGTTGATTATTTTTATAATATGCTACCCAATGTGTTCCAGATCCTGTTGATAAATCTAAGTTGATGATACCACATTCTATTTTTCTAGAACGCTTTGGTAGTGTGTCTAACATGAAAATTCCTCTAAAATATGGAATATTTTTTGACAAGTATTTCAGGTCGAGATCAGTTAGTGGTCTCTTAGGTAGCATTTCTAAAAGTTTTTTGGTTTCTCTTTACAAACCAATCCATATCCCTTTTTATATGGTGTGAGGTAAAGACCTTTTCCCATTGCTATGGCCTCCATATTTTTATTATGTCGGGTTGCTTCATCAAGTTGATTTTTAGCATCCTTTGCGGCATTTATAGCTTTTGCTATGGCTGCACCACCACCAGTTAAACTACCAATTGCACCAAGAGCAGTTAGAATGGGTATTAGAGGTAAAAAACCACCAATTTTTGGAACATTTATTACTCGAGGAATTGCAACATGAGACTTTTTTCCTTTAAAAGAGTTTTTAATGACTTTACGAGCAATTCTAATAGCAGAGTTAATATCTTGTGGCTTTTCTTTCTTTAAAATTTTTGTTGCTGTTTTTATTGTTGCATTGAAAAGTTTTCTTCCACTAGATTTACTTACTTTTGAATCTTTATTTATGTTATTCTTCTTCAAACCCATGCCTAATTTTCTTTTTGCTTTCATTGTGTTTGTTACCAAATAAGCAAATGATTTTTCTGGTAGAGTACTGTCTTTTGAAAGAACTCGTTCCCAAGCTTTATTTTCAAGAATTTTATCAGCCTGATGTCTTATATTTATGTCTTTATTGTTTGAATATACTATATCATGTTCTTTGCAAGCTGTGTCTAATTTATTTATTCCTTTATCACCCCGATTTAAACGTTTTTGTAGTTTTGTTCCAGGGCCACAATATTGATATCCAGGAAGATGTAGTTCAATAGGTAGAGAGTTTATTATTTTATCCACTAAACCTTCTCCGATGACTGTTCTTTTATAACTAATATCTTTGTTATAGTGTATAACCATTTTATTTTATTCTATAAAAAAATATTAATTATATATGATTAGTATCAGTTATAAAGATGCGCTTAATTAAACAACATAAAAATATTTCCATTCGCAATATTGATTCTTCAGTGAAAAGCAATTCAAAAATAAGGCACAGTTCTTTATTACCGAATTCTATTCGAGCGCTGATAGTCGGTCCCTCGAATTGTGGCAAGACTAATGTTATGATTGGATTGTTGGAAAGTCCTAATGGTTTAAAATTTGAGAACATCTATTTATACTCCAAATCACTATATCAACCAAAATATGAATATTTAAGGAAATTAATAACACCAATTAAAGGAATGGGATATTATACATTTTCCGAAAATGAATCAGTAATATCTCCTTATAAAGCAAATTCTAACTCAATTATGATATTTGATGATGTTGCATGTGAAAAGCAGAATAACATACGTACATACTTTTGTATGGGTCGACACAAAAATATTGACTCATTTTATTTATGTCAAACTTATACAAGAATTCCAAAACATTTGATACGAGATAATGCTAATATGATCATAATGTTTAAGCAAGATGAAATGAATGTGAAGCATGTTTATAGTGATCATGTTGCAAGCGATATGAGTTTTCAAAACTTTTATGAAATTTGTCGAGAATGTTGGAAAGATAAATATGGATTTTTAGTGATTAGTAAAGATGACGAATTGAATAATGGACGATATCGAAAGCAATTTGACAATTTCATAACAATATAAATTATTATACATATTACATTTAAATATTAGTATAACATTGAACTTTTAACATACCACAACTTAGTAAATATTTGTATCTACTATTTTTAACTGATTTCTAAGTAACCTAATCCAATATCTAAAATAATATCATCGCTTTTATAATACCAGATAGCTGATTTAACATATTATCTTATACCAGGGCTGAAAGCTGATCTGATAATGTAACATCATTAATCTAGACACTAATTCATAATTTGATAAGAAAACCGAATTACTTATTTAAAATGAATAAAAATGTATTGATGGATTTGATAAAAACGAGAAATGTATTGAAGAAAAAACTTCGTAGTATGAAAGTTGGTGAAGCGGATATGCATGAACAACTTAAAGATACATTTAAACCCATAACAGAACCTTTGAATGACTTTATTAAAAACTCAAAAGCTATAAAAATAATTCCAAAACTTGAAAATAAAGAACTTAAACATGAATTCACTATTAATTCAAATCCTATATCTAAAATACCAACGATTAACAAAAGTACTCCAAAGAAAATTGTTGAAGATACATTATTAAGTAACTCCAACAACTCAGATGATTACGATGATTTTTACTCTCAGTCAGAAAGTGAAATTTTAAATACTAATAGAAATGATAAAGATTTAGTACATTTACAAAAGATAAATGAGTTAGACAATCTCTATGGTCCACATAGAGATTCCAATAATGAGTGGAAATTTGGTGACAGTAAGATTAACTTCAATGACGATAAAATTATAATTGGAAATCAAATATGGGCTCTTACACCAGGATTATTTTCATTAATGTTTCATAAAATTCCAAAGAACTATGATAAATCTGAACTTGAAATTTATAAAAAAATATTGATTAATACAAGTGCATACAAACGAGATTTTCAAGCTGATGGTAAAATAAAAGGTACGAGAGCCTATAAATATAAGCACATTATTGGAAAATTATTTAAAGATAAAAATATGAAGCAATCTATACCCTCAACATCATCATCACATGAAACAACAAACCAGAACTATATTGGTACTGGATTAATGACTGTGAATTCACAGAAACCTAACTATATATATTGGGATGATCCAAATGAGTTGGTAGATCGACTTAGACTACTAATAGCATCACAAGCTGCTGGTCATACGAATCACAATAACGAGATTGTATCAATTATTGAAGAATTATATGAAGCTAATATTATACAATAATATTAATTTAAATGAACTATGTCTGTTGATAAATTTGGACACTACCTGAACGATACAAGTGGTATAATTTCAATAAAAAATGTACCTAAATTGTTGGGGTTCTTTATGGATGCGAATAGCAATATTGACGTCCAAAACAAAAGAATCAGAAATGTGGAAAATGCTATGGAAGAGAATGATGCTATCAGTAAAGTGTTTTTGCAATATTACATTGAAAAGGTACAAAAGGAGTTAATGGAGCATTTAGAAAAAAATATTAATGATATTCGAGATCAAATTATAAAGTATAATACATCTACTAAAGAAGAAATCAGCAGGATAAAAGAGAAAATTTATAGATATGATAACTTTGAATATATCACAATAGGTGAAAATACGTCAACAGATAACAACCCATACGATATTATTTTACAAAAGAATTAAATTATGACTACAAAAAGAACCTTAGTAAATGAACTCCATAAACAAGCTCGAAAAGTTTTTAAACGTCGAAGAGTTGTAATGAAAGGAATAGATGACCTCTGGCAAGCTGATTTGGTTGAAATGGGGAATTATTCTACACATAATAAAAACTATAGATATTTATTGACTGTAATTGATACCTTTTCAAAATTTGCATGGGCTAAACCACTTAAAACAAAAACAGCAATTGAAGTATCCCAGGAAATGGAAAATATTTTTAAATTAGGTAGGATTCCCAAAAATTTACAAACAGATGATGGTAAAGAGTTTTTCAATAAGGACTTTCAAAAACTAATGGATAAACATAATATTAATCACTACTCAACATTTAGTAGAATGAAAGCATCAATAGTAGAACGATTCAATCGAACCTTAAAAGGAATGATGTGGAGAGAATTTAGTTTCAATGGTTCATATTATTGGCTCGATATTTACAATAATTTAGTTGATGCTTACAACAGAAAAATTCATCGTACCATCAAAATGCCTCCAATCAAAGTCAATTCAACAAATGAGAAGAAATTGCTTAGCACAGTATACAACCATATAAAAATATATAAAATATCAAAATTCAATGTCGGTGATTATGTACGTATCAGTAAATACAAACATATTTTTGAAAAGGGGTATACACCCAATTGGACTACAGAAATTTTTAAAATAAAAACAGTAAAGAATACATATCCTACAACGTACATATTAGAAGACTATCGTGGAAATCCAATAGAAGGAGGATTCTATGATGAAGAACTTTCCAAAACTCGATTTCCAGATACGTACCTTGTCGAAAAAGTTCTTAAAGTTAAAGGAGGAAAAGCATTTGTTAAATGGTTGGGATTTCCAAATTATCATAATTCTTGGATTAATAAAACTGATATATTGTAGTTAGTAATAATAATAATAATAATAATAAATAAATAAAATAATATAATTGATGTAGTATTTATATATCTTGTAATGGAAAATAAACTTATAAATTTCCTTAAAAAAACAACATTGTGTTAAATTTATTTTATTTACTCTCCGACAACCATAATGTCAATAACACTTACATTGAGCTCTAAATCATCTGAGCTATCAGCTAATTATTTCCCTCCAATTTATTTGGATGGTGAATATGAGTGTGCTCTGACTGATTTTCATTCATACAACAGCATTCCCAATGTAGACGTTTATAATAACAAGTTTCATATTGGTGATCATATAATTGAAATTCCAATTGGATCCTATGAATTGAATGATATTGTTGATTATATAAAAGAGCAATACAAACGATACAGTCCAAAAAATAAAATTGATATAGAAGCTAATAATAATACAATGCAAGTAAGAGTTAATAGCTCTATTGATTTAGTTTATTTTAATAAAGAAAATACAATTGGAAAACTGCTTGGATTTAATAAAAAAATCTTAAATCCAAATGAGAATCACTATTCAGATCTTCCAGTCAACATTTTTAAAGTCAATCTCTTACGAGTGGAGAGCAATATATCCGTCAACACATATATGAATAACTCTCAAGCACACACATTACATGAGTTTGCAATTAATGTTCCACCAGGGTATAAAATTGATGAGATTCCGAGAAATCTCATTTATTTGCCAGTCAACTCTCGAGAGATAAGCTCCTTAACTCTACAAGTAGTTGACCAAGACGGAAATTTAATTAATTTTCGAGGAGAGGAAATTACAATACGAATTCATTTAAAACCCACAAGATAATGATAATTTATAATAAGAATATATCCAAACATAAAGTCTCATTTTCTCGTAATATACAATTATCAGCTAAATTAAAATTAAAGAAATCATTACCACATAAAAACTTGACACAAGCAAACAAAGAATTTCTTAAATCGTTAAATTTTAAATTGAGAAAACCATGAGTTCAATAATAGATGTACTCGAAAAACCCTTGTCTGATGAAAATATTATTAAAAAGGACTACCACACGTATACACCATATCTTCAATCTTACAACAATAATGATGAAATTAGAATTTCAATACAAAATCAAGACTTATATGTCTTACCTGGTGAAAGTTTTATATATGTAGAAGGATTCGTTAAAGATGCTACTAATACTAAATTAGTACCTTCCTCATCCAACTTTAAATTAAAAAATAATTTTGTTGCATATCTATTTGATGAAATTCGTTATGAACTCAATGGTATTGAAATTGATCGTACGCGACATTTGGGTTTTACAAGTACAATAAAGAACTTTGTTTCTTTATCACCAACCGATAGCAATGGATTGCTCAATGCTGGATGGAATAAAGTTGATGATGTGGATCTTGTAAATGGATATTTTAATTTCTATGTACCACTAAAAATATTGCTTGGATTTGCTGAAGATTATAATAAAATAATATTAAATGGTAAACATGAGTTGATTATGTTACGCAATAAGAATGATGAAGATCTAGTGTACTCAACTGTTTCTACTGAAAAAGCTAAAATGACAATTTCAAATATTTCATGGAGAATTCCGCATGTGCAATTATCTGATTTTAGTAAGTTGAATATGATTAAGATAATAAGCAGTGGTACTTCTATACCAATAGCATTTCGAAGCTGGGATTGTCATATTAATCCACAACTTAACACAGGAACTAGTCATATTTGGAACGTAAAACTTGCTGCAAATAGAGAGCGCCCTCGTTTTGTATTAGTAGCTTTTCAGAATAAAAATAAATTTATTCATTGTGATCTTACTAATATAAAAGTACATTTAAATTCAGAATCATATCCATATGATGATCTGAACATAAAATTTAAAAATGAACGCTTCGCAATTCTTTATGATATGTATCTAAGATTTCAACAAAACTACTATATTAGAGATGCTCAACCTCTACTCACTTCCCAAGAGTTTAAAAATAAAGCACCGATAGTTGTGATAGATGTCAGTCACCAAAATGAATCTATCAGTAGCGGACCTATTGACATAAAAATTGAATTTGAAGCTTCTACCAATATTCCAGAAAATACATCAGCATACTGTATTCTTATTCATGATCGTTTAATTGAATACATACCATTAAAAGAACAAGTTCGAAAGGTCTTATAAATCATATAAAAATGCACCCCAAAATTGTTTTTATGGATTTGCAAGGTTTTAAATTTAAATCACATAATTTCATCGTAAAAGAAGTTGCAATTGTTTTCAATTCTAAGGAGTATATTAATTTCATAATAAAACCACCATTTAATTTTAAGTGTTTGTCAATGAATCAGCAAAGAGAAGCCAATTGGCTAATAAACAATTTCCATAATCTTAATTGGAATGATGGATCCATATCATTTAATAGTGTATGCAATTTTTTAAAAACAAATCTAAAGTATTCCAAAGTATATGTTAAAGGTGCTGAAAAAGTGATTTGGTTGGAGAAAATGTTAAAACAAAAAGTTTTTAATATAGAAGATACTGGCTGTCTTAATTTTAAGCAACTGGAAATGAAGTATATGGACCACATTTATTGTAGTTATCACAACTATGGGGTTTGCGCCTTACGAAATGCTATATTACTAGAAAAAGAAAATTCTACTTTATATTAAAAAACATTAATTTATTAAATTTGTTTTATTATTATTTTTTTTTTTTTATTTATTATAATTATTATTATCATCACATATATATTACAAATGTTTATCTTAAAACTAGGAAAAGTTAATTTTAATAAATTTTATAACTTACAATGTTAAACATTTAATATTTATTTATATATAAAATTATATATTCACAAATTTTCTGATACATTAGATTAAATATTATAAATAATTTTTTAAGGAATAAATACTTATTTCCTATGTCTACACTATTAACTTATATTTAAGAAATAAATAATTTATTAAAACATAAAAAGAATAGTTTTTTTTTTTTTTTTTTTTTTTTTTTTTTTTTTTTTTTTTTTTTTTTTTTTTATTTATATGTTAGCTTTATATACATATATATTTGACCACTACCATCTCACAGATAATTAACAAGAAAAATTATCTTCATCAATATCCATAAAGTTGTTATCCACACGATCTTTGTAATGACCCCAAGCACGTGTTTTTATTCTATCTATCATAATTTTTCTTTTATCATCAGTATGACTAAGTACAACTTTATGTAATTTTTGGGTATATAATTGATGCGCTTTGGATCTAAATAAATACATTTCGTCTGTCAAAATTTTTTGTTCAAATAAACAATCTTTATAGTCATTTATCGAGAGTTTTTGAATAACGGACTTTTTTACACCCTTTGATTTCTTTATATCGTCAGAATTAAGACTTGAAAGGGAGTACATTTTGGAACGTAAACCTACAAATTCAGTCATTACATTTCCATTGTTCTCATCTTTCATCATTCCTAATACCTTTTTGTTTAAATTAGGGAAATTGAAATGATTATCTTTTTTATATTCTGATGTATCGAAATTCATTTTAATGTCGTTTCGAATGTCATCATAAAAATCATTAGTTTGAATTGAATAAATAAAGGAATCTGTATCCATATAATTAAGGGAGAGTTTTTCATCGAATTTTGGTTTCATATAATTATAATGAAAGTTGTACATCTTCCATTTGGATAATTCTAAAACTGTGAAACCTATATATATGGGTTTGTCATAACAGGAGTCCATTTTTTTCAATTCGACTGCATACATATCGTCACTAAACTTACATAAACTTTGAAAATTTGGTTTAGAGATCAACGATCTTAGACCCAAATGATTTTTATTTGTATTTTCCCATTTAGTTGCAATACGTATGTCTTTTCTTTTATCAACACTCTCCATGGTTTTCCCATAAACAGCATTATTGAGAAGCTTAAAAAAATCCTTTTCAAATGCATTTTTAGCATTTGTTCTATGAAATGTATTAAGCTGAATATACTTTTGAAGCCATGGAGACTGTTTGAATTTTAAAATTCTGTGTACTTTTTTCAATACAAGACCCTCAGAAATACACTGTTTTAAAACTCTGTAATGAATAGTGTATTTATTTTTAAATGTAAGATCAGCTATTAATTTTTTACATTTCGATTTACCAGTGATTTTATTTTGTGGGCAAAAGGGTAGATCATTATGATAATCATGTAGTGAATCTGGATACTCGATATCTACTTCTAAAACGAAACCATATTCAGAAGTATCTGATATTTTGTTAACGTCAAAGTAATTGAGATCTTGATGACTTAACCATTCGAAACCTCCATAAGGTAGATATTCGGACATAGCCCAACCATATAAATTGTTGGCATCCAAATACATTAAATATTCTGATGGTTTACTCTCATCGAAATTATTCATGTATTTATGGTTGGCTTTAGCATACCTCTTTGAGCATTGCACAAGACCACCCCTTATTCCATTTTGCATGAACATGTACATATCACTATCAGTGAATAAATCTAATCTAATTTCAGTGGTCTTTAACATTGCATCCCAAGATAATCCTGGGGCAGTGTAGTAGTGACACGGATCTAGATTATAAATACTCTTACATATTTTCCGAAAATTTTCAAATATATCAGCAAGAAGTAAAACATCTGTTTTTAAATAAAGTTCTGTGTAATCCAGAAGAGTCTTACAATTGAACTCATTCCACACTTTTTGTGCATGCTCATATTCTTCTGCAGGACACTCCTCATTATTTAGAATATTAAAAAATTTGTCTCTACTTGGAAGCTCCGTTTCTGAAAACCTTACTAAAGAATCCATATATGAGTATGGAAACACTCCCTTTCTTCTTATTAAATTACACTGATTTTCATCGGTGAATCTATCACGAACTGTATGAAAATCGCAAATGTCAAGGTTTTTAGCTAAACTATCTAGACTAGAAGCCATAAATCTAAATGAATCTATAAAACGTATTTCAAATCCGTGATTTCTGTCTAATTTAATATAAACTGAAAGTGAAATATATCGCTCTTTATTTAATGGGATAACTTTAATACTAGCGTTCTGAATAGATGACAATTCTTTGAAAAAAAGGTGCATGTCATAAGCGGAAAGGTTGTGGAAAACAACTGGAATAAACTTTGGAGTTTGATATTTTAAATTACACTCATTATGAGCAGCGCCTCGATAAGTACCAGTGAGATGGCAGTGGTCCCTAACTTTATCGTTATATAAAAGTTTATGGCAAATGTGACATATTTCTGACCTTTTATGCAAATCTAGTTCATCTGGTTTCATCACCATTTGTTGTACTTTAGATAAATGGTTGGTATAAATCTCGGTTGCATCATATACAATTTTCTCTACAAAAATTTTAGATGCATCTTCACCGAAATAATACCTATGCCTATCATTCTCTTTCTTAAAATTACACTTAATGAAATAACCGAAAGCACACGCAATGTGTTTTTGTACATTACATGTGCTACTGCTCACCTGTTCATCAGTTTTCTCCAAAATTGATTCAAAATCTGCATATATTACAAATGGTACATTTAATTGCTTTTGATAGTTCTTAAACATCACAAATGCATTCTCCGGTTTGGGCATTAGGGTAATTTTTTTACCACATACTTGTTTGTGATTATTGTGGATTTGCTCATCATGTGTGTAATAAAGACATGTGTTGCATATGAAAAGTTTACCTCTATGCGATGTAATGCTTGATCGTAAAAGCCTAAAGAAAAAAAAAAAAAAAATATATAACTTAAAATTAATATTTAAAAGTGATAGGGAAATAACTTACTTGGAGATATCATTGATGAGTACATAGTGAAATTTTTCACCGGAATGTAGTAGAAGTAAATTAATATGTTTCTCCTTCTCCTCACATGTGACGTAGTAGGGTCCAATGATGGATTTTCCATTGTGCCCAAACACATTAATGCTAACAATATTCTTCTTTTCAAATAACTTTATTTGCTTCAATTCTAGAGGAAATTGCATCCCCTCAAAATTAAGCTCCATCTCTCACAAAGCAATTCGTGCATTTTCTATGCTACTTATATTGTAAATATTACAATTTTTTCTTTGTCGGAAATTAAGATTTTCATCCGTATACAAAGCTGCAATGAGGCACCATTTGAAGCAGAAATCATCTTTATTTTCAATATTGATGAGGCCTTTTGTGAAAGCAATACTTTTAGGTAATGGGATGAAGCTTGATCCTCTTATTATTGAAGCTTTATTTATATTAATTTCAAGGGTTATTATTGAAATTAGTGTCCATCCACTATCTCTTTCCTGAAACTCCTCCATTTTTATGCAAACTTCATTCGCATGCTTCTCGTAAATCTCTGCCATGTCATCTGCTTTTGTTATCAGACTCATTTTTGAAATATGTCCCATTGGAGCAATCTTAAAGTCATCATCAATTACCTTCATATATTCACATAGTAGCTCAAAATTAAATTTAAATGTAGTATGTTTAAGACTACATTCTTCCAATTGCTTCACAATAATTTCTTTTGCACTATTGAAGAATTCTTCCGGAAATAGAATTTCTTCTTTTTTATTTAAAAAGGAATATGTCTGAATTCTCCCTTCGAAATCACTTTTTCTCACCGTCAACTTATCGCTTAAACTAACCTTTTCACATTTGTTTTTGTGGTTGCTGGTCCTTATGTGAGTAAGGTATGACGATGTTGGAATCATTACATTACAATCCTTGCAATGTTTATATGAGACATTAGGATTAATATGCGGTGGTGATGTAGTATTATGGGCTTCCCTATGTTCATTAAGTTTTCCTGCACTCATGAACAACTTTTTACAAATCTGGCAATGAAGATTCTTATGGACATTCAACATTTTTTTAGAGATTGAAGTATTGCATATAGGACATATTTCAAAATTTGTAGCATCGTGAGTATTCGTCAATGTAGTAGTGCTATGCATATCCATATGCTCCTTCAGTTTGAATTTGCACATAAACAATTTTTTACAAATGTTGCAATGCAAATTGTAATGCACTTTCAGCATACTTGGACTGCTTAGAGTCATGGAGCATAATGAACAGATTGCTGGAGCCATTTTTGATTTTACAAAATATTTTTATTTTATTTTTTTTTTTTTTTTTTTTTTTTTTTTAATTTTTAGTTATTAAAATATAACCGTCTTTAGTAATATATTTTCACTGGAGGAAATGAGCCAATACGTATTTTTGATTTCACAAAATATTTTTACTTTAT
The DNA here is from genome assembly GCA_950370525.1 of Bellardia bayeri. Classification (NCBI taxonomy): domain Eukaryota; kingdom Metazoa; phylum Arthropoda; class Insecta; order Diptera; family Calliphoridae; genus Bellardia; species Bellardia bayeri. The sequence goes on along the minus strand of OX493266.1, from coordinate 42,544,567 downwards.
TTATTTTTTATTTTTATTTATAAAAATATAACCGACTTTAGTAATATATTTTGACTGGAGGGAATGATTCAATACACTGATTACAGAAAACAAAAATGCAAGTACTTAAATAATAAATGCAATATTATATTTTATATGCAGTATTTTGAAGTTGTTGTTTTTCACAGCGGTCGTTTTCATAAGGGCTAAAACATTACCTCTTTTCCTTTTCTAATTCAACAGGTTGACCTTTCTTTTACTTTCGAGTTTGTTGTTTTTCACAGCGATATCCATCCTCCTCACACCATCTGCAGGGATTCAAGTATAGTCTTTTCATTTCAAAAAACACAGGTACTCAATTTGCAATCAATAGCAGTTGACACTATAGGAGTTTGCACCTTTTGTATGCCATCTACAACAAACTAACGTGCACGTGTGCATAATCCATTCAATCTCTATGCCCTTTCAATTTATAATTAGAATTAATATTTAATTTAAAAACATGTTTATTCATGTCTTAGATAAATGTGTAATGCACAAAGTAAGTACAGGTAGTTGATATTGTGCATGACCAATCTTGTTATGTATTGTTACTGATCTCACATTCACCTCGTGTAATTTTTTAATATCAAATAAATGCTTGCACATTCATGATTTCTGGATTTAAACACTTGTATGGAATAAATTAATGACAGTTAAAGATGGGAAGAGGAGACAGAATTAAACGAAGAAACATATTTTTAAAGAAAATGTCGTACAGAGGTATAATTGAGAAGTTTCTATATGACTTTGATGGTTGTATTTTTGATGAACATTTACAAATAATAAACCATTTTCAACGCATGCTGGACGAGTATGAAAATATCAAAATGATTGATTCTATTCATGGGAAGCATTTCATCAACTGCCCAAGGATTTGTAAAATATGCGAGTTTATATCAAATACATGTGAATGTATTCAGTTTAATTTACAAAAAAATAATGTATTTCTTTTAATAGAAAATTATTATACGTTTTTTATAAGAAATATAAATAAATAAATAAATAAAATATATTTAAAATTGAAGTTTTTATATAATATACTCTAAATTTACTCTTTAATCTCATACAAAATAAAAATCTTAAAACTAGAGAATGAAAATTCAAAATTAGTTAGAAATATTCAACCAACAAAATAACTGAAATACAAATAAATTCTGCTAGAAATCCCATTCATGAAAATAAAAAAAGAAATTGCAATTGGGAAATCCCATCCAGAAAATTTAACAAAATAGATAGTAAAAATAATTTAAAATTAGAAAATTATACACACAAAACGATAAATGTGATCAAACTATTACAGTCAGCCAATCATAATTTAGGAAACATACAATTTCATCCCTCATCGTCTTGAAAAAATACACTGGTACTCAATTTTCAATCAAAACAATGAAAACTAATTTTAAATATTACCTGATTTATCAACCCTTAAAACTACCTGCTTTTACTCTCCCACACAATCCTCTCTCACTCTCTTCACATCTCTTATTATCCAACTAGAAACTATTACTATCCAACTGGATTCCCTTCATGACATGTCAGCTATTCGCTATCGACCCATTCAAATTCCAATTACAAAAAGCGGCGGCTTTCCTTTGAAGCCTCTGCTACCAATTCAAATTCCAATTGGAAAAGGCGGCGGCATTCCTTTGATGTCTCTGCTCCCCATTACCTATCTACTCTTGACCGTAGATTAAAGTCCACATCTAAAATTCATTTTAATGCTAATATGTATCTTAAATGTACTACTATTATTAAATTGAAATTCAGTGTTCCGAAATTTAATATGATCGGCCCATGTTTTGTAATTGCTTACATATTCGTTCATCTTCTGAAAAACAAGGTAACTCTCAATAATGCCAAATAAATAACGATATCGAACTATGCTACTGAATTTTGTAGCTGTTAGTCCATATTTGGCAATAGCTCCCAAATTAAGTCTACTTCCGAGTACAACAACTAACCATACAACTCTTGTAAATAAAATTATGGAGATGAATTTCAACCAAATCACACTATTGGATACTGGACTTGAAAGCTTTAAGTACATAATGGGTCCGTTTCTACTATTTCACCCACATATCTCTTGTAAAAAAGTTACTGAGATCAAATTCAACCAAAAAAAGATTCACCTTATCTTACCTTTTTTATATCCTGTTTCTTAACTTGTGGTGAATAAGGAAAAAGGTTTTTTTTAGTTTTACAAATTGTTAAATTACACTCAAGATTGTTATGAATATTAGACAAACTCTGTAAATTATGGCAAGAATCGGTAATTAAACCAATTATAAATGGTCAAATTAGACAAAATTTCTAAACATTTGAAATAAATTATGTTGTTCGTAAAATTGCCTTTTAAACAATATAAAATGCTAATGCGGATATTCTAGTCTTATAATCAGTGCAGTTTTTGTATTTCTTATTATATTCAGGTGAAGGGTATGTAAGATTCCTCACAGCCAAAAATTGCACTCCAACTTGAAAACAACAAAATATCATGTGCAGGCACTTTTGTTGCAGAGTTGATTGCATTCAATTGGAAAGAAATATTTTTAAAACCAAATGCAGTAACATTATGACTGCCCCTTAATATATTTAGCAACTTGCCAACATAATATTCTTATGTAATTGTCAATTCATCCACCATTTATACTGGCTTTGCATACCTCAAATGTCCGAATTCCCATGTGTGTATGCTTCCGCATTTAAACACAATTTCTGAGTGTGTATATATTAACTAACATTTCCTGCTTTTATTTAGTTAATTTATGCATGTAAGGTGTAAATCAAATTTGAACAAAATCTTGTTTATTTATTCTGTTTTACCCAACAGGATTACTGGTTGAAACATTTCAAGCAGTAAATAATTTTGTTCATAGTTTGTAAACAACAACTGCAGTCAAAAATTAAAAAAATATATATGCCAACAATAGGAATGGAATAAAGATTTACTTAAAGCAAAAGAACTTGTAAATTTAAAGCAAAACAAAATTTTGATATGTCCTTATGCACATACATAGAAAACCATTTGTAAACACTCTTGGATGAATCTAGGACTACAGAATTATGCCAAGTATAGTACATTCAAAGGGTTGCAGACTTACAGATAGACACTTAGAAATTATGAGATATCTATTAATACTAAAAATTGCCCTTCATAATCCGAATGACTTCGTAAATATTGTAGACCTCATGAAAAAGGCCACTTCCTAAAATCACTAAACTACGCATATATCTGTTATAAACAAAGTTAAAAATCAACACAAATAATCTTCAGATATATAAATACAAATCGCCTTACCGAACTTTATAATAGTCGCCCTATAGTTGATCATGGCTCCCAAATAAGGACCTCATCCGAAAAAGTCATTAATTTTTATAAATAACTTATAAATGTCAAAAACCATATTAAAGGATTTTTTAACTGTCAATCTATATAGATGCGCAAAAAAAGTTCAATTCCGAGTACATAGTTATACTACACATAAAATTCTTGTAAACACAGAGTGAATATGGAAAAATGTTGAACCAGTGTAGTTTTTGTAAAGCTCATTATATTTAGGTGGAGGGTACTTAAGATTCGGCACAAAATTACTAACTCATTAAAGTGGATTGGAATTGAGCGTCTCTGCGTTATTAAATATTTAATTGCAGATAAAACTTAAATCAAACATTGTTTAAAGAAATTTTGGATATTTTGGAAAACGTTGCTCCAGTGCTTTTTAAATTTTAAAATATTAAAAAAAAAGATTATTATAAAAATAGCTAAGTTCTTTTTAAAGCAGTAAATTATGTACAAGGTCTCAAAAATGACTTTAAAGATGCTAATAATAATAATATCATAATAAATCATACAAAATAATACTTTTCGCTTTTGCGAGATAACCATTAATTTTGTCAGTCCTTTGGGAGCTTTATGGTAATCAATATAACGCTTGTATGGATGCATGTTCTTAGCTATATTTTTACATGACTTAAAATTGCAGTTAGCAGCAAAACTTGTTCGTTCCAATCATAAATTATTACTTATTCCGTAGCAAAACTCAATGTTTTATGTATGATTGGAAAACTGCTGTATATTCTGTGGTAAACTTAATTTTAAATTCTAAACTTCAAATCGAATGGTAATAGAAAAACCTTGGAAAGGACTGTTGACTCCGCGGGAGAAAATTATTTACAGAACCAACTTTTGCAACCCTAAACCATTCTGGAAGCGAGAAAAGACAATTAATAAAATTGATCCAGAACTACTCTCCATCAATGTGGAGATTAAAAATGAAACGGAAAAAGATGCTGAAACGCTTTAATTAAACCACTTTGAGAAAAATTGGCGATGCAATAATGATCTGAAATTTTAAAATGTTGATGATCATGACATGAAGGAAAATAATGAAGAATACAGTGAAGGTGAAGATTTCACTTTATCAGTTTAAAAATTTTAAAAATCAATTTAAATTACCGTTTTACTACTATTACCAAAACTTTGATAAATAAAAATAATTTTCAAAATATTTAATAGTTTCTTTTTACAAGCAATAAGGTCACTTGAATTTTATATAAAAATATTTAATTTATTTATATATATTTATTTCCAATATTTCGCTATCACAATGGATAGCTTCTTCAGGGATAATATAAGAAAAAAAAAAACTTATATTATCCCTGAAGAAGCCATCCATTACATGGCAATCTATTTAACAACTTATTATCTAAGACATAAAACTTAATTTCTGTTTGCAGGTTTAAGGACAAACTTCTGTTATATTCAAAAAATAAATAAATAATGTATTTAAAAGTTTCACTAGGGAGTATCTGCAGTTCAAGTTTGTGATATAACAATGAACATAATAAAATCTTAACTACACTTGTATGAGGTTTATTTTCAAGTAGCTAAAGCCCGATGAGCTTCGCTACCCAAATCGTAAGTAAATAAAATTGAAGATGGCAATAGATGTCAGGGTTAGATATATCTATAATATTTCTGATTCTAACTTTTAATATGATATACAATTTTTAATGAGTTTGGCCAAATCTAATACTTTTTTACAAAATCAAAAACTTATGTTTGAAGTATAGATTTTTATCATATTGCTACTCATACGAAATTAGAAGATTTTTCCTACTGTATTCTTCAAGATATACTAATTTTGGTATTCACTTTGTGTGTGGGAGCGTGTTCCAGGTGGAGATCTATGCGATCTGGAAAGCCACGGAGCTGATAGGGGCACACGTCGAGAGTCATATGGCGTCATCTATGTTTGCAATCATGATTGCAATCTCATTAGACGCCATAAACAACCCGTTTTCATACAATTGCCAACAATTTGGACAATTTGACAACAAAAATGACATGGTGAAAACCAAGCATAACTTTTTTCACTAAAATTTGTTAGACCTTCACTAGGATTCTAACCCATGTTGGTCGTCTACAGTTCAGGGCTACACAAGAATTTTTATTTCCATATTTTCAAATGTAAATTTTGTTTTCAAACTAAATAGTTGACCCTATTTAGCTTTATTAATAACTTTCATGAAACGAATTTGGTAATAAGTTTGTAACTTCTTTATAAATTTTTAAGGAGAATGATTTTTTTAATTAAAGGAAGACAAATTGTACATTTCTATTGTATCTCTATTAGTTTTGTGTGACATGGATATCCTCTCTCTTGTCTCAATCTAACCTACTGGCTACTTTTATCCGTCTTTTTCATTTGACCTCTTTCTTATGTTTTCAGGCAATACAAAAGTACCAGTCATATGGACCTAAGTGAGTTGCCTACTGTATGGCCGTATAACCTAGTTTTGCATGTATCTCAAAGTTACAATTTTTATCCGTTTCAAACCATTTTATGTCTTTTGGTAGTGGATCTATTTGATGTAAAATGAATCCAATATCCGAATTTAAAATTGCTAGTTTTAGCGAGTTAGACTGTAAAAAGATGAATGGAATAGTCAGTCAGTCAATCCATTAGTCACGTTACTTTTACATATATATAGATTAAAAATTATATAATATATCATAGACATTTTCTTTATAGTGAAAGTTACGTTAAGTTTAAAACAATAAAATTTATTATAAAAGATAACGAGATATTATAAAACTGTCTAGTGAATCACTCTCTTAATAACTCTTGAAGCATTTCTTTGTGGTTTTTGTTGTTGACTTTTATTGTTGGATATCTTTTCATGGATTTGACTTTTGTTTGAATACAAATATATTGTCGTTGTGATGCTAATTAAAAAGTTAAATATTGAAATAAAGCTAGAAAGAAAGAAATAAAAAGTATCTGTTATTAAAACAAACTTTAATATTTATTTGAAGATAAACCTCATTCTACACATAGACTACAATAACACATTCATCAAAAGCAAAGTAAAGTAAAGGGTGAAAGAATGTTACGATGACAGTAAATCAAAATATAATACTCGAAGTTTTAAAACAACTTAATTGAACTGCTATGTTTCTAAATATAACAGAATTTAAAGGAATTTGATAACAAATTACATTCCTTTACAGCCTGTGTTCTTTTTTCAGTTTTGTTATATGAGTTTTTGATCGAAAAATTCATTAAACTATACAGATCTATTAAACGGATCTGACAGCACTATTTTCCAAGCTTAAAATAATGATTTCTTTTTGGAAATAAAAGAGAATGGAATATATAAAAGCTTAGAAAACTTCAAACCATTTTCGTAAATGTTGACAATTAATTTTTAACTAAATCTTGCTATTTATACGAGTAAAGTAAATGTCTAAAATTATTGTTATACATTTCAAGTTTAATGTTAAACAAAATAATTTACAATAAATGGTAAACAACTATTTGCGGAAAATAAACAATTAGTACCAAAACAATTTCATGTACTTAATTTTGTTTCTTATGAAATGTTGGCAGCAAAATATCAAAGTTTATCATTAGATTTGTACATTTGTCTTGTTTATGTCTTTAAAAAACCACATGAGTTTGACGTTAATTTAACTGCTTGTGGTTAACACTTTTTACATATTATCTAAAACAAATCAAATTATAATAAATATTTTAAAAAATAACTGTCAAGAGCCATTGACAAAAATATTCGAGCAAAAGAGAAAGTCAATTAGTGCTCACAAGAGTCCAAAAAAGCGTTCTACTCTTCCCAAACTACAAATCCGAGGTCACAAAAAGCTATTAATGATACCCATTTGCCGTCAGCATTATAAAATCCAGCACCAGATGGTTTAGCTCTCCGAGCTATAACCATACGATGTTTCTTACCAGCATAATGTTGATTGGCATGTGTTAATGATGTTAATTTTAGATCACAATATTCACAGTAAAAGGCATCTGGTCCGGTTGGACCTTCTCTAATGAAACGTGTAATCGTTGGTGAATTCTAAAAAAAAAAATAATGAAAAATTGTTTCATTTTAATCAATTTTGTATTTATAACGAAAATATTTGCATGACAGATTATGGGCATTTTTAATACAAGAATTTTAAAACTATAACCAATAACGTAGTGCAAAAATCTTTCTTACAGCTATATATCGATGGCTTAATTTAAAAAAGGCCTAACTCAATTAAAAAAAAAGCTGATAAAATGCTTTTTTGACTGCCTTCTACTCAATGCAAATGGATAGAACTTTGCAGGCATTCATACTCCCGATGGCAATACACAAATACATGGGCGTATCCAGGATAAAATATAGGGGGGTGACAAGTTTTTTTTTGTAAAATTCTTTTTTGACTGCCTTCTACTCAATGCAAATGGATAAAACTTTGCAGGCATTCACCAGGATAAATTCCGTTACAATATTTAATTTTGGCTGTTTTTAACAGGTTCCGATCGCAAAAAAAAAAATATTTTAACAAATATTTTAACAACACAACGGGTTCCACTCGAAAGGAAGAGTATTCCAAAGCAATTAATTAAAATATTGGTAAAGGGTATTATGTCAAAATAAGTAAAAAGTGTTTTACGAAATAACGGGCTTTGGACTAAATATTAAAAATATTATTTATTTATTTATTTATTGATTCCATTCCCTGTACAACAAGAGTGAGTCCTATACTTATAGCACAGGAACGTATTACGTTACAAAACAAACTTGATGCAAGTAAATATAACAATATTGAGATAAAGTTAAAGTTAAAAAAAATTATAAATTAGAATTAAAATTAAAATTAAAAAGAAAAGTAAAAATTATAAATTATTATTTAAAAAAATTTAATAAAATTTTTTTGAAACTATTAGCATTGCTGTTTAGTTGTTGACTTTGTGGAAGATTGATCCACATTATGACGAGCGGTATGTACATAAAACTGCCAAGTAAATTATGTCGAGGTATTGCAATATTTCGGTTTCATGGCGATTGAAAAAAACGTATTTTATCGAATATATATTTAGGTGTTTGAAAGTTGATTATTTTATGTAAAAAAATAAAAAGGCGAATTTTAGCAATCTTTCAAAGGATACTCCATAAAGATTATTGGCAACAGAGGAAACATGATCAGACCGTCTTACTCCATACACATATCTTATTATGTTATTGAACAAGACATTCAATTTTTAGAGTCACAGCTTCCAATAGATCAGGGAAGGAATCAAGTATGATTTAGCAAGAAAGGCCCTTATTCTTAAGGGTGTAAAATATTGTGTGGACCATAGAGCACGTAACTTTGCAACCAGCAAATTTACATGATCAGTCGAGGTCAAATTACCATTGAAAATGATACCATGATTTTTAGCTTTATTAACAATTTAAATTTTCTCGCCATTTAAAACAATATCCTCAGATATGGAGGGAATCAAGCTTTTTTTACATATTACAATGCATTTAGATTTATGAGGATTCAAACAGAGACCGTTTGCACTGAAATTCTATTGAAGTCGTCATTTAGGTAGGAAATCCCTAACGCAATATTTTGAACTGGGCTACTGGGCTACACGTCATCGGCATATAAGATGTTACATTTAGTGAGTTGTTTTGGCAAATCATTTACATAAAAGGAAAATAAAAGTGGACCTAGAATAGAACCCTGAGGCACTCCCCTAGTCAGACATAGGCTATCCGACCATACATTGTTTACAAACACCGATTGTGTGCGTTCTGAAAGATAAGGCAGTATAAGTTTAGTTGACGCGCTCGTAAATCTAAAAACGTGTTTAAGTTTTCGGATGAGTATGTCATGATCTACCGTATCGAAAGCCTTAGAATGGTCAAGAAGTATCAAAAAATTAATATTTCCATTTGCTAATCCTTGCCGTATATTTTCACTAACTTCCACAAGAGCTGTTACGCAGCTATGACTCTGACGAAAACCAGATTGCGTATTGGATAGCAAATTATGAGTATAAATATATGTAGTCATTTGTTTATACATAAGTTTTTCCAAGACTTTCGATAGAAAACACAAGATGGCTATAGGTCTGTATTCTCCATTTGACTTGGGTAATGGCACATTATCGTTCCCTAAAGATTTTTTAGTTTTGTTAAATTTAAACATCAAATAAATGAAAATTGTTTTAATATTCTTTGCTATTTTTATTTTCATACAATAACAAGTGCACAAAGTAACTCATTTGTATTCCGCACTGTATATATCAATCACCGTAGCAAATTTTATGATGAGTGGCTTATTATTGGTCATAGGTTTCATCTTGATATCGAAATAAAATATTATACAGATCAGTTATATATGTAAAAAAAACAACCTGCCGCATTGTGTGAACATGGGCTGATAATTGATCACCAATCAAAATCAATTAATTATGCATAAATCTCCTCTAAAAACAGGTTAAGCAAGTTAAAATTCAATATTTATAATCCGCAAATACATAGAAATCTCCGCACAGTATTTCTTAACCCTTATGTGTACCCGGGTACCTTTGACGTTTTCAGTCAAAGTTTTTTCATTGAAATTGGTAACTTGTATACCTGAAACTTTTTTAGAACTACTAACTTTCAAATAATTTAGTTTTTTTGCAGACGTACGCCTAGACTTTTTTTTGTAATTTGCCCGAGAGACCAATTTAGTTTTAACTCCCTTCAATGTGCATCAAGGTGTGAGAAAGCGGTCATTGCAAGTATATTATTTAGTAGCTTGCAAACCTTAGGGCGTTAAGAAAAATTATATAAAATATCTCTTAATTACGCTCCAGCAATATATTTAGTGCGAAAATGCTTTTTCATATATGTAGGTACCCAGGTACCTTGCAGCGCATTAGAAGGTGTTTTTTTTTTGCCGCACACATAAGGGTTAATGATCGGCCCATAATTGGTTTCGATGTGATCTTATTCATTTTCAGTTTACATTAGAATTTATTTTCTCATTATCTTTTGCGTATAACTAAATCTTTAACTCAAATTAACAATGATATATATACATAATTGATATAAAATACGGTTTATACAAATATACGGTAAAACACTTCTAATTTTACCCGTACACTAGTCGTTGCTGGATGAGCCTTAAAGTAGTTTTGTGTAATAAATAGTATGCAGTTGACATAAAAAACTTTCAACAGATTTGTCATTATGATAATAGCGAATTTTAAAAATTTATGTACCAATTATTAAATCTAAGGATTTGATTACTAATAGAAACGAAAAGTATTACAAAAATAAAATATACAAATGCACAAATAAGAAAATTTTCTTCTAGCTTCTGATTTGTTGAAATAACAGAAAGTAATATGTTTGAAAGCAAAATCTAATTTTGCACTTTCAGAAATATTTATTTTCCACTTTATGTGGCTTGTCTGAATATTAATGTTCTGATTAAATAAAGAAAATTTGTACGAAAATTACTCCAATTATAATTTTTACTGAATCAGACCTTAAGTTATATGTATGTGTCTAAACTTGCGTTTAGACAAATTAACATTAATAAAAGAAAAACGAATTAATAATTAATGAATTAAACCCAAATGTTAAATTATTTTTGCTATTTATTCATGTTTTAATTATTATATTAATTATTTTATTATATTAAGTTTATATTATGAATTGTAACAAATAACTATTGTGAATAAGATTGTGAATTGTAACGAATAATTATGATGAATAATAAAATTGAAATCTGTTATAAAAGTATCCAAATTGAATTGTTGTTGTATACTTTATTATATGTTAAGTTTCATTTTTTATCTTATAAATAAGAAAGCTCACTCTTGTTTCAACCATCAACTTAGGAACATCAAAAGTTCCAAATACACATTAAACATCAAAATTTGTACATACAAACTCAATAAAACATAAAATAAAATTTAAATCTAAAAACAATAACACTCTAATTTATTTTAAATTACTACACACTCACAACTCATACAACATATACACAAGGTGAGCTCACATCCCTACACATTAACACTTAAACACACACCCTTTATAAACCCGCATAATTATAAATTTACTTATAATTAATGAGAAATTATAAGTTATAAGAAATTTGGTGTTTTTCCCCAACCAGGTAACAGTCCAAAACCCAAAATCCCAAAAACCGCCAAATATCTGCAGTATGTTATTTTGAGCGCTTTTTAATAAATCTCAAAAAATTCATTTCTTTGTAGATATTTTTTCGCACAAAAATACATATACAAATATATAATATATATAATACTCTAAAATACAATTGGGTTTTTGAATAAATTAAACTTGATTTTTCTCTTTCGTTTTAACACTCGTTTCGTTTAAACGGTTGTGTAGACAATTTCTAACGAAAAAACCAATTAACATAAAATGTCATTTGGAAAAGTTAAATTTAGCTTAAGGAAGACTTTTGTTGAATAAATTGATATCAGGGGACTTTTAAAAGAGAAGTGTTAATACTAGTTAAATGAATTTAAACAATAAAATGACATATAACTTTGTAATAAATACGTCTTTATATGACGATTTCTGAAACGTGTTGCTAGTGTTTAAAACTACATTGATATATGAACATTAAATTTAGTATTTTAAAATGACTGATATAAAACTTGCTTAAATTAAATTAATATTGCCATAATTAACATGTAAATTGAATTTATTTCATTATAGTAGCCACAAGCTGTTGCAACTCTTTAACAAATTACTCTTCACTTTTCAAATACTTTCTAATTGCACATTTGGTCCCTATTAGGAGAATAGAGAATTCAACTGCAGAAAAATAACATGAAAGTTAATTGGTTTGAAAAGAAAACACAATTTTGTCTTTGTCTAATACGAATACAACTCTTCAAGAAATTTCCTGTTTCAATCTAATTTTAGATTTTGAACAAAAAAAAAAAAAAAAACATGAAAAGAAAATGTATGTTTTTTATGTCACGTTTTTTTCTCAGTACCCAAACGAAACTAGACCATGTCTTTAAAATTCACTACAAAGCTACATACTCGTACATATACTATTAAAAGAATGTATGTAGTAATACTGTTACTTATGACTTCTGCACAATCAGACGTCCAGTAGTCCATGCATGTTAGAACTCTAAGCACTTAATATTGCATAAGAATAAGTCTAATAAAGAAAATTAGACAATTGTGTTTTTTGTTTTTTTTTATGTTTAATATTTCACAACTTTTTTATTTTATCAATTTAACAAAATAATTTATAAATTAAACTAAAATTATGCAGTTCTAAAAAACACAAACGACGCAAAAACAACCCACATACACTAAATTTTGCACCATATATGTATATATATATTTGTTCGTAAAACACTTTTTACACTTTTTGTCATATTCTTCACCAATTTTTCAATTAATTCATTTGGAATAATCTTCAAAACTTTAGGATTTAATCGGTATTGTCTCAACTACTTATTCTCAATTGATCATAAAATCTCAATCGGATTGCGATCACGATTTTTTGCTATTGGCTGTTCGTCGCCAACAAAATCAGTACTGAACATAGAAACAATTTAGAATTTTCAAATCCTTCGGACATTTCAGGAATATATGTTAATGATTTATTTTTATTTATATTCCTCACTTGATTTAGTCCTCTCTTTCTTGTCCTTGTCATAGTCTTTAATCAGTTTGTTTGTCAGTTTTTGTTTTGGAAATTGTTGTCAGATAATATGTTTTGGATTTTCTTCTTATTATGTTCGTGAAATTCCACATAACTAAGTTTTAACACTCTCCGTATCATATTGTTGGCAGTATTTATTATAATTCGCTTTGGATGTTTGGAGAAGAAATTAATAATCCTGATATCAATCTGTTTTTAATATGTTACCTTCTTGTATAATCATAATGTCCAAACATGGTAACTTTGAATCGCGCTCTAGTTCGCTCGTGAATTTAATCCCATTATTAAAACTATTTAATTTGGTCAACATCTCCTCGATTGCACTTTCCCTTACTATACAAAAATATTTATAGACAAGCCCAGATGATGATACTCAAAAAGCATCGAAATATCGGCAAATAAAATAAAATAAAATAAAATTTATTTTCAATACTGGCCTCGAGCTGGAAACAAAAGCATTTTTATTAATTTCGTTAAGTTTGTAGAAAAAGTTATGCTTTCAGTAAAATATTCATTATTTTAACAATTTAATTTAACAATTATATAAATTTTCAAAGGTTTATTTAAACATTTGTAGATTAACGATTTGGTCACCCCAATATACCACTCACAATACCACTCATACGTTTAAAGTGAAATTACTAAATATTTCGTATTATTCTTTGTTAATGTTTAACGCGTTGCCAGCACTACGTATGATTATTATATAATTATTACATATAACTCATACGTATGGGTCAACCTAATTATTGTTAGAAAATGATTCTAAAACTGTTTCTTGTTTTAAATTGATATAACTTCTTAAATTTTCTTTCTGATTTTAATTATATTAATTTCAATTAAATTAGCAACAGTTTAAAAGAATACACAATCAAAAGCTTTTTAAAAATAATTGCAAAAATATGTTTTATAAATTTTTGTAAGTAGCAAAACTTCAGACTTTGTAACCTAAACTAAAGAGAAAAGGCAAATACAAAAAGTATAAAAAAGAGAAAAACTAAATGATTTAAATACTTTTATTCATAATCTTCTTTTGTTTCTGCTGCTCCTAAACTATTATTGCCAGTTACAGTGCATTTTCTTTTAAAATTTCTGGCGAAAAAATGCAGGAAAACCACAGACATGAACAAACTGCAAATAAATGTTGGAAACTGTTGGAAAATGGGCAAGAATATCCTGTTATTTTTTTTCGAGGATTTGTTTTTCTATTATGTTAGTGTAGTTTCTTCTAGACTAGTTTTTTTCATTGTTTTTTCTTCTTGTTTCGTAATACTTTATGTTTTTTTTTATATGTTACAAGAATATTTCTTTGATTGTATTATTTTAATAATAGCGCAGCTCTACAAAAGCCGGAAAGTAGATGCATTTTTGTGGTAAACTGTGTGAATATGGTGGCTATTTAAATAATATGTACTTTTGGTTGTGTTGCATTTCATTGCAACTGGAAAATTTATTTTAAAATAAATTGAACCAAAAAGAACTTTAAAAAATTATTTTGGATTCTAGTAAACGAAAAATTATGATTTATGAAAGCGTAAATTTTGAACAATTATATGTACTCATAAATTGGATTAGCATGAGCAACGATTTGAAATTGCCGGACTTCGACGAAATTTAGTTTATGCTCATATAAATGTTCAAACTAATTCAACCTCTATTAACTTAGGTTTAGACACTAAACATAATAAAAGATGTTTTTAAATTTTTTTCTTCGTAACAGAAAACGTTAAAACATAAAAATATAATTATAAATAAAACACTTCTCACTTAGCAACAGGCTAAACAACATCAAATTCGGTATACTTATTTATTGTTTATATATACTAAAACATATATATACTTACCTTAAATTTTATTGTATTTATATGAATACTAAAATACATACTTACCGTAACTATAATTTCTCCAACTGTAAACCAAAATTAAAAGTTAAATACCTACTTATAATATATTATAACGTTTGAAAAGAAACTATTAATCTCTCTTATTTCTTCTCTTTCACTATTTGAGTGATTAAAATTATAATCTTCCTTTAAAGCTTCTGCTCCCAAAATCCCATAGCCTTGGCATATTTAAGGTAATCTGTACCCAAGCAGATTATTTCAACCCATTTTTATACTTGGGGACAACATAAATTTTAAAATCATTCAAAATAAATTCTAAGGTTCTGTACTCTATTGCACGGTGACTATTATAAAAATAATATAGTTTATTAATCAGGTATGTGATGAAAATCGTTTTCGTCGTAAAGTGATTTGAAATCGTTAAAAGATGTGATGTGTGACAACCTGTCGCGACATGTCGATTTGCTGTAACGATTTCATATTCCATTTTGTTGCATAAAAAAAACGTAGATTTTGACATGTGAAGCATTTCATAAAGACAGTTTAAAATACAAATCGAAGTTTTTAACTTTGACAAATATTTAAGGAATGTAAACTAAATTTATTAAAAATTAAAAAATTGTTAATTAATTTTATTCGTGTTAGTCGAATGTCTTGGTCGAATTCTATTAACAAATTTCGTGCAGTACTCATACTATATATGAAAGGGTCATGGCTTGAGCCAGTCGCATCAACGGTTTTAATGTTCATTTTATAGTCGCAGATCTGAAAATAAAAGTAAAAGTAACTATATTTCCTTACAAGCTTAGAATTTATGCTACAATATTCTTTTCTGTTGAAGTCTGTAAGTAGTCTGCATCTTTTGGCCCCTTAATTGCGACATGAGTACCATCAATACTGATTCCTGGAATGCCATACTTTTCATTAACAATGTGTTTAGATGCCTTTGAATTTGATGCAGTTTTGTTAAGCTATATCCATTCCGAAGAACATTTTCTTTCCAACAGGCACAAGATTTTCAAAGAATATTTTAAAACAGTAGTGCGATGCATGCCAATATTTACATCATTACCAACAGATCGTTGAAAATTTCCTTCTGCAAAGAATCTTAAGGCAGCTGCCAATTGATTGTAGTGTAAGAAGAATGGATGAGCCTGTCGACCTATTTCCAATTTTTTTTAAAAACATTATAAAACCTTCCTAATGGTCAGATTTATCTTGTAAGCGTTTGCTACGTACATATTCGGTTTCATCGTTGGAATGATTTTCATTAGCATCACGCACTTTGTTTACTTTAATTATAAATATTTTCAAATGTAATTCACAAAAACACAGTTCAGAGTTGTATTATAAGTTTTTCGCAAAGTTGTATTTATTAAAGACAATTGACCATGAAACAAAAGTGGAAAATGAAATCGATCGAAATCAATCACATTGTTAACGATTTGGAAAAGCGATTTACTTTTCAAATCGAACGATTTTCATCACATACCTAAATATAAAAAATCTTTAACCAATATTAACTTAAATTCATAAAAAATTTTGAAATTTATTTCAACTACTTACAAATGATATTATAAATATTATGAAGCTATGCACTTTTCAGCAGATAACAGGTTAATAATTTATACCTTTGGGGCATAAAAATAGGAAAAAAGCAAAATACACATACAGGTATATACAGGTATGTGATGGAAATCGAAAACGAAAACGAGTGAGTTTTTGAAGTCCATTTTAAAATATTTCTAATCAAATTTTTAAAAGTTTTGTTTTAAGATTCTCTTTAATAGCAAATTAGCTTTATGTTTTGTGGGATAAAACTGTTTTAATACAAAAATATTACGAAAAAATTAACTTCTAAAACTCACTCGTTTTCGTTTTCGATTTCCATCACATACCTGATAGTATTTTTATCATACAAGCTTTACATATGTACATACATATGTGTTCTATGTTTTTTGATATTTTATTTTGTTGTTAATGTTGTTTATATTATAAGTGTTCATCATAAATGCTTGCAAGAAACATTTCGTATCACAATATGCATTCATACAGACTTTAGACTTAATTTATAAATTTACGGAACATTTTCTATGTTAAACTAGCAAGAATAAAAGTAATAAGTCTGCTATCATTTTTATAAAACAAATTTTAATACAGACTACGGCAAATTCTGCTACCGATATAAGCCAAAGAGATGGCGGTACATTTAGTGTGTCATTCCGTTTATAACACATCGAAAAATTCAGGATCCTTTTGAAATTCAAAGACTATCTAGCAATGTCTTTTTATTTTCCCAGCATAGGTCTCTGTGCTAAATAAATGCCAATAATTAGTCAGTATCCATGCAAAATTTGGCAAAAATAAGTTCCACAAAAAGGAATTTTGTTTGATTCGGTCCATATTTGATAATAACTGCCCACTTCCGTATATCCCACATAGAAACCACTTCCGAAAATCACTAAGATATGATAAATCGCTAATAAATTGAAATTCGGCAACTAATAATTCCCATATACATATATATATATAAACACAAGTTAGAGTTATTATTTGGATTTGCCGAATCTTATATAACCACCACCAATATATCAGTAGTGTGATTTTTTCATAGTTGAATTCAATTTGTGTTGCTTTTGCATCGATAACGATATTTATGTATACGAGTTAATTAAGGCTTATTTTTGGTTGAATTTCATCTCAGTATTTATGGTTATTTCAATTGTTCCGGGAAGTGGATCTTATGTGTGAGCTACGGCCAATTATGGATTAACCTTTACAAAATTCAATGGGCTAATAAA
Organism: Bellardia bayeri; assembly: GCA_950370525.1. Classification (NCBI taxonomy): domain Eukaryota; kingdom Metazoa; phylum Arthropoda; class Insecta; order Diptera; family Calliphoridae; genus Bellardia; species Bellardia bayeri. Next base: position 42,526,913 of record OX493266.1, on the reverse strand, counting down.
AATTTCGTTTCTTAGTAAGGAATTTTAATTGTTTTTTTGTTATAATAGCTCGTCATAAAAAGTACTATAACTTCATCATTTCTCAACCGATTTCAACAAATGACGTCTCATTTTACTCAGAATAATACATTTGTTGTCCTTAAAATAAATTCGGAAAAAAGTCTCGTAGCAATTTTAAAAGTTTAAAAAAAAAAAAAATAAAAATGTTCCATATAATTGAAAAAATCTATTCATATGTGTGCTAATATTGTATGAGAAGTAAACATTTTCAAAAATATCAATTATTTTTCTTTCCAAAATCGTTTGAGTTTTAAAAATCGGTTCATAAATAAAAAAGTTATAAATGTTTAAAAGTAGCAGCCTCAAGAAAATTTCTTTGGTTCATAACTCGGGAATTTGGAGCTACATTGACACTTTTAAAACCGGTTTTGTAATACACTCATTAAGACATATAAGACACACCATGTCACTTTTAAAAGGCTTGCAAAAAAGGAAATTTTGTAGCACCGTGTTATTAGTGTCGAATTTCAGCTTGACAATGATGTTTATAAGAGTTTTATTAGCTTTTAAAATATTTTTGAAAGTGGACTTTATATGGGGGCCGATGATCATAAAATGAAAGAAAAACAGAGTTTTATTGAAAATCCAGAATCAGGATAATAAATGGAATTGAAAAATTTAAAAACAGGATTGAACGATTTTACCAAAAAAAAAAAGCTGTTTTGCGCAATAAATATTTATTTAGCAGTATTAAGTAGTTTTCTTTGTCGCTATCCTTGTTGAAACCTTTGAAGTTGCTCGTATTTTCGAATCTCCTTCTGGAGATGAGGCCTTACGTTTTCTTGATTTTTTATTGCAATTAAAATCGCAGTTTTCTTCAGTGCTTTCTTTTTAGGATCTTGATTTGAAGATGAAGCTACAGACTTCTTCGGTTTAGGTTTTTTGGTTCGCTTTTGGGCATGACTGTTCATAATGCAAAAGAAAAACTACTAAGAAACTGACGAAATGCATTGTTTATCTTTAACAGCTGTGTCTCGCAATTCCTTTTTTGAGTCATAAGCCACCTTTTCATAGGCCGGGTCACATATAGAAACAGGTATTCAAAAAAAAAAAACACATCCGCGATTTTTCTACAATGAAAAAAAAATAAAAATTCGTGATGTCATTATATATTTAAATAAAAAAAGTTTATTGGGACAAGAAATTCATAGTGATATGGTAAATGTGTTAGGTAAAAATGCTTCTTCATATATAACAGCAAAAAATTGGGTTGCTAAATTTAAACGTGGTCGTACAGGCATTGAGGATGAACCACGTAGTGGACGTTCAAAAACAGCAACAAAACACAAATTGTAGCCAAAATGCATGATAAGGTATTAAAGGAACTAGGAATATAAGTGCTTGAAACAGCTAATATTATGGGCAAATGATCGAGTCCATTTAGTTTTGCATAAAGAACTACAGATGAAAACGCTTTCCGCAAGATGGGTACCGCATTTGTAAACAGTCGACCAAAAATTTGTCAAGCTTGTTTTGATAGCTTTAAGAAAAATAAAATGATTTCAAGCATCGTTTCAAACTATGGGTGAGACATGGATTCACCACTACACTCCAGAGACAAAAAAATAATCCAAGCAAAGGTGTTTTATTAATTGACCACCTGCAAAAGCATAAAACAATAAATTCAGATGACTATTGCAATATTTTGGATCAATTAAATGTAAAAGTTCTACAAAAATGTCCTGGCTTACAACACCAAAATATTATTTTTCATCAAGACAACACACCAGCGCACAAGGGTGTTTTAACAATGGCTAAAATAAACGAATTAAAAAAGAACGAGTTGCTTGACCACCCGCCTCATTCTGATTTAGCTCATCTTATTTGCTTGATTTAGCTCCCAGTGACTTTTAACTGTTCTCAAATCTAAAAAAAATCCTAGCTGGCAAGCGTTTTACCTCAAATGAAAATGCAATTACAGTTGTAAACCACTATTCTGAAGGCCTTGAGGAAAACTATTTTAATCAAGGGATAGAATTGCTAGATAAGCGTTGGACTAAGTGTATTGAAGTATCAGGAGATTTTATTGAAAAATAAAAATTTTTTGAAAAACTAACTATTGTCTTTCTGTGCTAGGCTAAGAAGTTTTCGAACCGCCCTCGTTTGTCAGAAGTCATATTTTTGAATTATAATGCCAGATGATTAACTGAAAGTAATTATAATGTCAGTTTAAGAAGATTCTCTTTATTTTTGCCATTTCAAAGTTCAATACATCTAAAAAAGTGTAACAATTAACAAAGAAATTTCAAAAATTTGCAAAATGTTTAAAAAAAAATTAACCTCCATTAACCTAAATCCCACTCGGTTTATGCGATGTGATGGTTTAAAATAGTTTGTGAATGTCAAACGAAGAAACATATATTTTCGAAAAATTTTCGAAAAATTCCTTAAAAGTTTAAGAACGTTGTGTTATATTCCTTGTGTTCAGACATCAATAAGACATAAATTAAATTGCAAACTAAATCATGTTTTAACGCATCAAAAAAAAAAGTCAGAAACATTTTGTTTTCTTTTATTCAAGTCAGTAGCGCCCTTGAAAGAGGGTTTTTATGCTTTACTTCTTATTTAGCACTGTTTTTTCTTTAGTCTTCCAAAACAGTCTGAAAACGAACACTGTTTAATGTTTTGGTTTTCCATATTTGCGGTAGTGTATAGCATCAACTTGTACTACAATATACTTGAACGACAACAACTAAAACATTAACGTCAATACCTACCATTAATTCTTTGACTCTATGACGAACGTCTGTCGTGCGCTCACGTTATGAATACCACTGGGCTTGAACTTTGCTTTGAAAAAACTGCAGAGATGTGTTAATGACAGAAAAGCGAAAAGACAGTCATACAAACTCGAATACATAATAGTGAAAAAGGAAAAATGTCAAATATATGTCACGTAGTAAAGAAATTCAGCGTTGCAAACAGAGAATCACTTGACTCATGTCGCTGAGTTATGGCATTTTTTTTTTTTTGATAGATCTCTTTTTGCTGCTTTATATTTTACTTTTTCGTTTGTTTACAAACTAAAAGCGAAAACGACTCAGTCAGTCAGCCACCCAGCCGGTAAGACTGAGTAAATACATAAATGCAAGGATTTTGTATTCGAGTATCTTTTAACATTCTGTATAATTTAGTTTGTGTTTGTTTTCGCTTTAAACATTTCTTTTTTTTTCTCACAGCAGTTTTATAGGTAGAAGAAATGTAATAGACAACAGCATTTCTAAAGAAATTTATGTATGTCAATCACATAAAAATAATACCGTAAAGAACGATAGCTGCAAGGAAAAAATCAACAAACCAAAAAGAGATTTAAATCACAAATAAGTATACAAATCTTTAGATAACGTGTGTGTTGATTAGCATGGTTCCATTTGTACGAAGCTAAAAATAAAAATGTTGTTTAGTACCATAAATAAAATTTGTTTTAATATGTTTGTCCTTTGTAGTGCATTAACAGCTGTAAGCCTTAGATTTGACCTTTAAAAAAATCATGACATTTATTAAAGTTGCGAATATTGATAATTTTCGATAGTCATATAACTGGGACCATTCTAATGTACACATGTGGGAGTACACCGAAAGCTTCAAGGACTCATGTGAATTTGACTTATGTATTCCTGTTTTATAAAACAAAATTTTTTTATAAATTGCATTCTTCTCGAGTGGACTAATGCATTGCTACAGTTTGTTGAGATTTATATTTATTCGTTTAGATTTGTTTCTTATATATTTATATCTGGTGTTGTGTTTTTTTTTTTTTTTTTTGTTTGTTTTGTTGCTTTGTTAAATAATTATAATTTTGTTTATTTATTACTATGTCTTTAAGTAACTAATTAATCAATAATAATATAACCAACATTTAGTAAAAAACAAGACAACTTAAAAATGTGACATTCAGCATTATTCACATAAAATCCGATATTGTAAAATATTCATATGTGTTTTTGTGTTGATGGTGAAAATAGAAAAAAAACCTCCTCTTACCCCCTTTAAAGAAGAGCCTTGTAAAGGAACTTTTCTAATATCTAGTTTTGTGGCTATAGAAAGCTAATATAAAAATTCAGTTGCTTCATAACAAAGTTAATCATTATATAAGAACAAAATATTAAAATTTTATCCGTTTCCCCCTTTTTTATGCCTTCTTGGTCTTGTAAAATTATAAAACCTAATGGCTCTTCTAAGTATGGATCTATTTACATACAAAATTCCAATGAAATTGGTTTAGCCGTTTGGAATTGGTTGTTTAAGAAACTAAGTTACTAATTTTACGGTTTCACAATTTGTATGTCTTACTGGTCCAAATCTTGAAAAAAGATAACCCTTCCAAGCTTAGATCTATCTACGTGCCGAATTTTATTAAACTCGGTTTAGGCGTTTAGGTGTGATTTCGGGACAAACAAACAAAATTACAAGTACATTTATAATATATATATATATGGGCTATTTCAAATTTTTTGAGCACCTGCTGAAACCGACATACTATGGCTCTTATTCCTTTAAGTTTTATGAATTGAAAAAAAAACGTTGTACAGGGTTTGGATGACTATACTTCAAGGATATGACGTGCAAAGTTTTACGTTGAAAAGTCTTCGTCTTAAGAATTTGTGGTCATCTAAATTTCGAAAAATTAAAAAAACCACTTGAAACTTGCAAGGGCTTTTTCACCCATTCCGTTTTCTTTGTAATAGTTTTTACCTTTCAGATCCAAACCAATACAAAATATAGTCACTAGACTTGGAGGATATATCCACAAAAAAAAATGTTGATACCGCTGCTAGGTTAAAAGTTGCATGTGGTTTACAAGTGAAACGAAAATTTTGCGGTCTAATGGATTTGAATGTACTTCAAGCTTTTTTAAGTGTTTTTCTGCATTTTTTTTTTTTTTTATCTCAGTTTTTACCAGCCACGTTTAGATTTTTATATATATTCGGATTTTTATATACCAGGGGGCAATTGTGATCATTTATAGCAATTTGTTTTGGCGTCTTTGAATTCTGTCTACATTTGAAGCTGTGGCTGTTCCTAATAGCTCTTTCTCATAACACCATATAGGTTTTATGATTGAGTTGTAAAGTTAGACTTTGCAATTTAAACTTAAGCTTTGTATAGACGATTGTCAGATCTTACAACGTTGTCCGAAAAATGTTCAAAAAAAAAAATGTTTTAATCAGACCTCGTACGTACATACAACTTGAACTTTAGCCAATTTGTTTTTTTGTTAGAGAAACAAGTTCTCATATTTTGCTAACGCAAAATTGCTGGAATATTTTACTTTGATTTATTTAGATCTTTATTTGAGATAATGTCACTTAAATTACAATTTTAAACAGCAAGCATATTTTGCTGTCATTAGTTTTGCTTCTACTTATTATTAACGAGATGAAAACACATACCCATTATACACTTTATATATAAAATAAACGTGGTGTAAATGATGTTATTGAAAATCCTTTAAAAAATTTTCCGTTTTACTCATGCTTTTGTACATGTTGTAGTGTTTCCTAAAGTGGTGTAACCTGGAAATATATGTCAGCCTCTTTGTAGTAAAAAATTATATTAGAAATTTGTTAAAACTGCATTTTTAAACACTTCCTTAATACTAGTAGTAAACCATTTAAATTAAAACACCATTTATTTCATTACCCTTTACTATAATTTGTGCAGATAAAGTACTTAAATGCACTAAAACTCATACAAGTTCATTTATGTAAATGCATAATTTTATAACTTTTCATTAGAGGAAGACAAGCTCATAAATAAAGTCACTTAGCAGTTATAACCTCAAAAATGCAATTCAAGATAAACTTCAAATGTAAAAAAAAATATTAACATGGTAGACCGACTGTGACTCACTTTAGGGAAATGTCAAGCATTTGACTTCTTACTGAGTAACTGATGTCATACTACCATCAAACTCAAGCTCAAACTGCAACAATGTCAACAAATCATTTAACTGCATTATAAAGGTTTCTACAAGGTTTCTACGAGAAAAATTATACCTGTGCTTTGATCACATATGGATTGCATTAGTAACCTAAGATCACAATTGACTTCTTTAAATTTGAGACTCAGTGTTATAAGCTGCCGAATAGACCACATTCAAACAGTAGTGAGGAGAATATGTGTAACAAAAATTATCAAATTTTATGCCAAGATCTTGGTTTAAAGCCCTACAAAATTCAACTCGTTTAAAAACTTGAACAGCTAGACTAGTATTTGCGCTTTGATATTAGTCAATGGGCTCTGAAGCAGATCAATCAACTTCCGCTGTTTTCAAGCATAATTTTGTTCAGGGACTAGGAACATTTCTGGCTAAATATATACACAAACAAACCGAATTGCAGTATTTGGTCTTATAAGCAACCTAAAATTATGATTGCACTATCGATACATCCATAAAAATGCAATGCTTGGTGTGGTTATAAAAAAGGAATATTGTGCGAAATTGAAAACTGTGATGCCACAACATTTGATTTTAGCAATACGATGATACGACACATTCGGCACTCGTAACAATGGCTTTATTGATAAATAATTGTGTTGAGCACCTAATCTTTCGTTGATACTTGTTATCTAGCCATCTAGAACATGTGAATCACACCTTTGGATTTCTTTTTTGCGATTATATAAAGTTAAAAATCTTCGACGATATGATACCGGCAGCAATGCTGGAAACAGTAATCGAAAATTGCATCTTTCGAGTGGACAACATACAGATTAGTCGCATTGATTGGAATATTTTTAAAATTAAGTTCTTTACGGCAATAATAAATATTCCGAATTTAGTTTTATTTTAAGTGTTTTATTTATATTTATACAAGGTGACGCAAAAGTAATCCTACTATCAGAAAATGCTATAAATTTTGCGATTGACCCCTAATGTCAGTTCTGTTTCTGTTTCCTGGCCGTCCAACGCCTACTGGTGAAACACTGCGACGTTTAGCCGCTCCCTCGAAGAGACTGGAACAACACGAGATGCTGCCAGGCGTGGCAGACTCCAGAGTAGCCGTTCTGTAGAGAATATTGCTGCTGTAGCCGAAGATGTCATGGAAGGGCCGTCGACATCGACCAGACGACGTGCCACGCAAATGGGTATCAGGCGATGGTCTTTACAGCGCATTTTGGTACAAGATTTGAAGATGTTTCCGTACAAAGTCTAGACTGTGCATCAGCTGTTAGCTGCTGGCCGCCAATCGCGTCTAACATACGCTCAAGCCATCCTTATTCACCACCAAGAGGAAGATGATTTTTCATCAAAAATAATCATGAGTGATGAGGCCCACTGTCACTGTATGGTGTGCTGTTTTCGCTGGAGGAGTCATCGGACCTTTTTTCTTCGAAGACGTCGCGGGCCAAACGGTTACTGTGAATGATGAGCGCTACAGAGCAATGATCAACAAGTTCTTTTTGCAACTTAATGAATTGGGATTGGAAAACATGTGGTTCCAACAGGACGGTGCAACGGCACACACTGCACGTGCCACAACCGATATGCTGAAGGATGCATTTTCCGGGCGCCTAATCTCCCGTTTTGGCGATTTGCACTGGCCAGCAATATCGCCTGATTTGACCGCTCCAGACTTCTTTTTGTGGGGCTTTTTGAAGTCGCGGGTTTATGTCAACAAGCCTCAGATTCTTGCAGCGCTTAAAGACAATATCCGTCAAGAATGTGAGGACCTATCGCCGGAAGTTTTGGCCAAAGTGATGGCGGCGGCCATTTACATAACATCATATTCTCGACTTGATGTAAAAAAAATTAAAAGACCAAATAAAAATAATCCACAAGAAGAATCAAAGTTTTTCATTTTTTTAATTACAGAAAAAAAAACATCGGAAGTTTACTTTTGCGCCACCTTGTATAAGCGCTAAATGAAAAACTTATACCTAAATTTTTTAAAACGAATACACAGGTTAACTTTGAATAGTGTAAAAACTAAATTCGTTTGTTTTAGATTATGCCTATCTAATTGTTGTCGTATTCGCCAACTGATGTCAATTTTATTTTGTAATAGCCAAACTACATACAGATAAAATCCGTATTATTGCTTCATGTTACACAAATATATTTATTACTATTCTCAATTTCTATGCATCACTACGTATGATCGATATTTATATCACGTATACGGTCAGTTGTTCATTTGATTGTTCACTAATACAAATTTATTTGCATACTTTTAGGATGTACAATACATATTATAATTTCTTGTTAAGTATAAGTTACTAAATTTAATAATTATTAAGTTTACTAATTTAAATATTTATATTTAAATTTAAGGGTGGTTTTTTAGATGTATAGAACTTTGAAACTGAATAAAATAAAGATGATTTCTATGACATGAAATACACTTTATTTGAAAGATTTTCTGGCATATAACTGGCTCAGACGTAGGTTAATCTGTAGGTCCAATATTCGATGACATATTTTAACATTTGTGGCCGTATATCGGCAATGTGTTTCAAGAGCTAATTAATTGAAAAAAATTTAATTTTTATTGCAATACAAAACAATTCAGACAAATAAACCACAAGAACTTAAATATGTATATTAGTTATTTTACCAAGTGGTTGCTAAAGCTTCCATTGGTTTTTGTTTTGCTATATGTAAAACTAATTAAATTGTTGACACAAATAATAATGGTTAAAACATTTAAATAATTTTGTTCTTTTATATATTTATATATAAATTAATTTTGTAGTTGTACTTCGATATGAATATAAAATCTGTAATTGAATTAACTAGATTCAGGTTTATTTTATTAATTTTAAGTTTATTTATTATATGTATTATTTAGTGTGTCGGTTTATTTTTTATTAATCTTAAATTTATTTATTATAGGCAGGTATATTTTCATTACTTCTAAGATTATTTATTATATTTATTATTATTTGCTACTTTCTCTACTATGTAGATTTTTTAATTTAGTTTTATCTTATTTAATATCGGTAAGTTTATTTTTATTAATTTTAAGTTTATTTATTATATTATTATTTAGTCTGAAGTCTATTTATTATATTAATATTTATTATTAACTACTTTCTCCACTATGTAGATTTCTCCGTAGTCTTAAGTTTATTATTTGTCTTAACATTAATTAATTTTTCTACTATGTAGAATTTGTGATCTAGTTTTAACTTATTTAATATTTATTTTATATTCATTTCGTAGTGTTAAGCCTATTTTATCTTATAAGTATTAATGTTCATTTTTATTATTCTCTACTTTCTCTACTATGTAGATTTGTCCATAGTCTTAAATTCTATTCTTATATCACTAATTTCACACTTAAATTAACTTAACATAAACTTAACTTATTTTACACTATACTCTAAATTTCTACATTTTATTTCACTGCTACTTCTTTCCTTGCACGTGGTCTGTGACCGACTGACTATATTTTTCATCAAATCAAAAATATCAGTCAAAGAACTGTTTTATTAACTTTTACAACAACAAAAAATAGTAAACGAATATCAATGAACAGAAGATCAAAAACACTGAAGCAAATTTACATGGTAACAAAACACAACAAACAAATAATGAAAATATGATTGAAAAGAAGAGCAGAAAAAGTAAAATAAATAATTATTCAACCCATTCCTTAACTTATACGTTTTTCATTCTATGTGTATATTCAATTGAACTCACTCTCACGAAATTTCTAGAACAATATTTAATATTCAGTCCGAAAGTTTGGTATTAAAAACCACCAACATCGGTATAGTACAACCATAGTTATGGACTAAAATGTGAGACAATCTTCATAAAAATTTGGTATTTTTCATCAAATTTTTGCTATTTATTTTACTTTTTTAAATACATTTTTAAATTTTTATCAAAATAGAAACGTAATATTATCCAGCGCATTATTAGCCTTTTGCAAGAAAACTGGTATAACAATTGAACAAAAATATTTGATAAGCGGCCATACATAGAGTGTGCTGCAACCCAGTCGCTAATAGAACGAAAGATATTTACATAAAAACAAATAAACTTGCTTTCTCAAATTGTAGAGCTTATTAGGGAGGCACGAAAGGATCAATTTCCTTTGAAGCCCAAACAATTAAGTTAGAATTATTTTCTGAATTACGAAAGTATTCCAAAGCGATATACAGGTACTTAAAATACATAATGTAAATAAAATGTATAAGATGATATAGGTTATGATTCGTCTACATTATTATATTATAAAACGAACATCAATGAGCTACTTCTTATAAGTCCAGGTAGTGCGATAAGGACATTACTCCATTACTCAAGAATTCTAATAAATAAAAAAAATTAAACACTTACAATATCTAGAAAAGATTATTCCTTCCGATTGTTTTAGTTTTTATGATATTTTACCCCACAGCATGTAAATTTTATCTGAATAACAATATACACAATATACATTTCTCTTTTATACATACATATTATATTCATTGTTTTCAATTAATAAAACCCTGTTTTTAACGAAAAATATTACTTTTTGAACTTATAACGAAAAGCCCTAACTCTATGAAACTTGAATCACTAAAAGCCCTATCTAATATAATTTTATAAAAATCTCTTCATTTTAAAACAATTATTATAGCTTTAAATTCCTTAGAGAATTTAATAAAAATCAGTGTTTAAAAAATTACTGTATCTACAAAACTTAAGGATCTATTTAGTTTTTTCACTCTCCTGTAAAGTAAGGAAAATATTAGTTAGGGCTTTTATATATTAAAGCAACGATATACATATTTTTTATATATTTATAATCCAAACAATTTTAATCCTTATGTGTGCTGCAAAAAAACACCTTCTAATGTGGTGCAAGGTACCTGGGTACCAATATGAGAGTTAAGTAGAGAAAAAGCATTTGCGCAATAAATACATTGTGAAGCGTAGTTAAGAGATATTTTATATAATTTTTCTTAACGCTTTAAGGTTTGCCAGCTACTAACAACTTCAAATAATATACTTGCAATGGCCGCTTTCTCACATAAAACACGTAAAGGTACCCGGGTACCTTGATGCACATTAAAGGGTGTTAAAAGTAAATTGGTCTCAGGTAAATTGCAAAAAAAAAAGTCGAGGCGTACAGCTGCAAAAAAACTAAATAATTTGAAAGTAAGTAGTTCTCAAAAAGTTTCAGATATACAAGTTATCAATTTCAATGAAAAAACTTTGACTAAAAACGCCAAAGGTACCCGGGTACCTTGGTGCATAGATAAGGTTAAATCTTACAAAAATACTTATTTCTCGCAACACTTTTTATTACTTCAGAAATACTTTTACAGCATGTGTTTCAATTTGTATATGATTTTCAAACAATAATTTAAATTGTACATTTCTTATTGAAAACAAAACCCTTCGCGCCGAAAAGTGTTTCATATTATCCTCTATTGACTTTTCGAATACAATGGGTATTTTTTAACCACAAGTGAAACTGAAAAACAATAATAAATATATAAAGCAATAAAAACATTCATATTTATACACAAATATGTAAATCGTATGTACTTATATGAATCAAATAAAACTAAGGGGATGTACCACAATATTTGAATAAATTCTTAGCAATGCTATACTTATGCTCTTTTGAATGCTCTTTTTATAAGAAGTATGTTAAATGTCTGACGTACAACTTAAGCAGGCGTAAGAGTTATAAGGTATAAAAGTCATTTGTTGAGTAGAATTAATCAAAAAAGGGTAATAAATAGAAAGAAACTTAACAGTACGCACACTATGGAACTGTGTCCCCTTAATGTATGCAATATACTTGAGTGTTTTTCACAACATAAAAGGAGTTATAAGTACCATATTTATGTACGGTTTTAATCACACTTTATGATATACACAAACATGACACTATGAATTTGTATAAGTTTTATGTAAATATCCGTTAATTACATGTAAAAGTATACGAGTATGTCATATTTTGAATTTTATTTTTACACATTAATGGCTTGTGCAAAGAGTACCAGTTACCAGTAATGTGATCTGTTCATACTTGTAACAAATTTTTGTTACATTTTGTATCGATAACGATGTATATACAAGTTATTTTATTTTTCGTATCCCTATTATATATGACGATCGTCATAAAATATTTTGCTGTATTTGAGTCTTATGATATGAAATTATCTCAATATCGACATAATGGACCTTTATGGGAGCTATGGCACATTAAAATATGACCTTTACAAAATCAAATAGTAAAATTTGTAATTAGATATAACTGATCTATGTAAAATTTCTGCTCGATATCGGTATTTATAATATACTAGATTTTTGTACCGCCGTTGCCCAGGTTTTATTAACTTTAATTCCTCATCGCTTATCATTTTACATGTTTGCAAATCGTAGATAGTTTGACAATTTATCAAACAATCTGCCAAATTTTTTGCGTCTTTAGATCATAATGTGTAAGATCGTAATTGCACTAAAAATTGTGTCCTATTAATAAAATCGATATTCAAGATAAAAATGTTTTGTGTCTCTCTGCTGAAAGAATACCCTTTAAATAAACGTGGCGTCAGCCGCTGTCAAAACTATTTGACACTGCCATCTCTAAAACCAGAAATTAAACATTTTTTCAGATTGTTTGTTATTCAGTTCATCAAGACTTAGTAACGCCTCGGCATTTATAAATTAATATACGGGATACTCTAATATAAATGGTAAATGCATACAGTTTTATAATAAATATGTTTGTGACTGTACAAAACTGCAACACAAATTTAATATAAAAAGTATTAAAAAAGTGTTAAAACTATTAAGTATTTCCTCTATTTGAATTAAATTTCCAAACCTAGATTACAAAACGTTTGATCCCTTAGAAATAAATAAATGTTTACTTGAAAGTAAATACACATTGAAGCTTGCCTAGCCAGATTGCGTTTCCTTAATACAGCAGCTACTAAAGGTATCGTGAAAATACCAAAACACAAATCTTTACCCTTTTTTACTCCTTTACTTGGCATTCCCCAAATGTATGGTTTAGAAAAGTTGTTTTTGTCTTTTAATAAATTGATATTAAAAGTATCTATTCAGCAGACGTTTATAAAGATTAATCATAAAATTCTCCTTTTTACATCCTTCAAGAAAGACTTTTGAAAAACTACTTTTCTAATACACATTTTTGTTTCTACAGAAAACTAAAAGAAAAATGCTGTTGTTTCATAACAAATATAATAATTATTTACGAACATCTTTTTTGTCTTTTCCTGGTCACAGTATTGAAAAAAAATTATAGCCTTTTGACGCTTCCAAGTATGAATTTATGTTCCAAATAACAATAAAATCGGTTTAGGGGTTTGGGATTGATTGTTTAAGAAATATAGGTATCAATTCTACCGCTTTCTGCCCTTTTCAAGTTTTGAGGAAAAATATAGCCTATTGACCCTTCGAAGCTCGGATCTATCTGCGTTCCAAATTTCAATCCAATCGTTTGTCCAAGTTTTGGAAAACGATATAGCCTATTGGAACTTTGACACATGGATTTAACTACAAATTTCAATTAAATCGGATTAGCTGTTCGGTCTTACCGATATTTCACTTTTTTATACCGACCTGGTCCAGGTTTTGTAAGTTGAAATAGCCTATTAATACTTCCAATTATAGATCCAAATGTCAAAAAATCGGTTTAGCCATTTAGGCGTGATTGAGGAACAAACTTACAAAGACATTTATAATATTTATGTATATTGATTTATATGGGTTAATGTGTTTTCTGAAGTCGTAGCAGCAGTAAGTATATTTATTCTGAGAACTTATAAGATTCCTAGCCATATCTGTCCGTCTGTTAAAGGTCTAAGAACAATAAAATTTTTCCAAACAGTCTTTGTGTTACTCGAAATGGTTGGTATTTAAAATGGGCAACATCCTAGTTATAGACCAAAGTTTTAGACAACTTCGATATTTTGCATAAATTTGCATAAGTATTTTCTTCAAATATAATGCAGATAATATCACATAATTTCGTACGGAAGGACAATTCCTGTTAAAAATGGTAAGTATCACTACACGATTTCCTATAGCACCCATAAAAATGTGTTCCAGCAATTTTATATCTATGGTGCGTACCTTAAAAAACAGTATTACTACAAAATTTTGCATAAATAATTTTTATGATAAGAGCAATCATAAAACGATTTTTGGTTGCATTAGTCCACATTTGACCATAGCCCCCATAAAAAAAAACCACTATCAGGTTGAAATTCGATACAAATAGCGTATTGAGTTTTATGAGGATCGGCCTATATTTGACTAAAGCCCCTAAGCCATGTTTTCTACCGAAATCTTCATAAATAAGCCACATATATATATATATATATAAATCAACGCAGCGTACTTTGTAAATATCACTTCCCAAAAACCCATTAACCTACGTAAATATATTATAAATATCAATATTTATTTATTTTATTTATTTATTTTATTATATATAGAAAAATTATACTACTACATTTTGTGAAGGTCCGTACATATTTGGCCGTAGCTGACATATCAAGTGCACTTTCCAGGTGCCCAAAAAACTCTAAAATATATGATTATTGAGATGAAGACTCATATAGAAATCACAATAAAATATTTTGTAACGGACGTCACATAACATTGTAATAGTTTCTATATAAGGGAACCAAAAAATAAAATAACTCGTATAAATATCGTTACTGATACAAAATCGGTACAGTGTAACCAGCGTTAGACCAAATTTTTTTTTTTTAACATAGCACCATGCAAATGTATTACCGGAATATGGCTCTATGGTAAATAAATGCCTATAGACAAGCACTTTTTATTAAAAATTAGCAGAAATTAGTTGCGAATGAAGATAATTCACAAACCGTATTTTGTTTGTGTTGGACCCTATTTGACCATAGCCCCCATGTAAAGTCTAATTCCGAAAATCACTTTAATATGAATGTAAATGTATATTATAAGAACCGTTCTCGCTTTAAAAATTTAGACGAATGGTCCTAATGCATATACAAAGCGTAAATCTCATGAAATTCCAAATTGTCATAATAGTCCACAATAAATAAAAATAAATTTTGTGAATATCAGTTCATATTTGATCATTGCTCACATATAAGTACGTTTTTAAAAATCAATTAAGTACGCATAAATCAGTTTTAAACAGTTTTATCAGATTAAAATTCGAAATAATAATAATACTTTTATACAACTAATAATCATATAGTAACCCTCATATATATAAAAATCTTCATACGGTATTATCTGCCCATTAAAGGCGATAGCTCCCATATAAGGACCACTTCCGAAACACACATTAACCTAAATAAAGTGGTCTCCCAAATTTTGCATAAAAATAGAACATACTCTTTAAAAATTGTACACGTTTTAAAAAACTTCACAATAAATAACAAACATGTAATGATAGTAATGCAACGCAGTGTATTGCACATAGCCGGACCATATGTTGCCACAAAGTTTGCAAAATTAATGCATAAATATATTTTACATAATTAAATTTATTTTATACAAATTATGGCTTTGGTGGTTAACCTCAAACATGCAGCAAATACAAAGTGCAATTGTTGTTGTTGTCAGTTTTTTGGTTTAAAGCAAATTTCTTTGCTATTATCTATATATTTTTGAACTCACAATTTATGGCATTTTAAATAATAAAATAGGTTTTCATTAAACTCTTTGTACGTATTTAACAAAACAAGTATATATTCAAGAAAAAAAACAATATATTTATGTTTGAAATTAATTAAACATGACTGTAGAATACATTTTTATTTAAAATTATTAGAAAGTTTTAGTTGAAACATTCACACAAACCGAGTTTCTAACATAAACCTCACATATAAATCATAATCTTAACAATTATTTAATAAAAATTTATTTATTTACATTAATTAATGTTTATACTCTGGTGATAGCAGAATGATGATATGAAAATTAGTTCAACTTATTATACTTATTTATTATTAACAAGCTCCTTCACAGTTTTGTGTTTCCATATAACAACAGGGCAAAACATATTAGGTGTTGTATAGAAATTGCGTATACTTGTTATTTAATTGTTAGATATTACTCATTCGCCCGAATGTCAATGCAAAACATATTAATTTAAAGAAGATAAATACAATTTAAGACAAAAACTACAAAACTGATAAATTATTAAATCGATAAAATTCGACATACGTGTATTAGAAATAACCAAAGCATTCCCCGATTTTTTGTTCAGTTCCATAAATTCGTTAATAACGATGCTGCTCTTGAGAATCTCTATAGACCCTAAAATAAAAGTGGATTAACCACTTAAGACCTGAACGTGAACCGATTGAGTAAAAGGTTTTTCAACTGTTTTTTTTTTATCTTATGAGGTGTAATTAAAATACTTGTTTTTATTATTTTTTAAAATTTTTTATTTTAAGTGGTAGAAACAGGAGGACTTAACGCTATGGTAGTGCTCAAAGCAGTTATTTTTTAAGATACATAAATATACATTGCATTTTATACATATAGTACGGCAGCGTGAAGAGCAAAATGGGTGGCGACTTGCTCTCTACAAAGCGCGGTAGGTAACCAACATTGCCGAGCCTTATTTCTCGCTGTGGGTGTGGCACAACCGCACGGTGCTTCTTTGATGGAGGTTCGTTTAGGCAATCTTGACTTTCATCTATGGCATCCAATCTGGATCCGGAAAATGCGCTGGTGGTAAGACGAGATATAGTGGCACAATGTAAGAAATTGGGTTCAACTCTGCCTCCATCATACTTCTTCATCGCTTTCGCCAGATTCAGCCTGTATTTCAGCAAGCCTAACTTATCCTTTCGTTGAACATTTTCTTGTACACAGCAACGCGTGTACATGACCCAGCAATTAACGACAACTAAGTCCAAGAAATGACAGAATGCTCTCACGGGCCATTTTTTCGTCCTTATATAATGTAGTGTATTTTTTTATTTTTCAAGATCCATAAAAACACAACTGACAGGAACTTAAACAATAAATTGGTGTCATTTACAAAAAAAAAAATGCATAGTCTAACAAACAAAAATAAATTAATGCAAAAATGTACGTTTTCATATACTAAAAAAAAATATAAAAAGAAATACCAAAAGAAATACCAAACTTAAACAATAAATTGGTGTCATTTACAAAAAAAAAAATGCATAGTCTAACAAACAAAAATAAATTAATGCAAAAATGTACGTTTTCATATACTAAAAAAAAATATAAAAAGAAATACCAAAAGAAATACCAAAAATTTATAAAATATATTCATTTTTTTCACGTCACAGCTTATTTTAGACAGGTAGGTATGGATTTCGAAAACTTGAAAGCAATTACACGATTTAATATTTGATGTGATAACCTTTATTATCTACAACAGATTTAAGGCCAATTCGCATAAATGATACCAGTTTTTAGGTAATTTCTGACTCGTTAGAATTGTTAGAATTTTTAGTCCTCTTATGATATTTATAAAATTAGCCCTACATTTTCGATAACATTACCGTCTGGCGACTGTGATAGGGGTGTCATCAAGAGTGGGCAGTTGTATGTATATTAGCCACGTTTGTACAATATCCGATTTGTGGATGGTTATGCTGGTAAAATTAAAAATCTGATCTTATTCCCAGATTAACTACGCTTTCTAACAGGTTGTCCTTCCGAATCTGATGGAGTACACAGAAGCATGATGAATTCAGAACTCCAATTTATGAATTATGCTGATTCTAAAAAATTTTTCGTTTTCAATAAAAATCGAAACCTACAAATTACTTTCATATACATATCAAATAATTATGTATATTAATTTTATTTTGCATTTTTAAATCTTCTCAGGGCATTCTTCTATTATTTAATCATTTAAATTAAAAAATATTTAGCATTATTGTGGGTACGAAACGAGTTTTTAAAAGTCATGACTAGAATTTGACGTGATAGTAAAAATGATTAAGAACAGAAAAGTAGCCCTTACAGAGCCATTCACACAGCCATATACAAAATTTTATAAGCGGATTAAAAGTAGCAACACAGCGAACAAAATACTGAAAAGCGTATAACTGACACAACTTTTTTTTTTTTGTGAAAGGCGAACCAGTTTAATGTAGAGTCCATATAATCCCAAATTGTATATTGCTCTGGTAACATACACATAAAACATAAAAAGTCAAGAAAAATAAAAAAATGTCAATGTTATTCAAAACATTTAGCACTAAAGATTTCTCCATTTTATTTATAAATAATCCGTTTATGGTTTCCCGTACACCATGTTTCGTTTACTTTTTTGTTATACACTACAACATGGGGAGGGTATATTGAATTTATTGTGATGTTTGTTACACCAATTAATATTATCCCAAGACCCACATAATAAAATAATGTATATAAAATTCAACACAAATATGTCTAATATATACACAAGTCATTCGACCTCCTGTCGAATAATTATTTTAAAAGTGTAAAGCTAAACAACATAATATTTGTATGCACAAATATCATGCCACTTAGTTTTTGGATTATCGCTCCATAATGTGTCATAGCTCCCATATAGTGCACATTTCTGAAAAACTATTATTACACTTATACTGTGTGCAGGGTATTGGTATATGGCAGGACTGGACCAACTATACTTTCCTACTTGTTTGTATTGTAGTTGTGATTTTATTTTAACTAGTTAGCATTTATTGATCAACTTGTAGTTGCAAGCATTGTATGGCAGTGTTTGGTTTTGTTGTTGTGGTAACTATCGTAGCAGTTTTTGGTTAACACGTCGACATTATAAATCAAATTTATTGTTTTCGCAGGAAATGGAATACTGTTAAACGCTTACAAGCGAATAGAAATTTTGCTCTTGTTATCGTTTTTTTTTGGTTTTGTATAAAGGAAAACAACTGGGAAATAAATACTGTTACTCCAATTTAATGTTTATGTTTATTTAGTAAAACTGTGTAAAATTGTTAAAGTCATTTTATTGGTTTTTCTCTGATTGCTTTAGTAGTGTTTACTGTAATTGTTGCCCTTGTCTAAAGAAAACTACAGTGGTGCACATTAAAATCATCAAAATAATATTTAATAAACTTTTTACTATTTTTCTCTTGCATGTTGCATATTTTGTATTTAAGTTTGTTTTTTGTAGAAAAAAAAAAGTTGTAAACATTAAACTACAAGTGTATAACCCTTTTCACAAATGTAGAAGTCATGAATCACATTAGTTGTTGCAAAACAGTTAAATCCACCTGCTGACATTTCTAATAGCAAACATTTTTATTGCCGCAAACTACTTTACCACTCCGCTTTAAGTTTTCTTTGACTTTAGACCAATATTGTTTAATTTACCGAAGCTGGGGACAATCAGAGGCTTTTATTATATATTTCTATAATACTGGCCTGAGTTCTTCAATGGTGTCTACCATTTTTTTACATTCTCTTCCTTTTGCTATTTAAAAAATAAACTTGTTAACTCTTTTCATAAAATTAACTTGTTAAATGAACCTGAAATAAATATAAACTACGTGACGCCAAGCAAAATTAAGAAAAAAATTAAAGATCCAAAAAGCCACTAATATAGTTACAAACCGCAATGTGTATTTCTGTGGTTAAAAACAAAAAATAATAATGCACATAGCCCACACAAACATAAGTTTGTATTTCAAGAAACAAACACATACATAGATGCTACATAGATACTATCACATGAAATTTCACCAAAAAATAAAGTAAAATATTGAAAGGAAAAGTATGCATATATAAGCAAACAAGACAGCGTAACATTGTATAATAGAGCGTTTGACATACATATATAAGTAAAAGGAAATTAGCCACATTGCCACAGATTTTATTTGTTGCACGTGATATTTCACCCTTCGCTAATGGTTTGCAAAATATAAATGTTCGAATGTTTTTATATATGTTCATGTGAATGTTTGTTCGAAAGATTGTCTGAGTTTATTGTCACAACCGCAGCAATAGCTGTGACAACACTAACAACAGCAACAACCAGCAGTCATTAAAAGCTCAGAAGTTACGTGTCATCGAGAATTCCACAACATTTTAAAATTGTAATTAGTTTACGCAGA
Source organism: Bellardia bayeri (assembly GCA_950370525.1). Taxonomy (NCBI): domain Eukaryota; kingdom Metazoa; phylum Arthropoda; class Insecta; order Diptera; family Calliphoridae; genus Bellardia; species Bellardia bayeri. The sequence continues at coordinate 42,506,816 of OX493266.1, read as the reverse complement.
GACAAGGTGATAAAACTAACTTCCCAATTCGATTTGTTGTTCAAAATACTCGTAGGTAAGAAATTATCATATAATACCCTACACTCAGTATATGTTAAAAAACAGTTTTTTCATGAAAAGGGCCATATAGGCCTATTATGCAACAATCATCTAAAAACTTAGTGGCATGACTTCTGTGCATATAAATATTTTTTGTGTTAAATTTTATCTCGTTGTAAACACGTTTAAAAGATTTATACATGTTAAAGTGATTTTTAGGGGGATTTTATATGGGAGCTTTGACCAATGATTGTGTTGAATTTTATTTGGATACCAAAATTTTTAAGAGTTTTCTGGTCGTTAAAGTGAGTTTCGAAAGTTTAATTATGGACCGATCAACATAAAATTAGGCCGAAGGATTTTTATAAGTGTGAAATATATTCGTATTGAATATTATTTGGATGCCAACATAATGAAGATAGTTATGCACTTTAAAGTGATCTACCAATATTTAGATGTGATTAAGCGAGTTGTTACCATGTTTATTTTTACTACGCAAATCGTCAAAATACTAAATATATACATTTTCTCTCTAAATATTAATAATTAATAAGCTATTGTACGCTATCTTGGTAATTAAATTAAGTTATTTACAACATTCTTTAAATATACAAATACAAAAAGTTGCAAATATAGCTCCGAAGTAATGAATTTTAGAAGTCATTAAAATTAAGAATGTGAGTAAAGTGTTTGCTGGATTATAAATGGAAAAATTGTTTAAATGTTAAGTGTTTAAAATAACTATATTTGTTTTTAAGTATTTAACTAATTGAATAAATTGCATTAAATTTGAGAAGAAAATAACAAACTGTTACACATGTAAAACATTCTATAATTGAAAGACTATTTATTTGGTTAATTAATCGGGGAAACATGTTCTAATATTCGTATGGTTTAACCTCGGTCACCTCCTAATTGTCTTCAATAATTTAAAAATTTTAGCAATTAGAGGATTCCAGTATTTAATTCGTATGCTAATTGTGGGCATTAGCCATCAACGTCGACCTTATCCTTCGCGAAGACTATATAGTGTCCGCTCTTTGCTGCTTTAAACTTTCATAGTCATATTTTTCCTGTCAGTGAATACCACACATCTGTCAAACGGTGGGTCATATTTAAGCAACTTTTCTCTTTCAGTGAACAAACAGGCCAAAATCTAGAGTCGGGACCATGTCATTACTTGAACACCGTGCCTGAGACCCGCAAACTCATGTGACCATATTGCCATGGTTTAACTGAAGCAGACTCAGTTTTCAATGCGAATATCCTTATCTTACCTATCCCTCCCTCATAATCTCACAAATAGTAAAAAGAAATGTGCTCTTAACCACAACTACTACGTCATCAGCTTAAGCTGATTCAGTCATTTGCCTCAAGTGAACTTAAAAGCCTCGGATTTGATAATTACAAGTATTGGATAAGTGACAATATATTTTGATAGTCAACTGCATGCCATGTAGTCGGATCTAACCTAGTTAAAGACTCTAAAGAAATCCTACAGGCTGAAAAGTCTGTACACTGTTAGGTTGTGCTGGATTATAGGGCACTGTAACGTTTAGAGAAATGAGATTGCGAATGATGGATGGTTTAAAATCACATATCTGTTTTCTTATAAAGATATAACTGAAAGGCATATGACGAACCGTTCCTATTTATTAGTTATTTTATGGTTTAATCTATACATCTATTCATATTTTTATACCCTCCACCACCATAAGTGGTGAATGAAGGTATATATAAGTTTGTCATGCCGTGTGTAACACTGAGAAATATTAATCTGAGACCCAGCAAAGTATATCGATAGCTTAATATAAAAAAGGCCTAACTCGATTTCTTGTTACTTTACATACGAAGGAAAAAACTTAATAAAATCCGTAAAATATTAGATACAACAAATATTTTAATACAATTTTTAATAAAAAAAAGCAACACATTTTATTTCTTATTTTTTTTTTTTTAATTTTCGTTTTAATGAAGGTATCGAAGAGAGGCTTTTTTCATTGATTTGTTTTGAAAAAAAAATGAGTTAGGCCTGTTGATATTAAGCCATCGATATATATTCTTGGTCCTTATGAAATTCTAAGTCGATTGAGTCATGTCCGTCTGTCTGTCTGTCTGTCTGTCCGTCTGTCTGTGTAAAATACTCTCACGTTCAAAGGACATAACCGAAATCAACAAAGTTTTAAAACAACCGTCGAAAATCGATATAGTAGAACAAGAGTTATGGATGAAAATGCAAGACAACCTCCATAAAAAAGTGATATTTTTAAAAATTTTTTTACCAATTTTTTTAAATATATTGCAGATATTCCCATGAAATTTTGTATGCATTTTTTTATGATAAAAGAAGAAGGTCTGAAGAATATAGTAAGAATAGGTCCATGACTTCTCATAGCCTCCATACAAAAATACTGACAAAATATTGCTCAATTATACATAAATGCCTATAAAATTGGAATATCAATAAAAAATTCAGCAGGAATAAGTTTCATGCAAAATGAAATCGTAAAACGAATTTTTTTTAGTTCTGCCCATGTTTAACCATAGACCCCATATAAAGTCTACTTCCAAAATTCACTTAAATACGTATAAAACTGATACAAATAACGTTAAACGGTTAAAATTTGACACAAATAATTCTTATAGGTAAATAAATTGTTGTAATAAATTTTATAGTGGTCGGCCCATAATTGGCCATAGCTCTCATACAAAGACCACGTCCGAAAAAGCTATTTATCTTTATATATATCGTAAAAATATCGGTACCGACTCAAAACTTAGCACAGATCATTTAAATATATACAAAAATCATCCCACAAAATTGTGTGACTTTCGGTCCATTTTTAACCGTATCCACCATATAAAGCCCTCTTCTGAAAACCACTATAATACTCAAAAATCTCTTATAAATAAGGGTACCAATCCAAAATTTTACACGGATCATTTACATACATGCCAAAATCAAACTGCTGGATTTTGAGAATATCGGTCCATGTTACACGTCCGAAATCCACGTTAATACTAATATATATCATAAATATTCCGTTATTATGCTGAAATTCAACGTGAAATATCCTCATATCCATAAAAATCACTATTCCAAAATTTAAAAAGATCGGCCCATAATTTGTCATAGCTGCCATATAAGAACCGTTTCCCAAAAATAATTGAACCCACAAAAATATCTAATAAATATCAGTATCGAACCAAGTATAGCAGTAATTTTAATCCAGAAATCATACTAATATCGGTTATACGGCAATTATATTACTGGATTTTGAAGCTGCCTGTCAATAATTGGCAACAGCTGTTAAATTAAGTCCACTTTTGAGCATAACAACCAACCATACAACTCTTGTAAATAAAGTTATTGCGGTGAAATTCAACCAAAATAAGCCTCAAATTCATAGAAACCACATTAGGGGATACTGGATTAAGAAGCTATCAGTCTATAGCTGGTTTACTTCTACTATGTCGCTCATAAATCTTTTGTAAATAATATTATTGAGATCAAATTCAAACAAAAAAGCCTCAGCTTATAATTTATCCTTTTTATGCCCTCCATCACCAGGAGTGGTGAATGAGGGTATATTACGTTTGTCATTTTCCAAGTCGATTTAGCCATGTCCGTCTGTCTGTCCATCTGTCCGTCTCCGTAAAACACTCTCACGTCCAAACTATACAACTTAACTAAACGAAATTTCCAGAAAAATATTTCTTATTTTGCAGGTAACTTTGGTTTGAAAATCAGAAAAAGCGGTTTAGGCCAACCAGAGTTATGGAGTAATATGTAAGACAACCTCCATAAAAATTTGATATTTTTTGTCCATTTTATTGCAATATTTTGAAATATATTGCAGATAATACCATGAAATTTTTAATACGTTGTTTTTAAGATAAAAGAATAAAGTGTGAGGAAAAGAGTAAGAATTGGTCAATGATTTGTCATAGCCCCCATACAAATATCTTCCTGAAATATTACTCAATTATACCTAAATGCCTATAAAATTGGAATATCAAGACAAAATTCAGCAGAAATAAATTTCATGCAAAAACAAATCGCAAAACGATTTTTTTTTAGTTCGGTCCATGCTTGACCATAGACCCCATATAAAGTCCACTTCCAAACAATATATAAAATATAAATAAAATTTGCACTAAGACTGAATATAAAACACATAATTAGGTTATACTAGTCCTCTAACCAGTGTAGCCGAATATAGCACTCTAACTTGTTTCCTTTACTAACAATATTTCTGTATTTCATGTATTTTTATTCTTGTTACTTTAGTAGCATTTGCGAAGGAAATCACAATCGTATTTAAGCCTCTCCGATTGGATATGTGCACGTGTTACACACAGATTTTATCAACCAAACCTCAGAATAATTAAGTATATTGTCCTTTTATTTTGTAGTATTTTTTTGTTTCTACAAATATTTTTGTGTGTCTAGTCATAAAATTCATTTCAGATTATTTGATTAATTGAGTAAGCTACCCTTATTTATAAGTTTGAAGGTCACAAAGGACTTATTATAACCCAGTAGTTAAAATGTTAGACAGATGATGAGCATTTGCACTTGCAGTTTATTATTAGTTAAGAGAATAGTCTAGCATAATTAAAAGTCTCAAATAATGATCAATTGTACCCTTTAAAGTAGTAGTGATTGAGGGTATATAAATAATGATGCATATAAATTTGCCATTCGGTGAGTAACACTTGGAATTTGTGATTAATTCTAATTTGCAAGGTATTTCATAGGTAATGATGCTTTCCTTACATTAAAGTTTAGATAGATAAGGGTAGATAAAAATTATACCCTACACCACCATATTGCGGAGGATATATTGGATTTGTGCTGATGTTTGTAACGCCCAGAAATATTGGTCCAACACCCACATTAAAGTATAGCGATCGACTCACAACCACTTCACTTTGTATGGACCGATCATCATAAAAAATTGTATCGTGGCTTCTGTACATACACAAATTATTTGTCTTATATTTTATGTCGAAGGCAATACTTGTATAAGTTTTATGCATTGTAAAATGACAGAAGATATGACTAATTATAGACCGATTGTTATAAAATGTGGTAATATGACTTTTGTCTTCATTAAACTTATTTGTGTAAGTTTTATTTGGATAACAACATTTTAAGACTTTTATGTGATTTTCGGAAATGAGTTGTGTATGGGATCTATGGTCAATTATAGCCTGATCTGTACAAAATTAGTAGCTGTGATTAGGTGTTATATACAACTTATTTGTGGTGTAATTTGTTTTGATATTTGAGTGAGAAAGTCCTACTTCGGAAGGATATTTCAATGAGCCCTAGAGCCCTTGTATATACCAAATAAATTGGCAGCAGTTATGTTTTTAACAAATTTGTCATCAGTCGTGTTCCATGACCCAAATTAACATAACCGCTAATATTTCAGGGGTTTTTATGAGCGAGTCGCGTTCTATAAATAGGCTGTAATATTTTTGGGCGTAATAAACATCAGCACATATCCAAAATAACCTCTTCTCTTTAGTTTTGTAGAGTTTAATAGCAAATAGTTAACTCCGCACAATAAAAGGACTATTAGTAATACTAAACTCTTTAAGTGACTACACCCTAGAATACTCAGACTTGAATCTAGATTAATAACCAAAAATAATAAGACACATTCGGAAAAATTGCTGTCTAAAAACTATACAGTTCAAACTTTTTTAGTCACTGCTGAACTTCTTGGTAATATTTACTAATAGGTACAAAATTGTACATGCTTTAAAATGTATGATGGACGTTTCCATACATACACTGGAAAAAATTATTTTACGAATTATTCAACATACGCTATTTTGAAATGAAATATACCACCATAATTATTTGTAGATTTGTTTACACCTTTAAATTTGAAAGGGGTGGTGTTTCTTAAAGCAACATATAATATTTTTCCTATTTCTTCATTATATCTTCGTGCCCCGATAGACTAGGCGATAGTGTGCCGGACTATCAGTCAAAGGGTTGCGGGTTCGATTCCTGCCAAAGGCTCTGGGTGTTTTCTGAAGACAAGCCAAAAAGCTTCGCAGTTTGTGTTTATTTAAAAAAAAAAAAAACGAACTAGCAATAAATGTTTCAAATCTTATATCTAATGAATTTTAATTTTTTAGTACTACCAGTGCCGGACGAAAATTTTTTAACCATTGTTGTTTATATTTTCGTTGGTTAGGCTCCGCTGTATCCTTCTTCTTAGTCGAATATAGCCACTATTATTTAATATGGAGATTACAATCTAAACTAAGCTTAGAGTTTCTGCTTATGAGCTAATTAGTTGGGAATAATTTATATATTATTTAAGCCAATTTTGCACCTATATAGGAATTCCATGTTAGGCGACGATCGAGGTGTATACCGAGAAATTTTACTTCACATTGTTGCATTATTGCATAACTATTGATATAAATACGCAATGTAAGGGTTATTTATCCAACATATCTTTAACCCTTTTATACCCTCCACCTTTACAAATGGTAAATGATGGTATACGTGTATTACGTTTGGCATTCCTTGTGAAACTTTTTTAAATTTCATCTGACACCCAAGTATACATATTGTTGATCCTTATACAAAGTCGATTAATCTATGTCCATCTGCCTTTATACACAACTTAACTTGACGAAGTTTCCAGAAGAATATTTATTGTTTTGTACGAAACTTTGGTATTGAAAATCAACAAAATCGGTATAGCAGAGCCAGAGTTATGAACCTCCATAAAAACTTGATATTTTTTATCCATTTTTTTCAATTTTTTTTAAATATATTATTACATATATAAACTTAGTGCAAATTTTGTCAGTATTTTATATATTATATTTTATGAACAACATAATCTATTTCAAATGTTTCAAAATTTTATTAGTCTTGACCATTTATAATTGTTACACTCGGAAGTGGACTTAATTCGTGAGCTATTGCCAATCATTGACTGACAGCTACAATTTCAGTTACCATAATTGCCGTGTAACCGATATGAGTAGGATTTCTGGCTTGTACTTTCTGATCTGTATAAAAGTTGGTTCGATATCTATATCTAGTAGACATTTTTGTGGGTTGAATTATTTTTCGAAAATAGCCCTATATGGCAGCTGTGATAAATAATGGGCCGATATTCTTAAATTTTGGAACAGCGTATTTTCTGCATATGAGGATATCTCACGTCGAATTTCAACGTAATAAAGGTATATTTAAGATACATATTAGTGTTAAAGTGAATTTCGAAAAAGGGCTTTATATGGGGCCGAAATATGGAAATTCACAAAATTTTGTGGTATGATTTGTGTGTATATGTTTTTTTTTTTATAATTAACGTTAACACAAACTGCGAAGCTTTTGGCTTATCTGCAGAAAACACCCAGAGTCTTTGGCGGGAATCGAACCCGCAACCCTTTGACTAATAGTCCGGCACTCTATCGCCTAGTCTATCGGGGCACTCATAAATGATGTGTGCAAGGTTTTGAGTTGGTGTCGATAGTTATAATATATATATATATATAAAGATAAATGACTTTACCGGATGTGGTCCTTATATGGGAGCTATGACCAATTATGGGCCGAACACCATAAAATATAGTACAATATACATTTGATCATACAATTTGTTTCTGTTTACTTGCTTACTACTTTTAAAGTGCCTTCTTAAATAAATAACAATAGCAAGTAAGAATTTATATTCGGCTGTGCCGAATCCTCGTTAGAGTGACTCGTTAGATATTTTTTATTTTTCGGATCTCTCACATGGGAGCTATCAGATATTATGAAGCAATCTTCCTGAAATATTTGTATGCTTTTAAGGCTTATTTTAGTTGAATTTCATTTCAACAACGATATATACAGAAAATTTAAAGAATTCGTGTTGTTCTTAGAAGTGATATGGAAGCTGTGACCAAATATCGATTAACCTTCATGAAATCTCAGAGTATATATGTAAAATTTTGTTTCGATATCGTGATATTTACCCATGTTATAAAGTTTTTCGAAAGTGATCCTCATATGCACCCTATCGGTAAGACTATTTATATGTTTAATTCGCACTAGTTGTGATGAATTTCAGCTTGACAGTGATGTTCAAAAAAGATTTATGCAACCATTATTACAATGCATTCCAAACAGAATGACAAACTTAATATACCCCCCATCTTTTTGGTGTTAACAAATATAAATTGAAACTAAATGCTTTAACTGAGGATATAAACAAATTTAAAATGCAATATTATTAAAATTATTTTTTAAATAACTTATTTATACTATTTTCATTTGTATGTTTTATAAAAGTAAATTAGAAACTCAATTTGGAAAACAATATTGTGCAAATAGATAAAAAAAAAATATGTAGATAAATACAAATTAAATCTTATTTGGTTTTGTTGAATAAACATGTATGTATGTGGTTTATGTAAAATAAATATATGGCAGTTACGAATAAAAAATCATTGAATATCTGACTTGTTTATAATAGAATTTCTATAACTTTAAAACTTAAACCACTGCTAGTGCTTTAAGCTTAGGTCAATTGTAGTGAAAATATATATTTGTTCCCCTGTAAAAGCAACGATAAAGTAATAAAGTTAGAATGATTTTAGAGTCACAGAATTGACAGTCTAACTCTAAATCAAATCGAAATAATTAGTAATAACTTTGCCACGACAGACATACTGAAATCCATCAATGAATATAAGTAACTCTTTCAAGTGTCTACAAAATCAGATCAAAAATGTAGTATCAAAAAAACTTGTCAGTTAACTACAATATTTTTAATTGAAAACATGTTTTTTCTTAAATTTTCTTAAAGCAATATTCACATAAAATTCAGCCCTAAATTAAAAAAAGCAAGAAGATTTGACTAAAATAAATTTCCTTTTATTACAATCTGTATTTTTATGAATAGCATCAACTATTGTACAACATTTCGATCTGCCGGGGCTGCATACTTTTTCCGAATTGGTGTCTATAGTCTAAAGTTCATAGTTCTATAGACACGGTCACACTTGGTAAATATTTACTCAAAAAAGCGTAACCACTTGTTTTAGCACAAATTTGTTTGAGGTTACAAGAGTTTTGCAAGCTCAAACATCATCAAATAAAATAGAACTAAATATTTGTTGTGTCTTGCTCTAAATGAGCAAAGTTTTTTTAAATAAATAAACAAATTCAAATATATTTTATTTAGTGGTTACGTCTTTTTCGGCAAATATTTGCTAAGTCTGGCTGTACCTTAAAATGATTTTTTCTTGTTAATTATGAATCAGGCTCTCACTAATGATATTTTTTTGTGATTTATTTATTTATTTAGTCAACATTTTTTTTATTTAGATTTTATTTAGTCAAACTACAACAATAAACAAAACATTTTCAATTCATACCATTCAAATAGATTTGATCATGACTTTTTTTTATTAATCTAATTTATTAAAAATAAACTTTATTGACTTAGTTTTATTTGCATAAAATTATTTTAAATGAAATTTGTAGACTTAAAAAACTAATTACAATAAATAGCGTAATTTATGCCAGTCAAACAGTTGCAATAATTCAAGCGTAAAAAGTAAGCGTTGATAAAACAAAAACTAATTATTTTAATGATATATTCAAACTAACAAAAAATAGACAGAGTAGTCAACAATTCAATCTACAACACAGTCCAACACGAAAACTTTTAAATCAATTTGTATACATCTTACGTCTTCCTCTGAATTACGAAAAAATATTATTTAAATTTTTTTTGTTCTTTAACAATTCATAAAAAAAATAGAGATAACAAAAGTTCCAATATGTATTCAAATATTTTGTGTGCAGATTATTGTAGGTCTACTATATACAAGTTGGCGCAAAAGTAAACTTCCAATCAGGCGATCTTGTTGGCCAGTGCAAATCGCCAAAACGGGAGATTAGGCGCCCGGAAAATGCATCCTTCAGCATATCGGTTGTGGCACGTACAGTGTGTGCCGTTGCACCGTCCTGTTGCAACCACATGTTTTCCAATCCCAATCCATCAAGTTCCGCAAACTTCATAGCATTTTCTGATAGGAGGATTACTTTTGCGCCACCTGGTATATATATTTATATTTAGACCTATTACAAGTGGCGTGAACAAATCAATATACCATCTTAATATTTGGTGTTGGATATGGAGCTTGAAGGAGGATTTGGCCCATTTTAAATGCAAAAGTTTTCTGTGAAATGTATTTTTCTTTTGTAAAAATAATGCCTATGTTTTTTAAATAAAACAATACATACTAAGCATAATTTATATTTCGTCTCCAACTTATTGCATTAACTAATTAAAATAACTTACATAATCTAAATTAACAATTCATGAAGTGACGCTCATTGTTAAATTTACTGGCTGAGCAAAATTTTACATCATTATGTGCTTCTTGAAATATGCTATTCAAATATACTTTATTTATGTAGCCAGACAGGAGTTCCTACTTGTTTAGATAAGTTATGTGTGAGTAAAACAGTAGATATATGTATATACGTTGTAATTATATCATATACAGTTGTAGCTGAGCACAAAATACACATAACATTTGTTTCTTATTTCAAACTAAAGTATGAACCCCAAATTAGGATTGGGCTTTGCTGTGTATTAATATGTGTGTGAAAGCTAATGTGTAAACATTTTATATAAATACCTTTTCATTTATAAAATAGTATTTAGTTTTATCTTATTATGCAGTGTTAATATCGACAGAGTTTCTCACATGCCTTTATTTAAATATTGTAATAAAAAGCTGATGATGAATAAATGATAGCATTCTTCCAGTAAGTGTTCCAAAAGGAGCAGGTTTTATGTATAAATTCACACCTCAAATCGCTTCAAACCTGCTGATGGGATGCATGATTTTTGTTTGAGGTGTTCCCGGTTCGGAGGACTACTTTCTGCTAACAATAAGCGCTGCTTTTAACCTAATGCAAATAAAGCACTTTCCTAAAGTGTTTTAAGTCACTTCGCGCACACCACTCAAAGAACAAATTCTATCTGAATGTTTCAACTTAAGAAAAATTCATAGTAACTGAAAAGAGCGATATTCGTTTTGTAATTAACTTTCGTTGTCATACGTAAATATGTAGGCTATAATTTCATTTATGTTTTTGCGCTTTAAAACCTTCTTCGTTGTCAGCACTAAAAGAGCATCTTTTTTGTATATTTTATTCGTAAGCATTTATTGCTTCCAAAGAGCGCTTTTAGTGAAGCGCTCGATTATGCGCCCTTTTTATCTTAAGTGCTTCAAAAAACACGATTTTTTTTTACTGGGATGTTAATCAGCGTTGCCGTTTTGGTTTCTTTTAACCAAAATTGGTTACTTTTTTCCAATGTGTACTTGTGTACTTTTTTTCGTTTTGGTTACTTTTTTAACACAAAAGTAACCATTTTTTACATTGTATTTCACTTTGACTTAACACCACTAATTATGGTTATAAACTTAACTACCACAATTTAAACGTTTTTATAACGTTATAATAACAACACTGTAACAACCGTGTGAACTTAACAATGTACTGATAATGCTTTTTCTTACAACGTTGGAAGACAAAAATATTGTTAGACATCTAACAATCGTGTAAACACACAATTTTGTCATTGTCATTATTTTAAGACAATTGTCAAACACTTTTCATTGCCATATCTGCAAAGTGTATGCATCTGGCAATGGCAGCATTGTCATAGAAATTATTTCTAAATGCAACTCTGTATATACATAAATAAACAAACAAGTGTGTATTAATAAAATTTTTGAAAAAAGTGAAAGAAAATTAAAGAAAGAGTGCAGATAAAATGGTTTCAATTGCTCTTTTTTGTTCATTACAATATTTAAAATTTTTAAACACACACACAACACTGCAAAACGAATTTGACAATGCCACACCACAATCTGACAACCGTGTGAACTTACAATTTCGTTTGACATATAAATTCATTGTGTGACAATTGTGTGCCAATAAAATTGTTAGTTTTCTTACAGTCGTCTAAACTGACAATTTACCTTTAGCTAACAATTTTTCTATGTCAGTACATTGCTAGCACATTGATAGATCTGACAACTTTGTAATATATGACGATCGTGTATATATAGCTTTACAAAAAAATATATGCCTGTCTCCAAACATAACAAACACAATCATTGTATTGTTGAACGAGTAAAGTTCTTCAAACGTCAAAAACCATCTACAAACCGAAATGCAATGGTTAATTTATATTTTACATTCATACATATTTTTCAGCTAAAGTATAAATAAAATAAAATTTTAAATATATAAAAATTTTGGTTACTTTTTTTTGCTTTTGGTTATTTTTTTTACATATTGGTTACAACATTTTTTTGGTCGTGGCAACGCTGATGTTAATAAAAAATTAATAACAGCTTCGGCTGTGTCGAATCTTATATACCCTCCACCAAATCACATCTTATGGGGCGAACGTCATTAAATATTTTACCGAACTTGCTATTTATTTTGGTTGAATTTCATCTTAATAACGATATTTAATATGATTTTATACATATTATAGTTATAATCAAAAATTTAGACTTATTACAAGTGGAGTGAAAAAATCAATATACCATCCATATATTTAGTGGAGGCTGGAGGAGGATTTTGACCATTTTAAATGCAAAAGTTTTCTGTTAAACAAAAAATATTTGCACACAATAATACTTTGGTTGAATTTATTAGAAGATATTTCGTTGAAATTTTTTATTAATTATGTATGTATGTACTATATTATTGTTGTTCGTCATATTACAATTAAAAGACTTTAATTTAAATCAAAACAAATTATTTGCACTAAATTACATGTCGATATCAACACTTGAAGAAGATTTATGCATTTTAACCATCTGCAACTCACGTTGCACACTGTGTCCACTGCGGCAATAAATCAATTTGGACCTGTTCACCCATTTTGATGATTTTTGCACAGATGGTTAAAAACTATATAAAGGTCATGTGTGGAAAATTTCATGCAAATATCTTGATTGGTTTTCTGTCCCGAGCAGCGCAAATTTGAAGTATGTGAACAAGTCTCATGTGTGATAGTTTTCTATGTCATATTCAAAAGCTTATTATCTATAAACTATATAGAGCAATTCCATATGAAAGCCATCACCTTTTGGACGACCCCTCTCCGATTTTAAAATAAATAGTCTCAATCGATTGCCCAGCAACAAATAATGTACCTACATATTTTTTTTTTATAGTGACTGGTTTAGTGGTGGTGTACACCACTGTAAGTGACAAAATTGAAGAATTCTTCATAAGGGACCTCATTGAAAGTTGTTTTAAAAAAAAACTACTAAAGCGATCGCAACGAGTGATAGCTCGTTGGAAAGGTATTGAATCAGGCTTTAATTAAAAAATAAAATTTTCCTAATTTTTCTTAGAAATTTACCTTTAAATTTTCCCATGAAAATTAAATTTTCCGATTTTCCACAGAAGCTCCAAAATTTTCCGGCTAATTTTTCTTTTTTTGGATTCCTCATAATTTTTGCTTTAAGAATCAGCAATAAAAAATGGGCTCCGACTCCTTGTTTGGACAGGAGAAGAGCATTTAAGAGACCACCTTGTTAAAAATACATTTTAAAAATTATTTTACAGTTAAAAATACATTTATGAAGAAAAAATCTTTCTTATTTTGCTGCTTATACTTACTTACAATATTTATTAAAAATTTCAATTGTCTTGGCATCATTATAAAATTAAAGTAACTTTAAATTTAGCACGTCGGCAGACGAAGACATTAATTGACATATCAGAAATATTTGGTATGAAGCAATGAAACTTTTGCGTTCCAGTTATAGTTTTGACATTATTATATCTGTTTTGAATTCGTCGCTCCATGGCATCGTGTTGGTTTTCTGTCCCGAGCAGCGCAAATTTGAAGTATGTGAACAAGTCTCAAATGTGATAGTTTTCTATGTCATATTCAAAAGCTTGTTATCTATAAACTATATACCGGATGTACCTTATAAATATTTTTTCACTTAAAATAGACATTAAGCATTATGTAAATTAAAAAAAAAAAAATATGAATTTAAAAAAAAGCTTCCTTTGACAATATATTTTGAACCAAAAAAATAAACATTTATGATTTTCCGTTAGACTTTTAGTTGTGTGCGAAGCAGTGCGACACATGCAGTCCTATACCAAATTAAAGCTGAGAGTCTCAGCTTACAGACTAAAAAAAACCTGCGCAAATTTGCGCGCCGCCGAAAAAGCAATGAAAACCCAAAAAATTACAGTAAAAAATATGCGTTATGCGTTATTTTACACGTGCGAAAACAACTGCGCATTCCTACTTTCTTTGCTACACGTACACGTACACGGTGCCAATTTGAAAGCGAGAAATACGAAAATTTCATTGCATATGTTCTATATAGAAAAAAGCTTAAAAAATTAGATTATCACGAAGATGTGAAAAAGTTGTTAATAAATAAAATAGAGTCAAACTGACAAAATTTTTGTATTGGAGTTGTATGGGAGGTGGACGTAAAAGTGGGCGGATTAAGTTCATATTTTCAGAAGCTCATTCTATAATTATAATATTAATGTTCTATGAAAATTGAGTTGATATATTTAAAATCATGGAAGTTATGCCACATTTTCTATTTAAGTTGTATGGGAGGTGGGCGTATTTTTGTAAAAAAAATTAAAATTCTTAAAAAATTTAAAATAAATGTGTGCAAAATTTCATGAAGATCCGCAACCTCCTTGATTTATGGCCATTAAATACACTACACGGCCACAGTGTGCGTCGTAGTCTGACAGACACCGAAAAAACAAAATTTGGTCGTACCTTCGCACAGTTGCAGGTTACGATCTCTATACGCTCGTTACCTATTCTGTTTATGTTTCTACGTTGATCAGTGTGAAAAGAGCGGTCGCAGTCAACGCACGTGTGTAGCTGTGCGGTAAGGTGTCTGTAAAACCCACACATCAGCATTAGTGTAAGTATCTAGCAGACCACCACGTCAGTATTATTGTCAAAGTGACTACGAGACCTCAAGTCAGTAATATCATTTAATTACCATAGTGACTTTTAGACCTCACGATAGTAAAATTGATATGATAGGCATCAACTGTTTCATATCTGAAGATATGGATTCCAAAATGAGAAGAGGAATAGTCTTGTTAAATATGGCTCGGGAATTGGTGCAAGCCCATATAAAAGCACATGTGTACAATGAATGGCTTCCAAGAGAATTGCGCATGACCATCAGTCGAGTTCTTGGAAAAGACTTGCCCCTACACCTCCAAAAATTCAGCCTGATGCTGCTACTGGTAGAAAGCTTTGTCATATGTGTCCACCCAAAATAAAAAGAAAAACAAAATACAGCTTTTGTTCTTGTTTAAAGCCCATTTGCTTGCAGTGTTCCAGCTCTCCATGTGAAAACTGTCATTCCATGAGTAACACTGAGAAATAGTTATCTGAGATCCAACAAGTCGATTAAGCCATGTCCGTCTGTCTTGCAGTTCGTCCGTCGGTATGTCTGTCCGTCTGTCTGTCAATGTAAAAGCACTCTCACATCTAAACAACACAACTAAAACAGAGTTTACAAAAACTCATTTACAAATCTTCTAAACAGTTTGGTATTGAAAACCAGCAAAATCAGTACAGTAGAACAAGAGTTATGGACCAAAATGTGAGGCAACCTCTATAAAAATTTGATATTTTTAAAAATTTTTCTTTCAATATTTTTAAATATATTGCAGATATTGCCATGAATTTTTGTACACTTAATTTTTATGATAAAAGAACATAGTATGAGCGAAAACGTTAAACTCGGTACATGTTTTCTCATAGCCCCCATACAAATATATTTTCGAAATATGGCTTAATGATAAATAAATGCCTGTAAAATTGATATATTAATACAAAATTCAGCAAAAATAAGTGTCATGTAAAACAGAAATCGCAAAACTAAATTTTGTTTTGTTCGATCCATGTTTGACCATAGACCCCATATAAAGTCCACTTCCAAAATTTACTTAAATACGTATAAAACTGATACAAATATAGTTACCTAAAATCACACTAGTATCGGCTATAGTATTGGATTTTGTAGCTGTCAGTCAATAATTGGCAATAGCTCCCGAATTAGGTCCAATTCCGAGCATAACAACTAACCATACAACTCTTGTAAATAATATTATTGAGGTAAAATTCAACCAAAAAAAGCGTAAAATACATAGAAATCATATTAATGGATACTGGATTTAAAAGCTATCAGTCCATAATTGGTCTACTTCTACTATGCTGCCCATAAATCTCTTGTAAATAATATTATTGAGATCAAATTCAACCAAAATAAGCCTCACCTTATAATCTTACCCTGTTTTATACTCTGTTTCTTAACTTGTTATGAACATGAATGTTCTTCTAACTTTTTAAGTTGATAAATTGTAATGAATATCAGACAAACTCTATAAATTAAAGTAAGAATCGGTAATTACATAAATTATAAATGGTCGAAATTAGATAAAAGTTAAAAACATTTAAAATAAATTATTGATTAATGTTTTGTATTGCTGGATCAAATTATATTATTAAGCTTTTATTTTGTGTTGCCTCTTTAAATCCAATAAAATAAAAAATTATTGTATTTTTTTACAAATTAGACCAATATATTTCAAACATCTTCAAACATCAATCAATTCAGATCCTGAAGATGAACAGAAAATGTTTGAAATATATTGGTCTAATTTGTAAAAAAATACAATAATTTTTTATTTTATTGGATTTAAAGAGACAACACAAAATAAAAGCTTAAAAATAAATTATATTGGTCGTAAAATTGCCTTTCAAACAATATATGAAATGCTAATAAAATTTGCAATAAGTTTGAATAAAAAACACAGAAGAAGTATATTCTGGTCCTATAAACAGTGTAGACTTTCTTTTTTTATTATGTTTAGGTGGAGGTTATTTAAGATTTGGCACTGAATATTGCACTCTAACTTGTTTTGTTTAAAAAATGGAGGAGGCTGTTCAATAAATATTCGCGTAACTGAAAAACTGTTTAATTTGCTGAATTAAATAAAATAACCGAAACTCGGCAACAAAATTATCTTTAAGTAGGACAAATTGTTTTTAAATTAAAAATGTGATATTGCAAATATGTTGCGAAAAATGTGATTCTCGAAAACTAGAGCTCACCTAAAAAAATGGTTAGCACCACTGGCTCAAGCGTACTTGATTTAGCTTTACCCAGTAGGTGCCTCGTTTGTCGGTTTTTGAACTAGCGCAACGCAAATATTCCCAAACGAGTTCAGAATTACTTCAGATTTTGGGTATTTACCTTGTAGAATTTTTATGAGATGTTGACACCTCCAGGACTTTTTTTTGTGATTTTATGATTTTAAGAAACTACTAGAGAGATTATGACGATATTGAGATAAATGTTATAAGTTAGACAATTACTTTGGGGAAAGCTTAAGAGAAAATATCAGTTGAAAAATCGTGCTCCATAATTATGTGTCCGCCGAGGTAGCTTATTGACAAGCAACTAGATCTTAGAAGGCTTTACCATTAGTTCACATGCGTTTGTCATAGCGGGCATTTTATTTTACATCGCGGTCAAGTTGCAAAATATCCATTATGAACTGTTTTATATAAAAACATTGAAAAATCTCTAAAGCTATCATTTGAAGAAGATGCTCTCTTAAACATTGTGATATATAGAAAATCTACTATTTGCTATTAGTCTCCATTTATCGTATTTGTAGCCGAAAATTCTCTTTGATAGTAATAAAATTTACGTTATACAATACTTTGCTTGAACTTAGTACATTAATAACATCCATATTTTAAGACTTCAGAATTCAGTATTCAAAAGCTGTATAAAATCTATTTGCATACGCTCCCTTAAAAAGATAAAAATATTTTTGTGCAAAACACTTGCTTACACAAATCTGTCTATTTGAGATTATTTAAGGTTCCTATAATAAACATGTATAATTAGCAATTATGCTAATTTCCATTTATAATTACCCTCTGTCTTCTGCACTACAAATTACACAGCTACACAAAGTGAACTCTTTTCATAAAAACAAAATTGAAACACAAAGTAACACAAGAAGTGTGTTGTAGTCAAGGGGTGATAAAAACAGTCAGTTATACCGTGCAAAAAAAGAATACACGTAATTACAAGTGCTAATAAACAAAACATTTTAATTTCAAACTTCAAATGTACGAAGAAAAAAATTTAAATCGTTGCTTATCCAAAAAACAATTCTGACCTTCTTCTATATTTTATCCTTAATTGGGGTTTTTAATTAGAAATAGCTTATGCAATAAAGTGCTACTAAATTTACTACTTACCAAAGTCAAGTACATGGTAGCAAAGACAAAAGCAGATAACACTTGAAGCAATAAAAGAAACAAAAATGTTGGCAAAGCCATGGTTTATATAGCAGAGGTTTTACAGGGAAGACTAATATGAAATTTTTCTAACATGGCTAAATAATTCAATAAACATAAACAAAACACGAATTTGTTGTTTCAGTGTCTAATATATAAACAATATCATTTAAATGGACCTAAACATATACTAAAATTAGATTGGAATCTTTCTATATATATAGTTTCATATGTTGGCTTTTGGTCAAAATATAATTAACATTCAATTCGCATTGATCTCTTTATAAATATAAATAATTGTTCAACAATATACCCAGGCATAAATTACGACGCTTTTAAGATATTTTCTAACACATCAGCACAGCATTTTTCATACGAGTAAATAAAATGGTTCTAGTGACAAATTTCACATTATGTCACTAATGGAAAAGGTCAGAAACATTTCAAAATTATTTACAAAAATTTAAATTTTATAAAAGTACATATGTATGTATGTCGAAGAAATAATTAAAATTAATTTTTAAATGCCAAATCCGAACGCACTATTTGATGTGTCTAAAGATATTGAAATTGAAAATTCATATAAAAAAGCTTTAATAGATTTAACAGCTTAACGGACAGATGAAGAATTTGTTTTTATACAAATATTTGTCACTTTAAACTCGGTTAAAGTAACAGATAAAGCCCTTTAACGTAGTGAAATAAATCTTTGCCGATGTTGCACTTTTGCTCAAAGATTTATAAAAGAAAGTGATTGCATATTAAGCGATGAACTAGTGAAAACTCTCTTTAAATAAAACCAATAAAGAAGTCTGCGTTGTTATGAAACAAAACGCTCAATTATTGAAAATTCATAGTTTTAAACATGATTGGTTGTATTTCTTTCGGTCTGAAATATTAAAATGTACTCACGGCAGTCATGTTTTTTTAAGTTCAGGTTGGTATGGGCGCTCCACGCTTTTCTTTAAGGGATGTCTGAGATTTTTTCCATTTTGATTTAAAAGTTTATGTTGTTTGAAATGTTCTTATTTTTTGACTTTTAGTCGATTTTTTTAGTATTCATACTTATTTTGTGTTCACAACTGATCAATTTATTAAGGTAAAGAAAAGCGTTTCTTAAAAAATTCTTTTTTTTTATTTATTTATTTTTTACTTTTTAGTAACGAATAGCTTTTTATATTGTAAAACGATGAACACTTAACAAACGTCACAGCACAATTCAAATTGCATTTTATTTGTTAACGTTACAGTTCGTAGTTTTGCGAAGACTACTCGAAAATATTAAAATTTGATATAATCTATTCCAGGTCTATTGTTTTCCTTAGTAAAGTAGGAAAAAATATGATTAAGCGTATATATCTGAACGGAAGGATGTTTATTAAACCGGGTCGACCGCATATGTCCAAAAAAATGTGCCAAAGTCTAACGCAAATATTAAAGATCACCTTCAGACATTTAAGAAAAAAAATTTCTTTTTGCGATCGGAACCCGTTAAAAACAGCCAAAATCGTTGTTTTTAAATGCTTTTATTTAGCTCACTTCGGAAAATCAAATTTTTTAATGGATTTTATCCTGGTGAATGCCTGCAAAGTTTTATCCATTTGCATTGAGAGAAGGCAGTCAAAAAAGAATTTTACAAAAAAAAAATTTTTCATGAGCTAATTCCATAAAATAGCATAAAGCATTCCATAAAGTTGCATAAACAAATTGTATTGTGAAAATTTATTGAAAAGAACTTGGTATATACTTTTACAAATCGTCTTATTTACAAGAATGAATAAAGAATAATTTAATTATACCGATCTAGATTCTACATGAATATATTGCATTTAAAATTCATACCACAGATGTTGCTTGATTGTAATAATTAAGTATACTCTGTTTAAAACCACATTTATGATTGCAGAAGTCGTATGAATATTAATTATAACACAATACGTTTATAGCAATTATATTAATAATAAAGGTGCCCATAATATTGTTGAATAGCTTGTAATCATGTTAAAAAATCCTGTTATCATAACTTAACCATGTTTACTTCTGCATTTCTTCTGCATGCAAACATATTTATGCCCCACAGATACTAAAACCAAGAAGAAACCTATAACAAGTAAGAGAGTATAGTCGATCAAGCCCGACCATATAATACCCTACACCCAGTATATGTATAAAACAGTTTTTCAAAAACGAGCGCTATATGGGAGATATTACCTATTATGGACCGATCATCCAAAAATGTAGTGCCATGATTTCTGTGAATATAAGTATTATATGTGTTAAACTTTATCTCGATATAAATACTTTTAAAAGATTTATGGAGGTTAAAGAGAATTACGTAGAGGGTCTTATATTAGAGTTTCGACTAATTATGGACCGAACATTATAAAATTTGTGTATACTCGGATTAACCTAAATTTTTTTTCAATGACTTTACTAAGTTATGAGTATGTGAGTATTTTTCAATCATATTGGTAATGGTATGAGCTTAATGTCGGCGTTGTACTCATACTTATATTCACCTGCATTTATAAGTCAACGTTGTTGTGAGTTTGAGTAACTCAGAGTAGTTAAATTGCAATGATGTAAAATCATTTATACTTAAAATGTTATGAGTAGTTGTGAATCGCAAAACAAAAACGATTCCTTGCCGATCTGTGATGACTATCTATGGACTGTGGACCCGATTATATGCTCAAATATAGACTTTTTTTTATAGTATAATACACACTCAAATTTAGATTCGTCTTGATTATAAACTCGACTATAACTATAGGTTTGACTGAAGACTCTACGCTAGACTCCAATATTAAATCTATAAGCTCGATTTTCTCAGGTACCGAAAGTATGCAATACATTTTTTATATTAGTCAAATATACAATGGAGCGTATGAGTAATGTGACAATTTCTTTAACTGTTTCAAATATTATGAAAAGTAACTTTTTCAAAACTATGTATGTATAAGTATATGAACTACAATGAAACTAAAACGTAATTGCAGCAACTAATTTTTCATTTAGGTAGTTACTATGAAAATAATATTAGATCATGAAATTCAACGAATAAGAAAACTTCAGTAATTTTTTTTTTAATAATGTAATATTTGGCAACTGCAAATTAAGAAATAATCTCACAAAAACGATTTTTCCCTTAGTCACATTTAAAGTATATAAAAAGATTTGCTATGCGTGATAAAAAAAACTTACAAACTTTTCCATTCACTGTTGGACTAACTAAAAACGTGGCTTTTCATATGTGTGTGTTAAAAGTACAAAGAGTCGTATAGAATTGTATTTTGTAACAGGTTACAAGATACAAGAATCCATTTTGCATATCATTATGTTTGCACATAATATTTGCATAATTTAGTTTTTATTTGTTTGTTTAATTGTTTGTTCTTTTGCCCGTACAGTCCTCTGAGCGTATTAATATTATTTAATTGCATAATTCCTATAAATGCAATTGTATTTACTAAAAGTAGAAAAATAATAATAAATTCGATTAATATTTACTAAATAAATGTTATGTATATTAAATTAAATATATATCTTAATTAATTTTACAACTATATATAGTAAAACAAACTTTATTATTTGCAATAGTATGGCTCACATACTCATTCATTATATCCTCCACTACTATAAGTGGTGAATGAGGTTCGTTATTGCGTGCGTATAATACTGAGAAATACTCATCTGAGACCCAATAAAGTAGTCCTTATGAAATTATAAGTCGATTGAGCCATGTCCGTCTGTCCGTCTCTGTAAAATACTCTCACGGCCAATTTATACAACTTAACTAAACGAAATTTCCAGAAAAATATTTCTTACTTTGCAGGTAACTTTGGTATTGAAAGTCAGCAAAATCGGCTTAAACCCGAGTAATGGACTAAAATGTGAGACAACCTCCATTAAAAATTTGATATTTTTTGTCCATTTTATTGCAGTTTTTTAAATATATTACAGAAATTTTGTATACGTTATTTTTATGATAAAAGAAAAAAGCTTGAGAAAAATAGTAAGAATCTGTCCATGATTTCTAATAGCCCCCATACAAAAATCTTCCCCAAATATTGCTCAATTATACATAAATGCCTATAATATTGGAATATCAATACAAAATTCAGCAAAAATAGGTTTGATGTAAAAAGAAATCGCAAAACGAAATTTTTTTTAGTTCGGTCCATGTTTGACCATAGACCCCATAAAATATATATTTTGTCCTGTGGTTCCTAGTGGGAACAAAGGGCCGCAATAGACCCCATATAAAGTCCACTACAATTCACTTAAATACGTATAAAACTGATACAAATAATGTTACATGGCTAAAATTTGCCATAAATAATCCTTATAAATAAATTGTTGTAATAAATTGTATGGTGGTCGGCCCATAATTGGTAATAGCTTGATCTTCACTCACAGATAAAATTGCTTTCATTTGAGATGGAAGCCGCTGCATCAAAAGTTGTTTTTAAAAGTCTACCTTGAACTGAGGAACGTATTTGACTTAACAAATCTGATGGTGGCTTGTCCGATAATTCGACTTATATCAAAAGTTTATTAAGACGCTTATCATCAGAGTAAGAAAATGAACTAATTTGCTTTCAAAGTTTCGTACATGTTAGCACCCGGAGTGTTGCCACAATTGTATGAAATTTCGTTGTATCTTGAGTAACACCAGCCATTATAAACTGCGATTCCATTTGTTTAAACCAAGGTAATGGATCTGAACGCGACTCTTGAAATTTCCATATGAGGAGAATTTGATGTGAGAGATGAAACTTCGTCTTCAGAAGTTGACATCCTCATAACTTAAAATCATTATTGGCACGTTTAGTTTTTTAATAAAAAGACAATATATATTTATTTTATATTTTATTAAAATGTTTCTTTATTCTTTTAAAGTTTAAAAACGAATAAAAAAATTATTTTTTATTTGTAATTTTTAAAACCAAGTAAATTTATTTGTTACAATTTTTTTGTAAAGTGTTTGTTGCAGAGGCACCACAGGTTATATTTCTGTTTTTTTGTTTTCGTTGCCATCGCAAAAGTTTTTGCTGCTGTTGCGGGATATGCTTTCTGTGTCAAATATATTTCTAATGCTTATGCCCTTATTCATAAAAAATTAAAGTAGACTTCAAATGTACTTTAAGAAAATTTTGTATGAAAAAAAACCTACTTTATTTTTTATGAATAAAGGCATTAAAGTTTAACATCAATTCGTAGTTTTTACATTTGTCAAAACCAATGAAATTGTAATTCAAAATAGTTTTATATTGTCTAAAGAACTTTATTTTCAAAATAATTTTGATTTTGAAAAAAGTGTGTTCAGGTCTTTTGAACTTTATTAGGACTCCACAGTGTATGTTCAACGCTAACTAATTTTTGGGAGAATTTTATGTTTCCTGAATATCCATCTTTAAACGTATATATATTCTTTTTTTTTTTTAAATAAAGAGTACTACTACAAGAAAACGGTTTGAATTATAAATAGTTTTTACCATTGGAAATAGGAAAAACTAATAGTTAGTTTTAAGTCACATTTTGCAGAGTTACGTCATTCATTAAATAAATAATTAAAAAGTTAAAAACAGTCTAATTGAATTATAAATGTACTACAAATTATTTTTAAAGGTTTTACTTACAGCAACTAAATCAGTCATCATCGCCGAAAAAATTTCAATATAGCAAACCATTCAGTCATGGAACACTTAGTACCATACAGTCATATCTACACAAAGAATTCAGTGTTCACACAATTTAAGTTTATTTCCCAAAACTATTTTTTAGTGTAACAATAAAAACCTAAATGAGTGTAACGAACATGAGACATCTAGATATGTTCAGTACATGTATGTAAAACTTGCTATTTTGTAGTTTCTAGCAGCTCTTCTTTTATATTTCAATCACAGACCATTGAAACGTGAAACTAAAAAATATACAGCATTAAAATACACATTAAAAACCAAACAAGTAAGAGTTTATATTCGACTGTCCCGAATATACCCACCACCAAATTACTTTTGCCCCGTAAAATATTATACCGTAATTTCTATTTATTTTAAGTTTATTTTGGTTGAATTTCATTTCATTAACGATATTTGTAAGTATTTTATTTACATTCCAGTTATAATCAAGAATTTATAGTTTTTTATATCTTTCAGAACTTTGCATGGTTTGTTTTATATTTTTGCGATTTATTTGAACACTCAATGAATTAGTAGGTAATATTTCCCATATAGCTATAAGAGAAACTGTTTAATTTATAAACTGGGTGTATGGTATTATACGGTCGGGCTTGACCGACTATACTTTCTCACTTATAATTATAATTAATATATAAAATATAATTAAAATAATGCATAATTAATGCATGTTTTTCCAATACCATAAGTGGTGACTGAGGGTGTATATAAGTTCGTCATTCCGTATGTAACACTGAGAAATACACATCTGAGACCCAACAACTTATATATATTCTTATATTCAGTCTGTCTGTCTATCTGTCTAAAACACTCTCACGTCCAAAGGACACAACCGAAATCAACAACGTATTGAAAATCAGTAAAATCAGTATACGAGAACAAGAGTTATGGATCAAAAGGTAAGACAACCTCCATAAAAAAATTCTATAGTAAGAATAGGTCCATGACTTCTCATAGCGCCCATACAAAAATCTTCCAAAATATTGCTCAAATAAATGCCTATAAAATTGGAATATAAACACCAAATTCAGCAAAAATAAGTTTCATGCAGAAAGAAATCGCAAAGCAAATTTTTTTTTAGTTCGGTCTATGTTCGACCATAGACCCCATATAAATTCCATTACCAAAATTCACTTACATACGTATAAAACTGATATAACTAATATTAAAGGGCTAAAATTTGGCATGAATAATCCTTAAAGGAAATAAATTGTTGGACTATATTTTATGATGGTTGGCCCATAATTGCTCATAGCTCTCATAAAAAGATCATACCCGAAAAACAAATAAACCCATCAAATATCTAATAAATATCGATATCGAATCAACTTTTATATAGATCAGTAATTTTAAACCAGAAAGCACACTAATATCGGTTATACGGCAATTATCCTACTGGATTTTGTGGCTGTCTATCAATAATTGGCAATAGCTTCCGAATTAAGTCCACTTTCGAGCATACTAACCAACCATACAACTCTTGCAAATAACGTTATTGAGATGAAATTCAACCAAAATAAGCTTCAAATACGTAGAAACCACACTAGTGGATACTGGATTTAGAAGCCTTCGGTCTATAATTGGTCCACTTCTACTATGCCACCTTTAAATCTCTTGTAAATAAAGTTATGGAGATCATATTCAACCTTTAAATCTCTTGTAAATAAAATTATGGAGATCATATTCAATTAAAGAAGCCTCTCCTTATAATCTAATCCTTTTTATGCTCTGTTTCTTAACTTGTTGTGAATATGGAAAAATATTTTTTTAATTTTATAAATTGTTAAATTACACTTAAGATTATTATGAAAATCAGACAAACTCTGTGAATTAGATAAAATTTCAAAACATTTACAATAAATTATGTTGGTCGGAAAATTGTTTTTCAAACAATATATAAAATACTAAAAATATTTGCACTAAGACTGAATAGAAAGCACAGAATAAGGATATTCTAGTGCTATAACCAGTGTAGTTTCTGTATTTCTTATTGCGTTAAAGATTCGGCACAGCCGAATATATCACCCTAATTTGTTTTAAATTAAAAAGCCATATTTGTTTAAAAGCCCTTAAAAATTATAAACTACGTTAAGACTAGCAAGAAAAATTGGAAATACATGTGTATTGGATATATATCAAGCTATTTAAAACCAACCTAGTAGGTGCAAGGTAAATGTTTAAAAATATTTAAGAAAATTAACAAGTACCTACTTTACGTTTTCGACATATCTAGTAAATGTGCTTTCTAGACAGAAAAAAGTCAAGTGATTTACTGCTAATAGTTTATGGTTGATTTTTATCTGTACTATTCAATTCCTTTCATTGAAACAATTAGTGCTTTTCGTGAAATTTCACGCTAAATATGTTTAAGTACTAAAGCAGACATTTGAATTTAGGGTGATAGAGCTGATGACATTGCTATTTCTGTTAATGGCTGTTAGCATGTAAAAGAGTACATTACATTGTGTGTTTCAAAAAACATTAGCAAATTGCATTTTTTTGAAACACAAGTTCAAGTATGGTATGCTGCTTAAAAATACCAAAGTTGTTTTTAGTGAGGCGATGTTGCAACACAAGTAGAACGGAAATTAACTGAACTTGATAATGTGTGAAAATAATTTAAATTGGTCTGGCATAAAACAATCAAAAAATAGTCTAAATTTAAGTATTTCAGTTCAGGAATGTGAATTTCTACTAATTTGGTTTAAAATTCTGATAGGGTCTAAACGAGGAACAAATAGTTGTTGATAATATAAATGTTCGCAAACGACCAAATAAGCAGAATTGGAAAAAAATTCGGCTTCAATTCAACTTCGCCTATTTTGCTACCGATAACAGTTAAATGTATGAATCTAGAATCTATGTGAAATTTACACCAAATATTTATGGTGGGTCTATTAAATTAAGCACAACCGAATATAACATTTGTTATTGTTTTGTTCGTTACTAAAATTTTATAATTCTGACTGATTTATGACTGAGTAACAGTAGCTGCTAAATATGATTTCCCCAATCAAAATGTATGGTTTGTGTGGCATCTAATTATTGTTAATGCATTTACAGGTTACAACTTAAATTTTTAATTTATTTCTTATATTTTCATATCCTTCACCATCAAGAGCGCTGACTATTGGTTCAGATTTGACCATATCCACCACCTGAAACATTTAAATAGTGATTTTTCTCTTAAGGATATGCTGAAATACGACAGAAACTATATAACTGCTGCGAGGGCAGTTCGGAAACTTCTCAGCCTAAAACAGAAAACGCAATATAAACAGAAAAAAGTTAAGTGTTTTGAAAACTTTCATCTTTACTATGAATTTTCGATCTGGCAACACCTGTTCAAAAAAGAAGCATCCGCGTTTTTTTTTTACAATGTTATTTATGTTTAACTTTAGCCGATTAGCATTATTTATTTCAGTTTTATATGTATTAAGTGAATTTTGGAAGTGGACTTTAAGTGGACTCTATGATCGAATATAAACCGAACTAGAAAAAATTTCCTTTTGCGATTTCATTTTGCTGCTGAATTTTGTATTGATATTCCAATTTTATAGGCATTTATGTATAATTGAGTAATATTTCGGGAAGTTTTTTGTATGGGGGCTATGACAAGTCATGGATCTATTCTTAATATTTTCCTCATGTTTTCTTCTTTTATCATAAAAGTAACGTGTAAAAAATTGCATGGTATTATCTGCAATATATTTAAAAATATAGCAAGAAAAGTGTTTAAAAATATCAATTTTTTTATGGAGGTTGTCTTACATTTTGATCCATAAACAGTTTTTTGTAAACTTTATTGATTTCGGTTGTGTCCTTTGCACGTGAGAGTGTTTTACACATACATACAGACAGACAGACGGACATGGCTAAATCGACCTAGGGTATGTACAGAGTGGCAGATTGTTGCCGAACCGAGCTAATTGACGGTTATTTCAAGAATTGTTCATGTGAGAAACAAGTTTGAGTGTTCATAGTGGATGCGAGAATCAGCAATGATATTTTATCTATTATTTATGTTTTATGTACATTTGTTTGCATGTTGCTGTGCGTTCGAAACTAGCTTTTCAAAGAATCTGTGCTGCTGCTGTTGATGATTGTGTTTATAATTTTTCTTAGAAAAAAGTACAGAGAAAAAAACTGGCATTGAGTTTTAAAATTTTACTTATTATTATTTAGTTGAATTTTTATTTTTTTGTTTAATTTTTATTTTATTTTTTAATTTTTATTTTCTTTTTAATTTTTATTACTTTTTTTTAAATTGTTGATTGCCTGTTTTTCTTAAATGTTTGTCTTTTATGTTTTCGTAACAAGTTGAAATCATAACAACATAACATAAACAATGTTATCGGCGCAGAAAAACGCTTTGATACTGTTTTCTCGCACTCAATCAGCTTTGCGCTCTAACCAGCTCGGCTCCCACTATGATCGCTTGGCGCTTGTTTGTATTAATTTGTATAAAACCTGTTTTCTCTCATTCTTGCGTCAACCAGCTCGGTTGGGCAACAAGCTGCCACTCTGTTCATGCCCTTAGTATTTCGTAAGAACCTAGAATATATATAATTTGTTGGGACTCAGATGTGTATTTCTCAGTGATATACACGGAATGACAAACTTATATACACCCTCATTCACCATTTATTGTAATGATGGGTATAAAAAGGAAAAAAAAACAAATTATCCCACATTAATTGAAGCGCTTTAGGAAAACTTCTATAGTACGTCAAATTTACGTGGTGTTAGTTGTAACGTATAATGAAATCATGTTTAGCTTTCTAGGATTAAGCTTTCTGTGCATATGTATATATTTATATTTAATGTTTACTGGCTAAATTTTATAGAAAATTTTAATTTGCTCGGAATAAATAATAAGAATGATATTTTAATATTTGCAATTAAGACAACATTCAACGTTATTTCAACAGAAAAATAATATATTTAAGTACTCCAGGTAATCCAGAGAAAAGTAAAATCATGGACAAGTGGCAGGAAGTGAAATATTATTATTAAATATTGAGCAATGTTATGTGTTATGTCCATGTGGTTCTTTAGAGTTAGAAATTCACTTCAGGATGATTCGTTAGCAAACATAAATTAAGAAATAAATAGAGTTGTATTATACCAAAACATTAGCTCGACTTTGACTCCAGGATAATTAATTTACATTCATTAATTTACGTAGAAATATAGCAAAATTAAATGCTATTCCTACAGAAATTCATGCAGGATATAAATCCCAATCGCACATCTAAATTAATTAAATCCTATTTTAAGCAAAAACAGAGACCATACTAATGCGATACTAAAATCCATTGAGTACTTTTGAGAAGTCTTAAAACGAAATATAAACCTTAAAACAAAAATTATATGTGGAAAAAAATCAAAATATGTTCAAAGAATTGTTAAAAAAAGATGGGGGTTTAACTAAGAAATCATACTATGTAAGGCATACATATAGATTGGTAGGATGTTATAAATAATTCGCCCATTTACAAAAAAAAATTTTGGTTTTAAGATTGTTTATGCATTAAACCTTTTTTTGCTGAATTTTGTATAATACTGCTTTTGTGTAAGTATTTTTGTATCACAGAGACAAATTCCAGCGCTATGGTAAATCGTTGACCGGTTCCTACCATTTTTAAGAGGGCTTGACTTTCTATAATAAAAATAAAATCTACATTCTACTTGAAGAAAGTATCTGCATTATATTCGAAGAAAGTAGCAAAAAATTTCGAGGTTGTCTGAAACTTTGGTCTGTAACTCTGGTCCAACTTAACTAATTATACTCATTTTCAGTACCAAATCTACGACTTTCTCTAAGATATATCGTGCCTTCAACAGACGGACAGACGGTTATGACTAGAGCGTCTTAGAATCTTATAAGGAATGCCCAATATTTCAGTGTGCATTCGTTCATGTGGTTTTCCTTAATCCGAGGACTATTCCATTGCTCCCAGATGGCTTGGATCAGTAAAAGAATACATGGGGTAATAGTAATCGGCATAAATAAGAAACTTCCATTTTTGGCAGTTTATTGAATTTATGGTGCACCAGAAACACCTATACCACAAAGTTCTCGACGACCCTCACAAAAGACCTAGCATCTATGGTAGAGAATGCTGGGACATAATACCAGAGAGGATATAGTTGAAAGTGTGCAGAACCAGAATTATCCTCAACTATCAACAGTGGCCTGGTGACCTTAATGGCCATAAATTCAACTTTGGGAGGAACTAACCTTTAACCAACATTAAACTAAACTTAATATAAAACAAGTAAGAAAGTATAGTCGGCCACGCCTGACCATATAATACCCTACACCTAGTATGTATATGTAAATATAAAACAGTTTTTCAGAAATGGGCGTTATATGGGAGATATCACCTATTTTGGACCAAAATTCAGTGTCATGATTTCTGTGAATATAAATAATGTGTGTGTTAAACTATAGTTAAAGTGAATTACGGAGAGGGTCTTATATGGGAGTTTCGATTAATTATTTATGGACCGACCATTATAAAATTAGGTGTCATCATTTCTGTATATTATTTGTGTCGAATTTTATTTGATTACCAACATTTTTAAGGAATTTATATTCTTTAAAGTGATTTTCGGAAGTGGGCCTTAATTGGGAGCTATGACTAATCATAATAAAATTATACCGTATAATTAGAATACATATGAAATATATTTGTGTTAAATATTATTTGGATACCAACATTTTTGAGTGAGCTATGCTCTTTAAAGTGATTTTTGGAAGTGGGTCTTATATGGGAGCTACGACTATTTATGGATCGATCATCATAAAATTCCACCATGTTATATGTATATGTACGAAACATATTTGTTTTGAACACTATTTGGATACCAACATTTTTAAGAGAGTTATGCTCTTTTAAGTGATTTTCGGAAGTGGGCCTTATATGGGAGCTACGACTACTTATCTGTAGTAAATTTTGTTTGCATACCTGCATAACTCAAAGATTTAATACCGATAAACCCCAATTTCGGGAGGACATTTGTATGGGAGCTAGGTGAAATAATGGACCGATTTCCACCAGTTTCAATTCCATCTATCCTTGGGCCGAAAAAATATCACGTACCGAATTGTATCGAAATCTTTTCAAAATTGCGACCTGTACTCTGCTTTACATGGACAGCCAGCCAGACGGACGGACGGACATCGTTAAATCGACTCAGAAAGTGATTCTCAGTTGATAGGTATACTTTAAGGTTGGTGTTGTTGGACCAATATTTCTGGGCGTTACAAACATCAGCACAAATCCAATATACCCTCCCCACTATGGTGGTGTAGGGTATAATAAACCTAAACTTTTACGTTAAAACAACATAAATAACCTAAAGGCCTAACGTGAAATTTAGATTAGTTTAAAATAGAACTTAATCTAAATTATATTATTTATACAATAATCGTAATTTAACGTAAACTGGGTATAACTATCATTTACTTTCCTAATTATATTACACTTTTGCCCAATCCCGAGTTTACCTAAACTAACATAACGTATTTTATATTGTCATTAGCACAAATAAGCCTTAGTGGATATCTAGGTTAGGATTACACTTCTTATGCACAATAGAGCTGGCATTACTTGATATTTAATTTCCCTTAAATTTGATTTACCCTGTTAGTAAATTGCAGCAAACCATAACCTTCATAGATTTAAATTGTTATTACTTAAAATTAAATTAATTGCAATTCAGTTGGGCGTAAATTAAATCTAACGTAAAACAATATAATTAACCCTCTAACGGCTTGTAATACAAGATAAACTTCAGATAACTTTTAACCGTATATGAATATTTAAAGCCAACTACCTATAACATGAAATTATATGAACTGAACTGGATAATAACTGGAAATTAATGTATATGATCATTAATGTAATTTTGAATTTTTTAAATTTTTATTTTTTTTTTATATTCACCTATAACATTTGTTTGCCAACTTTCAAACACATATTGGATAATAACTGAGCTACTCAGTTTACAAAAATAATAATTCTAAAAGCAAATGAAATGTTTTTTAAATACATACATATGCAAATACTTTATATTAAAATTAATAGCTTTGATGTTTAATATTTTATAATGTGTTTTATAACCAATTGAAAAACTAAAATATTTATAAAATTTGTATTATTTGTCAAAGTTGAAATTTGAATTTCATTTGATTATCTCATTACCGTGAGTAAATATAAATATGTGTAGAATTATATTTAAGTGTTTTTGAGCTTCTAAATCAATCAATAATGCATAAAAAGCATTAAATAATAAATCGATACTGTATATGTTAGTGGCATATCTGTATGTCATTACCTAATGTATACACAGTAAACATTTATTGAATGTTTGTAAGAAATACGGGCAATCGTTGGCCAATGTATGAGTTAAGGAGAAATAATTTAATTTATAAATTAAAATGTTAAAACGTTTCAATTTAAATGAGAAAAGCCTAACAAAAGATTATGAGAATTATTGAATTTCATTAAATTGTAATACATATGTTTAATTATGTACGAGTATGTATATAACGTATGATTAATGTTAATTCAAGAATTTTTTACATTTATGTTTTTAAGAATGTGTATATTTCTGACAAAGGAGAGTAATAATGGCTAATTTAATTTGAAACATTGTAAACTTTAAATATACTTACAAATGTGTTAATGTCTTACTAAAATTATTATCAAAATAGTCCTTAAAATTGTAAAAAAAAATAGTTATAGTTATAGTTATAGAAAATTAGATGCATGGATTGCATTTCTGTAACGTTTGTGATATCAAACCTATAACGAAACCCTGAAGCAATTGTTATTATTTGCAAAATTAATTTCTCAGTCCATTTCACACATACAAATATATACCGTATGATTACTTATAAGGTCTTGTTTATTAACTGTTTCTAGTCTAGTTACTTTTTACACATTTTCAAATTAAAATTGAGATAAGAAAATTTGAAACTCAAAAATCCAAACTAATGTTGAGAAATAACAAATTGAAATTAAGAAATCCAATTTGATATTGAGAAGACACAAATTGAAATTCAGAAAAGCAAATTGATATTAAGAAATAAAATATTGAAAATAAGAAATGGAAATTGTTAATGTGAAACAACAAATTGAAATTAAGAAATGCAAGTTATTATTGAGAAATCGAAATTGATACTGAGAACACAGAAATTGATATTGAGAAATAGAAAATTTTATTAGATTTGTAGCGCAAAATTGTGTTATGTATTTTATAAGTAAAAATATATTTTAAAAATTTCGGTCAGATTTCAAGTTCTCAATTACAATTTTTATTGGCTCAGTATCAATTTGTATTTTTTCAATATAAATTACGATTTCTCAATTTCAAATTGTATATTCTTAATATTCTTTTACATTTCTAACTATAAATATGTTATTTAAGGCAATACTTGTTATTTGCCTCCCACAAAATACTCGTGTTAAGCGAAAAACCAGTCTTAATTATTTTAACACATTGCTTGGCAATGAAAATGTTTTAGCTGGGTTATTTCAAACACAAAATTAAATTGATCAAAGCCACACAGAACTTAACAAATTAAACAGTAATTCTAATTTGCCTTAAGTAATAACTTAAACAAAATTTTCCATGAAACGTTTACATAAATTATTTTAAGAGTAGCAAAAATTGCTGTCTCCTAATTGTCAGACAAAATAAAAAAAATGATTTATTACACCTGCCTATTTAAATGGAATCACCTTGAAACTTTAAAATAACAATATACATATATCACTACAAAATACACAATTTTGCTCTAATTTTTGTAAAGTATGTGTATGTGTAAAATTAAAATAGGTTGTATGAAATTTAATTGGTACAGTGAAAATTTGTATATATAGAGTGTTTTTAGATGTACATATAGAACTTTAAGTAGACAACACTGGCAGCAAATTTGTTAACTGTCAAGTGATTTATGTTCAGCGTTGCCATTTGCAAGTTTTTTGAGATGCAAAAAAGTTTTCAAGTTTTATTCTAAAAAAAAAAGTTTTTTGGAAATTTTTAATTTATTTATAAGTTTAATTCAGTTTATAAAAAAATTATTTTCACCATTAATAAAACAATGTTTTTCTACTATGCTTAAGTGACCATATTTTTTTTTATCTGAAAACGGGACATCAAATAATTCTGACGGGTTCGGTTATATGAAATAAAAATGCCTAGATAATATAATAATAATTTATTTGTCCGTAGTGAATGGCATTATTTATGTTACGTTACACTAAAAAAAATGTTTATACATTGTTCTATTTTTCAGAGGTACAAATTTGTTTCAAAGTTTTAGGTGACGATTTTAAATATGTGTGAAACTCTTGGCAGGATTTTTTAATATTACCTTTAACAATTAACATAGCTTTAAGCACTGATACCCTTAATTGAGTATTATCTGCGGTCCACAACTTGTTCATCAAAATAATTACACGTTCAACTGGCGCATTTGTTCCAGGCAAACATAAAATATATTCAACGATAATTTGAAAATTTGCATGGTTTTGGTAATTGCTTTAAAAATGTTTAAATACTTTCACCCAACGATTTTCCGTAGAAATATTTTGTTGATTCCATTCATCAATTTTCTGCGATGTTACATATTTAGAGTATACGAGTAAATATTCATCGAATACTTCCGTATCTTTATTGCAATCGATATGTTTTTTTTTCGATCAATATATCTAGAACTTTTTGAACATCTTACCACTGTGGTACTTCTGTTAAATTTGCCCAATTAAGTATTTCGAGATCTTTGTATGTACATACATACCTAAATATATTAAAAAAAACTATCTTTGATGAATTTGAGATTTGTTCTTACATTTTTGAACAAATCAACTATATTTCTTTTTTCGAATTTCTAAAAACGGGACATTTTTGCGTCCCCGAGTTGTTGTCGGGGACAACGGGACAAAGCAGCTGAAAACGGGACGTATGGTCACGGTAACTATGCTGCACTGCGTTAGTCATTTAACGATATTATACCTTTTTAATTAATTTTTACTGCAACAATGTTTAATTTAGTATCCATCTTAAGTACAATAAATGTCATGTAAATATTTATAAAATGTTCACAGTTTACAACACAAATAAACTCTTTATTTTGTACAAACATTTCATGTGCTTTTAGAATTATTATTTTTGTAAACTGAGTAGCTCAGTTATTATCCAATATGTGTTTGAAAGTTGGCAAACAAATGTTATAAGTGAATATAAAAAAAAATAAAAATTTAAACAATTCTAAATTACATTAATGTATATAATTCAGATTCGTTATTATCCAGTTCAGCTCTTATAATTCCAATTTAGAGGTAGTTGGCTTTAAATATTCATATACGGTCAAAAGTTATCTTAAGTTTATCTTGTATTACAAGCCGTTAGAGGGTTAATTATATTGGTTTACGTTAGATTTTATACATATATGGAGTTGGACAGTAAATGTGTAGAAATAAAAGTTGTTTTTTGTTTCAATAAAATTGGGTTTTGAAATTTTACTATGAACTTAAAAAAGTTTTTTTTCAAAAAAAGGTTTTTTTTAGAAATAAAAAATTTTCTTAAAAAAATATATGGCAACGCTGTTTATTTTTGAAGTTGCTAATCTACAAAATGGCCGCTGAAAATGTATAAATACTAGCTATAGGCTTTTGTTAAATAAACACAGAAATTGTCAATTATACAAAAAAAAAAATTTAACCATTTCTTATGTTCACTTTTGCTAAAGTTGTTTCCCTTTTTATACTTTCTTTATTATTTTTATTTGAATTTACATTCAAGATTAAATAAATGAAAAATTACCAGCAAGAAAACAACTAAGATCTTTATACGAGTATTAAGAATACGCTGAAATTTGATTGAACTGAAAGCCACAAAGAAGATATCTACTGAAACTTAAAACAAAGACAACAAGTAGCAACTAAGTTTACAGTTTAGTTTTAATAACTAAAGATAATTAGGAACCAAACCTTGCCACACATACCACAGAGTCGTCTAATATAAATTGTCATCACTTGAACACTTTTATACATAGAATAAACAACACTGTCACAAGACACAATTCCCAGTTGAGAAAGCTGTTTTAAATTCCTTAAATATTTTTCTTAATTTTTTACATAAAATAAAATAAAACTCAGATATCTTTTTATATACCTATCTACTAAACGAATTCTTCGAAATTTCATAAAAAAATTTTCATTTAATTTCATTTTTAAATCTAAAATTCCTTTGCTCATTGTTTTTGCTGATAGCACATAGTGGGAGTTAAAAGAAGGTGGATTTTAAAACGATTTATTACAACATGTTTACAGAAAATAACACCATATATATCAAAACCTACATGCAAAAAAAGTAAATAAAATATTAATAAAAACAGAACTAGAGATAAAAATAGACATATTGTCAAACAACATAGAAACCAAATAATGAAAGAATGAAAGCAACCATGAAAATTGTATTTATTTACTTTAAATGAAAGACATACAAGCAAATATAAAATAAATATTATATTTTTTAAAATTTTTCTTACACCCATTTGATTTGAATTGCTAACATAAGAGAAGCACAGTGGTTTGCTGTGAATCTTTAACATTTTGATGTAATCTTTAAAAATTCAACTTTCAGAATTTTATAAAAAAAAACAAGTGCTACATTCGGCTGTGCCGAATCTTTAATACCCTCCACTTAAACGTAATAACAACAAGTAAGGAAGTATAGGTCAAGCCCGACCATATATGTATAAAACAGTTTTTCAGAAATGGGCGTTAAATGGGAGATATAACCTATTGTGAACCGATCATCCAAAAATTTAGTGTCATAATGTCTGTGAATATAAGTATTATATGTGTTAAACTTTATCTCGATATAAATGCTTTTAAACGATTAATGGAGCTTAAATTGAATTACGGAGAGGGTCTTAAAGGGGAGTTTCGCCTAATTATAAACCGATCATAGTAAAATTGTACCGTATTATTTTTAGATATATGAAATATATTTGCTTTAAATATTATTTGGATACCAACATTTTTGAGAGAGTTATTATTTTTAAAGTGATTTTCGGAAGTGGGAGTTGCGAGTAATTATGGGGCGATCTGCACAAAATTTGTATATGTGATTTGGCTTCATTTACCGCTTATTTTTGATGGAATTTGTTTGGTTCCTTTCATAATTCACACATTTATGATCGGTAATCCCCATTTACGGGAGGACTTTTGTTTGTGGGCCAGGTGAAATAATGGATCGATTATCACCAGTTTCAATCCCATTCGTCCTTGGGCACAAAAAATATCACATACCAAATTTTATTGAAATGTCTTCAAAATTGCGACCTGTACTCTGCGCACAAGCTTTACATCTACAGCCAGCCAGTTAGCCAACCAGCCAGCCAGACGGACGGAAGGACATCGTTAAATCGATTCAGAAAGTGATTCTAACTCGATCGGTATTCTTGGGTGTGGAACCAATATTTCTGGGCATTACAAACATCAGCACAAATTTTACGCTATAGTGGTGTAGGGTATAAATACAAAAACTACACTGGTTATAGGACTATTCACTTATTCTGTGTTTTCTATACGGTCTCATTGCAAATTTTATTATTAGTTTATATATTGTTTGAAAGACAATTTTACAACCAACACAATTTTGAAATTTTATCTAATTTTGACCAATTATAATTGATGTAGTTACCGGTTCTTACTATAATTTACAGAATTTGTCTGATTTTCATAATAATCTTAAGTGTAATTTAACAATTTATAAAATTAAAAGAACCTTTTTCCATATTCACAATAAGTTTAGAAACACAGTATAAAAATTGATAAGATATAAGTTGAGGCTTTTTTGTTTGAATTTGATCTCGATAATACTATTTACAAAAGATTTATGCAATAGCTTCTAAATCCAGTATCCACTAATGTGGTTTCTATGTATTTTAGGCTTATTTTGGTTTAATTTCATCTCAATAACGTTATTGTGAAGAGTTGTATGGTTGTTTAATATGCTAGAAAGTGGACTTAATTCGGGAGCTATTGCCAATTATTGACTGATAGCTACAATATCCAGTAGGATAATTTCCGTATAACCGATATTAGTATGATTTCTGAATTAAAATTACTGATCTATATAAAATTTGGTTTGAGAGCGATATTTATTAAACACTTGGTGGGTTTATTTGTTTTTCGGAAATGGTTCTTAGAAGGCAAATGATCCAAATCATGACAAATCATGGGCCGATCTTCTTAAATTTTGGAACAGTGAATTTTACGCATATGAGTATATCTAACATCGAATTTCAATATAATAAGAGTATATTTAAGATACGTGAATTTCGAAAGTGGAACTTATATAGGGGAATATAGTCAAATATTGACCGATATTCTCAAAAAGCAGCAGTTTGATTTTGACAAGTATTATTTATAAGAGAATTATGAGTATTAAAGTGATTTTCGGAAGAGGGCTTTATATGGGGGATGCGGTTAAAAATGTATCGAAATACACAAAATTTTATGGAATGATTTTTGTATATATGTATGTAAATGATATGTGCAGAGTTTTCAGTCAATACCGATATTTATACAGATGTGGTGCTTGTATGGGAGCTATATGACCAATTATAGGCCGACCACCTTAAAATTCAGTACAAGAATTTATTTACCAATATGAATTATATATGTCACATTTGAACCTTTTAACATTATTTATACAAGTTTTATACATATTTAAGTGAATTTTGGAGGTGGTCTTCATATGGGGTCTATGGTCAAACATGGACCGAACTAACAAACATTTCGTTTTGCGATTTCTTTTTGCATAAAACTTATTCTTGCTGAATTTTGTATTGATATTCAAATTTTATAGGCATTTATATATAATTGAGTAATATTTGGGGAAGATTTTTGTATGGGTGCTATTAGAAATCATGGGCCTATTCCTTTTATTTTCCTCACACTTTCTTCTTTTATTATAAAAACAACATGACTCAATTGACTTAACATTTTCTAAGAATCAAGAATATATATACTTTGTTGTGTCTCAGATGAATATTTCTCCGTGTTACACACGGAATGACAAACTTATATATACCCTTATTCACCACTGATGGTGGTGGAGGGTATAAAAATTATTTGCTAACCCTTTTACTTGTAAGAAAATGATAGTATTTATAATACAATACAACTAATTCTGTTCAAACAACTTCAACGTATCCCAGCTAAATAAATTTTCACACAATTTCTCAACATCATTAAAGTACATTTATGCAATCCATAAATAAAACTCATTTTCATATTCACAGTAACGCATGGTATACTTAAAGAAAGGGAGTGAGCAAATGACATTGTAATGTCTGGTATGACAGTGTGTTTGTGTATTTATACATTTTTTTTTGTAGTACTTTTTTAAAATACTGGTCGTTATGTCAAGATTGACTCCTTTATATCCACTTGCTTTATATTTAATGGATTTCTTTGAAATTTATTGAAATTTATATTAAAGAGGAAAACAAGAAATATTCTGTTAAAATTTTCATGAAAACAACAAACTGATTTTATGATTCGTTAACTCAAAGCAAGAACATTTATTTTTATCTAGTATTGATTTCATGAAACAGCAAATGATATTATAGCTATAAGACAAAATTGTAAATATGTCTTACGAATTTGAATAATGGCTAAATTCACAGTCTTAATAGTAATAGTTAAACAATAGTTAGTATTTTAGTTTACCAATGGTTAACTAATGACAGAAAATTCGGCCATAAGAGATTAAGAGAGTTTTGTCTGACATCAATGTCGATTTGCGTGTGTATAAACCGATATTTGAGCAATGGAAATCCGTTCGCGTTAGTCATTTTTACTTCGGTTTTAAAATATAAAAATTACAGTTTTTGAGGTTAGAAAAAATTTTTTTCCTCCATAAAATTTTCAATCTTTCAAACATGTTCCATTCCATGTTTTGATATAAAAAAAAGCTTAAAAAATATTTTTTTTTGCAAAAATTTTCAAAAGTTCATAAAATTTTTGCGTTTAAAAATTTTAAAGTGCGTTTTCGCCTCGGAGGTACCCCTTATGAAGTTACTCACATCACGCAATACACTACCCAACTTAAAAGACAATTCAGATTGTCAGACACAAAAAAGATACAATTTTACAAAATTTACGCTAATTTCTTTTAAGTTTGTGATCTCCGTGATACGTTATTGGTGGGCTGACACCAATTTGATATACATACCTCAAACTTTATAAAATTAAGCAGTTTTTTTAATTCTGCGCTTTTATTATACGGCTCAAAAACCTTATGTAAAATCTTCAAAAAGTTCAAAATTCGGAAAATTTTCGTTTCACTTGTAAACCACATGCAACTTTTCACCCAGCAGCGATATCAAAAAAAAAATTTTTATGGATATATCCTTCAAGGCTAGTGACTATATTTTGTATTGGTTTGGATCTGAAAGCTAAAAACTATTACAAAGAAAACGGCATGGATGAAAAAACTCTTGCAAGTTTCAAGTCGTTTTTTTAATTTTTCGAATTTTAGATGACCACCAATTCTTAAGATGAAGACTTTTCAACGTAAAACTTTGCACGTCATATTCTTCAAGTATAGTCATCCAAATCCTGTACAACGTTTTTTTTTTCAATTCATAAAACTTAACGGAATAAGAGCCATAGTATGTCGGTTTCAGCAGGTGCTCAAAAAATTTGAAATAGCCCATATATATTTTACAAATGAGTTGCAACAAATTTGATTAGCATTCATTTTAAGGAAGGCATCCAAAAGTTCATATTGAATTTTATTGCGCAAACGAGTTTTAG
This sequence comes from Bellardia bayeri, assembly GCA_950370525.1. Classification (NCBI taxonomy): domain Eukaryota; kingdom Metazoa; phylum Arthropoda; class Insecta; order Diptera; family Calliphoridae; genus Bellardia; species Bellardia bayeri. The sequence continues at coordinate 42,465,815 of OX493266.1, read as the reverse complement.
TACAATTCATAATTGAAAACACCCTTTCCACACCAGCTAGTCAAAATGATCAACATATTAAGAACGGCCAAAGCAATTTCTTTCAAATTAAGTGTTCCCACCGCAACGTTGTAACTAGTTGTAAACTTTAGCCCAGTTATTTAATTTCTACTTTAAAATAATATTTGCAATTATTATAAGCAAATTTTGACCACTAAAGTTCATACTCACCTAAAGACACTTTTGGATCCCGCAAAAGTTTCGAAGAATTTTGTATCGTTGAAAATTTAGCCTTTGTCAACAGATTTCCACATTTTAATATTGAAAATTCTTCATATACTTTAAAGAGTCTCATATTTTCCGGCAATCGATTAAACATTTCTTTTAAAAGTCTTTTGAGTTATATAAAACAATTTTGTTTTATAATGTTTACTTGGTCCATTTCCATATCTGTTTAGTATAATTCAGTTTAAAACTCAGCTCCACAATTAATTGTATCTAAAGAATTGCTGCTAAATTGATAGCTGATTTTAAGGTGCACAAAAAGTCATCAATATTTTCAATGTTAATTATTACAGAAACTATTTGTTCGTACATGCTTCCTGCATCCATGTGATCCCACTGAAATTCTAAATTTAAATGATTAATTTTATTTATAATCGGGTTGATAAATACTAGAAACAGTCGATTGATACACATTCATATAATTATAATAAACAATATAATTGATTATAGAATTTTGGTATTATATTTTCGCAAATTTTGAGTTGACTTTTATTTTGTTTAGTAATTAATGTGACCCTCTAATTTATATGGGAAAATTTAAAACTGTGCTTGAATACATGTCATCATTTATACTAAATTTTGTTTAAATGCAAATACATCCTAGTAAAGTAAATAATATTAAAAGCACAAAACAAATTTCTAAATTTATCTTAAGTAAAAATTATTTTTTTATACTTCTATCAACAAACAATTTAATTATAATTATATATGTAGAGTCATTCATACACAAAGACAAATACAAACTCGTATACGTATAGATAATACAGTAATATATCTATGATAATAGAAAAAAAAACAACTACAAAAACATACAAAAAGTTTAACAATTTTGCACACTCATAGCCAGAAACAAATGTAAAAAAAGTTTATTTATAAAAATTAAGAAAATGAAATAAAAAATTAACACAACTCAACAATCAGCCAAATAAGATACCAAAAAAACAGCAAGAATTTTTATCATCAGCAGCAACAATGATGACAAGAAGAAGTTTACAATGAAGGACTCAAAGTATTTTAGTATCACCATGAGAACACTAAATTTAAAGTGAACATTAAGTAAAGTATACAAAAGGAATACAGAAAAAAACTAAAGCAACAAAAACGACAAGACTGAAATATACAAGTAAAAAAAAATTGTCGGACAAGCACGACCCTACACCAAGTAAAACAGTTTTTTAGAAGTGGGCGCTTTATGGAAACTATGACCTCTTATGGACCGATTGCCATATAATTCAGTAGCATGACTGACTTCTGTGCATATAATCGTACAACGTTTTTGCATTAAGTTTTATACGATATCGACACTTGTTAAAGGATTATGCCTGTTACAGTGATTTTATATATGATCGTACATGATATAAGCTTATGAAATAAGGTGACATGACTTATCCAAATACGAATCTTTTTTGTAATGAAAGTGGGCAAAAGTGGGCGTTGAATAATGCTTGGTTTTCACTATGTCATTTTTGTTGTCAAATTGTCCAAATTTTTGGCAATTGTATGAAAACGTGTTGTCATATCATGATTTTCATGATTGCAATCATGATTGCAAACATAGATGACGCCATATGACAACCCGTTTTCATACAATTGCCAACAATTTGGACAATTTGACAACAAAAAGGACATAGTGAAAACATAGTAAAAACGCGGCCTAAGTGTTAAGATGGGTGTTTAATATTTCAACAAACATTTGCACAACTCATATATAGCCTCATCACTATGGAATATACAGATTGAAATTACAAAAATGAATATCATGATAACATTACAGCAATTACAATTACAAGGTCAACAATACAAGGTCAGCATTAGATGAATACTTTGACACTTACAGTAAATGAGCAATGAGAATTTAAAAAGAAATTATAAGACTGTAATCGATCCTAAATCAAATAATTTTCAAAGAGAAATGCCAACAATGTGGATTAATTTTCTGCATCATTAAATATCTACAATTAAATTGGTTTTTAATTAGCATGCAGGTGCGTTAATTTATTCTAACAAGACAAACGTATTCTGTGTACTTTTACTATGACTTCTTCATATTTTGTTATTAAAAAAAAAAACAAAATTGTAGCAAATAATGCAAAAAAAAACAAAAGAATTTCTCTGATGACAAAACCCAGCATACCATTCTAGGAGGGGTCCGAAAAAGGATTCAGAAAAAACTCCAACTAAAGAGCATTTTCGAAGCGCTCCGAAAAAGGAGTCAGAAAAGAGTCCAACTAAAAAGGATTTTCAGAGCGAAAGAAAAATTTGCTTAAACAATTTATTTTTTTTCCATTTTTATACATATATTTAATTTAAATAAATTCCATTTTATTTTTTTTTTTACTGTAAATACAATTTATTTAATTTTTTCCATTTCAAATTTACTTTATTTATAAAGGAATTCCCTTTTTTTAAGTAAAAACTATTAAAAAAAATGTGAACTTCTAATGAGTCTTTTCTGGCATGATGTAAGAACTCTTTCTGAGCCCAAAAAACCCTCATAAAAGACTCTTCTCTGACATTATCTAACGGACCATTTCTAACGGACCATTTTCGAATGTAATGGCCCTCTTTTCTGAAGGTTTTCGGAGCAATAATGATTGTTTTTTGGTCTCATAAAGAGCATGAACGCTCCGGAAAAGGTGTCAAAAGATACTCTTTTCGGACTTATATGGCTTACTGGGACCTAGCTGTTCAAACATCAACAAATTTGCTGATCTTGCTGTGAATAATAATGATTGTAATGGTGATGACAATAATGAAGATGCTGATGTTAATGATGATATAGCTGAAGCTGATACTAAAATTGTGACAGCAAAATCCCCACCAATATATATTAATGATGTTAGGAATATAAATAAAATGATTAAATGTGTAAGTAGTGTGATCGCCAATTCTGAATTTAATTACAAAGCGTTAAATGTTGAACAAGTTAAACTAAACACTAGATCAGTAGAATCGTTTTAAAAATTAACAGATTACTTTGAAACTAAAAACATAATAGGAAAATGATACAATGACACTGAATATTGTATTGACGGGTAGGTGGACACGAGCCTGGAGAGCATTTAACTGTGTGTGTGACTAGTTACCACAATAACTAGTTTTCTGAATATTTTCAGATTGAGGGTCATTAGGATTCGGGTATTCCCCAAAGGATATTGGTCGATCTACAAACTGTAGCGTTCTAATAATCCCTGACACCATCCATATTTCATGCTTTATCCAGTATAGGCTTCACTCGATTATTACTCCCAGGTATTTAGCTTTGTTCTTTATTTGTAATATCTTATTTTAAAAGACCACTTCTCAGTTTTTTAGTGAAAATACAGTTTTCAATATTATTCCGGTTTACATTTAATAAACTCTCTTTCTCTCTGGCCCAGCTATAATATACGTTGAAAATTTTCTTTGCCATTTCACTTAAAATATTGGAATTCTTTCCTCTGGTCAATACATTGGGTTCATCTGCTTAACAGTTAGATTTTAAATCTTCATCGGATAGAATCATTAGCAGACTATGTACGGCAGTTACCCATAGTAGATGAAATAAAATACCACTTAAGGAATCAGCTGCTTACTATGACATTTATAAGGTAGATAGACTTAGATAAATCATCTATCAGTATGTCATAAAATTACAATACTTAATGTAGACTAAAATTCTCTAGTTTTTTTTAAATATTTACAAACTTCTTTGGAACATTTTTTATACCATTTATCGACATAATTCTGTGTGTAACATTGAAAAATTCAGTTTGAAATAATAATTTAAAAAAAAATTTTGTTGTCTAGACTATTAAGTACTTTTTTTTATGACTGTAACAATCGTAAATTATCAAAACCTCATATGTTAACACAACTTTAGCCTTGTGATATATTGTAGTTTTTATACCCCCACCAAAAAATGCGGAGTATATTCAGTTTATCATTCCGTTTGTAATACATCGAAATATTGGTCGTACAACCAGAACGTGTATTCTGGGTTCTTATAAGATTCTAAGACGGTCTAGCCATATCCGTCTGTCTGTCCGTCTTAAGGAGGCACGATAGAGCTTGCGAATAATATTATAATAATGATAGTTTCCTCACACAGGAATATATGTATAAAAAATAAATTAAATTTCTTTTTTTATATTTAAAAATAAAAACACAATGTCTCAATCTCAATAAATTTTTTTTTTCATAATTACAAAATATTAGAAACATAAAAAATCAAAATGTAAATTTGTAAATAATAAAAAACAAAAAAGTATAAAACAATAAAGTGCTTTACAAACAGAATAAAATATGTTTATAACAACAAAATTAAATATGAAAAAAGAAAATTCTATGATTTTTCGTTTTATTTTATTAAAAATAAAAAATAACCATAATATTTTTTTCATTTCCACCACAAATCTCATACTGTTTACATAACATACTTACAAACAGTTGTGCGCTCTGATGACGTATATGCGCAGTAGAAAATTTTTTTGAAGAGAGGAATGCGCCATCTGTGTTTATTGCTTCATGGGAAATAATAATATGTATACAAATAAGTTTATTCTTAAAAGTGGCCAGAGCTTGTGGTATATTACAGGTTAAACTTACAGCCGTATTGTACCTTCATACATATGTATATATTACATATACAAAAGTTTCATCAGCTCTATGTTGGTACAAATAGTTTAGCTCCGTGTTGTTGATAACATATTGAAATAATAAGATACACCATCATCATCTGTATTGTTGTATAAACACAGTAACGCAAAAAAGCTTGTTTTATGGGAAGAGATGAGTTTAGTGTCATGATCATGATATCATGAATTTATGCAATTCACCATTAATTGTAGAAAATTGTTAGATGTTGGCAACAGGATGAAAAAGTATAATAAGTCGTATATGAAATAAAGACACGTTTGTTTCTATTTGAATATGAAATTTACATATTTATTTATAATAATTGTGGGTGTAATTTGACCAGCTAACTAGGTAATGTCTCCCATTAGCAGCAAATATTCCTTGAAGGATTGTTATATATAAACAAATTATTTGTATATCATTCGGAGTCCAACTATTTACTTATGACCTTACAGGAATAATTTTGTCTTCCAAACAAAATAAAGCCAAGAATTTATATGAATGTTTTTAAAATGTGTAGTACTGTATTAAAAATAGTTAGGTTTGATATTTATAAATGAAAACTGATATCGGACAGATGTCACAATTTCACAAATTTCGTATTTTAGGTTGTAAATGAAATCGATTAGATCTATTAAGACTCTATTTTGCACAATCGTATAATCAGGCGGCCAACTAACAACTGAATTTAGTGAATTTGCTGAAACCACATTTGAGTGATAGGTTAAACATAAGTATGAGGTGGCGAGAACTATTCACTGTAACCGCATTTTCAGCATATTTTCAAAAAAATCCCAATCACAGCTATAGACCACACACCGCACCATACAGAGTATCGTTCAGCATGCAAAGGCTTTTTAACAATTGCTTATGGATTTTCAGAAGCCCAAAAGTGGCAACTTCGTTCATCAGATTCTTAATAGCAGTCTTAGCAGGACAGGACGTTCATTTGAACGAAAATATCAATAATTTAATGAAAAGTGTTATTAACAGATGCACCATTATCGTAGTGAATTTGCGAATGAAATTTATTTTATTGTGTAAAATATTGCAAATAATTTCTATCCATGTTTTTTGTTTATTTTTACATTTTCAATTTGCTACGGATTTGACTACCATTATTTAATGCATATTTGTTATTGTTTCTATCTACTAAAAGGTGATTCTTTAGCTATTATCTATTTGGTAACACTAGTTTAAACAGATGACGCACGTTTTGTGTTTTGTTTTACTGTCAAACATCTTCAGTTTGGTCTACAATTTATAATTCTTGCATTACGTTTGCAAATTATTGAATTTTATTATCAAAATGCGTGCTCTGTTAAGAAAGTTCATCGCGCGCTTCTTCCATTTTATGGTCAGTTTAATCGACCCACTGAAGCGGCTCAATGGGTACGTAAATAAGCAGAATTGTCGATGTTGGGGTGAATATCAGTCAGAAGCATTGCAAGAGCTACCACTGCATTCTGAAAAAGTCACAGTTTGGTGCGGTTTATGGGCTGGTGGCATCATGAGACCATACTTCTTCAAAGATGATGCGAATGCTAACGTAACTGTGAATGGTGAGCGCTACCGTGAGATGATATCCAACTTTTTTTTGCCCAAAATGCAAGAGCTTGACTTGCATGGCATGTGGTTTCAACAAGACGGTGCCACATGGACTTATTGAGAGGCGAGTTTGATGAACATTTTATTTCACGTTCGGGACCGATCAATTGGCCGCCTAGATCATGTGATTTAACGCCTTTAGACTATTTTTGTGGGGCTATGTTAAAGCTCATGTCTATACAGACAAGCCCACTTCAATTGACACTTTGGAAAACAACATTGAAGAATTTATTCGTGAGATACCGGCCGAAATGTTGGAAAGAGTATGCCAAAATTGGACTAAGCGGATAGACCATTTGAGGCGCAGTCAAGGTCAACATTTGCATGAAATGATCTTTAAACATTAAATTATATGGACCGTACTATCGACTTAAATAAAGATTACATGCATTTTTCTGAATTGTATGTGTTTTTTTAACTTTCCTATAGCTTTTAAAAAAGCACCCTTAAAATATCAAGAACATAAATTTTCCCTACCAAAAAGATGGGGGGTATATTCAGTTTGTCATTTTATTTGTCACACATCGAAATAATGGTCGTAGAACCAAACGTCTATATATTCTGGGTCCTTATAATATTTTAAGGCAATATAGTATGTCCGTCCGTGCTTCTAAAAAACGACATAATTAAATGACGATCGATCAATATTTGACCGTATCCCCCATATAAAGTCTACTTCCGGCAAACAATTAAATGCGCACAAATCTCTTATAAGCATCAGCAGCATGATTAAGTTCGACAAAAATAGTGCATACTTACATATGTAGATATATTCATATCCAATTTTAAGATGATCACTGCGAAAAATACCTTTAATGTGCATAAATCTGTTAAAAAAAATCACTATTCTATTGAAATTTAACACAAATAATTCGCATATACATACATATAAATCATCTGTATGAATTTTGGATTAAAATTACAGATCGGTATTAAATTTTGGTATGATAACAATATTTACTAGATATTTTTCTGAGTTTACTTGTTTTTCGGTGTTGGTGCTTATATTTGAGCTATGACCAATTATACACTGAACCTTATAAAATTTGGCACAGAGATTTTTATATAATGGGGATATATTATGTCACATTTCAACAAAATACCGGTATATTTAAGACATCCATAAGTAAATTTGGGAAGTTGAACTTATATGAAAGATATGGTCAAATATGGGCCTATATTCGCAAAATACAACAGTTTGATTTTGAAATGTATATACATGATATAAATAAATAACCTTACCGATCAAAAATATTTATGGATAAAATTTTTATGGATATTTCTAATAGATTTCTACGTACTTTAGTGATCTTCGGAAGTGGCCTTCAAGACCTCATACTTGGTCTAAACTTTACCGAAACAATATAGTTTGTGTTTCTTTCATAGTTCGTTTATTTACCACAAAAATAACTTGTGTAAAATTGCATGGCTTTATCTACAAATTATTCCAACAAATCAGCCAAAAAATATGTGAAAAATATAATATTTTTTTTTTTTGAGATCGTGTCAGATTTTGACTCAGAACTCCGGTTCTACTGAACCAAGTTTTCTGATTTCCTATACTAAACTGCTTAGAAGAACTATAAATGTTTTTTGTAAAGCTGGTTGACTTTGATTACGTATCTTCACCCATTGATTGGGTCTCAGATGAATATTTCTCAATGGTACACATGGAATGACAAACTTATATATACCCTCATTCTCCACTTGTGATTTTAATCCCATAACAAACAAAATATACCCAGTAAAAAAAATTCGTGTTTTTTGAAACACTTAAGAGAAAACCGCGCATAATCGAGCGCTTAAATAAAAGCGCTCTTTGGAAGCAGTAAATGCTTACGAATAAAATATACAAAAAAGATGCTTTTTTAGTGCTGACAACGAAGAAGGTTTTAAAGCGCAAAAACAAAAATGAAATTATAGTCTACATATTTACGTATGACAACGAAAGTTAATTACAAAACGAATATCGCTCTTCTCAGTTACTATGAATTTTTCTTAAGCAAAAACATTCAGATAGAATTAAAAAAACGTTTTAGGAAAGTACTTTATTTGCATGTTTGATTAGGTTAAAAGAAGCGCTTATTGTCAGCAGAAACTAGTCCTCCAAACCGGAAACACCTCATAGAAAAATCATGCATCCCATCAGCAGGTTTGAAGCGATTTGAGGTATGAATTCATACATAAAACCTGCTCCTTTTGGAGCACATTTTTTTACTGGGTATGAATTCGATGGCTGAATGTATGCTGAATTCTGTACGTTTCCTGTATATACATTACAAACTAAAGCAATGGAGAATTAATAGAATAGCACAAATAAACATTATTATTGTCTTGTTTTTCTAAAGAACTAGAAGTAACTGTTTAATAAGGATAAAAAATCAACAGAAGAACCCGTAATTAAAAGTGTGTTGCTTTATTTATATTTTATTCCTTTTAGTTGAAAGGAAATTTGTGATTTAGAAGTATGTATTGAAATCATTATTTATATTTTATGTGGACAATATATTTCTTGACATTGAAATACACATAGTGTTCATTGATTCGTCATTCATTGAATCAGTTAATATAATGGATGGTTGTATTAAATAAAATAATTAAGAAACTTTTTTGTTTAAGTAAATACTATTTTTGTCATTTCATTACATTTAATTTGAAGACAATCGTTAGAAAACAAAAGGTGTCTACTTTGTTCAAGTAAGATATTTAATTTTAATGACATAAAAATATTTATTTTAGAAATACGTACATTAATGTTCATGCAACAAAATTCCCCAAGTTATTAGCAATTGTATTTTAGATATTTACAAACAATTAGTAAATAGATAGAAATAATGAATTTTGATTAAGCCAAACCTAAGCGAATTTCGAAATGGGATTAATAAACTTGTATATCAAATATCATGAAATTCAAAATGGTATTATATACAAACACAGTACATAGGTTTAGTTCTGTATATGTGTAAAATTTGCTTCAGTTCTTTATTTTTATCAAAGTACAAACAACAGTATGTATACTTATTACAAGTTAACTCTTGTTATTCATACGCAATGTGGTTCGAAATTAAAATTACTGGAAAAAAAATTCATCGAATAAACAAAATATTACTCACATTTCGACAGCTCAATTCCAAAACATGCTAAGTCGAAAAAGTAAGTTTTGCAGGAAAAGCTCCTAAAGTTTACAGGCGATATCTAAAAAAACCATATGAGGTAGAACTTTGTTGTTTATAGCTATTGATTGGACTAGCCAATCACAAACAAAATTTGACAGAATTTAAGTTGAAAAAATCTAAATTCAAAAACCCAAAAAAACTAAAAACATGCTAAATCAACATGCTAAATCAGCAAAAAATAACTTGTACACTTGTTGAATTAAAATTAAAGAAAACGCAGATTATAACTTTTGTTTAACGTTAATTAAATTTTAAAATCCATATTTTAATTCGAATAAAAATCCTTCTTCATTTTGTATATTTTTACATCATAAAAACATAAATATACTCAAATTCATAGCCAAAAAAAAATAGTTGTACAATACAAAAAATTTAACGTTACTTCAAAAAAGACTAAAATATTTAGATTTTTAGTATTTTGTATGGTGGCCTGTAGCTCTTTAGGAGATAGAAGTGTCCTTGGCATAGAATAGACTAGATTGTTTGTAACTTCTTGGGGAATAGATCTCCAAATATAATTAAGAGCGTTTTGTAAGGATATTCTTAGCAGGATATGTGGTAATCTTTTAATTTTGTTTTCATGTGAACCTACAAATGCTTAATCATATTCAAATCCGTGCTCCTGTAAGGATGAATCAAATCTTTTTTGTGTTATAAAGCAACCATTCCTTTACGATGACGATCGACAGTTTTGGACCATTATTTTTCATGAAAAAAATGCATCCCTTAACCCTTATTTTGAGAGGATTGTGACAAATTATTCTCCAGGATATTTAAATAATCCGTTTTATTCATGGTAGCCTAGACAAATACCAAACAATAACATTGCCGCCACCGTTTTCTGTTTTCTTTATTTTTAATTCAACAAGTGTACAAGTGATTTTTTTGCTCACTGTATGTTTTTAGACATATATAGGCTACTGGACAAATTTAAGCTTATAATGTAGCGGTGGTATGTAGCTGAAAGAGTAGTGATACCGGTCTGAGTTTTAAACCAAGCTAATCTGAAAGTTTTGCTGCTTTCCAGAAAAACCGTAGGCTCACGCCTGGACTGTAAAATCTGGCATAATCAGCCAATAGTTCAATAGAAGATCGCATATCCTAGTGCAAGGCAATAGAGAATACTGGAAGGCAAAGGATAATACTTGAAGGTAATGCACACATAAGCGAACCCCAGGGCCTAGCGGGAACTTTTTATATTTTGTATGGATTTTAATTAAAAATCTTCAAAAAATCTTCTTCTCGTTCCCAATATCAGAAGCATCGTCTTCACTTCCATCAACCACATTCTAAATTTCATTTTCTATATCATTGGCAATTGCCTTCGCCATCATAGTTAGGATCATATTTTGAAACTGCTTCAAAGATTTTGTCTACTTTAGTGCTCATTGTAACACTATACACTTGTTAACTGCCAACCCAATAATAAAAAACTAATTTCTGAAACGTACAAGCACATTACTTCTGTTTTTTTTTCTCTACATAATGGCTGCGTCCTGGTGTTACAACCATGTTGAGAGTAATTACCACGCCTATAGATAAAAAGTTTTAAATTTTTTTTAGATTTTTTTGTACAAAACACATTTATTGAGGAATTCATAAAAATGTAAGGGACTCTGCCTAATATACCTATAAAAATGATCAAAAATGTCTGGCCAGGCTCTGGTGTTCGCTTAAGGGTTAAATATTTACTATACAAAAATTTTATTCTAAAAGCGACGAATATCGTTTTTTTTTTAATTAGATCCATAAAAAACATGGATTTTGTAAGAGGTAATTTCCTATTATATTTTGTTTAGGTTCTTCTTAAACATTAATAAATGAGTATTACATTGTAGTTTCGCAATATTCAATCGGGTTTCTTCTGGGACATAACTATTACAATATTTATGGTACGTGATCCTATGTGAAAAATACTTTCAACTTTAAATAAGCAATAAACGATTTTAATTTATTAACTTAAAACAGCGGGATTCATAACCGATGGCGTATCTCTTAGTGAATTATATGTTACTTTGAAAGTTAAATATCTGTCATTTATTGTCACTTAGTTATTTAACATTATAGTGTCAAAACCAATTTTTTTTTTTTTGCTTCAAATGTTTCTTTTTTTCTACTTATGTTGGAAATTCCGCTATACTTCTTTATTTTGAAAAAGGTGCCGCTAATACAAACCGATTGAATGTGTTCCATCGGTTTTAACGTGCGAGATAGGGTTTGTGCAGTTCAGAAGTGTTGAGTTTGATACGAAGGACAAATATCAGCCAGGCTAGACAACAAAGTTTGACGACCAAGAGTTGGGAGCATTACTCAATGAAAATTATTGTCAAACTCGATAAGAGCTTGCAAAATTATTGGAACTACTATCAAGCAGCAATTTTAAAACGTTTGCAAGTAGCAGAATTCATACATACATTTTCCATATGAATTGAAACCGAAATACCTTGAAAGACGATGCATGTCCGAAATGCTTTTGCACAAAGAAATCATAATGATGTCGCTACAACCAAATTGACATTAAACCTAAATATCCATGGTGCAATGGTAATGCTCTGTATTTTGTGCAACAAACAAGGCTATTAAGAGTTGCTCATATCTGGGCAAACTATTACAGACAACCTGCACAGCAACATCTGATTCGTTTGAAGTGAGCATTGTACGAAAAACGGCCAGAATATGAGGCCATAGTCTTTTAGTGCAATATTTCATCATGATAAAGTTTGACCACATGTTGCAATACCTGTTAAAAACTATGTAGAAATAAGTGGTTGGCAAGTTTTGCCTCACCTATCTTATAGTCCATCATGCGACTGTTATTTACTTGACCATTTGCTTCGGAACATTTTATTATTTATTTATAAATAATACAACAATTACCATTTACGTTAGAATAATTGATCACAAAGTTTGAAAATAGCTTGATTAGTTCTTGGCTTTAAAAGACGAGCAATTCTTTTGACGCGGAAGTCATATGTTGTCAAGAAGATGGCAAAAGGTCATAGCTAATAATGACAAATACCTCGAATTAATTTATATTGAACACACGTTTGAAAATAAAGGCTAAAAATTAAACAAATCACACATTAAATAAAAATTTAATTTTATTATATTAGAATTAGCAATATGCCAAAATCGACTTTTTGCGAAAAAGAACTTTTTTATTATTGAAAATGATTCTTTAGGGTATCAGAAGCAACTTTTGTTCCGCGTTATTTACAAAATTACCGTTATTTTTATGTTCTTGAAGAAAATAAAATATTGATTAAATTTAATTTCCAGAATTCGACGACCGCGATCGCCACGCATCACCGTAGGATTTTTGATTTTGATGTCATTAACAACTGTGTTGCATGGCAAGCCATAATATTCAGACCAATTTGTGCCGCGCTAAATGTTAGATGTAGTATTTTCTTACTACCACTTGTTGTTGCCACTTTGTTTTTTTCAGTGTATTATTCCAACAAAAACCAAAAATGAAAGATTACTGCCCAAACTAACTACTCAATACATACAAACATTGATTTTGTAGCTATTAACATAAATAATGACTTAAATTCATAAAAAGTCACAAAATCCAAGTTTTAAGGGACACCCTAAATATCCGTTTTGGGACAAGTGAGGGGCACTCTAATAAGCAAGTAGGGTACTTGACTCTATCCCCGAAGTATTAAAAATCATTCAGCATTAATAGCTTGAAAATTAAAAAGTTAATTTTTTTGTCATATTGCTAATTTAGAATTAAATAAAAATTTAATTTTTATTTTTGTTTGCCAAAAAAATACTTAATACTTTACCATGGCAATCTGTGATATGAATTTGTATTTGCAAGTCTTTTACATGGATTTCCTACACATTTTTCAACATGTTTCCATGTTTTTAATGCAACAATAAGAACGATATTTTTTGCACAATTGCACAATATATATGTGCATTCATGTTTTACAATATAATAAATATAGAAACATATTATTTGTATTGTGTACACTACTATTGATTGAATTTTGTGCAAAGAACGGCGGTACTAACGGCGGCGTCGGCTTATAGAACGGTCTCAGAGGCGGCCGTACTTGTGATCAGCAGTACGATTCCAATTGGACTGCTGGCGATGGAACGCAGGAAACGATGGGAGTAAAGACAATGGAGTGAAGGCCGGATGACAGCGGAAGAATTAAGAGCACACAGCATCGAACAGTGGCAGGAGACATGGCGGAACCAAATGGTTGGTCGATGGACGGCAAAACTCATACCGAAGTTGGATGTCCGGGTAAATAGAAGTTTCGGCGAGGTGAATTACTACCTTACACAACTATTGTCCGGACATGGATATTTTAGAAAATATCTGCACCAGATGGGGAAATGCGTCAACCCAGGGTGCATATACGACGATGCCGATATAGATGACGCCGAACATACTTTTTTCAGCTGCTACAAGTGGAGCGAGGAAAGAGTGGCAATTGAGTCGATACACGGCTCTCTGACTGCACACAGCGTTGTCCAGATAATGCTCAAGAATGAGGAAATCTGGAATCAGATCGCAAAGTATGCTGAGGTTATCCTGCGCAGAAAGAAGTTAGACTTAGATACCCGCCATGATGGGGGTGGCTAAGAGCGGATGGAACAAGCGGGCCCGACGGGGAAATCGCAACCAAGAAGTGGCGTATATATAGCCTAATTGATGGGAACCACATCGAAGTAATACGAAAGTAGTCCCGGTTTGGTGGATTCCCACGGTTGAAGGGAAGGGGGGTTTTAGTTGGTAGTCTTTCGAGGAGCCCAACATACCCTGTTGTGAAGAGTGGCAGGGATGCGTAAAATGCATTTCCCCTCCCCACCCGCAAAAAAAAAAATTGATTGATTTTTTACTGTTTTTTTATTCATATTTAAGCTCGAGCGCCTCTATTTACGGAAATAAATGAACTTTTATAAATTTACTAAAAAAAATTATTGTTAGTTATAAATGTTTAAATTTTTTGCAGAAAATTAAATTCACAAAAAATACTTAATTTGCTAAAATATTAAATTTTTAAATGATTTTTAGTGTTTATATAATGTATTTTATTAGTTTACATTTCCATGAAACGTAATATTTAATAATATTAAAATTACAAAAACGTTACATTTATTTGTAATAGAAAAAATTGTTTGTTTTTTTTCATAAATATTTGCTGAAAAATTCACGGAATTTACTTAACCTGCACAAAATTTGGACATTAAAATTAAAAAATCAAATATTTAGTTTAAATAACCTCATAACTAATCGTTTGAATGTTAATTTTAATTTAAAATAAAGACTTTTCTTTAAATACATATATTGGATATTTTCTGTGTATCTCCTTTTATTAAAATTTATCTGCCATTGTAAATTTCTTAAGCAAAAGTAAAAATAATTGTACATTATTCCCTTACTTTTTTCCATTGGAATATTTTTATTTAAATCCATTCATTGTTGCTGCTGCAAATATCCACCACCAAAACGTTTGTCATTTCGTCTGTAACACATATTGGGCATAAAACTAAGAAGCCATGTCACAGAATTTAATTCCGTTTGGAAGTGGAATTAATTCCGTATTTTGCTTCTATAGAAAAAGTAAAACGAACAATTTTTTCGCAATATTCTACTGGTATACAGATGATGGGTATACGAGTATAATATTCGGAATAGCCCAATATAAACTTTTACTTGTTTTTTTAATTTAAGGAATTAGCCAAGCTTAAACGGTTTCATACTACAGATTGTCTTTTTTTGTCATCGCAGTATGATACAATTTGTTGTTGTATGTAATGTTATTTGCCAGCTACACTTGATTATTCATTGCTGGTAAAACTACAGAATATATAAATTCATTCTCGTATTTAAAGAGAATGAAAAGTTTTCTTTACTTCTCTCTCTCTCTCTTCATGTTTTTCGATTTTCTACAAAGCATTAATTAAATAAAAAGTACTGTGTTTTAAAGTATTATTCGCATAAAATCCGGTTCTGTACAAAATGTTTTTTAAAAAACCTGGTGACAACACTTTGATTTTCAGCGATTCGTTTTTTAAAAACAATTAAGTCCCCGGAATATACAGTGGATGTACAAATTATAATATGTTAGGACACTGTGCACTTGTTATTGCATAAAAATAAAACAATTATACAAAATAAAAAAAAACTGTATTTTGCCATTTTTTTTCATATTTAATATTTAACAAAATAATTTATAAATGAAAAGTAAAAATATAAAGTTCTTAGAAAAAAACCAGTTAGAGTGCTATATTCGGCTGTGCCGAATCTTTAATACCCTCCACCTAAACGTAATATTAAATACAGAAACTACTCTGGTTATAGGACTAGTATATCCTAATTCTGTGTTTTCTATTCAGTTTTACTGCAAATTTTATTATCATTTTTTATATTGTTTGAAAGGCAATTTTAAAACCAACATAATTTATTGTAAATATTTTGAAATTTTATCTAATTTCTACCATTTATAATTGACGTAATTACCCATTCCTACTGTAATTTACAGAGTTTGTCTGATTTTCATAATAATCTTGATTGTAACTTCACAATTTATAAAATTAAAACAACATTTTTCCATATTCACAACAAGTTAAGAAACAGAGCACAAAAAAGGATAAGATTATAAGGAGAGGCTTCTTTAATTGAATTTGAGCTCAATAATATTATTTATAAACGATTTTTGGGTGGCATAGTAAAAGAGGACCTGTTATGGACTGATAACTTCTAAATCCAATATCCACTAATGTGGTTGATTAGACATAATTGTGGGTTTATTTGTTTTTCAGAAATGGTTCATATATGGCAGCTATTAAAAATTATGGGCCGATCTTCTTAAATTTTAGAACAGTGATTTTATGCATATTTTGTGGAATGGTATTTGTATATAAGTAAATGATCAGTGCAAAGTTTTGAGTCGGTACCAATATTTATACGGTATATATAAAGCTAAATGTGGTCCTTGTATCGGAACTATGACTAATCATGTGCCGACCACCATAAAATTTAGTACAACAATTTATTTACCTATAAGGATTATATATGTCAAATTTAAGTGAATTTTGGAAGTAGACTTTATATGTGTCCTAAACAAAATTTCGTTTTCCGATTTCTTTTTGCATGAAACTTATTTTTGCTGAATTTTGTCTTGATATTCCAATTTTATATGAATTTATGTATAATTGAGCAATATTTCAGGGAGATTTTTATATGGGGGCTATTAGAAATCATGGACCTATTCTTATTATTTTCCTCACACTATCTTCTTTTTATTTAAAAATAACGTATACAAAATTTCATGAAAATATCTGCAATACATGTGTTTAAAAAAATTTGGAAGAAATATGTTTAAAAATATCAATTTTTATGAAGGGAAAAGAAGGAGCAGTAAAATACAAAATGTGAAATGTAAAAATAAAAATGTAGTCTAGTGTAAAAAAAGTTAACCCCTTGGGCCTCGATGTCGAACGATAACGTTCGCTTAGATAAGACTTAAGACACAAACTTTTTATCGTATCTATTTTTTACTCAATCAAGTTTGTTTATTCCATAATCAAGTTTGTGTCTTAAGTCTTATCTAAGCGAACGTTATCGTTCGACATTATTGGCCAATTTCTAAATACTTAAATTAATGTGTATTAATTTTTATTCATTTATGTAGATACACATACGTTTTTCAATTCACATGTAATTATCTATATATGTATGTCATAGCAGTCTTATTTTTCATAGATATTAATATTTGTTATGCCTGCATAAAAATTTGTTTATAATTTTCAAACAAAAAATTTGTGTAGTACGGACATCTTCAGTATTTGCCAATGAAACTTCGAGTTGATAATGTAAATGAATGCATTCATTTGCTAGTGTCTCTTGACTTTCTTTGCCTGACTTTTTAACTCATTTGTATCTATTTTATATAAATTGTCAAAAAAAAGCTGAAGTTTACAAAAAGCTTTTCATATGCGATTTTACCTTCGGATAACTGTAAACTCAGATTATCCAAAATGGGATAGTAAATATTTGTACGAAAATATTCTTATCCAGAAAATTGTGCTCTTTCATTAACCCGTGATTCATCTGACTGAAGTTTTCTGGTTTTTCTGCGACGAGTATCATAATGATAATAATCCTGTACTCCAGATAGCGCTTTTTCTTTAAATTCTTCAAATTGTTTATTTCTCATATCCTGAAGAAATGTGGCTAGAGAATCGTAAATTTGGATAACATATGATAAATCAGCATGAGATCCCTGTAGTTTCTTACTAACAGCATTAAAACGGTCTAAAATTACATTCCAAACAATGACTAGAATAGCTGTTTCTAGATGCTGTAATTTAAAACAAAACTTAGCCAAATCAATTTTCGAAATTGAATTGCCTTACATTCTTTTACCTTTAAATTTTGGCGCCCTTTAAATTATGCCGCCCTAGGCCCAGGCCTCACGGGCCTAGGCGTAAATCTACCACTAACTACAGGGTAACAACAGCTTTAAAATCTGTAACATTGTTTCATGTAACTTAAATTCTTATTATGTCCTTCCTCACTCAGTCTAATTAAATAAACATTTAATTATATAATAAAGAAAGGGATATAAACCCCCAATAAATATGAACAAAGTACTTAAAATCAAAGAAATGAACTGTAATTTATTTACGTATTTGTCATTTGGTTAGTGTATTTAGTAAATAAAATAATATCTAACTCATACTGATAGACATTTGTATATTTTACTATTATTTATTAACTTTATTAACATTTATTGAGAATTTTCATAAATAATGTGTATGAGTATTGTTTCGTTGTTAAGGATTTTGTTATTATTAATTAGGTAGAGAGTAAATTTATTTATTAATATATTTTTCTAATTAATGTAAAAACAATTAATGTCTTGTTTTGCTTGAAATATTAATAATAATGAAGAAGTATTATGAATACTTAAGGACAAAGTTTTCTGCATTTAATTTTAACTCATACACATACATATAACTAATATTGTGTAGTATATATAATTTTGTATTTCCCAGTCTTACATTGAGAAATAGTCATCTAATACCCAACAAAGTACATAAATGAGTGTGTGAGTTGCAAATCTCGTTCGTTCCAAAAATTTAAAAAAATGTGTTAACAATGGATGCTGATAGTTCTTTTGCTACTTTATAAGGATAAATATACTGATGTTAGCAATCCATATCCTTGCTTATGTTTTTTTATATCCAAAAATTGCAGTTCGTAGTGTTACGTTCCAATAAACAATCATTCTCAAAACTGTCTCGTTGCATATTTCGTAGCAAAACTCGTTGGTTCCCTGTTTGAAGTGAGCCAAAGTATTGTCGTGTGTGGTAAAATTCCAAATTACAAATGTAATTGTTGAGATTATTACTGGCAATTATTAAGATAACTTTTGTGATTTGTTAGAAATACAATAACCATTAAAATGGTTAAATGACAAAGTTATCGCAAGGGGAGATTAATTATAGAATGAATTCCTGCGACCCTGAACCTACAGAAAACTACTTCCCATAAATGTGGCGATTAAACCTGAAAAGAAAACAATCTTGGAGCCATTCTGTCCAATCACTTTGGAGAAAATTGTAGACACAACAAAACCTTGGAATTTTAGGTTTCGATTTAGGACAACTGGTCATTCTGGCCATGACGTGGAAAAAATAACGAGCAGTATACTGAAAATGATGTACTTTGTCTGTTTAAAAATTCTTGTATTTAATTTAAATTTGTTAACAAGTTTCCTTAGTTTTAATAAATTAATATGTACTATATAACTGTTAAAATATAGTGAAGCTAAATAATTTATTTTACTGGTGGTTTATTGTAAGCTGCAAAACTCGTTCGTTCCAATATGGAAAATATTAAAACTCATTTGTTTCGAAAATACGTGGCAAAACTTGTTCGTTCCAAACTTCAAAACTTATGTTTTCTTTAGCTATGGAGTATTGATTTTATAAATTTTAAGGTTTTAATTAAAAATATCCTAATACTTATTTGGCTCATTTACAAAGCTGTAGCAAGTTTTTACCTTTTTACCAAAATTTTGTAAATATGGAACGAACGAGTTTTGCTTTTCACCTTCTCATATACTATATATTTAATTGAAACTTCTGATTGAGCTATGTCCGTCTGTCTCTGTAAAACACTCTCACATAGAAACTATAAATCGAAAATCCACAAATTTTACAAAAGTTCTTCTAAACAGTTTGGTATTGAAGATCAATAAAATCGATATAGTAAAACTATAGTTATGAATCAAAATTTGGAACAAGCTTAAAAAAAAGGTATTTTTCACAATTTTTTTGCTGATTTGTTTAAATATTTTGTAGATAAAGCCATGCAATTTTACACAAGTTATTTTAATGACAATAGAACAAACTACGATGAAAATAGTAAGAATCTTTCAGAAATATAGCTAAACATAAATGCCTTTGAAATGAAAATATCAATGCAAAAATTCAGCAAAACTAAGTATAAAAGGAAATTACAAAACCATATTTTCTTTTCTTTGAAACGAAGTCCATATTTGACAATAGCCCTCATACAAAGTCCTCTTCGGAAAGTCACTTAAATACATACAACTCTGACATAAATAACGTTACCGATTTTGTGCAGATCATTTATATTTATATAGGCTGTTTTTTTAGATGTATGGAACTTTTGTCAGCTATCAAGTGATTTATGTTTCGTTTGGTTTGGCATTTCAACATAATGGACTGACGATTGAAAAACGCTTCCAAATTGTGCAAATTTATTTTAAAAATCAAATCATATTTATTTTGGTTGGTTTACTTTCCTCGAAAGATAATTTTTTGGCATAATTATTTAAATATGACTTCTGGCATATGACTGGCTTGATCGTAGTCGAATCAATTTTTGATGATTTTTTCTAACATTTTTGGCCGTATATCGCCATTAACGCGACAGCAGTTGACAGCTGAAAAAATGGCCGCCATTTAAAAAAGTGCTGCCAACTTAAAATTCTATACATCCAAAACAACACTATATATGCAAAAATCAAACTGTTGGATTTTATAAATATCTGTCCATATTTGCCATATCCTCCATATAAGGTCCAATTCCTGCTTCTATACTCATATATCTCTTAAATATACAAGTATTTTGTTGCTATTCAACATAATATATTCGTATATGTATAAAATTCCCTGTATCGAATTCTATGAAGATCGGTCCATAATTGGTCATTGCTCCCATATAAGGACCGAAAAACAAGTAAACCTATAAAAATGTCAAAAATATCGATTATTGGTTTAATATTTTATACCAAGCAGTAATTTTAACCCAGAAATTATTCTACCATGGTGTAATTATACAAGGTGGGTGCAAACCGGCAACAAATACAACACAATACAGAAACAACAGGCATTTTGTTTG
Organism: Bellardia bayeri; assembly: GCA_950370525.1. Classification (NCBI taxonomy): domain Eukaryota; kingdom Metazoa; phylum Arthropoda; class Insecta; order Diptera; family Calliphoridae; genus Bellardia; species Bellardia bayeri. The sequence goes on along the minus strand of OX493266.1, from coordinate 42,444,746 downwards.
TGTACTGCCAAAAACATTTGAAAAAGTATTAATTCTGACGTAAGTAAATTGTAAATAAAGTCAGTCAGCTGTGTTACTGCACTCACATTGTATACTTACACCATGTATAGTTACACACTGTATTTTGTAGCTGTCAAATAATCATTGTCGATATAAAATCGAAATTCCACACAGACAAGTTTTATGTATGTATTTAAAAACTATACAATTGGATTTTGTGAAAGCTAATCCATAATTGGTTATAGCTTCCATATAAGATGCACCAAGAATAGCCTATAAAATTTTTTATAAATATCGTAATTGAAGTAAAATTCAACCAAAATAAATCCCAAATATAAAGAAATTACGGAAATTACAAAATTAATTATAATGATCGCCTCATAATAAGTGACAACACACATGTGAGGGATCCGAAAAATAAAAAAAAAAATTTTTGAAATATCGCTGGGGATACAAAATTTAACACAAAGTAGTTTCAAGAATAAATAAATCACACTGCCGCTATATTGGCGGTGCATATATAAGACACGGCGCAGCCCAATACATATATCACTCTAACTTGTTTCTAGTACCAAAATATTTATGGCAATTTTTTGTATTTCCTACAAAATTATAATTGTACTTTTGCAGCACAAACTTAATAAAAACTTTTAGTTGAGATTAAATTGTATAACAACGTAACTAAAGAAATATAATAGAAATCTATGTTCACGTCTTTATAAAATGGGTAAATAGACCTTGAAAATAAATAAAGAAATAAAAGTAAATGTTAACTAATATATCCTCAAATTGTCTATTGAATGTTTTCGCTTCAAGGACAGTGAAGGAAATCGTTCAGGCATCAACTACACATAATGTAAGGAAATAAATTCACAAACTGAAATCATGAATGAATTTTATTCTCTTCAAACTTAACTACTTAATTGCTGAAATGTTACAACGTAGATATTTTTAATAACTCTAGCAAAATGTTTGCTTTTCAAGAAAACCAAAAGATACAGTTTTTTTTAAGGAATAATATTTTAAATAATTTTTCTCAATTTAATGAAATAATTTTACTTAAACTTTATATTTCTAAGTAAACGAAAGTTTTACCGAACAGTGTTGTGTTCACTTAAAGTTGTCTTAAGTTTAATATTGCCTTAATTAGCAGTTTCAATGTAATATTTAACATTTGTAAAGAATTTGTATAAGATTATAATTAACCTTTTTGATGGGAATTAAAATGTAGAAAATTTAAAGGGAAATAAACGTATTACGAGTACTAATGGAATAACAGCAAAGGTAAGGTAAATATTGGAAATTTTGTAAAATGTTTCAGTTATCAGAATTAATAAAAAGTATAACACTATTAACTAATAAGCTAATTGGCATCTAAATGAGATTAAATTGTTTGTTAAATATTTTAATTTCTAGAACTGAAGAAAGTCTGAATGTTATATTCTTCTGTGCCGAATGTTTATACCAACCCATCGGTAGTTTGCATGGATTATTTCAGTTGAAATTTCACCTTAATTCTACATCAATTCCAATTAAATTTCAGCAATTTGCAATTGTAATTCCGAAATATACAACAACAGTGCAAAAATCTCAATTAACCCTTAAATGTACTTGGAGCCAAAATGTTTCCAAACTTGAAAACCAAACATGAAAAATACTGCGAATTTTGTTGTAGAGTTAGTTTTCTGCGCTGTTATTTTAAATGTTGGACTTTAGAATATATTTTGTTCAAGTTTCATAAAAGTCGACTCAAAAATTTATAACATTTCGCTAACTTCTCATTAGGAATTCCAAATATAGCACAATCTGATTTTTGACCTCCACGATTTAACGCTTAATGTTGTCCGTTTTGAGTAAAACTTGTGGAAAGTATTTAACAGTATCTGGGCTATATTATTCTGGATGGCTTTTATTTAAAATTCAAAATACTAGAGAATTTAAGCTTGTTCACCAAAATATTTCAAAAATATTAGTTTTTCGAAATCCGTCAAAATAAATTCGCGGGTACTGAAAAACTATTGGAAGTATTGACATAATTTTTCTATAATTTTGTTATCTCACATATCCTTAATAAATCTCAAAATGGCCGTTCAAAAATCAACAATTTTTTAGCATACTAGATTTGTCAATATTTTTCGTGCTTAAATAAGAATCAAGTGGTCTGAAACATGTGAAACATTCTGAGGAATACTAAATAACTTTCGATTCTTTAACATTAAAATGAAAAAATAATTATTTAATGGAAAATTTTTTGGAAAAACTGAAAAAAATCATAATTTCCCCTAAATAAATACACATCCAAACTTTGAGCGACTGCACTTCTTTATGCCTTTTGGAATTTCTGTATTTATCCCCTACACCACTATAGTGGGGAGGGTATATTAAATTTGTGCTGATGTTTGTAATGCCCAGAAATACTGTCCAACACCCACCTTAATGTATACCGATCGATTCAGAATCACTTTTTGAGTCCGTCCGTCTGGCTGGCTGTCCATGTAAAGCTTGTGCGCAGAGTACAGGTCGCAATTTTGAAGATATTTCGATAAAATTTGGTACGTGCTATTTTTTCGGCCCAAGGATGGACGGGATTGAAACTGGTGGAAATCGCTCAATTATTTCACCTAGCCACCATACAAATATCCTCCCGAAATTGGGGTTTACCGGTCATAAATCCTTGAATTATGCAAGTATACAAACAAAATTTACCACAGATGAGTAGTGAATGAAGCACATCTACAAATTTCGTGAAGATCGGTCCATAATTAGTCGTAGCTCCCATATAAGGCCCACTTCCGAAAATCATTTTAAATCACTCACTCAAAAATGTTGGTATCCAAATAAAATTTAGCGCAAATATATTTCATATATATACAGATAATACGATATAATTTTATTGCGATCGGTTCATAATTAGTCGTAGCTGCCATATAATACCCACTTCCTAAAATCACTTTAAAGAGCATAAATTTCTTAAAAATGTTGGTAATGAAATAAAATTCGACACAAATAAGTTTCTTATATATAGAGAAATAATGACACCTAATTTTGTAATGGTCGGTCCATAATTAGTCGAAACTCCCATATAAGACCATTTCCGTAATTCACTTTAAATTCCATAAATCTTTTAATAGTATTTATATCGAGATAAAGTTTAACATACACAGTATTTATTTTCACAAAAATCATGACACTAAATTTTTGGATGGTCGGTCCACAATAGGTCATATCTACCATATAGCGCACATTTCTGAAAAACTGTTGTATGCATATACTGGGTGTAGGGTATTATATGGTCGGGCTTGACCGACTATACTTTCTTACTTGTTTTTTTTTTTTTTTTTGTTTTATAACCTACACCACCATAAGTGGTGAATGAGGCTATATATAAGTTTGACATTCCGTAACACTGAGAAATACTCATCTGAGACCCAACAAAAATAAATAAATATATATTCTTGGTCCTTACGAATTTCGAAGTCGATTGAGCCATGTCCGTCTGTCTGTCTATGTAAAACACTCTCACGTCCAAAGGACACAACCGAAATCAACACGGTTTACAGAATATCGTTTATAATTCTCCTGAGCAAGAGTTATGGATCGAAATATAAGACAACCTCCATAAATAATTGATATTTTTAAATATTTTTCTTGCTATATTTTTAAATATATTGCAGAAAATACCATGAAATTTTGTACACGTAGTTTTTATGATAAAAGAAGAACGTGTAAGGAAAATAGTAAGAATAGGTCCATGATTTCTCATAGCCCCCATACAAAATTCTTCCCGAAATATTGCTCAATTATACATAAATGCGTATAAAATTTGAATGTCTATGCAAAATTCAGCGAAAATAAGTTTCATGCAAAAAGAAATCAAAAACGAAATTTTTTTTTAGTTCGGTCCATGTTTGATCCAAGACCCCATATAAAGTCCACTACCAAAAATTCACTTAAATACGGCTGATATAAATAACGGCTAAAATTTGACATAAATAATTTTTATTTACATTTTATTTTTATGTAGCATACACATTGTTGTAGCGAACAATAGCGAACAAAGATATAAACAAAAGAAATTGTGAGCTTAAGCTTGAAGAAAATATAATTATTAATAAAATGTTTTTAATTTGTTCACACTTGTTTTAAATAATTAAGTTTAAAATAACTTCTTAAACTTGTATAAATACTAAATTAGGCATGTATGCTTTTAGTTTTAGCAATTATCTCAACACTTTATAAAGACACATTTGATACACATATGTATATATGTATGAAACCCTTAATTACAGATAGGTTTGTGAACAAATTAAATGTTCTTAAATTTCCCTTACTTTCTTATAAAGTTCGGCTTTTTAATGCCTTAAGACATTTAAATAAAATTGTGTTTAGACATTTCCTAAAAACAAAACTAATTATATGGTATAAATGTCACTTGGAAAAGTAAAATTTTGTTCGAAGAACTTTTTAAAAGTTTTAAGTGCAATACGGTGACTTTGGAGACCATGGAAACCAATATAAAGAAATTTTTTAATTATATATTTAATGTTGGTTCACTAACATTATCTGCATTCATCCTGAAAACAGAAGACACAAGTTTTTGTAACACCTAAATATATTACACTAATGACACTGTTGGACACCTTAACTGAAATGAAGAATCTAAGTGCACTAACAAAACACGAAAATAATTTAATTGGTCAGAAGTTAGACCAACACAAACCCTCAAAACTTCTAATATGTATGCAATTCTGCAATGTAACCAGTTTATTTTGGGATTCTGAGCAAAAGAAAATATTAAATGAAAAAGTACTTCAACAGTAAGTCTTAAAAAGACAATATTTTTAACTCCATTTCTCTTTGTCATTACATAAGTTCTATGAAGAGGTATTCTTGGCAGCACATACTAATGGAGTTACTTTATTCCTTCTGTTTTTTTAATCTTTACCATTATACAAAGAAATGCTTATACTCGTACACTCAGACACAATTCCATATGAGTATGTAGAAATTTTTGAAGCCATTTCTATACGAGCTTGAGGTTTTATATTATTATATCTTATGGCCAAAAACTAAAGAAATATTATAGTGAAATCTTAAAGCTATAAAATTTACTAAGAACATAAATAAACTATAAACATTTCATACTATTACAGTGATATCTCTACATTGTAGGAATATTAATATAGCAAACAAAAAAAAAACAACTTATAAATACATAAACTACTTTACAAACACACTTCACACCATTTCCAATTGTATTTCAGGAATAACTAATTATATTTCAGAATATTCCAATTATGTTTAAAAAATTTCAGAAATTTTCATTTATATTCCATAAATATCCATTTATATTTCAGAAATTTCTGATTATATTTTAAAATTTGTATTTCTATTTGATTACATTTGTTTGAAATACAAATTTAAAATTCAGAAACTCTGTTTGAAATTTGTGAAATATAATTAGAAACTTCTGATTTTGAATTGGAATTTTCTCAAATTAAATTGGAAATTTCTAAAATAGAATTAGAAATTTCTGAAATATAGTTACAAACAATATTTTCAAATATATTTGAACTAGTGTCCTGAAAGAGAAATTTTGCGTTCACGCCGTCAAGCACTACGGCAACACTTCGAACCACAGAAACACCGTTACAATGGGAAGCACATCTTCAATGTCAGCAGAGTTGTACCACAATATCATGAACTATAAAAATCTATAACAGTACGATTTATTGATACATAGTCAGAACATGAAGAGCTCCTTAAAAATTAACGACATCGTACCACAATCAAAAAGATATGTTGTATGGATAAAACAATTGGACTTGTGCCGTAAACAAAATCGCAATTGAATGGTTCGTCGTCGGTATGCCTTTTGCACTTATTGCAAAAACATTTTTTTTTTTCATTTTTAAACTCTTAAATTTGTATTTCATTAAGGTGGGGATAAAGAAGCACAATGGATTTTAGTAATTATAATGAATTTAACTATTTATTTTATGAAAATATGTTAATACTTGACTTCTGCACAGTGAACTGCAATCACCACTCCTACGTTCAGTTAACACTGAACACTATTGTGTTATTTATTTATATATGCTACATTCGGCTATGCCGAATCTTATATACCCTCCATTTAATATAATCGTAAAAATTATAAAAAAACTGCGCTGTCATCAGGCCTAGGATATCCTAATTCAGTGTTTTTATATATATATATTAATAGTACTTTATACGAGGTCTGATCAAAAAATAACCGTTATTTTAAAATTTCGTGAGTTACGTGTGTTCGTTTTTCGCATTTGTTTTTGTGTTATCTTGGTAGGTACACATGTCTGTTATATATGTTTGTTATATCAGCCATTTTGGATTGTCAGTTTGTTTTTGACAGATAAAAAGGTTAGTCGTGTTTTGGTGTGCTCTTCGATTTTTTACTATTCGAAAAAATGGATCAAAGTAACTGTATTAAGTTTTGTGTAAAAAATTAAATTAAACGTGCATGGGAAATTTGAAATGTTGACTGTGGCGTTTGTCGAGTCTACTATGAGCAGAATATGAGTTCAATTGCGGTATTACCGGTTTAAGGAAGGCCGAGAAGATGTCAATGACGATTTAACCGATGGAAACATTGAAGCAGTGAAGAAAATGATTTTGGATAATCGTCGAATCACTAACAGATAAGTTGCTGATGATGTTGGCATATCTTTCGGCTTATGCCAAGCAATTTTAAGGGATGTTTAAGGCATAAAACGTGCGAAAGCGAAGATTGTTCCAATATTGCTAAATCTGGAGCAAAAACAACGTCGCATGGACATCGCTCAGGAGCTGTTGAAAATCGTCAACGACGATCCAGACTTACTCAAAAAGGTCATAACTGGTGACGAATCATGGGCGTATGGGTATGACATTTTAAAGTGATAAGGTATACAAAATACTTATCTCCAAGAAGATTCGCAAATATGCAAATATGCTTAAAGCTTACAACTTCTATGGAAGCCAAAACTCCAGTATTATTTTTTGCAACAAGTATTGCAAAATAACTTGTAGGTATTTTAACACTTTATTATTTTTTAACACTTATGAAGTTTCACATTAGCAATCTTGCCTTTAATAATGATATCTGCAAAAACTTGTATGAATGTTAAATAAAGAAATACGAATATTTTGTTCTCTTGTCCCAAATTGATTTCGTTTCTGAGAAATTCATTGCGAAAATTAGCATGTAGTTTTATTAGGTGCGCAATAGCAACTCAAAAGCCGGAATGTAAAATACCCTTTATTGGCCATAAAATTACAGAAAACTCTGATATGTCACATTTAAAAATTGTAATTAAAGTAGACACATTAAGTGATAAAATAAGCAAACCCAGATAAAAATTGTTGAAGCCACTATTGCACAAAATGAGTGCATCAATATAGCCTACAAAAATCGTTGCTTTTTTATTACACAAAGATAATTAAAGTAGACCCCTTAAGGGACAAAATAAGCGAACCGTGCTAAAAACCTTTGGAGCCGTTTCTATTAAATATTGAGGCTTTATACATCTACAATGTGGTTTCAGATTGATTTCAACAATAAAGTATTTTGGTTTCATTAGTTTACAAAATTTAAAATATTGTTACATTTTTACCTTTTAAAAACGGTGGTTTGTTTCCTTTAAATAAACCGGATTCCTTTTAAATGCAAAATAAAAGCGTCAATTAGTTTAAAGAAAATATAACGAATCTTTATTTTTTTAAAAGCACACAAAAACAATTTTAAATGAACACTCTGTCTTTTACACATTTATATTACGGTTTAAGGACATACATAAATTACTTTTTGCGAACACTTTAATGTTTACTCAACGATGACTCACAATAAACTAATTCATTTGATTGGCCCTGTTACTCTATTTATACATCAATCATAATTTCTAGATGGTTCGGAGCTAAGATACTAGAATGTTCATGACTGCAATTCTAGAATATTCTTGTCTAGAATATTCAGCAAAAGTCGTTAAAGCTTCATGTTGCCATATTGCTCAGCTATGTTTATATATAACAGGGTGTTCTCAATAATGTTTATAAATTAAAACTTCTACAAATGCTTAACTAGTTGTATGTCGATAAACATCCCATCTGTTCATAAAGATGTTGTATGTTGATATCGACCGTTCAATTGAAATTACAATTTCGTAACAATATAAAAATTTTCTGTAGTAAAGAAAGACTTAACTTTATTAATTTACACAGTTGGAAAAAATAAGAACAGCTTTTAAGTTTTCAGTGAAAAGAAGCAAAGCGAACAACTTTGTTAATTCTTACTGTCCAATTATTGAAGGTAATATAAAACATAATCGAAAATGAAAAAATTGTTGAACTATTGATTTTATTGTTTTTGTGTTGAAATAAAATAAATATTTTTAAATTAAATTATATTTTTGTGTCATTCTTGTAATAGTATTCAAATTATAAATATACATACATATACATATTTACATTGTTTACGACCCGACCATATGTTGTTATAAAGTTTTAAAAATATTCATACAAACACATTTTACACACTTAAATATATTTGTATGTAAATTGTGGCTTCTGTGGTCAACCTGAAACATGTACAAAATACATTAGGCATTGTACATATATTTGTTAGGGCATAATTAATGGCATATTAAATAATAAAAATATTTTTAATTAAATCCTATTTAGAATATTTTTATTGCTAAATATATAAACTCCACAAAAGCCAAATATTTAGTATGTGGATTAATTAGACATGATTGGATAATGTTTGTATTTAAGTATAAGGTGTTTTTGTTTTAAATTAAAGTCCTAAGTTGGCAAGACTTTTTTAACTGGCGACCATTTTGTCAGCTGTCAAGTGATTTATGTTTAAAGTCGCTAGTCTACTCCGATAAGTCCGAAAAGATTCACCACTTGGATTACAGCATTCGCCGTTTTATTGCCGATATACATTTACAAATGTTCGAAAAAGTTTTCAAAAGTGGACCTTCAGATTAGACTACGTCCGAGTCAGTCATATGCCAGAAGTCATATTTGAATTATAATGCCAGAAGATTATCTTTTGAATAAAGTAAATTCCATATCAATTTAAAAAAATCATCATTGTTTTATTCCATTTCAAAGTTCTATAAATCTAGAAACACACAGAACCATGATTTTCAAAATAAATTTGTACAACTTGAAAGCATCTATTCATGTTGAAATGCCAAACCAAAATAAATATAAAATACTTCACAGCTGGCAAAATGGCCGCCAGTTGAAAAAGTGTTGTCAACTTAAAATTCTATACATCTACAAACAAGTAAATAAATACAGTCGGTCAAGCCTGACCATATAATATCCTACACCCAGTATATGTATAAAAAGTTTTTCAGAAACAGGCGGTATATTAGAGATATATCCTATTATGGACCGATCATCCAAAAATTTAGCGTCATGATTTCTGTGAAAATAAATATTGTACCATATTATTAGTACATATAATATATAATTATATGGAATATATTTGCGTTCGATATTATTAATATATCAACATTTTTAAGGGAGTTATGCTCTTTAAAGTGATTTTCTGAAGTGGGCCTCATATGGGAGCTACGAGTAATTATGAACCGATCTGCACAATATTTGTAGATCTGATTTGGCTTCATTTACCACTCATTTGTTGTGCAATTTGTTTGGATACTTGCATAATTCAAACATTTATGATATTTAATCCCTAATTTCGGGAGGTCATTTGTATGGGGGCCAGGTGAAATAATGGACCGTTTTCCACCAGTTTCAATCCCATCCGTCCTTGGGCTAAAAAATTTCACGTACCAAATTTTATCGAAATTTTTGAAAATTACGACCTGTACTCTGCGCACAAGCTTTACATGGACAGCAATCCAGCCAGACGGACGGACGGACATCGTTAAATCGACTCAGCAAGTAACGTACTATTTAAAAACAAATAGTTATACCATATACTACTGTATTGGGCAATTGCAATTAATTTTTCAGAAGCCTAAATGCTGCAATATTGCTTGTACGTATCCGTATATATGAAAATGGGATTCATTTGATGAAATTATTTTTCCACAAATGCCAGCCAGTTGTTCTTGCAGGATTTTAGAAAATCTACGGCGATTTTAAAGCAAAACTGATATCTTATTACAAATTAATATTAAAGATTTATTTAGGCAGATAATTTTCTCTGGAAGAATTTAATATATTATTTAAATCGTAAAATTTTCTTCTAGAAGAAATGTCGTATTTCAAATTTTTAAAACATATTATTTAAAAAACAACATTTGTAAAACAAAAAATCAAAAGATGTGCCACAGTACAGGTTCTAGTTTTTAGGTTGGCTTTAGATTTGGTAGCTATTAGTTTTATTACTAAATACCTTTAATCGAAAGAAACTCTGTTATTTTACTACAGGTCTACTGGACGCCATCTTAAATTATTTGTGTCATTAAATTTTTTTCAAATTGAATATAATTAAATTAATTAGTATGACAATTGGATTGCTAACCATTTCTTACCACAAAACTAATCAATACAATCACTTTGCTAATTTGTTTTAGAAACTTTTGATAGCAAAAGTAAAATAGTTTTAATTAATTAACTTGGAGAAAAGACAGCAGCATATTATCATATTGCATGTATGTATTTAACACACAGCTACATAGGAGAATATACATACATATGTATAAGCAACCTCATAAATAAATAAATGTGTAATAATAGTTTATAATAGTTTTATGCAAACATAGAACAATAATATTAAATGTTTATATAAAAACATGTCAACGTTATCAGCTCTACTATAAAATCAACAACTTTAACGACAGCTAAATAAGTTTTAGAGCAAATAGTTGTAAAAATAACAATATTTTGCTTCAACATTTTGCTTCATAAGCACCACAAAATGTTTCTAAATCATTTTTTTAAAAAATTTTAATTGTTACACTATAGCAATAATTTAAAAAATATCAATTAGTGGACGAGTTATAGACAAAAAACGACAGCATATTGAAGTTCGGCATTTGACTGCAAAGTTCGAAGGTTGATTAAAAAAATCGAACTAACGCCGCGATACGGGTCTTCTAATTTAGCTTCTATTTTCACCCCTCACTGTTAGAATCGACCTAACTTCTGCTAACCTGAATTTGTTCCACAGTGTTATGGTATATAATTGTGCACAATCGTTGGTAATTTTTTTATTTTATTTAATACATCCATTAAATATGATTCTTTTCCGAGAATTTTAAAGTTTTCATACATCTGGTAATAAATCTGATGTATTAAATAACAGAGGCATTGCTAATGTTATAGTCACACATGGCAAATGATTACTCAAAAATGCTTAACCACTTGTTTTAGCACAAATTTGTTTGACGTTGTTTAGTCTACAAGATCAATCATCATCATATCAATCAAAACTAAATATTTATTGTGTCTTGTTCTAAATAAACGAATTTTTGTTTTAATAAATAAACGAGATCAAAAATATCTTATTTAGTGGTTACGTCTTTTTCGGCAAATATTTGCCAAGTGTGACCGTGTATTTAGCTTACTTAAGTTCCTAAGATTGTTGAACATTTTAGCACTGATTAAATGTGCCACCAACCATCGTCTATTCTATCTTCACGTCAACATGGATATCGGCTCTACTATAACAAATGTCCTTCAACTTACCACTCACGTTAACCAAGGCTTGGTGCAAGGAAACCAAACTGATAAAGTAAGTCACAGACTTCTTCTTATAAAACATCTTCTTGGTATTACATCTTGCAATCTAAACTGGAAAAACTTAACTTAATAATAAATACTCCAAAATTATTTTGGTTACTTCTAAACTTCCTCCAGGCAACCTTTTTTCAATTCTTTTCTACTTGTTCATCAATGACATTCCCAATGTTTTAAATGTTTAAAACATTCTAATGTATGTAGACGATGTTAAAATATTTTTGAGCTTCTCTCAATTTGTGGATCATATATGTATATTTCCAATCTAATAGTCCAGATCCCGTGCCGTCCGACAAATATTTGTTTCGATCGATGTAGATCGCTCTCTCGGGAATAAGCTTCACTGTAAAATGGAGTATCCGAAATAGGCTTGATTCTTTCTTGGCCTCAAAAGAAATATCATTTCGAACCATGCAAATAGTTCAATATTTTTTATCGGAACAGTGAAAAGCTGTATCAAAGCAATACCGATTTCTACAGCTTCTAATTCCAAAATTTATTTTTCAGCTATCCAATCTTTTGTATAATGCAAGGGAAAAATTAATAATAATGGTAAAGCTACATACATTACGACACATATGGTCTTTTGTGCAGCCCTCATTTTCATCATAGCAGGTAAAGGCTACGTATGAAGCCAATTATCCCATGCATGCTGCCAGAATTGGACATTCACATAGTGTGTGCTGTGAGCTTTTATCGTACAACTCACAACATCTGCACTGTCCCAAAATTACCTAGCGTAAATTGGTGTATTGTAAAACCTAGGTATCTGGCAAATAATCCAGTCAGTATGCCAGCCACGTACCCAACATAATGAATCGCAAACTATCTGACATAAAAAATTCTAACGTTTCTTGTTGCATTGCTCAGACACTCAACATACCATATTAGTATGAAATAAACTTCCGAATGAAATATTTGAAAATTGGTTACATAAACTACGCCTCTAGTGTCACCATTATACTGTTTGAACCCTTAATGACCCAAACCTGCTCGACACTATCAGTTTTTATATCAGGTTTAATTAGACCCATTATAGCTTTCAGGTATCAGGACACTAAAATTCCTTTGTAACACCAAAGTCTGATACTGCAATGTTGGGGTCGTTCTCAGTTGGGGTCGTTCTCAATGATACCACGTGTCAAACCAGGTCATTCGGCTTGGCTCTGGATATGTCCCCGGTAGGCTGGGTGCATTTATATATGCCTCCTACATTACAAAAATATGTAAGGAAGGGATTTGAATATGGGTGAGGAAAGATAACCATTATTATTGATAAAAGTGTTACCACTAAGAGTTCGAAAATAACACCAGGATGAAAACGGTCTATCAATCTTCTTTAAAGTCAATGAAATTTTAACCTGCTGTTGTTATTTTCCATATAACCACCACACTGGCAAGCAGATTATGCTCGCCAGGCTGTGGCAATTTGAATAAATTTACCTATTAAAATAAAAATACCAGTATAACATTAAGTTTGAATATAATATTGATACTTTTACATAATACCAAAAGCATATATGTACAACACATAAGTAGTATGTATTTATTTTCTCAGAACTCGTAGCTAAGGAACACAAATATCTATTTTATATATCTATAAATTCAAGTCAATGAACTTTTAATTACAGTTTCATACTCTATATGCAAATTGGAAGTGCAGTGAAATTCTTAATAACTGCATAATGCAGTGTTGTAATAAACTTGTGAAATAATTTTTTCTACTTTATGTATCCATTTTGTACTTATACTTACAAGTATCCTCCTCAGCTTCTATGATATCTTTTACTAGCTAACAATTTTCAAATATTGAATTTTTTCTTTATAATACAGGGTGGGCCAAGTTTGACTGACTGAAGTGCCATTGTGGCTCTTGCGGTATGAGCTGTAGCTCCATCTTGCTGGAACCATATGTTACGATTATTGAGAACTATCGGACGTAAAAAATTTTCCAACATGGTCCGGTATACCATTAAGCTCATTTTCGAAGAAATATGGACCAATAACTTTATCAAAATTTCAAAATTATTTCAAATCAGTCAGTCCAAGTTGGCCCACCCTGTACTTAGACTCACATATGATGTGTGATTATTTCGTACATCAATAATTGCAAAATACTTATTTCTTCAAATACACTTAGAGAAGAAAACTGGAGGTATTATAGTTTTAGTCAAATGTATAATATAAATGAATTAGTAAAATGTAATATTATAAGAATGATTAAATGATATTTTAAAAATACAAATATCATATTAAAGCCAATTCAGACAACATTAACCCTCCGATAAGTGAAATTACTCCTACTTCGGCCACTACAACCCCCCCAGAGTTACTCTGTATTCCAAGAGTATTTTGTTGCGCATCTTTTGTAAAAAGAAATCAAGCCGATCGGAACATTACTTTAGGAGTTATTGAGGTTTTAGAGAGAATAATACGCGGACGTGTGAATAGGTCCGTATGTACGTTGTACTGAATTTCACTAATAAATGCATGTTTTTGGGCATCATTATAATTTTTTTATTGTTTCAACACATAATTTACTTGTTCTGAACACAAAGACCTAAACTCAAACTGCCGTATTTATAAAAAATTAAAGTAGACTTCAAGTGCACTTTAAGAAAATTTTGTATGAAAATTTTGTCTTAAAGCACACTTCAAGCATACTTTATTTTTTATAAATACGGCAGAAAGACATTAGGGATGATGATAAAAACAAAAAATTCTAACAAAAATTCGAAGACATGAACTTTATTGATTTCAAGGAAAGGCACAATATTCTAATTTTATACTACTAGCAATAAACCAGTTTGTTTTTATCATCATCCCTAATTTCTTTGAGTTAAACAAATTTAAAAAATTATTTTTGTATGTAGAATTTAGTTATAAACAATAAAAACAAAAAAAATCCAAAAAAAATTTTTACATGAAAAAAACATGATTTACAAAAAAGGTCCGTAGGGACCTTTTCATACGGCCGTGGAGTTCAGAACTGTCACTCATCGGAGGGTTAACAACATAATGAAATTACTAGTATTGGTATCAAAATGCACAAAAACTTGTTCTTATCATAATCTGTTTTTGGGTACTAATGCCAAAGTTTAATATGGATATGGCCGGAAATCCTAATGCATAGTTAGGTTAAAGCTTTTCAATCGAATTTTGAATAACATCAGGTAAGGAATTCTGCAAAGAATATGATCATCACTTGATTTCTTCTTAACTTTTAATATCTTCTGAGTGTATTTATGCCAAAGAGTTAATTATTGAAAAAAACTTAGTGTTTAAAGAATGCAAGTACATTAAGTACTTAACAATCAACACATGAAAAACTAAGAAGCACCTATATTAACTACAGCTTTACATTCTAACGTACCATGATATGTAGGTTAGTTTCAAATGCAATATAAATCATTGGCAATGTTTATATGTCCTCATTAGAAAAATGAAATAATTATGAGTTAGTAAGAATATTATCATAAACGGGTTGTATTTTACTAGGTGCAAATTGCAGTTTATTAAAGTTCAATGCTCTCATTTAATGCAAACTGTAGACAAAATATTAATAGAAATTAGTAATCAATAAATGTCTGTAAGTATTAAGTAAAGTGACTATTGGGACATCTCGAATAGAAATAAGTACTTTTTCTAGTAGAATTGTATGTAGTGTGGCAACCAATTTCCTGTTACTTTTTAATTTAATTTGTAAGTGAATTTTTTACCGGGATTTATTTATACACTAAACCACTGTATTTATAGATAATGCCAAATCTGATTGTAAACTATCAATTTTGACTTTGAATAAGTGTTGTTTAAAAAATATTTTTGATTTGAATTATTCTTATTTTAAAATGTTCTACAAATGTTCTTAAATGTTTTTCCTGATTTCCACATTCTCTGTTTTCTTTATCATCACAATTTTTTGTTCAGTCAACATTGGTTTCATTGAACAAATATCTGAATTCACACTAACGCTTTAAATGAATCGCCAAATAATACTATATGCTGATAATCTAACAACTTTTTATACCCTACACCACCATAGTGAAGAGGGTATATTAGGTTTGAGCTGATGTTTGTAACGTCCAGAAGTATTGGTCCAACACCCACCTTAAAGTATACCGGTCGACTTAGAACCACTTTCTGGGTGGTCGCAATTTTGAAGATATTTCGATAAAATTTGGTACATGATATTTTTCGGCCAAAGGATGCATGGGATTGATACTGGTAGAAATCGGTCCAATATTTCCCCTGGCCCCCATACAAATGTGCCACCGAAATTGGGGTTTACCGATCATAAATGTTTGAATTATGCAAGTATCCAATTAAATTTCATTACAAATGAAGCCAAATCACATCTACAAATTTTGTGCAGATTGGTCCATAATTACTCGTAGCTTCCGAAAATCACTTTAAAGAGCATAACTCTCTTAAAAATTTTGGTATTCAAATAATATTGAACCCAAATATATTTCATATGTATGCAAATAATACGGTACGATTTTATTATGATCGGTTCAAAATTAGTCGTAGCTCCTATATAAGGCCCACCTTCGAAATTCACCTTCTCCGTAATTCAATTTAAGCTCCATAAATCTTTTAAAAGTATTTATATCGAGATAAAGTTTAACATACATAATATTGATATTTATAGACATCATGGCACTAAATTTTTGGATGATCGGTCCACAATAGGTTATATCTCCCATATAACGCCCATTTGTGTTTAATACATATACTGGGTGTAGGGTATTATATGGACGGGCTTGATCGACTATACTTTCTTACTTGTTTTTATTTCTCTCTACGTTTTCATATCAATACTTCCACTTCGTTACAATAGGAAAAGTTTTTGCAAAACTTCAGAAAGTTTTTCTAAGGAGCTTGTATGTGTGTGAGTACATTGTATAAGTAATTGTGTATTTTTTATTTGCGTTGGTGTTTATTCCTTATTCAATGTATACATGTAGGTAGAATTTATACAGTGTTCATAGATTAGTTTATGCATAAGAAGAATATGATTTGTCTAACATAAACAGACAATAATTGCGAAAAGTTTGTTTAACTATGATTGTTTGTATTATATTGTTGACTAATTAAATTGTGGTAAAATTAATTCAAAGATATACAAAGTTGGTCAACTGAGAGATGAAATTAATCTAGAAAGTCAATAATTCAATTAAATAGATTCTAATACTTTTCATATAGAGGTTAACTTTTTTCTATTTTCTATTTAAAAAACAAACCGGATGCAAATATTTTATATATTCGAATTATTCGAGAATACGACAACTTTTTTTTTAAAAATATCAAATTTGTATTTATTATTTAAATATCTTTTATCTTTTTTATATTTATTTGACGTTTTTTTCTGGTTGAATTTCTTCTCAATAATGAATTTTATAAGAATTTTGTGCATATTTCAGTTATAATCAAGAATTTAGACTTTCTTTTTATTTTTGCAGCGTGTAACAAAAAGCGATTTACTTTCACAAACAATAAATTAAGTCCCACAAAGCCCTAAGAAACTGATTTTAGCTTTTTTAAACGTGAAAATTGTATACTCTGTAGTTATTTTTGTAAATGCACGATCAAATATGGACCAATCATCATAAAATTTAGTACCACAATTTAGATGTGTCTACGGATTAATTGTGTTAAATTTCAAGTTGTTAGTGATTTTTAGAAGACATTTAAGCGTTTTTAAGTGATTTCCGGAAGTGGTTTTTGTACTTGGCTATGGACCGATGCAAAGAAAACATCGTTTTGAGATTTTACTTTGCATAAAACTTTTTATTAATGAATTTTATATGGATACGGCTTTTCTATAGACATTTATGTACCATAGAGTCATATTCCGGGAAGACATTTGTATAGGAGCTATAATAAATCGTGGACTGAGTCTTACCATTTTCAATATTAATTGTCGTTCTATAACAAAAATAGAGTGTGCAGAATTTCATGGTATTATCTGCATTATATTTGAAGAAAATTGGAAAAAATATCTGAAACATATGGAGGTAATCTGAAATTTTGATATGTAACTCAATACAAAAAATCTCGGTAGATCAAAGAATGTTTGGTAAAAAATTCATTATCCGATGTCTTTTTTTTAAGCTCTATCGTGATTTTAACAGACGGACGGACATGGCTAGAACGTTTTAGAATCTTATAAGGACCCAGAATATATACTAGAGTTTTTGGCTCTACGACCATTATTTGGATGTGTTACAAAGTGAATGACAAATTTGGTGGGTATAAAAAGTTTTCGGTTCTAAGACCGATTCCAACCAACACCACCATAGTGGGAAGGGTATGTGAGATTTGTGCTGATGATTGTATAAATGCTAGTCCAACACCCACCTTAAATTATACTCAAAACCACTTCTTGAATCGACTTAACGATGTCCTATCGACCATCCGAATGGCTGTGCATTTAAGCCTTGTGCTCACAGTACAGGTAGCAATTTTGAAGATATTTCGAATTTTTCGGCCCAAGGACGGTTATAATTGAAAGTGGTTGAAATCTGTATATTATTATACCTAGGCCCGCAAATGTCCGCTTGAAAGCGGACTATATATGTAGATCACAATGTATGTAAACAAATTTCTCCACAAATAAGTTTTATATGATAATACATCTACAAAATTTTAGTACATCGGTACATAATTGACCATAGCTCCAATATAACACCCATTTCCTAAAATAATAACATAAAATAAACCGCAAGGCATTCATCTTCTACTGCATATTTAGTAGTGATGATATGACTTTTGCCTTTCAATTAAATAGAAATGCTTGAGTGAACGCAGCCAACTTAGCTGATTAAAGAAATAAATTAGGAATTTCTGATAAATATTTGTGCTCGATGAATTGAACTAATGAATCGTTAACAAAGTGCTGCACATATAACAATACAGCCAGTCTTAATCTAATGATTAAGTTATGAAATAATTAACATAACATCAGCGTGTATGAACAGTTAAAATTTGCAGTTAAAAATTATATTTCTATTTATTTATAAATTGTTTGTACATTAATTTTAATCTTAAATCTATTATAACACCGAATATGGTGACAATGCGTCTATAAAGAATATCACGCGATATTAAATATGACTGTCATTCGTTTAATAAAATAAATTTTAAATTCTTATCTCTGACAATATTTAACCACGTCATATATACATATGTATGTTTTATTTTTATACTACCAAAACGATAGAAGTATATTAAGTTTATTATTCCATTTGTAACACAAAATTATATTTATATAATCTATATAATAAAACCTACAGATGTTCGTCCGTCCGGCCTAGAAGAATTGAAATAGACGATGAAAATTTTCACAAATATTCAGAAATGTTTTTATATTAAAAATGTGCAAAATCTGGGAAATAAAAATCGTAGTAACCAAAAATGTCTACCTGTCCGCCATTTAAAAACCATTGACACGCGACCTGGCCTAAACGAAAAGACCTTGCAACAACCTGCCACAAATACAAGGTGGCGCAAAAGTAAACTTCCAATCAGGGGATATTGCTGGCCAGTGCAAATCGCCAAAACGGGAGATTAGGCGCCCGGGAAATGCATCCTTCAGCATATCGGTGATGGCACGTGCAGTGTGTGCCGTTGCACCGTCCTGTTGGAACCACATGTTTTCCAATCCCAATTAATCAAGTTGTGCAAAATTTATAGCATTTTCTGATAGGAGGATTACTTTTGCGCCACCTTGTAGTTATTGCTAATAGCAATGTCCAATAACTCCCAAGTTGGCTAAATTAGTAAAATGTTTTAGATTAAAATATGTATAGAACTTTGTTCACTATACATATGTTTCTGTTGAAATTTACAACGAATATATTAGATTCTGCACAGCCGAATGTAACACTTTTACTTGTTTATATATTTCAATATTTTCTGAGTGTAATCATTATCAACAAACAATTATTATTGAAACCATGTACTATCAACTACATTCAACATTTAAAACAAGTAATCTTATGGGCTCTTACAAATACAATTTATCAACAACCGCCTTATCAACAGATCAGCTGTTGGGGGTTTATTGTCCACTTGTACACAGATAACCAACCAAATGCTGACATTTAATTTAGCAATTTAACAATCAAATTCAATACAAAGAATTAGCGCGGTTGTTCATACATTAAGTAGTCGCTGACCAACATGAAATTATAAACATGTTAAGCAATCGTTGCAGTAGCATCCTAGCAAACTTCAATAATGCTCCATCAAAACAACAAATGTTGCGTGGCATTCTAACAAACTATACTAGAAGTACTTTTGTGGCAATTACATACAATACCCTGAAACGTTTGCTTAGCTCACAGCTGATGAGTGATGGTAAATTGATAGTGGTGAGAGAGGAAGAAGGGCAACCGATACCACAGACGATAGACATGAAATGAAATTTCCGACAGTTTGGTTACGCGATAATTGCCAGTGCAGTACATGCTTTCACGACACGACCAAAAGTCGTAAAATCAATTGGGAACGTTGCAGCAATGAAACGAACAAACGTGCCACACAAGCAACTGTTGACTGCAACGAAAAGGCAATAATCGTAGATTGGCGAGATGCCCATAAATCAAAATACGATTTAAAATGGCTTAAACAACGCAAATTTAGTGCGAGGCAGTGCAAGAAATACATTGAAGAAGTTTATACGCCAAAGGAAATAATATGAGGCAAACAAGACTACAATGAAAGATTATTGCAAATGATTTGGGTAAATTCAAGGTAGTATTGAAGATGTTATTGGAAGTGATTTTTATGACACTCGTAATAGTTTTATGCAGTGCAACGGTTGCAATATATTTATTTTGCAGAGTCTTTTATGAACGAAGAAGTTTACGAGGGCGGTTTGCAAACGTCTTAGCCTAGAACAGAAAGCGCGGTATAAACAGATATTCAAAAAAGACGAATCCGCGATTTTTTTACAATGGAAAAATTACAAATTCGTGGTGTCATTAAATATTTAAATAAACAAGTTAGAGTGCTGTATTCGGCTGTGCCGAATTTTTAATACTCTCCACCTAAACGTAATAAGAAATACAGTAACTACACTGGTTATAGGCCTAGAATATCCTTATTCTGTGTTTTCTATTCAGTCTTAGTGCAAATCGTATTAGTATTTTATATATTACCTGTTGGTCGTAATTCACTAAAGTGATTTTATTTTAAATGTTTTGAAATTTTATCTAATTTTGACCATTTATAATTGACGTAATTACCGATTCTTACTGTAATTTACAGATTGTGTCTGAATTTCCTAATAATCTTGAGTGTAATTTAACAATTTATAAAATTAAAAGATAATTTTTCTATATTCACAACAAGTTAAGAAACAGAGTATAAAAAGGATGAGATATAAGCTGAGGCTTTTGTGTTTGAATTTGATCTCAATAATATTATTAACAACAGCTTTATGGGCGGAGTAGTAGAAGTGAACCAGTTATGGACTGATAGGTTATAAATCCAGTATCCAGTAATGTGGATTTAAGGCTTATTTTGGTTAAATTTTATCTTAATAATGTTATCTACAAGAGTATGCAGAAATGCAGTGGACTTAATGCGGGAGCTATTATCATTGACTGACAGCTACAAAATCCAGTAATACAATTGCGTATAACCGATATTAGTATGATTTCTGGATTAAAATTACTGATTTATATAAAAGTTTGTACGATATCGATATTTTTTAGAAACTTTTGTGGGTTTATTTATTTTCCATACATGCCGTCAGCCCCCAAAATCCACACGTTATTGGACGATACAGCCTTTATCAGCGTTCATAAGGACCACCAAGTAGCATCACAGAATTTGCAGAATTATGTTTATAAACTAGAGAATTGGCTAGAGCTTTGGAAAATCAGGGTTAATGCACAGAAATGTATTCATATCACTTTCACATTGCGAAAAGAAACTTGCTCGTTCATCAAAATAAATAATCAAATTATTCCTCAACATAATGAAGTCAAATACCTCGGCATTCACCTCGACCGCCGTTTAACTTGGAAGTCTCATATTGAAGCGAAACTTACACAGATGAGATTAAAAGCAGTGCAACTTAATTGGCTAATTGGCAGAAATTCTTCACTAAAGTTGGACTGCAAACTATTGTTGTAAAATGCAATTCTAAAGCCAATCTGGTGCTATGGAATGGAATTCAATTATGGGGTACTGCCTCAGCATCAAACATTGAAAAAATTCAAAGGGGTCAAAATAAAATTCTACGTATAATTACTGCAGCTCCATGGTATGTTAAAAATTCTCGAATTCACAAAGATCTATGCGTGCCATTAGTAAAAGTTGAATTTACAAAACACGCGTCAAAGTATGTCAGCAAACTTGAACACCACCCAAACCCAGTTGCACGAGACATCCTTAACTTTAGTGGCCATAATCGGTTGAGAAGGAGGGATACCCTTGCTTTAACTCAACCGCAAAATAGATGACTGGATCAGTTGATGTGAAATTTTTTTAGTATCATAAAATTTTTGTCTAGCACTGGCTGGGCTTATTATTTTCTTTTTAGTATTAAGATTTGAATACTTATTGTCATTTCATTATATGAAGATTCAATAAATAAATAAAGGCTAAAAAAAAAAAAAAAAAAAAAAAAATTTATTTTCCGGAAATGCTTCTCATATGGCAGCTACAGTAAACATTTTAAAAAAAAATCATGTAAAAATTGGTGATACAAATATAAAATTCGTTACGTTTTATTATTAAAGTTATTTTATTAAATCGTGCTAATCTAATCGAGACAGGTTTCCACTCTTTTGTTCGTAAAAAGGATTACAACTTCCTCATTTCTCAACCGCTTTCAACAAATGACGTCTCATTTTACTCTGAAAAATCCTGTCTTTAATGTATGTCTTTAAATTAAATTCGGAAAAAAGTCTCGTATAAATTTTAAAAGTTTAAAAGAAATTAATAATGTTCCATATAATTGAAAAAATTTATTCATATGTGTACTAATATTCTATGAGAAGTATATAAATACCAATTATTTTGGTTTCCAAAACCGTTTGAATTTCAAAAATCGGTTAATAAATCAAAAAGTTATAAATGTTTAAAAGTAGCAGCCTCAAAAAAATGTCTTTGGTCCATAACTCGGGAATTTGGAGCTACATTGAAACTTTTAAAACCGGTTTTGTAATACACTCATTAAGACATATAACATACACTAGGTCACTTTTAAAAGGCTTGCAAAAAAGGAAATTTTGTAGCACCGTGTTATTTATATTTAATTTTAGCCGTTTAGCATTATTTATTTCAGTTTTATAAGTATTAAGTGAATTTTGGAAGTGGACTTTAAGTGGACTCTATGATCGAATATAAACCGAAGTAGAAAAAATTTCCTTTTGCGATTTCATTTTGCATGAATTTTGCTGCTGAATTTTGTATTGATATTCCAATTTTATAGGGATTTATGTATAATTGAGAAATTTATGTATGGGGACTATGAGAAATCATGGACCATAAAAACAACGCATACAGAACTTCATGGTATTTTCAGTAATATATTTCAAAATATAGCAGGGGAAATGTTTAAAAATATAATTTTTTTCTGTAAACTTTGTTGAGTTCGGTTGTGTCCTTTGGACGGAAGAGTGTTTTACAGAGACAGACGAGCAAACAGACAGACGGACAGGCAGACAAACGGACATGGTTCAATCGACTTAGAATTGCGTAAGGACCAAGAATATATATACATTGTTGGGTCTCAGATGAGTATTTCTCAGTGTTACAGACGGAATTACAAACTAATATATACCTTCATTCACAACTTATGGTGGTGGAGGGTATAAAAAAATGTATGGGGACAAGAAATTCATCATGATATGTTGCATGTGTTAGGTGAAAATGCTGCATCATATGCAACAGTAAAAAATTGCATTGAGGATGAAATTGTATCTAAAGTGCATGATATGGTATTAAATGACGAATTAAAGTGCGTGAAATAGCTAATATCATGGGCATCTCAAATGATTGAGTCTATTTAATTTTGAACAAGCTTTCTGCAAAATGGGTGCCGCATTTATTAACAGTCGACCTAAAACGCATAAGAATGAAAATTTCTCGATCGTTTTATGAAAAATAAAATGGATTTTAGACGTCATTTCATAACTGTTGATGAGACATGGATCCACCACTATACTCCCGACACAAAAAAACAATCCAAGCAATGGACTGAAGCTGGAGGAAGTGCCCGAAAGAAAGCAAACACAATTCAAACGGCTGGTAAAGTTATGGCAACGGTTTTAAGGGACTTCTAAGGTATTTTATTGATTGACTATCTGCACAAGGCTAAAACAATAAATTGAGAATACTATTGCAATATTGTAGATCAATTAAATGTACAAATTCGATAATAGCATTTTACCATAAATGAAGATGCAATTACAGTTGTAAAACACTATTTTGAAGGCCTTGAGGAAAACTATTTTAATCAAAGGATAGAATTGATAAGATAAGCCTTGTACTAAGTGTATTGAAGTTTCAGGAGATTATATTAAAAAATAAAAATGTCTTTGCAAAACTAACTGTGCTAGGCTAAGAAGTTTCCGCACCGCCCTCGTATTTATAGTAAATACTGTATAAAATCCAATGATTTAATACCACATTTATTCATTTCATTTCATTATATGTTTCTATTATTTTTTACTAGTGTATAAGACCAAGAATTGTAACACTCAAGTAATTGTAATAAATAATTATTGAGGATAACACAGAAAGAACTACATATGTTCTGAATTATCAAAATTGCTTTGTTATTGTACAATTCAATATAATTTCAATTTCTTTTTTCATCATGAATAAGCAAAATGTCAATTACTTTAAACCCATTAGCCTTTTCCCTTCAATTTTCTTATAAAAGAAATATCTAAAAATCAATTTGAAATCGAATAAATTAAACAAACTTAAAATTATAAATTAAAATCTAAAATTATACTTAAAAATGTAATTTATTTACTTAAAAGAAATTATAAAAAAAAAATTTATTTAAATTTAATAAATTGTTTAACTTAAATTTTAAAATCTCATACAACATACTCGTACTTAAAAGGTGACCTCACATCACTACACACATTCACTCATTATTACTCCTGCAAAAACGTGGAAGCAATGAACCTGAAGTACTCCAAAAATATTTCATTTGTATGAAAAAAAAACTAGTCCATTCAACATTACGATGTCCTAGGACTAGACCATAACTACTCCTTGTAACTACTTCAAATAATTTATAACAACGTTTACAGTCGTTAAAGCAGGAATAATTGTCGTGTATGAAGAAGTCCTGCTTTGAAAATTAAATGTCTCAAGAGTACATTACATAGGACCATGATGTAGTCACTACATTTAACTACAACCAATAGACAATTATTCAATTTAAAACTAATAATTCTCTAAATTATTACATTTTAAAAACCACCCACGTATAATCTCTCATTATAATGCTAAATTATACATTATGAGAAATGTATGTTTTTCCCCAAACAGGTAGCCGAGGTCAACAGTCCAAACCCACTAATATCCAAAATCCCCCAAAACGCGATATATATGCTAATGAATTTATCCTGAGGAAGTATATAAAACTTAATGACTTAGCAATTTCATACATATTTTTGCAGATCTTTACAATTGGCTGCAGTCTCTAGCTGTGTATGGTGTTGCTATCATAAAAAATGCTCCTCCTGATACGACTGTATCTAGGCAATTAGCTGATCGTATTGGATTCATCAAACGGACCACTTATGGGTACATATAATTAATTAAAGATATTAAATATTATATCTTTGATTTATCTATTTCAAAACTTTTTCTTATAGTTAGGAATTTTAAGTAAAATCCAAAGAAAATGCTTGCAACTATGCCTAACTAATGACTCCTCTACCACTAAACATAGACATGCCATATTACGAATATATTGCTGGCATAAATATTCTGCATTGTTTGGTGCAATCCAAATCTGCTGGAGGGGCAAATCTGCTAACAGACGGTTTTTATGTAGCCGAACAATTAATACAAAATTATCCCAAGTACTATGAGGTATTACTAAAGACCCCGGTGGACTGGTATGATATTGGAAGAGATAGCGGCATGGAATTTCATAACTTATGGCGAGAACCAGTTATAAAGTGAAAAGTTATAAAAAGCTATTATATTTTGTTTAATATCTAAAAAATGTTTATATTTAGTTCAGACTTGGATGGCCGCTATCGTCGCATCAACCACAATACCACCAAACGTGATAGTCACTTTACTGTGCCCTTAGGAAATTGTGGACCTCTGGTACGAAGCTTATGATAAGTTTTTACAAATTGCTTACGAATCAACGGTGGAGTTTAAAACAAATCCCGGTGAGATATTTGTTTTCAACAACAGACGTATGCTGCATGGTCGTACGGCCTACATGGATTCTGCGGAGAATAAGCGTCATTTGATTGGCGCATATGTGGTCTGGGATATCATCTATTCGAAAATGAGAATTTTAAAGGCGAAAATGGAAAATGTCTGAACTATTAAATGAAGTATTAGAATTTCAAGATATATTTTAATTTACATATACATATAAGCTTTTTTATTTTTATTTATTTATTTATTTGTTTAAATCTATGGATATAAATCCTTACAGACTACCATATATTACAAGAGGCATTATTAACGAAAACATTATGTTAAGACATATTAAGTATTTAAAAACGCGATAATATTTCATTTAATTACATTTATATTAATAGAAAAATCAATAAAGCTATACAATTCGTTGAAATTTTTCCATATTCTTCTCAAAGGATCAGTATCAGCATAATTTGTTTGAACAACAGGAAGGTGCAGAGGTATTAGGTGTCGGGTAAAATGTCGTGGAATATTAAAATTTATGTTACGAAGAAGAAAGTCGGAGAGGACATGGCCATTAATCAAATTAATTAGAAATGTCACATTTAGAATAGGCTTTCGGCTTTTTAGGGTAGGTAGTTTAATTAATGATAACCTTGCAGTATACGAAGGAAGATTCCCAGCATAACGAACAAATGAGCTCCTCAGGCAGAATAAGATAAACAGCTTTTGAACACATTCAATTCGGTCTATGTGCATATTAATTTCAGGATCCCAAACAATAGACCCATACTCCAAAATTGGTCTTACTAGGGATGTGTATAGTTGTTTCGTTACATTGGGATCTGTAAACTCTTTGGACCATCGTTTTATATAAGCACGAGCTTTATTTATCGTCATTGTAATATGTTTGCAGAAATCTAACTTAGAATTAAGTAGAATACCAAGATCCAGAAATTCTCCAACTAACTCTAGTTGATACTTGTCCAGAAAATAGTGTAGCATTGATGTGCTATTTCTAGAAAATCGCATGTGCTTGCAATTTTTTAAGTTTAGCTCCATTTGATTATATTTCCACCATGCGTAAAAACTATTTAAATCCTGCTGCAAATGCGCCCCATCTGAAGATAATTTGTAGCTGAGAAACATTTTAACATCATCAGCGTACATTAAAACATTACAGTGCTTCATTACAAGGGGCAAATCGTTTATGAAAATCGAAAATAGCAATGGGCCTAGGTGACTTCCTTGAGGGATACCGGAGCTAACAAAAATTTCTTTGGAGTTGGTATTATCAAAAAGAACACACTGTGTCCTGCAGGTTAGGTACGACCGTAACCAGCACAAAGCGTTGCTAGTAAACCCTAATGCTTTGCTGAAGTCAGTATAAATAACGTCCATAAGTTGGCCATCCTTAAAAGCTCGATTTGTTAGAGTTGTTAGTTGTTTGTTACTTCAGAACAACCTTTCCTGAAACCATGGTGGTATGGTGATAACATTGAGGATACACTGTGGCAGAGAGAGTCTGTTAAGCATTTTTCAAAAAGTTTAGGAATTGCACTCAAGTCTCGTTATGTCCGACTTGTTTCCTGATTTAAATATCGGTATGATAAAGGATGTTCTCCAAAATTGGTGAAAATATCCGTATTTTAATGACACATTAAACATAATAGCCAGAGGAGTAGACGAAGCATGAGCACAATTTTTTAAAACGCTAGCAAGGATGCCATCAGGTCCACTACAAAATGACGATTTTATTGTTTTTTAAAGATAAAACAACCTGAGAAGTATCAATAGAAGAAAATGATATTGCCTGATGTTCCATCAGAGAAAACGGCTATTCAGTTGATGTATCGTACTGTTGCTTAGAATATGTTGTTGAAAAATGTTTTAATTTGGCAACAGTCACAGTAACCATGTACAATCATAATATTCTGATATTGTTTTATTACAATTTGCTTTAAAAATATTTGGCCAACTGACAAACGTTTGATTTTTCCTAATATTTTTTTTTCAACTGCAATGACCAGATCAGGGCTTTTACAGCCCGATTAGCAATGTCATTGATATTTTCTTTTGTCCATTCTCAATTTTTTCCCATCCTACTAACCATTAATTTTGTATGATATTGGTTACATTGTGTTAATTGTTGTTTGACAGTTTGGTTACGAAGGTATAACTCTGGTCACTAAACAGTCTCTTAAACAACAATCAATTTTATTTTTACTTATATCATAAAAAATAGACAATTTATTAGAATTCTCTAACTATTGCGGTGACAGGCGGTTTCCAAATTAATTTCTGCAAAATACGAATTTAAAGGGTGATTTTTTTCTGCTCACGTTTGTCTTCATCGACCGGATGTTTTCGCCTTACGTGAAACCCTTGTATCTTAAAATGCTGATCCACAGGATTTTCATATACCATACTTTCTATAACTTTTTAATATTTATCGGGGCATTGTCATGTACATCCGCAATGAAGTCGTGTACTTTGGGTTTCCCTCTAGAAGTCCAAACGCGGGAAGTGATACTACTACATCTGAATTCGATGCCATTTCCGATCCCATATCAAAGATTCATGATTGTTGTCCTAGCTGTGAAATTGTCGTTGCTGGTGATTTCAATGTTTACAACTCGTCTTGGCTGCACCACTCCAGCCATACACCTACAAAATGCCAATATGATTAGTTGTTCACGCATATAATAACCATGCGCTAATAGTGAATGAACCAATGCTTGAACTTTTTCTAAACCCACACTCTAATAAGTATGAGGTAGATGTTTTTGCACCTCTTGGTAATTCATTATTGCACCATTTCCGCCTCCTTTTCACTCTCCAAACTCCGTAACGTTTCACGACCAGCTTCTAAACGTTCAACTTTTATTTACGAAAAGGCTCGTTGAGCTGAGCTCTAATCACTTAACCGCTTCTGTTAGGAAAATAGCGCAACTTTGAAAAAAATATTCTAGGAGTTTTAAAAACACCGATTAGACTACACACGGCGGATAGTTCTAGTTATGTGGACCTAGAGGATGCTGCTATCAATCGAGTCTTTAACTTGGCAAATAAGCAGTCAATTTTATGATACACGAATTAGACATAGACATAGCTTTCTTGTGAAAACATAAAGATCAACTCTAAGACCACTTGTCTGCCGAATATACTTGCACATTAAGAAACTAGAAAATGAGAAATACTGCAATACTGATACACATATAAATTGATACACGATATGTTCGATATTAGAAATTTAGAATATGCCATCCCTACTAACTTCGCAGCATAATGTAGAACAAAAATAAATGTAAAACAAGAAACTGATTTTTTTCTTTTCAACATTTGCATGAATGATTTTACCTTTCACTGCCTTTAATTATTATGACGGTGAATTATTACGAACATAAAATGGAGTCACGTTAATGGCTTAATCATCGCTGTTAACAAACAGACTTATTTACATATTTGTGTTTGTACGTACACATTGTGTCTTTGTGGTACGTCTGTTTTCTACAAAAGTTACAAATGAATGTAATAATTTTAATGGTCTTTTGTATGTGAGCTTTTTCCAACAGCTCAAATTACCAAAAGAACACAATGAAAGAGTAATTATAAAGGGAAACCAAAAAAAAAAAAAAAAAAATCGTGGTCACACGAGTGAAATGTATATTTTCATTCAACTTTAATATAATGAATCAGATTAATTGAATTACCACTGTTGAAATTATTCATTCAATAAAGTAAAGTATATCGCGACCTTTTTTATGCTTTACTAAGTTTAAATAAAAACGGAAGAAAATTTAATTTTCTGACTTTATGGCAGAATAATTTATGGCAAGAATAAGTATTAATGGAAAGATAAGTTAGCATGCAAGTTAAAATAGGAAACAGTGACGTTAATTTAATTAAAATAACGTTTAAGTGTAAAATTGTACAATAGGATCAAAATCGACTATTAAATTATAGTATAAAATGTCGAAGATGCTACAAATTGCCTTTCTTATTCATGTTTATATATCAAATTATTGTAATTTTCATTCCAAAAAAATTATTATTTAACTTACAATGATTTCAATGTATTTATACACAGAAAAAAAATGAGTTTCAATTAAAATATTTGTGGAATCAATTAAAAATTTAATTCAAATCGGACCTGTAAACAAAATGATAGTATCAATTAAAAAAAAATGTGAGATTTAATTGAAAATATCAGAAAGAGTAATTGAATCAATTAAAATTTTAATTGAAAATTATTTTAAAATCAATTAAAGGTTTAATTGAAAAAGAAACATTTTAATAAAAATTAGATAATTAGAGGTTTGCAAGTTTCATTTAAACTTTTGAGTGAAAGCATCACATAGATGTTAATTATAAAGCATAAACATTTTCTAACATCATTTAACCATCAATTAGCTATTCTAATAAATAATTGTACATAAATTGGAGACGGCTTCATCTGTATCACAACTAATGTTATTTTCCGCGAAAGATTCTTTTCAGTATTTGCTATGAGTGCTGGGGGACCGTTTGTTGTACTATATACCACCTTAGTGGGAGAGTATATCAATTTTAGCTGATATTTTGATGTTGAAACCTTGTACGCAAAGTACAAGTCGCAATTAAGAAGATATTTTGATGAAATTTGGTATTTGTCGATTGGTATTGGAATTGGTTAAAATCCAATATTATTTGGATATTTGGATGTTGAAACCTTGTACGCAAAGTACAAGTCGCAATTAAGAAGATATTTTGATGAAATTTAGTATTTGTCGATTGGTATTGGAATTGGTTAAAATCGGTCCATTATTTCACCTAGACCACATGCAAATGTTCTCAGTTTGACCTGTTTCATACTCATCAGTTCTGACTGTCAAGTCAAGTATTTTTAAATGAGAAGGAAAAAGATAAAAGATAATTTTCTCTTTCCTTCTCATTTAAAAATAACTTGACTTGACAGTCAGAACTGATGAGTGTGAAACAAGACTTTGTCATTTATAAATGTTTGATTTTAAGATGGAAACAAACTAATTAAGCCACAAATAATTTGTATAGAAATCGAATCTCATCAAATGATCTGTGATTAAGGTTTGCTTGTATAGTTTCAACAAATGTTTATAGTACTTTTTGAAAGCTTCAGAATTTCAAAGCATTTGGCATTTCTGTTCTTCAGCACTCATACAAAATGACTGATTCCATTTTTTAACAGAATAAGGGTTAGATGTTTGAAAAGCGAAAATGTTGCAAACACATTCAAAAAAAAATCCCATGTGGTTTGGCCGGTTTTTTTGTGAACAATGCTTTACAGTCGTTATGACTATTCATCAATTTATTCACTCAGCAAAAAATTTCTTGTGCGCACATGAATTTGTCTCGTGTGGACAACTCATGCCGATTTTATGTTCTTATTCCAACTATGTCTTTGCCTATCATCAAATTTAATTCTAACGCAAAAATACAGCAAATTAAAAAAAAATGTTCAAATATTACTACGAACATGATCATCGATAGATTTTATCCACACAGAATTACATAAACAAATTTGCGCCCGTAATACTGGCGTCGTCATGTTATTGTATGCAAAAAATAATGGCTTGCCAAAACGTGTCGTTAAGGAACGTGACCAAATCTGGCAGTGGTTTTCTAACTCAGAATAATCAGTAGGAAATAATAAATATGAGAACATAGTTAACAACTTTCGAAATTAAAACAAGTTAGAGCGCTATATTCGGCTGTGCCGAATTTTTAATACCATCCATCTAAACGTAATAAGAAATACAGAAACTACACTGGTTATAGGCCTAGAATATCTTAATTCTGTGTTTTCTATTCAGTCTTAGTACAAATTTTATTATTATTTTATATATTACCTGTTGGTCGTAATTCACTAATTTTATTTTATTTTAAATGTTTTGAAATTTTATCTAATTTTGACCATTTATAGTTGATGTAATTACCGATTCTTACCATAATTCACAGAATTTCTCTGATTTTCATAATAATCTTGAGTTTAATTTAACAATTTATAAAATTAAAAGAACATTTTCCATATTCACAACAAGTTAAGAAACAGAGCATAAAAAGGATGAGATATAAGCTGAGGCTTTTGTGTTTGAATTTGATCTCAATAATATTATTTACAAAAGATTTATGGGTGGCATAGTAGAAGAGGACCAGATATGGCCTGATAGGTTATAAATCCAGTATCCACAAATGTGGTTTCTATGTATTTGAGGCTTATTTTGGTTGAATTTCATCTCAATTACGTTATTTACAAGAGCTGTATGGTTGTTTAGAATGCTCGGAAGTGGACTTAATTCGGGAACTATTGCCAATTCTTGACTGACAGCTACAAAATCCATTAGCATAATTGCCGTATAACCGATACTAATATGATTTCTGGATTAAAATTTATGATCCATATAAAAGTTGGTACAATATCGATATTTATTAGACATTTTTGTGGGTTTATTTGTTTTTCGGAAATGGTTCTTATATGGCAGATATGACAAATTATGGGCCGATCTTCTTTAACTTTGGAAAATTGATTTTTATGCATATGAGGATATTTCACGTCGAATTTCAACATAATAACGGTATCTTTAAGATACATATAAGTACATATCAACGTGAATTTCGGAAGTGGACCTTATATGGGGTATATAGTCAAATATGGACTGATATTCTCCAAATCCCGCCGGATACGGTTAAACGACAGTTACAAAATTTTTTGGGATAATTTTTGTATATTTGTAAATAAAATGTGCAAAGTTTTTTTATATATAAAGATAAATGGCTTTTTCGGATGTAGTCCTTGTATAGGAGCTATAACCAATTATGGGCCGACCACCATAAAATTTAGTACAACAATTTATTTACCTATAAGGATTATTTATGTCAAATTTTAGCCGTTTAACATTATTTATATCAGTTTTATACATGTTTTAGTGAATTTTGGAAGTGGACTTTAAGTGGACTCTATGATCAAACATTGACCGAACAAAAAAAAATTTCGTTTTGCGATTTCTTTTTGCATGAAACTTATTCCTGCTGAATTCTGTAATGATAATCCAATTTTATAGGCATTTATGTATAATTGAGTAATATTTCGGGAAGATTTTTGTATGGGGACTAGCTATGAGAAATCATGTCCCTATTCTTACTATTTTCCTCACACTTTCTTCTTTTATCATAAAAACAACGCATACAAAATTTCATGGTATTTTCTGCAATATATTTAAAAATATAGCAAGATAAATGTTTAAATATATCTAATTTTTATGGAGGTTGTCTTACATTTTGATCCATAACTCTTGTTCTTCGATACCGATTTTACCTGGTTTTCAATACCAAACTGCTTAGGAGAACTATAAGTGTTTTTTTTTTGTAAAGTTTATTGATTTCGATTGTGTCCTTTGGATGTGAGAGTGTTTTACACAGACAGACAGAAAGACGGACATGGTTCAATCGACTTAGAATTTCGTAAGGACCAGGAATATATATACTTTGTTGGGTTTCAGATGCGTATTTTTCAGTGTTACACACGGAATGATAAAAACATCAGTAAAATCACCAAAGAACTTGTGCATGCTAATTCAACTCGAAAATCACATTTTCGAATTTTAACAGAAAGCTTAATATTGGAAATGTTTTCATAATATCATAAAATAAATAATCTATGTAGCTAACAGCACTAATAAAGCTCAAATATTTATTTTGTCTTTGGCATTATAAGAATATTGTGGTGTACATAATTACTAATGTTCAGAGTCACTAAAATCTCGCAAATGTTGCACTATATTAGACATAAGCATGCCTCAATTTAACAACGCTACATTACACAGTTACAAATGGTCTCTATGGACACAAAATACTTAAACCACCATAAAATATCATATTTTTGTAGAGAGTTCTCTATATGAATAAGTCTTTTCGTTTGCATCCAAAATGACAAATAGCTACACAAGACTCTGTAAGATACTATTAAAAATGTATCAAAGGATTTGTCAAATGTAATCCATATCTTTTATGCAGAAATTTTGTCAAAAGGATATAATATTTTATTTTATTTTTTCATTCTTGTCAGTTAACGACAAACAATCCTATTGCTTGAATTTCAGCAAAAGGATTGTGTACATTTGTTATGTAGGGTATCCCAACTATTAAATTTTTCTTCTGTTCGAATAAAACGTATAATTCGAAAAAGAGATTTTAAATTGTTCGATTAATTCGAACATGTATTTAAAATTAATGGAATTATTCGAATGATTTAAAATTTTCAACTAAATAAAGAAAATGACATTATGTTATTCCTCTATCAAGTCTAGTATATTTTTTGTCTATTTCAAGTTTTTTTTCCGTGGACCAGCACTCAGGGGATGACCCCTACTTATGCAATGCATTGTGTTGGAACTAGGAAAATAGGTTATGGGTGGGAGGATAGAGGGAGTAGTGTTTGTGAACATTTGACTTGAATTTTCCAATATTGAAAGTGGCAGGGAATACTTCTGCTGGTAGTTTGTTCCACATACGGACAGTACGGCTAAAGAAGGAATTTTCCTTGTAGTGTGTTGTGCAATCCACTGTCCAGTCGACCACAAATGGATGAGCCCTGACGTAAAAAACTTCGTGTTTTAGGAACAAGTTCCCTGACTTCAGCAGATCACATACCATTATAGTATCGATAGAACAGTGAAACACAACCCACATTGCGACGATGCTCAATCATGCGACGATCAATAGAGTTGGATACCCTACTGTCACCGATAAGCATCTTCGCCCTCTCCTGTACGCGGTCGAGTAACTCCAAAATAGACTTCGAAGCACAATATGACAATATATTGTCAGATTGTCATATTGCCATATGTCATATAATATGACAATATTATTGTCAGATTGTCATATATTATCTGACAATATATATATATTATCAATATTATCAATATATATATATATTGTCAATATTGTCATATATCTGACATATATTGTCAGATAATATTGTCAGATTGTCATATTGTCATATTATAGGACATATGACAATCTGACATTTTGTCAGATAATATTGTCATATTGTCAGATTGTCATATTGTCATATTATTATATATGACAATCTGACAATATGACAATATATGTCTGACAATATTTCAGACAATATGACAATATATTGTCAGATAATATTATTGTATGCCAATATGACAATCTGACAATATGACAAGGTTATTGTCATTATTACAATATGACAATCTGACAATATTATTATTATTGTCTATATACAATCTGACAATAGTATATTGTAATAATATTGTAATATATTGTCATATTGTCAGATTGTCATATTGTCAAATTGTCATACAATAATATTATCTGACAATATATTGTCATGTCATATATGACAATGATATTGTAAGATAATATTTTCGGTCGAATATAGGTGGTGTAAATAGTAAGAAGAACAGATGGAGTGAAGTATTTTCTACACCGTTTTAATAAACCAAGGCACTTGAGCGCTTCTTTCGACACTTGAAAAATGTGTTTGGTCCAGCGGCCATCACACTGGATTCTCATGCCTAGAACGTCAAAAGCGTCTGATTCCTTAATATTTACACCGCCCATAAAAACAGATGAAGCAACATGATCTGTTGTGCGTTTGTGCGTTAATAAACAACACTGAGACTTACGTGCGTTAAAATCGACTCTATTCGCACAACCCCATTCCGAGATTGTTTCAAGATCTCGGTTCAGCGTATCATTCATAATTGGTCTCATTTCCCCAATCTCCAAAGGATTTGGTCTATGGTTAAATGAGTATGAATGGCAAATGTATCATCTGCATAAGAGTAGATAGGGTTTGAATTTTGACAAAGAAGGTCATTTATAATGATGATAAATAAAGTGGGAGAAAGAACGGAGCCTTGCGGTACCCCTGAATTAATCATGAACACTATACAACTCGTATAGTGCGATTTCTGAGGAAACTCGATATAAATCGAGAGAAGTTATCACCGACACCAAAAGCAATGAGTTTCGATAAGAGAGCACCATGCCAGACTTTGTCGAACGCCTTAGAAATATCTAGAGCCACCACTTTACTTTCGCCAAAACGATGTATAGTACGACACCATTTTTCCGATAGGAAGGCCAGTACGTCACCCGTAGAGCGTCCTCTACGGAAGCCGTACTGGCGGTCGCTAAGTAAATTGTTGGACTCTAGATATTTCACAAGATGGTAATTTACCATACTTTCCATGACTTTGGAAAGTGCAGAACAGATTGCAATTGGGCGATAATTTTCAGGGTTTGTAGCATCTCCCTTTTTAGGAATTGGCGTTACATTAGCAACCTTCCAACACATGGGAAATTCGCCGGCACGGTATAAGGTGAAAAGATTAGCTAATGGACGAGCTAGCGTCGAAGAACACTGCTTCAAGACCAGTGCTGGTATACCATCTGGCCCAGGAGACTTATTAATGTCAAGATCCGCTGAAACCCTTTTAACTGCTCGCGTTCGAAAGAATATATTTGGCATAGTTACTGATACTCTTTCGAGCACGGGCAGTGGTTGATTGCCTTCCGGTAAGTTTGAATTATTTGCAAATAATTCAGCCAAAAGGTTAGCTTTGTCAACCGGGTATATGAATGGTTGGTCATACTTTAAAAGAGTAGGAATTGAAGAACTAGCATTATCCTTTATTCTTTTAACGAATGACCAAAAGCTTTTACTGCCCCGGGGACCTTTGCACGGAGGCGTTGTTCGTGTAGAAATTGTTCACGCCTCAGCTCTTTGGCACACGAAGACCTCGCTCGTTTGCGTAGAGAATCAGTTTCGGCGTTTTTATTATTTCGCCAAATTCTGAATGCTTCCTCTCTGGATCTGATTGCAATTTTGCACTTCTGATTAAACCAAGATGTTTCTTTAGATTTAATCGAAATTTTCTTTGATGGTACGAATTTTTTCATCCCCATCATAATTATATTTTCGACCATATTCGCCATGGCATTGACATTATTGTCTAAGAAGCAAAGTTTCTAGTTGAAATGCCGGAAAAATTCATTGAGCTCAGCCCAACGAGCCTTTTCGTATACAAAAGTTGAACGTTTCGTAGCTGGTCTTGAAACAATACGAAGTTCGGAGAGCGAAATGGAGGCGGAAATAGTGCAAAGAGGGGCAAGAACATCTACCTCATACTTATTAGGGTGTGAAGTTAGAAAAAGGTCGAGGGTGTTGTTTTGGTGCCCATCAACGCATGAAATATGCGTTGGTTCATTCACAAGTTGCACAAGGTGATTGTGCGCTGTGAATAACTCAACATATTGGCCTTCAGTAGTTGTATGGCTTGAATGGGGAAGCCAAGAGGAGTTGTGAACATTGAAATCACCAGCAACAACAATTTGACTGCTAGGACAACTCTCGAGAATCTTTGTTATGGAGTCGGAAAGGGTATCGAAGCCAGATATGGTCGCATTTGGACTTCTGTAAAGAAACCCGAAATGCAAATAGTGTGCCCTGATTTTAAACTTAACCCATAGACAGTTAAATTCTGCATCATACGTACCTAATGATTGCTGGTACTGGTACACGACTTCATTGCGTATGTGCATAGCAATGCCTCGGTGGAAATTAAAAAGCGATAGAAATTGATAACCAGGTATATGAAAATCCTGTGGATCAGCATTTTCAGATACCTGGGTTTCACATAAGGCGAAAACATCCGGCCGATGAAGACAAACGTGAGCATACACAGAGAAAAAAGTTGCTCTTAACCCTCGTATGTTACAGAAGTCGATTCGGAAACAACCTGTCATTACAATTATTACAAAAACTCAAGTAAAATGTCTATTTTTTTATGATACAAATAACAATGAAATTAATTGTCGTTGTTGTCAACAATTAACACAATGCTATCAATATCACAAAAAATTAATGTTTAGGAGGATGGGGAAAAATACAATGACACTGCTAATCGGGCCATAAAAGCCCTGATCTGGTCATTGTAGTTAAAAAATAAAAACGGCCCGTAGTGCCAACAGTATTGGTTCTCTCAGAAGAGTTTGTTGTTGTGTTTTTATTGTTTTGTTATTTATGTATGTATTTTTTGTTGTTTGTTTTCCGTTAAATTTTTTTTTGTTGGTCTGTATTAAATAATTTTATTTTTTATTTTTGATTATTATGATTTAAATTTATGTTATAGATTTATTTGTTGAATTCAATTTTAATCTTTATTATTGTAGGTAAAATTTATTTTTTTTCCCGGACATTCCACATAAGACAATTAAAACATATTTAAAAAAAAGACGGAACACGACATTTCGGACAAATTAGAAAAAAAGCGTGTGTATTTAACAAACGACAGATAACTAGACTACGTTATATTCATCAATGTTATCCGCAATATCATTTTTTCCAACATCTCATTCGCCACCATTTAATGTTGGGTTATAAAGATGGCACTAGTTTAATTAAGAACCAGTAAGTATACAAAAATCAAAGTTATCATTTCTGATTCCTTTTCTGTTCTTTATTGAGTTTCCCTGTATATTCAGTTATGAATTAATATACTTTTCCAAAAGTTTCTAGCTATATTTGACCTTTTTTGTATTTCATAAGTATTTTGTTTGCAATCCCTTTTAATACTATATTTTAAGCTATCAAAAGGGGCAGATTATAATACAGTGTCGTGCAAAACAATAGCAACTAACTTTATGTTTACAAATAAACAGATATTTACTAAAACGAAAAACTAACAAATGTATAAATTAAACTATTTGTATCCATAAAACTAAACTAAAACTATTCAATTATTAATATAAAGATGTGCAAAACACAAACAACAATTTAGTATTTTTGTAATAGTTTTGTAATTCTTTATTACTTTGGCACATCTATTAATTTATTTACTACCTATTCGGGAATACGTTTCCACTCACCTTCTAAACTTTCAAAAAGTTCATTACGATTTTGGAATCGTTTTCCCGAAATACTCCTTTTAAATATTCCAAAAAGCTTTTCAAAGGTGTTCCAGTCGGGTGGTTGTGCCTGAGAATCAAGGACTTGTATCCTATTATCCTCTAGAGACTTTTTGATCAACCTCGTTGAGTGTTTCGGATCGTTATAGTGTTGAAGGAGGCAAATTCTACTTAGCGTGTGATACCCACTACCAAAAGGATAGGAGGTATATTAAGTTTGTCATTCTGTTTGCAACTCATCGAAACATGGGCTAAAGAAATAAAATGTCTATATATTCTGGGTCCTTGTAAGATCCTAAGACGACCTAGCCGTCTGTCTCTTGAAACCATGATAGAGCTTTGAGAAAAACACACAAAACAATGAAAATTTGACCGCACATAGTCTGATCCACCGAAATATTTGGTAATGAAAATGGGCAAAATAAGTCAAATAGATCAAAGTTTCAAACAACCTCGACGTTTTTCAGATTTTCTTGCTGTTTTCTTAAAATATAATACAGATGATATTATGAAATTTTGCACTCTTTTTTCTGTGTTAGAAGAACTAGTCCCATTGAGAATGGTAGAAAACGGTTCACGGTGCCCCCAAAACAAATGTCTTCCAGGAATATGGCTTTGTGGTATAAAAATGTCTATAGAAAAGCCGTATTCATACAAAATATTGTAGTTTCATGCAAAGTGAAATCTTACAACAATATTTTGTTTGCATCAGTCCATATTTTGATATAGCTCCATATAAAGTCCACTTTTGAAAATCACTTAAAACGCATGCATCACCATCAAGTTTAAATTTAACAAAAATAATCCAAATACACATCTAAATTGTTGTGCCAAATTTAATGATGATCTGTCCATATTTGAGCCCATATAAAGTTCGCATCCGAAAATCACTTAAATGCACATAAATATCTTAGAAACATCATTACCAACTTCAAATTGAATGCAAATATTTCACATATAAATAAAAATCATCGTATATAATTTCATGATCGGCACGAATTAGGTCATACATCCCTTATGAGAACTACTCACGAAAACTCATTAACCTACATAAACATCTATATCGAACCGAAACTTTACACAGAATAGTTATAAGTATGTAAAAATTATACTATTGGTTTTTGTAAAAGATGGATCATATACAAGCTCCTCTTTCGAGATTACCCGCAGAGTATACAGAGTTTTAAAAAGACGAAAGCAGTTTCCTAGGACATTTTGGTATCTAATTTATTGTGTGTTAAAAAAGAGACAAATATAAATTCTTGATTATAACTTAAATTTGCAGAAAATTCTTGTAAATATAATTATTGAGATGAAATTCAACCAAAATAAACCAATAAAAGAACAAATAGGTGATCTGGTAGTGGGTATATAAGATTTGGCACAGCCGAATATAAACTCTTTCTTGTTAATTTTAAAAGTGAACAAAACAAACATAATAAACAAAATGTATTCAGGTTTTCAAGACAAAGTCTTGACAGGAAAAATACGTATTAAAGAAAATGAGACATCATGTAAATAAATTGAAAAATGATAATTACGGCAAATTTCGAACCACCAGTACCACTGGTTAAAGATTGATGTTTGACTGTTGGCTAGCAGGCACCGCAGTGGTACAGAGGTTAAAACTTAAAGAATTCTGATGAAAGGATGTGGTGATTCCTTAAACATGTAAATTCAACCCAGGTTCGATCCCCAGCTCAGCCAAGAAAATTATCAATAAAAATTTTAATAAAATTTCATGTTGTAAAAAACAATTCCTACTTTCAGTAAAAATAATTTAATGAAAATTAAATTTAATGAACCCATGCCTAACTAAATAAATATATATCAAAAATTAACAGTAATTAACTATAACAATTATTCTTAAATTACGAAAACTCTTAAAAGAAACTAACACAAAAATATTTATTCGTTTATTTATAATTAATCAATATATTTATTTCGTCGTCTTGAAATTCTTCGAATAATTATTCGTAAGAAATTGTTCGATTATTCGAACAATCATTTTTCTAATGAATACCCTGGTATGTACTTCTGTTTTTATCATAGAACAATACTGTTTAAATATTTTGCGGATAAACATTCTTAAGAAAAGGATTGTAGAACTTTATATTCTGCATTGTGCATATAAATGCATAAACAATTTGTTAAACTTAGTTCCGTCTGTCTGTCTCAACAGATGGTATTGTCTAGTTGGTAAGCATTATATTACTCGTATCATTGAGTTGCTTGAAAATTTTTTTGGAAGTTTGAAAAATGTCTATGCATTTATTTTATTTAAAATATTCTAAGTGTTACTCTCCAACAAATTAGCTTTCATTGAAAATGTTGCCAAAGAGTGGCCTTTGTTTTTAACCTAAAATATGTAGAATTAAACAATACAAATCTAGGTTTCTTTTCTTTTGTTTGTAGTCCTAGTTGTTGCCGTTGTTTTCTTATACCATGCAACAACTCAACCCATCAGTTAGTTTCTCAGTCATGGTATGCTCTTCCGATAGACATTGAAGTATTATGTTGGTAGCAACATAAACAAGACCAAAAATACAATAGAGTACATACTCGTAAAGCTGTAGAGAGTGGAAGTAACACAGAAAACAAAAACAAAATACAAAATAACAACAAACTATAGAAAAGGGAAATAACAGCTATTTGTGATAGGAAATTAAAATGCAAAATATAATCACACTAACACAGAGATTACACAGGAGAAAGTAAAGTAAACAAATACAACAACAGAGAATTAACTTTCATTTGGGTCGAATTTTACTAACCTCCGTTTAAAGAAAATTCAAGAAAAATTAAATATATTTAAACAACTCAAAGTGGTAGGATAGCTAAGATTAAACAGGCTGCCGTCTGATCCTCCATTGTTATACCTGGTAGGAAAAGTTCCACGAAGTCCGGCAACAGCTCATCATAGCTGAGTCATTTATTTTCAACCAAAACATCACATATGAAAGCATCTAGCTTTCTGATGTCTGTCCCTGACAAATCCTCCATGAAGATTGTTGACAAACTCAGCAAAAGCCTACAAAATCTTAATCTCAGGTGCTTCTAAAGCTTAATTTCAAAATGTTTGCGAACAGCAGGATACATCCAAAAGCAGAAATATTGAGTACCATATGCATTGAAGCCGAGATACCTTAAATACGATTTTGCGTATGCGAAATGCAGCTTAAATGCTATATAATGAAAGAGATCTTCAACCAGCAGAATCGACACTAAAGACAAATTTTCATGGTACTAAGGTAATACTTTGTATT
Source organism: Bellardia bayeri (assembly GCA_950370525.1). NCBI lineage: Eukaryota > Metazoa > Arthropoda > Insecta > Diptera > Calliphoridae > Bellardia > Bellardia bayeri. The sequence goes on along the minus strand of OX493266.1, from coordinate 42,402,414 downwards.
TGGTGGGAACAAAAGGGTCTTATTTATTTGGATCTGCTGAATTCTGAGCAGACTTATGCGACTGATTCGTTCGAAGCGAGCATTGAAAGAAAAATGCTCAAAATAAGCGGCCAGACATAAAGGCGTAATATTCCATTATGGCAATACTTAGTTACATGTTGTAATATCTATTAAAAACTTTTTAGAAAGTTGGTTTTGCATCACAAGCCTTATTGCCCAGTCTTTGTCCCGTCCGGATACTATTTGTTTTGACCAATACAGAACGCTCTCTCTGGGATGCGCTTTACTTCAAAACAGGGTATTCAAAATTGGTTTGATTACAAGTGTTTTAAAATAAAAACCACATTTTTAAGGTTTACACCCAATATTTGAAATAAATATCAATAAAAATATACCAAAATAAACAAATTCAATTATATGACTAAAATGGTGTTACAATATTACTGGATTAATGTGCATAATCGCGACTCTTTGACAACAGAGACTAAGGAACTTTTTGAGCCAATTTAGCAGTGGGTGCTTTTTTTAATCTTCTTTTAAAAAATACCATCATTTAGAAGAATTTTAACGCTATTCCAATCAGTTAGTACTTTTTGGACAAACGCGATATTTTGGCACCAGTATTAGCAAGATTTTGTGCAAAACTAAGCTCGATTACTCTTCTTTTATAATCTATTGAAACTATCTTGAAACTTCAATGAAATATTTTGTGCACAATTGAATAAGGTGACCTTTTGGTTAAATTTAAATAATTTAAATCAAATAATAATGAAATGGAAAGCAGATGTTAATTCTATGAAGTTTCACTTGAATACATACAGAGAAAAAATATAGTTGTACATCTTTACCACAACAATGTCAACATTTTTACAAGTTTTTCAACAATATTATGGTCACTGTAATTTTTTTATGATTGCGGTAACCATAATGTGGTTAAGTTACGATCCAAATGATTACTACAACCATTTTTATGATGAATCCATTTATCATAATTTGTTGCTCTTTGATTATGATAGAGAACAACATAATATGGTATAATTTTTCATCATAAAACTGATCACCATAAACATTACATAATTGCTATAATCATATATATATATAATTGTAATAATCATGTGAATGGTAAACTTAACCATATTATGGTTACAGAAATCATATAAATAATTACAGTGAACATAACATTTAAAAAAAAAATTGAAATAGTTGTGGTAAATATGCACAACTATATTTTTTCTTTGCGCGTAGTATCAGCTGCGACAACAGCTGCTTAAGAATTTTTTGTTTTTTGCGAATGATCTTATTTGAATCCAATATTCAATATTCAGATTTTTTGGAGATTTCAGGCAACCCAACGCTCATTTTCGTCACTGAGTCAAAGCCTCCTGAAACAACAATCATCTCGTGGTTAAAAAATCCTGTTTATCTTATGTAGGGTACAATAGATGAATATAATACCAATTTCTTGATAATGGATACATAAAGACACAAAAAAATATAAATGTAAAACTGATTGGAGAAAAATATCGTGTTCGTTTTTTGCAACTGTTTGATTTATTGCAACATGAAATGTATTAATATCAAAGTATTGTATAAAGAATTTTCATAATATCTTAAGGATAGAAATAGAAAATAATGAAGAGTATTTCTTAAATAATTAGAGTTTCATAAGACAACCATTAAAGTGAGTTATTAGAATTTATACTTCTTAGTTATCTAGCCAAAGTAAAATATAAATATGAAATTAAATAAATCTTAAATAATACTTAATACAAGTGATGAAAGTATTATAAAGATTTAATTTAAAACATAATTAATTTTATAAATCAATGGAATTATATAGGTAGTGTATAATAAGAAAATAAAGGGTGTTTATTTTAGATGCAGTTAAATAATGTTTAAATTAATTTTTAAATTGGCATTAAATTTACTTTATGCGAAAGATAATCCTCTGGTATTATAATTTAAATATGACTTGCCATATGACCGCCACGGTTGGCTAATCTGTAATCTGTAGGTCCAATTTCCGATGAATATTGTCCTCGAAGTGGTCAATCGTTTCGGGTTTATCGGCGTAGACAAGCGACTTCACATATTCCCATAGAAAATGTCCCAACGGTTTAAAATCGCCCGGCTTGGAGTCCAATTCACGGGTCCGAAACGTGAAACTAGGAAGTTACCAAACATTTCCTTGAATAAATCAATTTAGATGCGCCGTTCTGTTGAAACCACATCTCCTGCACATCATGATTGTTACCATATGATTTATGCTGATGTTTGTAAGGCCATCAAATATTAGTCCAACATCCACCTCAAGGCTTACCGTTCGACCTCTGAATCACTTTCTTAGACGACTTAACGATGTCCGTCCGTCCGTCTGATTAAGCTTTTACGCAATTTTGAAGATATTTCTATTTCCGAAAATTACTTTAACGACCATAAATCTTTTCAATATTCTGGTTACACAAATAAGTTTCAAATATACAGAAATCACACCTAATTTTATAACGGTCGGTCTATAATTAGTCAAAGCACCCATATAAAAAACCACTTTAACATGTATAAATCTTTTAAAAGTATTGCTATCAAGACACAATTTAATACAATATATATTTATATGCGCGAAAATCATGCCACTAAATTTTTGTATGAACGGTCCATAATAGGTCACAGCTTCCACAACTTGATGTATGTTATTATATACTTGGAACTACTTAGAAATAATTATATATAAGTTTGTCATTCCGTGTGCACCTCTGAGAAATCATCTGAAACCAACCAACGTAAATATTTTCTTCATACTTAACAAATTCTACATCGATTGCGTTACATATGTGAAGTCCAAAATACTGTGTAATCCGAATTTCCAAAAAATTTTTGGTATCCAAAATCAGAAAAATCAATATAGCACCAGAGTTATGGATCAAATTATAAGCCAGTCGGATGATGTAACCCAATTATTAGTTTTAAAAACTTTGAAATTCAATACAATATTTTTTATTATAAACAGGTAAAGTCTGTAAATACTAAGAAATCATTATATCAACATCGTTATATCAATTTCCTTACCTACATGATTCCAGAAGAAATGTCGCAGTTGACCATTGTAACCATTACCATTATATGACCATTATACATACCCTTTCTATTAAAATAATAATTAAAGCCAAAAAATTAGTGCTTAATAAAACTGTAAAAGGATACCAACGTAAATTAATTATATCCTACACCACCGTTGTGGGCAGGGTATATTGGATTTGTGCTGATGTTTATAACGCCCAGAAATATTGGTCCAACACCCACCCTAAAGTTTAACTATCGACTCAGAATCACTTCTTGAGTTGATTTAACGATGTTCGTCCATCCGTCCGTTTGGCTGGTTGTCCATGTAAAGCTTGTGCGCAGAGTACAGGTTGTAATTTTAAAGATATTTCGATAAAATTTGCTACGTGATAATTTTTTCGGCCCAAGGATGGAGGGTCGAAATCGGTCCATTATTTCACCTTGCCCCCATACAAATGTCCTCCCGAATTATGCAAGTATCCAAACAATTTTCATCACAAATGAGTGGTAAATAAAGCCAAATCACACACATTTTGTGCAGATCGGTCCATAATTAGTCGAAATTCCCATATAAGACCGACTTCCGAAAATCACTTTAATCAGAATAACTCGCTCAAAACTTTTGATATCCAAATAATATTGAAGGAAACTATATTTCATATGTCTAAAAATAATACGGTACAATTTTATTATGATCGTTCCATAATTAGTCGAAACTCCCATATAAGACCCTCTCCGTAATTCACTTTAAGCCCCATAAATCGTTCAAAAGTATATCGAGATAAAGTTTAACACATGTAATACTTATCATCATGACACTAAATTTTTGGATTATCGGTCCATAATAGGTCATATCTCCCATATAACGCCTATTTCTGAAAACCTGTTTTATGCAAATACTGAGTATAGGGTATTATATGGTCAGGCTTGACCGACTATACTTTCTTACTTGTTTTCAAATATTATAGTCAACCCTTTTTTTATAAACCCAACTATACTGCCACAGGCATATGTTGCAGGTGTTGAATGTATACACTTCTTATACAAATACATATATACTCGTGTGTATTTATAAAATTGCGGAGAACATAAAGCATATTAAAGTAGGGGTCTAAACAGTATGCTGGTGTGTATATTTAGCATAAAAAAGTAAGGAATTAATTATTATTAATAACTGGTGGTTATTATTTTTCATTTTAAAAGCAAAAACAAAAACTGTATATACAGAATTAAATAATCATTTGAATAAAGGAAAATTTATTTTATTAAAATAAAATTCAGTTGAAAGCTTACACAGTTACACTCATATGAAACTAGGGTCAATATTAACTATAAATACCCTATACTATGTATTATAATTAGATTCTTACTTTAAAAATTTTACATTTACAATTCTATTTTTTTTAAATAACTTTTTTAAATAAACATATGTATGTTTTAGTGACTTTGCTAAAAAAAATAGGCGATAATTAATTATAAAATATGGACCGGACCGAATTTTTTTTAATATCTAAAAAATTTATAAAATTTTTTTTAATATAAATAGCCATTAAGCTTTAATTTGAGATATGATATGTGTCTGTAGGTACTATAATGACAGAATTATAAGATCTGAAAAATAAAAAAAGAAAGATATTTTGTACAAATTTTGTATACAGGAAAGGATTTTCTTCTCTATGGTATACAGAATACCAGCTTTGCATAGTACAAATTTCTTGTATTGTGGGCCTACGGCCGGGCGGCAGGATTTTCTCCTCTATGGCTTTGCATAGAACAGATTGTATATTTTATGGTGAAATGTGATAATCTTTCTTTAATAATTTTGTATTCATATAGATCCTTTTCCCGGATTTTTAAAAAAATCTATCGGATCAAAAAATAATTCTTTGAAATTTACCTATAGGTATTCCATTTAATAGATCATATTATATATCGTTGGAGAGGTCTTTAAAATACCTATCATTTGGTGTACATTCAAATATGGTCTATTAAAAAATGTAGCTTTGAAGATTTAGCTAAATATATTACAAACTTTGGTGCCTCGTCCACTCCAAAGTAGGCGTGGCCGCCAAAAAAAAATGTTATTTTAATCAGAATTTAAAACTTTATTGGTGATAAAAATTTGGAAGTGATTTAAAAAAGTCACTAAAATCGACTTAATAATACTTTACTGCCACAGCTGGGAATTATGATACTGTCTATTTCAAAACCCACTTAAATTAAACTTTTTTGCTTATACAAATATCGTTCATTCATATTTTTTTATATTATTATTATAACACAGGGTATATTTAAACCAACTTATGTTAAGTAAAATATTTGAAATTATTTAAATGAAGTTTTCTCTACTCAAACGAAATGAACTTTATTTTTGCTAAATTATGTGTTATTTCTAACAAAAAAATAAATAGTAAATAAAAAATATAATTTTAATATATTCATTGTAGATCATGGTTGATATCTATGTGCAGTATAAACACAAATTAAAACAAAATAATTATTTGCTTATAAATAGTTAATTTAACCTTCCAACTAAATAAAATTTAAAATACCTTATTATAAAGTGTGATCCATTTAGAGGTTCCCTACACAGAAAATTAAAATTTAATGGAGAATGTTGATTATCATTTGAAAGTACATTCTTTGGCATTTATTTCTTGAATATTATGTCTATCAAATGTTGGCCATTGCTACGTCGCAGATGGTCTATCCGTTGACTCCAATTTTCGATGACTCATTCAAGCATTTCGACTGGTAACTGGCGAATGACACGCCTGATGTTCTCCTCCAAGGTCTGAATGGAAGCGGGTCCGCAAAAACTTAAGACTTTACATATCAACACAGGAAAAAGTCTAACGGTGTGTTTGTGTTTTTTTTTTTTTTTTTTTTGTTTGGCATTTATTTGTTTTGCTTCTCTTTTGTACAAGGTGGCGCAAAAGTAAACTTCCAATCAGGCGATCTTGCTGGCCAGTGCAAATCGCCAAAACGGGAGAATAGGCGCCCGGGAAATGCATCCTTCAGCATATCGGTTGTGGCACGTGCAGTGTGTGCCGTTGCACCGTCCTGTTGGAACCACATGTTTTCCAATCCCAATTCATCAAGTTGCGCAAAATTTATAGCATTTTCTCATAGGAGGATTACTTTTGCGCCACTTTGTACTTGGAATTAGTATGAGAATGTTTAAAAAAGCAAATATTTTTGAATTTAAATGTATTTAGTGCAACAGCCTACTATCTCTCATTTCCTTCAGTTTTGTATGTTGGTAAATTTAATGCATATTTTTTCTTAAAAGTTGATATTTTTGGTTAATTTGTAAAAAAAAAAACAGACCTAGATGTTTAAATAAAAATATATGGCTCTATCCAAACTATTGTATAGTTATAATTCAATGTTTTATTTGGCGTATAAAGGTAAAGCATAAAGTTGTTAAGGTTCCTCCTTTTTATTTATGAAGAATCAATTTATGATTTCATATACAAAGTAGTTTTATTCTTTTTTTATACCCACCATCAAAAAGATGGGGGCATATTACGTTTGTCATTCCGTTTAAAACACATCGAAATAATGATCGTAGAGCCAAGAAGTCCTTATAAGATTTTAAGACGATCTAGCCATATTAGTCCGTCTATTGAAATCATGAAATTCTTACCAAACACTCCTTGATCTATCGAAATGTTTGGCATTGAAACTGGGCAAAATCGATCCAGTATAATCCGCGTTATAGATCAAAGCTTCAGACTATCTCGATATTTTTTAGATATTTTTTGCTATTTTCTTCAAATTATCTGCATTATATATATACCATGAAATTCTGCACACTTTATTTTTATTATAGAACGACAAGCCCTATTGAAAAAGTTAAGAATCGGTCCACGATTTCTTATAGCCCAGATACAAATGTCTTCCCGGAATATGGCTTTATGGTACATAAATGTTTATAGAAAAGCCGTATCCATACAAAATTCTGCAATAATAAGTTTCATGCAAAGTGAAATCTCAAAACGATATTTTGTTTGCATCGGTCCATATTTGAACATAGCCCCCATATAAAGTTAAAAACGCATAAATCTCTTATCAAAATAATTAATAAGTCGAAATTTAACACAAATAATCTGTATAAACATCCAAATTGTTGTACTAAATTTCATGATGATCGGACCATATTTGTCCCGATAAAAAGTCCCCTTCCGGAAATCACTCTCTTATAAGTATCAGCAGCAAGTTTAAATTATACACAAATAGTCCATACATATATAGAAATATTCACACCCAATTTAATGATGATCGGTCCATATTTGATCCTAGTCGTCATATAAAGTTCAATTTGAACAAGTAAGAGTGCTATATTCGGCTATGCCGAATCTTATATACCCTTCACCTTTCTTGTGGATGCATACATAATTATATTATATACATACATATATATGTATATTATATTAATATACTTTGTTTGATAGTTTTTTTATGAAATTTTCAGAGTTTGTCTCGGATTTTTGCTCATATATCCGTTATTTATGGACGCATTTTGCTGATTTTAAATAGCAAACTTCTCGAAAACAAGTCTAACAGAATTATTAAAGATTTGGATCCCGAAGATATCTGGCGACCTCATAAAATTGATTTCAACAGACAGACAGAGAGACAGACAGACGGACATGGCTTAATAGACTCAGCTATCTATTAGGATCCAGAATATATATACTTTATAGGGTCGGAAAATTATATTGTGGAAATTATAAACGGAATGACACCCTTATATATACCCTTCTCATGAAGGTGAAGGGTATAAAACACATTTAAATGCGCATAAATCTCTTATAAAAATCATTGTTACGTTGAAATTCAGCAAAAATAATTCGCATGTACATGTAAATCGTCATACAGAATTTCATGACTATTGGCCCGTAATAGGTCATTGTTCCCATATAATTCAAAATTCAAAAACGAATTCAAAACAGATATAATAATGTCAAAACTATAACTGGAACGCAAAAATTTCATTGCTTCATACCAAATATTTCTGATATGTCAATTAATGCAAAGCGGTACTCTTCGTCTGCTGACGTGCTAAATTTAAAGTTACTTTAATTTTATAATGATGCCAAGACAATTGAAATTTTTAATAAATATTGTAATTAAATAAGCAGCAAAATACGAAAGATTTTTTCTTCATGAATGTATTTTTGACTGTAAAATAATTTTTAAAATGTATTTTTAACAAGGTGGTCTCTTAAATGCTCTTCTCCTGTCCAAACAAGGAGTCGGGGCCCATTTTTTTATTGCTGATTCTTAAAGCAAAAATTATGAGGAATCCAAAAAAAAAAAATTAGCCGGAAAATTTAGGAGCTTCTGTGGAAAATCGGAAAATTTAATTTTCATGGGAAAATTTAAAGGTAAATTTCTAAGAAAAATTAGGAAAATTTTATTTTTTAATTAAAGCCTGATTCAATACCTTTCCAACAAGCTATCACTCGTTGCGATCGCTTTAGTAGTTTTTTTTTAAACAACTTTCAATGAGGTCCCTTATGAAGAATTCTTCAATTTTGTCACTTACAGTGGTGTACACCACCACTAAACCAGTCACTATAAAAAAAAAAAATATGTAGGTACATTATTTTATGCTGGGCAATCGATTGAGACTATTTATTTTAAAATCGGAGAGGGGTCGTCCAAAAGGTGATCGCTTTCATATGGAATTGCCCGATAAATGTCGTTATTGAGATGAACTAAAACAAACCTAAAATAAATAGAAATTACGGTACAATATTTTATGAAGTTGGCTCCATAATAGGTGATTTGTTGGTGTGTATATAAGATTCGGCATAGCCGAATATAAACTCCTACTTGTTTTTTTTTCTTTTTTTTTTTGTTGCTGTGAGGTGTGTAACTAGTTAGCAATGCTTATGCAACTTGTAGTTGCAAGTATTGTGGCAGTTTATGGTTGACACGTTGACAATATAAATTATATTTATCGTTTTTTACAGGAAATGCAATAAGCTTAAACTATTTACAAATGTTAAAAACATTTCGCACTGTTTACTTTTCATTATTTGTTTTGTTTAAATAAAAAACAATAATTTTTGTTTATTTTACTTGACACGTACAGGCATTTATTTATGTTTATTTAGTCAAATCATGGAAAATCGTAAAAGTCAGTTTATTTTATTGGTTTTACTTTGATTGATTGAATATTTGTTGTTGAAGCTGGCTTTCGTTTAAAAGCTTGTTGTTGCGTTAAAGTCACAATATAAATGTTTAATAAATATTTTTACTATTTTACACACATATGTATACGAGTATGCATGTATATTATATTTCAGAATATAAATAATATATAATTATTTAACTAACTGTTGGATCTTTTTATTTTTATTAAAAATTATATTTTCTTTAAGCTTAAATTTCTTTTTTATTTATTTCTTATTTATTGCCGCTGTAGAAAGGTTTATTACGTTTACAGATTAAGCTCTATAAAGTTAAAAAACATTTAAATTAAAAAATAGCAAAAAATAGCTATTTTTCATGTTATTTATCTAAATCCCTTGTTTAAACAGTATGTAAAATGGGAATACTATACTGTAAACCACAAAATGTATACAATTTAAAATATAAATTTACAAGGAGCATGAAGATTAATAAAGTTTTTTAAGTTTAAATTTGATATTTTATTATACCCTCCAACACCATGAGTGGCGAAAGAGGGTATATATAAGTTGGTCATTCCTTGTGTAACACTGAGAAATACTCATCTGAGACCCAACAAAGTATATATATTCTTGGTCCTTACGAAATTCTACGTCGATTGAGCCACGTGCGTCTGTCTGTCTGTGTAAAACACTCACACGACCAAAGGACACACCCCAAATCAACAATGTTTAAAAAACCCGTTTATAGTTCTCATAAGCAGTTTGGTATTGAAAATCAGCAAAATCGGTATAGTAGAATAAGAGTTATGGATCAAAATGTAAGACAACCTCCATACCGTCACCTAAAATGCCCAAAGACGTAACCCTCATTATCATAATTTTACAGGAAAAGCAAAAAACATTTTCAAATGAAAACTGTTTAATTGAAAATCCCGATTTCTTCACATCTTGTCTTAATATATTATATATGTATATAGACGACAAACTTATTTCTGTAAAAAAAATGTGGGTTAAGTCTTTTGTGGTTTATGAAAACGTTCAAATGATGTTACGTCTTTTTGCATTTCTTGAATAAAGTCGTTAGTTTGGAACGCGGAAGCTTAAAATTTTTAGGAGCATTTTGTTTTAGCCTTGTGTTTCAGATTCAATCAAAAAATGAATTTTGATTTTTTGAGGGTTACGTCTTTAGGCATTTCATATGACGATACAAAATTGATAATTTTAAAAATTTTTCTTTCAATTTTTTTAATATAATGCAGATACTGGCATGAAATTTCGTATACGTTGTTTTTATGATAAAAGAAGAAAGTGTGAAGAAAATAGTAAGAATAGATCCATGATTTCTCATAGCCCCCATACAAAATTCTTCCCGAAATATTGCTCAATTATACATAAATGCCTATAATATTGAAATATCAATACAAAATTCAGCAGCAAAATGCATGCAAAATTAAATCGCAAAAGGAAATTTTTCTTCAGTTGGGTCCATGTTGGTAAATAAATTGTTGTACTAAATTTAATGGTGGTCGGCCCATAATTGGTCATAGCTCCACATATATATCGTAAAAATATCGGTATCGACTCAAAACTTTGCACAGATCATTTACATATATACACAAATCATCCCATAAAATTTTGGTGCATTTTTAACCGTATCCCCCATATAAAGCCCTCTTCCGAAAATCACTTATTCTGAACATAGAAAACGTTTTTTTTTTTTAATACGGCAAATAATTTAATTGCAAGAATATTAACTATAAGTGACAAAGAATTTCATAAGAAGAATAAGCAGGAGATAAGGCATATATTAAAGGACTACAATTTTTCAATTTAGCTACTTTATAAATTAATAAGAGAGACAAAAATGGAAACAATACAAGAAACAAAATAGAACCGAAAATTTACAATGCAATGTCCCGGAAATATGAGAACGATAACAGAAATCTAAAGTATTCGATAGTGATAAATATCAAGACTTTTAATACATTGAATAAATTATTGGTAAAATAAAAGATAAAATAGGAAAATGGAATATGTTAAATGTTGTATATAAAATACCTTGTGACGGAAATGATAAAGAAAATTGTAAAAAAGTATATATAGGTACCACGAAAAATAAACTAAAATCCAGAATTGATGGACATAAATCAGACCAAATATATAGAGACAATATTACTTTGTAGTAAATTAAATCACTATCCAAACTTTGAAAATGAATTGGTATTAAACACTGGCAATAACTCCAGACGTCGTTATATGTTAAAAATGCTAACAATAATTAATGTACCTACAACTAAAAGAATTAACTACAAAGCAGATACTAAAAATGTTGCACAGACTTATAGACATTTAGTACATAAAAAATAACACAAATTACAAATATTAAATAATTAGTAATATTTCCTACTTGTTATAAATTCTTTTAATATTTTGTTATGTTAAAAATTTTCATATACTTTTTCGTATGACAAATAATTTAAAAATAAAAAGATTTTTTCTAAAGATGCTACACAAAAAAGTAACGAAATATCGAAAATAAAGTTTTTATTTAAAAACAATTATTGGAATATTTAAACTAATATGTTGTCGATAGAAACACAAAAGCATGACAACGGCGAAACAAAGCTAATCCAAACACCACCGACAAAATTCACTTCCACCTCGCTCTCTAGAACGCAAAACTTTGTCATTGTTTTTCGAATTGCTCATTTTGATTCGCTTAAATTTTCCTATATCAGAAATTTACTATTTTTACATTCAATTCAGTTTTGTGGTGGTAACATTTAACTTCATCTGGCACTTGCTAAAAGCCAAAATAAATACCACAATCTAATATATAGTTAGCAGACTAAATATTATCTTTGTTTTGTTCCATTAATAGCTGTCTCTAGTAAGCTGGGATAAATAAACAAAATTATATTTAAACATGAATAAATACTTATATAAACAAATACAAACAGACATTCTACAACACATACATACCCGAAAGAAACTGCTCAGCCGTATAATTCACAAAACTGGGGCAACAGCTATATTTAAATGCACTATGAAAATATTTGTATAAAGCATTAATACCATAAGATTTACAAAACCAAACAAGTGAAAGTTTATATTCGACTGTGACGAATCTTATATACCCACCCCATATACCTACGAGTATATACGAATAGAGAGATCTATGCAACTTGAAAGAAATTTGTGTAACATTTTGTGTCGATAACGATGTCTATTGTTCGGATCCATTATACATAAGATGTAATAGCTTACGATCGTTGTAAAATATTTTACTGTATTTGATTTTTATGGTAAATCTCATAACTTGGTAACAATATTTTCATTTCAATAACGATATCTTTTAGAGCTTTTTTTGGTATTCCAGTTATTCTCGGAAACCTTATTTGGGAGCTATGCTTTTACTAAATCCATAACTGGTCACCTGTACTCTGCGCACAAGCTTTACATGGACAGCCAGCCCGCCAGCCCGCCAGCCAGCCAGCCAGCCAGCCAGCCAGCCAGCCAGCCAGCCAGCCAGCCAGCCAGCCAGCCAGCCAGCCAGCCAGACGGACGGACGGACATCGTTAGATCGACTCAGAAAGTGATTGTGAGCCGATCCGTATAAACTAAGGTGGGTGTTGGACCAATATTTCTGGGCGTTACAAACATATGCACAAATCCAATATACCCTCCTCACTATGGTGGTGTAGGGTATAAAAACGCTTATAGTTTGGTAAGCAGTTTGGTATTGAAAATCAGCAAAATCAGTATAGTAGAACAAGAGTTATGGATCAAAAAATTGATATTTTTAAAAATTTTTCTTTAAATTTTTTTAAATATATTGCAGATAATACCATGAAATTTTGTACACGTTACTTTTATGATAAAAGAAGAAAACATGAAGCAAATAGTATAATGCTTGATTTTCACTATGTCATTTTTGGTGTCAAATTGTCCAAATTGTTGGCAATTGTATGATCATGAACATAGATGACGCCATATGACAACCCGTTTTCATACAATTGCCAACAATTTGGACAATTTGACAACAAAAATGACATAGTGAAAACATAGTGAAAACGCGGCCTAAGAATAGATCCATGATTTCTCATAGCCCCCATATAAAAATCATCCCAAAATATTGCTCAATTATACATAAATGCCTATAAAATTGGAATATCAATACAAAATTCAGCAGAAATAAGTTTCATGCGAAAAGAAGACCCCATATAAAGTCCACTTCCAAAATTCACTTAAATACGTATAAATATTGTTAAACGGTTAAAACTTGCCATAAATATTTGTTATAGGTAAATGAATTGATGTACTGTGGTCGGCCCATAATTGGTCATAGCTCCCATACAAGGACCATATATGTATCTTTATATATATCTTATGAATATCGGTACCGACTCAAAACAGACGCGAAAATTAATGCTTGTCGGTGTAAAATTTACTACAAGTCGTTATTTGTTAAAATTTTTCATAGAAAATATTTTATTACCATGTAGTCGCTTCTGCGATTTTCTTATAGAAATTATTTTACTACCATCTCTAAGCTAACGTTAGTAACCCATATAAAAAAATTACTATACGTCTCCAAATGCGTAAGTAGTTTTAAAACAAAAATAAAAACAAAAACAGGAAACTTTATTAACTAGCAGAAAATGGTTAGAGTCTTAAGGTACGGTCACATTGGGCAAATATTTACTCAACAAAGCGTAACTACTTGTTTTAACACAAATTTGTTTGACGTTGTTTACTCTTACAACAGTTTTGCAAGATCAAGCAGTGTCAAATAATATAAAACTAAATATTTATTGTGTGCTGTCCAAAATATACAAAGTTTTTTTAAAGAGTTCAAATATATTATATTTTTTCGGCATATATTTGTGTACCTTAAGCAAGTAGTGTAGTTTAAAGACTAATTGTTATTTTTTTTAAAATAAATATTTATATATATACTTTAAGGTACGGTCATATTTGGCAAATGTTTGCCAAAAAAGACGTAAACATTAAATTACGTATATTTGAACTCGTTTATTTATTAAAAAAAAAAAACTTTTCTTATTGAGGTCAAAACACAAAAACAAGTAGTTACGCTTTCTTGAGTAAATATTTGCCAAATGTGACCGTACCTTTGGGCCATTAAACATAAATAATTTAAGTATGAAAATATTATCTATATATATAAAAGAGTAACGTGACTGACTGACTGATTCATTCATCATTGCACAGCCCAAACCGCAAAAGCTAGAAATTTGAAATTCGGGTAATGTAATTCCACTAAGCAGGGATTTTTGGAAATTTGGTTGCTAAGGGGGACAAATAGCGCAAAAACGGGTAAAACCAGTACGTCTATATCTCCAAAACAAATAAACTTAAAAATAATATTTTAAATGCGTCCGCCTTTAATCAAAAAAAAGAGCCGACAGGTGTCTGGTACTTTTTTTTCAATTCGAAATTCAAGTGACCATATGGGGTAAAAATAGTCCCCGTAGAACGCTCCATACACACAAAAAAGAACCCAGAACATGCTATTCATGACTCAAATATAAAGGTGCAAAAAGGGCCACATTTCAGTACACTTATATTGGTACTTTTTTGAAATTCATTTCTACTATTCTATTCTTGCAAACTATGCATCTGATCATGTTATTATCTTCGGCAAAGTTGTTGTGCATGAGCCCAGGAAGGTTTCTGAGCTGGTACGACCACGCCTACTTTAACGCCCACTTTTTTTAAATTGATTGATTTTTTCTGCATGGCTTTCTACAGCTTTATTTCAAACAAGTTGTGTACACATCTTACTGAAGGCAAGGTAAAAAATAAAAATGTTATGTGCCACGCCCACTTTCATGCCCATCTCAAAAAATAAATGTTTGTATGTATGTCCTTTATAGAATCGTAAACTATATTTGATAATGTGATTATCTTTGGCAAAGTTGTAGTGCATGAGCCCGGGAAGGTTTCTGAGTTGGTATGAACGTGTACGCTAACGTCCACTTTTCTAATAATTACAACGCCTGCCGGAAAGGCCAGACCGCCGGACCGACCTTACTAAAACTTTGACGGGATATAACTGAGACTCCGGTATGACTAAGAATACTATTTTCGACCGCCTACTTTTTTTCAAAATCAATAAAATTACTCAAAATGAATTGAATATGTGTGTAATGCCTTTCATTCAAATTAATTTTAAATGGTGGCGTAGCAACGCGCGCAAATGTCATCTAGTAATACATAAAGTTTAAAAATTATGTTTAAAAAAATAATAAAATTTACTGCCGCCTATTTATATATGCTAAAAAATTTACCTGATAAATAAAAGTTGAAAACTAATGATAAGATCACAAAATATTTTAGCTAGACTATTCAATATGCTGACAAGTCTAACATCTAAATTAATAATTACCATTCATTTTTGTTTAACCTTTTTACTAAAAAGATCCCTCGGATTTATAACCAAGCAAGATCAAGCTGAATTAGTTTCAAACAGCATTGTCTACCAACAAGTAACACGAGTTTTTGCAATAACAAATATTATTAAAACAATAACTCGCAAAAACAAAAATTTTATGAATTCAAATATTGATGGTGTGAAAATTTCACTACACGTGCTGAAACTTTATATAACAAATTGATAAGATGGATTTTAGAGGTAGTGCTAAAAAAATACTAGCATCACTAGTCAAGGAAAAATAAAAATATGAGTAAAATAATGTAAATGTAATGTTTTGGAGCAGTTACGATACAGCATAGACATGCAGACAGACAGATATTTAACAAATTGTTTTTCTAAACACTTTCGTTAAAATAAGAAAGAAAGAAAAGTAAATAAAATATGTTTTAAAAAAATCAAAGAAAGCAAGAAAACTTGTTTTCGCAACACGCTCCAAATAATAAATAAAAGAACAGATCCAACCTAAATACACAACACCAAAATAAAGAAAAATGTATTAGCAGCAAGAAATACCCTTGCAATGGAAAATATATACGAGATCTGATCAAAAAATAACAGTTATATTAATTTTTTTTAAAAAGTATTTATTTATTCAACAATAACTATCTTGTCTCCTTCAAAGTAATCCATTTATGCCAGCATTTTTTCCAATCCTCGAAACACTTCTGAAACGCGCTTTTTGGTATCGCCAAAAGCTCCTGTTTCGATTTTTCTTTTATCTCTTTAATCATAGTAAAACGCTTTCCTTTCATCGGTGTCTTCAGTGTTGGGAAGAGGAAAAAGTCAGAGGGGGCCAAGTCCGATGAATACGGTGGTTGAGGCATGATAACAGTTTTGTTTTTGCCCAAAAACTCACGCACAAGCATTGATGTGTGAGCTGCTGCGTTATCATGGTGCAAAATCCATGATTGGTATTTCCACAATATTTCCACGTTTCTGACGAATTGCTTCGCGTAAACGGCGCATAACTTCAAAGTAGTATTCCTTATTGACCGTACGACCTTGTGGCCATTGCAGTCGAAGAAAACCTTCACATTTAACCGAACTTGACGTGCTTTTTTCGGTCTTGGCTCTTCTGGACGTTTCTATTGGGATGGTTCGATTTTGGTTTCAATCTCATAGCCATACACCCATGATTCGTCACCAGTTATGACTTTTTTGAGGAAATCTGGATCGTTGTTGACGATGTTCAACAGCTCCTGAGAGATGTCCACGCGACGTTGTTGTTGTTCAAAATTTATCAATTTTGCAACAATCTTTGCTGCCGCACGTTTCATGCCTAAAACATCCGTAAAAATTGCTTGGCATAAGCAGAACGATATGCCAAAATCATCAGCAACCTCTCTGATAGTGATTCGATCACTAATCATTTTCTTCACTGCTTCAATGTTTTCATCGGTTGTTGAAGTGCTCGGGCGACCAGGACGAGCATCGTCATTGACATCTTCTCGGCCTTCCTTAAAGCGGCTATACCACAATTGAACTTGTGTTCTGTTCATAGTAGACTCGCCAAACGCCACAGCCAACATTTAAAAAGTCCTTCCGCATTTAATTTAATTTTTTCACAAAACTTAATACAGTTTCTATGATACATTTTTTCGAATAGTAAAAATTCGAAGAGCACACCAAAACTCGACTAACCTTTTGATCTGTCAAAAACAAACTGACAATCCAAAATGGCTGATATTAATAACATATATAACAGACAAAAATGCGAAAATCGAACATACGTAACTCACTAAATTTGAAAAAAACAATTATTTTTTGATCAGACCTCGTATAATGCAATTTCAACATGGTAAAATTTATCATTATTTTCACTCATAATATCATTAGAGTAAAAGTAGAATATAAAACCAAATTTATAGTTTTTAAGTTTGTTTGGTAAAATTTTAAATTTGTTTAAAAAATTTAACATCTAGACCTAAACCGAAAACGATTTATTAGTTTGAAAAGTGAAAGCATAATTAATATGACGATAAAGTATGTTAAAACGTATAGAAAGTATTTTCGAATAACAAATAATGGACTAAAAATTAAAAATACTAAAATTCCCTAAAGTTGTTTATGCTACATAATAGAGTACATACGAGTTGAGTTGCTTTCATTTCTTTTTGGTATTTTTTCTTAGAACTTCATACTTTTAGTTTTGATTCATGAATTCTTTTGTTTAATATTAAATAAATGACAAAAAATCATTTTTTAATATTCTTGATTAGTTTAATTTCTATGCAATAAAAAATTCACAAAGTACTAACTGCTACGCACTGTACTTAAATAAATTTTTAGACATTACTAAAAAAAAAAATTTTTTAAAATTTTCAGTCAAATTCATTCAAACTTTTTTTTACTAATTTTAATAATAATTTATATAATTCTACAGCACCATAGTGGTAAGCGTATATTGGATTTGTGCTGCTGCATTTAACGACTATAAACACGAAGCCAATTATAAATTATACCGATCGACTCAGATTCCCTTTCTGATCCCATTCCGTCCGTCTGTCTGGATGGCTGGCTGTCCATTTAAACCTTGTGCGCAAAGTGCAGTTTGCAATTTTTAAGATATTTCAATAAAATTTGGTACATATTTTTTCGGCCAAAGGACGATTGGGATTTAAAGTGGTTGAAATCCGTCCATTATTTCCCCTAGCTTTCATAAAAATATCCTTCCAAAATATGGGTTTATCTATCATAAATGTTTGATTTATGTATGTACGTGATGCCTAATCACGTCAACAAATTTAGTGCACATTGGTCCATAATTGATCATTGCTACCATGTAAGGGTTATTGCTATAACTCTCTTAAAAATATTGGTATATAAATAATATTGAAGACAAATATGTTTCATATATACACAAATTATTTGGCCCAATTTTATGATGATCGGTTCATTATTAGTTATAGCCTAATTCCAAAAATCTTTTTAACAACCACTTCACTTTAATTCTTAAGAATGATGGTATCCAAACAAAATTCAACTCAAATAATTTTCATATATACAGAAATCATGACATCTAATTTTAGAACGATCAGTCCACAATTACAAAAGCTACCATATAAGACCCACTTCTTAAAATCCCCTTAACATGTATAAATATTTTAAAAGTGTTTCATCGTATATTAAGACTAAATTTAACACAAATAATATTTATATGTACAGAAGTCAGTCATGACACAAAATTTTTAATTGGTCCATAATAGGTCGAGCTCCCATTTCTGAAAAAACTATTTTTACACATATACTGGATCTATTATATGGTCTGGCTTTACCAACTATACTTTCTTACTTGTTTTTAATTTGTCTACATATGTATTTAATATTTCGCTACTGTATTGTTTAGCGAAATATTTTTCTTGATTCAATATACGAGGATAAAATTTATATAATAAAAACATTTAATTGACTCATCAATTACATTTACATATGTTTCCCTTTCCTTTTCCAATTCGCTGCTTTATATTAACTGAACTTGTCTAATATACCGTTAATAAATATTTAGTACGTGACACCGACCAAAATAAAAAACAGCAATTATTTTACATACAAACCACAATATGTATGTATTTGTGCGGGTGAAAACAAACAATAATGAACAAAACCACACTGAAATAAGGTTAATTTTCATATATATGTTACATATACATATATATGTATATGTATATCAACATGCCGCATAGATACAGCTGAAATGCTGATGACAGTAGAAAGGGAGAGTATTAAGAAGTAACACAAAAACTGGTGTTTAATAAAACAAAATGAACAATATGGCCACAGATTTTATTTGTTGCACGTGACTTTTCAACCCATTTGCTAATGATTTTTAAAATAAAATTATTGGAAGATTTTTCTGTATATCTGTAGAATAACAAATTAGAGTACTATATTCGGCTGTGCCGAATCTATAATACCCTCCACCTAAACGAAATAAAAAAAATACAGAAACTACACGGGTTATAGGACTAGTATATCCTTATTCCATGTTTTCTATTCAGTCTTAGTATTACTAGTATTAATATTACCTGTTGGTCGTAATTCTCTAATGTGAGTTTGTTTTAAATGTTTTTAAATTTTATCTAATTTTGACTCTTTATAATTGCTGTAATTACCGATTCTTACCATAATTTACAGAGTTTGTTTAATATTCTTGAGTGTAATTTAACAATTTATAAAATAAAAGAACATTTTTCCATATTCACAACAAGTTAAGAAACAGTGTATAAAACAGAGTACAAAAATAGATCAGATATAAGGTGATGCTTTTTTGTTTGAATTTAATCTCAATAATATTATTCACAAAAGATTTATGGGTGGCATAGTATAAGTGGACCAGTTATGGACTGATAGGTTATAAATCCAGTATCCACTAATGTGGTTTCTACGTATTAGAGGCTTATTTTGGTTGAATTTCACCTCCATAACGTTATTGTCAAGAGTTGTATGGTTCGGGAGCTATTTCCAATTATTGACTGACAGCTACAACATCCAGTAGCTAATTGCCGTATAACCGATATTAGTATGATTTCTGGAATAAAATTACTGATCTGTATAAAAGTTGGTTCGATACCAATTTTTATTAGACATTTTTTTTGGGTTAAATTATATTTCGGAAATGCTTCTTATATGGCAGCTATGCCAAATTATGGGCCGAACTTCTTCATACGAGGATATTTCACGTCGAATATCAACATAACAACGATATATTTAAGATATATATTAGTATTAACGTGAATTTCATAAATTTCATATATCATAAAGGCAATGTATACAAAATTGCATGGTATTTTCTGCAACATATTTAAAAATATAGCAATAAAAATGTTTAAAAATATCAATTTTTTATGGAGGTTGTCTTACATTTCCATCCATAACTCTTGTTCTTCTATACCGATTTTATCTGATTTTCAATACCAAACTTCTTAGGAGAACTATAAGTGGTTTTTTGTAAAGTTTGTTGATTTCGGTTGTGTCTTTCTAAGAGAAGTCATCAAAATTTCAAGTCATATACTTGCCAAATATTATAGATAATATAATATATATAATACAGTGCGTGCCACAATTAAAAACTCACCACTGGTATAGCTCATATTTAAATTTACGAAAATATATTTCCAATAAAAACATTTCATGTAAGTTTAAGTGGATCAGAAATATATCAAATTAATGTATTAGATTTGTTTAACAGGAGTACATTTGTATTAAGGAATATTGTAATACTCGTAGTTAGTATTTCATACCCATATATTTCGTGTGAATACGAAAGAATAAATAAATTTATTTTGGATGGAATCTTCTTTTATCTTAACAAGCTTAAGAATCCCTTCTAACATATTTTCTACCAAAGCTTCTTTTACGCTCAACAACTGCTAGTACTATCAACGTTGCAGAAAAACTTAGCAAAACTATATTATATAAATTATATGGGATTATATGTGATTCTAAAACAAGTAAGAAAGTACAGTCAAGCCCGACCATATAATAACCTATACACAGAATATGTTTTAAAACAGTTTTTCGGAAATGGGGATGGATCGATCATTCTAAAACTTAGTGGCATGCACCGACCGTTATAGGTATTTTGATTTCTATATATATGAAACTTATTTGTGTTGAATTTTATTTGAATACTAAACTTTTTACGAGAGTTATGCTCTTTTAAGTGATTTTCGGCAGCGGGCCTTATATGTGAGTTTTGGTCAATTATGGACCGATATGCACAAAATTTGTTGATGAGTTTAGTCTTCATGTGCAACTTATTTCTGAAGAAATCTGTTTTATAACCGATAAAACAACTATTTCGTACCAAATTTTATGTAAATATCTTCAAAAATGCGAAATGTACTCTGCGCACAATGTTTACATGAACAGACATCCAGCTAGCCAGATAGACGGACAGACAGACATCGTTAAGTCGACTCAGAAGTTTCCATCATACCTTCACCACTACATAGTAGTAGTGTAGGGTATAAAAATTAGTTTATAAACTAATGCCTCTATTGATAACAAAAAGTAAACACTGAATTACCAGTGTCTAACTTTATCACGTTGACTGCCATGTTTTCATGCGTCACCCAGATGTTACCCTGAGGCTACATTGCTCATTTTCGTGCGACACCTAAATGTTACCTTGAGGCTA
Organism: Bellardia bayeri; assembly: GCA_950370525.1. Lineage (NCBI taxonomy): Eukaryota > Metazoa > Arthropoda > Insecta > Diptera > Calliphoridae > Bellardia > Bellardia bayeri. The sequence goes on along the minus strand of OX493266.1, from coordinate 42,380,612 downwards.
CGTCGCACATTTTCGTGCGACACCAAAATATTACCCTGAGCCCACGTCGCACATTTTCGTACATTTTAATATGGAACTTTACATGGAATTTGGATTCTCTGGGTTTTTTGTGTCGCATATTTTCATGCGACGTGGTCCCACAACATATTTTACGATCTCCCAGGCCATGTCGCACGAAAATGTGCGACACAAAAAACCCGTTATAAATGCAAAATTAGGGACCAAAATAAAGTCGCGACTAATCAAAACTAATTTTTAGGCATTAAGAAACAAAAAATAACAAAATAAGTTGTTGGCCTCAAGAGACCAAAATTGTTAAATCACATTTATACTGAACGATCAAAATTCTAAAAAGGCTTTGTGGCAGCCAACGTGTTATTGTGTGTAAATTTCCATTAGCAAAACTTGTGCACTCTATGTCCAGAGTCTATTTTTGTTATCAAGGCAGCCTTAACGTTTATTTATTAAGATTTACAGCTTCTTTATGTATGATGAATAACTAAACAAACGCCAAAAATAATTGACGTTTTTCTTATTTTGGGCGATGTAACACTAATGTCATTACGTTGACGAATAATGTAACAATGACACATTTTTTTGGTTTGTGTATTACATTTTAAAATGTCAAAATAAACGAAAGCAAGACGAATAAAATACATATTTCATTCGTTCAAAGGAAATATACATACACAAGTATAAGAAACAGAAAAATTTTGAAAATTTTAAAATTTAAACTAAACAAGTAAGAAAATATAGTCAGTCAAGCCTGACTATATAATACCCTACACCCAGTATATGTATAAAACAGTTTTTCAGAAATGGGCGTTATATGGGAGATATAACCTATTGTGGACCGATCATAATTATATGTGTTAAACTTTATCTCGATATAAATACTTTCAAATAATTTATGGAGCTTAAAGTAAATTTCGGAGAGGGTCTTATATGGAATTTCGACTAATTATGGACCGATCATAATAAAATTAGCTCATATTATTTGCATACATATGAAATATATTTGTGTTAAATATTATTTGGATACCAACATTTTTGAGAGAGTTATGCTCTTTAAAGTGATTTTCGGAAGTAGGCTTTATATGGGAGCTACAAGTAATTAAAGACCGATCTGCACAAAATTTGCAGATGTGATTTGTCTTCATTTACCACTCATTTGTTTGGATACTTGCACAATTCAAGCATTTATGATCAGTAAACCCCAATTTCGGGAGGACATTTGTATGGGGGCCAGGTGAAATAATAGACCGATTTACACCAGTTTTTATCCGATTCATTTTTGGGCCGAATAAATGTCACTTACCAAATTTTATCGAAATATCTTCAAAATTGCGACCTGTACTCTGCGCACAAGCATTACATGGACAGCCAGCCAGATGGACGGACGGACATCGTTAAATCGACGCAGAGAGTGATTCTAAGTCGATCGGTATACTTTAAGATGGGTGTTAGACCAATATTTCTGGGCGTTACAAACATCAGCACAAATCCAATATACCCTCCCCACTATGGTGGTGTAGGGTATAAAAAGGTAAATATACACAAACAAATATATATAATAATGATGAAAACATATTTTTTTATTTATTTAATATAATTTTTCAAAAATACCTACATAATTTGCAAATAATTTGGTTTGTTTATAATGTATATCCAGCTGTTTATTTTTTTGCTCGTATGGTAGCCATTATTGATAGTAAATTAAAATATTTAACCCTTTAACGCCTAAGACCGTCTATAGACGGTCATCAGTTGAGTATTAAAAAAACCGTTTTTCCCCCGTTTAGCTACTAAGACCGTCTATGGACTGTCTTCCTTGTTTTTTCCAGGAGTATTTTTTCCTGAATTGGAACTGAAATTCGTAATTTGCAGATAAAATAAATGCTAAAATAAACATTTATTTCTGCAATTGAAACGTATTTTCAATTTCAGGTATTTAAAGGTTAATATGAACAAAAGTAAACAAAGAAAAATTTAGGTATGTGTAGATATTGGCAATGCTGTGATTTGACACATTGTTAATTTATATGTACGTCCATAACGCAAATGAAGACGAACAATAGAAAGCGCGTTACATAAACGCAAATTGTTACGTTATCGCTGACCTTTCGTCCAGTTTCGTTTAACTTTAAACGTATAACATAAACAGGCTGTTAATATGGTGAAATTAATCAAATTTACAAATAGATATTGTATAAATATTTAAGTATAATTTTTGACCAATATCGGAATTTACAGTTATTGTATATATACATACGTATATGGATTCCAGCTAGACTAAAGTATTTGTTTGTAAGTAAATCGGATATTTCACAAACATTTTTCCCATTTGTGTTTGTGTATATTTGAGTGTTTAGTTGTGCATTTGGTAGTACTACAGCTGTATCTAAACTCAACTTAACTGTAATCATTGTAATTGTATCTGCAAAATTTAGCAAACTTTATTCTATAAATAGTGTTTTCCATGAACATGAAAAACACGAACACACTATAACTCTAGTTCTATGTATTCTAAAGGGTTTTCAATTCTTACTAAATATTTCTATGTTTGTTCATTTAAATATTTGAGTGTGTTTGAGAGTTTGTACACCAGAGCATTGTATTCTCTCTCTTGTGTGCTGCATTATTGTTAAGATAAATTTTCGAATTTCGATTTTAGAATTTTGTTATTTTCGTTTATTGATGGGGATATACAAAAATATATTTGTTGTTGGCGTTATTGTGTTTAGTCTCAATTGCATTTTAGAACCAATAGTGTTTTTTTTTGGTTTTTAATTGTGATTATCAATATGTGCCAAATAAGGTCAATAATAATAGAATTATTATTATGATTGTTTTAAACAAAAATCGTTTTCAAATGTATATTTTATGAACTTAAATTAATTCCAAAAAGTTTACTAAGGTTAAAATGATACAAATAAAATGGAAAATTTATGATTTGAAAAACAATTTTAAATGTTTACGAATTAAAATTACATATGTACATATTTATTAAAGTATTTGTAAGTAAATTGAAAAGTAATAAATGTTATTGAGCGGGAAATAATAAATATTATTAAATTTTAAACATATTTAAATTAACATTAAATGTTTTATGCATTACATACCCTGAACCACAGATTAATGAATTGATATTAAACCTTATATGTTGATTTATATCACATAATCAATATACAGTGAAAGTCTTTTACAAAACTATTTTAAATGATTTTATTCACTTGAATGAATTATACTATTTGTAAACAAAACTTTTGATAAAAATTATTATTTGTACAATATAATAAAATAATAATAAACTGAGTTTAACAATATGAATTTACAGAATTTTTCTGTTAAGCATTTCAAATAAATTTATTCAGATAAAACAATTTCAAATAAATATTTATGTATAAGCTAACTAATATTTCATTTGCTAATTTGTTGATAAATTAATTGATATTAAATTTCATTATGTATCAAATATTTATAAAATAAAAATTAAAATGGAAGAATATAAGTATAAATTTCACACAAACTATAAAATTAACTTTGTAGACAATAAAAAAGTAAGTAAATCATTTGTGTCGAATCTAAAATACCCTAAATTTATTACAAAAATTTGACATGTCTTAAAATTAGTTATTATTTAATTAAAATGCTGGAGGAAGAACTCCTCATGTTCATCAACATAGTTGTACGGATGTATAACTTAAAAATTCGAGAATTTTTCAACTACAATACTTTTCGCTTATAGTCCATTTAGCGATATAGTCTAAACCACACATTTTTACAGCCCTCTATAAGTCAAATTCATACAAAATATGAACGATATAGTCCATGAGCGATATAATCACATTTGACATACATATGTATATGCCATCTATGTGTGGTTATTTAAAGCTTTCTTACATGCAAATTATTGAGGATATTTTCATATGCATTTAGGTAATATTACATAGTAATTTAAGCTATAAACCAATAATATACATACTTTATATACATATCCATATAAATGAAATAAATCTGTTTTCTTTTTTATAATCACATAAATTGTCGAGATTTTGTTTATAATCCATATAATGGCATATAAAAAAATTAGTCTTATAATCACATTAGCGATCTAGTCACAACATTGCGTGATTTACGTCACCCTAACATAAGTAAACAACTAAACACCCTACCCTGAAGGAAACCTGAGGACAAGTGTCTCCAAGTCACCACTTTTGTCTACTATTTTGGTGATGGTTTGGCGACAATTATTTTTTTTTCAATTGCGATGCCCGATAGACTAGGCGATAGTGTGCCAGACTATCATTCAGAGGGTTGCAGGTTCGATTCCCACCAAAGACTCTGGGTGTTTTCAAATTTATTTTTAATTAGGTATTTTTTAGTATTTTTTTTTTAACAAAACTCCAAAAATTATCAAAAAATGCATTTTTATTTTCTCTTTCAGAAAAGTACCAAAAGTGTAGACAAAAGTGGTCCCAAAAGAACTATTTAGTCAGTCTACTGGCAGATTTCGTAGGACAAGCCTGTTCTAAATGTCAATAGCAGATAGCATTAGTAAGGGTATAATTCGTCAATAGTAATGGTGGCATCGTCATTAGGTATTTAGTATAATTTTACTATTGAGATTTCCTGCAGGGTAATATAAGCACACTAACAACCACACATATTTATAAACACTAAACATACAAACATACATATTAAATGCTCAGCTATTAACCCAACAAAGGAATGCTACTAACAAACACTGCACACTAACACACAATAAGATCACACACATAAGTATAAACATATTACGATTTTATTTACTAATTGTTCCACTTGAACAATATGCAATGTTAGCATTAAGTACACAAATGAATATGACATATTCACCCCTATCGCGAATAAAAATTCCACGTGAAATTTGTCCACTTTTCACATTTTTCCTATTTAAATTCAATGTTAAAAAATTAAAAGTGAACAAATTTCACGTGGAATTTTTATTCACGATATGGGTGATTATTTAATATCTTTTCTTTCACAAGTGCATTGACACAATTAAATTCTTAGTAAATTTGTTACTTTTTTTAACTTCGTTGACTTCGATAATTTTTTAATAGTTCTTTTTCAAAAGTATAATTCTTGGTATTTTTTTACCACACCAACTGAATGCATTAGCACAGTTGAGTATTTTCAACTAAATTTCTTACTTTAAATACTGACCCACTTGAAAACCCATAAAGACTTCTTTGATGCATACACATTTCCCTTTGAATAAGGAAATGAAAACGTTGAGTCAACATTGTTGCAACATCCAAGCTTCTCTTGTATGTTGCACAGCATTGTTGTAATCAGCAATATTGATTGGTTTCGATCAATATTGAATTGAAATAAAGATGGTCTGCTCTGAAGAAAAACAGTCAGTGTGGAAATTAAGTTGAAAGTGCTAATAAGTAAAAATAATTAAATTTGTAAAAACCCTAAAAATCGAAAAAAACACAAATTGTTTAAATTGGATTCCCGCAACTATATTAACAAGGACTCCCTCAACAAACCATAACTCGTGCAACTAAGCGATGTGACTATAAGCTAAAAGTATACACACATTTGTATACACATATTTGTTACTATCTTATTCGTATTGCATGTATACAATACTAATAAGAGAGTAACACTTATTGCTAGTACAATCAAGTGTGTACGCGTCTTAACTTCCCCTCCCACACGATGTCTAAAATTACTTATTACTTCTCTTCAGAGAGATTAAAGTCAGTGTCTTCTCTATAAGAAGTAGTATAAGAAGGAAAGACAATAATAACTTAAAAATATGTATAGTGTTAGTGAAAAAAAAGGAAGAAGTAGAAAACAAAAGTTCCCCAATTTTCACTTTCCTTCAATTAAACCATCTGATTCCCTTAGGGAAACGTAGGATATCAGCTAGTTTCTAACCAGTATTGTCACAAGTTCATTGCAGAATCGTCTGTTCAGAAATTTATTCCTATAGCGTTGTAGTAAAGAAAAATAACCAAAAATAATTTCATTGCCACAGTGCTATTGCCCTATTTAATAATTCTAGCTATCGACTTTACCTATCGACATTTACTTCACTGTGTAACCATAACATGAATCTGGTAACTGCCATAACTAGTTTGGGCAATACGGCCCTTATCACAAATCGACCGAAAAATGTACAGGTCTATTCGCTTATTTACTGAGTATTCTTACACTGTCTAATATCTTGAAGTTGATCACATGACTACTCATAGCATTTAGACTGTCGACATAAATAATCCTATTTCCCTATTGACTTTCTTCAGCCTGGGAGACCCTAAATTTGTCTAACTATATGCCTAACTTGATGTTTGATCCGTCTGAGAATATTAATCAGATTATGTCAGATGAAACTAAAAACCGACGTGTGAAAGCAAAAATTATAAACTGCCAATTTTTGACAGACATGCACAATTACATATGTATCGTACAACTGACAAGCACACTGCAAAATACATACCGTCTAAAGGGAGCTTAACTAACATTAATACATTAATGCCTGCCACAACTAACATTAAAGTTTATAAATACAAAATCAAGACTCACCATCTTTATCACAATTCATATAATCAAGCGAATCCTCTAAAAATACGTTTAGGTTCTTTTTGTTGTGATAAAATCAAATCTCAAGGATTTTGTTACACATTTTATTTTAAACCTGTTACTGAATATCATTAATTTAATTTAAATCCCACAAAATTTTCTCTTTTTCGTTTAACATGATTTTACTTGCGAACAATAAAGGTCACTTTAGGGACCTTGGCAAAACGTAAATGTATTTAAAAAGCACCTTATATTCAGCATAAACTTTTAAATACCATTAAACCCCTTGCTTTAAAATTCACAAAAAATAAAAATTGGAATAATTTAACATCAAAGGCCAAGAAAATCCTTTTGTATTGGTAATTACTTTTTTGGCTGATTATTTTTTTACAGCATTATAAATAAGTTTAATTAGTTTCAATACTTTTAATTAAGCCAATAGATAGGAAAATAAACAGGAAGGAGTTTTATATTTGGCTGGAGTTTTATATTTTAGCTTACAGAAATGTTGTACAGAATTGTTGTATAAAGCAAACAAATTTCTCAGCAAGAATTTAGCAGACTGTACGTTTTCAAATTTTTTTTAGCAACACCTATCTTATTACAAGACCCAAACTGTTTCCAACATACCAAAACTTGTTGCTGGGAAAAATTAAATTATTTCAATAAACACAAACATTTTGTCAAACATTTCAGGTTGGTGATAATCAAATTTGTTATCAGTTTAATCTTCTTCAATATATGTATTTAATTTTTGTGTCCCTATTTCTACTTCTAACACACGTAGTTAAATACACAAAGTATTTGCTATTGATGGTCTATCAGTCTCAAGGTCACTAAGATTTATTATGACCTTGCATTTAAAGCACAGATGGTAACGTTTATTTGTAAGTAATGCCATTTGGTTAAAGTACCATATACTAACCCAATTACATGCTCAAAATGATGATAAATTTTAAATGGCAATTTGTGTAAATATATACACATACTATATGATACTATATTAGACAACGATGAAGTACTGACATCATCTGGTGTGATTTCACTATTTCCCAGCATTCCTGTTAACCTGGCTATTTAGACTATTAAGAGAAAATGGTTTATGTTAGAAGATCATACCAAAATATCTAAAGAGTTGTTTATGGATATATTATAGGTCTGTATAATAGATTGTAGAAGGTTCAAATTTAAGAATAATGTTTACAAACAAAACAAAGGAATATCCAGTATAGTTATGGAAGAATTATTGCACACAGCTCTTAATCAATGATGACCAAATATGTAAACAACTGTATATTTTGAAAAGGAATTAATTCGAAAACACTTTGAAGACACTTAACTCATTTAACAGTACACAAACAACAAATTGCCATATTTGAACTACCTAGTCATCAGGAATGACAATATATTTAAAATAAACTTGTACCAAAAACCTATATCTTCTTCCCAGACTCATTAACTATTATTGCAAACATCCTAAAAAATAATAATAAACACTGCTTAAAACTTTACCACTAGAGTGTTAGATACGAGCAATACTCGTACATAATTTTACGAAGAAAAACCCCGATAAAAAAGAAATTTATCATTTCGAATTTTAAAAATCGTCAAAAAAAATCGGATAAAATAAAACGTCAATATTTTTAATAGTATTTTTAAATTTTTATTTCAACGGAAACAAAAAAATTCAAGTTTATATAGTCTCTTGTACAAAACATATCAAAATTCATAAATTTTAACCTTTTAAATAAGAAATCATTAAAACTGTAATGTTAAACACAACCTGTGTAAAATTTTTATAATATCTTAGTTTGCTTTCACACTCTTCAATTCTGACTAGTCAATGCGAGTATTTTTGGATGAGAGAGAAGTAACACTCAGGCAATTAATATGCCTATATATAATTGCGTTGTTTTCTTTGGAAAAGGGATAGATTTGTAAATAGAAATGTGGTGAAAGTAGAAGAAAGCTTTATATCACAACTCTGCAATTGCGCATTATGTTTGTTGTATTGCAGCATTGCAGCGCCTCTGGTGGTGAGTAGGCACAATACTTCGGTTGCGTTTTATCAGAATTATCGGAAACTGCTGTTGTTTGAGTGGCAGCGGCTGGGAATCGAACACGGGCTAAAAATACCAACTCATGCTTAATGATCAAATGCGCTAACCCATTAAGCTACAGCACCCACAAATATGAATATATGATATATATGAAATGTGCTTACGTCCTGTCGACCACTGTACATACAAAAATATTAAATTAAGCCTGTTATCTTTAAAATTAAAAAAATTTCTTATTAGCTGCCTAAAAGCAAATTTATTTAATATGACCTTTTTGATTTCCTTCCACTATTCTTTCCTATTCTGTGTGCTTTTGTGACTTGTAAGTTTTTTTTGTTTGCTTATCTTTCCCATATTCATTTGTGTTTCTTCATTTTGATTGATTTTCCATTAATTTATCAATCAAGGCAGTAAATCTTTGTCTCTGAGGTTTTCTGTTTTTTTTTATATTTGTTGTCTATTCGATTGTCATCATTTTAATGAAAGAAGATTTGTGATTCATTCTATATAATTTGGCCAATTTAAGATGTGCTCGAAATATAAATAGCTTGAAGTGAATTTTCTTCAATAATACCAGAATAGACAAGACAATGAATAATTTATGATTTGTAAAAATTTATAAGTTGTTAATAATGTCAGTTGTTTTCAAAAAAGAACATTCAATTGCAATTTTGCGACAGAGATGATTTTCTATTTAATTAAATATAGAATAAATTCATTTTAATTGACTTTCTTAAAGCAAAGTTAAAAATAATGCTTCATTTACACAAAATCAGGTCGCATTAATGTTCTAATATAAACTACGTACAATAACAAAAACAGTGCTTGAATTCAAAATTATACTTATTTAATAATTTTTAAGAAAGGCTAACGAATTAGTGTTTTTTGCTTTGTTGGATCGCATTAGCTACCAATTGAAAAATATTGACCAATTGTCAAACCTTGAAACAATTAAGAGATATCATATACTTTTATACTACGTAGACCTGACTTCTTCGATACTATCTCGTGATAGCGTGTTCCATTCAACATACTCGTAAATGCATTTCCAGGCAAATTTTCAAAAAAAAATATTTCCCAATTACGCCCCTAGATTGCAAAACGCAATTCAAGAGCAACAATTGCTCTTGAATTTTCAAAAGCCTAAATGCGGCAATATAGCGCCTTGGCCTATCCAGGCAAATGAAAATATTTTCAAGCGAAATTAAATTCTCTATAACGATAGCCAAAGTTTCTACTAAAAGCTTCTACTTCTCAGAATTTTTATGTTATATAACCCTTTCGAAAAACAAAGCTCTTGTTGAAAATCCCATTATAAATATCTCAGTCATAGCTGAAGAACACTACTGCAAATTATATATTTTTGTCGCCAATAAGGCGATTTTTGAATTTTGTTAAGCCGTTGTCACAAAGAATGCAAAATAGTTCTTTCTTAATACTATTTGGCTTTTCACCACGAGTTACACATTTAAATGCACTATGGATTTAAAAACCAGCACTGCCTAGTCTCTGTTCTGTTCTTGATAAGTTCCTGATATCTTTAACTAACTAGAACTCATTTACAATAGCTATGACAAGAAGTGTAAAAGCGTTTTTTTAAGTCATCAAATTGATTGCGATTTCATAAAGAAAATATTATTTGAATTTCCAGACAATTTAATTGATAATAATAACAAAGAAAGTAATGCCAGTATTTACGTCAACAACATAATATGTTCATGTTTTAACCCTATTACTTCAGCAAACTTAGTTTTCGTTTATTATATATAAAAGCTGTAAGTTACCTAGATGAATAATTATAAACATAACTCTTCATATCTTTCTAAGTTTATTAACGCCTAAAGATAAACGTCAAGTTGGCTTAATATGTCCCAGCACTGCTTCCGTTTTTTTTCCATATTATAAAGTGTAAGTTCTGAGCTTAACAAGAAAAGAGGTAATTCAATCCGCAATAAAAGACTTTGAATTTGTTTAAAAACCCTAATACTTTGTTTGTTCATTTCTTTTAATTTCTTGTTGGGGTTTTATTTCGAGTAAATAAAATAATTAAAGTTATTTAAAATAATTAAAGTTATTTTATTTACATTCCACTGATCTTCTCTTAAGTTTCCAACCATCACTTTCCTGAAACAAAAAACAGCCAGAATTATGAGAATAAAAATAAAAATTAATTAATCGTAGTCATTATATTTTCTTTTGCAAACAATCCCACTGTGCAACATGCAAATAAGACTTTTTAATTTTTAGCCAATACTTTCAAACAACATTAAATGCAGACAGTACTAGTTAAACTTAAGCAACAGCTAGCTACTGCAACAATACCCTAGGGCGAATGACTGTTGCGAATATTCAATTAAATATAAATCATACGCACTGTTTAGAGGAATCATATTCTGCTCATATTTTTTTTCAGGTGAAAATTTTTCAACAAAAAAATTTATATTTCTTAAATATATTGGCTCAGAAATTAATTAAATATTTGGAAAAATGTGTTCTAATATATTTGTTCATAATATTTAAATTTAGAAACATATAAATTTGAAATGACTTTATAATTTGAAATGAACTTTTAAATGAATTATAAATAAGTGCCCAATTTGAAACATGACCTTTATATTGCAGTAAGTAAAATAATTATCTAAAAGGAAGATTCTTTTAAAATAAAAACCAAATACATTTGTATATAAAAAGAGATTATGAGCAAACAAATTTTCTATTTAAAATATACATATGAACTATTGTACGTCATTTTAAAATTGGAATTAAATTTCACAAGATTTATTGATTTTTTAATTTAATTGCTTTTTCTTTTTAAAGCACCAGCAAATTCCAAATTCTCTATATAAATCTTATTTTATTATTTGAATTTATTTTTATTTTTTTACTAAAATTTTCATTTCACTTTTGTTAGCATTATATTTTTATCTCTTTCAATGCTTCCATAATACTCTAAGCACTTAAATGGAATTTTAGTTGATTTTCTGGCGTAAATGTCATCACAGTTGTAGTTGCTGGATTTACTGTAAATACTGGATGGACATTTTCTGTTTTTTCTTGTTAAAATATTTATGCAACAAAGTTTTGCTACTGTTGTTGTTTTGTGTCGGTAATTTAGAGCATTTGGAAGTATTTAATATAAAACTATATTTTGTTTTTATATTTAAGGTTACACTACTACTTTGTTTTATATAAATTAAAAATTTCCGAACAGTGAAACAAAAGCTAATTCAATTTTTAATTCAGCCAAACATTTTGTAAATAACATACATATTATTTGATAGAAATTAAAAATGCGTAATTTTGAAATGTTTGATCTTTCCTTTTGAAACATTTATACAATATAAAATTGTTTAAATTATTGGCAATCTGTCAGGCAGCATATGTGGTCTATTCCAAAAGGAATGTGAGCATGTTTTGAGGACAAGAACGATCTAAACTATAAGGCAGGTTAGGTAAAGCTTCCCAACCACTATTCTGTGATTATGTATTGCAACCTATTAAATAATATAGCCGAAATAAAGTTTGTATTAACACTGAATAAGGAATACTATATAAGGATATTCTTATCTTAACACCAGTGTAGTTTTTTTTTTAATTCTCTTTATATTTGGATAAAATTCCGCAAAGCCAAATATAGCACTGCAACTTCTTGCTGATATGTATTTCGCTTGTTGTGAAAATGTTTAAAACTTTTTAGTCATTTAATTGCTAGGTTGACAGTTAGAATCGATATATTTGATCTGAAATTTAGATTATGTTTAATATTTTACCTTATGTTAATGCAAGCATCTTTATTATGCCAAGCAGGAAAGTTATGGACCTACACCACTTCGCTTAAAGTAACCTACATATTTCAATGTATTTTTCGTATTATAATGTGGTCCATCACATATGTATGTGGTCTTTGAAATAATAATTTTTACGGCTCTAAAAAGAAGTTCAATGACAAATTCACCTTATACTTAACAATTTCATAGCTGAAACAACAGATAACTCCTTTAGAAAAACTATTAGGAGAGGTAAAGCGAGTGAAATGTTGCGAGAAATACTGGCAACTCTTTAATAAGGCTAAGTAAAGTGGTGAAACATAATACAGATGCATATGAAGCATCGAATACATCAATCTCAGAGCATTGAATAAGAAGAGTACTCAAAATCTTCCATCTCTGTAAATCTCCAAGTCCGCATGGTATTATCATAATGTTAATCTTTGGCACAAAACTTGATTTCGATCAGACTAGCGGTATAGAAATAACAGGTTTTTTTTTAATAAATTTCTTTTCTGCACCATTGTGTTGAAACAGCATTGTCAACTTGGTGTGTTTCGCTCCATTTTTAGTGATTTTTTTAAATTTTTGTGCGAAACATTTGTTAGTTGGTGCGCGGTGCGTTTTTTTATAATTTCGGTGCGTTTTTTTTATTTTTCCGAAAATGTGATGAAACCTTTATTTTTACTAACTTTTAAATGCAGTTTTTTTAATAATTCATTATCATGAAATCTATGCGATGAAAAAGAACCCCATTGAAAGCATTTTATATGCGAATGTACGAGTATGATAAGCAAACATTCGTCACATGTAGATTATTGCGAAAGGTATTAAATAGGATGAACATTTTTGTTTGAAAATAAAAATATCATTTTAAACATGAAAATAAAAATTCTTGTGTAGCCTGGTTGGCCTACTGAACTGTAGATAAACAACCAGGGTTAGAGTCCCAGAGAGGCCCTAACAAATTTTATTGAATAGGGTCGACGATGTACTAGAAATACTGAAAATAAGAAAAAAAAATATTTAAAAAATATGTACTGAAATTGGCACTTTTTTACCAATTAATTAGTTCCGAATAGCATATTTTGACTATATTTACTATTATTACTTTTATTATTTATCGTTGATCTCTTTTTAAAAAGTAAAAACAAGAAGAAATTAATTATCTATCTAGCACAAATTTTGTTTAGTTTATTTTTTATTTTTGTTAAGTTTTATTTATTTTTTTTTTCTAAAAACGCTGAACTGTTGAAGACTGTTCTATTGTTATATTTATAACACAAAAATATTATATTTTTTTATGTGAAATTAATTCAATAAACATTTTAAATAAAAAACAAAATGTAAACTTGGTGCGATTTTTCTCCATTTTTGTGCGTTTTTAAATTTCAAAGTTGACAACGCTGTGTTTAAATATATTTTGCATGCAATATGCATATTTTTGAAAGAGAGCAGGTTTTGCAGAGATTTCAAAGAGTAAAAGAGTAAAGCTTTTTGAGCAAGTGTTTTGTATTAATGAAAAGCTAAGGAATTGAAGATTTATAATTTTGTAAAATAAATGATTGTTTTAAAGTTTTCAGATGTCCTTTAAATTAAAGACTAAAAAAAATTATGATATGCTTATTTTTTTTAAGAAATATCTAAAATTTTAATTAATGTAAAATTTTGACGGCATTATAATGAAGTTCAAAACTAATATAGACCCCAATGTTCTTATTATAAATTTTGAAATTTTAATTTTTAGAGAACACTATATTTGAACTTTTTATATTTATTATTAGAGAAAATTTTTCATTCGGTTTGAGTTCATTTTTTTTAATTAGAATACCATTGTATATATTTTTCTAGACAAATAGCACACTGAATTGCATTTTCTGCCCTGCCAAGGGCGTCATCAGCAATGTTTATTGTCCAAGATCTACTTGCAAACATCATCTATTTAACTCACCATTTATTGAGAAATAGAGTTCGGGAATTAAACATATTTCTTATTACATGTTATGAGTTAGAACGAAATTTACTTATTAATTTGTTTTTGTGACCAATGTTTATAACGTAAATGGAAACAAACATTTGACCAAATTAGCCTGAAGGAAACTCCTTAAAAAATTATAAATTTACTTATGTTTTTACAATGTGTGTGTATTCTTCTGTATTATTAATTTTACAAATTTTTGTATTACTACAAATTTGTTGTTATTTTTGCTGCGTCTACCGTTGGTTGACAATATCAGCAAAGTATGTTGTTGTTGTTATTTCTCCTTTAAAGTAGAATATTTGTTGTTCTGTAACTTGAAATACCGTAATTCTAAAAACAAGGAAAATGTGTTCCAAGAATAAATTTTTTTCAAGTACCCACTGTGGGTTTATTTACACAAGTGGTAGTAAAAAAATTCTATTTTTCAGCAGCATAAAGGGCTATACAAATAATGAACCTCTTAGTGGATTGCTGCTCTTACTTAAACCCAATTTTTAAATTGGCCAAATTGGTATAGAGCTCGGGAGGGCTATTTCCGCTTAAATAAGTTTGGTTTCAAACGTTTATGCAAAGTTCTCTTCGGAATCATATAAAAATTATTAATAAAATACAGGGTCTTTTTCAGAAAAAAGGTAAAATATATTTACCGTTTTACATATTCCAACTTTGGATGCGTATGACTTTTTACAGGAAAAGAATTACTGCTTGTAAGTTTTTTAATTATTTAGAATATAGCTGTACATTTTCATTACGATATCTGTAATAGCTTTTCCGATACCAAATTATTTCCAAAATAAAACATTTCTATGCCACTGTATTTCACATCAAGATCACATGATTAGTTTTAATCTGGTTGCTTTGCAGATCAATTGAATCTGCGAATATCTCTAATATTACCATCGATAGGAACTGGATGGCTAAAAAATAATGGCAGCCAACACAGTCATCGCTAAACTAAGACTACAAAGTGCTCTTATATAAGGCAGCAATAACACCAATATACTTGTATAACATCCAGCTTTGTAGAAGAGTATTATTTATCCAAAATTGAAAAACTGCAGAGAAAATAATCAAAGACTCTTAGGAACAGTTTCGAGGCAAACACGCTTAAGAATATGGGAAAATTTACAGCTAGCCAGATCGTTATTCTCTTGGACTACATTGGTTGGATGTTGCTGGATATTAACTATCTACTTTATTTATACTCCTATGCAATATTTATTATAAATTTTTAAAAATAAAAATTCAAAGAGGAACAACAATATTTGTACGAAATTGTATTGCAATTTAAATTTAACGGTCGGTATCAACATAAATCATTTTTATCAAGATACAACATCTTTATCAACAGATGGGATGTTTATCGACATACAACTTTCTTAGCATTTGTAGAAGTTTTAATTTATAAACATTATTGAGAACACACTGTTATAAACATAGCTGAGCAATATGGCAACATTAAGCTTTAACAACTTTGGCTGAATATTCTAGACACGAACATTCTAGACTTGCAGTCATGAACATTTTAGTAATTTAGCACCGAACCTTCCAGAAATTTGGAATTTGCTGTATAAATAGAGTAACAGGGCCAATCAAATGCATCAGTTTATTGTGAGTCATAGTTGCATAACACTTTAATGTTCTCAAACAGTAATTTAAGTGTGTTCTTAAACCGTAATACAAGTGTGTGAAAGACAGAGTGTTCAGCTTTAATTGTTTTTGTGTACATTTACATAAACAAAGACATCTTATATTTTCTCCAAACTACTTAACGCTTTTAATTTGCAATTAAAAGGAATCTGGTTTATTTAAAGGAAACAAACCATCGTTTTTAAAAGGTAAAAACGTAACAATATGTACCAAAATCAACCCATATCTATGAGAGCAGATTTTAATAGGTTTTAAAAGACTCAATGGTATGGCCTTCAGTTTACGAATTCCTAACTAAATTCAAAAGATTTGCAATTTTATTTTAATTTCACACGTTCTTTCAGTTTGGAATCCAATTCAACAGCTACATGTAGGACCTGCAATGCAACCTTTTACTATATAAAATAGACTTAAATTTATTTAAAAATTTTAAATGTTTAAGCCATTTAAAAATGTTTTAAACAACAAAACATCCATCAGTAGGAAATGTCCAAATGAGCAAAAATCATGACAATCGTACATTTGGGTTTATATTTTTCTTATAATTTTATTTTTTTTTCATTTCCATTTGATTTGTATTTCCATTTAAGTATGTTGTGATGCCTTTAGTTTTTTTCCTTTTTTTGGGTTCATTGTTCTTTCAGGACAATCCCTTTAAAAAAAAAACAAACGAACTGTGACCAAAGATTACACAGTTTACAAGTATAAAAAATATCACGATGTTGATTTTGTCCGATTTAATTTACCCTATACATCTCAACTCGACGCCCACATTTAACCCTCCTTCTGGCCTATATTTAATGTAATTCTTTAGTGCCGTTTTTATTATTGTAAGTTTTAATACAATCATAGGCTTGACATGTGGTTTATTTTAAGGGATTCATTTTTGCTGTTTTCCTCATTTTCTTGTCAGCTGCTGTTATCCTTAGTGTATGCTTTATATTAATAGGTCTAGTCCTTTTTATAAGTGTGTGTGTGCGTGTTATTATTTTACATTTATTTGCATGTATGTATTTTTATGAGTAAGTGTGTTTATGTCCTTTAAAGCCACTCAGTAAAATTGTAAAAAAAAACCCAAAAAAATTGGTTTAAATTTATGGTTTCATGTTGTGTGGATAATATTGTTGTTTGTACAAAGGAAAAAATGATATTATCATTGCTTTTATGATTTGGAAGAAAAAAACAAAATATTTAATTTATAGTAAATGCTATAAGTTGCCAGAAGTTATAAGTTCAGTTACATTGCGATGACTTTAAAATTTTTGCTTACGGATAATATTAAATAATTTTAATAATTTATATGACCTATAATCTGTTTAAATATTATATACAATGTTGGAAAAAATAATAAAATAATTTCTTCATTTTTAATTGTGCAAATAATAAAAACACTTAATCAAAACAATATTTTCAGTGTTGTACTATTTACATTCTATTGACACTACTAAATTATATTTCAACAGGAGAATAATAGAGTCAATAGTTTAAACCATTTTTCTATGTTCGCTTATGTCTTCAATTGCCTTTAATCCAGAAAGCTCACTGAAGTCAGGCAATTTATTTATGACCTTTAAACATATTCACAGAAACATGATGATCCATAAGAATTAATAAATATATTCGGTTTTAAGTTTTTGAAATTGAAGAAGCCGCTCTTATTATTTTTTTCAACACTGTGTAAGAATTATGTTATCATATTAAATGCGTATTTTTTGGTTCCTTTTTCGCATATCCAATAGGCATATCCAATTTTAAAATTTTCGGTCTTTTGATGGTTCCAAGACCTGGAAAGAAATAAACTGAAATTAATTGTTTTTAAATAGGCGAAATAAGTATAAAAATTTTGAGATCAAAACTTATATTTTTTGAAAATCCTCCAATTTCAATAGTTCTTCATATTAACTTATAATAGTTACAACTGTCATTGTTAAACCCCATTTAGCCTTTATTAGCATTGTAAACCACCAAAAGAATTCAGGGTATACTAAATTTATCATATCGTTTGCAACACATCTAAATTTAAGTTGTAGAACCAAAGAGTCTATATTATGGGTCTTTATAAGATTCTAAAACGATCTATCTATGTCCGTCCGTCTATGTGTCTGTTGAAGGCACGATAGAGCCTCAAAAAATAAGCCTAGAACAATGAAATTGCTTCCAAACGTTCCCTGTTGCCTCGAAATATTTTGTATTGAAAATGCACAAAATCGGTCCAGTTGGATCAGAGTTTCAGACAACCTTGGCATTTTTTATACATTTTTTTTTTTTGCTTTTTTAATATAATGCAGGTAATATCATGACATTTTGCACACTTTGTTTTTGTTATAGAGCGACAAGTTCTGTTGAAAATGGTAGGAAAAAAATTCTGCAAATATTAGTTTCACGTAAAGATGAATCACAAAGAGGTGTTTTGTTTGAATCGGTCAATATTTGACCATAGCCTCCACTTCCGAAAATAACTTAAATGCTCATAAAGTATAAATCATCGTATACAATTTCATGATGATCAGTCTAAATTTAACCATATAAAGTCCATTTCCGAAAATCACATAAATGAGCATAAATCTCTTATAAACATAACTATCAAATTGAACATCGAAAAAAATAATTCACATGTATATATAAATAACCGTACCGAATCGATTCATATTTAACCCTATTGTTTTTCAATTAAAAACTTAATTGATATGATTAAAAGTTTAATTAAAAATCAATTAAGACTCAATTAAAAGTTTAATTAAAATTTGTCGGGCAATAATTTTTTCTGTGAAGTTTCTATTAACAAATATTGTTGATAACATTCTGTTATAAAAATATAGTATCTTAGTATTACCAACGTATTTTGATAACTTTTGGTAACATGGTACCTGCACTGATGATACAATAGGTCGTAGGGGTGTCCCTTCCTTATGTATTTTGGGTAAGCCATATATTCTAGGTGCAGTAGGTGCGGAACAAATAAGTCTACGTTTTTCCCCTATATTAATATTATTACTTTTGTAGAGGTCCGCAATGATGGTATTGTTTTGTCTCTAAAGTTTGGCAGTTGGATCTGCTCTTGAAATTCTGTAAGTGTTTTTGTCTCCTATAAGTGCTTGCATTTTCCCCTCATACTCACTCTTATACATTGCTACCGTCTTATTCCCTTTGTCAGCCTGTATAATAATTATGTCTTTATATTTTCTTAAAAGTTTCTTAGTTTTCTCGAAAATTGTTAGGATAAACTTGTCCTTTTTAGTGTTTTTAAAGCTTCTTTTAAATGGACATAATGCGGAGAAAAAAGACAACAGCACTGGTACAACACATCCTACATACTGGTCACACAATTAAGTTCGATGATGTTAAAATTCTAGATATAGAAAACAAAGATAGTAAGAGATACACAATTGAGAGCCTTAGAATACAACAACAAATTAAGAGAACAATGAATTTGAAAGAAGACACGAACAACACTTGACTTGTTATACATTGAAAGTTTAAATGTTAAGTATTAAAATTATTTTACATATACTCCTGGATACATCTAGGACTTCTTAATGTGTTAAAAAAGATTTAATATTGTAAGTCTATATTGTTTATGTATTACATTATTGTATTTATTTTATTGTTTTATAATTTTTAAATAGACAATCGCTTGAAAAAGTCGACAAACAATCGTGAAACGTCGGGAAAATATTGTAATTAAAAATTGGATTTTTATTTACATTGAATAAATTTAGGCCATTTCAGCTTGAAAAAATAACATTATTAAATTAATTTTATTTTTAGAGATTGCTACTTGGACTCAAAACACTAAACTTTTAAAATTCGTTTAACTTCTGAACATTATTCGTGTAAAATGTAAAATAAATATGTGAAATAAGTGCCACCCTAATATCTAATGGCTTTATATGGTTTTACATACACATATGGATATGAATGTCTGTCTGCCTGGCTTTATACCCATTGTTATTATGTGTCTTGCTTTTATTGTATTTTTATGCTCCAGCTGTTGGTATTTTGTATAATCACTTTGTTTTTATATTTTTGTTATTATTTGTGTTAACAAGATAATACTGTTAATGTTTCTTAGCAATTATTATTGCATTAAATAGCTCAATGTATGTATGTTTTTATTATTTTTATTCAAAATTCCAGAAATATCATTACATAACACTTTTTATTTTGCTCTTTTAAAGCATTGTTCACATATAATCCGGCGAACAACATGAGGAATAACTTACAATTATCAGCTCTGCCTGCATAAACGTTTGCTGCCACTTATTATTCAATTAAGTTGAGTCATGATTTAGCTACCGCTCATTATTCAAAAGCTGCAATAGTATCTAGGCCTAGTATCCGCATATATAGGTATAATATGATATTGTCGATGGAAACTTTGTTTGTTATATATGAACATATGTATATATTAAAATGTTTATGCTACCTGAGTTTAAATGAACAATGCTTTATATAAGTTACAGTCTAATGCTTTTAATATTATAAATTATATGAATTTTTTATTTAACTAAGAATTATGCTTATTGGCCAGATGCTGAATTTCATAATGCAATGGCTTTTTATAAGTTTGAAAAATGTTAAAAGTTTTTTTTTTAAATTGTTTGGACCCTAATCTGTATTAAATATTAACAGTTCAGCTTGTAATTATTTTAGAGTCATAAAGTTTTAATTTAAACTGATAAAAAAAATATTTTAAAATATGTTTTCAACCAATTGCTTTAAATAAATAATTTACATTTTTAAGATTATATCTGAAAAAATTTGCATACTATTGTTTTCTATGTGCTCTGTAAACCTTTTATATTTTTAAAAGTGGTTATTTTTTTATTAATTTGGCTTGAGGTCTGTTTTATTAAAAAAAGCTCCAGTTCGTTTTCAATTGTTATTGTTTATTTCCAATATTTCCACCCCCTTTGTTGGCCATCTTCAGGGAGAAAATAATTCTAAGTTTAACGCAGTGTTGTCCGATTTTGATGTTCTTAAGTTTTTGGGAATATATTTTTAGGATAAGTTTCTTAAGACATCAACATCCGACAACACTGCATTAAACACAAAATTATTTTCTCCTGAAGATAACCAACAAAGTCGAAATATTGGAAGTTTTTTTATTATTAATAAAACAGACCTAAAACGGATTTAATAAAATATAAAGATTTTGAAAAATTAGTTTATCTGTTTTAATATTATCCAAATATCGATGAAGTAGAATTGCTCAAACAATTAATTCGTTTAAAAGCAAGTTATAGCAATACTTAATTAATGTCAGAATTGAGTCAGGGTATAATCGTATTCGTTTTGAAAATATATCTGCCTTTTCTAAACAACTGGTTGGATTCAGATTTTACAGAAAATATTCAAGGAGTATTTGAGTTATTTAAGCTAAAAAAAAACCTCAACTGCAAGCCATACAAAACAGTTTTTGTTCATATACTCGGTATAGTTATAATATTGTTACGTTTTTACCTTTTAAAAACGGTGGTTTATTTCCTTTAAATAAACCGGATTCTTTTAAATTGCAAAATAAAAGCGGCAAGTAGTTTGGAGAAAATATAGCGAGTCTTTATTTAGTTAGATATACACAAAAATAATTGTAAATGAACACTTTGTCTTTTACGCACTTATATTACGTTTTAAGAACACACTTGAATTACTGTTTGAGAACACTTTGATGTTTACACAACAATGACTCACAATAATTGGTCCTGTTAGTCTATTCATACAGCAATCCTAATGTCTGGAAGGTTCGGTGCTAAGATACTAAACTGTTCATGCCTGCAAGTCTTGAATATTCAGCCAAAGTTGTTAAAACTTAATGTTGCTATATTGCTCAGCTTTGTTTATAACAGGGTGTTCTAAATAATGTTTATAAATTAAAACTTCTGCAAATACTAATCAATTTGTATGTCGATAAACATGCCTTCTGTTGATAAAGATGTTGTATGTTGATAAAAATGCTACAATTTCGTAAAAATGTTTATATGGCCAAAAAAAAACACATTTTATATTATTATATTACAAAACATTTAAATATTTACAAAATTTGTAAATTTAAACGAAAATTGTTGTAAATACTGAAACACTAACAAAAATAAAGTATTATTTGATTATAACAAATTATACTAAAAGTAGCATTTACTATATACAGTGGGCAGCATAAATAAGTGCATGTTTGTGATGCATTAAACTAATAACGAAAATGTAACAAAAAAAAACCTGACATGTTTTTTCACAAATGTGACTTTTGAAACATTTGCTCAAAAATATCAAAGTTTACCTTTAGATGTGTTTGATTTGTTTATGACTTCAAAAAAATATAAGTTTGTTATGAATTTAATTGCATGTGCTAAATACTTTTTGCAAATTATCCAACACAAATCAAATTATTATGTTAATTGAAATAAAAAAGAACAATTGATAACAATATTCTAAAGATGACAAAAAAATAGCTATTCTACGCGAGTAATAGTTAAAAAGCTTAAAGAAAGTCAATCAGTTGTCAAAAGAATCCAATTTATTGTGTCCAAAACACAAATCAGAGTTAACAAAAATTTATTAATTTAACGCGGACGCACGTCTCTATAGTATTAAAAAAATCCGTTTGTAAATGCACCGCAAGGTGAGCCCTTCGCAGTAAAAAAACTGACAAGTCAGTCAATAAAAAATATTAAGGGACTGTTAAAATTTGCCAAAGAGCACAGAAATTGAACAGTGGATGACTAGAAACGTGTAATCTGGTCATAAGAATTCAAATTTGATCGTTTTCAATTCGAAGTTTCGATATTGCTGGCCCAGAGAATTTTAAGACACATTGAAGCACGGTGGGAAAAAAAACGTCAGAATATGGGGTTCTTTTACATGGTGGCACTCCAGAGTACGGCCAACAATAGAAGTAATAATTACGAAAGAAGACTCTCTGCATATTTTGCAAACTCGTCCATCAGGTGTATGAAGTTACTTTTCAGCTGGATAGTGACCCTAAACACACAAATCGTAAAAGAACGGCATAGCAAGCAGAATTGTTTGATACAGTGGCCAGCACAAATCCGGTCTTCAACACAACTGATAATTTGTGGTCGATTGTGAAAATCGGGAAAATACCGATTAACTCCAACGAAGTTGTATGAAATTTGGCAGCAGGTTTAGCACGAATGGGGTAGTATTCCGAATGATTTAATTCAGAAATTGTTGGAAAGTTTGCGAAAATAAGAGAGAGTAGTTTTACGAAATAACGGTCTTTCCATTAAATATTAAAAATACTGTCATTCCCTAAATTTTTTATATGGTGCAAAATTAAGTACATGCGGGTTGTTTTCGTTTCATTTGTATTTTTTCTTAGAACTTAATACTTTCAGTGTGTATTTATAAAATATTTTGTTAAAAATGAAACATAAAATAAAAGACAAACCACATTTTCTAATTGTCTTTATTAGTTTTATTTGTATGAAGTAATAAGTGCACAAGGTACTAACATGTACTCATTTGTGTTCTCCACTGTATTTCTATATTCGGTAAATATTTGTTGCTATCACATAGTTGTGGTTCGTACAACCCTATACAAATTAATTTGAGGTTTTTTCTAGCTAAAATTAAATTTTAAAAGATGAATGATGATAAATTGGTCTTTTGTTTTTCTGTTGCATTAAATTTTCACTGGCAGTGAGTAGGGAAGCGATAAAATATTTTTCTGTAATCATAATATATGATTAAATTTAAAAAGTTGTGTTAATGTATGTATTTAAAAGAAAATGCTTTACAAACTAAAGGCAAATCTTTGATTTTATTGTGGTTCGAATTAAGTGTGAGAATTTTTTTAAAAAACACAAATTTTTAAATTTTCAAAATTTGTAATTTTGTTTATTAAAAACAACTAAAACATTGCATTTTATAAAGTGAGAAATTGTTGTCTTCATGATGATATTTAGAACTCATACTGTAATACTTTATATTAATTTTTATGTTATTATATCAAAAAAAATTATAATAAATATTCTAAATAAATGAACATTATTTGCTTTTGTATTATTTACATAAATTTATTTAAATTAAATTTGTGCAACTAAAAAACTAACTACAATAAATAACTTAATTTGGGCATGTTAAACAGTTGTAATAATTCAACCGTAATAAGCAAATATGCGCAATTATATTTAATGTTTAGGCAAAAAAAAAACAAATGTGATATAATTATTTAAATAAGAAACTAAATAACTAGACAGAACAGTTCATTAAGTGGCACATTGACTAAAGCGATTTTCGGAATTAGGGCATAAATGGGACCTATGATCAATTATTCACCGATCTAAATTAAAAAGTTGGTATGATTTGTTTGGGAGCTAGGTGAAATAATGGACCAAGTTTTAATACCAATCGTTCTTGGAACCATTCCTATACTAAATTGTCTCTATATATCTTCAAAACTGTGGTCTGGGCACAAGATTTACATCGACAACCAGCAAGCCAGACTGACGAGAGGATATAGCTAAATCGACTTAATTAATGATTCTGAGTCGATCGGTATACTTTAGAAGTGAGCAATTGGAGAGTTTCAATTTGTGGACAGAGATACACAAATATTGTCAAATGTTTTTTAGTTTATTGGTTTTTTTTTTTTTGTAAATATGAAAATCTTATTCAAAATATTTCAATTGATACATTTTTATTTTTTGTTAACATATAGAAACCACTCCAAATCAGGAAAAAAATACTTACTTTTGGATTTATAATTTCCGTTTTCAGTATATTCAGAATCATCATTAAATCATTAGCTTTTTATGGTCCAGAAATGTGTCGTCATTTTTGGAATAGGAATAAATTAAGTTGACAATAACTGTATAATATTTTCGTTTAAATAATATTTTCCTTTAAACACAAATACAGCAGTTTATTGTTATTATTGAACTGTTCTATCCCAAGAGTATTTACGTAGCCAAATATGCATTAACACTTGGTTAGATAATTAATATCTATTTAATTAACACAGAAAATATTCGTTTCAATTATATACCATACATAAGAAATTGTAACATTTGCTACAGCAAATAGCAGTCCCAATAGGTACAAAATATTATATAACTTAATTCCATATATTCCAAACTTCAGTAAAGACACCACAAAATTATGTCTGTGTTTTGCAATTATTTGTAAACCTGTATGAGTGTATTTGTGTGTATTTTTGGTTATAACTAAATATCCCAGCTGTTCTGAGTGGCTGTCCCGAATTAGTGATTTTAACTATCATTTGAGGCTACCACATAATTACATAATTAGCTACATGAATAGTTATTTTAACAGTTAATTAACCCTACATAGATTACAAAGAGACTGCCTGATAGTTGGTCTTAAGTGATCACACATGGGACTCATAAACGGTTACATAGAGTCACTTAGCTTACTATAGTTACTTATTTAGCTATATATGTAAGTAGATATTTTAACATGTACATGTCCCAATCGAAAGAATGTTGACGCCAAATAATGATCTCCTAATACTAATTCTAAACAAATATCAGGAACAGTAAAATAGTCTGTTCTTTGAATTTTTTTTTTTTTTTAAAGAGAAGTAACACTCAGGCAATTAATATGTCTATATATAATTGCGTTACTTTCTTTGGAAATAGGATAAGTTGAAGAAATAAAGGTGGTGAAAGAAGAAAGCTTTTTTATATCAGAACCCTGCAATTGCGCATTATGTTTTTTTTAATGCAGCATTGCAGCTCCTCTGGTGGTGAGTAGGCGCATTATTTTTAAAGCTTGATTTTATAGCCTTTATTTTAATTATTTTACTTCGGTGGCATTTGAATGCTATACCACCGAAGGAGGTATAATAATTATCACAGCCTGGTGTTGTTTGAGTGGCAGCGGCTGGGAATCGATCCCGGTCTACAAATACCAACTCATGCTTAATGATCAAATGCCAATTAAGCTACAGCACCCTCAACAACAACAACAAAGACATTAATCTTTTAAACACTAGATACTATAGGACAGGCAAATAACAGGTACTAAATAGTACCGAAGTACCTTAAAATGAGAGAGATGGTGTATCTTTTGATCGCCGTTTTTGTATGTAGTAACTTATATGCCATTTAGAAGTGTCCGTATCTCTCATTTATTGTAAATTAGCTACGGAACATTAATTGAAGCACACTGCTTACTCACTGAAGCTTATGGAGAATTTGTTCCATCAGTTATAAGGGGCGAGTGATGCTTTGTGCGGTAGTAAAAAGGAAGACAAAGATCGGCCAGACTATCCATAAATGTCTGAAGACCAAAAATTGGAGGCATTACAAAAGCAGAAAAATTGGTTGCCGAGAGACCGTAAAAAACTATTTTACATGTCCGAAATGATGATTAAACGTCATAAAAGGAAATCTATTTGCACCAAATCTTCACTTGCGATCCATTCATTTATAAGTCCCAATTTAATTGGGACTAACGGTAACTCGAAGCGTAAGAGATCGCATGTGAGTCCCGGTAACCAGCCGATTCAAACGAAATAAAAGCCAACTATCTTTGGCGATAAGATAATGCTCTGTTGTTGGTGGAACTAACAGGGTCCTGTCTATTATAAGCAACTAAAAATTGCAAAAAGTGGTCTGGCCATCACGGAGAATCTGCACAGAATGCAGCAGAAAACGTAATGTTTTATCATGACAACGCTCAAACACAGATTGCAATGCCTATTAAAATCTATTTAGAAATGAATGGCTGGAAAGTTTGGCTTCATCTACCTTACAGTTCAGACTTTGTCCCGTTTGTCTATTAATTGTTTCGATCGATTCAGAACAATGTATCAGAAATTGACTTTTTTCATTCTTGTCATCAAAAGAACGAATGAGTAACGCCAACTGGTTGGGTGATAGTCATGGAGAATAAGCTAGTTATTTTATTGTGGCCCAAAACGTGAAATTATGTGTTCACCGAAGTATTCTCTCAATAAATCCATTGATTGATGCGATGTGTGGAAAGCGACGCCGTCTTGCTGAAACCAAATGTCGCCGAGATCACGAGCTTCAATTTCAGCCATCAAATAGTCGGTTATCATGGTACGATAATGGTCGCCATTGACGGTTACGTTCGCACCGGGGCCATTTTTAAAGAAATATGGATCGATGATTCAATGTCTGCACAGTGTGCTGGACGCCAGTCAAATATTATCCCATAATGAATGCTGGGTCTCAAAATGGGTGATGGTGTTGCGCACAGTAGGCCGATTATGTTGACCATAAGTCGAGCGAAGTGCACGAAACACAGAACCTGAATTTTCGTAATAAAGTTGAACGATTTGTAAACGCTGTTCAGGCGTAAGCCTTTGCATTATGAAATGCCAAACAATAATAAACAAAAATAGCATGACAGCATGACTCAACTCACACATGATCTCTCAAAAAAAAGCCTATTGACAAATGTATTTCTACTTTAATCACGCATTATAACAACCAAGCATACAACTCTTGTAAATCACGTTATTGAGATGAAATTCAGTCAAAATAAACCTAAAATACAGAGAAATCACATTAGCGGATACTGAATTATGAAATTATCAGTCCATAATTGGTCGATTTCTACTATGCCACCCATAAATCTCCTGTAAATAAAGTTATTGAGATCAAATTCAAGCAAAAGGAGCCTCACCTTACAATCTTACCCGTCTTTATACACTGTTTTTTAACTTGTGATGAATACGGAAAAATGTTTCTTTTATTTTATAAATCAGACAAACTTTGTAACTAATGGTAAGAGTTGGTAGTTACATCAATTATAACTGAACAAAATTAGATAAAATTTTATTATGTCCTTCGTAAAATTGTATTTCAAACAATATATAAAATTGTAAAACAATTTTCATTAAGACTGAATAGAAAATACAGAATAAGATTTTCTAGTAGTATAACCAGTGTAGTTTTTGCATTTCTTATTATGTTTATGTGAAGGGTATTTAAGATTCAGCACAGCTGAATATTGCACTCTAACTTGTCTTAAAATGCAGTTTGCACATCAACATAAAGAGAGAAAGGAACATGCAAATAATCAAATTTCAAAATGCAGAACAGATGAGCAGAAATTGGTAGCGGCTCGACTAAATTAATCTGGATGCTAGATAATTTAACCAACTATGAATTGTTGAAGTAATACGACAAAAGAAAAAGTTTAGTAAGTGCTTAAATTCATACATGTACGACTTTATAACGGCCTCGTGTAGTTTGAATCAAATATAGATTTTTAAAATTATTTAAATTGTTTTCCAATATGTATACTGCTGTTTAATCTGTCATAACTGTAGACATTATTAAACAAATCAAATACAATATTTGTGTTTGTTTGTTTATAGTATAAATAAATGTATATTTATGTATGTTTTCGTACAAGGATTTGTATTTACTTTACATTCTTAAACCATCATTCATTATGTAAATCTCTGTGTGTTTCAACTCAATGAACAATTGAATATATGTGGTTTGTATGTGCATTTATGCAATTTTATATCTAATTGCGTGTTTTTTTGTACATTTAAAACTATACATTCATATGCATACATATGTAACTTTTTAGCCAAATAATACGATTGTAGAAACTATTATTTGATTATGCTTAGATTACAAATCTTATGATTTACAATTTGTTTCATAATCTTGTTCATATGTACAAAAACTATTTACTTATGTATATTAGAAAATTACTGCTATTGTGAAGTAAACTATTGGATGTATTGGAAAAATCAAATCAATGAAATAGGAAAATAGACTTGAAATACTGACCTTTCAGAACACTGTAGACAAGGCCCAAATATCTGTCCGATAAATTGTCTTCGCGTTCAAAAAAAAGTCTCCTTTTTTATACCCACCACCAAGATGGATAGGATTTAGAAAAATTTAAAGTATTATAAGGTGAAAATCTTATAATATATAATTTATCTCTATTGAAATAGAGCAAAAAATTTATTTAGGAATCACACAACATTACACATTACAATACTGAACAATTTACTCCTCACATGCTGTCTTAAACTATAACAATATGTTTATCATTGTTAAATCTATTCAACAATTTATCGTCTCTATGTGTATGAATATGTAGACGACCTTGAAGATAAACTAAACCAAAACATGTCAAAAGTTAAAATAGTAGCTTAACAAAACACAAATCTTTATTATAAAAACCTGTATTGAAGATGGATAGACACGTATTTAAATTTCCAAGTTTAGAGATTGCTGAAAAAAAAATAATTTTATATTATTGATGTCGATGAATACGTATTTTAGTATATATTTAAAACACGCCCATATGTTCATAAGACCTGCTCTAAACAAATAGATTTACTTTGGGTGAGTCTTTTTGTGCTCCTAACTACTGTAAAATTTGTAAAATTTTATGCATATTACTGGACATATCACCCACAAAAGGATCACCTACGAAAAATACATTAACCTACTTATCAATATGGAAAAAAAGTTTTAAACAGACCAGATATATGCAAAAAATCATACTACTGGATTTAGTGACTATCAGTTTCTTTTAATAAAATATTGGCTCTTTTTCCAAAACGTGTATGTTTGCTCTGGATTTTATTGTAATTTTGTCCTCGAGGATAGCCCAAATGTGCTCGCTGGGCTTTAAATCGGAGCTATGAGCAGGCCATTTTAACTTTTCCACATTTTTTTCTTTAAAATATTTTTTACTCTTGTGCTTGGGGTCATTCATTGTCTTGTTTAAATATAAACTCCCCCAAGCCCATTTCCTCAGCACTGCTATAAAGATTTTCTTTCAATATATCCACATAGTGCTCTCCAGTCATTTTTGAGTAAATTATTACAAGTTTCCCCACTCCTGAAAAGGAAAAACACCTCCACACCATGAGGCTTCCTCCATTATGCTTTACAGTGTGGATAAGGTTTTTTTGATTTCAACCTTTGTGTTGGTTCACACCATACTCTTTTTCATTTCTAGGAATTTTTGAGTTAATATTCTTGACCAAATAAATTTACTTGATTCAGGCATATTTATGTACTTCATTACAAAGTCTAATCGCTTTTTTATTTTTGCAGCTCGTAGGAGAGGCTTTTCAAGTGCTTTCGTTAAGTCTTCTTTGAACAGTTCGAGCCGTAATAATAGTTCTAGTTCCTTATTTATTTATCTGGCTGTCGTAAAAGAATTCCTTTTCGCTAGAATTGCATAATGATCATCGTCTAGTTTCGTGGTCTTACGTTTTCTGCCACACAAGTTCTTTAGGCTTTTGTTCGACTTTCCTATTTTATACAAATCAATTATTTTTCTGACCGAAGATTTCGATATCTTTTACTTCGAACTCAAAGCTATAAAACACATCATATTTTTACGATCTAGTGCCAACAATTTTTTTTTTTTCCTTT
Source organism: Bellardia bayeri (assembly GCA_950370525.1). NCBI lineage: Eukaryota > Metazoa > Arthropoda > Insecta > Diptera > Calliphoridae > Bellardia > Bellardia bayeri. The sequence goes on along the minus strand of OX493266.1, from coordinate 42,350,209 downwards.
TCGATCTAACCTTATTTTGTGTATATATAAGTAACTAGCGGACCCGGCGAACTTTGCCTCGCCCCAATTTTAAGTTTCCAGACAAACTTTAGAGTAATAATATAATACAACAGAAATAAGTTTACATAAAATTTCGTACAAAATAATCAATTTTCCAATTTATCTAATTTTCCGAGTTTTGTGGAGAGATTTTCTAATTTTCCGCATTTCGCATTTTCCGCAATTTCCCATGATTTATACCAAGAACTTTCTATTTTTCCATTTAGGAATAATTTCACACAAAATTTCGTACAAAAAAATTAATTTTCGATTTTTCCAATTTTTCGCAATTTTCCATGTTTTACACCACGAACTTTCTATTTTTTCATTTGGAAAGCCATTAAGGTATAATTTCACACAAAATTTCGTACAAAAAATCAATTTTCCAAATTTCCGACTTTTGCGGAGAGATTTTCCAATTTTCCGCATTTCGCAGTTTCCACAATTTTCCATGATTTACACTAAGAAATTTCTATTTTTTGATGTGGAAAGCCATTAAGAAATAATTTCACACAAAATTTCATACAAAAACTCGATTTTCGATTTTTCCAATGTTCAGACTTTTTCGGAGAAATTTTCTTCCTTAAAAACCTTCTCCTCGAAAATACGAACAACTGGCAAAAAATTTTACAGAAATCGGCCCAGCCGTTCTCATTTTATGAATTACTATACATTTTTTACACCATTTTTATATATATAGATATTAAATTAAATAAATAAATAATTTACTATAAGGTTATTTTAAGGTTAACAGAACACCGCATTTTATTATGTCGCTGAGATTTCTTGTGCACTTCAATATATTTACATCAAAAATATAAACAAGTAAGAAAGTATAGTCAGTCAAGCCCGACCATATATGTATAGAACAGTTTTTAAGAAATTGGCTTTATATGAGAGATATAACCTATTGTGGACCGATTGTCCAAAAATTTAGTGTCATGATGTCTATGAATATAAATATTATGTATGTTAAACTTTATCTCGATATAAATACTTTCAAAAGATTTATGGAGCTTAAATTTAATTACGGAGAGGGTCTTATATGAGAGTTTCGACTAATTATGGACCGACCATTAGGTGTCATTATTTTTGTATATAGGAAACTTATTTGTGTCAAATTTTATTTGAATACCAACATTTTTAAGAAATTTATGATCATTAAAGTCAATTTCGAAAGTGGGCCTTATATGGGAGCTACGACGAATTATGGACCGATCATAATAAAATTGTACCGTATTATCGAAATATCTTCAAAATTGCGCTCTGCGCACAAGCATTACATGGACAGCCAGCCAGCCAGACGGACCGACGGACATCGTTAAATCGACTCAGAAAGCGATCGGTATATTTTAAGGTAGGTGTTGGACCAACATTTCTGGGCGTTACAAACAGCAGCACAAATCCAATATACACTCCCAACTATGGCGGTGTAGGTTATAAAAAGCAACTTTATAAAATTGCAATGTTTATGTGAAAAATTCAGATACTCCAACAGGACTGTGAATAAATAGTAAATAATACATATAGAAGAAAAATATCAAAAAAGAATGAAGAAGGTTACACAAGCGCACTTTATTTTGTCCGACAGTGTATAGTACATATTCAAACACCGAGAAAATGTAATCAAAATTTAACTACTAAAACGATTATAACATTATATTGATTTCCTATTGCTAAAATTTTATTGTTTCAACATTTTCATCATTTCTTGTTTGTTTAAATTACTAAACGTATAATTGTTAGATTTTAATTTAAAAACTGATAAACGGTTCATCTAAATACTAGTATTTTTATATTATACATTTTGTGTCAAAAAAAAAAAGCAAATTTCTTTAATTAAAAACTATCATACAGTACTGTGTCACTCACATCTATTTTAATGAATTTTTTTTAACTGAAAGAAATTTCATTGCAAAAAAAAAAATAAACATAAAAATGTGGCCATTTATATAAAAACTGAAATAAAAACTTAAACGGAAAATTTGCACTAGATTTAAGGGGTAAACTAACACTTACAATTGGAGTGTGATGACTGCAACGAGAAAAAAAGCAGATCATACAAACACTACAATTCTTAATGAATATAACACTTAATGATTACGACAACGAATACGACTAGTTATGCAAGTGAAAATGATGATAATTATGTTTGTGCTGTTTGAATGAAAATCTGTAATTAAATTTTAATTACACTGAATATGTTTGTCTACGCCCAAACTACTGCTTACAAGTGCAGCACAGAATCTAAGCAATTTCATATGAACTTGCCACTTTGGCAGACATAAATCACTACTTAAATAATAGCAAGAAAAAAGTTGCAATAAAATGAAAGTATATTGCCACAAAAAAAAAAGGAAAAGCTAAGACTTCAGTTCTTTGTTTTTCTCTTGTACAGTTGGTGTTTAAAAGAAAGGAGTTTGTCTTACTTTTCTTACTTATTTTAACATGAACAAGTAAATAGTTTATATTTGGCTGTGCCGAATCTTATATACCCTCCACCAATATACCAGTAATCCTGAAATAAATTTTTGTTACATTTTGTGTCGATAACGTAATTTACATCAGTTATAAATATATAAAACATTGGCTCTAAACATTGGTTCATGTTTATGAAAAATTTAATTTATCTAAGTCCTTGCCTCGAGGCTCTACAAAAGAAGAACTGACGCTCTTACATAGCTAGATCGTCTTAGAATTTTATAAAGACCCAGAAGTTTTAATGTATTATGACAAACGATATGACAAACTTAATATAGCTGTCAACTTTTTGGTGTTGGGTATAAAAATGTATATCTTTTATGTTAATTTCATTTTATACAGCTGTCATCAGCAGAGGTATTGCGTTTTTCAACATGTTTATCTTGTGTTCCTACAGACAGACAGTTAAATAATGGCGTACTTAATTCATAATATTTTTAGTTATATTTATTATTAATTTCTCTGTTATATGCAAATGATCATTAACTTAATAATTACTAATTAAATCCAAGCTAAACAACTATATTCCTATATTTTCTTGGATTATAACAACATTGAATTAAATATTCGAATAATACGCACCAGTTGCTATATAACATAGAAGGATTAATTGAAACCTCTTAATGCAAAATATTATTTTTGCAAACTCAAAATACATTGGAAAACAATAAAATGTCGTATAATGCGAGTCTAAGTACGGCTAAAAGTCTACAGAAACTGTGCACGTATAATAACCTGTCTTTAGATAGATAGATAGATAGATAGGAAGGGTTGTACACTATGTGCACCTCCACTCGGAGACCCTGTGGTCCATTGTGATTCCCTTCAGTAGAAAAGAATAGAATGATAGAATCAGAATGAAAGAAGAATCCAAAACCGCCTGTCAAGGGGAGAAAGAAGGAAAAAAATATCCCCTTACAGATTTGGAGACGCCGTAGAATGTCCCTTAAATATAGGGTGGCTATTTAAGGGACATTCCGCTAATGAAACCCAGAATGTTACTCGGTTTGCAGCCAGCAACATTACTGAGTTCGGCCAGGAATCTATTTCCTAGCCACTTAAGTCTTTGACGCTGCAACCCAGGAGAGTTGCACATGATGTGCTCTATTGTCTCTGGTTCCTCTACATCACCGCACATCCTACAGAAATCCTGTGTGCTATTATCCCATTTGCCCCTGAAGGCCCCAACCGAACAATTACCGGTTATCACTCCTACCAGAATCCTGAAACTATATCTGTCCAATTCCATCAGCGTTTCGGTCGCGGTTGCATTTATTTTTGGCCATAAGGCCTTGGACACTATGCAATCCGACCTACTGCCACAGGATTGGTCTGCAAAGTCACGCAATCTTTCATAAATCTGCCTGTAGAAGTGACATATAGGTGGTTTGACCCCCCTTTCCCTAGTATCATGGTCCAAACCAGAACCATGTCTAGCCAGTTCATCTGCAACCTCATTTCCCTGTATGTCACAGTGCCCTGGTACCCAGCACAATCTCACTTGGTAGAGTACCAATAGCTCCTCTAGAGCTCTCCTACAATCCTGCACTAGGTTGTAGGGTATCTGATTACGCTCCAGAGCCTTTAGTGCCGCCTGACTGTTCACGTATATGGTCACTGCAGACCCCCTCTCGACGTGTGCCCCTATTAGCTCCGTGGCTTTCCAGATCGCATAGATCTCCGCCTGGAACATGCTGCACTCGTTGGGGAGTCTATAAGAGCGCTGTCTTTAACCGGGCAAGGAATTATTTTGTATGTACTCGTACAAGGAATTAAGAGCTGAAAAACTTACTTTAAATGATTTGTTCTCAAAAAACAAAGAACTAGTCTCTGAAGTATTGTTCACATAAAATCCGGTTGAATCAATGTAAAAAAAAAAACAAAAACAAATTCATACTGAGTAATAAATATTTAAGAAAATTTAAAAGAAGAAACTAAAATATATTTGTTATTATGACGGATCGCATTAACTATTGCAGCTGCATTCTTATTGCAAGTCTCTGAAAAGTTCAATTGTTAAGAACTGCAGTACCGCTCCGCTTTACCTTTTTTGTTCTGTTAGCCGAAGCTTATCACAATTAGGGGTTCTTATATATGTAATAATAATTCTATTACTTCGACCTGATTTCTCAGATACCAATCCATTGGAGATTTTGAATAATGGCAAGAGAACTACAAGGGCCAAGACTTAACTGCGAATGACGATATGACGACTAATTAGATCAGCACTCATGCGTATTTTCGGAAGTGGTCCCCAAATGGGCACATATAGGCCGATCACCATAAAGTTCGTTTCGATGGTTAATATTAAGCCACTGTATGCCATTTTAAGCCACTGTATATCAAACATGTTAGTATTAGTTATGCTCAAGCTGACCCATTAAGAAGATTATTTTGTGAATTTAACAATCTATATGAAATAATTGATCTTTCTCTTTCAACAAATGTAATTAAACATAAAATAATTAGTTTATTAAATAATTAATCTTTTGTAAATTAATTGTAATTTCCAATATACTTTTTTTTTAGTAGTCTGTAAGGATTTAATCCATTGACTTAATAAATAAATAAATATATGGAATATTTATGCCAAATCTCAACTTGATAATGATTTTTATGAGAGATTTAGGTGATTTTCAGAAGTAGATTTATGTGGTGCCTACGTTGCTATATAAAAAGATCATAATAAAAATAAAGTTTCCAAAATTTCTGAATTATATTTGAAGATAAAAGCCAAAAAATATTTGAAAAATAAAGAGGTTTTATAAAACTTTGTTCTATAACATGAACCTTACTAGACCAATGTTGTTCATTTGCAAAACCAAAGATTTCCATAAAATAATGAATATTTGGGAAAAATTTAATTTTTGTAAGTTCTTTTTTATTCTAAGCTTTACGTGTCTTCAACAGACAGACAGATGTACTGACAATGTTAGATCGTCTTATAATCTTAAGCTTTTTTAAAGCCAATATTTCGATGTGTTACAAATGGAATGACAAACTTAATCGTTTTCTTTTGGTTGTGGGAATAAAAAAAAGTTCTAAAAAAAGTGTTGACACCAGGTTAACTTTTAACTACTGAGGTGGTGGTAAATTTTAACCTTATGTTTTTATATTTATACAGTTTTTTTTTAGTTTTAAGAAGAATGGCTATGAAATTACTAGAACTTTACCTTCTTTAATTTGGTTACTTTATAAATTTAGAAATGGATTTTCTTATTCCAATTCAAAAGAAATAATGAAAAAATGTATTTTTTTTGGGAAAAATTTTTAAAATTAAAGAGGGGTAAAACTTAGCACCACCATAATAACTAAACGCTCAAACATTTCACCTTAGTAGTTAAAGGTTAAAAAATGTGTTAAAAATGTACTTCTGATAATAATTTTAAATTTATTTTACATGGGATGTCTGAAAGCATTGATGCTAGACTAAGTTAAACTAAAAATGTGAAAAAAAATTTACAAGATACTAACCCTTCCGATGAGTCACATGAAGAGAGTCAGAAGAGTCGGATGAATTAGAAATATATATAATAATCATGTGACTCGTCCATATGTAATACTCCATTAATATAAAAAAGTACTAAGTGATGGGGCACTACATTCAGAAAGAAATACTACACCAAAGAAGTTTAGATTTAGACGGATGATTAAAATGGTAGACTTCTTCGACAGCATTGTCGTAGCAATTTTATGTTGTGTTCTGTCTGTAGATGAAGTCCAAGGAATTGTGCTAATGCAACAGCTACATAAATCCTCTGAATTCAGTAGAATAGAGTTGGATGGGCATTTAAATATGTGAGTATCACATACTGGGAATAAGTTGGTGACACCACTGTCTATCATAGTTGATCTTAGTTGTGTCAGGCCGAATCTTTTTCTATGGGGCATAATCTTCTTGGTGTCTGCTATCGGTACCACATTTAAACTGTATCCAGCGACGTTGAATTGATGGTGACACTATGAATGACTTTCAAAGCTGTCATTTGCGAATTGTGATCTCTCCTCGTATACATGCAGAGCATGTGAAATCTTCAAGTTTATGACAACAAAGTTTGGATATCTCCTCCGCTAATAACCTAGAAGTAACTGTTGCATCAACATTGTGTTCCTTGACCGGAAGACTGTCACAGAGTATTTTAAGTTTCCCATTATTACACAGTTATTTAATAAACAAATGCTACAGGGAATGATGTCCTCTCTACACAGATGATGTTACTGTTCCAGTCACTGAACATTTTAATTTCTCGACAAAATACCGAGCTGTCCAGGTCAACTTTTGAAATATGCAAAAAGTATGATTGTTCAAGTATGTTTGTATTATATTGTATATTGAATTGAGCTTATTTCGATACTTGGAGTAACGTTTATGATTACCATACTATCAACAACCTTACTGATGTCACATGATTTGGTTATCGTGCGTATAATCTTGTAAACTTATAAATCGGCTTAGGAATGAAAATATCCAGACCATGTGTCTGTTGCTCTGATAACTAAAAACTTTCTTATTGAGGTAATAAACTCTACGACAGATATGTGAAAGAATAAAGGAGCACTAAACTCATATTTGTGCACAATCTGATGCCTTAGATGATCTATTTGACATTGAATTGTAGCCTTTTATAAGCAATATTTGGTTCTATGTTGATGTATAACAATGAACCAATAGATGGAATTTTGTTTGTTTTGACTTGACCATATCTGATCTGAAGTATTATAACTCAGACAATCCTCAACATCGACATCAAACAAAAACTTTGACTTTTAGCTTTTTGTATAGAAGAGGAATTGTTAAATAGAGTTTTTTGGATAGTCATAATCTGATATTTAAATCCTTTACTTTATTAAAAACATAGTTAGTGCAAATATATCTTAATAATATCTGTCTAGCCGGTAACAGTAACAGGATAGGAGACATGAAGAATACATGGAAAACATTAAACATTCTTATTTCACTGCTATATCTCCTCTCTACAGTCTTATTTCTGTAAAAACATCTCTTACCAAAATCAGTCTACATATATTAGTTTATTTAAAATTCCAACAAAAATGGCTAATTAACAATTATGCTAATTTCTATTTATAATTACACTCTGTCTTCTGCACTGCAAATTACACAGACGCATAAAGTGAACATTTTTAATCAAAACAGAATTTAAGTAAAAAGAATCCAAAGAAATGTACCGCAGTTGAAAAGTAATACAAATATCAGTTTATAGAATATAGTAAAATAAAAGGAATTTACAAATATAATTATAAAAGCTGGAAAATAACAAAATATATTTAACTATTAAAGCTACATATTTATTTAACAAAGAATAATAACACAGAAAATAGTTGTTAATTAACAATATTTTGGCATTATCATGTATTTTATGGTAGTAACTTACAAGTAAGAAAAACGTTTAGAATTACTGAATCTGCTATAAATAAAACAACAAATAATACTTAACATGCACAAACATGTCTATGTACATATGTATGTATGTAATTGCAAAATATTGTATCAAAATATATTTCAATAACATTTTTCTTTAAGTTTAGACATTTTTTGTTTCCGCAAAAAACACAAAATAAGAAATTCTTGTCTTATTTTTCAAAAAAGTTTTCTATGAATTTCTTTTTTGTTAAAATGTCTATACATTTTAAAGAAAAAGACGCAATTTTCTATTCATTGATATATTATATGTCTTCCTTGTCTTTGCCACATATCAAATGAGTTTTCAACATACCCATTAGTTATTAACTATTTCCTAATTAATTTGATATGTGGCAAAGACAAGAAAGATGTATTATATATGTATGTAGAATATCCGTCTGTAGCTCACTTTCTCTTAATCCCGGTTGAGCCTGTAATTTTAGAATTTCACTACTACACTACTCTTTTCTCTTTTAAAATGAAATACAGCAATATCAAATTTACGTTATAATATAATTAGATAAATACATATGTACAAATTTCCTTACAAGAAGAAAATTTTAATTTAATAAAACAAACCACAAAATACTTCTAACGAGCAACATGAAACAATACAACTTAATGTCAATGAAACGCGTGTGTTTCTGTCAGTCTGTAACCCGTATTATATACAACCATTCCAATACTGCTAATTCCACGTCAGTCACTCATTGTCATTCTGTCTACAGTATCAGTCCCTTTCTCTCTTACCCCTGTCACATGTCGCGTACTGTCCTGCTCCTACATATACCAGTGGCTAGAAAATTATGTTTATTTTCTAAAAATATATACACAAATTGAAATAATATAAACAAGGCAAAAATGTCTTATTTTTGTGTTTTTTTGCAGAAATCAAACATTTTTAAACTAAAATAAATATTTTGCTTAAAAATAAATTTAACGGCATTTTTGAATTCTGTAGAAATTTCTGTTCTAAATTACAAAATTAAAATTAAATTAAATCTTGATTTTACAACTTTTATTCCTTTTAATAAAATAAATTTTTTGAGCCTCGAGCTCAAAAAAACTTTTTTATTTTATCAAAATTAAAATTGTTCACACAATTCCCAAAAAAGTTTTGAAAAATGGATTTTTTTTCTTAATTTTTGGCCATATTGCCTTACCATTTTTCAATTTTAAGTTCATATAAATTCTGACTATTAGATGGTTTTTAAACAAAATTTTTGTTACTAGCTTTATAAAAGTCTTAGTAATTCACAAACAGATATCACGAAATATGTATTTGAATTTTCATATGCGAAAATCTCGTAAACTATACAAGAAAATATAAAGTTACCAAAAAGTTTTTGGTAGTGTTTTTGTACTCAATTGATAGATTTCATATACCTATATCGAAATCGAATCACGTTTTCAATTTCTCACATACCCGAAGTTCACTACTTTGGTAAACTCTGGCACCGCCTCCAGTAGATTTCCAATTCAAAAATTAAACTCGACAACACATCCTCTCTAAGCTTGTGAAATAGTATAGCAATTGGATTTACTGTGTAGAAATTACAGATTTGTTTTCCTTTTTTCGCAAATTCACCCACTGTGCAACGTTCGGGTACATGTTGCAATACCTAATAAAAACTATTTAGAAGGAAGTGGTTGATAAATTTTGTCTACTATTCGTTTCATTTCAAAACAGGATATCCGAAATTGGCTCGATCCATTCTTGGCCTCAAAAGATGAGCAGAAAGATTTGAAGAGGTCATTGCAAATAATGGACAATAATATCAATATTAAAAAATTTATATTGTACAAATGTTTTAAAATAAAAGCTATACATTTTAAAAAATTTCGCATTTTTAAGTTATACACTCCATGTTTGAAACTTGAGTCATGAAAAATAGTTTTAGAGTTTTAAATATGTACATACACACAGCTTCAAAAGTGTGTAAACACCAGTGAATTTTTTGATTTTTTAAGATTATGAAAAGCATTATAGTTCAACTTGAATTTTTTTCATAACCGAATCTATTATTCAACCAAATATCCAAAAAAAATGAAACTTTTAAATTACAATCGATGGATAGATTTTAGGATTTTCATTGTCTTCAAAAACTCAAATAATTTGTTGTGTTTACGCACTTTTGAGGCTCATAGTATATCTCTTATTTAACTTAAAAAATTAGGAATTTAGATACCTTAATATTTAATGCATTAAAGTTATCTAAATTATTTTACGCTAAATATGGTAGAAATTAGGTTAAACTATAAACTTGAAATCTTCCATTTATTAAGCATCAAATTAACACAACACTACGTATACTTAATATTTATCTAATCAATATTAAGTATACTCTACTATTTGTAATTATTTGACCAAAAGAACGAAAAAGATTTTAATGGTTTTCTTCTCGGAAGTATTTATGTTTCATTGTTTTTATTATTTTATATATTCTTTTATATTTAGGTTTACTTAAGGTTAAATTACGCAGATGCTTTCAAGTTAAAGTAATTCCACAAATAAAAAAAAAAAACAAAAAAAAACAATTTATTTATTTATCCTATTTCATTCATTATTTCACTTCATTTGAGTGTTTGGTTGATACCAATGGTGACTGTTAGTTAAAACATATAATAGAAGAAGAGATGGATATAAAAACAATTTTGACTTAAGCTGTTATTTATGAAACATTCAGCCATAAACGTTTCATTGTGAAGACAGTGAATTGAAGTTCAGCAATAAAATGGTGGATTCTTTTGGTAAATATTTGTTGAATATATCCTAAAGTCAAAATATTTTAAGAAAATTGTAAACCTATCCAATCATGATATAATAAATAAAATTTATAACAAACACTTCGTGTCGGCAACAATAGAATTATAACAGCATAAAAAGCAAGCAAGGTAAAATCATGGAATAAATGTAGAAGATTTTTAAATGTTTTAGTATGGAACCAAGGATTGCAGAGCTAGGAGAGTTTCAGTGTAAACCGGTAGAGCAAAAAGGGAATCATGTTAAAGATTTAGAATGTAATACACATGTAATGAAATATACTATATATAGATTTTCTTATCTTGCTTGTTGTGTCCGGCAATGATGCTAAAATTGCGACAGGACCTTTAAAGTAAGAATAACAAATAGATTAAAACTTTAAACTGCAGTACGTCATGATCTCAGTCTATACATACAAAGAAAGGTTCATTGTGTTATATGAAAAACTGGACCACTTGTTTCTCTTAGTTTAAAATGAGAAAAATGCAAGAATTTATCTAATATGATTTTCTATTTTGAATTTCATTAAAAAAAAAATACATAAAATTCAGAGAAATATATGAAATCTTATAATTCAAAGTTTAAAGATGACTTCATATACGCGGCTACGGTTCAAATGATATATACGCTAGGTCCAAGCTTGGCATACTCTCTCCAACATATCGGCCGGTATCTCACCAATAAATTCTTCAATATTAGCTTCCAGTGCACCAAACGTTGCGGACTTGTCCTTATCAATATGAGCCTTATAACTCTACAAAAAATAGTATAAAGGCGTTAAATCGCACGATCTAGGCGGTCAATTGACTGTCCCAAACGGGAAATACTGTTCACCGAACTCGCCTTTCAATTGACCATTGTTGTCTGGCATCTGGCACAGGCATTACGTCAACGAATGCTACTATGTATATATTTTCTTATCTTGCTTGTTGTGTCCGGCAATGAGGTAAAGATTGGGATATGATATTTAAAGGATACTAAAAATATTAAAACTCTACTCTCCAGGATGTCTCGATCTCAGTCTATATCGACAGTTTAAAGAAAGATTCATTTACTTATGTGAAAACATGCCGCTCGTCTTTGGAACAATCTTCCACAATGTCAACAACTAAACAGCAATGCTAATAGTTTGAAAAAACTTTTATTCAACTTTTTTAAATAATAATTATAATTTTTACTTTTTTTTAATTTTAATTTATAATTTTTTTAACTTTAACTTTATCTCAATATTGTTGTATTTACTTGCATCAAGTTTGTTTTGTAACGTAATACGTTCCTGTGCTATATATGAATCAATCTTGTTGTAGAGGAAATGGAATCAATAAATAAATAAAGTCAATCATTAATATCTGATGGGATCTTCTATTTATAAAAAGTGATTTTTAAGAGCTTTTGATTTAAAACAAAAATACATAAAATTTAAAGAAATATATGAAATCTTTATTTGAGCCAATACAACGATCTATAGAAATCTTTGTTTAAAGATAATCTCATTTAAATGTTTATATGCTGGGTTCAATTTTGGCCAGTATCTAATGAATTAAATTGTTTATATTAGCTTCCAGTGCGGTCTTGTCCCATCGATATGAGCCTTGCCATAGCTCCACAGAAAATAGTACAAAGGTATTAGAACGAACAGATTAGGCGGTCAATTGACCAGCCTTATACTTAAAATAAACTGTCCACCGAACTCACCTCTCAACTGGCCATTGTTATTGTTGAAACCACATGTCTGCAAAATTCAGCTCTAGTATTTTGAGCAAAAAAAAAAAATTGTAATCTTCGCACTGTAGCGCTCGCCATTCACAGTAATGTTGCTGCCTTTGTCGTCTTCGAAAAACTACGGTCCAATAATGACACCACCCTATAAACCACCCTTAACAGTACATTTTTCTGGATGCGTTGGCAGTTGCAATGCTTCTTGCTGCTCTTCACACCAAATATGACAATTTTGTTTGTTTAAGTTTCCATTCAATCAGAAATGAGCTTCGTCAAAGTATGAGAATAAAATTCAATAATCCGCAAGCGTTGTTTGTTTCTAAGTTAATTCATGGTTAAATTATAGACCAACTGAACATGCTTAACAGCAACATGTTACACGGAAACAGCTGAGCTGTCAAAAATAGTCTTGACAAAAACAAGTTACTAAAAAATCGATCTTGCTATTTTAGTAATCTCTCGCAATTTCAGGTCTTTCTTGATTTTATTATTATTATGTGTCACTTACATAATAATTAGAACAAAAATTATTTGGCCGAACAAGGGTAGTCATCAATGTAGTATAATAACGACGACATAGACCTCTTGGTATAAACATCTCATAAAAACTAGTCTGACTAAAATATGTGTCACTAATGAATCTACTAAAATTTGTCAGGTGTACCGGTTAGATTCCACCTGCTACTAAAAGTGTTTGCTTAATGATTGCATTCTTTTAAATCGCTACCAGCTTTAAGTGTTTTTATTGTTTTTATTTTTTTGCTTTTACAGACTGAGTCGCATAGAAATGTCTCATGTCATAAAACATAAATAAATCCACATTTTTTTTATTGTGTTTTCCAAGTGTGATGATTTGCGGTGGAACTAAAATATTTATTGTCATAAAATTGTTGTGTATGGTTTGTATAATCATTTTATTGTTTTTTTTAGGATTTATTTAATTTTCTTTTGTTTAATTTATGAGATATAATAACAACACTGTGCTACAAAACACAAACATGCACTTATTAACATTTATTAATTTTGTAGTTTTTTAAATGATCCAAATTTATTAAGGGAAATTTAAAAGTTGTTTTCTTATGTAGCACATTGTAATCAGTTTGTTATTTATTGTTTTTAAATAGAATTATACAGTATACTAAATTACAATTAATTTTTCATTTTATTGTTCAATAAAAGCTATAATATTTTAATAACTTACAGCTAATTAAATAAATTTATTATATTTAATAATTTTAGAAATAATTTTGGAAATGTTTCTTTTTCTTTAGAAAAAAAACAAGCTGCCAAACTTTAATATATTTCAATGTAATAACAATACTTTATGAAAAGTTACAGTTTCAGTCTAAATTTTCACAAAAATTTGTAATAATAAAAAACTTTTTTTTACATTTACATTTTTTTTACCAATCTATTGATTGTTATTGAATACAACTGTAGAAAGTGTTCAACAATTTGCACATTTTTGTTTACTTTCTATGTGGAAGTAGCGCAAACTGAATTAGAATTTGGAAAAAAAAACATTTTTTCAATATGAGTAGTATTTGCTATGAACAATATGCAACAGAGCAGCAAACTAAACCACGCATTTTATTAATTCCAACTTCAACTCATACAAATGCTTTGCAATAAACACAAATTGCATGTTAAACTTAAATTAGCACAAGTTTTTCAAATGTTTTAAAATAAATGAACAAAGCTTTAAAATAGTGGAAAAAACAAAACGACAACAGAAGCAAAAACTACAATATTGTAGTAAATTATTGCAAGTAACACCATGGAAATATGTATCTGGCATACAAGAATAAATAAATTAAAAAGTGGGAACTATTACGAACAAACAAATTCTAAAATTAACAAGTAAGAAACTACAGTCGATAAACCCCAACCATAAAATACCCTACACCCATTATATGTATAGAACAGTTTTTAAGAAATGGGCTTTATATGGGAGATATAACCTATTATGGACCGATCATTCAAAAATTTAGTGTAATGATGTCTATGAATATAAATATTATGTATGTTTAACTTTATCTCGATATAAATACTTTCAAAAGATTTATGGAGTTTAAATTTAATTACGGAGAGAGTCTTATATGAGAGTTTCGACTAATTATGGACCGACCATTATAATATTAGATGTCATTATTTTTGTATATAGGAAACTTATTTGTGTCAAATTTTTTTTTAATACCAACATTTTTAAGAAATTTATGATCGTTAAACTGAATTTCGAGAGTGGGCCTAATTATGGACCGATCATAATACATACATACATACATATGAAATATATTTGTGTTCAATATTATTTGGATATCAACATTTTTAAGAAATTTATGATCGCTAAAGTGAATTTCGAAAGTGACCCTTATACGGGAGCTACGACTAATTAAACATTTTTGCGAGAGTTATGCTCTTTAAAATGATTTTCTGAAGTGGGCTTTATATGGAAGCTACGATTAATTATGGACCGATCTGCACCAAAATTTTTTGATGTGATTTGGCTTCATTTACCACTCATTTGTAATGAAATTTGTTTGTATACTTGCATAATTCAAACATTTATGATCGGTAAACCCCACTTTCAGGAGGACATTTGTATGGGGGTCAGGTGAAATAATGAACCGATTTCCACCAGTTTCAATAGCATCCATCCTTGGGCCAAAAAAGTATCATGTACCAAAGTTTTTCGAAATATCTTCAAAATTGCGATCTGTACTTTGCGCACAAGCTTTACATGGACAGCCAGCCAAACGGACGGACGGACGGACATCGTTAAATCGACTCAGAAAGTGATTCTGTAAGTGATTCTGAGTCGATCGGTATACTTTAAGGTGGGTGTTGGACCAATATTTCTGGGCGTTACAAACATCAGCACAAATCCAATATACCGTCCCCACTAAGGTGGTGTAGGGCATAATTACTTTTAACCAATTTGTATTGAAATATGGTAATGGGAATTTAAATTGTAAACAAGTTCTTTAAATCAATTAAAATTTGTTTCAAATGCTAGATTAAATGGAAATATTACAGAGAAATCTACAAAATGAGTGAAGCAGTGAAAATATAGTTATTGTAAGAAAACTCCAAAGAATAACTATAGTAAATTTTCAACAAACAAGTTTTTGTTCAAATTATAATTACACATTTAAAGATGTATAATAATCTTGGTCACAATTAATTTCTTTTTAATACATCTGTCTTTTCTAAACGTCTAGTCCCATCGGGATAAAAATATCCAGGGAGTATACGACTTTATGTTTTCAAAGTGAATCTCATACACAATTATCGATTTTTGCATTTCTTATTGAGCATTAAATTTCTAACTTTTATTTTGAAACATTTGTACAATATAAATTTATTCAAAGTATTGTCCATTGTTAGCTATTAACTTTTCTCAACTGTCAGCAACACATGGAGTCCGCGCCAAAAGAACACCTAAAACGATTTATTCAAATTTGAATAACCCGTTGTGAAGTGAAGCTTATGTCAGAGAAAGCATTCTTCATCAATCTAAACAAATAGTAGTCAAACGGGCCAAAGTCTCGACTATAAGGCAGATAAAGACAAACTTCCCAACCAGTTATTTCTAATTAGTTTTTAACAGGCATTGCAACATGCGGCTGAGCGTTGTCATAATGAAATATTACGCTTTGATGTCTTGACATATATATGGACATTTTACGGCTAAAGCTCGCTGCAAACAGTTGTATTCGCTGCCCCTTTTGTTCAAATACAGATCATTACCTTAGCGCATCAGCCTATTCGAAGCAAAAAAATACTTTGTTCAAAATGACATATAAGTTACTCAAGACAAAACCAGTTCTCAAAAGATACTTTAGAACGAGACCCCTGAAGTAGTTAGAATAAAACTAACGAAACGTTGGGTAAATAAAATAAAATAAAAATCGAACAAGTTTTTTATTTACGTTTGGAAACAAACATTTGACCAAATTAGCCTGAAGGAAACTCCTTAAAAATTATAATAATTATAAATATTGGTCACAAAAACAAATTAATGATACTCCATCTATTTTGAAACCCTCATTTTTAAAACGCTCACCCAATATATTTCCAGAAAGGTATATTTACTGGAAATACTCTATTAAACACAAGTAAGAGTTTACATTCGGCTGTGCCGAATCCTATATACCCACCACCTAATCACCTTTTATAGGGCAAAATTCATAAAATATTTTACCGTAATTTCTATTTATTTTAGGTTTGTTTTAGTTGCATTACATCTCAATAACGATATTTATAAGAGTTTTATGCATATTCTAGTTATAAACAAGAACTTATATTTGTCTTTTTTTTTTGCACTTTGCTTTAACAGGCAATAAATTTAGTGCCCAAAAGTCCTAGGAAACTGATTCTGGCTTTTTGAAATGTCAAACTTGTCACCTCTTTATACTCTGTGGTTATTAACGGCAGCTACACCCAATTAGGGACCAACTTTCACAGAAGTCAATAGTGTAATTTGTACACACTTTTAACTGATACGAGTATGTGTAAAATTTCGATTCGATATCATTGTTTATGTAGGTTAATGAATTTTCGGTAGTGGTCCTCATAAGGGAACTATGACCTATTACGGGCCAATCAGCATGAAATTCTGTTCGACGATTAATATGTATACGCGAATTATTTGCGTTAAAATTGAAAGTAGTAATTAATTAAAGAAGTAATTTAACTAATATTTATCTTTTTAATGGCCAAATTCTCGTTCATTAGTTAACCATAGGTAAACTAAAGTACTAACTATTGTTTAACTATTACTTGTTATTCTTATGACAAACTAAGCATTGCGAATAAAGAATCATTAGTTAAGCCTTTGCCATTAGCTAACTAAAGACTTTGAATTTAGCCATAAGTTCGAATTTTCAAGAATACTATTTATTGTAAAGTACTGGAACAATTGGCAAACTGGAATGCATTTTCTCCCCTGCCAAGGCCGTCATCAGCAATTTTCATTGTCCACGATCAATCTGTAAACATCATCTATTTAACTCACCGTTTTTTGAGAAATAGAATTCGAGACTTATCATATTTCTTTTTTACGTGTTGTGAGTTAGAACGAAATTTACGTACGTTTATAATGTGTGTGTATTCTTTATTATTATTTATAAATCTTGTATTATTACAAATTTGTTTTTGCTTTTCTTGCTACGTCTACTTTTTTGTAGACCAATAACAGGAATGTATGTATGTTTTGTTGTCATGTTATTTTTTGTAACTAAGAAACACCGGAGATGGGATGATGGCTACATATCTTGATACACCGCACCCTGTAAAAAAAAAGCAAAAACTATTCTAGTAAAATTCACTATAATTTAGGAAAATTTTGTGTAAAATTAAGAATTTTATTAATATTCAATATTACGGGAATTTATTACTAACTTGTAATAAAAAAATATTTTTGGCGCCATACGACAACCATGGCGTCCTCAAATTAAGTAAAATTTCCTAACTAATAATGATCTAGACATTATTTTTCTGTATGCATCTACCTACAATCTAAAATCTTAGATTACACAATAGAAAACAGATTTAGATACCTTTATGTATTTCTTATTTATCCTTAAGTATTTACCAGCCTATAAAATGTGATTCCATAAAAATGTTGATTCTTCCCCGTTGCACAGTGGCGCAATTTGGCAAAAAAAATGAGAAATAAAACAAACGAAGTATGGGGATCGTTTTATGTTTTTTACATAACTTAGGTGTCCCACTTTTCACCCAACACTTTAACTTTGTCTATTTTTATGAAATTTATTTCAATCGGATTGACATTTAGACATTACAGAATTCTTTAAATTTTTTACAAAATTTTCCGTTATGCGTTGTAGTCTCATTTTGAAAGGCGATTTTATGAGATCCAAAGTCAAAACTTAAACTTGACAATCATTCCTCTATAGGTATATGAAATTTATTGACATCGGATTGACCGTTTACACTTTACAGAATTATTTGCCTTTTTCCAAAATCCTCCACCATGCGGTGTACGTATGCGAATCAAAAAATGCATACTTGAGATGTCTCATTTTGAGGTCAAAATTTAAAATTTAAATTTGACAACCAATTTCCCCACTGTGGATTGTATAATTGCTAATATTGTAATACAAATCGTTTTGATCTTATTGATTTAAACAATATCTTACAAGCCGTACAGATAATTGTTGAGTTCACCAATTCATCCACAGGAAAGGCTGTACTTGATATTGGCAACATAAAATCAGCAAAAGTTAACAATTTATACATTTTTTCCTTGTGTCATAACAAAATCTAAAAAATCTAAAATTCTTCATTTATTTAAATTGAAATCAAATTGTTATAAAATCAATATCTTTATTTTAATATTGTAATATACATACAATATACGACTATGTATGTTAGTTCTTTTAAAAATAAAAAATATGAAATGTTAAGTAAATGCAAAAAACTAAATACTAAATAAAGATTTTAAATAATTAGTAAGAAAATAACTTGTGTGCAACATTGCCTATTTAAAAAAAAATATAAAATAAATAAATAAATAACTTCATAATATAAAGTTTTTACGAAAGTTTGGTAAATAAACAATTTAGTTTCAAATATTTTAAATGTAAATAAATAAAAGCATTTTTCTAATTAAAAACATATGGTTCTGTTTTAAATTTTGATTTAAAATTGGCAACTTGATTTAAAATTTTCAGTACTATTCTAATGTTACTCTAAAGTCAATGAACTTCTATTTCAAAAATCTAAAAATCACATACATTTATATTAATGTTTAACTGTTGAAAATTAAAAAAATGCACAATATACTCTAGGATAAACTAAATAGTTCATAACTTATAACATATAACATATAAACCAACTCATAAACAGTTTAATATTAGTCCTAAATTATTAAAAGGGGAAAATAAACAACCATTGAACTATTGGCCAACAATAAAACTGTATTTTAAATATGCAGTATTTTCGTAATAGCAGCTAAACTACAAAGTAAATAGTATTAAAATATGAAAATAAAAACAATACTATAAACTAATTTAAATAACCAAGGCAAGAGCAACCAAATAACCTAGCTGAAAAAAACGAAACAATTCTGCCAAATCCAACCCTTCTAGTGAAACTAACAACATGTACGAGGTCTAATCAAAAAATAACCGTTATTTTCAAATTTCGTGAGTTACGTATGTTCGATTTTCGCATTTTTTATACCCTACGCCACAATAGTGGGGAGGATATATTGGATTTGTGCTGATGTTTGTAATGCCCAGAAAGTATACCGATCGTCTCAGAATCACTTTCTGAGTCGATTTAACGATGTCCGTCCGTCCGTCCGTCTGGCTGGCTGTCTGGCTGGCTGTCCATGTAAAGCTTATGCGCAGAGTACAGTTCGCAATTTTGTAGATATTTCGATATAATTTATTAAATGAGTACCAGTATGGTTTTAGAAAAGGCTGTGGTACCGAAGAAGCAGTGGTTAATGTTACCAACTTTATCTGTAAGGGACTTGACGAAGGTCACAGTGGTGTAATTGGTGTGTTTTTTGATTTAACGAAGGCTTTTGATATTATTGATCATCGCATCTTGCTGCAAAAGTTGAGTTTTTATGGATTTGCTGGTAAAGATCTTAATGTACTTGAAAGTTATTTATCGAACCGAAAACAGTTTGCTCAGATAAATTCACACAAGAGCTCTTTTAAAATTGTTGAGCATGGAGTCCCGCAAGGTAGTGTTCTGGGCCCTCTACTGTTTAGCATTTACCTAAATGACATTAAGAACCTTGGCCTTACGGGGAAACTTTTTATATATGCTGACGATATATGTATTTTTTATCCTTATAATCATAAAACAGTTGCCAAAGCTTATATTGAACGAGATGCTGCACTAATTTTAGAATTTACAAGAATAAATAAACTTTTATTGAACGCCAATAAAACGCAGATGGTAAGATTTAAACCAACCAGTCAACGAAATAACACATTTAGTGTATTTGTAGATGGAAAAGAAATAGTAGAGTCTACGTCCATAAAGTTTCTGGGTACCTACTTGCAAAATAATCTCTCATGGAGTCTACATATTCAACATGTTAAATCTAAATCTTCTCAGGCTATAGGCATACTGTACAAATTCAAAAACAAATTTGGTGAAAATACAAAACGGATGATCTACAATGCTTTAATTAAAAGCCATTTTAAATATTTGGCAATTTTGTATGGATGTAAAAAAACCTATGAATTAAGATCATTACAGCGCGTGCAAAATAAGGCCCTTAAAGTTGTTTATTATCTTCCTTTAATGTTTTCAACCACAGCATTATACCGATACGTATCTAAAACTATATTACCAATACAATACATAAGCTACAACTGCTCCTATATGTCTTTAAATGCATTCACAATATTGGTCATCATACCATTGCTTTTTCACGAATTCAGCACACATTTAACACACGTAACAACATGAACTTGGCTGTATCATTATGTCGATTTGAAACAACTAAGCAACGCATAGAATACATGGGTAGTCGCGAATATAATAATTTACCTCAACATTTAAAGTCAATAACTAGAATTTCGTTATTTAAAAGTGATTTGAAAAAATATTTATTTGAAACTTCTTTTTTTTATCTAAATATTTGTTTTTTTATCTGTTTTCTTCAACATTAACTTTGTATATTTTGTTAGCAGAAATTGTATATTATAATGCCAACTTACCTCTTTAAAGCCTATATGGCGCTGAGGCACTACTTTGTAAATTAATTTTTTATGAATAAAATTTAAAAATAAAAAAAAATAAAAAAAAAAAAAAAAATTGGTACATGGTATTTTTTTTGCCCAAGGATGGATGGGACTGAAACTGTTGGAAATCGGTCCATTATTTCACCTGGCCCCCATACAAATGTTCTCCCGAAATTGGAGTTTACCGGTCATAAATCTTTGAATTATGCAAGTATGCAAACAAATTTCACGACAAATAATTAGTCGTAGCTCCCATATAAGGCCCACTTCCGAAAATCGCTTAAAAGAGAATAACTCTCTTAAAAATGTTAGTATCCAATTTATATTGAACACAAATATGGTAGAATTGCATGGCAATCGGTCCATAATTAGTCGTAGCTCCCATATAAGGCCCACTTCCAAGAATCACTTAAAAGAGCATAACTCTTTTAGAAATGTTGGTATCAAAATAATATTGAACACAAATATGTTTCGTACATATGCATACAATATGGTAGAATTTTATGATGATCAGTCCATAATTAGTCTTAGCTCCCATATAAGTCCCACTTCCGAAAATCACTTTAAGGATCATAAATCTCTTAAAAATTTTGTTATCCGGATAAAATTTAACAAAAATGAGTTTCTTAGTACAAATAGGATGACACCTAATTTTATAATAGTCAGCTCATAAATAGTCAAAACTCCCATATAAGACCACTTTAACCTCCATAAATCTTTTAAACGTATTTATATCGATATAAGGTTTAACACACATAATATTTATATTCACGGAAGTCATGGCACTAAATTTTTTATTAATATACTGGGTGTAGGGTATTATATGGTCGGGCTTGACCGACTATACTTTCTTACTTGTTTTCTGTTATCTTAGTACACATGTCTGTTATATATGTTTGTAATATCAGTCATTTTGGATTGTCAGTTTGTTATTGACAGATAAAAAGGTTAGTCGAGTTTTGGTGTGCTCTTCGATTTTTTACTATTCGATAAAATGGATCAAAGAAACTGTATTAAGTTTTGTGTAAAAAATTAAATTAAATGCACAAGGACAATTGAAATGTTGAACGTGGTGTTTGATCAGAACACAAGTTCAATTGTTGTATAACCGGTTTAAGGAAAGCCGAGAAGATGTCAAAGACGATGCTCGTCCTGGTCGCCCGGACGATGCTGATGATGTTAACATATCGTTCGGCTCATGCCAAGCAATTTTTACAGATGTTTTAGGTACGAAACGTGCAGCACGAACAGCGTTACCATTTGTCAAGTTTTCCCTTTTTTTGCAAGTTTTTTGAGATGCCAAAAAGTTTTTAAGTTTTATTCTAAAAAAAAGTATTTTGGAAATTTATAATTTGTTTATCAGATTAATTTAGTTTATAAAACAAATTATTTTCACAATTAACAAAACAATGTTTTTCTACTTTGCTGCACTGCGTTAGTAATTTAATGGATTTTTTAATCCATTTTTACTGCAACAATGTTTAATTAAGTATTACTCCGTCTTAAGTACAATAAATGTGATATAAATATTTATAAAATTTTAATAGTTTACAACACAAATAAACTCTTTATTTTGTACATACGAGTACATATATATGGAGTTGGACAGTTAAGCTGGAGGTCCACAACACGCGTTTTGGCGTCAACACGTTTTAAGCTTTCTAAACGTTTTAAGCGTCAAGTATTTCAAGTTACATGCGAAGATTTTTCGCGTCAATTATTTGTGTTTTATATACATATGTATGTACTTGCCCAGCTAAAGTAAACGAACTTTTCGCGTTTTAAGCGTCAACACGTCCTACGCTTTTGAGTGCGTAACTTAAAATGTAGGACTACATTGATTCTACTTTTTTTCAACAGTTGCTTAGAACTTGTGAAACGCGTATACGCGAGTTGTGGACCTCTAGCTTTAGGAGTACTCAGGTAAATATGTAACAATAAAAGTTGTTTTGTTTTCAATAAAATTGGGTTTTGAAATTTTTTTTTCAAAACTTTTAAAAAAAAGTTTTTTTTTAGAAATAAAAAGTTTTCTTAAAAAAATATATGGCAACGCTGGGTACGAATATTATTCCAAAATTGCTAAATTTTGAGCAAATCAAACTCGCATGAACATCGCTCAGGAGCTGTTGACAATCGTCAACGACGATCCAGATTTATGTCTATGGCATTGAAACTAAAGCCCAATCATCCCAATGGAAACGTCCAGAAGAGCTAAGACCGAAAAAAGCACGTCAAGTTCAGAAGTATTTCGAGGATTGGAAAAAACGCTGGCATAAGTGTATTACATCTGAGGGGGATTACTTAGAAAGGGGCAAGATAGTTATTGTTGAATAAATAAATACTTTTGGTAAAAAATTAAAATAACGTTAATTTTTTGATCAGACCTCATATATTGTTAGCCAGAATGTGGGTAGTAAAAAAACAGAAACTATTACTTACTATTGGAGAATTCTCTTTTATAATTGTAGTGCTTGGAAAATAGATTTATTTAGATCACACATCAATGTAATGTTGTTCTAATATTAACTGTTGCATTGGATGTATTTACAGATCTGTTGGCATGAAACATTTTTACAAGGCCACAAAAATTCAAATATTTCAGTTATATAAAGATGTGATTTTCATATGAAATTGTTTATTTTACTGTAAGTTTTAGTGAAATAAAATATACTCGTATATAGGGCAAATTTCAAGAATATTTGTTAATCTTTAGAGTGGCACTCACTCACACTCACCTTTATTTTTAAATAGTGAAATTTCTAATATTAAGTGCTTTATACTAAATGGACTTTTCATGTATTTTTAAAGATGTCATATTCATATGATTTCATTTACGTACTAAAATTTATGGCTTTATTATACATATGCCAAATTTCAAGAACTTTTGAAAAATTATAGTTATCAACAGTGAACTTTTTCACTTAAAACTAGTTAAATTTTTAATATTGCAGTGCTTTCTATACTTGCACTTCTCATTTACTTCCTTTATCTTTGACAGGAAATAGAATTTAAAAACGGAAATCAACAGGGAAATATGGCTATTTAAAAATATCACAAGTGGTGTAATTTTAAAAGCACCGTTTATTTCAATGAAACATATAAACACTTAATTACAAAATGGGTGGAGAGAACACAATATTCCTAATACTACAGAACAATACTTCTACAGGTCATAATTTTTATATTTATTAACATAAAAAATATCTTCAGAGACTACTAAAATCTGGGTGAAGAAAAATCTTGAACAGCCAAAAACGTAAAAATGAAATTTACAATTGAAAAACTGAATTTATCTAGGAATTTGGCATGGCCACGATTATTAATTTCTCCGAATAAAGGAAATTGTATAAGTTAATTTAGAAAATTTTAAAAAATCGAAAAGAAAGCTTCGAATTAAATTCACTTATGAAAGTAAACAATACTGTGGAGAGCACAAATGAGTACATGTTATACCTTGTGCAGTTATGTGCAGAAATAAAACTTATAAAGAAGATTAAAAAAAGTTTATTATAAGTTATTTAAATTATTATTTATTTAAAAAAAAAAAACATACAAAACGAAAACAACCTGCATGTCTTCAATTTTGACCCAAAATAAAACTTTAGTTATTTATTCCGTTATTTCGTAACAAAAATGCTGACACTTATTGGCATGCTATTGGCTTAAACCAGTATTTCTTTCCACCAATTTTTCAATTATTTTTTTTTATAAAACTCTCTCATTCGCGCTGAACAAGCTTCCAAAGCTCCTAGAAATGGGTTGCAGTTAATGGGTACTGTTCCAACTGTCTCTTCACGATTGACCACAAGCTTTCAATCGTATTGAGGCCGAAACTCTTTGTTGGTAAAGTAAAGTAAATTCATCCCATAATAGACGCTCTTATCTACAATAAAATTGTGGATATAGTTGTTTTTCCTTGTAATTGCTTTGATTCTTTGCAGTGGTCCAAAGTGCCACCATGGAAGTCAAATCCATATCAAGACGTTCCTCCCACCATGCTTAATTGTTTCCTTAACATGGTGTCTTTAAATTCAGTGGTCTGTTCGGTGTCTGCAATATTGTTTACCCTTTGATGAAAAACGATTAAATTTGGATTGGTGAAAAGTAGGTTTCCAGTAATCTTCTTTTCAATTTCTGTGCAAATTTTATTGACAATGCAGGTTTTAAATATTTTACTACTCAAACGTAACCAATGTCGACCAATTGTCTCTTTTTATTTATGTTATCATGAGACGTTTGTCTGCTTTTGTTAATAGCTTTTTGCGACCTCTAATTTATGGTTTGGGAACAATAGTACGCCTTTTTATACCCACCACCAAAAAGATGAGGGTAAATTACGTTAATTATTTTATTTGTAACACATCGAAATAGTGGTCGTAGAACCAAAAAGTCTACATAAGGGTTCTTATAAGTTTGTAAGATTATCTAGCCATGTCCATCAGCCTGTCTATCTCTTGAAGGCACGATAGAGCTTCGAAAAAAATAAATAGAAGAATGAAAGTTTTAGCAAACATTTTTTAATCTAATTGAAAATGGTAAAATTGGTTTAGTAAAATGCGCTTTATAGGTCAAAGTCTCAGACTTCCTCGATATTTTTTTATATTTTCTTCAAATATAATAAAGATAATGTCATGAAATTTTGCACACTTTATTTTTATTATAGAAGAACAATGCCAGTTGAAAATGGTAGGAATCAGTCCACGATTTCTCATAGCCCCCATACAAATGTCTTTCCGGAATATGGCTTAATGGTACATAAATGTTTATAGAAAAGCCGTATTCATACAAAATTCTGCAATAATAAGTTTCATGCAAAGTGAAATCTGAAAACGATATTTTGTTTGCATTGGTCCATATTTTGACATAGTCCCATATATAGTTCACTTCCGAGAATCACTTAAATGAGCATAAATGTTGAGACTCTTATGACTACTAATTAACTTACTCCAATCTGTTTAGCTATTACTCGCATATAATAGATACTTTTTGTCATTCCTAGAATATTGTTCTCCATGGCTCTTGATAGTTTCTTCATTTTTTCTTTATTATTTAATTTGATTTATGTTGCATAATTTGCAAAAAGTGTTTACCACATGCAATTAAAATAATATCAAACTAATAGTGTTTTTCACTTCATACACAAAATGAACACAGAAAAATCGAATGATAATGGAAAACTCTTTGCCATTTTGTATTAGCATTAAACCTAAAATGAATGAGAAAACGCATTTTTAATTTTTCGTTTATTTTTTATTTTAATGCATTAAAAACTGCATAAGGCACAAACATGTACTCATTTGTGTTCCCGCACTGTATATATATATATTCAAGAGTGGTTTTTGTTGATAAATCTTAATGTTATATTTCAGTGTGTTACAAACGAAATTGCAAAAATTTTAATCACAAAAGAAAATGCACTGTATGTTACATTTACAATATTCTCAAATAAAATAACATAAAATTTAATATTTCATCCATGAATAATGTCGCCATCAATAGCAAATAATATGTAACATACACTGAGAAAAATGCACTCTCATACCTAGAGACAAATTATTTATGCAGAGTTGGTTTCTGTTCGATATAGTCCTACAAATTAATGAATTAATGTAAATCGCAATATATAGGAACGTTAGTTGTATGATGGATTTTTGGATAAATGACTGAAAGGCTTAGGTACCTGATAAAATATTCGAAATATGTATAAACGACCAAAATGTCATGCAGCTTAAAGCAGTATTTCTTTCAGCAACAGTATTCATTTCATTTAGTATTACGATGTCTTTACATTGTATTTACAAAAGCATTTATATAAATAAACAGAACAGCAAGGAAAATACCCTTTAAACTACATCAAATAAAATTTATTTCTATAAACTGGTAAACTGCAAAATTCTTGAAATAGTTTTAAGGATATGCAGAACAGGATTTAAAATTATTCAAATTATATACAAGTATATGACAGTTATATTGAACTTAGTCAATAGCAATGTGGATGGTTGACGGATTTGAAGTTTCCAGTTTTGGAAAAGGATGTTAATTCTAATGTTTAACTTCAGATTGTTACTTTGGTTGCTAATTAATAATCCCATTTCTAGTGTAAATTAATTAATTAAGTAAAATGTTTATTATAGGACAATGTTATCCCCTTTTAGACCGTCTTCCCCAGATACAAAAGATTTAACAATATCTTAGAAATGTTAACAAATATTTAAGTTTGTATATTATTAAAACACTTAAGCTATGTGTCCACGATCGTCAGATATTACAACGTTGTCAGAAAAATGTGCAGAAATTGTCTAACAACCGTGTAAACTTAAAAGTTTTGTCTTCCAATGTTGTTAGAAAAAGCATTTTCTGTACATTGGAAGACAAAAATATTGTCACACAACTAACAATCGTGTAAACACACAATTTTGGCATTGTCATTGTTTTAAGACAATTGTCAAACACTTTTTATTGCCATATGTGCAAAGTTTATGCATCTGCCAATGGCAGCATTGTCATAGAAATTATTTCTAAATGCAACTCTGTATATACATAAATAAACAAACAAGTGTGTATTAATAAAATTTTTCGAAAAAGTGGAAGAAAATTAAAGAATTAAATTAACGAAAATAAAAAATAGATAGCGACATATTTTTTGATGAGTCCTGTTTAATAGAGTGCACATAAAATGGTTCCAATTGCTCTTTTTTGTTCCATGACAATATTTAAAATTTTTAAACACACACACAAAGCTGCAAAACGAATTTGACAATGCCACACAACAATCTGACAACCATGTGAACTGACAATTTCGGTTGACAGCTAAATTGA
This sequence comes from Bellardia bayeri, assembly GCA_950370525.1. NCBI lineage: Eukaryota > Metazoa > Arthropoda > Insecta > Diptera > Calliphoridae > Bellardia > Bellardia bayeri. The sequence goes on along the minus strand of OX493266.1, from coordinate 42,322,230 downwards.
TTGTGTGACAATTGTGTGCAAATGAAATTGTTAGTTTTCTTACAGACGTGTAAACTGACAATTTACCTTTTGCTAAAAATTGTTCAATGTCAGTACATTGCTAGCACATTGATAGATATGACAACGTTGAAATATCTGACGATCGTGGACACATAGCTTTAGATTTCATTTGCTAACAAACTTTAAAAATGTCGTCTACATTTTCATAAAAATAAATTTTACTCTTATAGCACAAAATGCCACTTAAAAATCAATTGGTTTTATTATTTGCACTTGCTCTTATTAAGTTCATGAGCGCAACGGCAATCGAATGCAGTAAAAAAAACACGTTGCACATTTCCTCAATAATAGTATTTACACAACTATTACTTCCAAAAAAATATTTACTACACTTAACAAATATCAACGAATGGTGTTTTAAACAGTAACGGGTGGCACGTTTTATTACAGCACGTCGTATAAAAATTCACAGCCAAGTGAAAGAAATGCAAATATATATTATTGATTTTAATACTTAAGTAAGTTAAATAATTATGTACTTACTTTTATGGCTATTTTTTTTTTTGTTTCGGTTGGAAGTTGCAGCAATTATTTAAAATGATTACTCAATATTTCACCACACAAAGAAATTATTTTCAAAACCCACCAAAGATAGTGTTTAATGAACACAACTTTTGTCTCACTATTTTATCTCAAACATCAGCATCAGTTTTAAATAAGTTTATTATACCTTCCACCACTACAAGTGGTATATATACGTTTATTATTCCGGTGGAGCATTGATAATATTCATTTGAGACCAAACAAAGTCTATCAGCCCAATTGTTTTAACATTGAATTTGAATAAGAAAAATGGGAAAAGGGAAAAAAAACTCCCACGAAATTTTTATTCATGGTTGGGCTGTATATATGCCTTATCCTAATGAAATTCTAAGTCCGTTGAGCTATATCCGTCTGTCTGTCCGTCTGTGTAAAACACTCTCACGTCCAAAATGCTCAACTAAACTTTACGAAATTTCCAGAAAAAAGTTTGGTTTTGCAAATCTGTAAAATCGGTATAATATAACAAGAGTAATGGACGAAATTGTCAAACAACTTCCATAAAAAATGTTTTTTTCATTTTTTTTAGTTTCTTTTTTTTTTATTATATTACTGATAATACCATGAAGTTTTGTACACGTTATTTCTATTATAAAACGAGAAACTGTGATGAAAATAGTAAGAATAGGTTCATGATTACCCATAAAAATGTTTTCCCGAAATATGGCTCAATGGTACATAAACGCCTGTAAAAATGGAATATCAATACATAATTCATCAAAATAAGATTCATTTAAAAATAAATCATAAAACGATATTTTGTTTAGTTTGGTCAATATTTGATCATAGCCCTCATATGAGTACCAGCTCCGAAAAAGACATTAATATTTATAATTTTGACTTTACACAGATCATTGACATACACTATTGGACATATTAAAGTGCAAATAGGTTTCTGTTTTTTTATAATAATTAAATAAATTTTAGTTTTACTAAAAGTTTTTAAATTTAATATCATATTGTTACTAAATTATATTTCAATTTAACGGCCGGTATCAACATACACCATCTTTATCAACAGATGGGATGTTTATCGACATACAGCTTGTTTAGCATTTGTAGAAATTTTAATTTATAAACATTATTGAGAACACCCTGTTATATATAAACATAGCTCAGCAATATGGCAACATTGAATTTTAACAACTTTGGCTGAATATTCTAGACACGAACATTCTAGACTTGCAGTCATGAACATTCTAGTATCTTAGCACCGAACCTTCCAATAGAGTAACAGGGCTAATCAACTGTATCAGTTTATTGTGAGTCATGGTTGTGTAAACATCAAAGCGTATTCAAACAGTAATTTAAGTTTGTTCTTAAACCGTAATATAAGTGTGTAAAAAAATAGTTAAATTATTAAAGATTCGTTATATTTTCATCAAACTACTTGACTTGACTTTGGCATACTAGAAGCCAGGTTCTTTATAATATTTTTTGGAACTAATTTCCATTCAGATATCTTTTTCCCCAAAATGATTAAATGTAAGTTCTAAATTCTATTGAAATATTACTATCAAGGCTGGTCCAAAGATGTTCGATTGGGTTCAAATCGGAACTCTGTGGTGGCCAATCGAGTTTTTCGTTATTTTTTTTTTATGAAATTATCTTTAGCCAACTTACAAGTATATTATATTTGGAGTCATTATCCTGCTGGAAAATAAAGTCCGCAAACCCATTTCATGTGCACTGCATTCAAGATTTTCTTCCAAAATCTTAATATAGTGATCACCAGTCATTCTGCATTTGATTTTCACCAACCGACCTACACCTGCGAAAGAAAATTAATCCCCACACCATTAAGCTTCCACCAACATGCTTAACTGTGTGAGTAATCTTTTTAGGTTTCAGTTTCTGTAAAAATTCTCATCATCGTCATTAGACGTTTCTCGTTTTTAAGTTCAAACTTGGACTCGTCCGACCATAGAACTTTTTCCCAATATGATATCGACATGCTAACATACTTCTTTGCAAAATCTAAGCTCTTCTTTATGTTTGGACTGCGTAGTAGCGGCTTTTTCTTTGCAAAGTAGCTCTTTAAGTCATTTTCTTGTAGCCTTCTGCGTGCTGTCCTTGATGAAACGCTTAACTCTAATTCCACTTTTATTGTTCTTGATGAGGAAAAAGGATTTTTTTGGCAAAAAGAAATCAAAAAAAAAGCAAAAATTGAGAATAATTTAGAATAACATAATAATTTAAAAGCTTTACTTTAACGTTTTGACAAAATCACTACATCTGCAACGTCAATGAAATAATTTTTGCATTACATTTTTATAATAAATTAATGGGATGATGGGTAATGAAATAGCCGTACATCAAAACAAAAATATTTTTATATTTAAAGTTGTATTAATTTATTTTTCCATTTCTCTTGCACTATACTCAATTACACTTTAAATTGACCAATAATGTATACATACATAAAACTCATACTACATGATTTTGTGAATATCCATACATATTTGACCATAGTATTATGCAGAAATTCAACGTAATATAGATATTGTCATAAATTTCACTTTAACCAAAAATTCACTGTACTAGGTTTTATTAAGAATTGGTCATAGCTCTACATAAGAACCACTTCCGAAAAACAAGTTAACCCATAACAATGTCTAATAAATATCGATATCGAACAAATATTTTATACAGATCAGTAATTTTATTCTAGAAATAACCCTAATATCGGTTATACGGCAATTATGTATTTTGGAACTGTCAATTCGTAATTGGCAATAGCTCCCAATAAAGGCAACTTTCGAGTATCACTATAAAAACCATAAAACTCTTTTAAATATTTTGAAGGGATTTTGAAGCTGTCATCAGTTCATAATTGGTCCACATCTATTATGACACATACAAGACTCAGACGAGCTCTGTAAATAATGTCAGCCCAATCATGAATAGAAATTTCGTGGGAGTTTTTTCCCCTTTTCCCATTTTTCCTATTCAAATTCAATGTTAAAAAAATAAAAAGGGAAAATACTCCCGCGGATTTTTTATTCATGATTGGGATGTGTAAGAATTGATTATATTATTTATAAATTTTTAGAATTAGATAAAATTTCAAAGCATCTGAAATTAGTTATGTTATGCGTAAAATTTTCTATCAAACTGTATACGAAATACTAAATAAGGATATTACAGTCCTAACGTTAGTGTAGTTTTTGTAATTCTCAATATTTTTAGTTGCAGGGCATTTAAGTTTCGGCAGCACTGTATTTAGCAGTTATAGCACTTTAACTTGTTTTATAATTGCGCAATTATAGTTGATTGTGTTATAGTACTTTCTATAATTGTGGCTAACCACTTCACAACTCATATTAGTATATTTTAAATATTCGTCCATTTTTAGCCAATGGCTTTAAATATGCTAATGAATCATTAACACAAGTTTCTCTTTTGTACTCTTTTACAAAATAAGCTAATACATATTATAATTGGCATTTATTTTGCATATTTAAGCTGTTGAGAACATAATTAGAATACTTAAGTAAAAACATGTTCAAAAAAGTAACAGCTTAATGAAGCATAGAATACGAGTATACATATGTATGTAGTTACGTTTTCATATTACTAAAGTAATATATGCAAAGTAACTTAGTTTAAATAAGAACAAATTTATAACCGTTATAACTCAAAAAATATAGTTTAGTGTATAAGCGATTTGCAAGTCATTATCTAACTCTTTTGGTAGTTTTTATACCCACCAACAAAAATAAGGGGGTTTCGTTTGTAACACATCGAAATAATAACAGTCGTAGAACCAACAAAATCCATATATTCTGCGTCCCTGTAAGATTCTAAGACGATCTAGTCATGTCGTTCCGTCTGTCCGTCTGTTGAAGGCACGATAGAGCTTCGACAAACAGACATAGAATAATGCAATTTTTAGTAAACATTTTTTAATCTACCGAAATATTTGGTATTAAAAATGGGCTAAATCGGTCCAGTAGGACTCAAGTTATAGATCAAAGTTTCAGACTACCTCGCTATTTTTCAGATATTTTTTACTATTTTCTTTAAACATAATGCAGATAATATCATGAAATTTTCCATACTTAATTTTTGTTATAGATGGACAAGTCCTATTGAAAATGATATGAATTGAATATGAGTACGATTTCTCATAGCCCCTATATAAATGTCTTACCAGAATACGGCTCTATGGTACATAAATGCCCATAGAACAGCAGTATTCATAAAAGGTTCAGCAAAAATAAGTGATGATCAATCGTTTCGGGCTTGTTGGCGTAGACTAACGACTTCAAACAAAACTCACTTGACAGCTGACAAAATGTCAGTTAAAAAAGTGTGGCCATCTAAAAAAAACACCCTATATAAATTATCGAGACGAACTTTATGGTGATCCGAGCATCATAGCTCCCATACGGGAACCACTTCCGAAAACCACATTAATCTACGTAAATATCTTATACTAGATTATCGTAATTATTGAGATCGGATCGAAATTTTACACAAATAGCAGGCCTATTTCTCAGAATAACTGGAATACCCAAAAAACCCTAAAATATATCGTTTTGTGATGCTAAATCACAGTAAAATATTTTATAACGATCATCACATAACATGTAAGAGACGATACCCTATAAACATCATTAAGAATACAACATGTATTACAAATTTGTTTCTTACTTGTGTTTGTTTATTTATTTATTGAATCTGTCGTATTTGCATAGGCCTAATAGCAAGAATCAAAACCTTAAACTAAAATTAAAACTAATTGCTTTCTAGCAAGAGCCTGTAGAACAAATGGGCCGTATTCTAGCGGGTGGTAGATCGGCTCTACGAAGCCTTAATCCCGTTCGACTCTGCACCAATAGAGTAGCATGTGGTTTAGGTTGGACTTGTAGTTTTAAAATATATTTTTCACGGACTCTCTTGAACTCATTCTTAATAAATGGTCCTTTTAAGTTCGTATGTATGTTCTCATTTCACGAAGGTGCACCATTTATGGTCCTAAGAATTTTCGATTACAGTTCAGTACTGGGATTTCGAGGTGTTCCTTAAATTTGGATTCCATATGTCTAAATTAGTTTTAGGATAAATTTATACAGAACGACTTATGGCTACTGATGTATTGTCAAGGCATAACTTTGAATTATTACCGATTAATCAGTGAAGACTAGAGGCATTTAACTTTATGTGAAGACTCTTGTCTTCTACATGACAACGCCAAGTAAGCCGTCTATCCAAGTAAATGCCAAGGTAAATAACAGTATCTATCTGTGGAATATTTATGTCATTCAGTGTGACTGACACGTTTAATTTACTCCCAGAAGGGGTGATTCTTAGAGTAAATTAAACGTGTTTACTTTTAAGTTCATTTTATTCTCCAATTATTTAGTAGAGGTATACTACGCGTGCGAGATAACTTGCTAATTCTCTAGCAGCTATCATCGGATTTGTGTGGGAACTAAGTATATCATGTACAAATAAACAAATGTCGATATGGAGAGTCTATCGCGCACAGCCAAATCCGAGATATACCACCACACTTATTGAAATCGTATATGCCATTTCAAAGTTAAACGAAAATAAATATTAATTAATTTTCAAAAAACCCGCATGGATTATCTTAGTTTTAAATTGAAAATTATAAAAATTTAAAATTATTTTGGCTTAATAAAAAAAAACCTACGTTTAACCTTTGCCTAAAAGTGTGTAGCCTTAAAACAAAAGACAACTTCTGTTACGTTTACTTTTTGGTCAGTGGAACTAACTGTTATTTGTAATTGGATTATAATGATCAAGGTCTCCTATTATGATAGTTATGATATTTTACATTTTGTTTACCACATACTCAGGTATAAGAATTTATGGACTCATTTAATTATGTTTTTATTTTTGTTTATTTGTGTTCCTTAGTTATGAAAAAACAACAAAACTATTAAAATTTCAAAAACACCAAAACACCTTTTGACAAAACAAACTACAGGTAGTTGTTTATCGAATACACATAAAAGAAACCTCATACCTCGTACCCTAAACCAAACAGGTAGCCCGATAGCGAAAGTAATGCAAATATTACTACCTACCTAAATTTACAATTGGACTCAGAGATAAATAAACACTAAATGTTTTTGTCCAAACAAAGTAATTAACGAAATTTTTTTTTTTTTTGCTATAAATATTCAGGCAGATTTTCAAATGACATCACTCTTTCTTCTAACTTCCTACGACAAACAACTCTCTACTTCGATATAATTATGGAACTTTTTGGCATGATGCAGTTGCTATTCCTGTTCATAGTGTACAAACTAGTGAAATATATTTATAGCAAAAAGAAACAATTAATGAACATAAAGAAATTACTGTCAGCAAATATTGAGACCAATGGTTTGAGAAGATTGCCACAAGCTGAAGAAGATATTATTATATATTGCCTTGATTATCATAAAACACCCACGGGAATTCCAGAATTATCAGTCATGATATTTACTTATAATCATCGTATAAGAAACCGTCAATTAAAGCCAAAAGCAAAAAGAACTTTAATTTTTTAAGGGATACAAAGGAAACAACTTTAAAATTAATTTTAATATTAAAAATCTATTATAAGTATGTAATGTAAAATAATTTTAATAACAATTTAATTTAAATAAATTCAAATCATTCTTCAATATAAATATTTCTTAGTTTCTTGAATTAATAAGTTAGAAATATTATTGAGTTAAGCAAAATTATTAGTTCTTAGTTTTTATTTATAAATTATTTTGTTAAATAATAAATATAAAATATATAACAAAAAACATTTCTAAATTTTCTATATTAGTTTTATTTTTATGCAATAACAAGTGCAAAAAAAAACACAAACAAATTTATATGTCAGTTATAGTCTTTAAAACTGATCCAACTGATGTGCACCAAAGTGGTTTCATTAGAAAGGCAATAATGCAGAGATGATTTTAGACTACCAAAACAATGCATTAGGCGCATTGAAGTCGATTTCCAAATGTGTTTGTATGTTTGTCTGTTCCACAATCACGCCTGAACCTCTGAATCGATTTTATTAGAATTTCTAACATATAGTGTGAAAGCGTTTTTTATGCTTTTCTGGATGTAAAACTGGTAATAAGGGGAATTTTTTGTTTATTTGACAATTCAAGCCATAATCATCATTGCAATTTACGGTGCATCTGGCATTCGCTGTAAGCATCAACAAGCTTCAAGGCAAGTCGTTGTATTTCCACTTTTAGCATTGTATCACACGCCTGCATGCTAGCAAAAGAATAATAAAAACATGACAATTGTTCTCGATAAAAACATTACATTTGTAAGTCGTCTGACATTTTGGTTTATACATTTGCTTCTACTAAACCGATTTTGCTGAGCTTTAATAAACAGCTACTTAGGCCAACAAGAATCGTTTTTTTTGAGAATCTCATTTAATTAAATTTTGTATTTTGCACTCGATTGTGATTTACACAAACACAATAATCTTAAAATTATGTATTGTTCTTGGGTTTAAATGAACACTTACATTTGAAACAATAAATTCATAAATTTTTTAAATTATAATGTCTGAGATATTACTAACATGTTAAACCTGAAAATGGTTTAAAAGTTTCTTATACATATATCCATGGTGTAACTATACAAGGTGAGTGCAAATCTGCAACAAATACAGAAACAACAGGCATTTTATTTGTGTAAAATAATGTACTACTCCCAAAAAAGTATTACTTTTGACATAAGTAAATTGTAAACAAAGTCAGTCAGCTATGCTACTGCACTCACCTTTTATAGTTACACCATGTTATCGATGAAACATTAATATTTGACACAAAACAAAGCAAAAAATAACAATTTCAAAATAACTAGAGAAATTCAAACATAATTTGATGTACATCAATTTAATGTAGGAATAATTTATTGTAATTTCCTTTAAAAATGGCTAACGAGCACAAAACCAGCGCTGATTACTTGAATGGTGAGTCTAAAGTTTTAAATAGTTTCTCCCCACAATTATCAATTAATTTCTCATTTATACTAATTTTCAGACTCCAATTTACTTGACATGGAAACTCAATGGAAATGCTTGCTCTTCGATGACCACAGCATACGTAAACAATTCATACGTAAAGTCTATTTAATTCTAATGAGCCAACTACTGATGACTTTTGCAATTGTAGCAGTTTTTATGTTTAATGAAACTCTACGGGCATTCGTTGTACAAAATCCAGTACTCTTTTGGCCAGCCTTTATTCTACTGCTAGTAACCATGTTAATTATGACCTGCTGTGATGTGATGCGTCGTCAAACACCTGTAAATTATATATTTTTGGCTATTTTTACATTGGCTCAATCGTTGTTGCTGGCCATTGCAACATGTCAATTTGACTCTGTGGAAATACTGTTGGCTGTGGGCATAACGGCTGCCATTTGTCTGGCTTTGAGTCTATATGCTTGGCAAACTAAGTACGATTTCACTATGATGGGTGGTGTGCTATTAATGTCACTGGTGGTATTTTTAATTTTTGGATTATTCAATATATTCTTACCGGTTCGTCCACTACTGTTAGTATACAGTTCATTGGGTGCTGTGCTCTTTAGTATTTATATGATTTATGACACACAACTGATGATGGGTGGCCAACACAAGTATACCTTGAGTCCAGAGGAATATGTGTTTGCAGCATTGAACTTGTATTTGGATGTAATTAATATATTTTTGTATGTTTTATCATTGATAACATCAGGCAGATCTTAATCATTATTTTTTTTCCTCTTGTTTAATTTACTTTTATTTTTTATTTTGTTGAAAATTTCTCTCTTAGAATAAAACATATTTTTAACAATTTATAAAAAAAAGTGTATTTTTTAAAGTTTGTAGTAAATAAATAACAACGGGAAATAAGTTAGTAATTAATTCTAAAATAAAATATTTCACAAACTCAAACGATTTTCTAGCAAACTTAATTAAAATATTCAAGTCTTTCCTGGCGAAAAAAAATCTGGCGGGTTACTGTGTACTTCGATTCGAAAAGAAAATCATTCGAATTTGTATACTTTTTACAGAGCATTTCGAAAGCTTTTGCTTTCGGATCGAAATACGCAGTAACCCCCCTGGCTGATGCAGTGAACTCAGTATCGGCAATCTTTAGCTAACTAAGACTAAGATATTGCTTACGATTAAATGAAAAACATTTGGAAAACAATATTATCAAAATATTTATCCGTTTGTTACATTAGTAAGTAAATATATAACATCAAATTGAATTATGTTGATATTGTTGAAATATTCAAAACAACTTACTAACAAAACCACGACAGGTACATGTATGACATTATTATGGCTAGGATTAAAAAAAAAACAAAATAATCTTTGGCATAAACAACACACGCCAAAACAAACAACAATTTTCCAAGCCATAAAATAATTAAAGCGTCTTCAAACACAAAACCAACTACCTGCCACTCAATAGATATAAAATCAGGTTTAATTTTCAACATGACATCAGTTTACCCTGCAAGATCAAATACACTCGGCTAACAGAAGCAGCAAAAAGAAACGAAAGCATGGAAAATATTGACATCCTACATTTATTACTCCTGGTCATTTTCTACAAACTCGTGAAATGCGTCTTTGGCGAAAACAATCAATCACAGAATAGAAAGAAACTCATACAATATCTCACACCAAGGCGTAATCTCGCAAAGAGTTCAATTAAAACAAATATGGAAAACAGTGGATTGAAATTATTACCAGAAATTGTTGAAGAGGAAATTAAACATATCTCCAGTTTTAAAGAAATAAAACAGTTTACTTCAGCACTATCTTCCATGGAATCTAATGGTATTAAAAGAAATCGTTTAACTTCAAAAATAAGGTCACTGCAATATTAGGAAACTTCTTAAATTAATTAAGTTTTTAATATAATTTTTTTATTTACCTGCAATCTTTACATAGTAGAAGTAAATGATCATTCTAATTATTTTTACATTTTTCTGAATAATTAAATAAATTGGAATAAAAATCAATCAATAAAAGGTTGTGACAGCAAGTTTGTTTTTTCAAAATAAAAGAAAATAAAGAATTTATATAAAAAGCATGAACATTTTTATCATGGTGTAACTATACAAGGTGAGTGCAAATCGGCAACAAATACAACACAATACAGAAACAACAGGCATTTTGTTTGTGTAAAATAATGTAATACTATCAAAAACACTTGAAAATGTATTATTTTTGACATAAGTAAATTGTTAAAAAAGTCAGTCAGCTGTGCTACTGCACTCACCTTGTATAGTTACACCATGATTTTCATTGTATTGGAAAAAGTAAAGTTTTCCTATTAGAAATAAAAATTATATCGGACAGATATTCATTTTTTTTTGTCAATATTTTGAATCACTTTTTAAGTTTGTAAGACTATAATCGATTAGATTGTCTTTTGGTTATAATTTAGATACAGATTTCAATTTAATGTGATACAAAAAATATTTAAATTTTAATAAGCTTAAATTTTATAGAAACAAATTAATACAAAAAATAATTGGATGGATTGCTTTGTAAAGTTCTAGTACAATAATTGTTTAAGACGAAGTAACCAATAAAAAATATTAACAATTTATTTGAGATTTATTAAAGTTTTTAAATCATTTTCAAATGTTTCTTGTTCCAATATTATCACTATATACTCGTATGGTATTTTTATGCGCACCACCAAATAGATGGGGTCATATTAAGTTTATCATTCCGTTTGTAATACATCATACATATTGGTCGAAGATTAAAAAAGTCTAGCAATGTCCATCCCTCTGTCCGTCTTTTGAAGACGATAGAGTTTCGAAAAAAGACATAGAATAATAAAATTTTTACCAAAAATTGTTTGATCCTCCAAAATATTTGATATTGAAAAAGTGCAAAATCGACCCAATCGATCAAATATAATGCAAATAATATCATGAAATTTTGCACATTTTATTTTAATTATAGAAACACAAGTCACGTTTAAATGCTGGGAATCGGTCCACGATTTCTCATAGCCCCTATACAAATATCTTTCTGGAATATAGCTTTATGGTAAATGAATGTCTCGAGAAAAGCCGTATCCATACAAAATTTTGCAATAATAAGTTTCATGCAAAGTGAAGTCAAAACGATATTTTGTTTGCATCGATCCATAATTTAACATAAAGTCCACTTTCAAAAATCACTTAAATGCAAATAAATTGAAGAAAAATAATTCAAATACAAATTTCATGATTATCGCTCCATATTTGACCGTAAAGTCCACTTCGAAAAACCACTTAAATGCACATAAATCTCTTACAAACATAACAAGTTAAAATTTAATACAAATCGTATAAAATTGTATGATGGGCCCGTAATAGGTCATAGCTCCCTTATGAGAACTACTCCCGAAAACTCATTAACCTACATAAATAAAAATATCGATCCATATCCATAAGTATGTAAAAATTATACTATTGACTTTTGTCAAAGTTGATCCATAATTGGACATAGCTCCCATACAAGCTCCACTTCCGAGAATAACCACAGAGTATAAAGAGGTCAAGAAGCCAATGTAAGTTTCCTAGAGATTTTGGGTATTGTGTGTTAAAGTAAATTGCTTTGTGTTACTCGCTGAACAATATAAATAAAGTGCAGTTCCGAAAATAAGAGAGAAATAAAAGTTCTTGAATATAACTGAAATATGCATAAAATTCTTATAAACATCGTTATTCAAATTAATTTCAACCAAAATAAATAGAAATTACGGTGTAATATTTTATGACGTTCGCCCCATAATATGTGATTTGCTGGTGGGTATATAAGATTCGTCACAGCCGAATATAAACTCTTACTTGTTTTCACTCTGTTTCTTAATTCATAATCTGTTCCTTAAGTTCTGGTGAATATTAAAATATATTGATCCAATCTGAAATGCAGACCAATTCTTAATTTAATAAATTATTGAATTTTACACAAATTTCTTACGATTAACAAGTAAACTCTGCAAATAATGTAATTACGTCAATTATTTACGAGCGAACACCTAAAAAACTGACAAATTTGTTCGCTTATGAGAGGTGGCGGCTTAAGAGAGTAGTTGGGACTGAGAAAAGTATCCGTATATGGCAGGTGTCCGCTTTAGTGAGGTGTTTGTAATTTTAAAATATTTGAAATAAGATATGTTGCAAATAAACTTGGCTTTCGAGCAATATACAATACCAATAAAATTTCAACTAAGACTTAATAAGAAACACTGAAATAGAATATTCTAGTACTACCGCTAGTGTAGTTTATGTTATTCTCATGGAGGGTATTTATGAATCGGCACAGCTGGTTATAGCACTCTAACTTGTTATGTCTAAAACTAGCAACACATTATAACATTGTGATATCTTCCATAGATACAATGCCATAGAGAAGTCTCACTTTCTCTCATCAAATTGACTACTGTGCAGTAAATTCCACTTTTCTTCTCATAATATGTCAGATATGTATGTCATTGACATCTAAAACTTTACTGTAATATCATTGTCCACTGTCATATCAAAGAAACAGTATCTACCGTCTTACTAAGTCTTACTTCCTCAAACATTTTCTAATTCATCTAATTTTGCATGTAGTTAGTTAAAGTGTTACAGCCATTCATTTGTTGCTTTTGGTTTATCTTTTTGTTTGTACTACTAATTTATATTATTGTTATTAATAGAGTGACAGACATTTAACTCTGTTATAGATTCGGTTTACTGCAATTTACATACCAAATTCATATTGGCAGATAGATAACTAATTGTGAATTTTGTGATTTAAACCAGAGGTAACCAAAACTCTCAATAAATAAAATGCAAACACAAAACTAAGAATGAATTTTACTTTTAAAAGCAATATGAAAATGAAGTTTAAAAAACAGTTTTAGACATAAAATAAAATTAAATAAAAAAATATGCCTCAGTTTTTACATAATTTTTCACACATATTTGATTGGTCGAGTTTAATTTACAATTAAATTAAAAAATTAAGTGTATTTAGACATTATAAATTAAGTTTTTCAAATTTAAGATTTTGTAACAATTTCTTATTAACAAAATATGTTTTAAATTTGAAGAACTTAATTTATTTCCATTATACTATTTTGTTTGCTGGTTTATTTTGAAATTAAATCAAAGCTGAAAAACAATAAAGCTGAAAAAAAAGCAGTAAGCAGCCGCCCATGTGCACTCGTTAACACGCAATTAACGACTGAAATTAAACTGAAATAGAAGAGAACAAGCGTCGGTGTGAGTTTTTTTTATTGTGCACAGAAAATGAAGTTTTGGCTACCTATGATTTAAACACACGTTTGCCTTAACATCTAGACCAATATTTTCAACACAAATGTTCTGATGTTAATTAATGCGTTTTCATGCATTTGAGTATATATTAGGGCAGCTCATACTATTGAAGTTTTGAGCTCAAATTTATATTTACAAGTTCTTGTGTCTTAATTAAGGATAATTTCTAAAATTAAAATTTTGCGATCATATCTGGTAATTTCAGCATTAAAAATTTAAAAGTTTAATATAAGAGTCACCCTAATACATGTATTCATATGTCCAATCAAATCATGTTTTCAGTTATTAAATGCTATATTTCAATGCTTCAGGTGAAATGTAAACTACATGTAGCTGGACCTTTGAATGTGTAGTGAAATCGATTTTATTTAAAGGTAATATGGCATTATTTTCTTAACGCTTTTGTTCAGATTTAATTTGCTTATTTGCGAAAAGACCGTCAAACGTAAAATTGTAAGAAAACTGTAAGGAAAAACAACCATTATATGGTAAAAATAAACATAATTTTTGGCTAAATTTACTATTCTTTTAAAAAATGTAATAAAACTTATAATTCCACAAACGCTTTATTACCTGCTGTTATTAATATTTATTTATTTTTTTAACACAACCTTTATTTATTTAAATTAAACGAATTTATTATGTTAAAAATTAATTAAAAAGTTAACAATGTATTAATTAAAATAATATACTCATGCCTGCCACTATTCTCTATTATTAAGCAAACCCAATATATACATAAATATTTGCACAATATCAATATACAAATTGAGAGCAGCAAAAACATATTCATCCGGACTAAGAGCATACTGATGCTTACCGCCCAACATTAATTGGGTGTCGTATAACAAATACAGCGAAAATATCAAAACACCCAATGAACAGTAGATCAGTTTCATGACATAACTGTGAAAGAATAACATGAGTAAGCCGAATAGCAGAAAAACTACCAAGACCACGAGCAGAAATCCACCCATTACAGTGAAATCCCATTTGGTTTGCATGGCAAATAGAGTAAGTGCAAAGCAAATGGCTGCTGTTATGCCAACAGCAGTTAGTACTGTCATGGGATCGTATATCGAGGAAATCACTCCCAAAAGGAAACCCTCAGCTAAAGTGAATATGGCCAAACACATATAATTCACCGGCACTTTACGTCTCACGTTAGGGCAGCAGGCCAAAGCAATCATGGTAACAAATGTAATGACAAAAGCAGCCAATAATAAATGCGGCTGTTCGGCCACATAGTCTTGTAGTTGTTCGTTAAAAACAAAAGCTGAGATGATTCCTAGTGTTACTAGTAATTGAATGCTTAAGATAAAATACACCTTTTGTATAAAAGCTCTTCGTATTAAATCTTCTTCAAATTGGCCCGCATATTCTCCTTCCTCTTCGTCTTGGCTGGGTGCTAAAGAAAACTTTATAGAATTTTTTGCAAATTATAATTTGTTTTCCTATACTTACCAAATTCAACACTTCTCATGTTTTTGCTAAATATATATAGATCTTTTGTTAGTAAGTAAGTTTAATTGTCGGGATCTTATCTTAAGATCTAAAGTTATAAACGTGTTTTTTAGATGTGGCTTTATTTTTATGTGACAGAAAATAAATCGATAAACATTTATTAATTTTGCTATCAAAATATACAATAGTAAGGCAGCACAGTAGGATTAAACACAAAACAAAAGGGAGTATCTATAATTCCACACTATGGAACACTCCAATGAGCTAACTCTGATTTACTTCACCTGTCTTCTGCTCAACATACCTATGTGGACAGCTTGTGATTTTTATATACTATACCACCAAAGTGGTATACTTGTGCTGATGTTTGTAACGCCCATAAATCCAACAGCTACCCTAAAGTATACCGAACGTTCAGAATCATTTCCTGCGTCGATTTAACGATTCGTCCATTCGTCCGTCTGTAAAGCTTGTGCGTAGAGTACAGGTCGCAATTTTCAAGATATTTCGATTAAAATTTGGTTATTTTCTCGGCCCAAAGATGGATGGGATTGAAACTAGTGGAAATGGATCCATCATTTTACCTAACCCCTATACAAATGTCCTCCCGAAATAGGGGTTTAACGATAACTGTTTGAATTATGCAAGTTCCACACAATTTTCACCTCAAATTAGTGGTAAATTAAGCCAAATCACATCCACAAATTTTTTGCAGATCGGTACATAATTGTTCATATCTCACATATTAGGCCCACTGCTGAAAATCACGTTAAAGAACATAACTCTCTCAAAACTGTTGGTATCCAAATAATATTGAACCCAAATATATTTCATATGTATACAAATAATACGGTACAATTTTATTATGATCGGTCCATAATTAGGCGAAACTCTTATATACGGCCCTCTCCGTTATTCACTTTAAGCTCCATTAATAAAAGTATTTATATCGAGATAAAGTTTAACACATATTCACTTATATTCACAGAAATCGTGATACTTAATTTTTGGATTATCGGTCCATAATAAGTCAAATCTGCCATATAGCGCCCATTTCTCAATAATTGTATTATACATATACTGGGTGTAGGGTATTATATGGTCGGGCTTGACCGATGAGACTTTCTTACTTGTTTTGAATATGAAAACGATATTCAGCAAAGTGAAACCGGTAGTTATATTAAGGCTCTGGACAGATTGCATTTAGACCTGTAGATTATTTGCTTCGTAGGAAAACTTTTGACAAATAGAGTAATTATCTCTCTACATTGGAGAAAGCTACTGTTTTTAGAGTAGCAAACTGATGCACTTCGGAGGTGTTTTATACCTACTCTTGTGGAATAATGCAATAGCTTTTTTCTAAGAACTGATGAGTGCTGATGATTTATAGAGGTTGAATAGTAGAAGTATTCAATCCACATGGAAATATACGGTATCACAAAGAAACCAATTCATTTTGGATCGGTACCATTATTTATAAGATAAATATAAAGATAAATGTCTTTTTCAGATGTGGTCCTTATATGGGAGCTATAACCAATTATGGCCCATGGTTGGCCCACCACTATAAAAATTAGTGCAATAATTTATTTAGGATTAAGGATAATTTGTGTCGAATTCTAACCAGGTAACAATATTTATAACAGAGTTATACGTATTTAAGTGAATTTTTGAATTCGACTTTATATGGGGTCCATGGTCAAACATTCTTAATTCTTAATATCTTCATAATAGGTTCGCCTTCTATCATACAAATAATATGTACAAAATTTCATGGTTTCATCTGCAAAAAAAAATATATAAAAATATATAAAAATAAATAAAACTGGTTAAAAAATATCAAATTTTTGTTTAGGTTTTCTGACATTTTAATCCAAAACTCTGTTTCTACGGCGTTAGGTCAAAATGCCCAAGGTCGTAACGCCCAAAACCAAAATTGTCATAAAGCTCAAAAATTTTAGCGTTTTGCCATTTGGGCTAAACGACATTGAATTTGGGCGAACTGTTTTTTCCAAATTATAGTCTAGGTCATAACGCCCAAAAGAAAAACTGTCATGAGGCCCAAAAAAAGTAAAAAAAATATAAAATATTCGTCAACAATTTCATTTTACTGCACTATGCGAAGCCGGTTTTCTGTATACCATGGAGGAGAAAATCCTTCCGCTCGTCCGTAGGCCGGCAATACAGGGAATCTGTACTATGCGAAGCCGGGGAGAGGAGAAAACCCCTTCCATCAAATCTGTTTAAATATGTTAAATTTATGACTTTTTTCAAATGCTTCCTTATTTAAAGCAAGGCCAAATTTAAAAAAATTGCCGTTCGGCTGTATTAATCGCCCCAATACGCCATTGTAAGCCGTTTTGGCGATATAACATAGCATTTGGGCATTTTGCCATTATTATTTTTGGGTTTTGGGCAATACAACAAGATTTGGGCGTTATGAAAATTTTGGTTTTAACCTAACGCCGTTTCTACAATAACGATTTTGCTGATTTGCAATACCAAACTTTTTAACAAAATATCAAATAGTTGTCTGTGAATTCTGTGAAGTTTAGTTATGTAATTTGAACGTTAGGGTATTTTACACGGACGGACAGACACTTAGAATTTTATAAGGATCTTGAATATACATACATATATACTTTGTCGGGCCTGATATGAATATTATTAAAGTTTCACATGGAATGACAAACGTATAAATACCCTCATTCACCACTTGCAGTAGTGCGGGGTATAATTACCAATTAAATTACACTGAAAGCAATTAAATAACATTTGCACACATACGACAGTAACACTGAAAACAACAATAACCACATTTACAATTTGATGAAACAAATTTCAATGTGCAACCAAAAAGAAAAAACAAGCGTAATGTAAATTTAAATGTAACTAAATTTTATTATTAAAACAATTTATTTTATATTGTTACAAAGATTTTGTTTACTGAAATTGTCAATTATTAAGTTTTTGTACATGCAATTAAATATACACTGTTATTGAACTGCCTCTATTAAAATATAAGTAAACATAATAAAATGGAAGGATATACAAATATACATACATATACATACATATAAGCAAAAATATTGCAAACAACATGAACTTTGACATACGCTAAAAAAGTGAAGGAGAAAAAGCGAAATCAATTGATTAATTTAAATTCTGTAAGCAATATGAACTTTGTAGCACTATATATGAATTGATGGATGAAAATATTAATAGAAAACTAATTATGTAATTGAGAAATAACAATAACAATTTTAAAGTTTTTATAAATTTAAAACAACTTGTTGTTATTGTTTGCAAAGTAAACTATAAAAACTACTGTTCAAAATAGCAAACATTTCTCTTTTCACTGTGGCTGTGAGAAAATACACCATTAATAAAAATAGTAGAAAAATGAAAAATATAAATTTGGCTTTAGCTAAAAATTCAACAAACATATGAATATGATTGTAGTTTATGTTGAAAAAAAATGATGTGTGAATGTGAATGAATGTGTATGTACATACACATTTGAAAAAGTAGTCACATCAGAGATGACAAATGAAATTTTTAAATTGTACCAAGATCATTTTTTTCTGTGACAAAAAATTCCAAGCCAGAAGTAACTTCGTCAGGAAATGTGCGTTAAAAAAATTGGTTTTCAAAAAAATTTCTATGACTGTATAAATGTAACACAAGCCGCAACAGCAGTTTTTTTTTATATAATTTTAAGAAAGTCTTAGGTCCTAATTTTGTTAATCACTTGCGTTCAACGCATCACCTACGCTTTTGCGAACGCATCTCCAAAGATATGAAATTTTGTAAATCACTGCATCATTGCGTTTAGCGAACTCAGAAATATTACGTTATTTCAATACTGTCAAATAATTGCATACTGAAATTTAAAATAAACATTTACATAAAGCTACACTTTATGTAAATGCTACAAACCTATCAAGAAAATATTTCAAATTGTGAAGAGAAAAGCTTTTCAAGCAAATAACTATAAATAAATACAAAGATACTAAGAGGTATAAAAAAATGTTCGCACTTATGTATATGTTTTCTTCTATTAATGATCAAGATTCTTCAAGCGTCCTAGACATATCTATTGAAAAAACCCAATTGCTCTCTACCAACAACATCATGAATTTAACGAATAGATAATGAGTACGTAAAATAACACTGTGGAGATTTACAATATTAATAATTTACTTTTTAAAGATTTCAGATGAACTTTCGAATGAACTAGAAAATGTTTTCATATATATTATGTTCCCTTTCTAAAGGAACCTCATGGTACACTCAAAAAAATAATGAACTAGAAGTTAGGAAATTTTACTTATTTTAAGGACGTAATGGTTGTCGTATGGCGCCAAAGACATTTTTTATTACAAGTCAGTAAAAAATTTCCTTAATATTGGGAAAAAAAATTTACTTAATATTAGTCCGAAATTCCTACTTTTATACAAAATTTTCCTAAATTATAGTAAATTTTAACTAGAATAGTGGAAAAAATTATTTTTACACTAGTCCATAAATTATCTGAAACATTCCTTCATTTTAGTTAATATTTACAAGAATATAGTTCAGATAAATTTGAGAGAACAATAAAAATTAGGAAATTTTTCCTCTATTTTAGTTAAAAAGATAAATCTTTTTTATTCAAAATTATGACAGCATGTAATAGTTCTGAGTAAAAATTTACTTCGATTTAATAAATATGTTACCAAAAACTTATAAAAAAGTTATGAATTTAGGTTAATTTTTTCCCAAAATTGGATACAATATATGTAAAAAAGAGTACATTTAAGCCTTAAAACAAGGAAAAAAATCTGCAAATAAGAACTGAAATTGAGTAAGCGCATCCACCCCAGTAGAAAAAAATTGACTAAAATTAACGGAAAAAAATACTAAAACAGAGTAAATTACTCCCAGAAAATAGGAAGAAATGTACTGTTACTTATTAAATACATTTACTCTAATAAAATAAAAAATATGTTACTATCTAGTACATTTATTCATTATTTTATGGAATGAATGTACCAAGTAGTAACCTATTTTTTCTAGCTTACTAGAATAAAAGTACTAAATACAATTACATTTTTCCCAATTTAGGAGTAGTATATTTACTTAATTTTAATATTATTTTCCTAGATGCTAAATATTGCTTTATCTAGAAATAAACGTATACGAATAGGTTCTTTAAAAGGTTTATTTATTATTAAAATATTTTACAATGTAGGAATAACAAAAAAGTACTTAAAATTTAGGTTAATATTTGATTTAATTATAGTTTTGAAGATATATTTTTAAATTACAATAGAATATTTTTACAGGATTTAAATTTAATTTTTTTTATATAAAAAGTATTTTTAATTTTTGTTTGAAATTTAGATTAATATTTGATTTAATTATAGTTTTGAAGATATATTTTTAAATTATAATATAATATTTGTACAGGATTTAAATTTAATTTTATTATTTCTTTATAATTACCAAGTATTTAATAGGTCTTAAATAGCAGTTACAGTTTAATTCATGAATATGAATTGGAGGTGACTTTATGGATGTTGCTGGTAGTATTTTATATTCTAAGAACTCAGGGCTAACAGAATATGATGAAAATACTTTCACATATGATAAAATTTTAATAATTTGACAAAATAGAAATATATTACCATTAACTTCATAAATTTCTTGAATTTTAGATGCAGTAAAGTTTGGGTCATAACCATAAATTACAGATCCAATTTTATATAGTTAAAATATGTATACTTAAGGATTCTGTTTCAACAAGGAAAACAATTTAAAAAAATGTACTTCAGAATTTACTGCTACGTGATAAATTGTGAGAAAATTCAGAGCCTTTTCATAGTTAAATTATGGTTCTTTTCAGAAGAACTACGTGGAAGGGACACTCTTTGTGACACACTGCTTCTTTGGCTATGGAACACTGAAGGTCCTTAGTCTTCCTAATTATACTATTCCAAGGCAATCGTTACAAAAATACAAATAGCGCATCATATATTTGGAGTTACAAATAATTAAATATTCATTGGAAAATATGAAATTTGAATACAGATGCACTTTTTGAATTTAAGGAAACAAACAATAATTACGTAAAAGCTCAAATTTAAAAATTGAAAACCTTGTTTTAAAGAAAATTGTTTAAGTATATATATTTGTAACACACATATCAGTTCTATATTTTCAAAGTTTTCCGAGTTATTTTCAAGAATATGCAAATATATTGATGTCATAATAAGTTAAAATCGATTTCCCGGATATAGACGATTTTAATACTGCTTCAATACTAAACTATTTCGGATAAATTTTGTAAATATATTAGAAAAAGACCGAAAAATAAACTTACTTCTTCATGTTCTAATTATGAGTTTATTGATGATTGTTTTGAATCATTAAAGGACGACGACATCTCATTTTGCCATGTTTTAAGGTGATGCTCGAATAATATTATTCTTACACCGAATAATGGTTTGGGAACTATAACATCTAAACGGTTTGGTGTCATATATTTTAATGCATTTGTATCAATGTTATGGTCTAAAAATAAACAAAATGTAATTATTAGCCATCGTTTAAAAAATATGATAAAAACAAGAAAAAATACCTGTAAAAATTTCCAAAAATTCATCTCCCTTGAGTAGTGTTAATACATATTTTAAAGTGTCTTCGGATTCCATTATTATAACATTTCAATTCATCAGACGACGTTGGCGCATTTAAACACTAACAAATGAAGCAACAACAAATAATCAAAAAGAATGTGCATGCACAAATATGCTTATAAATACAAAAACAATGTTACGAATATAAACTAACTCTTCATAAACTAACGTAATTAACTTTTCACTTTTTAATATTGTAAATTGACACTTGTATAACTTAAACACGGCAATGTATGTATGTATGTACATAGTACATATTCTATAGTTGACAATAAATACTTACCACTTTCCTTTTTATATTTTTGTTAATAATTGTATTTAAAATTTAATTGTTATATTTTTAATTTTTCACTTTTATTTTATTTTAAGTGTTAATACACAGTTTATATTTTTATATTTCAATCGACTGTTTTCAACTACAACTCGTTCAGAATAAAACTAAAATCAAAAGAAAACTGGTATGTGTGTTTTTTGTATAACTAAAACAGTTACTTTCAACATTCCAATATTACGCAAGTGCTGCTTAATTTTGCAATTTACCTAATCGTATTTAGTTTAGGTATTCGGTTTATTTATTTAGTTTGTTATCACATAAATATATATATATATGGTTAAGATTTATTAATAAAAATGCAATTTTAAACAATTTCTCCTGGTTCAAATTGTAACAATATTATGCATTTATATAATGTATAAAAAGAGCGTTGTTTTTACATTGATTAACCAAATAATATGATACGATTATTTAAGTATCTATGTAAATAGTAAGCACTATTTATAGATCTCTTTCTCTCGCTCTCTTCTTCATTTAAATAACCCTTATATGTATTTGGTACATTAATAGTAGTGTCAACTCTTTTAAATATATTATGTAGAATTTTAATAATGAAGATTTGATAATTAAATAATTAAAGACATTTTTTATAAAACTTCGAATATTAGAAATTAAATCAATGAAAATGTGTAAATTGTTTGTTACTTAATTAATATATTATAGTTTGGTACTTAATTAATATATTATTAAAACTTAAAAAAAACAGGTTCATCATTTTTAGAGGTAAAAACCAGTACTTTAGCATTACTTATTACCTTAATTTCAAGTTTGGTATTGTCATATCTGTTATAAAATGTTCTACGTTTAAGTTCAAAATATTTCAAAATTAAGTAAATTATTTTCTAAAATTTAGTAAATATTTACTTATAAAAATGTTTTCAAAAACTATTTTTTTTTTCAAGAAAACGACTTTATGTTCAATATTTTTGTAAGAAATTTTTACTTCAAATTAGTAAAATTTTTCATTATTTTTTAAATTATCTACATTATTTGTTTATGAATTTAACTTACCTGTTTCAAGAAAATATATACTAAATACAAGTAAATTTTTACTATATTTTTTCTACATTTTAAGTAATATTTAGTTAATTATGTTCTAAAATCAAAGCACAATTGTACCAGTTACGATTTTCAATTATACAATTGTTTAAAATTTATCTGTACTTTTTTTAAGGAAGATATTCCTAAATATCAGTTTGTTACTTTTTAAGAAGTAAGACATCTTTTATTCAATGGGAGGAAATAATATATTGCTTTGCTTCTTAATTTATCTGAACTAGATTCTTGAAAGCATTTCTTAATAATTAGTAAGCAATAAACTCGAAGTAGAAGTTTAATACATATGTATTAAAATGCAATATAAAATTCTCAGTATTTAGGAAAATTTTAACTAATGTCAAAGAAAACCATTAACAAGTTTTAAGTATATTATAAATTATGAACTATTTTGGAGTAAACCATTTACTGAACTCAGTTTTTTGAACTAAAAGCAAAATTACTTAATTTTATGATGTAATTCCCTTAAGTCTAGGAAAAAATTATTAATTTCTAGTAAATATTATTTTGCGGTTAATAATATTTTCCTACAATCAAGTAATTTATCTATAGAAAATAATAAACTAATTTCAAGTTTATGAACTATTTGCTTTTTTACTCAGATTTAGTCATTTTTATAACATTTTAATAAAATTTCCTTAATTTTAGTTAAATTTTACTCAAATTTAGGGAATTTTTTGAACTATTTGTAAGGAATTTTTTTTCATTAAATTTAGTACATGTCTTTTTTTTTGAGTGTAGGCAGCTATTTCAAAAGAATCAAAACTTGCAGTAACAATAAGTATTTTATTTTAGTAGTATTTTATACTTAATTAATATGTTTGTATATACATATTTACTTACATCGTATTCATAAAGTTTCTATAAAGTATTAATTAAATAATTTTGTTTTGTAATAATATTTTAATTCAACTTTTAAACTAACGCCAAGAAATGCAGACGTTAAATACGACAACGCAAGTGATAAAAAATTCAGCTTTGCGTTGTACAACGCAAACAATCACTTGCTTGAACAGCATGATTTGCAAAATGTAATTTAACGCAACACTTAGAAAATTGTGTCGTTGCGTTTTACAAAATTAGGGCCTTAAAGTGACCTTAATTATCTTTCAAAAATCTCTTAGATATTAAATAATCGTAAGACTCAAATTTGAGTGTCTACTAAAACTGAGATCAAATTTAAATTTGAATTTAACTTTTGAAAAATGAGGACTTTAAGTATCAAATTGTACCCAAAAACTACAATTGTATTAACTTTGCCATCCCTGCATACAATATTTCCATTTTCCTACAATATTTCCTCATAAATACTTACACACATATAATTACGATGTGTCTAGGACAGAGGTAGGCAAAGCGTGAAATAAGGTTGTGTGTGTGAGCGAACTACCCAGCAAACATAAACATAATTATATAAATTATACAAAACAACTTAGATAGGAAACATACACTCACAATATATTTTCCGTAACATATAAAAAATTAACAGCGAGATTGATATACAAACGGAACTTTTAATACTTCAAAAGCTGATTGCATGCATGTTACCAAATGCATTATCAATCATAAAATATTTTTCTTATTTCATTATTAATTTGAAATGTTTGTTGGGAAGTATTTCTAAAAAAAATATAAAAGCATCTGCCGCATGTGCACACATTGCTGTCTCAATGACGACTGAATGAAAGAGATTAAGTGTATGTGTGAAGTGCTCTCTGCACAATAGTGCTATAGGATGCCAACCTATGGTCTAGGAGCAAAACCCAATAGTGTATACACATAAATATATTCATGTATATTGTTTATTTTTGGTTAAATGATTGTATATCAAGATATAAGTTAAACAAATACAATTACACAGTATGGTTATATAGGGTGTTTTTTAAGATGTACAAAACTTTAAGTTGGCAACATTTTTTTAACTGGCAGCAATTTTGTCAGCTGTCAAGTAAACTATATTTAGTTTGGTTTGGCATTTCAACATGAATATACTGACGCCTGAACAACGCTTCCAAATTGTGCAAATTTATTTTGAAAATCATGGTTCTGTGCTGTTCTTGTGCTTGAAACGGAATAAAACAAAGATGGCCCCTTTTAAATTGATATGAACTGTACTTTGCGCACAAGCTTTACATGAACAGACAGCCAGTGAAATGTATTTCATATTTAAAATGACTACGACAAATATTGGTTTGCAAAATTTCAAATCAAATGAGAATTTATAGTAAGTAATACAGCCAGTATAAAAGCCTTTAAAATATAGAACAATTATTGTACAGTTATTATTAGCCAAGGTTTATATTATTTTTGACAAAAAAGATATATTTCATTTCCAAAAACAAAAAAAAAAAAACTTTTCGACCTCAATACTTAAACCAAAAGTAAAGTAGAATTGTGAATTCTAGCCTTTGCATAGATGACAAGTTTCTCTTGATAATGTTTTCTTTTTAATAGTCTATATTTATTACCATTTCTAGGGGGAGTTTTTAATTCCACTATTTTGCTAGTATGTCTGGTTATATCTATTTATGCATACATACGATGCTAACAACAAAATTAATAAAAATTTCTTGTTTTTGAAAAATTGTTTTAAGTTAATAAAACTGAATGTCTTACGAAAGAAAGCATACTGTTTAAAACTTTCTTCAAAACATATTTTCCATAAAAATGCGTAAACCAACTTTCCCCAATTACCATAAATATTTCAAATCAATATGTGATGAAACTATTGCAGTATAAATATTTTATTTATAATAATAAATAATTGTATATTATTTCACTACATAGTTTAATAAAATGTAATAAAAAAGAATCATTTGCTTAAGTGATTTTGATATTGTGAATTCATCATATTGAAAAAAAATAATTCATATTAAATTTATTGTGTACACTGTATTGCATTACTATAATTACACTTCATGTCTGCTGTTACAGTTTTTTAAAACGTGTAAAAAATTTTAAGAGCATATGGTTAATGATCTCTTCTTATCTTAAAACCACTGCCTTTAAAAAAGGGCAAATTTCAGTTTATATGTGGCTTAAGTTTTCGTGCGATTTCCGGTCAGATGTTATACAGTGCACTCGGGGTATAGTGAACACTTTGTAATATAACCTATCCGATATAATGAACTGGCTATTTTTTATATTAGTTACTCTAAATAGTGATTTCCACAAACCTCTATAAAGTGAACACAGTTTTTTGCACAATGATTGACAACAAAAAAGCTATTTCTCTTGTATATATTCGTTGTTTTTGCATTCTTTTCTTGTTTTAATACACATTTAATGAGATGACTTCAGTTTAAAATTCGATCTTGACACGTGTTTATATGTAAATTGATTAAAAAATGCGTGCGAAAAAAAAAGAAATTTTCTTTCCATTAAAGTGAAACAAGAAATTCTAAAAGAACTAGAAAATGGAGTAGAAGCTACTGTTCTTGCAAAAAGATTTGATGTAGCAAAATCCACAATAAGTGGCATAAAAAAACAAAGTGGAAGCCGGAGTTCGATGCTTAAACAAAAGTGCCCTTAAGAGAAAGACATTTCGAAAAGCAGAATATCCCTGTCTTGAAAAAAGACTTTTCAATTGGTTTTTAAAGCAGCGATCTAAAAACTTACCAGTAAGCGGTGAAATGCTTTTGCAAAAAGCCAAAACACTGCATGAACTATTGAACAATGCAAGTCCAAGCTGGCTTCAAGGCTTCAAGAGTCGACACGGAATTCGTTTTTTTTTTTTCCTTAAACTGTATATAGTTAATATCTTGATATAGTGAACAGGCCTGTGCATTAATTAGTTCACTATATCTCGAGTGCACTGTAGTAACAAATTTTGCAAATAATCTAGATTATTATGGTAAAATAAAAGTGGCGGCCCGAAAAAAAGGCTTTCTGAACGGGACAATATCAGAATTATAAACCGTATCAACAACAAAATAATAAATGTGGGATAAATGTGAAAAAATCAGCCATAAGTAGGCTGCTAAAAAACAAAAATCTCGGTTAATAGTTGCACTATTTAAGGTGATTTTTTTTTTCATTGAGAAAAAATGCAATCTTGAGGGTTGAGATGATTTGAACTGCTATGGGAGAAACCTACCGAAGGAACCACTATATTTCACAAAAAGAAATTTTAGAGTTGATTGTGAAGACAGTATGCTTGATTTGGCGTTACAAAGCACCAAAATGAATTCTTCGAATTGAACAAAATTACTAAACGAGAAATAAGAGCCATTTTTAGAAAATAGTAATGAAAAACAATTTATTTTTTAACAAAACAAACAAATGCTTTTGTTTGTTAAGGTACGGTCACATTTGGCAAATATTTACTCAAAAAAAGCATAACCACTTGTTTTAGTACAAATTTGTTTGACATTGTTTACTCTTACAAAAGTTTTGCAAGCTCAAACAGCATCAAATAAATTAAAACTAAATATTTGTTATGCTTAAAACTTTAAGAAAACTTAAATAAATAGTTAAACGAGTTCAAATATATGTTATTTAGTGGTTACGTCTTTTTGGGCAAATATTTGCCAAGTGTGACCGTACCTTTAGTCGTCAAACAAAGGGATAGTTGTTTTCGAAAAATTTTCATGTGCTTGAATACTCTCGCATGTTCTCCACATCAAAAAAATATGAAAGCAATATCACCTAAAAAAGCTATTATAGATGACTGGAGATCTATATCTGAGGATAAGACAATGCTACTTTCCACACAGTACGCAAAATAATGGCCCAATTAAAAGGAATGTTTGGTGAACAGTTTATTTAACGTTTGGGGCTGGGCAATTGGCTTTTAAAGAATTTTTTGTGGGACTATATTAAGGCCATATCTTTAGGGACTAATCCACAATGGGTCTCACAATCTATTTTTGAAGAATTTATTCGTGAAATACCAGCCGATATGTTAGAGAGAGTATATTAAAATTGCACCCAGTATATAAACTATTTGAGGCGTAGCCGCGGTCAATATTTACGTAAAATCATTTTTAAAAAAATTTCATATATTTCTCTAAATTTCATGAGTTTTGTATTAAATAAAATCCGAAAGCTCTTAAAAAACACTCTTTACATAAACTAACTTCTGAAGTTGTAGACACATCGAGAAAGGGGAAGAGACATAACCTTGGTAATAGGGAGTCAATAGAACAGCAAGCACATTAACAAAATATAATATTAAATATAATAGTATGGAACATACAATGCGAACCATAAGACCTTTCTTATGAAGCCACTTACACTGTTTAATAAAAGAGCTAGCACAGCCGCAGGGACCATTAACCTTTTGATACATTTGGAGTAATTCGCTGGGGAATTAGAACACTCACGAAGCTATTTATTAACCTTCAACTGAGATGAAACGCCAACATTTAGAAATCATCTATATATTGCTGATATAAAATCCGCCACTTTACGGTAGGAATATAATTTTACAAAATATAAATAAAGTCGTACACAACTTCTTTGAAAATCTGACATTGTCAGGCGATTTAAAATGCTAGAAAAAGACTTAATGCATTTTAAATTGAAGACTCCGGTGACATCGAACACTCTTAACTATTAGGCTACTGTGGGAATATATGGATATTAAAGTAATTACTGCATACCGAGCCCGAGATCCTGTAGGTCTCGTGAGCAGCGCTGCCAACTTTTTTTTGGAGAAATCGTCAATTTTAAAAAAAAAATCGTCAAGTTAAAAAGAAAAAAATCGTCAAGAAATCGACAAAAAATACATTAAAAAAAACACATTTTTTTATTAACTTTTTAAATATTTTTATTTTATTTACATGTAAATAAAGTTATTATTTAATAAAAAAAATAATTAATTTAATTTTGGTATTATGTGACTTTACTCTGGTACATTTTTGTGTGCCATATTTTAATAAGTCATTTTTAATTGCTATATTAAAACACTGACAATTATTTAAATTAAGATAATCTTTTGAAAGCAAATTTCCTTGTAATGTTGAAGAATTCAAAGCATTTCTGGTTTTTGTTTTATTTAAATTTACAATATTAAAAATTCTTTCAACTTTGGCCGACGAATGTGGTAGTGCCATTAAACTCGAAACATATTGTATTAAAATTAGGATGGCCTTTGCATTATTGACTCTCTTTAAATTAGAAACATTTTTCCAAAACGCCAATGTTTCGAGTTCGGTGAATTTTATATTACGTAATTCTCGAACTTCATTATCAAGTTCTTGATATTCTTTTCCATTTAATAAATTTGAAAAAAGTTTGGCCAATTGTAAAATTGAATCATTTTTTTGTTTAAAGCTACGCTTGGTTCAATGGAGTTTAATCCTTCTCAAAGTTTATCGCCAAAATCAAAACGTTTTAAAATTTATGAAACCAATTCAATATAAAATTGGACGCAGAATTCAACAAATATATTATATTGAATATATTCAATATTCAAACTAGATTGGTTCTCCTCCACGTAAATGCCAAGACACACTTCATATTTATTTAAAAATATGTCTTCGTTATTCAAATTTTGAATTTCAAAATTAAGCAAAACTCTTCTACAAAAAAATGTCCAGTATAGATAGTCGTGTACTACACACTCTACCTCTTCAACCCCTCGCCAACAAATTTCGTCTGTCTACCTTTCAACTTCTACATTGCAAAAGGAGACTTACAAAATTTTAATTTTAGGAAAAAATGTTACCATATGTTTTGCTTTTAAAAATTCGCCATTTTTGTTCGTCATTTTAATAAATTTGACTTAAAAATGACGATAAATCGTCAAAGTTGGCAACGCTGCTCATGAGCGTATACACTGATGGCCATAGGGTTTAAGGTGGATTCGTTATTGAAGACTATACGATATTGAATTTTTGCTTAAAATTCCTCTCGAAGCCCTAAAAGAAGAAAAGAGTGTGAAAGGCCTTGGTTTGCAATGGCATACATGAATATGCAGTGGAACTAGAAGCTGAGGCCTCTTCACTTTTTATGTTTACCTCTGAGCCAAATGTTAAACACTATTATCTACATTTTGATAAAAATGTCAACAAGTGTTGTCGTACTTTGTGCATGCAATTGTATGTTTTTATATTAATGTACGAGTATTGAGATGTGATGACACATTGACACTGATTCTGGCTAATATACTCTCGGTTCTACTCTGTTATGGAAAAATGTTAACCAATGTAACAGAAACATAAACAGCAAATAATCATTTTAATATACAGTATTTTACAATATTTACTTTACTCTTTTCTATTAAAAAGTCTACAAAATTAACTCTCTCGCTCTTAAAAATACTTGGCGAAACAGCCTCTTTTTTGTAGACATACTTTCTGCAAGAAGAGTTAAAATACTAAAAACACTATTATCGATTTTTCTGCAAAGAAGAGTATAAGGTAAAGAGTGTTTTTTTTTCTTCTGATTGTTGTTATCTACAATATTATCGGTATAACCTATGTCAATGTAACCTTCTCTAATAAAAAATTAGAACAACAAATAGAAATGACAACAACTCAGGTTCATACTTAACTTTACAAACTGTAGCTATTTCAACTATTTAAGAATATTTAAAGTTACAAAAGTAAATAAAAAAGTAAAAAAACCCAAATAAAAACTGTTTGGTGCAAAATATGTTCATGAGTTAAAAAAATACATAAAAGTATTAAGAATAGACGTGTGTTTGCTTAAAAGTTTTTACTTTAAAGATATTGCTTGGGTCCCTGTGGTTGATTTTTTTAGTAAGTATGTTTAGTTTTTTAACGTTTAAAATATTTTGATTAAAGAAATATTTTACAAAACTTAGATAAAAAACATAAATGTTTTTAAAAACACTTTGTTACGGTGACAAAATACATTTAAAATTGCCAAAGTATGCGTTTAATTATGTGGGCTTTAAAGCTTTTAGAAAACCCTTTAGAATATTAGGAGATTAAATAACTGCATTCCAGAAGATTTCCATATATGTAACGCTTAACTTTTTCATTATTTTTTTAGTATTTTAAAATGTCATTTATTTAAAAAAAATTTACTTATAATGAAAATAAAAAAATTGTCATATTTTGCATAAAAAAGAACAGGAAAAAATAAGAATTTTTACTTTCAATCTTGTACCATGTCCGATATAGCTAACGGCAACTGTCTGTTATTTGAGCTTTGTTTTTTTCAACCAAACTTATTGATTAAAGATAGTTTCATAATGGTATTCTTCGAGTTATTAATTAAAAAAAATGACCTCAAGCCAAATGAAAAATTTTCTCTAATAATGTTTCTCTAATTAATAATGTTTATTTAATTTTAAAAATTGTGAAATATAAATGGTAAAAATTAGATAAAATTTTAAAACATTTGAAATAAATTATGTTGTTCGTAAAATTGACTTTCAAACAATATATAAAATACTAATAAAATTTGCATTAAAACTGAATAAAAACTACAGAATAAGGATATTCTAGTCGTTTATCCAGTGTAGTTTTTGTATTTCTTATTACGTCTAGGAGGAGGGTATTAAAGATTCGGCCAGCCGAATATTGCACTCTAACTTGTTTTAACTATCTTATTGTCTTTTTTACTTAAAGTCGAATTAAAAAATTAAAAAAAATGTACACTCGAGGTTGTCAAATTTAAGATCCTGTATTGTACCCTGTATTTCAATAGGTTATTAAAAATATTAAGTTTCTTTAAGCTTAGGCCTTTCTCTATGTTTCATACCTACATTGTTTTGCATTAATTTCCATTAATTTACAATATGTATGTATATGTACATAGTTATTACCAATATTTTTAAAATCTTTATCTTTGTGTACTGTGCCAAGTATAAGTAATACGTAATTGCAGCAAAATAATATAATAAGTATACGCCTACTATACAATTAACTGATTGAATAGTAAGAAAATAAAAATAAAGCATACTTTTTGGATTACATATATATTTTGTTTATACCACTGTTGAGTATGAGTAATGCTAAAGGTACGGCCACATTTGGTAAGTATTTACTGAAAAAAGCGTAACCACTTGTTTTAGCACAAATTTGTTGGACGTTGTTTACTCTTACAATAGTTTTGCAAGATCAAACAGCATCAAATAAATTAAAACTAAATATTTGTTGTTATTAAAGTTTTTTTTTTAATAAATAATGGAGTTCAAATACATATATGTTATTTAGTGGTTACTTCTTTTTAGGCAAATATTTGGCAAGTGTAACCGTACCTTAAGAACACAAACCACAAACCACGAACCACGAACTGTGTAAATTCGCCGTATGAAGCACAATAACGACGAAAAGTAATAAATAATGTTTAATAACTTAAGGTTTTTGTTTTCGTAAGTGTGACCATATTTAAAAAAAAATATATGAAACAGTAAACATTGATAGAAACACAAGAAAAAACAATTTTTATAGTTAACTATTTTGTATATTTATTTTAAATTATATAAAGTAAAAAATAAAACAATAATTAAAGTAAAAGTTAACATTATTTTCTACAACAATAAAAACCAAAACGAAACATGGTCACCCCGTATTATTTCGGCGGAATGGACCCTATTTCAGAGTTTGCCGCATATGACGAATTCAGCTGACGACGTTATTGTGTGTCCTAGTTGCGTTCCTTGCATAATGCGTATTTATTTAATAGAATCGTGTCTATTGTATACTAAATCGTAATAAATATATAAGTAATAACCGATCTATTTAAACTTGGTAAGAGAGGAGGAGCCTTGCTTTTAGGATATTATATACATATAAATAGGTGAAATTTAAATACAGAAAGAGCTACAGTAAGGCAAAATTTAGCCTGTCTTAATTGACAAATATTTTGGAATTTGTAACCTTTACAACTTTGAACGAGTTTGCATATTTTGTAATTAATTTAATTTGACATCAGTTTTTAAACTTATCACATATGTATGTATGAGCTCTTAAACAGTAATGTGCACAAAATTCTCATTTTGAACAAAAATAAAACTTTTTAAATTAATTTATTTTAATGCATAACATGAAATTCTTGATATATTTGTTTTTATATTAAGTAATAAAAGACAGAACGTAAAAGTTTTGATTAACCTTTACCATTACAATCTTAACTTTAAATGAATTCACACTGTTTGACATTTCTTAATATCAAACTACAACATTTACGCATATGTATGTATATATGTATATAAATAATTTGTAAGCCAATATTCTTTTACTTAGAATTAATTGTAATTGTGTTTCTTTGTCATTTTTATAAAAGCATATGTAATATGCTTTAATATTAAAATATATGAAAACACAACAAGAAAAAACTTTATGCAAATAAAAACAACTTGAAAAACAATTTTTGGGCAAAAAAATACAAGACAAATAAAATCATTAGCATTAACAATGACAATGACAACAAAGTTTGTAAGAAGATACAAAATTTGGCGAACCTATTCAAGGAAATACAGTACAAAAATTAATGACAGCATAAGTCGACCTTAATTTAAATATTAATATTAGAATATGGCAATATAAATCTTGTGCACAGACAAAATAATAAACAAATATTTGTTTAGACAATTGAATAAATAAAATTAACTTCCAACATACTTATATTACCATGAGGTTATTTCGGATATTTAAGCGTTTTTTAAATTCTCAAGTTAAAAAAAAAACATATATGTATTTGTGTTATAAAGAACATATGTATGTATACACAAATCTTATAGTACATTAAAAATTTGTGGTAATTTGCATAACAATTCTGATATGCTTTGCTTTGATTATTACATTTTTCAACTCTGCGGTCCATGTTTTTCTATGTTTCTTTAAATGCAAGTATTTTAAAAAGTTTTATATTGAATAAAACAGGTCAGCTTTTATTAAAATATATTAAAAATTTTAAAAGTTATTCAAATTTATTATAATTTTTATATACTGTGAGCATCAATGTAAAGTAAACACCTAATATTGTTAAAAAAAATGTTTTATTTTATTTATAAACTACAAGTAAATATTAATTCAAAATATATTGCATAATTCATAATTAACAATCTCAATAATAACATTAAAAAATTACTCAATTTTATCGAAAAAATACGTCGTAGTCCTTTTGATTTTACCATAGCTGGCAATCTTCTAGACTTCTTTTAGAATCAACGGGATTTTTGTGAAATCAAACGAAATTTGTTTCCATTATTCCTGTATTACTTTTTAGATTATATTTTTAAGAAATATTTCTTTGCCTAATTTTTCTTGTCCAGATATTTGCTTAGGTATTGGATTGAGGTCTGGGTAGTGCGGATGATTATCTAAAGTTTTTGAACAATGATTGAGCAACCACTATTTCAAAATTTTAGAGCTATGCTTAGGATCAATATCCTGATGAAAAATCCAGTTCTGCACTAGTTCTAATTTCTCCACACTAATGGATATATTGTGTTTCAAAATGTCGAGATAGTCTTCCTTTTTCATTGTAATTTCAGACCATTACTGAGCCGTCGCCATGTTTTACCGTCTTGGTAACATATTTGTTACTAAAGGCTTCATCGTATTTTTGGGGGGTTTTTGACTCCAAATATCTCAGACTTACTGCTATCGGTGAAAAGAATATTATATCAAAAAAATTTAGACTATATAAACATATATTTTTTGCAAACTTCAAACGCAAAAAATGCTGGTGGTTCTTTGATATAAAGCGCTTCTTACGTGGCACTCTACCATGTAGACCATTTTGATGCAAAGATCTTCTAATCGTACTCGAGCTTACAGGTTTTCCAGAAGTTTTCGTACTATTTTCAGCTAATTTCTCTTGGTATAGTACATACTTCAGTTTTTGTAAGACGCTTTATTCGTTTTGGACCAGTCAACCTGCCTATAATTTTTTTATTGCACTGTGTTGCCTTTTCTATGTAAGTCTATTATTTTATTTTATTTATTTATTTATTTAGGTCAATAGATCTTACATCCCTACTGACTACATATAAATGACAAAACAGTAATATATATAAATAATTAGTTCAACAATTTAGATATAAAGTAATGTTTTTCTTTAGTACGTCATTACTCTCAGATATGTCCATAAGGTGATAGCATTTATTGAAGTTAACACATGCACGACGAAAAGAATCATTATTAGCATATACAGAACGGTAGCATTTTAATGCTAAGAGTTGAAAATTGCGGGTTGGTCTAATAGGAACATTGAAGTTTAGTTGACTAAGCAGGAACTTCGAATCAACATCACCACGAATTATGCCCAGAACAAATAAAGCGCTCAGCATCAATCATCGACTATTTAGAGTTGGCAATTTTATCAAAGCAAGTCTACTTTCATACGTTAGCAAGACATAAGAATTCCAACCAAGACCACGGAGACAGAAAATTAAAATTGTTTTTGTACCGATTCAATACTATTGATATGAATTGAATAACAAGGATCACAGACAATTGATCCATATTCAAGAATTGGTCGCACAAGAGAAGTATATAAAAGGATCTAAAAATTCCTTAGACCAGCGCTTCATGAATCCAAGTACCCCATAGGCTTTATTTACCATTATAGAGATGTGATCGCAAAAATCAAGTCTATGGTCCAACAGTATGCCAAGATCCCATATGGTTTGAACTTTATTTAAAATAACAGTATCAATATAATAAGAAGTCTCAATCGGATTGTGTCTAAAAAATGACATGTGTTTGCATTTCCTAATATTTAACTCCAATAAATTAAATCTGCACCATTAAGGAAAATTGTAAAAGTCGGCACTTAGTAAACTATGTCCATTTGTATCATTAAAAGAGTTAAAAATTTTAACATCATCGGCATACATCAGTACTTTAGAATGCAAAATAACAGTAGGAAGATCATTGATGAATAGGTTGAACATAATTGGACCCAGGTGGCTACCTTGAGGAACACCAGAATGTACTTGAATAATTTTTGATATAACATTCCCAAATTTGAATTGTTGAGTTCTTTGTGATAGATAAGAGTTGATAATTTGTGTAATAGAAGATTGTGGTTAACTTTCTCAAACGCCTTACTAAAATCCGTGTATATCACATCAGTTTGCATTTTATATGTAAAACCTTCATTGACGATACTGGTAAGTTCCAAAACATTAGTTGTAATTGAACGGGACTTACGAAACCCATGTTGACATGGTGATAGAAGGGAAGAAATTTGATAATATAGGTAATCCTAGGAGTTTTTGAATTGCATTAATTTTAGCGATATTGTGGCACTCTTGGTTCAAACGAACACATCCACAGCTAAGTACTTCTGGCATGTAAATAAAAGATGGACCGACCAGCTCAGATGATCAAAGGCGTTGTTCTGTACCCCAATGGATAGGTGCAATCATAGCAAATACATGCCAATATAATTCAAAAGTCAAAAAATATTTAGAGCAAAATATTTGAATACAAAACAAAATTTGAGAGTGGTGGTTTTCTCTCAAGGGGTGTAGTTTTTCCCTTCCCTAACGTTACATTTTGTAACACGCCTATGACAATTTAAACAGCCTACATTTTCAATCAAATTGTCCCTTTTAAGTAAAGTTTAAAGGTTTATTTCATTTCAATAACTTTTAAATGCATTCCCTTATATTTCTGTAATTTAGCAATTCATGGTTTACTTATATGTATAAAAAAATTTTAATATTTAATAAAATTTTTTACAAAACTTATATTAAAATTAAGTATTACATAGTTTTAAGAAAAGAAAATCTGTTTTGTTTTTGTTATTTAATAAGTTTTAAAATTAATTTAAAATTTGAGTATTTATAATTTGAGAAAAAAATTGGTTTAATAGGAGTTTTAATAATTTAGGTACGAAAATAAAGCGAAATATGGCAAATACTTAAATAAAATTAACTTACTTTTGTGGCTGATGACAAATAAGGTTGATGTTATTTTTAGTTGGTAGCAAAATATAGTTCATGGTGAAAATACAAACAAAAATTATATCTAACACATAGAAATAGTTCATGAAATTTAAATACCTTCTCATCGCCTGCACTTATCAAAATAAATTTCGCTTTACCTTTTTACTTAAGTAGTATACGCAACAAAGGTTGTACAATTCTGCTTTAATAATAATAATTCTTTTAACAACTATAATGTAATCTTCGTTGTTGTTGCTATCGTCGTCGTCATTAATTGTTTCTTGTTTCTTCTCTCAAATATTATCATGCATTCATCAATATCAATAGTTGTTGTTTCATAGAGACTTCTCTTACATATGATATTGAATAGTTATTACTGCAATTGTATGATTGAGAATTTATTAAATTATGAATGGAAATTTTTTTTTGCTAAATTTTATGTATGAGGGCACGTGCATCCACGTTTCTCTTTTTCTTTTCTTCTTGTTGATGCGTAAATATTTAATAGTATTTTAGCAAATGCCTAGTAGGAAATTTACCCTTTTAAATAAAATTAGTAAAAATATGATTTGTAGTTGCACAGGGTACTAAGGAATTCCTCTATATTACCTAAGGAAATTTTAATTAAAGTGGGTGCTAAAATAATATTTAACTTTACTTAAACAGAAGTTGTACCACAATATTCAATTATTTACCTTATTCCTCGTGCTTTTTGTTTTATGAAAATTTTAAAAGCAGTTCAATATGGCCAAATGGGCTAATCGTGCCAATTCCACTTAAAATTTTGTAGTTCTATTCTGAAAAGGAATGAAAAATCTTAAGATTTAAACAATATTTCAAGATTAAGTTTTGTTTGCAAGTGATAGACTATACGCAGAAAAAAAAAGTCATGTTTTTCTTTCAATTAAACCTTTAATTGATTTTAAAATAATTTTCAATTAAAATTTTAATTGATTCAATTACTTTTTCTGATTTTTCTGATATTTTCAATTAAATCTCAAATTTTTTTTAATTGATACTATCATTTTGTTTACAGGCCCGATTTGAATTAAATTTTTAATTGATTCTACAAATATTTTAATTGAAACTCATTTTTATTTTTCTTTCTGTATAAGACCAACAATACCAATTATATCTTGACACTCTGATTTCAATTTAAGCATTAAACAGGCAATTCAAAAACCCGAATTAAGTTCTCTCTCCCTTGAAAGTTTAGAGCTAAGTATTCAGCAGCTAGAATAGATAAATGCTGTCAAGTCTATGTGCATAAATAAAATATGTAATGTACAGATGTAATAAGAGGTATGTACAGGTATCCCTCAATTTACGCGGTACGTTGGGACCGAATAAAAACCGCGTAAATCAAAACCGTGTAAATAAAGATTAGTTATCAATACAAAATTCTGTTTTGGGACCAGAAATATAATAAACCGTGCAAATTGAAACACTAGCTATATACAAAATTCAAATTTGGGACCGAAAATCCGTATTAAAAAAATGCTTATTAGTATAATATAATTTGAATTAAATTTATTTTATTTGTACTTTTCAGTAGATATAACAAAATATTATTTGTAAAAATAATATTTGAAAAAAAAAATTTGTTCTAAATGTTCTAAATAATGGTGAAATGCGCCCAATTTGAGGGTTGCCACTATTTTTTAATCGAGTTCTACTAAAAACGCGTAAAAAAGCGCGTTATACAGAAAAACGGTCACTATTATTGAATCGCGGTTTATCGAAACCGCGCAAATAAAGTACCGCGTAAATCGAGGCATACCTGTACATATATGGAATTTAAAATAAACGTTATTTCAAAATAAGAAAAGACGTATAATATTATAATATATCAATAATATTGAATATATTATTGTGAAACAAAAGATTCGTAACAATACCTTTGTAGTTAGATACATCATTTTTACTCCCATTCTTGAATAAAGGAATTATATGTATATGATGTTTTCCACACTGATGGCAAATAACACGCTTCAACAGATTTGTTAAATAATGCAGTAAGAGGTGCGGACAGTGATGCTGCACAGTTTTTAAGGATACTGCTTGAAATACCGTCAGGACCTGGACTAAACGAGTTC
This sequence comes from Bellardia bayeri, assembly GCA_950370525.1. NCBI lineage: Eukaryota > Metazoa > Arthropoda > Insecta > Diptera > Calliphoridae > Bellardia > Bellardia bayeri. The sequence continues at coordinate 42,282,870 of OX493266.1, read as the reverse complement.
TTCAGCGACTTTAAGTTCGAAAGCACAGTATAAATATTTATAAATGGAAAGTAAATCTCACATGAATGAGTTGTAGTATAAGGATATTTTGTTGTGTTAGAATAGGACTTGGTAGAATAAGTTGTTGAAAAGAAGTCAGCAAGAATATTGCTTATTGATACATCGTCATCAGCAGTCAAAGAGCCATACTTCAAATGCTTTGGATAACCTGAAGAGCGATGCTTGGAGTTTACGAATTTATAGAAAGATTTGGGGTTTATTCTTATATTGTGTTTAATACGATAAATATAGTAATTTATTAGTAGTGTTGTATTCAGATCTTGCTATAGTATATTTACGAAAATCAACCAGTGCACTAGTTCTCAAATATTTAGCAAACCATTTATTTTTTTTTTATTTTTTTTATGATTTGACGAGTCTTAATTGATGTTTGTCTCATTATTGTAAATTTCCACGACTTAACGTCATAACTTAATATCTTTTAATAATAAATTATGAAACTTGCAATTATTTTGAATGACACTTTACCGTTATAATTTCAAATTAAGAAAAGTTGGAATGAGTTGGATTTCTTTGCATAAGGATAACGCCATTGTTTACTTTTTTGACGCGTGCATTTTTCAAAAGCATTAAATTTTCAGCTTTATTTCATAGCATAGTTTTAGGCATCAATATACACAATTTTTCGTAATATATAAAGTTGTATTAGATCTTAAATTATTACCCGATTATAAACAAGAAATATTACTGCAATCAAAATAAGACTGTCTTTCCGGATTAATATCTTTTATATAAGGTGTCACAAAAATTAAAAAAAAACCCAATTCAAACTGAAAAATGCTGTAAATGTACAATTATTTTTTGAAAAATTTCATCATTACTTGACTAGGCATAATGAAATATACACAACTGGATTCTAGTTTCAAATATATTTTAAGAATTAAAATAACTGAGTTAGAAATGAATTAGTAGATAAATTTAAATTGGTAAAGTACCAAAACGGTGGTATAAATTATTTTCACTCTAATATAAGATAAATGGACACAAATACTTGATTTACACACGCAAACCCTTCTACAAACCTATAATACCAAGTGTCAAATGCGTAGGTATCTGTACTGTGTTTATGTATAAATCTTCCAGCTTAAAAGCGATAACATGTGTTAAATATGTCATGTAAAATTAACAAAAAGACAAAAAGTTTTCTAATCTTTTTCAAAGCACAGGCAAAAGTTATTACATACTTCGAATATGTTGTCTGTTGTAAGTAGTCTTATGCCGAAAAGTACATGTACAAAATTAATGAAAATATTATGTTGATATTGCAAGTACATATATACATACATATATACATACAAATGTATATGTATAATAGTAGCTAAAATACACATGTACATATAAGTACTTTCGAAATGTTGCATACGTTTTTCTCTCGTAATACAAAAACTTTTTGAATAACAACTCTAATTCACTTATATTAATTGGTTTTCGATTCATTAATTATGGTTACAATTTAGTAAAAGTATCGAATAAATATTATTACTATTGTTTTTTAGCAAAGAATTTAATGCTAATAAATAGATAATTTATTTTTCGACTTTTTGTAATATTACTCAAAACTTTTGACAAAAAATTGTTCAAGTCTCATTCATATATATTATATGAGGCATTTTCAAATAAATGTTCTATTAAAAATATCTTGAATTTTTTTGAATAGAGATATGAAAGTAATAAATATTCTATGAAACTAGTCTAGAACAAATGTATACCTAGTCTAACAAAATTTTGAGATTTTTTAAATTACACTCAAGATTATTATGAAAATCAGACAAACTCTGTAAATTACAGTAAGAATCGGTAATTACGTTAATTATAAATGGTCAAAATTAGATAAAATTTCAAAACATTTAAAATAAAATCACATTAGTGAATTGCGACCAACAGGTAATATTTTCTTTCAAACAATATATAAAATACTAATAAGATTTGCACTAAAATTGAATTAAAAACACAGAATTAGGATATACTAGGCCTATAACTAGGCCTAAGTGTAGTTTTTGTATTTCTTATTACGTTTAGGTGGAGGGCTTTAAAGATTCGTCTCAGCCGTATATAGCACTCTAACTTGTTATATTTAATATACCACAATTCTTTATTAACTCATGTTTCAAAAGCTATTTCCCATAACATATGTATATTATACTCTCAACTTCTTTTTAGTTACCAAGTCATGCAGAGTTTATTTAAAAGCAATCGAAAAGATGTAAATTTAAAAAAATAAAGAACCAATAAAGTGAAAATAATTTTGCTAATATGCATTAGCTGCTACATATACATAAATATATTTACATAAATATTAAAGGCTTAAATAACAAAAGAATTACAAATTATATAACGTCCCAAACTATTAAACCTAACAAAAACGTATGAACCTTAAGACTCTAAAAATTTTAAGCTGTTTTAGTCTGACAATTTTGAGACGCCAAAAGGAAATGAACACAAATAACACATACAGACACGATAAAGAAAACAGGAAAAGGATTCTTACGAAAAACAGTAGCTGTAGACAACAAAATAACAAGTAGAAAAGAAAAAGCATATTGGAAATATAGTATATATATGTATATATATACATACATATATATATGTAGTATAAAATTAATAAATATGTATAAGAGTTTTTGCGTTTACTTATCATACATATAAATATTAAGTTATCACAACATAGAAAATCACATTACCCAAGAAGTTATTTCTTGAAATTTAAGAATTTATTTAAATAACAGATACGTGACCTTACATGGCTGCCCATTTAAAGTTTGTGGACAAAATATTGTTCGAAAATCGGAATTCGATAAACTTTTGTATTGAAATAAGCTAAAAAATTTTAAAGTACGTTAGTATTTTGGGACATAACAACAATTAACCGATTTTTAAAGTTTCACAATCAATAAAATCGAATTTTGAACATCAAAAACTTGTCAAAACAATTGAAAATTAGTATTTCTAAAAATCTTTTTGTTTTATAAACTCGGCTTGAGGTCTCTTTTATTAAAAATATAAAAACTCTTGTTCGTTTTTAATTTTTATCACATGATTTTTATTATATTTTATTTGTTTCCAATATTTCGACCAACATTGTTGATCATCTTCAGGGAATAAATATAATTTAATGTTTAATACAGCGTTGTCCGATGTTAATGTCTTAAGTTTCTTTCACTGACAATTAATATTTCTTTCTTAATGTAGCAATTTCAAAAATTCCAAAACTAGATTAAAATTTTTGAACATTCAAACCAAAGGCAAATAATTGAAAATTAATATTTATTTCGTGATTTTTACATTTAAAATAAATTTTTAAACAAAATTTAACATGTTCTAAAATTTCGAAATTAAATTCGTATTATCAAACATCCTCCACAACCTTTTGATGATTTGAGTTAAAACTTTTCAAAATTAATGTAAATAGCTGTCAAAACTGGCTGAATATTTTTGAAATTGTCAAAAACTAATAAAGATAATTAAAAAATAATATTTAATCCGTAACTTTGATATTTAAAATATCTTTTAAACAAAATTGGTCATTTTCGAACATTTCGAAATTAAGTTAAAATCTTTGAATAACCATTTAAAATAAATTAAAATGTAATCCAAAAGCTTTCGGAACACTTTTTCAGATAATTTTTAGTTTAAAAGTGTCAAAATTGCAAATACTTAAAAAAAATAGGTAAACTTCAAACACCACAGTGTATTTTCAGAACAATTAGTTTAATTCTAGATCCATTTCATAGTTATAACAGTTTGATATTAATAAAAGATCAAAAATCATCTAAACTGAACTTAAAATTAAATTCATTCTTAGTGCACACACTTCTGGGAAATATTCCTAGGAGTTCTGTGCATCACAAAAAATTTACGTAAAAATTTAGAATTTTCATACGAGAATTATCGTTTATATTTAAAATGTTAGTTGGGTGACTAAGCATGTTTATATTAAATTGGTATTACTGATTTCGCATACACACAATCTAGTAAAATCCACCAACATATTTCGAAATACTTTATTGTCCCATGTGTTTGGTTGGTTAAGCGCAAATAATTTGACACAACATTAAACTGTTTATGGGATAAGGAATTGCTTAAGTATAAAAATAAAATCCAGCCAACACGTAAATAATGGAACAACGAGCTTAACTCTTGCTTAGCGAATTATATCTTATATTATCATATGATGATATACATACGATTATCATATTATCATATGATAATATGATTTTCACATTTTGAAGATTATAAATACAAACTATGGTATTATGATGACAGACGTACTCTCTCTTGTCTTTAAATCGTTAAATAAGTTTAATAAAAAAAACTTACGAAATTATTAGTATACTTCTGGCAACTCTTTGTATAGTATTTACCAGTAGCAAATATATGAATATAAGCAGAAGCAACAAGATAAGCATCTTCCATTTCTGAATGTTCTGATAGAAGTGTATTGCAAGAACATTTTTATACCCACCACCAAAAAGATGAAAGGAGAAAGACTTAGAAGGATGAAATTTTACCTAAAAGGCATTCCAATCCGATCTACCCAATAATATTTACTCCTAAATTCAGAATCCAAGATCAAAAATTACAATTTATATTAAAACTTTCCTTGTCTAATATTAAAAAAATTAATACTGCTCATTAGTTAGCAACACACCCAGAAGCCAACTGGCATTCAATTTTGAACTAAACTATTGTCAAAGTATCTTGTTATTCAAATTTAGTAAAATTTTATATGTGTAAGTATGTATTTTTTTTTTTTTTAAATATATTTTTTTTTATTATTGAATCTTTCTTATCGAAATTTACAATATGTATTCAAATCTTAATTCTACTTGTTGTTTGTTTGTTGTTACCAATGTAACCACCAACTGCTGTATTCAAATTTTAAAAATGTTTTCTAGTTAGGCTCAAAGTATCGGTTCTTTTTAGTCTCTGGTGACCTTCGAACTAAAGCAGACCCCGAGCGAGGTAGTTAGGGTGGGCCATTAGTTTATCGATGTAGCTAGTTGAATATTTTTTAATTTCCTCCTGGATAGTGGGAACGTTGAGATCTCTGTGGTTAATATCATTACGTATATACCATGGGGCGCAGACAATTTGTCGTAATATTCTGGACTGTCTTCTTTGAAGCTTTTGGATGTTAGATGAGCATGCAGTACCCCATAATTGGATGCCATATGTCCATATTGGTTTTATGATGGACTTGTATAAGAAAGTTTCGACCGAGAAGCCAATATAGTTGAGCTGCTTTAAGTTTCATAGCCGTTATTTTCGCTTCAATATGACGAGACCAGGTCAAGCGTCTATCTATATGAATTTCCAAGTACTTAACATGGTTTTCTACCGAAACAGTGATGTTATTTATTTTTACAGCTGGGCACGTTTGTCTTCTGAGCGTGCAGGTTAAGTGAGTACATTCAGCCGGGTTAACCTTTATTCTCCATTTTTCTAGCCAGGCCTCTAGTTCATTGATGTGGGACTGCAGATTTTGCGATGCGACTTTTGGGTCATGGTTAACGCTAATAAATGCTGTGTCGTCTGCAAATGTGGAGGTATGCGTGCTCAGGTTTGTTGGCATATCTGTGTATATTATATATAGAAGCGGTCCTAATATGCTGCCTTGGGAGACACCAGCAGTAATTTCCTTGAGAGGGGAGTATTTATCTTGCGACCTTACCATAAATGTCCTGCCTGTTAGATAGCTCTCCAGAAGCTTGTGAGTGTTTTGAGGAAGCATTCGTGTTATTTTGATAAGTAGCCCATCATGCCAAACTTTGTCAAATGCTTGGGAAATGTCTATAAACAGGGCTGAGCAGTATTGCTTTTTCTCAAACGCCGATCTAATTAGGGTGACAATTCTATGCACTTGTTCTATTGTACCATGTTTCGCTCTGAATCCGAATTGGTGATCCGGGATGATTTCGTGTTCATTTAGATGAGGAGTTATCCTTAAAACGAATATTTTTTCGAAAAGCTTCGATAGGATTGATAATAAGCTTATCGGTCTGTACGACGCAACCTGGCTAGCATCTTTTCCTGGCTTGGGAATCATAATAATGAGGATGAGCAGCAAGATTCCAGAAACAGACGATGGTAAGTTCCTTATCATTGACCCTGTGATGCGGTCAGGTCCGGGAGATTTTCTAATATTTACTTTTTCTATTGCAGATAGAGTTGTCAGGCATAATTATAGTTGGGCCTTAGTGGTTGGGGAACGACTGTTTTGTCATTGTCTTCTTAACTTCCTTTTTTCTCTGATAAGGGTCTCTATATCCGTCGATGTATAAGGAGCACGTTTAATTGTCCGCTTGATTGGGGTTACATTTCTTGATGCAGAATCCAAGACTTCTGTAAATCGGTCGACAGATATTTGGATGTGAGATGAATTTTTTAGGGGAATGCACTGTGATAGGTGAGAGCTCACACACATTTTATACTTAAACCAATTTGTGTGGATAGGAAATAAAATTTTCAGCTGCGGCTTCAGAGTTGTCTTTTAAAATGAGGATTGAAGGTAAATGATCGGACGATAGATCATATGAGGAACTAACTAGTACCTTATCGCGCTTAATGTTTTTAATTACAGCAAAGTCAATAAGGTCTGTATGAACAGAAATTTAAAACAACACCTTACAGTTAAATTTGTTTCACAGAATGATAATCTGTGATAACTTTTATTTTCTCGATGTTTATAGTAAAATAGTTCCATTAAAACAGCTGCAATCAACAAAAAAATAATGTTCTGTGATCACTTATATTTCTTTTTAAAAATCGATTTTTATACGAAAAACTTAAAATCGGCTCCAATCAACAAAAGGATGATAATCTGTGATCACATATGTATATATCCCATCAAAAATCGATTTTTATATGAAAAAGTAAATTTTAATTCGACTTACAGAAAACTGATATTGCGGATTGTTTTAAAAAAAGAAAACTTTACTTGTATTCGGTTTAAAGAACAGTGAATATAATTCAATAAATTTTAAAACCAAACATGTAAATTTGTGATTTGTAATACGACAAAAACACATGCTGATTAAATTTAGTAAAAATATTTTTTAATTGATATTGACCCTTCCTGACTAGTTATTGGGAGATAGCAGCTTGATGGCATGATTGAGATCTTTAATAATGAATCCAAGTCAGTTATTTAAAAGGAAAAATCTTCGGAGTAGAGCATTTTTATGTATTGACCCTTCCTGACTAGTTATTGGGAGATAGCAGCTTGATGGCATGATTGAGATCTTTAATAATGAATCCAAGTCAGTTATTTAAAAGGAAAAATCTTCGGAGTAGAGCATTTTTATGTATCCAGCCTTTTTATGCTTTTAACATACAAAATAAAAACTACATTAATTTGAAAGAAGTATACAAAATATACATACATATTTTATTTTTATATAGATAGATACATAGTATATTGGTAGATAAATAGATACAAATATTAATGTAATGCATACATATATATAAATTAAATGCAGTTTGTTGACTTAAATAAATTCTTAAGCTACAAGTTCAACATAAATACACATATAACATAAATATGATAGGAATAAATTAATGATATTGTCGATGAATAATGGTTGAAATTCATATACAAACGGTGGTATGTTTGTAATAAAAAATATAATTAAAAGAAACACTCCAATTGAAACAATTAGAAATGTAAAATATTCCTTTAAATAATTAGACGGACGGCACATTCGTTTCGTTTTCAAACTAAAACCATACTTTATTATTTTTAAATAAAAGATTCAAAAACTGGTTTATTTTGTCATTTTAATTGCGTGTTGTTATATCTAAGATTTAGTACAAATTTACATCAAGATCTTTAGAATTTTTTGAAAAGATAATTGTTTAAAGAGATTAAAGAAAATAACAATATTTTTCAATTATATATTTAATTAATTATTTGCCAATATAAATAAAACAAGTATTTTGTAGCAAACAATCCTTATTTTAAAGCGTTTTTTTAATTAACGCCAACACAGCAACGTTATTGACATCAGACACATTGCCTTCTTTTAGATTTTAGAACTTTTTTATATTTCGCTTAACAACGTCGCGCTAATTTAATTAAATTATACTTTGCTTATTAAATTTATTATGCAAGTATGCATGTACATGTTACATATTTTATATTAAACTAAGCATACATATATGTATAAGAAGAAAATACTTAAATGTCTAATGTCTTTATCAGCGTTGTCAACTTGGTGCGTTTCGCAGCATTTCTTTTTTGCTTTTTTAATTTTTTTGTGTGAAAAATTCCTTGGTGCGCTTTTTTTAATTTCGGTGCGGTTTTTATTTTTTCCGAAAATGTGATGAAAACTCTTTTTTTATAAATTTTAATTGCAGTTTATTAATAATTCATTATTATGAAATCTGAACGATGATAAAGGACGCCATTAAATGTATTTCAAATACGAATGTATGATAAATGAATACATACTATCAAATTCATCACATTAAGGTTATTGCTAAAGGTCAATAGGATGTAAATCTTTCTTTGAAAATAAAATTAACATTTTAAACATGAAAATTAAAATACTTATATAGCCTGATGATTTGAACTGTAGACGAACAACCATGGTTAGAATCCCAGTGGAGCCCTAACAAATAGTATTGAAAAAAATCAAGTAGGAGTACTTTATATAGAAAATAAAAATAATTAAAAATTATGTACTGAAATTTGTCCTTTTTACCAATTAGTACTTCTGTTCCGAATAGCATATTGTGAGTTAAATTTTGAGTGGTTAAATGCTTATTTTAACCTTATTAGCTCGTTTAGTAAAGAAAAGGCATTTATTATTATTATTACATCTATAAATTTGGTGCGTTTTTTCACCATTTTGGTGCGTTTTAAAATTTCAAAGTTGACGACGCTGGCCTTTATTAAAATAAATTAAAGTTAAATGTTTATGTTGTATATCGACAGTTCAATTCCAAATCATGCTATGTCGACTTAGCATGTTTTTAATTTTTTTGCGTTTTTGAATTTAGATTTTTTCAACTTAAATTCTGTCAAATTTTGGTTGTGATTGGCTAGTCCAATCAATAGTTATAAACAACAAAGTTCTACCTCATATGGTTTTTTAAATATCGCCTGTAAACTTTAGGAGCTTTTCCTGCAAAACTCACATTTTCGACTTAGCATGTTTTCGAATTGAGCAGTCGATATTAAGTTAATAAATTTAAATATTACATATTAAAATTTAAAAAAAGAAAGCAAATTGTCATTCAATCCAAAAGGCACTTTGGCTTAATATTTTAGCTAATAAATTAAATCTTAATTTATAAAAAATATACATATATGTATATATAAATGTATCTTACATATGTATATTTTAACTACATAAAGTTAAAATAAAATGCTTAGTTATTCTATAAATTGTTTTAAGTTACTTTGTTGTTTTCTATTAGTAGGCATTTATTCAATTAATTGTACTCTTGGCGGGGAAAATAGTCGGGTAAAAAAACATGTATCAATATGCCAGTCATCATTAGGGCAAAATAGAAAATAACAGCAATCCACCATAATATACGTTCCCAGCGACGTACTTCTAGATTCCGTAACACTCCAATGCCCACCAGTAGGCCAGCTACAGCACCCGACAAATGTGCCATATAACCAATTTGATCATGTTGATCGGTAATGTGACGATATATCGATGTACCCAAATCGGTAAAACAGAAGACGAGAAAAACTAGCAGTTGTACAATTGCATACTCCATTTCTTTCCAGTTCTATAGACGAGCGAAGATATAAAAAATATTGTATAAGATATGAAAATAAACGATTTTTGGCTTAAAGAATTGTCAATGTTTTGTACAAATATATTTACATACATATATTGATTTTTGAATATTTAATTCAGTTTAGTTCTTATATTTATAGCAGTAATCTGAGGACTCCACTAATGCAACTGAAATCCCAGACTGCACTGGAAGTCCCGATTTAACATGCCAAACGCCTGTCAACTCAGCAACCACTGTCTTTACATCATCAACAAATTTCTGAACATCTCTATTGATAGTAATTGTGACTATATTTGCATATTGATGGCATGTATTGCTAGAGAGAACCAAAGATATTCAGTACTCAAAAAAAAAACATTAAATTTTTCAGCTGCTTGAGATAACATGTCATGTCATAATTAAAAGACTTTAATGGCTTGCTAATCATGATGCATCCGTTCTATATCAGTAATATCCACTTTAACAGTATAACGAATAAATATTTCAAGATTTAAAGTTAATAAGAGCTTTTAAAGGTTTTGTCTGCGACCCAGGAATATTAAAGAAAACTATAACTATCTTCCTAATACATCTACTTTAACTATTTTGACACAACCAGTATTGATTGCTAGTGCATGATTTTGGGCCTGAATTGTTGCTGTGGTTAACAGCTTTTACGCGTTTCTACGTAACGGAATGACGCGAGTTACCCGAATTATTCCCTCTGATGATGTAGGAAAATCTCCGATATTAATGAATGAAGACTAATTCGGGTAGTGTTATTATTAATATTTTCTAGTGATATGAATTTCTTTAATGGTTAAGCAATAATATTATACAGCTCTAACACGTGTTATCTCTTTTTTCTATTACTTTTGGAATAGAATTCATTGATTGCATAAAGCATAAAAAAATTCTTAATATAATAAGAAATTACGAATACTTTTAAGGAAACATTATGCAAATATATGTATGTATATAAATAATTTACTCACCATTATAATCGTAGCTATGTGAGCAGTAATCAAGGCATAAACACCACCCGAAGCCCCAGCTAAAAATATACGAGGACTTGTCAGCGATGTGCCCATTGAACCAGCCAATACGCCGGCCAAATAAACCAAAGCAACACGCCACCAATGATGCACTAATTCCAAGGCGACACCCAAGAATATTTGTATTATAAGATTCATAAACAAATGCATAATGCCGACATGAACAAACATGTAGGTAACAAAACGCCAGGACTCGTAACGTTTATAGGGATTGTAGATAAAAAGAGTGGCCGCCGGGCCATTTGTACTCTCACCAATGCGGCGATTATTATCGGGATCATCTCTGTTTTAGAAAAGACAAAAGAAATACCATTAATATGAAGACACAGTTTAACAATAAAATAAAAGAAAACTTACTGAAAATGTATAACGTCTATGAGAAACATTATAATTTCAACCATTGAAAATATGACCATAGTTAAAGGTGGTGGACATACAGACATTTGTTTTTCATAGGCACCATCTGCAAAAAATAAACAAATTAGTAAGTTTTCTTAAATAAAACCATCACTCATTACCCACCCAACTGATCGCCTTCCAAGGGCTTGGGCGGAGGCACAATCAAACGACAATATCTTGTCAGTACATTTCTTATTAACCATTGATGCTGCTGAGACATGCGATAAAATTCCTCCAAATCCAAATAACCATTATTGTCTGTGTCGGATAATTTAAGAATTTGTTGTGAAACATTTGGCGGTATATCGCGACAGAGGCCAGCCTCTATAAGACCTTTTAGTTCATGTATACTAATTAAACCATCACTATCGGCATCATGCTAAAGAGCAACGAAAAACAAGAAGAGAAGACATAAAAGAGAAAGCACATGTAAAATTAGACGGCATTAAAAATGAATAAATTACGAGTTATACAAATTGTGAGATTTTACTATTGAATTTAAGCGAAAAAGTTGAATGAACTTTTGGCAACAAGCAGCACTTGTTAATAAATGTGTGAATAGTGGTACATTATGAACTTGATATTGATATTTATATTTATATTTTATGAATAATGCTTAAACAAAATGCTAATGTAGGTGAATTTATTACCACAGTACATAATATAATATTTTTTTGTATACAATTTGTGAGAAAAAAAATTTAACGCAATTAGCAATTTATTTTATTCTATTCTAAAGAACTTGCCATTTATTCTATTTTAGGGAAACACACAATAGGATTTTCTATTGAATCTATATTAGAAATTTAAAATATTACTATTTAGTCATAAATGCAATTGCTTTATAAATAACACCCATGAACAATAAATGAAGAATTCAAGCAAAACCAATAATTTATCAACCTTTAAGGTTAAATTCTAAAAAAAAAAAATAATTGCTCACAACTACTAGTGCCACGAGACCGCAAGCTTTAAATATAAAATAAACATTCTGTATCCATTATGACAATTTTTTAAAAAAATGCATTGATAACAATATTAGAAATATAAAATATAAATTAAACTCATAATATTGGACATGTTTAAAAAAATAAAGACAATGTTGTCATCTACTGTATTTTTTAATGTTATAAATAGCATTGGTTTGTAAATAAGTATACTCGTATGTGCTTATTTATAAACATGCAATATTTCCTAATATGGTCATAAAGATAAAATTTCGTGTGAATAAAACAAATCTTGGTCAAATCTGACAATTTTGGTAATATAACAAAAATCGAGTTTTTCAAGAATACGAAAAATAGTTAATGCTTTTAAATTGTTTCATTATTTAATGTAGTTGGTATTGATTAATAAATATTGTACTTATTATTACTAGCATTTATATGCACTGACATATTTTATTACACAGATATTACAGATATTGTAAACTTTATCATGGCAGAATTTTAATATTAGGGACTGAATAAATGAATGGAAAAGTTGATACTATTTTATATTCAAAAGTACCATAGTATCCAGAAGATTCCTACAGAAGAATATCTCGACATGTTTTTCAAAGATGCCCGGAATTTGATAACCAAATGAGTTTTAGTTAGCATTTAGTGCTATATAAATATCCATATTTGATTTCGAGTCATCAATGTTGTCCTGGAGGTATTATATAACATTAGTCCTACCGGCCGTAATCTAAAATAGCATGCAATAGTCGACATTGTCCGGGAAATGAACAAGATAGCTAATTATGGTGCATGTCCGAAGCTTCAAATCGGTTCCATACGCCAATGTTATAGAGTCTAATTTTTGAAATGACAAACAGAGTTAGTCCTGGGTCACACACTGCCACTTTTGCTGCTCAACTTTTGAGTTTTTGGGTGAGAGGGGAAAGAAGAGTGGTACCAAATACCTTTCACTGTCACTTTTGCTGCTCAACTTTTGAGTTTGTAGGTGAGAGGGGAAAGAAGAGAGGTATTTGGTACCACCCGGGACTTATAGACGATGTGGTGCAAATTTCACCCGTCTGCCTTGGTCCGTAGATTCCGCTGAAAGTGTTTAAGGTATGTATTAAAGACAGCTTTGAATCCAGTACGACTCTCAGATACTTGCCGTTATCGAATAGGCCGTTAAGACATGATTGACTAGAAGGGTAAAAGTTCTGTTTTAGCAGAATTCGTACTAAGTTCAATCATGATGATCCGGGTGAAGAGTGTGTGATGTGTCATTGTTTGCAAGACAGTGTCCAGATATTTAGCAAACACAGCCACGGAGAAGTCATCCGCATACGGGTGTTGCCACAAAAGCAGTTCCCCGTCTTATGGATGGTGGTTGCTCCTGTAGTAAAAAATAACCTTCGGGTAAGGTGACTTTCTGTTAAGGCGATAATGGACTTATCGATGTCCAGTCCTATAGAACTGATGTTATTGCTTCAGGGATAACATAGTTGAATCCAAGAAGTGGAATATACAATATTCCCCATGCTCCAGAGTTCGCTCACAACCGAATGAAGAGCAGATTCAACAGATTTAATCCACATGAAGACATGTTGAGACACACATAATTTGACAGTTCCAATCGATATTCTCATGTAAATGTCAGCTTTTCAGGAGTTTTAACAAGGATGGAGGATAGGAGTGTCCCGATAGACTAGGGAATAGAGTGTCGGACTATCAGTCAAAGGGTTCGATTCCCGCCAAAGTCTCTGGGTGTGTCTGCAGATAGGCCAAAAGCTTCGCAGTTTGTGTTTGTTAATTATAAAAAAAAGGCTAATAGGTCTAAAGTCCTTCGGATTATTGTTATAATACCGAACAAAGATTTTATTTTCCAGCCCTGGGCAAACATCAATCGTTGAAAATAAATCATCAGTGACTTTTAAAAATCAATAAGTCTGTTAAATTAAAAAAAAAACTATATTTTCGGTAGGTGTTATTTGTTTAATTAAATGTATAGACGGTTGACAGATCATACAACGTTGTCAGATCTAGAAATTTGCTAACAATGTACTGACATTGAAAAATTGTTATCAAAAGGTAAATTGTCAATGCTTTTTCTTACAACGTTGGAAGACAAAAATTTTAAGATCACACGGTGGTTAGACATTTTCTAAACATTTTTCGGACAACGTTGTAAGATCTGACAACCGTCTGCACAAAGCTTCGAGTATAAAGTATAAACTTCGCTTTTTAAGAAATGAAACCGGATTTGAGTTTCATTAACTTGTTCACTTTTATCTAAGGGGCTCTAATAAAAAAAAATTGGTTTCGGTATTTTTGACACCTCGAACGCAAATGTTAAAATCAATCACTTGCAGTTTTGTTTTCATAAAACGTAAAGTAAGCTTTAATATTTGGTTTCAGTTAATTATTTTTTCAGTTTTTCATTCATATTTTTTTTTAAATAATAAAATAAAATTTATATAAAACAAAATATGAGTTCAAATAAAAAATAAATTATTTTACTTTTAGATAACGTTTAAAAAAACACAATTGAATATAATTTCAATAAAAACAAAGATTATTTTTTAGAGAGCCACCGGCAATAAAGAATGTTTGACCATAGTTTTAGATCAATTGTACCCAGAACGTTCAACAAAAATATTATGAAACTAAGTAGCTCTACTTCCGCACTAGAAGAATTTAAAATTCACAAAACCTCAGGTATTGCAGAAGATGAGTGACTAATAGTATACGAGTATAATTAACAAAAAATAAACAAACACAAAGTTGTGCAAGTCAAATGGTAAGCAAACATCGTTTTTTAACAGTCATTTTATGTGACTAATATTTTAGTGTATTTTACAATTCGATTTGAGTTATTTATTCGGTATTTTAAAATGATTTTTTTAATCACAAAATACAATCATATTTACAAACTCTTGCATTTGCAATATTGCTACACCACAGAATTCCACTTTTTGTTCTTGTAATTAAAAAAAATAATATTTTAAATTTGCAAAATCATTATTTGCCCCGAATACCTGAATAATACTAACTTACATATCTTATCATTTAGTCAACATACATACAGCTGCGGTAAAAAAAATAGCACTGAAGGCAGGATTCGACTGTACATATGCACTTTTCTTCGATTTAGTTCCCTAATTATTCCCGTGACACATAATTGAAATATGTCAATCATTTATTCAACGTATTCAAGATATGTGTAACTTTTATTGACTTTTTATTGAAAAGATTTACAATTTCAGATGAAAAATCAAAATTAGGACGGTAAAAAATAGCACTATTCATTATATATAGATTTAAAAAAATTAAACAATATTTCAAATGAATAAAATAAAAACAAATAAAACAAGTAAGAAAGTATAGTCGGTCAAGCCCGACCATATAATACCTTACACCTAGTATATGTAAATATAACAAGTAAGAAAGTATAGTCGGTCAAGCCCGACCATATAATACCCTACACCCAGTATATCAATAAAACAGTTTTTCATATATGGGAGATATTATCTATTATGGACCGATCATCCAAAAATTTAGTGCCATGACTTCCGTCAATATATAATTATGTGTGTTAAACTTTATATCGATATAAATACGTTTAAAAGATTTATGGAGGTTAAAGTGAATTACGAAGAGGGTCTTATATGGTAGTTTTGACTATTTATGTCATTATTTCTGTATATAAGAAACTTATTTGTGTCAAATTTAATTTGAATACCAACATTTTTAAGAAATTTATGATCGTTAAAGTGATTTTCGGAAGTGGGCCTTATATGGGAGCTACGACTAATTATGGGCCGATCTTCACGTAGATGTGCGTTAGCTTCATTCACTACTCATTTGTGGTAAATTTTTTTTGCATACTTGCATAATTCAAAGATTTATGACCGGAAAACCCCAATTTCGGGAGGACATTTGTATGGGGGCCAGGTGAAATAATAGACCGATTTACACCAGTTTCTATCCGATCCATCTTTGGGCCAAAAAAATGTCACGTACCAAATTTTATTGAAATATCTTCAAAATTGCGACCTGTACTCTGCGCACAAGCTTTACATGAACAGCCAGCCAGGCACTCTGCGCCAGGACGGACGGACGGACATCATTAAATCGACTCAGAAAGTGATTCTAAGCCGATCGGTATACTTTAAGGTGGGTGTTGGACCAATATTTAGGGACGTTACAAACATCAGCACAAATCCAATATACCGTCCCCACTATTGTAGGGTATAATGAAGCTGATGAAACAAATAACTTATTAATATTTTGTTGCATGACCTTTGTTAGCAATAACGGTGACGCAGCGCTTCGGCATGGAGTTAGTTAAGTTTTCACATCTTTCTTTAGGTATTTTCACCGACGACTCCTTCTCTACAGCCCAAAGATGCTCATTGTAAGTAAAATAAACTTCTTTACGTCAGCCCAAACATTCTCTATTGGTTTCAAGTCAGGTGATGGTGTTGGCCACTTCATGACCTCAATATTGTTGTCAATGAACCACTGACGTGTTTTTTTGCTTGTATGTTTTGGGTCGTTGTCTTGTTGGAAGACCCAAATCAATGGCATTTCGTCCATGGCATAGGGAAGCATACCATTACTTAGTATACCAACGTAAACATTTTGATCCATTGTTGATTTTATGAAATGTATTGACCCCGCTCCGTAATGCTAGAATCTCAAAGTTTTACCGTCTTAGATATGATTATGGATTGTATTCTGCATTTGGGGGAAGTCTAACATACATATGAACAAGAACCTTTTCCACCAAATAAAATTATTTTAGGGCCGGACTGGATAATAAAAATGTAGTATGAACAGATATCAAATAAATGATCGAAGTCCTATTATTACCGGCAATGTACTATATACAATGTCAACATATAATTGATAAAATAAATAAAATTATTTATTTTAAAATAATAGTTTATGCTGTTAACTATTAGATTATTAAATAAAACATAATAGAACTTTGAAATCCAACTTTTTGCTTTAATGGTATAAAAATGTTTTAATGGTATAAATATGTAAATAAGATATTATTTTACGACATACAGTTTTTAATTGAATTTTATGGCAAACATACTTGTATGAAATGTTCTGAAAACGCTGTTTGTTCGAACAGCAACAGTTTGTCCAAACGAGATAAATTCATGTGCGGATAAGAAAATTTTCGCTGAGTGGATCAATTACTTTGTTTTGTTCACTGGGCGATGTTAGCAACAAATCCCAAAATATAAACAGTTGATGAAAATACATTAACAATTGTTTTGGGAAATAAATTCTCGTGCTGATAAAGATAAAAGCAAATCAAAATTTTTTAATTTTATAATATCTTTTTTCTATGTACATATTAGCATTTGTAGTCATCCCTGATATGAATGTTAAAATGACTAACTCTACAACGTGATTAACAGTGTCATGTTATGTTAACTACATATTAAATAAACTCTGTTAAAACCGTATTTTGTTACTTTTAGTTATTAACACACAAATTATGAACAAATTTCAAATGGATCCAAGTTATTTATGGAAATTATACTATAAAAAATACCTTTTTTGTTTTGATAATGCTGACATTTTAATTTTTCCACCTGCCCTCGCCAAGAATCTCATATATGGGTTTACCCCAAAACAATGATGAAAGCATCCAAAAGAAAGCTAAATGTTTCGTTTTCTTTTTTTTTTTTTTTTTTTTTTGAGTTAAAAATACATAAAGCTGATTTGCAATAAAATCGTCATATTGCAAAATGAGAATAAATTTTTACAAAACATTATTTTAATAAACAAAGCGAATTTAACAAGGAAACAACCGAGACAATTTCAGGCAAATTTATTTATTTCTTATGTAGTTATGTAGGTATGTACATACAGCGTTTTACAACTCATCGTACAAATTCTGGGCTTTCGATGACTCCTTATGAAATACACCTTAATTAGACAATTCAACTAAAATCCCATCATGATCGGTGTGAAAAAGATTTGGAGTCAAGTTTAAAACCCTTTTACTCAAATCTATATTTATTGAATTATGACTCTCTGCCGCAAATAAACAATATGATAATAAAAAATGTGTGCTAATTTTAACTTTCATAAAGAAAACGAATATAACAATAAAACCGATACATAAATAACCAAGGGTAAGATAAATTTCTTGTTACCGGTTTTCACATTGATACAAACATAGAATTTGCTTGTAAGTAAAAATATAATTAAATGACTAAAATATTAAAAAAAAACTACATTGAATTAAAAAAGGTGTCAAGTGTAGTAAGAGAAGTTTATGACAAAGTGTGGAAAAGTTAAATACAATATTTTTTTTTTTGTTGGCATAAATATTTAAATAAAAGATTAAATGGAATAAATAAAAATACTACTGAGATAATTTAACAACATCAGAGAAAAAAATTCATTGATAAAATGAAAAAAAAAACACTAGAAACAAGAAATGCAGTACATATGAGTAAAATCGCGCTACAACAACAACGGCAACATGCAAACACCATACAAACAAACACGAAGGCACTTTTTTGTGCAGCTCGTCAAGACATGAATGAATCATGTACTTTTTCCTTTTGTTTTTATAAAGAAAGTACACATTGTATCTGTATTATTTTTATTTAAAAAAAAAGAAACTACTTACTCTTTCAAATATATGACGAACTTTGCGTTTTTCTTCGGATTCCTGTTGTAAATTATTTAAAGGAATTTCTTCCATATCGACAGTATCCTGACGTCTCGTTTGTGGTCTTTGTTGTAATTGTGGATAAATGCCATTTTCCATATCTTGCACGTTCGACATTTTTATTTAATTTTTAAATTTATCTTTAAAATAGCACACAATGTAATAGTAGACGGTTTATTTTTATTCTTTTTTCTAACAATCCACTTGTTGTTTTCTTTTTTCAATATACACTTTATAATTTATGGATTTAACACATTATTTAAGAGGTATTTCTTTGTTCTTGCGTTAAGTTGCATACAGATAAGATAAATTTGTGCGATTTTCTTGTTGATTAATCGTAAATAGAAAACATGTATTAAATAAAAACTATAAAATTAAATCGAACCGTCTGTGCTACAAGCCCAACTCTACATTAACAACCACAGTCTTAATCTATGTTAACAACCGTCTAACTAAACAATAAATAGACACAAACTAATAAAGTAATGCCAAATTTTATATATCTCGTTTAAATTCGAAAACACCAAACTTGTGTATATGTTGTATGTCATGTAAGAGAGAAAGTAGAAACATGGTGCAAATTGACAACAAATAGAACACAAAACAGAAACAACAGGCATTTTGTTTGTGTAAAATAATGTACTATTGTCCAAAATACTTGACAAAGTATTACTTTTGACATAAGTAAATTGTAAACAAAGCCAGTCAGCTGGGCTACTGCACTCACCTTGTATATTTGGTAAGAAAATAAAGGAAATAAGTAGTGTTGCCACACTAGATCTATTTATAAATTACACATTTCAAAAATCAAATATTAAATATGTTTTAACGGTTTAAATATAGTACTTTTTTTAGTTACAAATTAAATTTTATAGTATTTAATAAATCTCGGATTTTTAATTAAAATTATTTTCTGATTTTTAATGCATTTTTTAAATTATTCTCCCATAGAAATATCTATTCGTTTCATTATTATAAGAAACCACTAGAATTCCAAATATATCTGCCTTTAAATTAAATTTTCTCACAAAGACAGATAATTAGAAACCGGCAGCACGGTCTAGTAATATTTGTTTGATAGGATAGTTATTGCGATGTCAACATAAAGGGCATACATATGTCGGTTTATTCTGTTTTAAAATTGCTGCTGTACAAGCAAAACTCGTACAGCAAGATATGTTTATTTTATTTGTAGGATAATTTCAATAGAAACATCTAAAGTTTAATAATGAGATTAATAGCGAAACAAATGCTTTATTTGAATCAAATAGCAAATTCATTTAAAACCAATGCAATAACATGTAATTACCGGAAATGAAATTACATGATATAAATTTGGGTCAAAGCCAAACTCGTACACTTTTAATAATATAATACGCGTACAATTCGTGGAATAAGGCTTATAATCTGAGGTTATAGTTATTGTATAACTATGTTATGGAGTCACCTTCACAAAGTCCCTACTTTAACTCTATTGAAAAATGCTGGAGTTATCTTGTTGCCAATATTATAAACACATTTTTTAAAATCAGAGCTAAAGCAAATTTTTGCAGAGGAAGTGGAAAAGTAGGACCCCTATTTTCTAATAATGTTTAGGAATGTACGCCTAGAGCAAGGCAGAGATGGTTATCAAAGCAAAGGTCATTTTATGAAATACTATTGGTGATTTTTATAATATTATTAAAAGCGTACGAGTTTGACTTTGACCCAAACTTGCATCATGTAATTTCATTTCCGTTAATTACATGTTATTAAGTTAATTTGCTATTTAGGTCAAGTATTTGTTTCGCTATTAATACCACAAATAAACTTTAGATGTATCTAATAGATACTATCTATTGTAATTGTGTTACAAATAAAAGAAATACGAAAAAAATCTTGCTGTATGACTTTCGCTTGGAGCTTGGAAATAATAGCTTTATTATTATTTTTAATAACCCCACGTCTTGACCATCTTTTTATAAAATTACAAAGAGCATAATAAATTTGAACATCAAAACGTTATTCATATGAGCACTAAACGATTATAATGTTTTTAATTTAATATATGAAAGCTCTATCTCAAAAAGACACTTATTGACGTACCACCCGTTATGTGTTATTGTGAATTATTATGTCTGATGTATTTCTTAAAGTTTTTTTTTTAAAGTTGTTACATCAAAACTATACAATTTTGTTATATTGTTGCTAAGTTAATTCACATTTTTAAGTATATTCAGTACTGTGCCGGTGCAATTGAGTTTCTATCCCTAATTATATTCCAATTGCACTAAAGTGCTGCCACATCGTTAAAAGGACTGACTCCTAAATTCCATTAGAAAAATTTAAGTATAATTACACTTATTACAGATTTCGCCCAAATTATACATTAATCTTTAACTACTAACATAGTTATTTGACAACATTTTTAAAGTTTTTTGATTTTGTCTCTCTTGCAATCTGCAAATATAATTGTATAATAATTTTTTATTTTTTAGTTGAATATATTGTATATTATTTAGAAGAAAAACTAAACTAATGTAATCTTAAAAGGAGTAAATTTATTATCAGATTGTCGATTTTTACCATTTGTTCCGAAATGTATATATGTATGTAAATATCTTACATTTTTAGAATTTATTTAAAAAAATGTTTTTCCTTATAAAAACTTCAATAAACAGATTCTGAAATTGTATTATTTTGCCATAATTTTCAAATGTCACATTACTGAACCCCGGAACTGCGGAATAGTTTTTAAAACTGCGTAAAAACAACATGAATTGAAGAATCATCTTATAAATATATCAATAATTGGTCAATAAATTATCTAAATAATATGGTTAACAATATAAAAATCCAAAAACTACATTTTGAATGTAAATGACGGTACAAAAATTTTGATATTCCGAAAAAGTTTTTTATTTAATTGCTGAGCTCGGACTAATTAAAAAAAATATAAAGTGTTAGTAGATGCCTGAAAAAGTATTTATTTTCATAATTTGTTTTACTGTGATTATTTACATAAATAGTCGCCATAAATACTTTTTCAGTATAATTAAATTTTCTTCAGTACCGTCAAATTTATTTCTTGGTTCACGATGGTAATAAAATGTATTATATTTAATATCATATGATAGCCATTTTGTTCAGATAATTTAATAACTGTAAGAAATATTTACTATTCTAAATGGTTTAAAAGTCTTACAAATTTTAAACTATTTTTATAGTCAGGAGAGCTATAAACACTAAAAAAATATTTAAATACTTAATATTGTCATGATCTTGATTTATGAGAACAACATAAATCGATAAAAATATTATAAACAAAAAGGCAACGTAGTTTTTTCAGTTAACTAAGAAATTAATTTCTTTCAGTGTATTAAAAATACAACACTGCACACTCCTGATAAACGCTGAAAAAGTACTTGATATTTTCGGTCGCATTTTTCGTCAACAATTTTTTCGTAATACAAATAACGAAAATTTAATTGCAATTTCCAACAAAAAAATAATAAAAACTGTCACAATTTGTTAAAAACTAACAAGAGAATGAAATAAATATAAAAAACAAATGTGAAACAAAGTAAATCAAAGAAAAACTTCCTGTGAAAAATTTGGTAGACAAAAAATATCTAATTGTGTCAATTTGTCTTTGATGACTTTTCACACACTCACACAAATACTGACAATGATGTCAACTAATATTTAGTGTTTTTGGTGCAAATTATTAAAAAAAATTCTGTTAATGCCAAATTCTAAAAAGGCACTATAATAACAAGTGTGTTAATAATTTAACTTTTGTAATAGAATATCATTAAATTAAATGATAGTTTGATTTTGGATCATTTAAGTTTTGTTTTTGGCAAGTCTTGAGTTTTTTGAGTTAATTAGAAGTTTTTTTTTATCCATTATGTCGGTAAGCGTTTGCTGCATACGCAAATTGTCATCACTGAATACTACACAACCAATAAGAAAATGGAATTCTAGCTGAAAAGAGGAGTTTAGATATAGAGGACACGTAAAGTGTCCCTTCAAACAAAAAATATTTTTAAATTGTCCAAAATTAAAACATCGAAATAAATATTTACTTTCTTCCACCAACTTTCCGTTAAGCAAAAAGAAAAGACAGTCCTTATTTCTTTGTTATTTATTTATTTTTTTAAAAGTGATAAAAAAGTGGTGTTTTCTTAGAAGTGTTGGAGAGTGTGCTGCTGCAGTGGTAAAAAATTAAATGACACAGCCTGTGCAGTACAAAATTAAAAGAGAAATAAGAAAAAGTAAAATAATAAAGTAATAAATATGAAAGCAACCAGAAATATAAGTTTTCTTCTTTGGGTTTTTAGCAAACAGCAAAAGCAACATACATATAAAGGAAAAATGCATTTGTGTGTGAAAGTGTATTGAAAAAAAATTTAAGAAAATTGTTAAAAGAATCGTCAAAAAATATAGAAGAAAAGGAAAAAAGTGTAGGAGAGAAATAAAATTTTTCATTCAAATTCATTTATTTTTATTTAGCTGTTTGCTATTGTTTTTATTATTCTTTACTACAATTTGAGAGAGCAAAACATTTTATTTTTGTTTTTGTTTTGTTAGCAACAAAAAGGAACAAGCAACACAAAACGAAAGATAGAGAGCGAGTGTTGAACAAATTTCAATCACAATTTATTATGGATAAATGAATGGGTAAGTGTATTTTTTCTTTAATACTTTTTTTATTTGGTTTACTGCGAATATTCTATTAGTATTTGAAAAGAAAATTTATAAAATTACAGCATCTTTTGAAAGTTTAATTGATAAAAGAAAGGAAAAGAAAAATTTTGTAAGTTATTTTTAGCAAAATTTCTTTAATTGTTACTTGACCAAATTTTCTATCTTTTTACAGAGGCGTTTATTTTAACAGTGAATGTGTAAAAAAAATCATATATATATGGTACATTTTCTTTGTATAAACAATTATTTCTAATAAAAATTGTTTAAATAATCGTTCGCGGTATTAAAAAACGGCCCAAAAGTTTTTAACTCTGCTGTATGTCAAATGCAAAAAACATTGCATTACCAATTCTATATCAAAAAATTTTATTTTTTTTACAAGATGCTGAAAATTAAAAAAACGCTATAGGTATTTTATTCAGAATTATTTTTCATTTCCTAACAATCTAAATTTGTGCCCCAAAAATATTAATATTTATATGGAGCTTGGGATCATTGTCCAGCATAAATATGATTTTCCAACATTTCAATGTAATCCACTGCGCAGATTTTTCCGTCTATCCAATAAATTCGACCGACATCAGATGATAAAAAGCAACCCAAATCATCATTCTTTAACTTAAGGATTTCAAAGAAGGGTTTGACATCAGAACCGAAAAAAAATTATCTACTTTTCATCTAAAAAAGCATATTTTACCCATTTTCCCAGTGTTAACATTTCTTAGCAAAATACAAACCCTTTTTAACATTCTGTTTGCTCAATAAAAAGGCAAAGGGCTTTTAATTCAGCTTCCTGAAGACTATTTCTAATTGTGATACTAGTAACAGATTCACATAAATAAATTTTAAGCTCTTCAGATGACCAAAATAAGTTTTTTTTTTGCTTTTACGTAAACACATACTAGGTATAAAACCGTGTATATTTTTACTTTTCTGTGAATTGCTTGAATTTCACACGTTCTTTTGTTCTGTTTTCAGAGCTTTAAAATAATAAAAGTGCTTTGCTTTGCAAAAAACTTTTTTAAAACTTTCTGGACCTAATGCAATGAAAAACATAAGCGAGTAGGTACCTATATGAAAATGGTTTTTACTATTGATTTCATTATTTTTCTGTTGAAATAAAATTCAATGAATAAAAACCAATTTAAAATATTATTACTTCTTCCGAGCAAGTTAACATTTTCCATAAAATTTAGGTAATTACCTTATGACCATTAAAAATATTTAACAGTAAGATTTGAAAATGAGAAGCCGTTCTGTAATCTATAAACTAAGCAGAGAGTAGTCAAAAATTTGAAAAAACCTTATAAAAACAATAAATAATTAGAATACAGATATAAACAGTAAATTTACAGAAATATGTAATACCCTTAATAAAATTTAATTTAGTACTTATTATTTTTAGTACTTATTGTTTTTATGTAAATATGTATATGAAATTTTTATGTTACATAGGTACTAAATAAGAAGTAGGCATTTCAAAAGGATTTTAATTATTGTTTACATATTTTCAAATCTGCTATTTAAAACTCCGCCTCTGTTGATTACTCTATGATTATAAAACTGTTCATTCACAATAGCCTGTCATCACATTTATGTTGTCTTTCTGTGCAGATTTTTAAGTGTATACCATGATACACGTGTCCATTTATAGTGTTGTCCTTATCCAACCTACATAAATATGTGAAAAACTAAAATACAAAAACGAAATAAGTAACAAGAACATCAGAGAAAGAAAAACAAAAAAAAAAATCGCCATTTCTTGTGTAGTGTGTGTGGTTCTGTCAATAAAATTTTTCATCTGAAAAATATTTTTCTTCAAGTTTTATCAAAATAAAATAAGCAAAAAATCGTAACGTACGCGTTAGAAATCAACATTACAAATAAACTGGAGACTAATTATTTGCAAATTCGCCTAAAGGTGAGATATATGTAAACATTCTATAACTTATTGGAACATCCTACCATTTCTTTGAAAAATTCTGCAAAGGGTCTATCACAAAAAAATTTTTTTCTTTATCGTTTCATTTCTTTTCCGTTTTTTGTTTTTGTTTTCTTATTTTCTGTATATTATTATTTATTTGCGCTTTTATGGTAAATTATATCAAACAGCTTTAATAATTTTACATCACTTTAGTTTTAGGCCAATTTTATATTATTTTTTTTTTTTGGTACAAAATTTAAAAGTTTGATAACATAGCGTAACTGTACAAAGTAGCACAGCTGACGACTTTGTTTACAATTTACTTATGCCAAAAGTAATATTTTTTCAAGTGTTTTTGACAGTAGTACATTATTTTACACAAACAAAATGCCTGTTGTTTCTTTATTGTGTTGTATTTGTTGTAGGGATGGACACTGTAAAAAAACATCAATGTTTTTTTCGATGCTTTGCATCACAAACATATGTAAATCGATGTTGCATCGATATTTCATAAAATACATTGATTGTTTTTTTTAATTATTTATTATTATATTTTCGAAAAATCTTAAATTTATTTTACATCTCCCAATACTTTGTTTTCAATACTGTTTAGAAATAAAAGTTTACCAAGTCTTTCACCACTCAATCTGTTTCTTTGTTGAGTCCCACCGGAACAGATGTTCCCACCATTGTAAAGTATTTTAAAGCGATCTTGTAAAGCTTGGGAAACTGTGGTTTATAATCTTTTCAAATATCCAACGGATTTTCGTTCAGTCTTCCAACAGGTGTCCTCAACTAAACTGAAAGTTCACCAGACAATATATCTTCAGTCTTGTTGCTTTTCCAATTTCTATGAACTAGTTTATAATGGCTAGTCCATAATGAAAAAGTATCCTCACTTTTATCGGATTTTTCTGAGTCAATATCTTTATTTTGCAAAAGAGTATTTTTCATTAATACCTTGATTTTTGATACAGCATTGACAAGGCTATTGCATCATTAAAGTGAATTTTTTTGAATCGAGGGTCTAAAATGTTAGATATGTACATATGTATACACGTTTATATACCAATATACACGTTCTGTGTACAATTTGCATCGACAGAAAACGTCGATGTTTTCCGAATGTTTAGGAGCAAAAAAAAAACATCGGATTAGGAATATCGATGTTTCGACAAGACATCGAGTGTTTTGAAAACATCGAAGTTTTTTGTCCATCCCTAATTTGTTGTCGTTTGCATTCACCTTGTATAAATACATACACAATGCTTAATATACTTTGGGTAGAGGTTTTTTGTATTTTAATTTAACCTGCTTTCAATGTCATAAGGAATACGATTTTATGCATGTTGTTTTTTTTTGTTATAATTTAGGTTATTTTTTATTTGTGTAATAAATTTTTAATACAAGAACAATCTTTGGAAAGCTAAAATTTATTACTAAAATGGAAATATGTGCGATGTTTTTGTTTTTATTTTGATGTTATTGCCAGTGGAAACCATAGTATTGCCAAATGATTTTTTTAAACGTATTCAAATTTAAAAATTCCAATATTTTGTAATAATGAGACATGTGATGGAAATCGAAAACGAATAAGTTTTAGAAGTCAATTTTTACGTAATATTTCTGTATTGAAAAACTTTCATCACATAAAATATAAAGAGAGTTTACTAAAGAGAGCTACTAAAGAGAGTTTTAAAACAAAAATTTTAAATGAATTAAAATGTATTTCCAGAACTGTTTCGTTTTCGATTTCGATTTTCATCACATGCCTGAATATTTTAATAAATTTGGCAGCACAGTTTTATGGATTATTATTTTTATAAAAAATCTTTACTGAAAGCAAATATGGTGTAATAATACAAGGTGAGTGCAAATCGGCAACAAATACAATACATAAACACAGGCATTTTGTTTGTGTACAATAAAGTACTACTGTCAAAAACACTTACTGCCGTATTTATAAAAAATTAAAAAATCAAGTGTACTTTAAGAAAATTTTGTATGAAAATTTTGTCTTAAAGCACACTTCAAGCATACTTTATTTTTTATAAATACGGCAGTTAAGGTGGATTCACATATTTGTTCTTAACAAAAATTTTTTCCAGAGAAAAATTTTTTTACTGAGATTTTTTTGCAGCACGTTCACTCATTTCGAACGATTTTTCTGAAAAATCAAAGGTGCCATATGTAAGCAAAATCTATTTGTTTTACAAGTGCGGCCATTAATTTATTTTGCTTTGGGTTTTAAGTGTCAAAAAATAAATATTAAATTATTTTAAAGTATTTACCCCTATCGTGAATAAAAATTCCACATGAAATTTTTTCCCTCTTATTTTTTTAACATTGAATTTTAATAGGAAAATGTGAAAAGGGAACAAATTTCATGGGCAATTTTTATTCACGAAGGGATGATTGTGTATTCAAAATCACAGAGATAAATTCAAATGAATGAAAAAAGAAAGTTTCTTTTTCTAATGGCCTTGGAAATACATATTGGCAACTCAATTCTTTTTTGTCCAGAAAAAATATAAAATTAAACAAATTCAAGTTCGTAAAAAATATGTATTTTCTCTCTCAAAAAGAAAGACGTCAAACTTCATATAAAAAATTGTTCGAACTAATTTTTTATTAAGAACGAATGGGTGAATCCACCTTTCAAAACGTATTATTTTTGACATAAGTAAATTGTAAACTAAGCCAGTCTGCTGTGCTACAGCTCTCACCTTGTATAGTGACACCATGACAGTAAACCTATAAGATTTGATTGCATATATTTTTACCAATACTTCAAGTTGGTCAATTTGTTTATAAACAGTGGTATTTAATGCCAACACATACATACATGCAAGTTCTAGACCAATAGATAGACATTCTATAATGTTGAACATCTTTAGCTCTCCCTTTCATTAGTAACGAAAATCATACATACTTAATTTATTATGTCTAGTAAAAGTTTTGGAATAAGTCGGTTTTAGTGACTGCTCAAAAAAAAAATATCAAATAGGTCTTTTAGAGGAGATGGCAACAAAAAAAATTTTTTTGGAGGGAGCGGGGTCTTCAAGTTGAAAATATATAGGCCTATATCTCGGGAACTACTGGGTGTCTGATAATTTGTAATATATTAAATTAAAGGTATTACAAATATATCATGATTATCAAATATGGACCGACTATGGGTTAAATCCGAAAAGAATATTTTTTGACCCGAACTTTTTTTAATTTCTAAAAAAATTAAAAAAAAGTCTATTTAAGGGTTATTTCAGTTTATTAATATAAATAGCCAAGACATTAAAAAACACATTTTTTCAAAATTTTGTATACAGGATAGGATTTTTACCTCTATGGTATACAGAATACCGGCTGCGCATTGTACAAATTTCATGTATTGCCGGCCTACGGCCGGGCGGAAGGATTTTCTCTTCTATGGTATACAGAACACCGGATTCGCATAATACAGATTGTGTTTTTTTATGGTGAAATGACATAATCTTTCTTTAATATCTTCGGATTTATATTACCTACATGGTCATGTTATACCTTAAATTAAAGCTTATTTTCTTGACTTGAAAGTATTGTAATTTATCTACTTACTCGTATAGACCTTTTTTCTGGATTTTTTAATAAAATTTCGGATCAAAAAATAATTTTGCGAAACTTATCAATAGGTGTCCATATAAATAGGTCAAGTTACATATCTTTAGAAAGGTCTTTAACATACCTATCATTTGATATACATACATATATAACGTCTAATAAAAAAATGTAGTTTTCAAGATATAGCTAAATATATTACAAACTTTGGAGCCCCGCCCACTCGAAAATAGGCGTGACCAATTTTATTTTATTTTAATCAGAATCTAAAATTCTATTAGTGATAAAATTTTGATAGTGAGTTGAAAAAATCTTAAGCTAAAAACATGAGATCTTTAAAAAAATATCAGATAAATTTATAAATTTATTTCTTATTTAAATTTTAAACTTTTTGGCATCTCAAAAAACTTGCAAAAAATAGTGAAAACTTGACAAATGGTAACGCTGCATGCAACTAACTATACTATAGTTGTTTCTTTTCTATCAGTTTTTCTGAATGTTTGTTCTTTTCGTTTACTTGGTCTTTTATTCAATTGACTTTTATTCATTTTGTTCAATATTGCCAATCGAAAATTTTCTAATAGAAGTACCCATGGTGCAACTATACAAGGTGAGTGCAAATCGACAAATTTATTTTCGGAAGAGGGCTTTATATGAGTTTATATGGACCGAAATTCACAAAATTTTGCAGAACGTTTTTTGTGTATATGATGACGATAAAGATAAATATCTTTTTTGTATGTGGTCCTTATATGGGAGCTATGACCAATTATGGGCCGACCACTATAAAATTTAGTACAATTGATTTACCTATAAGGATTATTTGTGTCGAACTTTAACCTCTTATCATTATTTCTACCAGTTTTATACGTATTTAAGTGAATTTTGGAAATTGACTTTATATGAGGCCTATGATCAAACATGTACCGAACTAAAAAAATTTCGTTTTGCGATTTCTTTTTACATTAGATTTATTTTTGCTGAATTTTGTATTGATATTCAAATTTTATAGGCATTTATGTATAATTGAGCAAGATTTGGGGAAGATTTTTGTATGGGCGCTATCATAAAAATAACGTATACAAAATTTCATGGTATTATCTGCAATATATTTCAAAAAATTGCAATAAAATGAACAAAAAATATCAAACTTTTATGGAGGTTGTCTCACATATTGGTCCATAACTCTGGTTGACCTAAACCGATTTTGCTGATTTTCAATACTAAAGTTACCTGCAAAATAGGAAATATTTTTCTGGAAATTTCGTTTACTTAAGTTGTATAGTTTGGTCGTGAAAGTGTTTTACACAAACGGACATACAGACGGACATGGCTCAATCGACTTAGAATTTCATAAGGATCAAGATAAAGAAAATTTGTTGGGTCTCAGATGAATATTAAAAAAGTTTCACACGGAATGACAAACGTAATATACCCTCAATTACCACTCTTGGTGGTGGAGCGTATAAAAATTCATGCCTAACACCTAACTTAAGTCAAAATTAGGTTGAACCGATAAAAAATTTTGTATCAAAATACATATATGAACAACTTTGTTCAGTCTTAATTAATCCAGGTCAACTTTACCACTGGATATTTTCTAGTAATAGAAAATATAAAACTGATTGAATAAAAGTTTTTATACAAAATACATACATTAGTATTAAATTTAACCAATATGTGAAACTTTCTACTATATTCTTGATATTTACTCAGTTTGCACTTGGAAACGCATATTGCATAGTTTGTAAACATGTCTCTATAGAGAGACCTTAAAATATGAATATGTATCTAATATTTTATTATTTTGTCGTTTTTTTTTAATAAATTGAATACTTTTTTCCAATTAGAACGAGAACAACCAATTAATATTGATGCGCACTTTCTTATTTACAGTCTGCAATTTCCAACCTGAAATAAATTATTGGAAAATGCATTGATTTTGTAAAAATTATAAAATAAATAAGTAAATAAATATTATTGTTAAACGTCTTATGTATGCACGTACATATTAACATATAACGAGTGTGTACTCTATCAAATAATAATTATAATTAATAAATATTTTTAAAGTTCAATGTTTTTTAAATATGTATATACCTATGTAATTAACATTTTTCATAGTAGGTATCTATTAAGAAAAGATTTTCTAATTCCAAATTACCAATAAAGAGGCAGTAGGTACAATATACATTTTTCAGCTTTTTTGAAAAGCCTTAAAGTAGACTATTATCATTACATAAATATTTTTTAAAACTATTCTGAGAAAAGTTAAAAACGCTTTATGTTTTCCTTATTGTAATCTGAATAATTAAATCAATTAAAATCTGCATATATTAAACCTCACTTTATCTCACGTGTCCATCTCTATTTTCTCAGAAAACATATTCACATCATTCGACTTAAATATATCAATAATAATTTCTTTTAGTAAATATTCTAAAAATTATCGGGATAAGGTACATACAATATACTTATACGTAGCACGTATACAAATGGGTGTGTTTTCTTATTTGTATCAACATTTTCTTTACAATAGCCAGGCAGACAATATCATACATATGTATACGAAAATAAATTGATAAGCCATACAACAGTTGTATGGGTACAAGTTTGTAAGTGTTTTACTCGTAGTATGCATTCATTACATTTAATAGAAAAATAATTAATTTAGAAATTTGCGTCATAACAATTAAATGAGTAGATTGGTAATAACTGTTAAAAGGCATAGAAAGAACATTTATTTAATGGCAAAATAAAAATAAAAAAATTAATCACGTGTTTTGAGATTAAAAATGTAGAGGCAACATAGTCGAGGGTTGCAAATTCTTAACAAAACTATAAACATTGGGTTTTTTCAATTTAATTTAAAATAGTTTTTATTTTCTAAATATAATTGTATGTTTTCCACTTTAATATTACAGCTTCATAGGTTTTAAAGTTATATCGATATTATTTTATGGCAACAATTCAATTGCTTTGAAAATTAAAAGAAAAAAATGTGTCACCCTGTGTGAAAATACAACTGTGTATTATTATTAATTTCTTTTTTTATCATTATTATTCGTAGAAGTACAAAGACGCGCTAAATACGAATATTCGAGAAGCGTCATATATATATTTTTTGTTCTGTTCCTATTAGTATTCAATCGACTTCAATGAATTAAATAAAGTCTTTTACTTTTGTTAAAATTAAATAAAACAGTACAATTGTTATTATTTCCAACATTTGATGTCCACGTTAGTGACATTATTTCAGAAGTGGGATACTAAATCCAGAAAGTCTAAGTACTTACGGTACTAGAGAAAGTCCAATTAGACTTGTATGAAACGGAGGAACATGGAGGTTACATGGTATGACGGTCAAAGGTCTACAGGCGAAATGTAGAGAAATCGGTGTGTCGTGTACGGGAAATAAGAGACAATTAATCGAACGGCACCAATATCGTGAAATGCATGAAATGCCCACTATGGCGGAACGAATTGTAAACTTGGAGAAGACATTAGCGTGCAGCGTCGATACGGTTCCAACCGTCGCAAGCGTCGTCGCCGATGCAGACATTTGCTTCTATGGAAGTTTCTACGGTACGAAGTACAAACGTTGCTATTTCATACGCCTGTTACGTCATGTAAATCATTTGGTGGTGGAAATGCAATAGCCACATCAGCAAATTAATGTAATGTAGACGAATTGGAAATGTTGCAACCTTCAACGCAACACGTTATTTCTTCAAGCCCCGCATGTCAACAATATTGCCTCCATTATCACAACACGTAATTTCTAGTTCAGCGGGCCAGCCAACGTCGTCACACGTTTTAGTAGGTAGTAATAGAAACTATCCTCCAATTACACAACAAGCTCCGTGCTACGTAACAAGTGCTCATCTGCCACAGTTATCGTCTAACTGCGCCCCAATGCACTATGGCAGTCAACAACAGTACACAACATCAGCGTTCAACGTCCGTGAACAACAACAATATTTACCAACGAACGAATGTTTTGCGAGTCCGTATAATGACGTAAGAGAGATGATAGCAATTTTACCGGAATTCAATCCTTCGCTGGAAGAATCTGTGAGTTCGTCTCAATTCGTTAAGCGTGTTAACGTATTAAAGGCAGCTTATGGGTGGAATGACCACAACCTAATATTCGCGGTACAACAGAAGATGCAGGGCCCCGCCAAGTATTGGGTTGATTCGTTGCAAATAGTTTTCAGGTCATGAGATTTTCCGTATGTGGATAATTCAGCGGATATATATAAGAATGTGCTACACGAAGCGACGTTTTGACGAACCACCGAATGAATATTATTTCAAAATGTATGCCTTAGGTACTAGGGGTGGTTTACCAGAATCAGCCATAGCTAGACACATAAATGGTTTTAACGAACCTGGCTTAAAGAGGAAGATATCAAATGAATACGATTCATGCAATCAGCTGCTTAAGGACATTATTAGTTATTGCAACTATAATGACGTCATAAACTCAACGGTACCTAAACCAACGCCATCTAATGGTAACACTGTAAACAGTACGAAAAGTATTAAGAAGAATGACAATACTACTTCCGCATCGAGTAAGGTAAAATGTTACAATTGTTCACAGCTGGGACACTTCCGTAAATTGTCCTGAGCCGTCAAGGAAACCTAGATGTACAAACTGTAAACGTACTACACACACGGTGGAAAGATGCCCGGAGAAATCAACCCCGAAAACATCCGTAAACAAAATTGACGCAACACCAGTTCCATCAGCTGTTGAAAATGATTAATGTCAACGGACATAAATCAAATTCGTTGGTGGATCCTGGTAGTAATCGATCGCTGATCCGTAAATCGTATGCCCATACAGTCGGTAAGGTAGACGATACGAATGTTTCATTGGAAGGTTTTGCTGGCGGGAAATACAAATGTACAGGTAAAGTACATGCTGTCTTGGTGATCGACGAAAACTCATGCGAGGTTGATTTACTTGTCTTCGAGGATGCATTTTTGAGAGAGAATGTTCTATTGGGTAGAGACGTTTTATGTGGAGAAGGTAAACGATTAATTATCGAAGCAGAAGATTGTCGTCTGGAGAAACTCGATGGTATTCAAGCCTCAAAAGAACTAACGCCATCCCAGAGGGACAATTTGAAAGAAGTACTTCTGCGACATCGTAGGTGCTTTGCTAAAAATACTTCTGTTCTCGGAAAGTATAATGTCGCTAGAATGGAAATTCGTCTTACCTCTGATAAACCCATTCAAGCAAAGGCGTATCGTGTTCCATTCGCAAAGCGCTCGATTTTGACAGACATCACTAATGATTTGCTCGAACACGAAATCATCCGACCGTCCGGTTCAACTTACGCATCGCCTGTAGTTCTGGTCAACAAGAGCAATGGTGAACACCGTATGTGGGTTGACTACCGTCAGCTAAACGCTATTACAGAGAAGACACCCTATCCGATGCCGATTATGAAAGAACAATTTGCTCAACTCGCTGGAAACCGATATTTTACAACGTTGGATCTTCGCATGGGATATCACCAGATAGAAGTTGGCGAAGAGTCCAGGAAATACACCGCTTTTGTTACTCACGATGGACACTAAGTATAACCGGATGCCATTTGGTCTGGTGAATGCTCCGGCCGTTTTCCAATTCGTTATGAATAAGCTGGTTTCCGAAATGAGACCTGGTGAAATTCTGGCATATTTGGATGATATTGTGATCCCGAGTAAATCGATTGAAGAAGGTTTGTTACGCCTAGATACATTCTTGGATATCTTGGCCGAAAGTGGATTTACCCTACGATTTAATAAATGCGATTTTCTTTCAAAAAAGATTTCCCATTTGGGGCATATAATTGATGAAGATGGTATCCGTCCGGGTAATGGGAAGATAAGTGCAATTAAAAATTTCAGTCCCCCAACGAACATAACCGAGGTGAGAAGATTTCTAGGCTTAACAGGATTTTTTAGAAAATTTGTAAAGGATTACTCTATCATATCACGACCCATTACGATGCTGTTACGAAAGAGTGATGTTTTTGTTTGGAATGAAGAACAACAAAAAGCATTTGAGAAACTTATTGAAGTTCTTACGGATCAAACAGTTCTCGCACTTTACGACAGTAGTGCTCATCATGAAGTCCACACGGATGCGAGTAGTATGGATCTTGCTGGTATTTTATTGCAATCTGGTGATGGTAATCAGTGGAAACCAGTTTTTTTATTATAGTCGCCACTGTATTGACTCCGAAAGTTGATATCACAGCTACGAGCTTAAAGCCCTTGCCGTGGTAGAAGCGCTTGATCGTTTCAGGATTTATCTGTTGGGTAAACCTTTCCGCGTAGTAACTGATTGTTCAGCCATTGGTCATGTTAAAGTTCACAAGGAACTGAAACCGAAAATTGCTAGATGGGGGATGCGGGTTGTCACTATTTAACTGAAGGACGAAAAACTTACAAATATAATGGCTGTATTGAAAGGTGAATTGAGGTCAGACCAAGAAAAACAGATAAGATCAGAGTACTATTTACGTGATCATCGTATTTATCACAACGACAAGGATGGTCTGAAGTTAGCTATTCCAAAGGACATCCGATGGAGAATCATAGAATACTCTCATGACGACATGGGTCATGGTTTGGACAAAACAATTCAGCGAATTCAACATTGCTATATTTTGTCTATTTCCGATTCGTTTAGTAAATACTTAGTTGTAAAACCAGTACGTACTACAAAAACAGCTCCTGTGCTCAACGCTCTGAACGAAATGACAACATATTTTGGTATTTTTAAATGTATTATCAGCGATCGGGGAACTGCTTTTACTTCAAAATCTTTTGAAGACTTTTGTAATCACAATTCTATAAGACATATTAAAACTGCAGTTTGCACCCCAAGAGCCAACGGACAAGTCGAACGCGAGAATCATATCATCCTGTCATATATTCGCACTACGGTGGAAGATCCAAAGGACTGGGACCTTACATTACGTGAACTTCAATGGACTGTAAATTCTCAGAGGAATTCAACAACAGGATTTACTCCCAACGAACTTATATTCGATTTCAAGCTGCGTGATATAACAAACAATTATTTAGTCGCAGCCATCCATGATGATCTTGTTGAGAACGAACTATCAATGTCTGATAAACGTAATCTTGCCTTGGACAATGTTAAAAAGGAACGAGAGAAATGGGAGAAACGTTTTAACTCCAAACACGCAACGCAGGAAATATGAAGAGAACGATCTGGTGGTAATCGAAAATGAAGCTCCCGCTACAGGTGACTCGAGAAAACTTGAGCCAAAATTCCGTGGTCCTTATATGATTTCTAAAGCTCTGGGGAATGACCGATATCTCATTGAAGATATTCCTGGAATTCAGATTAAGAACCGAAAGTTTTCTTTAGTTTACACCGCCGAGAAGATCAAGCCTTGGTGCAGTAGTTGTCCTACACTGGACGAGTCATCTTTCGGAATCGAGGACGATTCAGGGTCAGAATAGGCCGAGCTGTCACCCTGTGTGAAAATACAACTGTGTATTTTTATTAATTTCTTTTTTTTATCATTATTCGTAAAAGTAAAAAGACACGCTCAATACGAACATTCGAGAAGCGTCATATATATATTTTTTGTTCTGTTCTTATTAGTATTCAATCGACTTGAATGAATTAAATAAAGTCTTTTACTTTTGTTAAAATTAAATAAAACAGTACAATTGTTATTATTTCCAACATTTGATGTCCACGTTAGTGACAAATGTAATTGGCTAAAACCATTATATGCAAATACAAATAAATTAGTTTTCCATTTATTAAAAAGTTTATTTAATACTCATCGTGAGTCGTAAAATAAAATTATGAATATAAAAAACAAAGTATTAATACTTAATACTTAAATCAATATTGGCAATATTTCTAGGAGTCGCTTCCTTTCATCTAATGTTGTATTTAATTTTAAATCGATTTTCTTATTTTTATATACAAATTACAAATTATATACAAATTGAAAAAAATGTATATTCAACGTGTAGGATAGGATAGGATAGGAAGGGTTGTACCATGTGCACTTCCACTCGGAGACCCTGTGATCCATTGTGATTCCCTTCAGTAGAAAAACGAGTAGAAAGATAGAAAGATAGATTTAAAATGAAAGAAGACCAAAACCGCCTGTTAAGGGGAGAAAGAACGAAAGAAAGAAATATCCCCTTACGGATTTGGAGTCGCCGTAGAATGTCCCTTAAATAGCCACCCTATTCCCCTAATGAAACCCAGAATGTTACTCGGTTTGCAGCCAGCAACATTTCTGAGTTCGTCCAGGAATCTATTTCCTAGCCACTTAAGTCTATGACCCTGTAACCTAGGACAGTTGCACATGATGTGCTCTATTGTCTCTGGCTCCTCTGCGTCCCCACACACCCTACAGAATTCCTGTGTGTTATTATCCCATTTGCCTCTGAAGGCCCCAATCGAACAATGACCGGTTATCACTCCTACCAGAATCCTGAGACTATACCTGTCCAATTCCATCAGCGTTTCGGGCGCGTTTGCATTTAGTTTTGGCCATAAGGCCCTGGACACTATGCAATCCGACCTACTTCCCCAGGATTGATCTGTACAGTCACGGAATCTTTCATAAATCAGCCTGTAGAAGTGACATATAGGTGGTTTGACCCCTCTTTCTCTAGTATCATGGTCCAAACCAGAACCAAGTCTAGCCAGTTCATCTGCCACCTCATTTCCCTGCACGTCACAGTGTCCTGGTACCCAACACAATCTCACTTGGTAGAGTACCAATAGCTATTCTAGAGCTCTCCTACAGTCCTGCACTAGGTTGGAGTGTGTCTGATTACGATCCAGAGCCTTTAGTTCCGCCTGACTGTCCAAGTATATGGTCACTGTAGACCCCCTCTCGACGTCTGCCCCTATCAGCTCCGTGGCTTTCCAGGTCGCATAGATCTCCGCCTGGAACACGCTGTACTCGTTGGGGAGTCTATAAGAGCGCTTGATATCATTGTCGACCAAATAAACCCCGGCTCCTGTACCAGAGTACCAGAGGGGTACTGCCTAAGGCACCTGTGATACCCAGACAAGCACACCTTTGCTTTATTAAGTATAGTCCTATAACTACGTATCCTCATTTATTAATTTACGTACCTTCCTGTCAAGGAAGGTACCTAAATATTTGGCTCCTCCTGATAAGCTCAGTATATTCAACGTGTAAGTAAGCTTACAAAAGAAGCTAGAATAACAATTTAGATTTAAGAATATATATTTTAATTTTGCATAAAGCCACAATATATTTCACTTGGGTCTTTTGTTTCACCGAGTATCTTATTGTGATATACTCCCAAATTCAGCAAACTGACTTTGGTACTACATGCTTATTATGGAGGTATATATGGCCAATATATGATATTTTCGGTAGATGATTATGGGAGTATATTGAATATTTATTTTCCTTTGTTCGGTTATGGGCACAAGTCAGCTGTCTAACAGTGGTTGGCTAACTTTATAATCTAATCCACCATCTCAAACAAATATTTGTTTATGCATGAAACGCGTCACTAAAGACCCTAAAAATCAAGGCTGATAAATAACTACAAGATGGCTACCAAAGCATTGCAGATTTATGTAAGATAATTATGTGTGTATTTAAGAGGAAAATTCTTTTATCCGTCCTATTGAATATCCTGGCATTGTTATACTCTGCAATTATATTTCTTATACTTTTAACCTTTATTTTTTTCTCAACCATTTTCACATTGGACACATTGCTAGTACTTTATATGACTGCTGCATATGTATACACTACTCTTCTGATGAAATTAACTTTTCAACTTACGTTGGACTGAGAACATATCAAAATGTCCACTAGAAACATTTCTGTCGATAGTTCTTAGTTGAAAATTTTAAAAATTCTATTTTTTGTCTCTGTAATTGAGTTTAATCAAATTTACAGAACTTCAACTTATTATTATTATTTTTATTATTATCTAAGAGCTCTTTCTGACGGACCACTTTCAAATGTAATTACCCTCTTTTCTGAAGGTTTTCGGAACAATAATGATTGTTTTTTGGGCTCATAAAGAGCATGAACGCTCTGGAAAAGGTGTCGGAAAATACTCTTTTCGGACTCATATCGCTTTCTGGGTGGTTATAAAAACACACCAGCTGTACGACGAATACACTAGAAATTACTACCACCAAGAATGTTAACAAAATACGAATAACAACAAAAAGAGCAAGCAAACTTCTCAATTTAGATTTCTTATCTCTTTTGATTGAGCGATAAGAAATTAAAGAAGAGACATTGAATAAAAAAATTAAGAACATAAACAACAAGTTTTTTTTTGTGTTTTGTTTTTGTTGTTAATTTCCAGTTGATTTGTCATAAAGTTACAAGTTGTCGTCGTTTTTTCTGGCAAAAGGGTTTGGTATTTTTTTTTATTATTATGTACGTATGTATGAAACAATACGTGTGATAATAAAAACATATGATTTGTTGTTGTGCTTTTGTTTCTGTTATTGCGATTTGTTTTGTTTTTATTTTTTGTTTGTAATATACTTGAACAAAAACAAAAAAAAAAAAAAAACAATAACTATGTATGTACACATGTATATATAAAAAAAAAAAAAACTTTTGTTGTATGCACATACATTTATCAATAAATATGTATGTATGTACGAGTATGTATAGACCATATTGTTAATTATATTTAAGTGATTGTTGCTGTTGATAGTGTAGCCAAATGATTAGTTCATTTAGTACCCGTTTAGGAATATAATAAAGCAATATTGGTCATATAAATAGAACCTTTTTACAACATCAGCTCTCTAAAAAGAATACACAAAACTACACTAAGAAGTACTATTAGTGACAATAGCTCCAAAAACCTTAATTGCGTTGGTGTTATTGTTTCAACGACTAGTGTGGATGCTATCATGATTACGATTAAGAAGCTACATATGAGAATGAAACTTCGACACATACATATGTATATTTATACGTCAGAGAATCTGGGTGGTGCAATATGAAGATAATACTAGTTAATTGAGATACTTATGCCCTTATTCATAAAAACTTACAACAGGTTTATAAAAGGTTTATAAAGCAAATTTCCATACAAAATTTGCTTCATAAAAATTTGCTTCATAAAAATTTGCTTTATAAACCTCTTATAAATAAATCTGTTGTAAGTTTTATGAATAAGGGGTTTAGCGTTTACGTCGAGTGTAACACAATGGGATCAGTTTTTATGGACCCAACCTAAAGGATACATTAACTTCTCTTATACTCAATGCAGAATTGCTGCTTTAAAATATGGGGAATGCCATTCATCTGGCAACATTGTATTTACCATTTTAGTTAGTACAGAGTCATAACTAATTGTTTTGTAGTAGTTGTAGATTTATGATGGCTTGCTTTTGCTGTTCATTTTAGCTTCTTTTTTTTATTATATACCTACAATCATTCAATAGAAAATCAGTGGTATACGCGAACGACGCATGCATGAAATAAAACACAACACACTCAGACGGTCAGGCAGATAAAGAGATGGGTCGGGACCCGATCGTTGTGAATATGAATAACTAACTGCTTT
This sequence comes from Bellardia bayeri, assembly GCA_950370525.1. NCBI lineage: Eukaryota > Metazoa > Arthropoda > Insecta > Diptera > Calliphoridae > Bellardia > Bellardia bayeri. Next base: position 42,242,181 of record OX493266.1, on the reverse strand, counting down.
CTTAAGTATTTCACATATTTGATTTTTTGTATTCATTCTTGTTTTGGCTGTCAAAGTGTTCAAAACAATACTTTTCTACACTGCGCTAAAAAAAAAAAAAAAAAAAAAAGAAAAGAAGAAAAAAAAAACTACCATCTGTGTTGCTGACGATTCGAGTTGTCGTCGATGGTGTAATTGCCTGGCACAAACAAACGGTCTGTTAAAATCGTTCATTTATTGTAATATTTCCTTATACCGGATATAAAAAAGCGAACAATATTTTCATGAAATAAAACATTTGTTTTCGTTTCGCGTTAACGCTTTTGATTTTAGAATAAAATAAAACTGAAAAAAAAACTAATTATTATTTTACACACACATGCGCCCAATAATTTGCAGTGTTAAAGTGTTTGTGCTGTAAGGTGTTTGATAATAATTCTAAAAACTTTTTTGTTGTGGCCATTACAAGCCAGAGAGTGAGATGAGAGAGAGAGAGCTGAAAGTGCAAGCTATTTAAGACGCGTTTGTTGGTTTAAAATTTAGTGGCCCTCCGGTTTAAGTGGCATTTTAAGCCAACCGGCGGGTGCCAGTCATTAAATTATTTAACAAAACTGTCGAAGCCGCAAAATAATTGCTCTTTTTAATCCACCAATAAATTGTCTCATCAATTGAACATTTTGTGGTAATTATATATTTACTTTGAGCTTTTATTTTATATTTTTTATATTTATATAAACTGTGTTTTTATTTTATTTCGCGCAATATGTTGAAACCCCCATATATAGAAATACTTGTTGATTATGGCAAAAACATATTTCGTTTTTGCTGTCTTTCATTTAATTTAATTATATTAATTGAAAAAAAAGAAATCTCTGATGTGAAAGTATATTTAAAATTTACACATATGTTTCTTTTTTTGTAGAAAATTAATTATGCAGTTTTAAGCATAAAATTTATAATGATACGATATATCTCGGGTATTTTGTGGTATGTTTTGGTTTGTAATATGAAATAAATAAAACATTTCTTTGAAAAGTGATACATCTTTAGGAATTTTTGTATTGTGTGATGTGTTTCTAGAGGGGCTTTTTTATTTTTACATTCACATAAAATCTGGTTGTATAAAAGATTTTATATTTATGTATCAAAAAAGCGATTGAATACTGTTAAACTGCAAATTCATACTAGTTCATTAAAAATTAAGAAAAGCAAAAAGCTGAAACTAAAATATAGATTTTTTACTTAAATGTGTTATTGTTTTGATAGATCACATAAACAACATTTCGATTTAACTACCCTGCATATTTATTCCAAATCGCTGACAGTTTTTTTTTATAGTCAAGAACTACAGTGGCATTCCGCTTTAACATTCCTTCGACAATAACGAAGTATTGGTCAATTAACCGAAGCTGGGGACATTTAGGTAGTTCATATATTTTTCTATTACGTTAATTTGATTTATTCGTTGATGACAGTAAGCTAAATTGAACCATAACTTTGCTGAAAAGGGGTGACGTCCAATCTCTTATTTTTGGGGTTATATGATTATTTTTTATACTTTGGGTAGCAGTTATTGGATTCTGAATAGATACTACATTTTTCAAGGAAAATTTGTATTCTTGGAGATTGTTGGATTTATTGGTAGTGTAGAATATTGCATTCGATTCCGCTGCAAAATTTAAGTTTAAGAAATCTTTATTTAATGATTTGCAAATGTTTCGGACGATATTTTTTTGAATTATCGTTGTACAAACAATGATATAGGTATGTATTTTTGAAGAAAAATTTAAAGATCTAACTGGATCTATATTATTTTGGAAGGTTGATTGAATCCGATATAAGCCTATCGTTTTGTAATTTCCAAGCCATTTGAGAGGGTGTATATACATATATTTTTTGTTCGAAATCCCCTCATTTCGTTGTAATCCAAAATTTTAATCCCCGTAGCATATTCTTCTTATGGTATTTAAACTGCTGACGTAAAAGAAGTATTTTCTTGGAAAACAGAGAAGAATTACGATTTAAATAATCGAACTTTTGTCAATCCATCAACAAATTCAATCGTTTAGACTGAATTAAGTTCTTTAAAGAATTATTAAGATACAGAAAATTACAGCTTCTAAGGATATTCGTTTTTGAATTTCTGAATTTTCTAAGTCGCAACTCTCAAATTATTTAATAAAACTGTAAACTTTGAAACTTATACACTGTGAGCGTCAATATAAATATTTTTACAAAATGTTTTATTATATGCACTACAAGTAAAAATTTAAAACAAAATATATTGCAAAATGCTTCAAACTCGTGTAAACAGCAAATTATCTAATAACTTATAATAAATTTCAATCGTGTAAATCTAGCTTAATACATATGTAAGCGCAAATTTACACGAAGCAATTCTTTTCACAAAGCTGATTATATTTTCGACATCGGGGTGAGTGGAAGATAACACGATTACACACTTGATTGCACTTAAAATGTGTATATCTCTCAAATAAAAAATAAGCGATTTAAACAATAAGAATTGTGTTTTGTGAACACCGAAAACATTTCAAGGAAAAAATTGTATCTTTATTTTCAATAAGAATGGTTTCGTGTAAATTGGGACTAAGTAACTTAAGCAAAATATTAACAAAACTAGAAAAATAAGAAACATAAAAAATCTATTTTAACGAAAAAGTATCAGACCACTGTGTTTAATGTTTTGTTTGTAATCCTTTATTATTATCACAGTTGACAGTCTTTTCATTGAAATCAGCGAAATTTTGTTTCATTCATTCTGTATTACTGCCTTGAGGTTATTATTGCAAGAAATATTTCTTTGTAGAGATATTACCACTGAGCTTAATTGGATTTTCACAATTTTGAAGGTATGCTTAGGATCATTGTCCTGTTGGACAATCTCTAATCTTTTTTATTGTAAATTCTACAAATGAAAGATTACCGACCGCTTATACCGTACAAACCTAGATCATTACTGAGCTGCCGCCATGTTTTACCGTCTTGGTAACGTATGTTTTACTAAAGGCTTCGTTCTTGGTTTAAGCTGGTTTTTGCCTAAAAATATCTGAAACTTACTTTCATCGCTAAAAAGAATATTATTCTAAAAAAAAATTGAGACTCGTTTATATATTTTTTTGGAATTGCAAATATTTGGTTTGGTTGTTCTTGTAGTACCATTTAGGCCATTTTGAAAGATCTTCTAGTCGTACTCACGCTTACAGATTTTCCAGAAGTAGATCTTAAATCAGTTTTAATTGTTTTTATTGTACAGTAATGCCTTCAAACGATTTTATATATTTTTCGCAGGGATTTATCTTTTCTATGTAAGTCTATTACATCAATTAATGTTTGTTTTCACATTGTACATTTTTCACTGCTTAAGGTCACAATGATTATTATAAAACTTGCAATTATTGTCAACGGCACTTTACCTTCATACTTTCAAAACAAAGAGGAATTAAAAGAATACTAATGGAACGACAGGATTTTTGTACAGTACACTTTATTTTGCACTGAGTGTACTTCATTTTTTGATCTTAAAATACCATATGGGTATTCTCATACAGCCGTACGTGACATACGTACGCATATGGAGTAATATAAATCTCACAAAAATAGAAGTTAATGAAAAACAATATTACAGTTATGTTGCAATCAAAAGCTTCTATGTTTGAGAAAAAAATGGGCAGCCTCGAAACTTTGGTGTCGAAAATATCCGATCAAAATAAGGTGATAACGTACGGAAGTGGTTTTAAGGCATATTTACGTACATGCGAAAGTCTGCGAATCATGGGAGTTGTTTCTTTTCTTTAAAAATTCCTAAAATAAGCTAAATAATGTACCTTTACAATCCTTTAATATTTAAAGAGAAATCATCTCTAGTTAGTTTTATATTAAATAAAAACATAATAACGTACGTTACAATTTTTCTCGTATATAAATAATAAAATGTATTTTGTAGATAATTTTAGACATCAATTTGGGGAAAGAAAATAAAAATGTTTACTTATTCAAAATCGGTGTGATAATAAAAATAATATCAAATTCATAAAATGTTTATTAATATTAATTCATTACATACTTATTACTAAACTGTAATATTTTTTCGTAATGAGTAAGCCGTTTGAGCAACATTTATACGTTGACGCATTTTTTTGCTGCCGAATACGATATTTTTCTCTTTTTTTCTTGAAGTAGTTTGGCATCTTCTTTTCCTTCATCTGCCTTCCTTTTGCGATAGGCCCGCTGTCTTTCAGCCTCCTTTTTTTTGTGCTCTTTTAGTTTTGCTTCGTCTTTTTTTAACTCTTCCCGCCACCGTTTCATGGTTTTACGACTATTTAAAATAGTCTAAGTAGAAAATTTGCATTTAACATTGATTTTGATGCGTACTTACAATAACGTATGAGACAAACTTTAAAAGGTAATAACTTTTTTTTTATTTCGGTTGAAAAGGAAATTTTAGTTAATATCTTTAATTGGAAGAATTCTTATTTTAGAATTGTAATCTTCTTTACCTGCGACTGCCCATATACAAATGACATAGTTAAACAATGTTTTTGCATAACGTACGTGACATTAGAATACCATCAAAAGCAAATAAAAAAAATACCGTTATTCAAGCTCTAACTTCTAGTTTTTTTTTTTATTATTATAGTTATTTGTTATACCTAGTAAATTTATTTTTAAGATGTAATTGTAATGTTTCAAATCTATTAATTTAGCAAAGAGAAAATAATTTTTTTTATTTGCAAATACTGAGTCGAAGAGACATTCAGTTTTTCTCCTCCATTTTTGAGTTTTAAATTTCCAATAACCTGTAAATGCTTCCATATTATGAAAAATCGAATATTTTTCTCTTATTAAATCATATTAGAAACATTTTTCAAGTACTCTTAAATTTCTATATGCTTTTTTTGTGAATTCTACTTAAATAACTACGTAAAAATGCAATACCATTTTCTAATATAATATTGGTTATATGTATTAATATAATTAAGCTTTTCTTGTAATAATATGTGGTGTTGACTTTATTGGCTCACAGTACATAGATCTAAAGATCTTTTATTTCATGAGTTGATAATATTTGATACAGTCTTTATTTAAATATCAAAATTGGTAAAATATATTCTAAAAATATTGCTTTTTAATAAAAAATAACTCTGCAGTTATTTAGTATAATATTTTACATAAAATACAATTCAAAATTGTATACATCAAAATGAGCCAATTTTTATTTAAGAGCATTTTCTTCTAAAACAAAGAAAAATATATATACGAACACAAAGAAAAAGAAATATTTGAAGACCTTTTTTTAGAAAAAAGAAAAAAAAAAGAAAACGATCAAGGCGAGCATATTTTGAGGTATTTCGTCCACTAGCCACCATTCCAAATGCGAACCCATGTAAATACAAATAACCTCAGTTATGACTGTGTAAAATTTCGTAAAGAGATCTCCAATCGTTTTATATTATATGAAACTTGATTATTTTTTTCATTAGTTTGTTTTAAAACTTTCCACTATACGACAAAATTTTGCAATCAACTTAATCAATTCGAAAAAAACAGTATTGTTAATAGGTTTTGGACGTAAAAAAATTATAAATCAGTTTTGGATGCGCGTAAAAAAGTATTTTGAAACAATTACATAGGTAATAAATTACACTAATTATATAAATTAAATTAAATCAATTACATTAGTATTATAATTTAGTTTCATCATATCTCTCGATAATAATTTGTTTAATTCTTTTTATATTCCACAAAATAGATAAAATGTTTAAATTATCTGATAACTTTTTATATATTCTAGATTTTAAGTTCCTAAAATAATTAAAATATGCTATATATCCGAAATGGCGATGTCTCCAACGCATTTTCTAAGGTTCAATGTCAACGTCAGCTATAAATTTAAAATTTTATGCACTGGCATGAATATATTTCTCCTATAAATAGAAGTATGCACAAGATTTGACTCCATAAAAATGTTGTTCCTTAAATAAAAGCAAGATCATTATAAATATTATTTGGCATTTTATCAATTTTAACATAAATGCGTAATAAAAAGGTATCATATACAACGTTTATTTATGTTTCTTCTTATTTATTGGGTACAAGTTCCAAAACTCTGTTGTATGTTTTTTGTTTTAGATTAGCATTTATAAGTGTATTTAACGAATTTCAATATTTTTTGTTTGTTTTCTATTGCATAATAGAATTTTTTGTAAATATATTTAATTGTGTTTCATTAAAACAAGTGATACTTATTTAACTAGCCAAAAATATGTCTAATATTTTTTTGTTGTTATCATCTGTCATTATAAAATCAAATATTTATAAAATATTTTATCTATCAAAACAAAAGAATAAGAAAAAAGAACAGTTTTGTTTTGATATTATTTTTAATTATTTATTTGGGAATTTGTCATATACTACGTTAGTTGTATATAAACAAAATAATATAATATATAAAATACATATCGCACCTGTTCAACAAAAGGGTATTAACTCAAAGTTTTGAGATTATCACTTTTTATTAAAAAACGATACATAATGATCTACTCTACCCACTGTAAAAATCTCCCATTGCCTACTCTTTCGTAAAAAAATACAGTTAAAGTTTTTTTTTGTATTTGTATATATCTTTAACATTAACATAAACAGTTTTTTGCCTTGCTACCCTTTTGTTGAACAGGTGCGATATGTATGTTAAATGTATTTTTATGTTAATTATAACAAGTAAGAGTTTATATTCGGTTCTGTCGAATCTTATATACCCACCACCAAGCACCTATTATGGGGCAAATGTCATAAAATATTGCACTGTAATTTCTATTTAGGTTTATTTTGGTGGAATTTCGCTTGATATTTATACGAATTTTATGCATATTCTAGTTATAATCAACAATTTATATTTGCCTCTTTTTTAAGAACACCGCTTTCGTAATATTTTTGAGCGTGTAACATTAATTTGGCTTTTGAAAAGTCAAAATTGCCACCTCCATATATTCTGTGGTTATTATCGGAAGTGGAGCTTGTACAGAAGCTATGACAAATTATGGACCAACTTTTACAATAGTCAATGGTATAATTTTAACATACTTACATTTTCGGAAGTGGGCTTTATATAGGGACTACAGTCAAATATGAACCGATCGTTATATAACTGAGATACGGCTTTTCTATTGACATTCCAGGAAAACATTTGTATGGGCTCTATGAAAAATCATGGATTATGCATTATATGCATTATATTTAAAGAAAATCTAAAAAATATCGAAGTTGTCTAAAACTTTAGTCTATAACTCGGATCCTACTGGACCAAAAATATATCGACTGATCCACATTTCGGTGGATCAAAAAATGTTTGGTAAACATTTCATTGTTCTATGTATTTTTTCGAAGTTCTATCGTGCTTTCAACAGACAAACAAACATACGGACTTGGCTAGATTGTCTTAAAATCTTATAAAGAACCAAAATATATAGACTTTGGATCTACGACCAATATTTCGATGTCTTACAGACAAAATTACAAACTTAATATACCCCTATCTTTTTGCTGTGTAATATATACATACATAGGTGTATACATACTTTTGTTTAATTTATTTTTATGATTATAATCTCAAAAATAAGTTATTAAGATTATCATTCTGTGTTGAACATCGTGATAATTTTATTCTTATCAGACATTTGAAACATCTGCACAAAGAATCATATGTTTCAAAAACTTTTTATTTTATGCCCTTAAAAACATTCTACTATTATGCCCTTAATAATATCTACTAACCTAATAATTTCTTATTATTATATATTCACAATTTTGTCCATGGTGTGGATTTGCACTGTTTGAAAACATCTACATTAGTAGATTGGAATTGCATTCGATCATTACATATGCAATTTGCACTGTGCCATCTAAAGCCCTATTTGCTATTCTAAATTGATTTCCTATTGATACTATGGCCATAAGCGTTTTTAACGCAGACATTAGACTCCTATGGAATATTGATCATTCATTTACATTGATTAATACACTCCTTGACCCTTTGAAAGGTTCTTTAATGTACAGTAGAATCTATTTGAGATCTTCGCTTATGGCTCGAAATCGGATAGTGGTAGGGAGAACCATTTATGTTTATCGCACAAACTAATACTGGCTTCCTGTTGATTTTATGCCCATATTAGGCTGCTTGAAACAACAACATTGATTAAAGCGCACCTAGAGCCTTCTTCGAGGAGAATAAATCGTATAGTGATATGTGGAGAGGCATTTATATCCCACAGACTAACACGCATGTATCTTTTAGACTACCGAATCATTGTAGATGTATTCAGGCCGAGATCTCAGTCGAGGTTAAGGGATCTAACTGAATAAACTGTGTATATATTCGGATTCACATGACCGAAAAATCTATTATTGATGTCTACTCGACATCTAATCTGGTCCTAAAATGCTTGACATCTCTGAGCAAGGTTCTTCTGTTGGACTCTTTTAGATACACCAGAACACCAAAATATTCCTTATAATTGAATAGCGAAATCTTTCAAAACACTGTTGTTAATCACCTTGTATTGTAATTGACTGCGGAATGTGATTGCAGTGCCTGATCGGTGTGCATGCTAGGAAATTGAATCTGTCTTATAATGACTACTGTTGTAGTTGGCTTGAAGAAGGAGAGAACAACACGATTGAAAATTCTGTGAGAATAGTTTCTTAGGATCAGACGGATTTGTCGAGAATATACAACAGATGGCTGGTTACCAGGATAATTTAGTAAGAGACTCAACCTGAACTTTCTTAAACGAGTGTCATAACGTGATCCATGGATGACCGAAATATGATATCTAGAAAGGAGTGTGAATTGATACTTCATAGACATTTTGTGACAGATCAGGCAACTGTAGATATTATAATATTAGACACAAAATCTAGTATCATAATACCTAAATCACATATCACGTGGATAGTGTTTTTAATATAATTGACATAGCTCATATACGTAACTATATATCGTCCCCTCAATATAACAATAGCGTATAATTTTTTTGGGGTTTTGAGAAAATAGAGTTTAAAGTTTTTGTCAAATCGGATGTCTATTAAAACCTCAATATCGCGGTAAATAAAAATTCTTCATATTGGATGTATTCGGCGAATACATCATACCATTTCTTGTCTTTAAATTTACTAATTTTCTACGCATCCTTTAAGAGCATAATTATTTCATTCAAAGCGCAAGTCCTCCATATAGGCTCTTTTTTTTAAGGAATTCGTATGATGTATCTGATACACTATTTTATTTTGTAAGGTATACGCTGTTTTATTCAATAATTTTACGGTATTGTTATTACAATATTTGATCTCAAAAATATCAATTTATATCATTATAAAACAGTGATTAATTCATAGTTTTGTTGATAAAGTGGCACATATTCATTACTTTCCAATTTGGGTTATTATAAGGGTCAATTTCAGAAAAAACGCAATTTTTGTGTCCCCGCACTTTACACTACTATTTTAGGTAAAAAAAACAAAAACAAAAAAAACAGAAATATGAGAGTGATCAGCGAGGAATTTGTAACAAAAAACGTAATTCTCATATTTGTATGTTTGTTTTTTTTGTTTATTCAGAATGGTGTTTTGTTTCTCCCTCTGTGTCCCCCGTTATAATTTTTAGCAAACAAAATAAAATAAAATCAGGAAAAAAGTAAATATGCAACATTTAATAAAAGTATTCGAATTATTGTGTTTCTTTCTTGTGTTTTGATTTGTTATAGTCGTCAAAATTTAATTAGTGCGAATTTGGTGTTCCAAAGAAAGGTTGTCCCCACAATTTGCATTGAGCGTCACTTTTTTATAAATCAAGTAATATTACTAGTTTTCAATTTCAAGTTTAAATAAAGGAAATAACGTAAGGAAAGTACAAAATTTAATTATTACAAAAGTGAAAATGTGAAAAAAAATTTATTAAAAAAAGTGTGCTTAATTTTTGTGAACACCATGGTCAGGGCGCGATAAAATTTCTTGAGCGTCACGCTAATTTTTATTAAAAGTGAATATATTAAATGTAAAAAATTGAAGTTGACAATCATTGTTTAGATGGTTTCAACTCATTTTTTTATAATTTGTGAATTTGAGAAATAAATTGACTACGAAAAAAACCAAAATAGGCAAATATTTCATGAGCATCACTTTTGAAATATATTGCTTCATAGCTTAAAATGCTTAATTTTGATTTTTTTTTTAATTTCCAAGAGTAAAACAACAAAATTAACGGTGGCTGAAAGAGCAAGAAGATGTCGAGAGAAAATAAAGCGCGATGAAGCGCGTAATGACGAATATAAAAGAAAGAAGAAAGAAAGGTATAATCGTGGTATATTTGAGTTTAATATTTATTGTTTTTTTTTTTGCCACAAATTTAATTCGAAAGTGGCAAAAATGAATGAGAATGAAAAAATACAAAGCCGGTTGTCATTTCATGAAGTGTATACAGATTCAGAATAAGAATTCGAATTAAAATTTATAAATTAAATTAAGTTAAGTTATTGTTTTGTGTCAAATATTTGCATATGTGTATAAGTTTCTTCATGAATTACTTCCTTTTTTCAATTTTTGTTAAATACATCAAAGAATATGTACATGTTTAGTTTTGTATGAAAATTTTTGTTACTTTTTTGTATTTACTTTTTGTAAAAGAATTAACTTTTTTTCGTTAAACTTTAAATTTGGCATTATTTCTTGTTTACGTGCAACAAAATCTCTTGATCGTCACAAAATATCTTGAGCGTCACACTTGGTTTTGTTTTCCTTAAAACGCTTATAATTGCAGTTTTTTAAATACATTGTTACAAGCCTATTACTTTGCAAGTAACCTCTAAGTTCAAGTCTTTTTTTAACAAAAATTTTCATCTTAAAATTTTAAAATAACTAATCACTTTAAAAAAATCAATTTGAATCGTGATTTTTTGTTTATCATCGAAAAGATGATTTTCGCAAGAGTCAATCTTGAGAAACAAAAGAACATTGTAGTAAGCTTGAATTTCAAATATTTTTGCATTTTTAGCGATTTTTTATACATATTTGGTGTGTGTCGCTCAAGATAGAAATCATAGAAAACCTAAAAAAATCCAAAAATATTGATTTTTTTGAGAGCCTAAAAGTACCGCCGGATTCTTCATCAATTTCTACATAAATTGGCCACTCTTATAGGCGAATTGAAAAAACTTTAAAAATAAGCAAAACAAAACACGTTGTGTACGTTTTTTTTAAATTGACCCATAAACAAAAAATTATGACAAATTAAGGTATACATTGCGGAAATCAAAAATAACTAGAAATTCATTCGTCTTCTTTCTCTTCCTCTGCTACATCTGGCTCATCTAAACAATTTCGCTTCTTTTCACATTGTAAGTTAAAAAAATGACTGCGAGCCACGAGGAAATATGTACATTCTTTTTGCACAAATTTTGGAGATAGAAATTGTCCGAATGAAACTACTTCTCAAACAATAGTGTATATTATTATAAGCTATTTTATGAGTTAAAGTTTTCATAAATTGTATTTTTTTTCTACAGGCTAAAATGGAGTATAATGCGTATACACTATTATTCTTTTAACAACTTTGGAGTGGCAATTTCAAGTAAAATAGCGCATATGAGCTTACACACTTATTGAAGGAAATTTTTGAACAAGAAATTATAACTATTTTTTCCAACGACATTTTGATCCACTTTTTGGAAGTAGAATTTAAGGAAATTTTGACCAGACATAAAATCAATGATGGAGATTCTAAAAATGCAAAAAAAAGCGTATGAGCACATACGCTATTGTTATATTGAGGGGACGATATGTATGTACATATATATTTTTAACCCTCGAAGTGGCACATGGTTCTGGCCAGACATATTTCATTTTCATGCTTCAATTTAGCATACTTCTATTTTAGGTACATGGCTGTAATTTCAGGTAATCTCCAAAAATATTGTTGGCTTTCCATGTATAAATTAATAATTGAAAAAAAGTCCTTGGAACAGGACAAAAAAACCAAATAAAAAATCTTCACCTTACTTTTGGTACATGGTTCTGGCCAGACCCCTATGCATTTTGTATGAACGAATGCAAAACAAAGACAGTAAAGAGAGCAAAGCACATGGCACGAGTTGGAAATTTGTATTTACTTTATTCTTTTATGCTTCTTTCTTTCTTCTGATTTTGTTTGTGAGTTAGTTATTCATTGAACGTTGAACAGTGAATAAGTAATCTAGTTTTTGTGCGGTAATTTTGAACTTGTGAATAATTTTACGCAGGAAGATTTGTTGCGTTGTTAGTATATTATGGCTGATAAACTGGAATTTTTTTATAATACACGCTTGCGTAGCGCGAATTTGCAACCCCAATTGGCAGAGGCATTAGTGCGTGATTTTCAAAGTCAGGTAGAAGCTGATGAAAATTATGATGTTTTTGAAAACGATGGTGACGACACTGCTGATTATGTGCCAGAAGATGATGCATCAGACATAGAAAATGATTTGGAAATTGAACCTAACGAACTTTATGATAGTGATGAAGACGTAGATGAAGAAGAAGAAAGTGGAAATGATGCTGAAGCAGCAAATGAAGTCGACTCAGGCTGTTTTTATGGTAAAGACGGTACTAAATGGAACGAAACTGAACCCCCTGCATCCCGTTTGCGCCAGCATAATATCATGCGTTTTCAATCTGGAACAAAAACAAGGCTCATTAATCCAGTTGAGGTATTCAAGCTATTTTTCTCAACCAATATTACGTTCGTCATCATTAGTGAAACAAATCGGCATGGGCGAGAATCAATTAGAAAATGGAATGAAGAACATCCAGAGTCTAACCAAAGAAAATGGATTGATTTGACAAGCTCTGAGCTAGATGCATTCATTGGGATTTTGTTGGCTTCTGGTCTCAGCCATAATAATATGCAAGACTCCAGTATATTGTGGCGTTCTGATTCGCTGCCCATATTCCGTGCGGCTATGTCGCACAAACGATTCATTACTCTGTCCAGATATATTCGTTTCGATAATAGTCGTACGCGGGCATTCCGACAGCAAACAGATAAAGCAGCTCCTATCCGGGACATTTGGAATTTTCTCAATGAAAATCTGCAAAATTATTATGAACCTTATGAAAATATCACCATCGATGAGCAGTTGTTTCCGTATCGTGGGCGCACAAAGTTCACCCAATATATCCCTTCAAAACCTGCAAGGTATGGGATCAAAGTTTGGTGGGCATGCGATGCTAAGACTAAATTTCCATTGAAAGGAAAACTATACACTGGAAAGGAAGGAGACAATCGGGAGATAAATCAAGGTGAAAACGTTCTAATGTATTTCGCAAATTGTTACGTAAACAGCGGCAGAACAATTATTTCTGATAATTTTTTCACCTCATTGAACGGCGCTAAACGACTTGCTGCTATGGGACTGGCATTTGTTGGCACCATTCGAGCAAACAAAAGATGTCTTCCTAAGGAAGTAATGAAGAGCACCAGACGACCAATTCTTTCAAGTGTGTTTGGTTTTCATGAAAATCTTGTTGCACTTTGCAGCTACGTGCCCAAAAAAAATAAGGCAGTCAATTTAATTTCAACCGTGCATTACACGAAACATGTTGAAGGCGTAGCCATGAAACCGGAAGCAATTTTATTTTATAATTCAACTAAAGCCGGAGTCGATACGATGGATCAAATGCTAACTCATTACACAACAAAACGGTCAACCAGACGCTGGACATACGCGTTTTTCTGCAACATGATTGATGTGATGGCATTGGCAAGTTACATTATATGTAAGCTAAATGATGAAAATACAAGAAAAGAAAGAAGACGCATATTTTTATATAAACTTGCAAAGCAATTGGTACTGGCCAACGTTGAAAATCGCATCAATAATCCGCACATTGTGGCTCAACCAACAACTCGTATAGCATTTGAAGCGTTCTTTGGGAGACCTCTCAATATACCAAACCTTAATGTGGCTTTACGCAGTGGTCCAGACACATTATCTGCCAAAAAAGATTGCAGAATTTGCCTGCAGCAAGGTGACAAACTACGCCGTAAGACACGTTTTTTTTGCTGCAAATGCAACAATCCTGTTTGTCAGCAACATTCAAAAGTAGATTATTTATGTTTTTGTTGCCTTCCGCAAAATTCTGAATAAAAAAATCAATGTTTTTTCATATTAATTTTCTATTTTCTCATAAACATTTATTACTTTACCCATAATAAAGAGAAATATATATAGAACAAAAAAATTGTTGCCCTTTTCATTTCAAAGATTTTTTCAGGTCTATTTTTTCTTCCTCAGGTAGCTAATAACATAGTAAAAAGAAATAGAAACACAAAATATAACAAATATTTTCCTATCTTAGTAAAAAATTTAACGGCAAACAGCCCTTATTTCCATACAAATGCATGTAAATGTATAGGGGTCTGGCCAGACACATGTGCCAGAACTAAGGGCTCAAAATATGTGCCTGACGAAGGGTTAAATAAAACACTACGCAATAAATTTTATTTATATTTATATCATTAAGTCGATGAATGCAAACTTTTATAACAACAAAATTTGAATGATCTTTAATCTTATCTCTTGTTTCTTTCAAGTAATTATAAAAAGTTAATAAAAATATTTTTGGTTACCATTCGATTAGATGAGATTAAAAATTTTTATCGACATTTATACGAGCATAGCAGATGTTATCTTTGTTTGTTCTTGAAATGTAAAAATTCAATGAAAAAAAGATATTACTGTATTTTAAGGTGACATTCGTATTTTCCCACATAAGTAAAGAATTTAGGAATGTTACTCGAATAATCTTTGTTTTTTTGGATTCTCCTTAGTATTTCTATAATCGAATAAATATAGGTTAACAATGTAAAAATAACTATTTTTACATAATATGTATTTACATTTTAAAAGTTTAAAATGACTTGAGATTTCACACAATGACTTAAAAATTATTACAGCCTAAGAGTCTGCTACATTTTTCTTATAGTAAAGCATTATTTATTACATTTACAGAAATTATTTAAAAGAAAATTATGAAAATAAAAACATAGGAATTATAAAAAATTAAAAATAATTATGGACTGATTTTAATAATATTCAATAACAAATCAAGGGCGATTTTTTGGGTTACTGATTAGCAGATAAGAAAGTGTTTGTATACAAATGAAGCGTTTGGCCTTTACAATAAAAGAATTTTAATGAGTATAACAACACGAGTATTCCATCAAATTTATATATTTATACATAAATATTCAAGTCAAGAGTTTTTATTTATAAGTGTAATATTATTAATTATCTTCATTGGGACCTTGTACTCTCTATGTTCTTAAATAATTTCCTTATCATTGCCGATACTTTAAATGCAAAAATTTCGTCTCTTATCGCTTATAAAAAAAAACTCATTGAAAATATTATAACGCTATTGAGGCGGCTTTTATAATTAATAATGGAAATTCGTGTTGTTGGTTTATTTAAATAACAAACAAAAAACACCAAAACAAAACATTTTTATAAATGTAAACACATTTATTAAGTTTTTAATTATTCATACTTCTTTATGAAATTGATTGATAATACAATACAATTCGATTTAAAATTCATTTAAATCATTTCTTTATCATTGTTGTTATAATTGTAAAAATTGCTATTGTTTATTTTATTTTAAATTATAAGTATGTATTGAAACGTTTTATGGTTAATTACAATTGCATTTATTGCTACTTTTCGTGTGATGCTCATTTAATAGTTTTCTAGGATTATTTTATATATACGAGTACCTATGTATGTATATTTTGAGAACTTTTTGGTATTGAATACACTAAAAGATCACGATCACGATTTTTATTGATGATTCAATGATTGGCTGATATATTTTAAAAAAAAAACCGTATTTCGTAATTTTTGTGAATCTTTTCAAGGAAAGTACGCAATTGTAATGTATTTGAGTCTTACTTCTCTTGGTAGGCTTTTCGGTCTGATATTTTATGTTGGACGAACATATTTTTACTGAGAAGGTTTACTGAAAAGCAACAAATAAGGTATAATGCTGTTGAATAGATTTCATATTAATGTAAGCGAAACTAAATGAAAAGCTTATTGTTATCCCTTACAGAGAAGCAGGTTGTAATGATAATGAAATATTGAAAGTATTATTGGAAAGGGGCCTGGTTGAATTGCAGATACTTTGAAATCAGCTATATCCAGCTTCCGGAAAGTCTTCACACCTAAATATAAGGAATGCTAACGATCTTCTTTTTCAATAAGTTATGCTTCCAAGTGAAATTTGACATATAAAATGATGCCTTTTGTAATTAAGTTTGTAGGGGAGTAAGCTCCATGTGTTCACACATGAATGCAAGGAGACAAGACGCACTTTTTTCCAAAAAGTAATGCATTAATATCAAGCCTTATGTAGGCAGGTTTGTAAGGGGAGTTTAGCTTCTTTCCCAAGCAAACATGCTTACAGATAATCTGTATTTATAGCTGGTTATTGGTTTATCAGCTCTTGGGTTTTAATTAATTGTGTTCGTCTAAATGGTAAAGCTTGGAATTCAGAAAGAAATATTCAATCGAACGCGCTATAGAAATGATGTCTGGAAGTTGTTTAAAGGTAAAAATATACATTTTTTCGAAAACTTTTTGATATTTTATTTTTAGTCGGGCTCGAGTTCATTAAATTTAATTTTCATTAAATTATTTTTACTGAAGGTAGGAATTGTTTTTACAACTTGAAAAAAATTTTTTTTTTTTATTATTAAAATTATTAATGATAATTTTTTTTGGCTGGGATTCGAACCTGGGTTGTTGAATTTACATATGTTTCTAAAAACACCATTTTCTCTCATCAGAATTCTTTGCGTTTTAACCCTCTGCACCACTTGTGGTGCCTGCTAGCCAACAGACAAACATCAACATAACCAGTGTTATGGTGGTTCGAAGTTTTCTGTAATTATCATTTTTATTTATTAATTTCTATTTTCATGTTGCCTCCTTTTTCTTCTTCGAAAACTTGAAATTAATGCTTAACTCTTACTATTAATCTTACTTTTATTGACAATTTTTAAAGAAATCTCAAAGAAGAATATCCAATTTTCTTCTATTAATTTTATATTGTGCAAGTTCAAATTGCTTTTTTTTAATAACTTTTGCAAACAATGTAATAATTATGATTCGAGTAACATTTGTAAAAAGAAAATAGAATGGGTCGTAGCCAACTTTAAACTTTTTGCTGCAATCTTTATATAACTCTTTAATGCGGCAATTGTATTGATTTTTGCGCAGCAAACACAAGCTCGTTTGTTTTTCTTCCTCCAAAATAATTATGTTAGCCTATTTAAATAAAATTCAATTTCGTTTAATTGAGCGAATATTTATTGATCTAAATGTAATGTATTGGAAAGCGGCCAGAATCATGATCGAATGAATACGTCTGTTGCTATTGAAATTATGTTATTAGTCTAAAATTGTGCATCATTTATTACGTGCGCACTTTTTACTTGGTTATGAACATGGTTTAAGTTCATAACCATGGGTACTTTTCCAAATTTATTATGTGTATAATAAATGTTAAAGTAAATATTATTAAATAATATTTATAATATTTTGGTGTTTACCAATTTTTACTCTTAACAGAGGCGTTAAAGTAGTTACAAATTTATATTAATTAATTTAATATACATTTGTACATTTTAATTCAACCGTACTGGGGAGATTTTAATATATGTATGTGGATTAAATCAAATTCACAATCAGTCTTTGTTGATATAATTTACCTCCAGAGGGAAAAAGGCTTTGCCATATCTATGTTAAAATAAATGCGTTGGTTGAATTTGTTTTATATAAAGGGAAAGTAGGGTGACTAGATTTAAATTAAATATTATTAAATAATATTTATATATTTTGGTGTTTACCAATTTTTACTCTTAACAGAGGCGTTAAAGTACTTACAAGTTTCTATTAATTTATTTAATATACATATATTTTAATTCAACCTTACTGGGGAGATTTCTATTTACTATTTAATCAAATTCACAATCACTCTTTGTTGATATTATTTACCTCCAGAAGGAAAAATGCTTTGCCATATCTATGTTTGCTCTGTTAAAATAAATAAAATGCGTTGGTTGAAATTGTGTTATATAAAGGGAAAATGAGGTGACTAGATTTCTAATAAATATCGATTTCAATTCAAATAAAATTAAAATGAAAAGATTAAATTGCTTTTTGTGGTTTAATTTATGTCCAAAAGGAAAAATATTTTTTAAAGATTTTTTTTTTATAGATTTACCATTTTCTCACACAAATTTTTCTGAACTTTATTATACCTCCTGCGTTTACTGGGTTGATCAAAAAATGTTTTTATATAAAAATATATTTAATAAAGAAACATACAAACAATACACACATTTATAAATATCACACTCAATATTGTTTGTTATTTATTTTTTTTCTAGCTTTTTTATATTTATTTACTTCTCTATTATTTGTGAGCTTGACTTTTTTACGATTCTCTGGCACATTTGTATGGTTGTGACTAAAAAATTTCTATTTAGTTGTTAGTTGACACTTGGCAAATAAACATTTAGCAGGGCATCACGCCACGTGTTTCAACGAATATTTTTTTTAATTCCAATAAATTAAATAAATATTTGCAATATATATTTTTTAAATACATAGTACATGCATATTAACAAAGTGCTTTGTAAATAATATTTAAATTAGTTAATAATAATTTGTTGTTTCGTTTTATAAACAAACGTAAGTGAAACAGTGATTTAATTAGTAAAGTTTTATTTTGTACGCTCACAGTTTCAATATACAATATTAAAATCAGCAGTAAATTTTACTTTACTAGTGCAAAGCTTTTTATAATTAAAAAATACATTAATACTCATTTAATTAATGTATAAATTAAATATTTCCAGTTTTTTCTTTGATTTGAGCAAGGGTTACGAACAAAGAAATCGTTTTGTTTATTTCTTAGAGGGAGTTCATACGCTGCGACTTTTACCTGCGACTCGAGTTTATAGATGAAATACGTAGTGGGCAGATTTTGTGAAAAGACACGACAAATTTGACATTTCTTCTTTTCTCTTGTGTTATTTTTATTTCATTTACCAGCATTGTTGCCATAATTTAATTTCATTTAATGGGATTATAGAAAATTTTTGGCAACACTGCGAATAAATAACTGTAAATTAAAAAGAAAACAAATTTAAATAAAGTAATACTATGCGGTAAAAAATTTAATAGAAAATTTAATAGTGAAATATCAGGAATATGAATTCCTGTATAATGTACCTGTAATGTAACTAGGTCCTATATGGCAACACATCTGCGAATAAGCGAAATAGGAGAAATGAACAATTTAATGCAAAAATTCGCAAGAATGGTGCAACAAATGTTTCATCATGTAAACAGACGATGAATTTAGAAGGAACACCAAAAGAGAACGTCAGCAGAGTCGCGGCGTCAAATCGCAGCATGCAAACCCACTCTTATAAAATCTGGAATTTTATAAAATAATAAAATAAATTCAATTTCCATTAATATATCTCTCTGATGTTATAAATTATCTACCTCCTTCACTGATAAGAAGTGATTTCTTATAATATACAGTCAGAGTAAAAATTTAGTATACAGCACAATTTTTCATCTATGAAGCGAACTATTTTTTAATATTGTAAGAAATGCATACATAGAATACATAGAAATACAATACATACATGTATGTACGTATATAAGTTTGAATCAAATTAAAATTTAATTTAAGGTTTAATGTTTTTAATTTTTAAATTTAAAATTGATTTCATGCAAATTTTGTGGGAAGAAGAAATAAGTACATGAGAAAATTAAAAATTAGTATACAGTTGAAAGATAAAACACTATTTTATATTATCAAAATTCAAAAATTAAGTTAATATTTTGTTTGTCCTTCATTTAGCTTAATTAATCAGTTAAAGCTATTCGTTTGATGTTCCTGTCTAAAATGTTCAAGGGGTTAAGACCTGAAAATTGCGAAGGTGAATTTAATTGCACAATAGCCACTCCTTGACAATTTTGGCGGTGTGTTTTGGGTCGTTATATTTCTGAATGACCCATGGCGTTTCAAGACCTAAATTTTCAGCACTTACTTTCAAATTGTCCTTTAAAATTTGTGAGTAGTCTCGGCTATTTATTGTATATTACCTGGTCCTGCAGATGACATATAACCCCAAACTATCATAGACTCACCGTCGTGTTTTACTGTACCACTAAGGTTCTGTGGACGTGGCTAACTATTTCTTGTTCTCTGGAACTTTTGTCTTGATTTTGACCCAAAAAATCTCAAATTTACTTTCATCGTTAATTATTACATTATTACAGAAAGATTGCGGAGAGGTTAAGTGAGCTTTTGCAAAGTCTTTACGTTTAGTGCGGTTTACTGCAGAAATGACCATTTTGCACACCTCATCAGTTAGATAGCTTGGTCGACCGGTATGTTTTGCAATTACGGTGTTTCCTCGAACTTTAGTTCTTTCTTTCATTTTTAAGAGCATTTTTTCTTTTGTTAGATAAAACTTACTATAACATATCTAATTGTTAATTAAAAGTTAACTTATCCAAAACATTTTTATGTTTTCACAGCAATTAGCCACAGAAACCTTGTCCATGCAACCTTGTAATTGTAGTGACATGATTAAGGAGGTAAATAAGCTATTAAAGTATAATCGGAAGTTGTTCTTCGTCGAATACTATGCCAAGAGATTCAGCTTTGCCTCCTTCTTCAAGTTTATGATAATTGAAGTTGTAAATTTCAAAAGTATTTTATTAAGAGTATAGAAGAGTTAGAAAAGCACGAGGAAACTGTGGGACATTAAAGGATTCGGACAGTTTTAAATTGTGACGAACATTAGTTTCTTGAACAAATATAAGTTTGGGTTCGCGATTGGGAAAAAATTATCTTGACACTATTAATCGATTCAAACCCATTCCGGTGTAGTCTAATTTGCTGTTTCATACTAAATATTCTAATCATTTGAAATGCAATGCCATTGGGAAACTTTTTTCGCAAAATAAAATAATAAAAATAAATAAAATTTAACAATAAAATTAAAAAACATCGTTTTTGGACAAATTCAAATTAATTGGGTATTTCAAAGTGCAAAATATCACTTTTTTGTTACTCTAAACATAAAATGTTTTTATGTATATGTATATACGTTTTTCATTCTGTGTGAAACTTTGATAATATTTATCTGAAACCCAACAAAGTATATATGTATGTATATTCTTGATTTTTATAAAATTTTAAGTAGATTGAGCTGCATATGTCCGTCACGTCCAAAATACTAATCTTCACAGAAAACTGTTGAACTGTTGTATTTTGTCAGGCAGTTTGGTATTGAAAATAAGCAAAATCAGTACATTAGAACCGCAGTTATGGACCAAAATGTAAGACGACCTCAATAAAAATTTTATATTTTTTTTTAATAATTTTTGGCAATATTGCAGATAATGCCATGAAATTTTATTCACTGTAATGAAAATAGTAAGAATCGGTTCATGATTTCTCATAGCCCCCATACAAATATCTTCGCGAAACATGGCTGAATGATAAATAGATGCATATAAAATTGGAATATCAATACAAAATTAAGTTTCATGTAAAAAGAAATCGCAAAACGAAATTTTGTTTAGTTCGGTCCATGTTTGACCATAAAGTCCACATCCAAAATTCAGATTCCATAATTGGTTATAGCTCTCATATATAGCTCCACATTCGAAAGAGTCATTTATCTTTATATATATATATATCTTATAAATACCGACTCAAAACTTGGTATTGGTTATATCAATTATAAATGGTTAAAATTTGATAACATTTCAAAGCATTTGAAATAAATTATGTTGGTCGTAAAATTTTCTTTCAAACTATGTATAAAATACTAATAAAATTTGCGCTTGAACTGAACAAAAAACATAGAATAAGTATATTTCAGTCCTATAACCAGTTTAGTTTTTGTAATTCTTATTATATTTAGGTGGAGAGTCTTTAAGATTTGGCATAGCCTTGTTAATTAGTTAAATAGGAACTTAAACATAGAACTTAAAACGAAATAGAACTTAAACATACTTCGTGAAAACTCCGAGTATGTAGGTACTCGTATATATAAATATAAATTTCCCATTTAAATTCTTTAGTTACATTTAACTATGCCGCTAATTTACGCTAACAAAACTATTTAAGAAATATTGATGGACACGTATTCACATAAATCATGGAAGTTTTACAAATGAAATTGAGCAACTCGTTAAATTAACGAACGTTTGCATAAAATTAGAATTTCTCTACACTTTTAAAATTTGTCTAATAGATAATTATTTTAGAAAAATAAAAATATTAAGTTTATTATAGAAATATATGTAACGCCAGTTAATCAATATTATTTAATCCAATTAAATATTCAGGCATGTGATGGAAATCGAAAGCGAATGAGTTTTAGAATTCAATTTTTTTTTTCGTAATATTTCTGTATTGAAAGACTTTTATCACATAAAATATAAAGATATTGTGCTACTAAAGAGAATCTTAAAAGAAAAATTATAAAAATTAGAATAGAAATGCATTAAAATGAACTTATAAAACTCATTCGTTTTCGATTTCCATCAAATGCCTGATTATCTAGTATTTCTGAATATGATAAAATTTTGTTTTTAAAAAAATTCTAAACGCCTAATTTATGTTTTTGTAAATAAAAAACAATTACTATTTCATTTGCATAAATTCTTTTACTTTTTATAAAATTTGTATTAATTTTTTAAATCACGGGGTTATCTGTTCTTCAACATATTGCGCCGCATTTTATTCTCCTTCAAAATGTCACAAAACTCTTTATTTAAATGTATCAAAAAAAAAAAACACATTTGTTTAAAACAATATTCTATCTTTTATTTCTTAATAATTTTATTTGCAGAAAAGCAAACTTATTTTATAGAGAGAATAGTGAAAGAAATATTTTTTTCAAAGAAAAAATAAAAACCCGAAAGAAACAAACATTTGATTTAAGACTGTCAACTACGAGAACCAAGAGCGTGTGCTGTGATAATTTTAGTATACAAAATCCGTTAAGGAACGAGCGTCACATTGATTGTGAACCGAATCGAATTAAAAAACTTGTACTGAACTGGTTTAAGTTTAAGTTTTTTATTTTGTTTTTATAGAAATTATTAATATTTTTTGTTTGGATTAAGAAAGGAATTCAACACCTTCCCTGTAAGAAGGCCAAAACGATTGTGATATTAATTTGGAAGTAAGACATAGAGAAGAAAGGAGAGGAGAAGAGAAGAGGAGAGAAAGTATATTTTATTTTATATATATTATACTTTAATTAGAAACATTATACTTAAACTATAGTTTGTAAAAAAAGTCTTGTCTTTGGAGATATATATTTTTTTTTTTTAAAAACAAAACCCGAACATTTGGATATAATCTAATTGTCCTTTTTAAATTACTAACAATTGCTGAAATTTTGTATTTCATTTAATTTCTATATATATATATATATTTCTTTTTCAACACCTGTTTAAAAAAACATTACATATATGAATAACATTCAACATAAACCGGCAATCGCATCATCTGCATCATCATCATCCTCATTAACATCATCGTCATTGCCATCATCTACATTTATCAAACTTTCATCACAACCGCCATCTGCTTTAACACCACCACCATCCCTAACAACATCAGCCACGTGGGCATCATCTTCATCTACTTCATCAACTCCACCTTCAGCTGCAACATCAACAGCGATAACATCCGAGTCATCCTCATCATCCTCATCATCATTTACTTCTTCTGTAACCATAACATTAGAACAGACGCCATTGTTGCATACTATAGCTCCTAAATCATCCACGCCTCCACCCATTTCGCCTACACCACCGCCTTCAGCTAGCAATTCAAATTCCCCATCCCCACCGTCCTCGCCCTTTGCGGGAATTTCATTGAATTTTTCGCCACCCACTGCTCAGAACTCATGTGGTAGTGGTAGAACGCCTACCTCTCCCACTGACGAGGCAGAGGAAACCTGCTCCAATTCCTGTTGTTCTTATCCAACTTTTGAGCAAATTAAGAAAAACCTCAAAAATAAAGAATCACAAACCCAACTGACCCTCTTAAATTCCCTACTACTTTCCTTCACAGCTAACGCCGCTGTCGTCCAGCACATCCCACGTTCGACTTTAATAAGATCTGTGACAGCTACCAGCATCATGGATATGCCCTACAACACCTCACCTTCCTTACGTGTGCGCACCACTTCGCTTAATCAGCTCAAGAAAACCGCTGATCTTGCCATAGAAAACGAGTTGCATGTCTGTCCCAGTGAAATGCCCGAAGAATTGCGTAAACTTTTGCCTCCCACCTCGGAGACTGTGATGACCAAACCATTTCCCATACGTGGGGAGAGAGCCATTTCGGATGTTTCCACTCCCCATGTTATTGCCATGGTCGGCTTGCCCGCCAGAGGTAAAACATTTATCTCCAAGAAACTCGCTCGTTATCTTAACTGGATTGGCATTGCCACTAGAGTCTTTAATTTGGGAGAATATCGCCGTCATGCCACTAGCGCCTACAAGTCCCATGAGTTCTTCCGTGCCGACAATGAAGAAGCCATGGCTATACGCAATCGTTGTGCCAACCAGGCCTTGCACGATTCCTGCGAATGGCTATTGAGTGGTCAGGGCAGTGTGGCTGTCTTTGATGCCACTAACTCCACTTATGACAGGCGTAAGTTAATACATGAGAT
The DNA here is from genome assembly GCA_950370525.1 of Bellardia bayeri. Lineage (NCBI taxonomy): Eukaryota > Metazoa > Arthropoda > Insecta > Diptera > Calliphoridae > Bellardia > Bellardia bayeri. Next base: position 42,217,361 of record OX493266.1, on the reverse strand, counting down.
TGTTGTGCAGCAACATGGCTTCCGTTTGTTCTTTGTTGAATCCATTTGCGATGATCCCAGCATCATTGAGCAAAACATCAAGGAGGTAAAGGTTAGTTCGCCCGACTACATCAACATGAATACCGACTTGGTAGTGCGTGATTTCCTGCAGCGTATAGAGCACTACGAGGAGCGCTATCAACACATCGATGAGGTCAAAGAAGAGCATTTGAGTTTTATGAAAGTATACAATGCTGGCAAAAAAGTTGTCGTTTATAATAACGAGGGTCATGTAGAGTCACGCATTGTTTATTATTTGATGAATATACACATAACGCCCAGAACCATTTACCTCACCCGTCATGGTGAGTCAGAGCACAATCTCAAGGGCCTAATAGGTGGCGATTCCAATTTAAGTGAACGTGGTCGTTTATATGGCAAAGCCCTGTCAGCTTACATCGAACAGCAAAATATAGAAGGCTTAAGAGTTTGGACCTCCTGGATGAAGAGAGCCATACAAACAGTGGCCGGCGTTAGGGCTCCCCAAGAACGTTGGAAAGCCCTTAATGAAATCGATGCAGGTAATTGCGAAGAATTGACTTACGAGCAGATCAAAGAGAATTTCCCCGAAGAATTTAGCGCTAGAGATCAAAACAAATTTGCCTATCGCTACCCACGCGGTGAGAGTTATGAGGATTTGGTGGCTCGTTTAGAGCCCGTTATCATGGAGTTGGAACGCCAAGGCAATGTTTTGGTAGTCTCTCATCAGGCTGTACTACGTTGTCTGTTTGCCTACTTCCTTGATAAGTCGGCCGAGGAGTTGCCCTATCTGTATGTGCCCCTACACAGTGTGATCAAGTTGACACCGGTGGCCTATGGCTGTAAGGTAGAACATATAAAATTGCCCATCGATGCAGTCGATACCCATCGTCCCAAGCCAAAAATACCCGGAGATGTTTCACTAGGTCTTGATGGATTAAGCGGTGAGTTGGTAGCTCCTGATGGTGTGGGTAAGGTGTTGATAGTGGGCGATGATGTGACTAAGGCGACTAACGGCGGTATCTTAGGCAATGGCCTGGCTGCAGCCGTTTCCTCAGACACAAGCAACACCACCACCAACAGCACACCCACTACCCCTTGCGATGGCAATGTTAACAATAACGTTGCCAAAAATCAGTGACACTGCTGCCAACACCAAAGCGTTCTAAACAAACGTGGATTGCTGGCTTAGTTTCATTTAAATCGTTTTAATACATTATAAATCGAAATTCAGTCATCGTTTACAATTTAGAATTAAATTTTCGTTAAATAAAATAACAGCATATTCAATTTGTTTTTTTTAGCAAACAAATGACACTAAAAATTTGACAATCTCTTTGAAAAACATAACAAATGGCTTTAGGGTATTGTTTGAGAAGTGTATAAGGAATTTTATTTTTTCGACAAAACATGGAAACTGAATCAAATAATTTGCTTTAGACACATAATAAATTAATTATTTCAATAGTTCACATTCACATTAAGTAATTGGCTTTTGATCCTATTACTGATACTCATTTTATACAGAAAATATCTCATTCATACCCAAAATCCGTCATCAAACTATTTAATTTTCTTTCGAAAATGTTTTGTACTACTTGCAACTACGTAAAGCCATTTTACTTAAAATAGTAGACTTTTTTTTAAATATTTTTAAGTTTGAATTAACACAAAATATTAAATGAACCTTTATGTTATCAAGTGTCAAATCTTTTCATTACCATTACATTTCGTTTCAAGTTGATTTATGTTATGTTATTGCCATTGAAATTTAAACTAAATTTTAAACAATATAAAAAAATCATTAAATATTCATATTACCTCCTGAAAATCATTTTGTTGCCATTGAAATTTGAACTTAATGTTGAAAAATAAAATATTCAACTTAAATTTTAGAGTAAAATAAAAAGTCAACAACAAAGGTTTTAAATAGACATAATTATAGGCAAAGTCCCAAGAATCTTTAGACATTTGTAATATGAAACTAAAAACAATTACGATTATGCCTTTAGTTTTTTGTTTAAAAATAAATTATGTTCTTTTTTTGCTTAAATAATAATATTTTCTTAGAAGATTTTGTTAAAAGAAGTTGTCATCAGTCTTATTACAATATAATTTGAAAGACTAATAGAAACTTTTGTTGATGTCTTCATTTTACCTATAATAAAGAAATAGTTTAATATACATATAAACCATTTTCTGCCTTTGACAGTGTAAAGTTCCCTACTTTTTTATTATAATTAAATATTAGTTTCATTTTGTGCTCAAACACAGAGGCAAGACTTTTCGACTGAAATCAATGTTAACTTAAAGAATAACAAAAAATATGTAAACTTATTATTAAATAAATAAAAAATATACATTATGAAATACTTACATATATATTTATATTATTGTATGTACATCAAAAAAGCCTAATTGTAAACATTTGATTGTGTCTCTGACATATTTTCTTTGTACTAGAATTAAAAATAAAACTTATATTTTAAATAAATTAAATTGAATGTATCATTATCATTTTGAATAATTAATAAATGGAATAAATTTTATCAAATTATAAAATAAAATTATGAAGATTATTTGTGTATGTTGAAATTTAATTTATTTTACAGTTTTTATCTTATAGACATCGGGGCATACAATATGTGTATGCTAATAAAAATACGAGGCATTTAAGCAATAAAATTGTAATGTGTAAACACCAAAGAAATTTCAAGGAAAAAATTATATTAATATTTTTAATAAAAATAGCTTCATGTAAATTGGGACAAATAAACGTATTTGTATTCCGCTTTCACACATTTCAATTGTGACTTCAAGGCAAGTGAGGTGAGATGGGAAATAAGAATAAAAAGGGTACAAACTTGACGGTACTAGTCAATTTTTTTTATTTCCTTTTGTTTTCTTCTCTTATTTTTTCGTCTTATTCTACGAAAAGTTGTTTGCATGAAAAAATAAAAAACTTCAAAATTGAACTGAACAGAATCTGGTCAGCTAAATCTCAAGCGTGTTTAGTGAGATTTTTTATTATTAACTGGTAAGTTTTTTAATACATTTTTAAATGGTTTGATTTTTGTTGTTTTTATAAAAGAATTTATAACTGAAATTTTTTGACATACTTTTTTTAAATCTGTATAGAGTATTTTTAATTTTACTACAAACATTTTTTATGGACTTATTTTTTTATTAATTAAAAACAAATATCTAATAAATTTTAATTATTTAGTGCAGCTAGTGCCGGACGAAAATTGTTTTTTATATGTATTAAGTTGGATTCTTTGTTCTTGCCTTTGGCTCAGATTCTCTGTATACCTTATTCTCAGTCGAATATAGCCGCTATTTTTAATATGTAGCAGACTAATGGGTTTGGGTGACTTCAAGCTTTTTTAAATATTTTACTGCATACTTTTGGATCTCCGTTTTTACCAAAGGCATGAATCTTAGATCTTAGATCTTCATGAATATTCGAATTTTTTTTTATATACCAGGGAGGAATTGTAAACATTCGTAGGAATTTGTTTTGGCGTCTTTGAATTCTGTCTACATTTGAAGCTGAGGCCGTTCCCCATAGCTGTATTCCATAAAGTTATAGGATCGAGTTATAAAGTAGGTTTTTACAATCTAAACTAAGCCTAAAGTTTTTGCCAATGGTCGAGGTGTATACCGAGGTATTTAATTTCGGATTGTTGTGTTATTGCTTGATCATTGATATAAACAGGAGAGCATGATTGTCTACGCAATGTAAATTATTTTGTAGGTAGCGAGACGCTTCTTAGTAAGTACGATTGTTTGTTGGCATATCACATGTATATATCAAATATAAGAAGGTTCCCAGGATACTTCCTTGAGCTTTCCAATAGTTTATGTGTGTTTAGGGGTAAATTTAGTTTCAACTTGTATATTAGAGAAAACTTTTATATTGAGAAATGTCAATAAAAAGGGCAGAACAATATTTTTTTTCTTCAAATGTTTTTTTTTACGATATCGACAAGGCTATTTCGATAGTACTGTGTTTTCTTCTAAATACAAATGGATGATTTGGAAGACAATTGTTTTCACTTAAAATTGGATATAACTTGTTCATGAGCATTTTCTCGAATAGCTTCGATATATTAGACAATAGGTTGATGGGTCTATATGATTCTACTTTTGTGTAATCTTTTCCCGGCTTTGGTATCATGGTAACCAGTGAAACCTTCCATTCTGGTGGATAATATTCAGGGCATAATATAGCGTTAAAAATAAAAAGTATTATTCTTATTGCTATCCGGGGTAGCTCCATAAGCATCTTGTTACTGATTTTGTCAATGCCAGGTGCTTTTTTAGAGTTTAAATCAATAGCCTTTTCGATCTCTTGAATATGAAAAAGACTGGTGGTAAGTCTATTGATTCATTTGATGGGTTTGGGGTAAATACTTTTTTTAAATGATTTAAAAATAGATGGCCTTTTTCAGTAAATGCGTTTGTTTAGTACATATTAATAGTTGGTCGACATAAAGATAATATGGAACATGGATCATGGAAATTGTCGTGAAAAACATTGTACTCCAGAAAAAAGGAAATTGATATATTCGAGAAAAACTATTCTTCTCATGAAATTTCAATGTTCAAGAAACATTGCGTTCAATGATATTCCAATAAAGAGATTAAGTAAAAGTATTGTAAAACTAAAACTTATGTAAATATGTATTCTTATATTTATATACTACGGCAAAGTAAAGATGATCGTTTTAAGTCCGCTTGTAAAATAAACAATAAAATTCCAAAGGAATTCAACGTGAGTTTGTGTTTATTTGTGCACATTACAAGGAAAAGCCACATCCCTTCAAAAAATCTTACATTCGAAAAAAAACAAAGAAAAAATAACCAAAAGTATAGTAGAGAGCGAAGATATCAAAGTAAATCACATTGACATGGATGATATTACGATTTAAAAACCAGGCACAGAAATCAGTGGTAGTATTAAAGCATTGCTCACTAAATTAAATCCGGTCGCAAAATTTTTTTATTTATTATTGTTAGAAAAAAGCGGTAAAATACAAATTGATAATAATATTTTAATATTTAAGAAAGCCAAAAGAAACTATGTTTGTGCGTTAACTTTTGCAAAATATGGGCCTTTTCGGAAATGCGTCACTGCGCTGCATCTGATGCGCATCTGAGATTAGTTTGCGATTTATTGAATCAGTCATTCTTGTAATGCTTGTTTTTATAATGTTTGCGTATCAGCTGCTTCACTGTTACCAACTGTTGCTTCTCCGCACGTACTGCTCAACAGATGCAACGCAGTGATGTATTTCGGGAAAGGCCCTATGTCCATCTAGCTGCCCTGTTTTTTAAACTCGCTAACATTTTTTATTGCCAAGAAATGCAGAACAACCACCTTTTCTTTGACAATACATACTGAAATATTCTTCGATTGCCCAAAACTGAGGACAATTAGGGTTGTTCATACCTGCAGTGGCTTCCAAAAGCGTTCATAAAAGCAGGTGATTAAATTTTTTTTAATAATATTTTATTAAGAAAATAAGTGGGTATATTTTTACCCACTCTTCGTTTACCACAGCCTAAAGATCTTCAATTGTTTTTGGAACTGGACTTGGGTTGTTATCTTGCATAAATAAGGTTTCACCCGGTTCACACTCAAAGACTTCCAAGCTTGATAGATTCGAATCGCGTAAAATTTTTATATAGTGTTCTGCTTTCATTATTCCGTCGATTTTTCGTAAAATTCCAAGATTTTCTCCTTAAAAGCAATCCCAAATCAATAAATAACCGCCACCAAATTGTAATGTGTTTTGAATATTACGCTCTGTTATACATTCTTTTAGATCCACCAAATTTTAATGTGTTTTGAATATTACGCTCTGTTATACATACTTTTAGATCATAGCAGGACCAAACCCGACCATCAGATTCCAAGCGATTTAACTTCCACTGTTCCAATTTACATGATCTTTTGCAAACTTCAAACGGGCTGTACGATGTCTGGATGGCAAAAGTGGTTTCTTTAATTTTTTTTTGGCTTTCATACCACACTTTTTAAGACATCTTTGCACAGTCTGATTTGACACATTAATTTGGAGAGACTTTCGGAGTTCTTTATTGGCCTCTACAGCATTATCAATGGTTCCTGAAACTACAAGACGTCGAACCGACCTCTTTGTATGGGGATTCAGCTTTGAGTTTCGACCACTTTTATTTCGTTGAGTGACTCCATCAAGAGTATTTCGGAGCGTTAACACAAATCCAACAGACACATTGTTTTTTTTTTTTTTTTTTTTTTTTTTTTTTTTTTTTTTTTTAATTTCACGAACGGACATCTCCCATTTAAAATATTACTTAACGTTTTTTTTTTTTCATGGTAGTTGAAATAACTTTCGGCATGATTATTTCTATAAAAATTGGATTAATACTTGCACTAATGTACTTCAAATTTAATAAAATACTTTTAAAAAGTTAATGCTTCCTTTTAAGACTTTTCAAAATCTGTTTTAATTTTCTAGAAGAACATGTGGTCACAATTAAACTTTAATGCAACACAAGTTACAAAATTGTTCACATAAATTTAAATAACGGGAGTTATAAAAGCAGAGCAAAAGTTTTGTTTTATGTAAATAATACTAAATAAGAAAGTGATACCCAACAACAAATATAATGCAATTTTGCATGCAATTAAGTTTACTGAAGAGCTATGATGTTTAATAAGAGTCAGGAAACGCACGTTCATTGTCAATGAGTGCCAGATATATACACCCCTATCGTGAATAAAAATTCCACATTTTCCTATTAAAATTCAATGTGATATAGGGGTGATATTCTTGTATATATTATACATATACGAGTACAGTACTTTTCGCTTATAGTCACGTCGCTTATAGTCCATTTAGCGATATAGTCCAAAATACACGTTTTTACAGCCTTCAAATTCATACAAAATATTAACGATATAGTCCATGAGTGATATAATCACATTTGACATACATATATACCACTGTGAGGTTATTTAAAGCTTACTTACATGTAAATTATTTAGGATATTGTCATTAACATTTAGGTAATATTACATAGCAATTTAAGCTACAAAACAATAAAATATATTAAAAGAAACAAATGGTAAAATACAACCGTGTGTTTATTTTGACATTTTTGTTTTTTAACGATATTTAATCAATATATGTAGTGCCTTTTAACGCACAAAGTATTTATGTATTTCTTTATAACATATACAATACATATGCATACATAAATTGTTTATATCCGATTTTGTATTTATGCCATATTGTGGCATATAAAAAATTAGTCTTATAATTACATTAGCGATATAGTCACAACATGCCTGCAACTAAACGATGTGACTATAAGCGAAAAGTACTGTAATAATATTGTCGAAAATATGTCATAATCAGTTGGAATCGGTCTTGGAACCAAAAGCTTTTTAATTTTTTAAAAATAGGTTCTGTTCGATCATATATTTTTAGTTTTTACAAAATAGTTTAATCAGCGTGAAATTTTTGTTCCAAAAATAAGAACATATCAAAACGTTTAAAGAAAAGTACAAAAAATTAGAAGAAAATTTTATTTTTTAGAAGAAAAAAATTGAAAAAGTAAAACCGTTTTGTCAAACATTCGAAAATATAAAATATTCGAAACAATTGTGTTATCATGAGAAATACGTTCGCATTCGTTAATAGGTTTTTGCTACCTCTGATATGTAGTTTGAGAACAATAGAACGCTTTTTGGACTCTTATGGCCACTGATTGACTTACTTTAAGCCGTTTAGCTATTGCGTAGAATATTTAGCTACTTTTTGTCAGTGCTAGAATATTGTCATTGTAGTGCGTGAGGTGTCGCAAATTAAAAACTTGTGATCTCGCCAACTGTGTTCGCACTAGAGTTCATCTGGTGAATAACCTTACTTCTGTGCACCACTTTATTTTAGCCATCTCTAGATTGTGTTTTATGACCCTTAATCTTTTGGCTCACTAAATATTTTTAGAACTAACAAATTGCCTAGTAATTACAATTAACCATCGATAGAAACCATAGAAGAAAGTATAATATTGCTGTTATTAATTATAATCATATAAAAGAAAAATCCATTTGAAAACAGCATATATGAAGTGTGCTAACCTCATGTCATTGTTGGGCTCAGATGACAAACGTCCTAATTCACCAGTTTTGGTGATGGAGGATATAATAATAATGTATCTGTACCAAAAATATTTTTACGAATGTTCAGTTTAAATTGTTATCTTTTAAATAAGTTAAATTATATAATTTATATTCAGTCTAAATAAATAAAAGGTTATCATTTAAAATTTCAATTAATTATATTAAGTATTTACATTAAAATACATTATTCTATATTATATATGTACTAATTGTATTATATATTAATACATTTTAATATTGATAAGGGTTTATTAAATATTATTTTTAAACATTTATATAAAATTAGAAAATTCATGTAAAAACATGAAAAGCCATATAATTTAAATATTGTTACGTTTTTACCTTATAAAACCGGTGATTTATTTCCTTTAAATAAACCTGACTCCTTTTAATTGCAAAATATGTACACAACAACAATTTAAATCAACACTGTCTTTTACTACTCCTTTACAGTTAACTTTAACACACTTAAATTACATTTTGAGAACCCTTAAATGATCACTCAACGATCAATCATAATAAACTAACTTGAGAGGCCCTGTTACTCTATTTATACACTAGCACCATTTCTGAATGGTTGGGGGCTAAGATACTCGAAAGTTGAAAAAATGTTTAGCCAAAGCTGTTAAAACTTAATATTGCCATATTGCTCAACTATGTTTATAACAGCGTGTTGTCAACAATAGTGGTATTCGATGTTTGATGCGTTTTGTATTGCAAAAGTTTGCACTTGCAGATGGTTTGACATTGATTGTGAGCACTCACTCCATTTATTTCGTACTTCGCGATACTAATGCAATTTATGCACTAAAACAGCTGATCTACATAAACAACAATTTCTAAACGTATTTTAAAAGTGTCAAAGAAAAAATTGTTGAATTTTTACAAGAAGAAGTTGCTGAAGAAACAATTTGGAATGGGCGTACATACACATATACTGCCGTATTCATAAAAAATAAAGCAGGTTTGAAGTGTGCTTTTACACAAAATTTTCATATAAAATTTTCTTAAAGTACATTTGAAGTATACTATAATTTTTTATGAATAAGGGCATTCATGTTTTAGTATATACTTTGTATGTGATCATAAATTACGAATGTTCGTAAATAGAAACTTTTACTAATGCAAATGTTGATAAGCATGCTGTATGTTGATACCAGCCGTTACAAACCGTTAAATTTAATTGAAATATAATTTCGTTATACGTTTGGATAACCAATTAATTTCAATAAGTATAAGCTTTTATTTTAACAGACATATTTTAAACCGTATACAATTATTAGAAATGTAAAAATGTTGCTTAAAGCTGCAACACCAGCTACAACACCATAATTATGTCCATTGCGGTCTTATTTTTTTTTTTTTGCGATTTCTCTAAATATTTATATGATTTTGATGCTGCACATAGTACATTTAAGCAGATGGTTTGGTGATCCCACAATAAGATAAGTATTCATAAAATTTTTAATTTAAATTTATTGTACATTCAACTATTTTTATCAATAAGTAATAATTTCCAATAGAATTTCTAAGACGATGCTGTAATTTTATAAAATATCTAGAGTACTTGTGTTCTATAATGCTTAAATCTTTATTAATTAATGTATCAATATTTTTTACAGCATAAATACTAATAAAATGTAAATCCATTGCTCATGAATATGTGTAAAACGACAACCATTTTGGTGTCAGATCAACCAATACAGCAGCAACATCATCAGTTAATCTATAAAAGCATTATTCAAATATTTTAAATATATTTCATTATTTAATTAAGGGCAAACCTTAATCAAACATTATGTCTGAGGACAAAGTCTATAAGGATGGTGATATAGTATGGGTTAAATTGGGCAACAATTGGTGGCCGGGCGAGGTAACTGGACCAAATCGTCATCCGGAGGGACTAATAAAACATTTGAAGCGTGTACCCTATTGTGTGGTCAAGTTCTTCAATGAAAGTACATAGTAAGTACATAATAAAATAAGTTTAAAATTTTACTTTTGATATATTTTTATAGTTAAATTTTATTCAAAATTTATGCACGAATTTTTTAGCCCCTATAGTGTTTAATAGTTTTTAAATGACGGACAGGTGAACATTTTCTTTGAAATTTATTGGTTTGACCGATTTTGAAATTATTACAGGGTAAAATTTTATTTTGATATTTATAAAATAGATATGCTGGTTAATGTGTTTTTCTGAAGGGGTCCTTAAATAGAAACTATGGCCTATAATTGTCATTAATTGATTTTTGAATGTTTATCTTTTTTGTGCTGAATTTTGTATGGATGCATACAAAATAGGCTGGGGGAATATACATACATATGTACATATGTGCAAAATTTAATGTTATTATGTGCATTAAAATAGAGCTGCATGTCAGAATCTTTATTATTGTCCGAAAGAACGCTTATTCACATTTACTTTTTAAAAATACTTTCATTCAAAAAAATCAGAATTGTAATATCACAGTTCTTTGCGGCCAGTTGGCAGGTAAAATTAGCTGCCAAAATTATTATTAGAAGTGGTGGAGCGATTCTTACCATTTCAAAGTTTGGAAAAATTCATGATATCTGCATTATATTTGAAGAAAATTTCAAAAAGGATTGTCAGAAACTTTCGTCTATAACTACTTGACCGATTTTTGGTGAAACAAAGATTTTTTGGTAAAAATTTAATCATTCTAAGTTGTTTTTCGAAGCCCATCGTGGCTTCAACAGACAGGTGGTTAGATCGTCATAGAATCTTATAAGGACGTAGAATATATAGACTTTTTGGTTCTACGACCAATATTTCGATGTGTTACAAACAGAATGACGAACTTAATATACCTCACTTCTTTTTGGTGGTGGGTATAATAATGGAATTCATACTTTATTTTCCAATAAATCCGTTGAATAATTTGGAGAGGTTGTTGCTGAATATTGAGTAAAAAGGATAAAATGACAAAAAAAAAAAACAAATACTAAAAGTTTCAAATGGATTTAGAGAAAATAGCTAAATATTTATAAACCAAATTTCGAAAACTCTGGTTCTACTAGCCCAATTATGCGCAATCAACGATGTCATCACTAAATAGTTCAATTTATATTCAAAACACCCAATGTGCATGAAATATAGTGAAAAATTGTTAAAATAGTCATGTCGTATACCGATCAAGAACGATTCTCCAAATATAAAATTGAATAAGAAACACATAATAAATCTAAGACACCAAGTGTTTATTTCCTGACGAAAAACAAATACTCCTGCAATGATTAAAATATTTTTCAAAATCATTTAAACTATCAAGTATCAAATTTAATATCTTCATTTTAACATGGTTTTCAACAATCTTGCTCTACTACTACAAATCTTCTGCATCTAACAGCAGTCATCAATCGCGGCTTTATTCAACGGATGCAAACTGATGTTATACGGATTTCAGTAAAACATTTGACAAAATAAATCATTTACTTCTCGTACGGAAACTGCAAAAATTGGGATTTACACAGTTGATACAATCTTATCTGTCGAATAGAACACAAACCGTTCGTTTCAATAACACGTCTTCATATAAAATTGACGTTTGTTCTGGAATACCACAAAGGAGTCACCTTGGGCCGCTGTTATTTTCTCTTTTTATTAACGACTTGCCTAAAGTAATTTAATTCTCTAATATTTTAATATATGCAGACGACGTACAAATTTTCTTGGCTTATAACAAACCTTTTGATCACTTACGTCTTCAAACCGATTTGGATTCTTTTTATGAATGGTGCAAGCTTAACTTAAAGAAATGTAAAGTAATGCGCTTTGCAAGGCACAATTCAATTTCAACAAATTTTTTTCTGGGAAACTACCAAGTGGAAATGGTTCAAAATTTTCTAGTGCAGCCAAAGCCACAATTAGCGGACACACTTTTACTTTTGGCAAGTGGAAGTTTTCAATACACGGTGGAGAATGATTATTTAGTAGGAATAGGACAAAGCACAGTACCCACGTTATAAATGAAATTGAAACAAAACTTTGCCACAACTTTGGGTACGTACTTTCCCCCAAAAAGACGTAAATTCATATTTCATTTTTTTGTCAATTGATTCTCTATTGATCGCAATTGGGTAAAATATTTTTAGCCAACTGAGGGTTCTCGGCCATAAATTCTGTCATTATTTCTTTTTGATGTGCATTTTTTTGTTTTGTTTATGTTTTTCGTGTCAAAACAAAATATACTTTTTTTTATTACATACATACATACATACTCGTATAAACTTACATTTTTTATTTGCACAAAATTTGTAGAGAAATGTTGATTTTTTTAATTTTGGGTTTTGAAATCTTTTATTTTACTCTATACGATTGTCACTAACATATCGAATGATAGATCGATTGATGTAACTTAGTTAGTTACTCTCATATATTCTAAAATTTTATTGAATAAAAATTAGAAACCACAAAATTTAATAAATTGCTTTTTAAAACTTTTTAAAGAAATTATGTAATTGATTAAATTTTTCCATTTTCCTTTAATTATTGGAAAGATTTAGAAACATATATATTTTTTTCATTATTTAGCTTTTTGAGGTTTTTTAAAATATTTTAATAAAAAATGTATATAAATTTAAATGTGATGATTAGTCACCTATGACTGGTTTGTACATCAGTGATGATTAGTCACCTGTGACTGGTTTGTACATCAGTGATGATTAGTCACCTGTGACTGGTTTGTACATCAGTGATGATTAGTCACCTGTGACTGGTTTGTACATCAGTGCTGATTAGTCACCTGTGACTAGTTTGTACATCAGTGATGATTAGTTACATATGACTTGTTAGTATATCAGTGATGTGACTGGTTTGTACATCAGTGATGATTAGTCACCTGTGACTGGGTAGTACATCAGTGATGATTAGTCACCTATGATTTGTTTGTACATCAGTGATGATTAGTCACCTATGATTTGTTTGTACATCAGTGATGATTAGTCACCTGTGACTGGTTTGTACATCAGTGATGATTAGTCACCTGTGACTGGTTTGTACATTAGTGATGATTAGTCACCTATGACTGGTTTGTACATCAGTGCCAGTGTTGCCAAAATATTTTCACAATTTCCCGTCTAATTGGGGTTTAAAAATCGTCAGAAATCGCTAAATACATTTTTTACAAAACCGTCAGAAACCCGTTAAATAAATAATTTTAAAAATTTTAATTAACGTTAAATAAAAATAGCTGGTAAAATAATATGTAAATAATTACACATATGAATTTTTATTGAATTGTTTTTAAACATTTACAAACAAAATTAGGTATTTTCAAAAATATAGTGCCAGTCTTCAGCATTTTGTGTATAAGTGGCGCTCAGAACAGATTGTGGAAATTCATAGTCAAAACAACATATATTCTCAAGTTTGAGACCGTATCTGTAATTAAAATTGAATTCGTTTACAAAAAATTACATTGCAAAAATGTATTAAATCAATATTCTAAAATTTTATTGTATAAAAATAAGAACACAAACTTAAAAACTCTTAAAACTTTTTAAAGAATCTATGTAATTGATTCAATTTTTCCATTTTCCTTTAATTATTGGAAAGATTTAGAAATATATATATATTTTTTTTCATTTATTTAGCTTTTTGAGAATTTTTAAAATATTTTAATAAAAAATGTATATAAATTTAAATGTTTGCGTTAAAAGTAAATTTACCTTACTCGAAGCACATCATTGACTGTACTGGTTATTAGCCTGTTTCGTAGTTTGATTTTAACTAGGTTGAGTTGGCTAAACACACTTTCAACGTCTGCATTAGACCACGGAATGAATCTCTTAAAGAGGCTGCGGTTTTTTGGTTTCTCCGTGATTAATTAAATCGCTCAACTTTCCGGATAAGGCACATTTGCAATACTTGCAAAAACTTTTTGTCGGATCTTTTTCATTTTTTGTTAGCCATCCTTTTAGCTTATAATGGTCCAGCCATTCGTTCCGAAATTTTTGTGGATACTGCGATGCCATAACTATTTAAAGGAAATTCAATTTAAACGTAGTTTTTAAAATTATAGTTTTATAATTTATGTTGTAACAATATTATCCTTTTTTGTCATGTACTTACTTTTTTGATTTTTTTCTTTTTTTTTTGATACGTAGGCAATATATAAATATAATTAGAAACTTCTGAAATACAATTGAAAATGGTGTAGAAGAAAAGTTGGAATCCTGAGTGAGGCAGAATCAACATTTTTTTAAAATTAACTTCTTATTTTTAATTTTGAAAGGAAAATTCAAGTTGAAGTTTTGAAAATGGATCCCACACACCCTCCATGGGTGGCGTTGTGGGAGCTCAATATAGGGCACTTTTGACATGTAAATTTGCAATCATGTGGCATTTTTCGCTTTTAACTCGTTTTGCAATCCAGAAAAGCATTTTGGAAACTTTCATATATTCCTTATTTATTGTTAAAGTATTTTACCAGCTCCATATTTTACTTAAATGATAGAAATGTCATTAAAATTTTATAGGAACATTTGCTTTATTAATTAATTAATTAAATTCAAACGTTTAAAGAAATGACCAATGAATTTAGTTTAGAGTTTTATATTTTTTCAAAATTAGCAAAACAATATATTAACTCAAACAGCAAAAAACGGGATTACTTCATCTAAGAAGCGACTATTTAGAAGTACATCAAATAATAATAAAACAATCATTCTAAATATCAAGAAAAGTAATTGAAAGTAAAGTAATTTTTTAACACAAATTCATGTTGTTTTACCTATTTCAGTGAATATGTACGCAGCAGCAAGCAAATATTCCCTTTTCAATGTGCAAAGAAGGATGAATTTATACGCAAGGGTTACTGTAAGTAAAATATTTACTTTGGGAAAATGAAAACAAAGTATGTATATCATGTATTATTTAATTGCAGCACTTTTTAATAGTGGTAACTCGTTTATGGAAAAGTTTCCCAATGATGTCGAGGTTGCTAAGCAATTAACACGTCCTAAGGAATCACCCTTAATGATAAATGACCGACCAGATAGTATTGTGAAAGCGATATTGGGTCAACCATTAATACGCACCTGTGATGAATACTATGATGGATCAGAATACCCAGAAAAAAGGCGTAGTGGTGTAAGTACATACGTAGTTAAATAGTATTAATAACACGGTGCTACAAATGAGCACTTTTATATGCTTGAAAAGAGACCTAGTGTAGGTTATAGACCTTATTGAGTAGATCATAAATCAATTTTTAAAAGTTCGGAAACACCCTTAAATTTCGGAGTTATTCCGAAAAAACTATTTTCGGATAGGTTCGAGTACTTATGAACACATAACTTAGTTGATTTTAATCCGATTTTCAATTTTTAAACGGTTTCAGAAATAATAAATATGTGCCTTTTAAAATATTGGTATATATATTAAATTTTTGCGGTGTTATTTTGAATTATATCTGATTTTATTTTTTCTAGGTTTTTTTTAACTTTGGCGCCATTTTTTTAAATTAGATTGTTTAGAAACATACCCTTATGTATATATTTCGTTAAAGCTAATTTAGTTCTGAGTTAAAAAAGCTTGCAATATATAAAATCGAGTAAAAAATAAAAAAGTTATTAAGGTTTTTTCAAAAGTTAAAATTTTTGCTTTTCAAATATTTATCAAGATACTACATTTTCTTTATTTTTTAGTCTTATAATGATATGATTATATGAATATTTTAAAATAACAGTATTCAAATTATTTTATTTCGAAATTTAGAATATTTAATTAAAAGTGCTTGCTAGACCTCTTTCGCTTGTATATCAAATCTGTTTCTGTTTCTCGCTTAAGTGGCCAGCAGTAATTTGAAATCATTCTTACTTGGCTTTTTCCTTCGAACCGTCTTTTGATATCCAAAATGTCTTGGTGAAATCGTTCGCCTTGCTCATCACTAAATTGTCCTAGGGTTTCTGGGCAAAAATCTAAATGTGAATTTTTCATTTCCCAAAAAATTTTCACATAAACTAATAAAGCTTCTCCATGCTCTTTTTTCCACAACATTTAATTTCATTGTGAATTCTTCATCGAGCATGATTTTGCAGATTTGAGGTCCAACAAATGTTTAGAAAACAATAAACATTTGTACCTTCTTTTATTTTTGCTTCACTTATTCTAGGGTAAGTGTAAAAAGGCATCGCTTTCCCTATCCAGGTGTTTCACGAACTGCTTCATGTATCCCAATTTGAGGTGTAATGGTGGCAAAATTATTTTTTCGATACTCACTAGGGAATTTTCAAGACGTTTTTCTTGCCAATTTGAAAAATTGTTCTTGATGGACAGTTACGGCTTTCAAACCTAAAAAATATGTTAATGGTTTTTCAATAACAATGTCACTTTAAAGTCACTGTTAGTGATATTCCACTATTTTAGTCGAGACGCTAACATCTCTGTTTGTCTCCATGATAGTTTCAAATCTCGAACAAGATCATGAAAATCTTCATTTGTCACTAAATGGGGTTCTCTTTTATCTCAATATAAAAACATTATTCTCACTTAAATTTTTTTTCCTTTCACAAACATTATCCGATTTAAAAAAAATAAAATTCATTTTATTTGTAATAAAATTCTATTTAAATTTTTTTATACAAATTTATCTGCTTTAATAGAGAAATATATGAAAAAAAGAACTCAAAGAGCAATTCCATATGAAAGCGATCACCTTTTGGACGACCCCTCTCCGATTTTAAAATAAATAGTCTCAATCGATTGCCCAACAAAAAATAATGTACCTACATATTTTTTTTTTTTATAGTGACTGGTTTAGTGGTGGTGTACACCACTGTAAGTGACAAAATTGAAGAATTCTTCATAAGGGACCTCATTGAAAGTTGTTTAAAAAAAAAACTACTAAAGCGATCGCAACGAGTGATAGTTCGTTGGAAAGGTGTTGAATCAGGCTTTAATTAAAAAATAAAATTTTCTTAATTTTTCTTAGAGATTTACCTTTAAATTTTCCCATGAAAATTAAATTTTCCGATTTTCCACAGAAGCTCCTAAATTTTCCGGCTAATTTTTTTTTTTTTTTGGATTCCTCATAATTTTTGCTTTAAGAATCAGCAATAAAAAAATGGGCCCCGACTCCTTGTTTGGACAGGAGAAGAGCATTTAAGAGACCACCTTGTTAAAAATACATTTTAAAAATTATTTTACAGTTAAAAATACATTTATGAAGAAAAAATCAATTTTTTTTTAAGAGCCCCAAGTTGAGTGTGTAGTGGTGAATATGGTCTTTGTAGTGAATATGGCTTTGATAACGAATGCAGTTAAGCAGATGACGTTGATGACGGCAAACAAATGATTGAGCAGTTGAAAAGAAAATTCAATTTAGATTGAGACTATTTATTTTAAAATCGGAGAGGGGTCGTCCAAAAATTTGCCAATTTTGATCGTTTTAATATGGAATTGCTCCAAAGTTAAAAAAACATAAAAAAATTAAAAAAAAAAATACGAAAATTACTACCAATATTTAATTAATATAGCATAAAATGTATACGTTTGGAAAGATCTGTTCTTTGTCTTTCTGAAATTGAAAATCGGATTAAAATCAACTGAGTTACGTGTTCATAAGTAATCGCACCTATCCGAAAACAGTTTTTTCGGAATAACTCCGAAATTTGAGCGTGTTTCCGAACTTTTAAAAATTATTTATGATGTACTCAATAAGGCCTACAACTTACACTAGGTCACTTTCCAAGAATATTTTCAGTGTAGCACCGTGTAATGTTTTAAACATAAATAATTGCTTTTTTGTAAATTATATGTATGTACATATATTTACTTTAATATTTATATTTTTAATATAAACAAAACTTTTTCTTATCTTCCCAAAGGATTCTATAACAAAAATATTGAACATAACACCAAATCGCAATGATAAATCGTTAAATAATGACAAACAGGGAACTCAAGCATACACTACGTTGAACCTACCTAACAATAAAACCAAAAATGTCGCAAACGCAACTGCTTCTACCAACATATGTAATTACCAGTGTAATTTATGCGACTTCGCCAGTGTGAGACAAAATGTCATGATATTGCATCGCAAAATGCACAGCAATAGAAATTCTTTGGGTTCTAACAGTACATCATCATTATGCACAACAACTAATTCGAAATCAACGTCGGCAACAATAGGAGCTGCAGTAGCAACAACAACGAATACAAATCAATCAAAGCAAAATGAAATTGTCAATAAAAACAAGACTATTAGTAAAACCAAAGTAAATACAACCACAACGATGGTAACAGTAACCGCACGAACAGCTAGAACGCCCATACTCGTTAAAGAAACAAACACCAGAGCAACGCCTGCATCCGAAACCATTGCTGCAATTGATGCATCAGAAACTGCAATAACACCTTTAATAACTAAAGAAAAAAGTAATAGAATTTCAAAGACACAGACACCAACCTGTGTGGGAAAAACCAACAAATCAAAAACTGTTAAGAAGGCAGTAGTCAAAGAAAAGAATGAAGCCAGTGCTTATGCTACCATACTCTCAGATTTTTGCACCAGTGACTCAGAAACATCTCCCTCGGCGGAAGAAAAACAATCAAGGCGTTCACTACGTCATTGCAAAAATTTAAATGAAAATACATCTGGAAAAGTATCTACAGTATGTATTGATTTATCGGAGACGAAGATCATACAAAAAATACCCAAAAAGAGAGAATACTCCACTTTGCAACTGCAAAAGGAGAGTTTGCCAGAAAAGACGACGGCACCTGTTGTGGTGGCAGATCCCGATGTTGTATGTTTAGCTGATAATGAAAAAGAAACTGCAAATACTACTTCGTCAACTGCAAACACAAAACGGGATGCCGAAGATATACGTAGAATGTTGTTGGCCGATTGGAGTGATGATGATGAAAATCCAAACGATGCCATTGTTGTTGAAGACAGCCTAGTATTAGAGAATACAGAGTGTCATGAGTGTATTTCGGAAACAGTGAATGAGGAACATACTAGTACTGCCGTTGTCCAAACATCGACGCCAGTTGTCAAATCTACAACAACTTCCACCGGGCGAATACGCAATATACCAAAAAAAGATCGTCGCGATGTGGTGCTGCAAGATTTTAATAGTGACTTGTCGGTTATACAAACCGATAATGCAGATCATACTAACAAGTGTATGGCGGTAGATTTAGACAGTTCAAATTCTTCAGTTGTTGAAATAATCGAAGAAGAACAATCAGCCACTATTATCACCATTAACGATGACGAAGAGCAAGAAATTTTAAAATCTCAGAAAAATGCAACTGATGACATTGTGAATGAATCTAAAGATAATGATTCTACTGTTGCCCTGGTAAATGATAAATCAGCTTCGGCTGCCACATCAACCACCAGTTTATCGTGTTTTGATTTTCAGGAGGATGAAGAAGAACAAGAAACAACCAATACTACAATTTCACATTTCAAAAAGAAATATCTATCAGTGGAGAAGCTACAAAATCTATCATCATCCAACACAGATGAATTACGAGAAGTTATTGTGGCTAAGAGTCGTGCAGAAATGGCCGATAAAGATCTGCGTTTGGCAGCTGAAATCGAATCACTGTTAGAGCAAACACAACCACCAGTAGCGGATTTGTTAAACGCCAATAGTTTTGAAGAAAGTTTATCAGTCAAAGATTTGCCCATAAAAGAGAGAGGCAAGAGAATTTTTAAATCTCGTAATAAAACACGCATAGAGGAAACAACTAATGCGGACATTCTATCAATAACTACAGTTGATGTAAATACGACAGCAGCTGTAACAACCACTGAACAATACACATCCCTGGAAATCCCAACCAGTGTAGAAGAAATTATTAACAGTGACAAAGATAAGCATGAATCGAACATGCAGCCTACATCTTTGATAGCAGCTGCAGCAACCACAGAACAGTGCAAATCTAATGAAACCCAATCTATTGTAGAAGAAATTGTTAATAGTGACAAAGATCAGAACGAATCAAACTTGCAGACAATATCTGAAATTATAACTGAACAGGACCTCTTAATAATGCCTGATCAGGGTAATTTGTCCAACAACAAGTGTTTAGTGGAAATTTCTAGCCAGGAAAGTTTAAATAGCTCAAACGCTGAATTACCAAAGTATTTGGAGGAAAACAAATTAACGCCAAATGAAAATAAAGAGAATCAAGATGTAACGGGAGGAAATAATGACTCTTCTTCTAATGGTGAGCATAACACATCTGAAATTCAAAAGAAACAAAAGGAAACTTCTGATAGCACAGATGAAAATATTGGTAAAGAAAGATCCATACAGAATATACAAATGGAGCAAGACGACAATATAAACAACGATGATACCTACTCTAACCAACAACTAAACGATCAAGAGGAAACAGATGATCAACGAGATATGAAAAAAGTAGCTGAAAAGAAGATTGACCAAGATAATCTTATTGAAGACAATGAAAACTGTGAAGATAATGAGAAAATCAAGGAAATTAGGATTGATAATAAAGATATTAATATCGTTTCCACGCTTTCGGGGTCTGTTATTTTTGAAGATGCAGATAATAAAAAAACTGGTAATACGACAAATAACGTTACTAATTCAGAAACCGAAATTTCTGAGTTGTCGCATTCAAATTTTAAAGTTGGTTTTCCCGAAGGGCCCTTAAAAGAAACTGAAATTTTAAAATCACCTGAAGAAAATATAAATGATGCAAATGATAATGATAAAGAAATAAAAACTGCTATGACTGAAACCAATGATGATAGTGGCAAACATGTTAATCAGCAACAAGATTTAGAAAATGTTTTTAAAATACGTGTAAAATCACCAGATCAGCTATTTGATCATGCTTTCGTAATTGACTCACAACAGGAACAAGAACTACAAGCGGCCATTGATGGTAATGTAGATACACGTTTAATTACCACAACACCTACCGATGAAAATAGTAGTATGTGTGCCTCCGATACCGGTGCGGAATTTGGATCTCCAGCATCTATGCTCAGTGATGAACGTTTACCGACATTTAGATTCCAGGCCAATCAGACGCCTCAGCAGGAAATAGAAACAGTTCAAACAGTATCGCAGGAAGAGAATTCACAAGAAATGGCTCGCGACGAAACAATTGAAAGTATCAGTAAAATTGAACCTAATGGAGGAATAAAAGAAAACATGGTTAAAGACATACCTCCAATTTATGGAAAGTCCAACCAAAAGTTGTTGCAGCAACGAAGTTTTAGTATGGACTTGGATGTCTTGCAGAAAAGAACAGAGCCAAAATCATTTAAACGCCAACGTTTAAGTGTAGACGACACTGCAACTAACCGGCAAAATAGTTCTGCAAGGTTCGAAGATGTCTTAATGCCATTTTCATCACCTCAAGACAACAGCGGAGGCAAAATTCGTCCTAAAAGCCGTCATATGAAAATTACTCCGCGTCGTAATGTCAGTGAGCTGTTTAAATCACATTTATCGCTGGACCATCAAGCTCCAAATATTATTGAGAAAAGTAGCTCTTTGGAGAGTGTTAAGGAAATTCAGTCTGCTGAAGAAATTGTAGGCACAGAGTTGGAGAAAGATTTGGAAAATTATGAGGAGGAAGACAAAATTGTTGCTCAAAACAATGAAAACTCCAATGGAATTTCAAACACCATATTAGAGGAGAGTTCAGAGGCAAAACAACATCAAGTTGAAGATAATTGTAATTCAAGTTTGGATAATTCTGAACAGGTTGAAAGCAGTGATAGCAGTGAAAACAATGATCAAAATGTGCTAACTGATAAAGAAAACTTTAACAAAATTTCAGAAGCTGAAGAAGATAAACAAGAATGCGACCTAAATGAGAAATTAAGATCAAAAACAACAACTAAAGGAAAATCTGCTGAAGTTGAAAACTTAGAAGAATCGAATGTGAAGGAGACCAATGCTGAAATGTATGTTGAAACTGAAAAAACAGCAGAAATCGATAATGCAATATCTAACAGTCCCACCTATGCAACCACAACTGAAATTAGTATACCAGAAGTATCTGCAACCAGTCCCGATGAAAATCCACAAAACGAACCAAAATTATGCACTTCTGCTGATAAAGATATTTCCAACTTACAGGAAAAATATATAGCAGCAACAAATGACAAATATTATCATACTACTAACAGCATAGAATCTACTCTTGATAACGATGGAATGATGAAAGCGAAACAGACACAAAATCCTGATGCTGCAGAAACTACTACAATAATTGCTGATAAGGTAGGAGAAGTGGATAACAATGTATCTACTCCAAGTATAGCAATGTTGTCAGATACAAATAAAACGCACAATGATCAAGGGCTAGAGAACCCCTTCTCTCCTGGTGTACCACCAGCCACACCTCAGGAGAGTGAAATAGTAATAGAAAGTGAAAATCTAATTCAGCTTTTAAATAACCATCAACAAACGCAAACAAACATTGAACCGGAAACTGAGGTAATGTTTCCTCCCCTTTCACCCAAAGGAATGAAAAATTCGGACGAACTGATTATTCCTCTATTAATATCCCAAGAAAAAGAACCATTATTGAACAAGATAGTTGTTCAACCTGAAACACCCAAAGAAAATGAGCCCTTAAACGAGATGATTGTACGCCCATTAACACCCCAAGAAACAGAACACATAAACGAGACTCATTCTCGTCCCATAACACCACAGGAAGCGGAAACTATTACTGCATGTGAAACGTTGATGAAACCCGAAACACCACAACAAACCGCAACAAAACAACAAGACATGACAGTTGAGTTGGAAAATCACATAGCAATGCCTTGTACACCACAGGACAATTATATAGATGAGGTATATGAAAATCCTATGCAAACACCTTCAACACCTCAAGCTAAAGATCTAATTATCGAATGTGAACCCTCAACGCCGCAGGGTATTATTGAATGTGATCACAATATACCGGCACAGGTGACTCCCGAAAAGGAAGTTGTCGTTGAGAGTGACGTAGTTCTGGTAACTCCTCCATCTGTAGTCCAAGACAAAGATATAATCATTGAAGAAACCCTTCAGTTGGAGGAAAAAAATTCACTTTTAGAAAAAGAATTTCAAGTTATACAACATAAGGAATTACCTTCTCCGCCTGACGCAGCGCAAACAAATACTTTACAAACTGATGCCGACAAAGCTGCCGAAGAGTTTCTTATTGAATTCGATAGTATTGTCAATCACAATCACTCGGTGGAAGAGGATGTACCCAATAGTTCTGTAGAAGATGGCATAAATGCCGAAGATCTTATTAACAATATTATTGAAGAAGTTCACGAGGATCATCAACTGAAACAGGATGTTCCAACTGCAACCGAATCTCCTTTGCAATTTGAGTCCATGGCCACGTATACGGTGGTGGCAGCTAAAAACTCATGGAATCAAATATTTAAAGAATCCTTTAAAAGACAATTGCCTCCCGCCAAAAGACGTCAAACGATTTGTTTTGAAATCTCCGATACAAAAGAAGGAGTAGCATGTAAAAAGCAAGCCCTAGATTTTGAATCTGTATTGCCAGTGAGCAAAACCACTAAACGTACCGCTGAGCGAAAACTAACATTGCCAGCCATTGAGACTAAGCTTTCGAACAGCCATCAAAATGAAAATATTTTAGCTTTGAATCATAATCCTATAACACTCAATAAAAAACTAATACCAACTACCAAACGTAAATTATCGATTGAAGATAATATCACCTCCTTTATAATTGAACGTCCAAAGCAAACCCAACAACTAGTGAATACAACAGGTCCACCGCCCCTGCAAAGGATAAAATCTTTAAGTAGACAAAGTCAAACAAATTCTAAGGCCAGCATAGATAGCTTCTCAGAGCCACCGCCACTACAAAGTCATGATAACTTATTCAACGCGGTAAGTCTGCAAAATTCTTTAATTACACCTTTTCCAATTGTATTTCAGAAGTTTCTAATTATCATCCCTATCGTGAATAAAAATTTCACATGAAATTTGTTCCCTTTTCACATTTTTCCTATTAAAATTCAATGTTAAAAAAATAAAAGCGAACAAATTTCATGTGGAATTTTTATTCACGATAAGGGTGTATATTTCAGAAATTTTCAATTGAATTTTAGAATTTTCTAATTATATTTCAGAAATTTCGAATTTATTTTATTTATTTATTTAATGTGCTTATCCTGAACAACAAGATTAAATCTTATATTTATAGTACAGGAATTTTAGATGTATAGAAATTAATTTTGAAGTTAATTGAATTAAAGAGATGAATACGAATAGAGAAGACAAAGTACGAAAATAAGTAAAACATAATTATATGATATAATATTACGATTGAAACATTAGTACATAATAAAAAATGTGAAAGGTAAAAAAAAAATAAAAATATCAATAAAAAAAATTAAAACAGTAGTAAAATGGAAATAAAATTAAAGTGTTATGAAATTGTATTTACAAGTACCCATATAAAACATACATATATAAAACAAATAAACCCACAAAAATGTATAATAAATATCGATATCGAACCAACTTTTATATGGATCAGAAATTTTAATCCAGAAATGATATTAGTATCGGTTATACGGCAATTAAGCGGTACAGTGCAATAACTCCCAAATGAAATAAGTCCCAATGAAATAACTCCCAATGAAATAAGTCCCATGAAAAATGAAATAACGCCCAACTGAAAAAAATGAAATAACTTCCAAAGGCAAAATGAAAGAAGTCCAAATTTTTTGGGACTTATTTCAAAATGTAAAAATAAATTCCAATAAAAATGAATTTACTCCCAATGAAATAAGTCCCATCAAAAATGAATTAGCTCGCAATTTTTTGGTTTCCTTTTACAGAACGCTTTTTCTTTCACAATTATATGTAAGCAAATACATAATAGTAATAATGATTTAATTTAAGTCATGTTATAACCATGTAGGTAATATAAATCCGAAGATATTAAAGAAAGATTATGACATTTCACCATAAAAAATACAATCCGTACTATGCGAAGCCGGCTTTGTGTGGTTTTAAAATGTACGTTTTGTTTTCTGGTCAAAGTTTTTAATTTTTTTCTTTTTTTTTCTGTAAAAAGTGTAAGTTTAAAGTTTTAGGCTTGCCAGAAAACAGAGTAAAAAGTTCTCGTATACAAAATGTTTATATAATTTGTTTAGTAGACTTAGTACGGAAAAAAAGCTTAAGTATTCCACAATTTCATATTTATTTGTAATTTTCAGGAATCCTCATCACCTACATCATGTATAGACTTACCTCAAAAATTCGACGGAGCACGAGTTACACATCAACAAGTTATAAACCCTCCTGCCATTTCCTCTATTCCCCAAACCCGAACTTCAGAAGCAAAGATCTCTAAAAATAAACAAATTGGTGTGGACTCACGGGGGAATAAATATGTCATAATAAAAACTCCTCCAACCGATATTGTCGTCCAGCCAACACTAACATCATCAACGTCTGCCGCGGTAACAGCTACGAATAATTTTGGTACAACCATAATGATACAACCAATACCACGTTCGACCAGCGAGTCAATTGTAACAAAAGCAACACCAAAAAATAAAAATATTTCTGCAACGGCACCGGCATCATCACGCAAACAACAACAGCAGCATATGAAACAAATTTCGATTACTGTGCCAGCGAAATCTTCGCTACAGATTTCAAAACCACTGGAAGTGGCTGCAAAGACTCCACCGCGTAATAGGCGTAAGACAGCACAAACTAAAGCGATTGCCGCAGCAGCAGCAGCAGCAGCGGCTAGTAGCAACATGAATAGTGCTAAACATAGACAGGCCATGGAAGCATTAAGTAGACGTTTGAGTATTGCAGCGGAGGCGCCGCCTTTAGCCAAAATATCGCGAACACCAACAACACATGTACAAACACCAACATCAAATAATAGTAATATAACAACATTTTTCGCCGATACTCAAATATCTAATATAGCTCAACAACAACTAATGCAGCTACAACTGCAACAACAACAGCAGCAACATACAACAACACAAACATCATCACAACCGCCTCCAATTATATTAAACAAGAATGCCCATCAGCATTCGGTTAACACTCGTAAACCAAGAAAAACACCTCAGCAGCAACAACATTTGCAACAGCAACAACAAGCTGCTGCTGTTGCAAAATCACAATTATTCCAACAGTTACAACAGCAGCAACAAAATCAATTACAGCAGCAACAACAGCATCAACAACAGCATCAACAAATTCAACAACATTTTATTACCCAATTATCAGCGCAACCACAACAACAGCAGCAGCAACATAATTTATTACAACCACCACCACTTCAACAAATACAGCAACAAACAGTACCAATGCATCAGCATCAACAACAAATAATCCAACAAAATGATGGAATTATAATTACAACAACCGCCACAGAAGATGTAAGTTTTTTTTTAAACAAATCTTTTAATTAACATTTTTGTATACTCTCCAACACCACAAGTAGTACATAAGGGTATATATACGTTTGTCATTACGTGTGAAACTTTTATAATATTCATTTGATGCCCAAAAAAGTATATATATTCTTGATCATTATGAAATTTTCTCACGTCTAAAATACGCAACTTAACTTAAAGAAATTTCCAGAAAAATATTTTGTATTTTGTAGTAAAGTTCAGTATTGAAAATCAGCCAAATCAGTATAGTAGAACCAGATCTATGGACCGAAATGTGAGACAACCTCCATAAAATTTCATATATTTCACCAATCTCTGTAAAACTTTCTCACGTCCAAAATACACAACTTAACTTAAAGAAATTTCCAGAAAAATATTTTTATTTTGTAGGAAAGTTCAGTATTGAAAATCAGCTAATTCGGTATAGTAGAACCAGATCTATGGACTGAATTGTGAGACAGCCTCCATAAAATTTGATATTTTTCACCAATTTTTTGTTATTTTGTTTAAATATATTGCAGATAATGCCATACAATTTTATACATGTTATTTCTATGATATACAATACAATACAATAATGCGAAAATGAATTTCATGTAAAAAGAAATCACAAAAAGAAACTTACTTTAGGTTGGTCTATGTTTGACCATAGACCCCATATAAAGTGCACTTCCAAATACGTATAAATCATGTACAAATATTGTTACCAGGTTAAAATTCGACATAAATAATCGTTATAAGTAATACATTTTTGTACTAAATTTTATGGTGGTCGGCGCGTAATTGGTCATAGCTCCCATATAAGGACTACATCCAAAAAAGTCATTAATCTTTTTATATCTTTTAAAAATCGGTACTGACTCAAAACCTTAGACAGATCCTTTAAATATACACAAAAATCACACCATAGAATTCTGTGAATTTCGGTCCATATTTGACCATATTCTTACTATAAAGCCCTCTTTCGAAAATCACTTTAATACTACACTCTTATTAATAACGGTACCGATTAAAAATTTTACATGGAGCATTAACATATATGCCAAAATAAAACTGCTGAATTTTGAGAATATTGGTTCAGAAAGAACTTTTAATTTGATTTTCAAAGTTCAATTAAGAATTAATTCTCTCGATCATTTAATTTTTTATATTTCAAGAATAAATTTATAAAAAATTCTCTACTTATTCACTATAATTTATAATTATCAAATTTAGCTGCTTACTAATTTATATTACTTTCATTATTATTATATATTTTTAGGACAATGTCATCGATTCGAATACCCAGCTGATAGCACTACCAACACAACCCTATCCCGGTTACTCGGAAACATTTTTGCTGTGCAAAGTTAAGGGCAACACATGCAAGCCAGTCGATAATGTTCCGCTCTATTTGAATCATCAGCTAAATGAACTTGTGCCGGTACCTTTGGAAGCCTTAGAGGGTGGACAGAAACCGCAAGACCATCAAATTGAAATTAAAGCAACTCATTCATCTCAACAGTTGTTGGTGGGACCACAAGACAATCAGAGCAATCTACAAATGACAAATTTAAATTGCAATTTGATCGAAGGTGAGATTTCGTCTGGTGTTGAGGCAGAACATCAGTACCATCAGCACAACCAGCAACAGCAGTTAATGGAAGAGTGTGCGGTGGTTGAAAATGCCGCAAATGCTACCAGTAATCAAAATAGAGATTTTAGTGACACTCAAGAAGTGAATTTAGACATGATTTCAAACAATGGTATTCTGCTAAATATAGAGGGTCAACAGGTACTGCTAGATGCCGCAACATTTGCTCATTTACTAGCAAATCCAGATGCTAATACTCAATTGATATCAGATGATGGTACAGAGTACGTCTTGACTCATGAGGTGCTAGCAGCTCTACAAATGCAACAAGAACAACAACAGGCTTTGGAACTAGCTAATGCCGAAGCTGCTGCTGCCCAACAACAGCAGCAACACCAGAACTTGGAGCAAGCGGGGGCTAATGATATAATTGCTGTTGCTTTAGCTGGTTCCGAATTATATGACAACGAAGTACTCTCTATAGATACATCACAGGCCATGCAACTAATTGATGGCGATGGCAGCATAGTATTTCCATCCCAAAGCAGTGCTATAACTCAACAACATTTAACCCCACCAGCCGTTGTCACAAACGCTGTTCTAGACCAATCGCCCATTATGTCAGCACTAGAAGTACCCTCTTCCATAGCGACTGCACACAAGCTGCATGGCAATCAAATGATTACCGTACCCTCCCATCACTTGGCCACATCAACCAATGCGGCCTTGGGTGTGGGTCGCTCAAATTTAGAAGATAGTCTAGCAGCCATTGGTGTTACCACTTCTTCATGCATTTCTTCTTCGCTTGGTCTACCCATTACTGTAACGAATCCAAATATAGCATCAAAAGTAACATCGGCTGGTCCACTTAATGAAATGTTACAATTTGTTTCACATCGTCCGGCTACAGCGGCCGCTACTGCAGCTGCCGTAGCCGCTGCAGCATTAGCGGGAGAATCGCGTATTTTCACCGATTAGGTTTTACTCAACGATGATGAGGTGGATTTATACGATTCAATCGTTGACACACACTATGAAACATTCTAAGGTAAAATACAATGTGTCAGTGCTTTTCCTTAAATATTTATTATTTTGTTGTTTAACAAAACAAAAAATCGAAAATTATGAATATTAAGTTGTTTAGCCTTAAGATAAAGAACATCGCTTTTTTGTGTCAAGAAGTTTATAACTGAAAAACTAAATAACAACTGCAATTTGGGGACGAATTACCGCATCATGGTGTGTCATAATGTCCATGGACGGTGTGATGCCTAAACAATTGTCAAAATTGGCCGAACTCAAAGTTTCTAAACTCTAGATTATTTTGAGCACCGGATTCGTATACCTATAGTTAAGATTTTTCTGAACATCATCACTAATTGCAATCCACTATGCTCGTGGACTCTATGACACTTTTTGATGCGTCATGACATGCCACAAGATTTCAAACAAGAAATCTTGCGTCTGCGGAATCTCAAATATGAAAGTTTAGGATTAATTTTGCTTCAGCTCCTGTGTAAAAAAGAGCTTTGTATAACTTTCAATCGATGTTAAACTAAATATTGACGATTATGAAAACATACCCCTGTCACTTCGAAAATAACATATATGTAACTATATTAGTAAAAATGTAAAACTATTTGAAAAATAGTTTTGAGTTATAACCAACTTGTCGCAAATGAGCTATATTTGCGAATAAAACAATTAGTCTTATGAGAATTCTATCTTTGGCAAATTATGCGGTTTATTGGGAACTGTATGCATATCTCATATGTTTCAATGTTTAATAGTACTGCAAATAGATTTTAAATGCTGCTTTTAATTTACGGTGGTGAATCCTGAATAGGACAAGATATCTTAACGATTATATTTGTTTATTTTTCACTACAAAATACTTCTGTTTAAGATTATTGTGCGTAGTAAAAGTATTGGGCAATGTTATCAATACCAAACGTATTTTCAGAGTATTGTAAATATATACTTCTATTTTGCCACCTGATTGTAATACATTGTATGTTCTTTAGCATAAGTCGAGATTTAACTAAACTAAATGAAGAAGGAAATTAATTGTAAGTTGTAAATTTTATTTTTTCTTATAATGTTATCATATAGCATTGTCTCCCTTTCCCACTTATTTTATTATATCTTAAAAAACCCCCATACAATACATATTTTAAATTACA
The DNA here is from genome assembly GCA_950370525.1 of Bellardia bayeri. NCBI lineage: Eukaryota > Metazoa > Arthropoda > Insecta > Diptera > Calliphoridae > Bellardia > Bellardia bayeri. Next base: position 42,186,968 of record OX493266.1, on the reverse strand, counting down.
CAAAAAAATTACACAGTTTTATTAAAATAAGACAAGATTATAGAACAATAATTTATAAAACAAATCATGAAATTTAGTTACATTGTATAATAATTCTTTAAAAAAATACCATAAAACTTTACTTTTTGTATTTAAAATTAAACAAAAAAGAAACACAAAACTATAAAACATTTGTAAATTATAAATAATCAAAAAATTAAATAATAATTATGTAGTAAAGCCTTAATAAAAAATCTACTAAATTAAAACAAAATAAAAAAATGAAACATAATTATATATACTCCCAATTAATTAAGAAAATATAATATTTAATGTCAAAACTATATTATGTAATTGAATAAAACTGCAACAAACAAAAGAATAAAATAATATTATGTGTGTAACATCGATTATATATTATTTTAAAAGCTGTTATTTCGTTTAATTGACAACTCTTTTAAAAAAAAATTAATAAACATGCATGGTTTCCTTTGGCCTAGCGTTTAGTTAAAAATACATATAAAATATATATTTTTTTACATGTAAAACTTTTAATTATTAATAAAATTGTATTTTTGATTCAAATTAGAAACGAAACTATAGAAAATTCATACAACAATACCTTTACATACATTTTCCTATGCAATTTTGATATTTTCTGTCTTTTTTTTTAGTTTCTGATAAAGTTAACGATAAATAAACATAAAAAATAATTATAATATGAGTTTTTTTTAATAGGCATATGTATGTAAAATATGTTTTCTTTAGCGTTCAATAAATTGACCTTTTGACTTTTGAACCACAAATTGAAACATACAGTTATTTTATGTAGTGCATTTTTTAGAAGAAATGTCTAACAAACAAAAAAACATTTATTGCAAAAATGTACATTTTAATATATTAAAACTAAACAAATAAAAAATTACATGGCAATTACACGATTTATTGAGCCATGTCACAGAACTCAATTCTGATCGAATGTGGTTTTGATTCCGTAAATTTAGTCTTTAGAAAACGAAAAACGATTTTTTTTTTCGGAATGAAACCCCTTTAGATTTCTAAAGAGGAATTGGTATTTTTTATGATATTATACTGAAAAAAAACTCATACTACTAATTTATAATGACAAATAATTAATTTTATTATTTCATTGTTTTTTTAGTTCTCTCATTGATAATTCTATTAAATTTTAAAAATTTCAAAGTTGGTGTCAGCAACAAGAAAACTTTTGTCTTCTTCGTAGCCATGGTGAAATAACTCTACAAGGTGGTGTTGAAACGCCAGCTGTTTCTTTTTTCGTTATGTCAAACTTTATATACATATGTATGTATGTATGCTCAAGTTGTGTTAAAAAAAATAGCAAACGTATCAAGTTATACAAAAAAAGTTGAAAAAACAATTGTCCATAAATTAAATGTTTCATAAATTAACAAATTTATAAATTATTTTTATTTTCATCTTGAAATTAAAAAAATTGTATGTATGTATTTATTTTTACTGCAAAAATGTTTGTAAACAATAACCAGTTATTTTTGACATTACAAACATGAAAGCAAAAACAAAAATACCATGTTGTTTCTGTTGCTTTTGTATTGTTGTAATATTGCCATCACCTTGTAGAGTTATTTCACCATGTTCGTAGCTTTTAAACTGCGTTTTGATATTTTTGTTCATTTAAAACAGCAGCAATTGAAATTCTGGGCATTTTTAGAAAATTTTGTTGACTTATTTAAAATTTCCTTGTTAGCGTTTTTTTTTTTGTTCGCTTTTGTTACACTTTTTATTACAAAAAACTAATGTTTTTTGTTTTGGTTACACAACGTTAGCATATTTGAGTTAAAAATCGAGATTTAAAATTTTTTTTGGTAATAAACAAAATAAATCGATCGGTATCTAGAAAACGCAAAGTAAAAACGATCGATTTGCAAATACGGAATTGAAACCATTCCGATCGAATTATGTGACATGCCTGGAGCCAAATTACTGGAGCTATCGTATCGAAATTATGATAAAATGTACTAAATTTCTTGCTCGATATCGAATGCCATAATCTCAAATAAGAAAATTACGATTAATTTTACTCGAAATCGAATGCGGTAATTTGGCCCCTGATTATTTGGGCGATTTGGCATACATGCGACCAACCAGTTTTTGGATAAAACTCGTTATATCGTTATACGGTCAATCATTTGAAATAGTATTTTGTATCTTGATGTTACAAATCGGATTCATAATTTAACAGAAAATATTGAATGAAGTAGAAAAGAGAAATGAAAAACTAACAACGCTGCATTGAGCAATCGGTACAGTAGAAATTGAGTGCATAAAATAAGCTGTGACGTGAAAAAGGAGCATTTTTTTGTTTTAATATTTTAAAATATACATTTTTGCAATAAATGCTTTTTGTACCAATTTCTTTTTTATGTTACTGCTAGTTTTCTTTTTATAGTGCTTTGAAAACAAAAAATGTACTGCATAAAATAAACTGTTAACCACTGTATTTATTAAAATTTAAGAAAATCTTTTAAGAATCGTTGATTTTGTTTTGATCGCTCGTATTAATTGTTGCATAATACAACAGTCCTGCGCGGTATTCAATCATTCCAAATCGCGAATAAAAAGTTTTGTCAAAAATTACAATATCAATATTGTTCAATTGGCCGAAGCTCTGGACTATTACGGAGGGTTAGTATATTTTTCGATACCAATCCTTTGCAGCTTTTGCCTAATGACAGGATGCAAAATCGGGTTAAAACTTTGCTTAAGAGTGGTTAGGTAGCAAATTTGTATGCAGATTTTTTTATATTAATATTCATGGTCATAGATGAATAGAAGATCAAAGGATGCACTTCAGGCCACAACTGCAAATTGCATGCAGAATCGAATCAAATGGGCTATAGTACGGTGAGCCAAGAATCTATTCATTCACACCCAGTGAAGTAGAATAAAATGATCACCGTTTTAAAACCATTCTTTGTCTTGATGATGTGTCTATGCTGAAGTTCAATACACTTGGTAGGTTAGGAATATCTGACAGAATTCCTAGGTCCGCCGGACATTTTTCGCTTATCATTTCCATTCTAAAATCAGACAAGCCGGCTGTCTCCCAAAATCATACCTCTCGATATTATTTTTGTCAGCCGTAGCATGTTTTAAAATATATATTGCTTCCATTCCTAATTTCAAGCTCGTCACACTTAGGATAGCTCATAGAGAAACAACGGCATTGAATTTTATAACCGCACAGAAGCCAATTGCCACAATCAATAAACTTTGAGAAGGAGACTTCCTATGCAACATTCCGTTATCTACATGTATGCTGTGCATTAGTGAAATTTATTACAGTTCGTTCAGCTGGGGGTGAAACCCAACTGCATGTTCACAAGAGTTATATGGCCAAGATTAATCCAGGGGTATACAATAATATTTAACAAAGCTTACAATGGACCAGATTGGTAGCGGTAATATCCGGAGCCTGTAAATGCGGCGATCATGCAAGGAGCCTTGAATTGCCCTGTAATGACTTGCTGCCATATGAATATTGAGAATGCAACTATTTCTCACGTTCTCTGGCATTGCTTGCCACTAAATATCTACGAATTAAGTTTCAGGCTCGGTCATAACTCAGCTCTGGTTGGAGGAAGAACTCGCGCGTCATTGTCATTATCGCTTAAGGGCAATTAGACCGTCCTTCTTTCGCTGCCTTCGAGAGAATTGCAGCTCACTCTTGCATTGATTAATGCTTGGCGTCGTCTAACTGTACCGCATTAAACATGGTCACATACGTTCATTTTGGTTTTATAACGTATAAATTAATATAATACAACATTTAAGCGTTCCAGCTTCCTCTATTAAGGTATAGGCTGACTTGGGACTTACTTATAACGACGTGTGATAACGTGGCAATTTGAGGGATTAATTATCCGCCAACCTACTTTATAATAAGAATGTTTCTGGAAATCGTTCCAGAACTATCAGACATGATTTTGAAGTATTCGAGACCAGCAACTGGCCTCATTGGGGTGACCTCAAACTGAATCACATTGGGCTGATCTCAAAGCTAACACATGACATGGAGCACGAAATTTTCTCCGTCTTCTGAAACTTTCAACTTGACTTCCTAAACTACATACACTCTTTTCAGGCAACACAGAGGGTCCAACAGAATAGACCCAGTGTGTTGGCCGGCTGTCAAACTACATGAGAAGACCATCATTGCTGCGGTTTGGTAACATATGTTTCTTACCAAACATTCCCCGATGGCTCGTAAAGTATAATTTTCTTAAAGTATGAAAAGTTGCGAAAAGAAAGTTGTCAAACAGATACAGATATTTACAAAATGTATATAAAGGTTTATAGCATATCTTCTAAAATCGAAGGTATGATTTTTATCCAGTCTTTAAGTTAAAAACTTACAAGCTAAAAACTAAAAATATATCAAAAAAAGTAAACAGACATTTCATTTGCATTAAAGTTGAAAAAGCATTGTAGTATTTAATAAACTTAATACTGTAAAAAACTATGTTTTAATGTTTTGATCTAAAATTGCCTATAAGTTCTTAATAACATTCAAATCAGGTGACTGTCGGCAGTTGCATCAAGTGGGACAATTTAAAATCAGCTTTGATAGCACAAATTATGTTTCGGTTCGATGTCCTGATAGAACCGAAATTGTTCCCTAATACTGCAAGTTTCCTACACTACCTGATGACATACAAACCCGAACCATGCCACTGCCACCGCCGTGATTCGCTGTTGGTTTTAAGTTTTTGCTTGTATAAACATATGTATGGCTGTTTTCATAAACGCAGTATGCAATGCAACACTTTATTGCATAGAGTTCATAATAGCATTTAGAATATAACTCGATTATTATAATCGATTAATCGAACATAAAAGTCTTAAACTAAAAAATCAAAAATGTTTACAACTTGTTTTTGTTGAAAAAATAAAACATGCAATTTTAATTAATTGTTTAGTTTTGTAAAGGCGCACGTAAAAAATATGTTTTACATATTTCTGTTAAATAATTTTTTTTTTAAATCTTTTTACTTTATTAATTCGGCTTGAGGTCTCTTTTATTAAAAACTAGCTTACCGCCCCGGCTTCGCTGGGTATTTACTAATGATTTGTATTTCACAACCTGCCTGTTCTTATTTAATTGCAAATAAAATATCTAAATTTGTACAGCATACTTTAGGTGTCTTTTTTTTTATTAAAGTTGAGTGGACTCACAAAAAAAAAAAAATTCCGAGTTTTACCCGGAAAACTTTTGATACATAATTTAGAAATGCGTGTTCTAAAATTGTAGTTGCAACAGAAAACTCTATTAGTACCGATCGACGTGCTGTTCAAATTGTTTTTCGTCTCGAAAAAATAATTAAAACATTTTTAACTTCCGTTTGGTTGTTTAATTTATTTATTTTTTCTCAACAATTTGTTTTGTATATGACAACTTTATTATGGTTTATTATTTGTATCTAATTAAATATGAGCGATAACTATTTATTATACGTTAGATTTGTGTTACAGAAACTTTTTTCCTTAACTTTTTCTTTTATTTCATATAAATAAAAAACAATCTTTGAGATAAATGGCAGAGGAGAAAAAAACAAAAAACTGATTAAATCAAAATAATGAACAATTTATAGTTAAATAAAGTAAAATAATTTAAAAAAAAACGAAGTTTGTTGTTTTAGCTACAACTTTTAAAAATAAAACTATGTATTTTAAAAATAATAATAACAAATAAAATAATACGGCAAAGAAGAGATAATGTTAGATTCAATCAATTTCTCAAAATACAAACATTTGAAATGTAGGTATAGATACATTTTTAAATTCTTTAAAAAAAATTTCAATTAAGTATTCGAACGTACAATACTATCCGTTATGATTTTTCGTGTTTTTACTTGTTTCCTTATAGAGTTTAAATGTGTATATAACAAACAGATACCACATTTTTATAGTGCTGTAAGTGTAGGATGGGGTGTATACAATATTTTGGTTTGTGAGTGTTTTTGGTGGAGGCAGTAAATTATGAAATTTACAGTTTACCACAAATTTCATTTGTGAATTCAGAGCACTTGGCTTTGCCGCCCAAATCGCCAGTCAAATATTTGCCTTCTTTAATGACTTCGAAACAGGCTTTTTCAATTTTATCGGCATGAGAGTTGAGTTCCATGTGTCTCAACATCATAACGGCAGACAACAATAAGGCAGTGGGGTTGGCCAAATCCTTGCCAGCAATATCGGGGGCAGTACCGTGCACCTAAAATAATATTAAAACAATAAGTAAATGTACAAATTTTTCGAAATTTACATATAAAATTTACAGATTCGAAGAGGGCACCATTAAGACCCATGTTGCCGGAGGGTGTCAAACCCAAACCACCAACCAAACCGGCGCACATATCAGATAAAATATCACCATACAAATTAGGCATGACCTAAAATGAAAATAATAAAACGGTTTTAAATACAATTTCTCTTTTTATATAAATTAGAGGCCAAATCTTACCAAAACATCATATTTCTTGGGATCTTGTACCATATTCAAGCATACGGTATCCAAATAACGTTCCTCAAATTGAATTTCGGGGAAATGTTCGGCCATTTCACGTACACTACGCAAGAACAAACCATCAGACATACGCATAATGTTGGCCTTGTGCACAACAGTCACCTTCTTTCTGTTGTTGTTTTTGGCATAGGTAAAAGCATATTCAGCAACACGTTTGGAAGCTTCCTCAGTAATCAATTTGATACTTTGCACAACACCATCGATAATTTCGTGTTCAATGCCGGAATATTCACCTTCAGTGTTTTCACGAATGGTTACAACATCAACGTCATCGTACAATGTCTTGTAGCCTTCCAAACTCCTGCAGGGTCTTACGTTGGCGTACAAGTTGAATTCCTTACGGAGAGCCAAATTCAAAGAGCGATGACCCTTTCCGACGGGTGTCATTAAGGGGCCCTTCAAACCGATTTTATTTGTGTTAACTGAATCAATGGCAGCTTGAGGAATACCGAATTTACCATCAGGACCCTTAAATAGAAAACAGAACAATTTGAGTGAATTCAAAATCTTGTACACATGCGAGTATGTTTGTATGTGTGGTAATATTCTAACTTACTCTAACGGGTGTTACATCAACAGCTTCCCAATCAATGGGAACACTGGCAGCGGTAAAGATTTTCTGCACAGCAGCGGAGATTTCAGGACCAATACCATCACCAGGAATAAGAGTGACCTTGCGTGCACCCGAAGAGTAGGCACGTCCAGAAACGGGAGTTGTGTTAACCTATAATATGAAAGAAAATATTTTGTTTCTTTTCACAATTCTTTAACGGCCCGGTAATCGTTCACAAAACTAAAATGTTGTGTTGTCTCGACTGCAACACAACATACTCGCAAAATACTTGCAAAATATAAAATCCAAATACTTAGTGTTGTGAACGGTAATCGGGGTTTAAGGTTTTTTTTTGAAGTTTAATATTATTAAGTTGAATACCAATTGTTATTATTACGAATGAAATTGTAAAACTGTAGGCTTTAAGAAAGGAAGTAAATATGTAGATGTAGGTATATCAAGTATAACACAAAAAAATATAAAACATAATTTTATTTTTGACTTGAGTAAAATTTATAAAAATTCATAAACTGCAAGGACAAATAAGAAACTTATGAATTCTATTTCAATATAGAAATTGTATAATTTATATGCTGAACAAAATGTAGTTAGAAAATAGAATTAGGGATTAACTCCCGGAGTTTTTCAACCATTTTCATATATTACAAAAAGTATACCTCTCAGGTTTGACAAAGGAGAAATCAGGAATAAATAAATGCCAAATAATATGTAACTTGTTTGTCCCATTTTGAGTCTTTTGACTTGATTGATATTTTTTATTGTCCGTTATAAAAGGTGACCAAATTCACATTTACCCCTATCGTGAATAAATATTCCACATGAAATTTGTTCCCTTTTCACATTTTTTCCTATTAAAATTTAATGTTAAACAAATAAAAGGGAACAAATTTCATGTGGAATTTTTATTCACGATAAGGGTGATTATCTGTTTTTCTGGAAAACAAATCCACTTGTTTTACCTTCGAGTAAATAAACCCGTTCCAATGTACAAGAGCGTTATTGTTTAACGACGACGTTTTTGAATAATCATCATTTCAATTCGAAAGTATCAATATGTATATAGGTATGTATGTATGTACGAGTATATTGTATGTTTTCATATAAATATGTATGACAATTCAAAGAAAAGGGTAATTTTGTACAATCAGAGATTATTGAAGATTGTCTTCAGTCTAACTTATTTAAATAAGATCAATAATAACAATGTTTTTAAAATATAATTATTATCATTACACTAAAAACTATAATTAAAATTATTCATGTACATTACAAACATGTTGGCAGTAATTTATTGACCGCAAAAAATAGACATATTTAAATTTTATGACTTTTATACGTTGAAGTCACACGAAACCTATAAACAAATTAATTGAACAAATTTCTAATACCTACAAACAATTGCAATTTGATAGTAGCAAATTACACTACTATATGGATGTATCGTCCAGCTGTCTGTGCTAACTACTTAAAACACTTTCAGTGTAAAAAATTCTAAGAACAAAAAACACAGACAAAAATTACATAAGAAATTTAAGGCCGCATAAAACGAGCAAATAGGTACAATAGAATTTCTTTTAATTAATAAGAAAATGTAAAATATATTTGTGACCGACCACAATATTTAAAAAAAAAACAATAAATTAATAAAACAAAAATACCCACTTTTTTTTTGTACAAAATTTAAGCCAAAGTTGAGGTTAAGAAAAAATTTTATATTATAAAAATCCTCATAAACTGAAATACAGTTTTTTATACTTCATAATTAGAAAATATATATTTTTAAAACCCAATTAAAATTTCTTAAAACAAATTTGCTTTAAAAAAATGTTCTAAACTGGCAGAATTTTTTTTCAATTTGTCTGCGAGTGGTTATGTAAAAATTTTGACAGCAATCGCAAGCAGACTCTTTGCGAAAATTTGTAAAAGCAACATTAGTCTAATTTGCGTTTGCATTAAACTCTACTTTATGGAACCGTTTTTAATTAAACAGTGTCCTCTAATAGTACCTTGGCATGATTGGCCACTTCTACTGTTTCCCGGCCGCCATTAATTCCAATACTTTTTAACTAAAATTAAAGCAAAAAAGGAAATACTTTTTTGGATGTAGTGGTTGGTTGGTTGGGAGATGTGTTAAGCTTCAAGAGTTAGTTGTCTTTAAATTTATTTATTATTTAACACCAGTTTTCTTTCTTTATAAAACATTCAATGGCAATTTTACATGTAGCTTACAATCTTTTGAATTAATCTTGCTGCCATGATTTTTGTTGATTTTCTTCCTCGGGTTTATGCAATTTTCTTATATTTTTTACAAATTCTATTTTCACCGCACACACACGTCCGGATTCCGTTTAGCAACTCGATTGAAAAAAAATTTAATAAATGGTTGCTTAATTTTGTATCAATAAGAATTTTCCTCCATAAAATATCAGCACTGTATGTAAAAATCATATGGCCATATTATATTCATGCACTGTAAGAAATATTTATAGAGTTTTAAGCCATTTTTCACCAGATTTAACAAGATTTTCAGTATAATATTAAAAGTTCAAAATTAGATCTCCAAAAATATAGGAATGATAATAAAGTTGTAAGGAAAATTATACGTTATCGAAGTTAATCAGTATAAATATCTAGCAATGTGTTTATTTTTATCAAATTTATTCTATATCCAAGTTATTCGGTATTATAAATAAACGTTTTAAATTATTATACTTTCTAAACTTCGAGAGAGCATGTTATAAAAAAAAAAAAAAAAAAAAACGCTGGACTAAACATTAATCGGGCAACATTTATAAACATCAAATATGGTAGCACCTCAAAATTGCATGTTTTGGCGCAAATAAATAACAAAACTTTTACATCGATTGTTAGCAATCCGTATAATTTTTTAATTTGATAAATAAAATATGCCTGAAGTGGAGTTAACTGCAGAAGAAATTAAAAGGCGTAATTTGCCATGGTAAGCAAACACATCAATATTATGAACACTTATTAATTAACATACATTTAAATAAACTTTATGTAGGATAGAAAAATATCGACCATCAAAATTTGATGAAATTGTGGGCAATGAAGATACCGTGGCCCGTTTATCCGTATTTGCCACCCAAGGTAATGCTCCCAACATAATCATAGCGGTAAGTAAATTATAGATGAAGCGTATAAAGTGCTACTCTATTTACGTAAGCTTGTGTATTGCTTCGGTAATAGGGTCCACCTGGTGTAGGCAAAACTACAACCATTCAGTGTTTGGCTAGAATATTACTTGGTGATAGCTATAAAGAAGCTGTTTTGGAATTGAATGCTTCCAATGAACGTGGCATTGATGTAGTGCGTAATAAAATTAAAATGTTTGCCCAACAAAAAGTCACATTACCTCGAGGTCGTCATAAGATTGTTATATTGGATGAGGCGGACAGCATGACTGAGGGTGCTCAGCAGGCTTTAAGACGTACCATGGAAATTTACAGTAATACCACCCGTTTTGCCTTGGCCTGTAATACAAGCGAAAAGATAATAGAACCCATACAGTCTCGTTGTGCCATGTTGCGTTTCACCAAACTATCTGATTCCCAGGTTTTGGCCAAACTCATCGAAGTTTGCCATCGTGAAAATCTCGAATACGATGAAGAAGGCCTAGAGGCTATAGTATTTACGGCACAGGGTGATATGAGACAAGGTTTAAATAATTTACAATCCACAGCTCAAGGTTTTGGTAAAATAACGGGAGCAAATGTTTTCAAAGTATGCGATGAACCTCATCCTATGCTTATACAGGACATGTTGCAGCATTGTGCTCAAAACGATATACATAAAGCCTACAAGATATTGGCAAAGTTATGGCGTTTTGGTTATGCCGCTGAGGATATTATTGGAAATATATTTCGCGTTTGCAAACGTTTGAATGTGGATGAACATATGAAACTAAATTTTATACGTGAAATTGGAATTACACATATGAAAGTCGTTGATGGCTTAAATTCGTTACTACAATTAACAAGTTTGCTTGCTAGGCTGTGTGAAATTGCAGATACCCAATGAATAATTATGTTTGTTTTTAGCCATTTAGTTATTTTTATCGAATAAAAAATATTTAAATATAAAATTGTCGTTATTTATTTAATGCAAGACTTAGATATTATACTTTGAACATACAACAACACTACCGCTATTTTTTCGTAATAACGAAAATCTCTTAAGTGAACGATAGATGAGCCGATTCAAAAGTATTATGAGGCAAATCAATAGATAAAGATTGCAAAAAAACTAATAAAATCAAAAACAGATTAAGTTCATATAGCAGTCTATTATGGATTTATTGCAAATAATAGATAAAATATAAACTTGTAGTCATGGTGAGTGCAGTAGCACAGCTGACTGAATTTGTTTACAATTTACTTATGTCAAAAGTAATACGTTTTCAAGTGTTTTTGACAGTAGTACATTAATTTACACAAACAAATTGCCTGTTGTTTCTGTATTGTGTTGTATTTGTTCCCGATTTGTACTCACCTTGTATAATTACACAATGGTCTTTCCAAATATATTTTTCAAAGTAATATTAAATTTATTAAAAAAAAATACAATGGCTTGAAACAATACAAAATGCAAGTTAAATAGTTTTAAAATTTACTGAATTTAAGTTTTTAAAAATGCAGCTCTAAATCCGGTTGATGTAGAGAATGGATTTTCTATATAAAAATATTAAAAAAGTTAACACATTTTGTAATACCATTAATTAAATTAAACTATTTTCTTATACTGCCAAATTCACTAAAATTCAATTTAATTTGACGAGTTCTGTATATTATTTACTTTCTATTTATTCACTTTTTAATACAGGGGCCAAATTACCGCATTCGATATCGAGTAAAATTTATCGTAATTTTCTTATTTGAAATTATGGCATTCGATATCGAGCAAGAAATTTGGTACATTTTATCATAATTTCGATATCGAAATCATTTTTCGATATGATAGCTCATTCGATCACGAATGCGGTAATTTGACCCCAGCTTTAAAAACATACAAAAACAATTTTTAAGTGTATAGTTTTTACATTTTAAAAACTTTGAAGTGAATTTTGTATGAGTACACATTTTTGAGAATTAAAATAAATTTAAAAATATCATATTTGTTTGTCCCACTGGGAGCAAGAACTATGTTTGCAACTGTTTAGGAAATCTCATGTTTGGTAAAAGTACCACATTTAACCGAATTTTTATAATTTTTTTCAGAATTTCCGAAATTATTGGGTTTAATGATTGCAAAACACTTATCCTTTCAAAAAGTACTATAAATGATGTTATAGAACGATACAAGTAAACCATACGTACAAATCATAGACAAAATGATATCAAACATTTTATTAAAAGAAACCAGGAACTTACAAAGAATATACTACGCTTAATAAAGCGAAATCCAGGTTTCAACGACAATGATTGCGCAAAAAATACAACCCTAGTGTAAGTATCGCATGACAAAGTTTTAACTTATGAATGATAAAACATATGTATGTATGTATATGAAACTTATTCTCAAACTGCTACAGGGACCAAAATTTTATGTTGTAGCGAAACAATGAAATGATGCCAACCAAAAATATTAATACACAAAATAGATAAATTTAATAAAAAGCAGTTTGTAGTTGCGGTCTGAAGATCTGTCCTTTTGTCACCACTTCAACAATGACTTGGTATATATTAATAAAGTAATGTTGGGGTCAAGCCCAACCATATAATACCCTACACCCTGTCTACATATGTATGTGTAAAAACAGTTTTTCATAAATGGGCGTTATATGGGATCTATGACTTATTATGAACAGGTAATCAAAAAATTTAGTGGCATGACTTCTGTTCATATATGTAAATATTTTTATACCCTATACCACCATTGTATTGGATTTGTGCTGATGTTTGTAACGCCCAAAAATATGAGTCAAACACCCACCTTAAAGTATAAAGTATACCATCGATCGAATCATTTTATGAGTCCATTTAACGACGTCCGTCCGTCTGGCTGGCTGTCCATGTAAACCTTGTGCGCAGAGTATAGTTCGCAATTTTAAAGATATTTCGATACGCTTGGGGTTGAAACTGGTTGTAATCGGTCAATTATTTCACCTAGCCCCCATAACCACTATGGTCGGGTAGATATAATAAATGCGGATTGGTGATGTTAGGTTAGGTCAGCAGGCAACCATAGTTCGCAATTTTAAAGATATTTCGATACGCTTGGGGTTAAAACTGGTTGTAATCGGTCAATTATTTCACCTAGCCCCCATAACCACTATGGTCGGGTAGATATAATAAATGCGGATTGGTGATGTTAGGTTAGGTCAGCAGGCAGCCATAGTTAGTTAGTCCATTCGTTGGTCCTTTTGTGTTGCCTGAAAGAGAGGAACAAAAGAAAGGAGATAGATGTTATAGAGACAGATAGAGAGTAGATGTGGACAGGTAGGAGAAGAAAATGCCAAGAGAAAAAGATGTCGGTCCGGAAGGTTTAGAAGAAAAGATGGAGTTAATACTCCGAGCCACTTAATGGCCAGTAGTTCCACTGTAAGTGAAGGGATTGGGTCTGAAATTATGATAGCCAATTGCTATTACTAATGAAGGCATTAATACGCTCTAATTTTAAGTCTGATACTTCAGAAAGATTAATGCTATACAATGACAGAGAAGATGAGAGATTGTTTTCTCCTCTTCTTCATCTTTACAATTCCTGTAGAAATCATTATAGAGCAGACCTAATCTTCTGGCATGATTGCCGAATTTGCAGTATCCAGTAATCACTGATACTAAGTCGCTTAATTGTGATCGTTGTAGTTTTAGCACGTACAACGTTCGTTCTCTATTGCCAGCTGGTCTGAGCAAGCTCATAGTAAAATTTGCTAATTCGCTGCTTGCATGCTGATAGCGGAATACCGCATAAATGATCAATGTCATCATCAGGTAGCATGGAACAATTTTTTGCTAAGTTATCAGCAACAAGGTTTCCAATTGTGTCTCCATGTCCACACACCCATACGAGTGAAACTATTGAATGTCTCGCCATCCTATTTAAGGATGTTCGGCATTCCTGGACCAAGGTCGATGTAGTGTATACACCAGCTAGAGACTTTATTGCAGCCTGGCTATCAGTATATATACGAATATCCCTGCCTGATATTTTGTTATAACTGATCCAGTTAGCTGCTCTTTTTATGGTCGATATCTCGGACTGTAGAATGCTGCATCCATTTGGAATTCTAAACAACATTCTAATTCCAAATTCTTGCCTGTAGACACCGCCGCCAACTCTCCCCTTTTTTTGGAGCCATCCATATAGACAGATAAGCTCGTAGTGTTCAGGGGTAGGCCTTCTGATATCTGATACCGCATTATCCGAAAAGGAGTAGCCAAAGTTCCTCGAGAAGAAGGGTCTAGGAGTGCAGTAATCAATATTATCAGACAGTTTACGTCTTCGATTGTGCTAGCATGACCATACATGCTTCCAAGCGCCTATTGTATATATTTATAATAAAAGTTCCGTTATACCTGGATTCACACTTAAACCACTATCAGTACTCCATTCACTTAGTGTTCTGAGTGCATCTTCCATTCTTAGCGAAATAGTTTGCAAATGGAATCCTGAGATTGCCACTGCCACGTCATCCGCGTAAGCGACAGTCTTATGTCCAGTGATAACCAATTTTCTAAGCATACTATTTATTGCTATTTTCCACAAGAGTGGAGATAACACGCCTCCTTGAGGAGTGCCTCTTCGGGCAAATCTTGTGATTTTTGTTGCACCAATTATCCGATCAAACGGTTGGGGTGCGATTATCGGGTTTGACAACAGATTACCCGGAAATTGAATGTCCATGAGCACTTCCAGTATCTCACGTCCATCTTTTGTCCAACTACTGTCTGGTTTTTAAATATAACCCTGGGTTGTTGGTGTTTTCGATAGGATTGTACGCAAGCGACTGGTTTTGGATGCACCTTCGACGCCACTGCAAAAGTTTCTCCAAAACCTTCGCTCTGCGCTTCTAACCTGATTCTTAAATTTTTTCAACGCTGACTTACTTATTACTTATTACAACCTAGCTATGTCAAGCACGTGTATGTCAGGACCATTTGTTAAAAATGTATCGAGACATATTGACATCGCTCGAGCATTCAACATATTCTATGATCATTTGTACAATGTATCATAGAAAACGGTGAGAGCTCTCCCTATTCGCCACCTGGGACGCGTCCGATGGGGACTGTCAACTCCACGCGGATTGGATTGGTGATGTAGTTCTTAACAATTAACAAATCTTCTTGATTTGAAATAAGTATGCAGTGCAGATGAATCGAAATGTTGTGCAACAGTTGATGAAATAAAAACATCAATATAAAATTTTTCTTTAATCACCTGGAGAAATTATATTTCAGAGTTAATATTAAGTAAACTTATAGTCGTTGATTTCCTTTAAGGACATATAAATGTTCAAATAACTATTAAATAGCAAATTTCTTGACCAGTATTAGGGAAAATTACTAGTGTGGGGACTGTAACCAGAAGTGATGGTAACTTTTAAAATAAAAATTGTAACCTGCTACTTATAGTTAATTACTTGTATATGGCGTAACTATAAACCCTTAGTAATGAATTACCAATTTCTAGATTATTTAAAGTGTCCTGTATGATTTTTTTTATGAAATCTGACGGTTTTAATATTGTCTTACATTGAACATTTCATTTTATACATATACAGTGTGTCACACAACTATATTGCCTATTCATTTTCGAGAGAAATTTGTTTTAAATTCTAACATCAAATTAAAAAAAAACTGGTAACTGGTATTTTTTTCTTTTATGCATTAGATTGTGATGGTGTAAATTGGAAAAAATCCCAAAAAACAAATGGTGAATAAGGGTATATTACGTTTGACATGAAACTTTGTTTATATTCGTCTGATACCCAAAAAAGTTTATATATTCTTGATCCTTAGGAAATTCTAAGTCGATTCAGCTATGTTCGTCTGCCTGTCCGTCTTTGTAAAACACTTTCATGTCCAAAATACACAGCTTAAGGAAACTTCCAGAAAAATATTTTGTAGAAATGTTATTGGTATTGAAAATCAGCAAAGTTTGTACAGTTATAGACTAAATTCTATTATAGTAGGAAGTAAGGTATGGACAAAAAAGTTAGGCAACCTTTATTAAAATTTTATATTTTTATCCATTTATTTAAATATATTGCAGATAATACCATGATATATTCTATACGTTATTTTTATGATAAAATAAGAAACTAAGAGGAAAATAGTAAGAATCGGTCCATGATTTCTCATAGCCCCAATACAAATATCTTCCCGAATTATCCCGAAATCAAGGATACATAAATTCCTATAAAATTGGAATATCAAGACAAAATTCAGCAAAAATAAATCGCAAAACGAAATTTTTTTTTAGTTCGGTCCATGTTTGACCATAGCCCCCATATAAAGTCCACTTCCAAAATTCACTTAAATACGTATAAAACAGATATCAATAATGTTAAACGGCTAAAATTTGACATGAATAATCTTTATAGGCAAATAAATTGTTGTACTAAATTTTATGGTGGTCGGCCCAGAATTGGTCATAGCTCCCATACAAGGACCACATCTGAAAAAGACATTTATCCCTAAATATATTGTATAAATATCGGTACTGACTCAAAACTTTACACAAATCATTTACATATATACAAAAATCATCCCACAAAATTTTGTGAATTTCTGTCTATTTTTAACCGTATGTCCCATATAAAGCCCTCTTCCGAAAATCACTTTAATACTCATAAATCTCTTATAAATAAGGGTAGTAAGGATCCAGAATATACATATATACTTTATAGGGTCGGAAAATTATATTGTGGAAATTAAAAACGGAATGACAAACTTATATATACCCTTCTCATGAAGGTGAAGGGTATAAAAATGAATGTATGTATGTATGTATGTAACGTATGGACTCCAAAACGGCTGAGCCGATTTTGATGAAATTTTCATCGCATGTTACTGTGACTTTTTTTTTATGAGAAGTTATACTCAGACAATTAATATGCCTATATATATTTGCATTACTTTCTTTGGAAAGGGGATAGTTGAAGTAGTAAAGGTGGTGAAAGAAGAAAGCAATTGCACACTATGTTTTTTTTGTGCAGAATTGCAGAACCTCTGGTGGTGAGTAGGCGCATTAATGTTAAAGCTTGATTTTCTAGCCTTACCTCGGTGGCGTTAGCTAGTAGATGTATAAACAACAAATTTCTCTTAAAAATTAATAGACAATATAGTTTTGCGATGCACTGTATCCTTAATTACTTTGCATACAATTTAAAAGCAATTATTTTAAAAGCCTCTTTTCATCATAATAAATCAGAAAACGATAAAAACTTTTATCCTACAACATATTAAATCCTTTTGAAAAAGTTAGGGTAAGCTACTTATTGATAAACAATATCTTTAGTAGTCTATATACATCCGTACATATGCATTGTTTAGCATACTTGAAATATTTCATAATCCTCTAGAGAGGAGAAAGGGATAAAAAAAAGAAAGGAGCGGTAATAGCAAACAGCAACTTAAGTAAGAAAAGCGAGACAACGAAAATGAAAAGTGTAACAAAACTTTACAAAGCCGGGTGAATTATGAGAGTTTTCAAAGATTTATGAATGACAAATAAAAAAATATGTCTTTATTTGTGTACTTTTTAAAATCATCTTAAAACCACAACAAAAACTCTCCAAACCACTAATAAATCTAACTACTCACTTTTTGCAACCCTTGTTTTCAAGTAGTCACAGCAGATGGTCAATGGAATGTGGGCATTGAGGGAGAATTAGCTGATAAATAGATTGCAATATTTTTGCTAAGGATTTGTATATTGTAGTTGGGTGGCACAATTAAGAGGTATTTTTAATGCAGTCTTTGATGATCTTGTATAGTGAATTTTGGATTGAACCTATATTTTACAAACTTACATTACAGAAGACAATATTTTATCTTTTGATATTGAGGGCAATATATTAAAATGTTTGATTTTTTGGGAACAACAAGAACTAGAAAAATTAAAAATTTATCTGAATGAAAAATTCTATGATTTTTACAATAATTTGTATAAATGATTTTAGAAAGTCAATTTCATGGTGTAAGTAACAAGGTGAGTGCAGTAGCAGAGCTGACTGTCTTTGTTTACAATTTACTTATGTCAAAAGTAATACTTTTTCAAGTGTTTTTGACAGTAGTACATTATTTAATTTGTTGCCGATTTGCACTCACCTTGTATAGTTACACCATTGTCAATTTAGTTTAATTTTTTTTTTATTTTTTATTACTATTTTCTTAAACCCAAGCA
Source organism: Bellardia bayeri (assembly GCA_950370525.1). Classification (NCBI taxonomy): domain Eukaryota; kingdom Metazoa; phylum Arthropoda; class Insecta; order Diptera; family Calliphoridae; genus Bellardia; species Bellardia bayeri. Next base: position 42,168,459 of record OX493266.1, on the reverse strand, counting down.
CATTGGCCAACCACTGTAACTTACATATATTAAATTCAACAAAAGAAGATGAAATATTATCACAAACAATGCTTGACTGACGAATGAGCCTGTGTGCGAAATCTAATCATGGGATGGTTATAAATTCACTACAATTAGGTTGAATTTCAATTTTCCAAAAAAGCCACTTAAAAACTGAAAATATCTAAATAATTGACGTCGAACAGAGCGCATAAAGTGGGATGTGATAGGCTGAGGGTTGCAATGAGTGGCTGCGGTTATGTCAAATTAAAATATGAAATTTAAATTTTGTCAACATTGAAAGCCACACCAAAAAACGTAATAAATTCATAAACCATTATTTTCAATTGTATTTTTTGTGATAAATTAAAAATGTTCATGTACCTACTAGGTATATTTTTTTTAAGCCATATTTTTTTCCAATTTAATACCGACATTGCAGTTTTTCTGCTTGAATACATTTAAATGAAATCGATCTCATTGTTAAGTCAAAGAGTTGCTGCTATATTTGCAGGTTTTGCAAAAAAATAAAAAAAAAGTTTTAAATGCAAATCTACAATAAATACATATGAATAAAACGTAATATTTAGCGGAAATATTGACCATTTACACAAAAGTGCGGACTTTTTATTTTTGTTATCTTGCGGCTGCAAACATTTTCAAAATACAATCTATAAAGTATACAAATTCAAACGATTTTCTTTTCGAAACGAGTTACAAAATAACACCCCTGTATATGTGAAACTTAGTTGTATTGAATTTTATTTGGATTCCAACATGTTTAAGAGCGTTTTTTTTTAGATTTATAAAACACTGAAATTGAATAAAACAAAGCTGATTTTTTTTTAATTGACATAAAATTTACTTTATTCGAAAAATAATCTTCTGACATTATAATTTAAATATGACTTCTGGATATGACTGGCTCAGACCAATATTCTATAACTTTATGACAATAACGCGGCGAATGTTATCCTCCAAGTGATGAATGGTTTCGGGCTTATCGTCGTAAACTAGCGAGTTCAAACATAAATCACTTGACAACTGACAAATTACAAAAAAGTGTAGCCAACTTAAAATTCTATACATCTAAAAAAGCACCCTATATTTATAGGCGTTATAAAAGTCAGCACAAATCCAATATATCCTCCCACTATGGGTATAAAATGTGCAAATGTCTGGACGTGAAAAAGGCGGTAATGTCCCGTATTCATAGTTTGTTGCATAAAGGCAATTATGCAGAACTTGTTGGTGCCAGTATCCCAATTTATAAAATATTTGGCCGTTATGGAATATTTGGACATAACTATTGTTTAAGAAACACAATTGCGAACGTCAACTACAAAATGTACAAAATAGTACTTTCTGCAGACCATCCGACGCATTTAAACCATAATCTAATTCCTTAGTTATACCTGAAATGGATAAAATATCGGTCCCGCGGTACGTGTGCAGCGGTCATTATCCCCGATAGAGCAGTAATAAGACAGATAATTTCTCGTCTGAGCACAGACCTAAGTGTCACTACTTTCTCTCTGTCGTTCTAGCAACAGCATCAAGAGACAATTTGGTTGCTCAAAGTTTGTTACTCGAACAAACATCAGTCTTTTAACCAACTACCATTCCTCCTGCTTTGGGTATCAACCACGTGCCCTCCGAAGAGGTCTCACCAATTACTACTTAGGGACGAGTCTCCGGCTTACAACTAGTACTCATAGAACTTTATAAGACTCTAGTCAGCTGCAGCTTTAAATGGAATGAAACAATCATACTCTTACCAGTTTCTAGCTCGTGCAAGTTTATGGCACAGGTATCTCCATCTCTTTCGAACATTGAATAGCGCCAAGGTGATGGAATTACACCAAGACAATTTTCCACTTGGGAACAAAAGTATATACAATGTCCTCGTATGCGCACCCACCAAAAATTGTTCTGCCATCAAAAAACCCGTAGCAGATCATGTGAAAGTCCCACAAAAAGTCTTGTCTTGTATCGGTCATTCAAAGACCATATAAGCCTTGATGTTAAGTATGAAATCAGAGTAGACCATACGGTTGATTTACAACATGGAACACCAATCAGTCGATTTTCTCGTCAATATCTACACTCAATAGATCCGCTTGCTTGTGCAGAAACTCACTACCTAATATTTCGGTCTTTATTATTGATAGAACTGAGCAATTGTGTTTTACCGGTTACTCGTCATTACCATAAAAAATTGTTCTGTGAACACAGCCGATCTCATCAAAGCTGCTGATTTATAGTTCGATACATTTCCCATTATATATATTACTTGTATAGAGAATCAAGAAAAAAACTTCTGTAATAACATTAAATTTCTATTATCATCTGCTCGGAAGATATTGTACACCAATGTATAAAAGCTACATAATTATTAACTCAGCAAGAAATAATCTAAAATCACTGTATTTTAATCTACTGCATAAAGCGTTATTGGATGTTGGATTATGTGTTTTCCCCAAAATGTAGTACCAATATTATTCGACTTTTATCATTACTTTACTTACCGCCTTTATTCGTCTTTTAGCACATCTACAACTTCAGTATATTGAACTGCTTGCTCGCTTGTTCAATATTTTAACGGCGGAAATCAATGAATGGTGTAAAAATTAATATCCTGGAAAAAATCACAGTCGTTACGAGTAATCAGCAATACCACCATTCAACCCATAATCATGGTCCTCCCAACCCCAGTATAATTTTAATATTTGATGAAAATACAGCCAAAAGCAGTTTTATTTTATATCTGCTTTCTCCGGAAACAATTTTTTCTGCTCTACTTTTTTTTTTTAATTTAACACCGCAATTGTCATCAACGGATCCATCTATCATCTCGCATCTAGCAATTGAAATATGCCTTGCGGTTAAGGATATCATACCGCCGCTTATAAAAACAAAACAAAAAAGTATGTATGTCTGCTAGTAAATGATTTATGAAATCACTTTTTTTCTGTTTGGGCTGCTGAATCTTCTTCTCCGTTGTTGTCAATTAAACACAAGCGCGCTTTATGAAACCATATTTTATTTTAACGTTATATTAATTTACACATTTTTTGTGTATTTAAATTATGTATATTTTTTTAAATAGCGTGAAAAGAAAATAGCTACAAATTCGTGGGTGGTTTTAAATGATGGTTAAGTTTTTCCTGTCAATGATGATGACAACATCAACCCCCATCTTTAGCAATACATTGTACATTGTTGTACCGTTGTTGTGTTGATTATCTGTTACGAATTTTTCGTGATTTTGAGAAGATTTAGCAGCAGTTGTTGTAACACCTGGTTTGGTTATTAGAGGATAATATTTACTTCTTCAGCGAATTGTAATATACATAATTGTATTCTTTATTGTTTAAATTAAAAAGTTCGATAAGAAACGGTTATATTTTATTTAAAATTTATTGGTACATACTTTTAGGCAGACAAAGAAAACAGCTTCATTATTATAGCCAATTGTAGGTTTCATAATTTTTCCATTTAAATGCTTACATATTAACAAAGTTATATCCGATTTTAGGATTTTACTTATAACACTATCAATGATAAGAAACCTACCTAATGTAGCAATCATTGTGCATACACTAATATTTAATGCGATTTTAAAACTAGTCGTTTTTCCAAAAGATTGGAAAATTTCCCAAATTATAATGATACCAAAGTCAGTAAGGTATTTGATGGTACCATCCTCTTATAAACCAATTATGGAGAGATAAGAAAATCTTTTGAGCTTAAACAATATTGTTCGGTTATCATTTTAGATGTCGCAGAGGTCTTTGATAATGTTTGGCATAAAAATCTAGTACATAAGATATGGTATGCATACTGCCACCTAGTACTCATAGATTACTATAGTCTTACCTATCTCACCGATTGTTTAGGCTAAAATACATTGATTATGTGACAAGAGACTACGAAATCAAAGCTGGGAGTGTTCTTGGACCAACACTTTACTTGATATACACCACTGATTTGCCAGCGAGTGATAATTTAAACATTTTTACATATGCAGATGACACTGTCATTCTTAGCTTACATGTGGATTTAAATATGACATATAGATAACTGGATATTTAACTCAGATGTGTTGAGACGTAGTTAAAAAACTGGAGAATACGTGTAAATAAAACTAAATCTAAACACGTTACGTTTACGTTTAGGAGAGGAAATTGCCCATGTCACATACCCTGGCATACCTACACATGGATAGAGCCACATAGAAGTCAAGAGTTTCTATAAGAGACCAAAATCTTCTAATTTGCACCGGCTAATCAAGGACCAATCTAAATTTTGCCTTGATTGCAAAGTCCTCCTGTATAAGACTGTTTTAAAACCAATGGACAAATGAAAAAAATTTATGAGAAACGGCAAGTAGTACCAATATAGATCTTATACAGAGGCCCAATTCTTATGACCTTGACGGGAACACTATGGTATATGAGAAATGAAAACATCCACAGAGACTTAAAAGTACCATTTTTAAAAGACAAATTTAGAAAATTTTCTTAGAGATACATTTTGAAATTACAACACCATTCGAACCCGTTTGCAAGTTTACTTACTAGACCTCAATCAGGAACAAGGCTTCGTAGAGCTGATCTACCACTCTTATGGTAGTACATTCGATCATTATGGCTCTTTCTTTGAATACTTATTGTATGGCCTATTAGATTTAATAAATAAATAAAAAGTAATTAAAAAGAAGGATGTTCACAAAATAATGTTTATCTTTATACAAAGTAGTTTTTCTTATATTAGCAAATATTATAGAGCAATGTTTTTTATGTACTCGTATATTCTTCAAAAAATCCAAAAGTATCGTTTGAAAGACAAAACAAATATGTTCATATTTATAATTTTAGCTCCATAACTACAAACCAATCAAGGTTTCCTCTTTCCCGCTGGAGATTCCACAGAGGATCTAAGATGATTATACATATAGGAACAAATGTGCTAAATTTGGTATTCTCTCTGGATTAACACGATTACAATAAAGGAATCGTTTGAAACAGCACTTCATATAATGGCATCGAAAATATGTACTAGCTTGTTTCCTGGATATATCTGGCACATTTAACAATTTCAAGTCGTCAAGGTATTGAGAAAGCATTTGTTAAGCTAGATTTACACGATTGAAATTTTCTTTAAAATTGCTCTTGCTTTTGCTTTAAACTCGTGTAAACAGCAAAAATTCTTCAAAATTTATTTATTTAATAGTTTTAGTAACAAAAAAACTTGGAGATTACGTAGGTATGTATTTACGCCAGATTTAGATATTGGTAACAATAGGAATAACTTTTTTTAATTTCTCATCTATAATAATGAAATGTTCTATGAAGTTACAAGATCAATGGACTACTACCTGTCGACTTGGTATTAAACCAAAGAAAACAGAAATGGTGTTCTTTACAAGAAAAAAGCTCCCTATCATGAACATAATAGGAAAATTTAAATCACGTTTGATGTATCGAATATGAGAGGCACGATAGCAAAAATATTTGAAGATAAAGAAATGTAGGCATTGCTCCATGAAAATTGCTGTTAAACTTAACCACAGTTCGCAAAATCATTGGCAGCTACTCAAGCATCGATTTCAAAGAATTTTAGACATTACTCTATGAAAATTGCTGTTAAACTCAACAAGAGCTTACAAAATCATGGGGGGCTACTCAAGCATCGATTTAAAACCGTTTGCAAAAAGCAGGATTCATTCAATAGCACGGAAATTGGTTACAATATTAATTGAATTGTCCGAATTACATCTACGAAATCCTTCTTAAACGCTATAAAAGAAAATCATTTTTGACCCGAACATTACTTGTGATTAAAAATGGAAGCCAGTCCTACCAACCGAAACGACACCATAGCCAAATATCATTGGTCAAAAAGGTCCTATCTATTATCAGCTGCTGAAATCTGGTCAGACCAACACAGAAAACCTGTACCGAATGCAACTGATTAATTTGAAGCGAATAACGCCCAGAATATGTGGCTAGACTTGAAAGCATAATATTTCATAATGATAATGCTCAGACACATTTTGCAATACCTGCTAAAAACTATTTAGTTCAGAGTACTATTTTTTTAAATCGATGCAGAACGTTCTCTCTGTGATACGCTTCACTTCAGAACAGGTTATCTGTAATTGGCTTGATTCTTTAGGCGCGAAATCCATAGGTTGCTAGAAAGATGTTAAAAGGTAATAACTAACAATTGGCAAAACCCTGAATAAATTTATATTGTTTCAATATAAAAGATAAACGTTTTAAAAAGAATATTAGGCCGATATTTATGAGCGATATCTACTATGTAATACAAATATTACATCTGCTTTCGAAGTTTCTCAACGAACAACAATACGTGAATATGTGTTGTGTACCAGGTCGCAATATGAATGAATATGAACATCGAATGTGAGAATGTTTATGCTGAACTTGACTCTGTATATAGAATTAACTAAGCAAACAAAATCTACAATGGGTCTTTTTGCAAAGAATAATATGTCTCCATAATTCACTACAGATCAGCATATTTGGTATTGTGAATGCGGAACTCTATATGGTCCTCTTTTAACCAAGCTTGTAATTTGCATGAAAAATTATGTATTATTGAATACGTGGCAATTTAGCAATGACAAATGGTACCTAGTTTCTAGTCCTAAGACAAATTTAAAATTTTATATTTCTATATTCGTTAATTTAGAAAAATAAAACATAGTCTTTAATGTTTTTATATATCGTCGTGGTGAATGCAATAGACTGTATGTCACAAAATCATACTTTTGCAGGAGAGACAAAAAACTGAATATTTCTGAGAAAAATTGAAACATACTGAACATTCGTCATATTGCAATAGCGCGCAAAAGCTCTCTTCTAATTGCCTGAACGGCATAAGATAAATTACAGTTATAGGAGTCCCAATTTTGGTTACAACACTACAATAAAACCACATTCAATTTTGTTTTGACATACAGCCTTTTGCATTCACCACGACGATATGTATATACATAAGTAAGATTGTAGAGTCGGGCTTGACCCTATACAGAGTATAGGAGCAAAAACAGTTTTTCAGAAGTGGGCGCTATATGGGAGCTATGACCTATTATGGACCAATCATCATATATATTTTAATTGACAATTAAAAAACTGAATATTTTCAATTTTCTTGTAAAAGAAAAAGCAAATAAATTTAATTTTATACATATTGCATTAAAAAAGCAGAATAGTATCATTGAGATTGCAATTGAAAAGATAATTATGTATGTATATGTTTTTATATTTTTCATATGCCACCTGTTTTGACGTTGATGATACACTAAACAACAAATAAATATTGTACGCTTTGTACCTAATATTGTTTAAAAAAGTTTTATTATATACTATATAGCTACTACACTACAAATTTAAATGAACATACATATATCGCATAATTCATAAGTAACTTAAGCAAAATATTACTCATAAACAAAAACTAGAAAAATAAGGAACATGAAAAAATAAAACAATTAAAAAAGTATAGTCGGTCAAGGCCGACCATATAATACACTACACCTATTATATGTATAAAAAGTTTTTCAGAAATGGGCACTATATGGGAGATATAACCTATTATGGACCGATCATCCAACAATTTAGTGTCATGATGTCTGTGAATATAAATATTATATGTGTTAAACTTTATCTCGATATAAATACTTTTAAAAGATTTATGGAAGTTAAAGTAAATTACGGTCTCTTATATGGTAGTTTCGACTAATTATGGACCGACCATTACAAAATTAGGTGTCATCATTTATGTATATATCAAACCTATTTGTGTTGAATTTTATTTAGATACCAACATTTTTAACATTTTTAAGAAATTTATGGTCGTTAAAGTGATTTTCGGAAGTGGGCCTTATATGGGAGCTATGACTAACTATGGAGCGATCTGCACAAAATTTGTAGATGTGATTTGGCTTCATTTACCACGAATTTGTGATCAAATTTGTTTGGCTACTTGCATTTATAATCGGTAAACCCCAATTTCGGGAGGACAAAGTGGTTCTGAGTCGATCGGTATACTTTAAGGTGGGTGTTGGACCAATATTTCTAGGCGTTACAAATATTAGCACAAATCCAATATGTTGGTGTAGAGTATAATAAACAGATATATTAAAATTATGTAAAACGTTGTACATATTTGATATTTTGTTTGTAGTCCTTTATCATAGCTGACAATCTTCTAGACAAAGAATCGAAGAGTTTTTTTTAGTAAAGTCAGGCGAAATTCGAGATATTTTCACAGATGCTTAATTGGATTGTCGAGGATAATCTAAAGTTTTTGGGCAATGATTAAGCAACAAGTCTTTCACAATTTCAGAGGTATGCTTAGAATCATTGTTCTGTTGGAAAAGCCAGTTCTGCGTTAGTTTTAATTTCTCGATATTAGGGGCTGTATTGTTTTTTAAAATGGCGATGTATTGTAGATTCTATAAATGTAAGATTACATTTCGAACACGGTTCGAAAATAAAAATTAATTTTCTTCGAACTTAATTAATAAATGGCAAAAGTTCAAAGCAAATGAGGCAAATCAATGAAGCCTGAATATAAAAATTGTAATTAATTGTATGTAAAATTTATAATTTCACAAAAAATTCTAAATTTTTAGAGAAAAAAAAAATAAATAAAGGGTGTCCCAACTAGAACGCAATTTTTAAATTCGGCGCCATTCGAAGTGTTATTGTTTGACATTTGAACAATTGTTATTGTTTGCTAGTAGAAGGTACGAGGTTAGTAAAAATAAAGCGCTACACGACTGAACAACGGGAGACAATGGACAATGGAACAATGGAGACCAAAGTTGGCCGCCTAGATCGTGCGATTTAAAACCTTTAGATTTTTTTCTTTGAGGTTTTTTAAAGTCGATGGTTTACGCGAATAAGCCGACGATGACTCAAGCCTTAAAAGAGGAAATTGGACGCTCAATAATGAAATACCGCAGCATTTATGCAAAAAGGTCATTGAAAATTTCATTAAAAGATCGTGTGATTTAAAAATTGCGTTCTAGTTGGGACACCCTTTACATAATTAAAAAAACGTAAATTTTGCAAAAACTCGAATTTATATTTTGATTATATAGTACAAGTTGCTTTCGGTCTCTGCTTTCAAACAAAGAAAAATTAAAAGAATTGCCATTACTTTTGGAATAGCAAGAGTTTTTTTTGCATAAGGATAATGCCACTGTTTACTTTATTTTGACGCGTGAAAATTAAATCAATTAAATTTGTATAAGCTTTTGTTTTTGCTTTGTGAATTCAATTTTACTTAAATAACTTACCAAAAAGCCAATATAATTTTCTAACCTTTTTTTTTAATAATATGTGGTGTTGACTTTATTTTTACGCTTACTGTATATATATCTGTTCATATGCACATTAATTATGTTCAATTGTGTCTCGATATCAATACTTGTAAAATAATTATGGATGTTAAAGTGATTTTCGGAAGTGAAATCATGACTAATTATAGAACGATCGTTATAACGATGACATGACATGACTTTTCTATATAGTAAACTTATTTGTGTTGAATTTTATAGGAGATATATAGGAACTATGACTAATTATGAACCGATTATCATAAAATTATTCCGAATGATTTTGTATATGTATGTGAAACTTCTTTGTGTTGGATTTTCTTTGGATTTCAGAATCTGGATTTTTAAAATAGTTTTTTAGTAGATTTTTTGGCCGAAGAAAAATATACAGTCTAAATTTCATTATTTTAGTTTAATATTTACTTTTACACAATCTGTGCTAAAATGCAAAATTGTTTGAAGCATTATATTAAATGTTAGCAGTGTAATCTTTATAAATATTTGTTCACTACCCCTATTAAGCATTGTGCAAATAAAACAAAATTACATTTGTTTTTCAAAACATCATTTGTATTTTTATTTTGCATTTTTTCAAAATTCTAAAATACTAATCAATTTGAGTAATTGATGATTCATCGGGACTCGTACAACGACTACTATTACCATCCGTGCGATATTTAATCGAATCAATTATTTCCACATCAATGTCACGTTCGCGATTTGAACTATCGTCGAGATCATTATCGTCCGAATTGGCCACCGAATGGCGATCATCCGATTCAGCCTCACAATCATTATCTGATTTATTGTCGGACTCTAAAACATCATTGCTAATATGATGATTAAGATTTTCGCTTTGAGCTTGTGCAATTAAATCTCTGGCCGCAAATTGACTGTATAAACGTGGCAAATGTTGCAGCATATAGTTGGCATTACACTTGGCAATGTTTGGTTGATTCTCTTTACTCTCGCCAAAGTCGTAATATTTGGCATAGTTTTCGAATTTATTTACCGCCGATGCGGCTACTGCACTGGCACTCGAACTGAGATTTATCGCATCTGCGGTAGGCGTAACAGGTGTATGTTGCAAGGATGAGACAGCTTTTAAGTCGTTACATCTGGGCGTGGGTACTGTAAAGGCAGATCCATGACGATGTTTGTTGGGTAAGGTAATTGTATGTGAAGCTGGAGGTGAATTCGTAGCATCATTGGCAGTTGTGGTATTCTCTGCACTGGCCAAGGGAGATATATTTTCTTTTTTGCGATCATAAATATGACCAGAAACTCTTAGATCAATAAAGAAGTGTAAAGGGTCTATGCCATAGGGCGGATATAAAGGTGGATACCAAACAGGTGGTGGCGGTGGTAAAACCAAATCTTGTGGTGGTAGTGAAGCAGCAGGAGGTGTTGTCTGTAATGATGTATCTATTGTAACGCCACTTAATGTAGAATTCGTGGTGTTGCTAACATTATCGTGATCTCTGTCATTGGTTTTTGTGTTCACTAAAAGCTGTTTTATGTCGGGAGCCTCCTTATTTACTTCCGTTTCCAGTTTACGATATTTGTTGGCCAAATGTTGTAGGTACGGCTTGTGAGTGGTCAATTCCAATGGTTTCTCCGCCGCATTTATTTGTGGCAATTGTGGCTGAAGTTGTGGTTGCTGAGATTTCTCCAATAATGATTCGTTTTCTTTAAAATATGAACGCTGTTGCGACCAAGTTCTCTTACGAGGTCTCCTAGCTAATGCAGCCGTATGTTGCAGTTGTAAATTGCGTACGTTTTCCTGATTACGGGCTGCCACCAAAGAACGTAGCATATCGCTGAAGAAGAAATTGTTGGGACCCATAGGAGCCGAGTAGAGATACGGTGGTGTGGCAGCCATTAAACGACTCACAAAATCCTGATTTCTCATTTCATGTATATTGGATTTCCTGGCTGGGGTGGGTGTATTTTGGGTTGTGGTGGTATTGTTATTTGCATTTGAATTATTTGTATCCTTGGGGGATTTAATCTGTTGTTGTTGCTGCTGCTGCTGTTGGTGTTGCTGCATTTGCTGCTGTCTCTGTTGTTTTTGTTGTTGCTGCTGCTGTTGTTCGTCAGACATGTTTCTTGTAGTGTTTTGCTGGGAGCTCGCCTCCTTCTTTCACTGTTATGTGTTTAGTACAATCTGCAATTAAAACCACAAATGGAAAAATCTGTTTAAAATGTCTTTTTAAATGAATTTCTTGTAAAATGTTTTCGTTGTTTTTTTTTCGTTCTTGCATATTTTTAATGTAAATGTAAAATGCAAACAATAGACAAAAACATTTATATTCACTTAATTCTATTTGTCTTTCAATTTCATCTTTTATTATCCTGGGGCTGTCTTAAACAACACGTAGAAGGTGGTTCTCGGAATTTCAAGTCGTATTGTTTTCTTTTATTTGTTCTTTACATAATAAAGAACTTACTTAGCATGTTGCTAAAATCTTTTTATATTTAAATCCCAAATACATATTACTGTGTTTTGTAAATGTTTTATAAATACTTTCTATGAGTATTAATTTTTGGGCACTGCAAAATTTTAATCAATTTTACTATTTCCTTCTTTAATTCTTTTATGAATCACAGTGCAGGAAGTTAAACGGAAACCCAACTTATTAATCAAAAAATAGTAAAAGAGTAATCTAAATTTATCAGTCCGAGTCAAGAGACATTAAAGGATATAAGTCATGTTAAATTCGACACTGAAACACAACAAGAACGAAATCTAGAAAATTTTCTTTTTGAAAAGAAATTTTACAAGAATAAGTTATTCAGGTCGGAATAGTAGACCTATTTTATTTTTTTATTAATGTGAATTAAGAAGCTTTTTAGCTAATGTTTGTTTTACAAGTCATTATTTTCATTGAATAAATTTGTCTTAATTTTTGTATTGTACATATATATTTTCATTTGGCTTAAATATTCCTCTTTTAAAGACAAATATAAAGTAAGCTTTAATAAGTTTTCTTGTTTGTAAAAAAAAACTATCTTCTTCGTTTCAAAACTTAGCGCATATTTTTCCAAGTGCCAACATAGAAAAAAATTATTATTTGTCGGCAATAAAACTTTTCTAATAGTAAAAGAAATACGCAAAGACAACTTGCTAGTAATAAAGAATTAAAGAAATAGGGATATAAAACATAAACAATTTACACAAGTATAGTTTAGTAAATATTAAGGAGGTTCACAGTTATGAAATATGAAGTCGACATAACTCCCATTTAAAACATAAACTGTGCTTTGGAAGAAATCTTTAATACCGTAGATTTCAACTACAAAATGTTAAAAAACGTTATGGTTTTGAAATCTACAAATGCTAATCTTTAATTTGGTTTAAAAATAATTTCTTTTCAGTTTTAACCAGGAAAATTCTGTAAAAATAGCAGCTGCCGCTTAACCGCTTAAAACTGGAAATATCTTGTGTTTTGTGTATACTCCAGCGCCATTAATATTAAAATGTCCGGCATGTTGTGAAAAAGTTATTTATTTTCTTTGTTAGTCACATAAAAGTGGCAATTATTGTATAACTCCGAATATTTAGTTTCATGCAACGAAAAATCTCAAAACGACAATAGACAATTACATTAGACATTAAACATTAGGGTGGGTCAATTTGTTCGGGTGAGGAAAGAAGTGACAGGCGTATACCAAAATCGAAATCTACACAAAATTCTAAAAAAAATACCCTCAGAAAGTATGGGTCTAAAATGAAAACGTAGCTCCCGCTGAGAGGTTTGATTATGAAATATGTCTTTTTCGGCAAAGTGTACCTTTACAAACTTCAATTTTTAGGTAAATTTTCTAAATAAAGGTTTTAAAAATATGGCTTGCAGATGGGCGAACGGACAAAGAAGTCTCCGTAAAAAGGTCCCGTTTTCACTCCTTGAGTACGGAACCTCAAAATGTGATATTTTTTGAATAAAACAGTATTTTACTATCATTACCTATTATTTGAAACCAATTTCAAAGATTCCATTATGTTTCTTGTCGGGAGCTAGGTCTTGATTTTAGACCCATACTTTCTTAAATTTGTTGTAGATTACTTTTTTGTTATACGCCTACTTACAAAAAAATTGACACACCCTATTAGGAACACATTAAATCGTCGTACATAATTTCATGCTAACCCGTTCATACTAGGTCATAGCTCTCTTATAAAAACTACTTCCGAAGAACTCATTAACCTACATAAACAGACTCCTTAAAAGTATGTATAGTTATCGTCGTAATTTTTTTTGTTGTTGTTATTATTAATAGATATAAGTAGGTATAGTGTAAGTAAAATCTAAAAAGACAATAATTTAAGTATATTTTTTTCTTTGGTTAAAGCATTTTAGATAAGTCAAACTCTTGTCCGATTATGTGTTGGAGCCACTGTATATTGATAAGTCCGAACAAAGTTTTTCATATATTTTGCTAAAAAACTTTTTACCAATTCAAACAATTTTGTTAATTTTTGGGCACATAAACTAATTTCATTGCTTGAACCAATTTTGCCTATTTTCAATACCAAACAGATCCACAAATAATATTTTGGGGAACATTTCTTCCTGACTACAATACGTGACACGGACGGACACTAATAGATTGTATTACAATTTTATAAGAGCCCAGAATATACATACATACATGCATACATATACGACCCAATCATGAATAAAAAATCCGCGGGAGTTTTGTCCCTTTTTAATTTTTTAACATTGAATTTGAATAGGAAAAATGGGAAAAGGGAAACAACTCCTGTGGAATTTTTATTCATGATTGGGCTGATATTCTTTTGTGAGTTTACGACCAATATTTCGATGTGTTGCAAACGAAATTATTAAATCAATATTTTCCCATCTTTATGGTATACAAATAACAACTAGAACTAGTTCTTTGAACAATATTCTAATATTTCTGGAATGAAAAACACATTTCAAACAATTTCTTCTGTACCTACATATGTATGTAGTATATAAGCTACAAGTAAAACCAAGTTCCTGAATTAAATTTAAATTCCTTCAAATAGTTGAATAAGCTTAATTAGCATAATCTAATTAGAAATCGTTGTAAAGTGTAGCATTTTTTGTTCTATGGCAATTCATCGTCAAAAATAACAAACAAAAAAATGTCTAACATTCCACAAAAGTTTATTTTTTTTAACAAAATGAAAAAACAATAAAAATTTGAATATTTAAAATTGTCAAAAAATGTAATGATCATTTTTGGAAGGACGGGGTTGCAGCAGATAGAAAACACAAACATAGTGTAGAGGTTCTCAACTAGCTATTTGTTATGTGTTATGTAATCTCCGGTGTTGACATGACAATTTCTTGTCCGCAAATGAATTTGTCTTATGTGGACAACTTTTGTCGATGTTATGTTATTGTTTGAAACATTTCCACGTTGTCAGAATATTTGTTTAAACAACAATATCTGCCATCAAATGTAATTTTTATACGAAAATACTTTCGTTTTAGAGAATTACAAAGAAATTTATGAACTTAAACACTAACACATGAGAAGAACATGAACAATTTTGTGTGTGCAATTCTGCCTACGTTTTGTTCACTGTAAATAATATAAAGGTAATAATTTCTCGTACTATGTATGAATAGGTATGTTTTATTTTAAACTGAAGACTTTTTCAATCAAATAAATATTTTTGTTCAAATGTATGTATATTTATTTGAAACATTAAATTTGTTTTCAATATTATTTGTATTTATTGAACTTAGTTGTCTAAGATATTTTGATAAAAAGGACACGATTTAAGAATCTCTGATGTAAAGCTCGCAACTTTACTGCAGGAGTAAAGAAAAATCAACAAAACTTTTTTCTATTATTAATGTGAATATAAAAGAGCGCTGAAAATGTTGCGAAGTGTGGCAACAGATTGTTAGGGAATCAAAACATATATATTTTTCAATGTGGTATGGTTGTTTGTTTAATTGAAAGTTGGCAGTTTAGATGGCTAGCTGGCGACGTTATTATTCGATTTACGAGGAAAACATATAATAGGAACATTTTATTATTATACATATATATATATATGTACATACATATAATGGAAACTGAAACAAAACAAAACTCTATAGCTTGGTTTATAGTATTTCTATTATTATTTTTAAAAGGCTTATTAAAAAATAATCCTCATACATACATACGAACATACGTACATAATAGTACAAATGTCTGACGTTTTCATTCTGTAACTTATGCTTTTAGCAATATTCAGTTGTCAGAAGTTGGTTAAACATCTTTTGTCCTTTTTTTCCAAATGTTCTTGTTTTCCAAAACGGAAAGGGAAACCAGTGTGTGATTTCTAACACTATAAGGCTGTTTATTGTCGGTAAAATTTGCATATGTGTAGAAAAAATGTTTACCTTATTTTAATTAAGCATGTTGTGTTATTCAAATTTAGGACTTTTTTTTACATTACTCAATTTGCAATTGTTTGCATAAAATCGCATACAGTTGTGTAGAGACAGAAAGCACCTTCTTTTTGGCAAGACTGTAGCTCAGCTGTAAAGGTAAGGTCACATTTGGCAAATATTTGCCGAAAAAGACGTAACCACTAAATCACATATATTTAAACTCGTTTATTTATTAAAAAAAAGCTTTTCTTATTTAGGCCAAAGCACAACAAATATTTAGCTTTCATTTATTTGATTCTGCTTGATCTTGCAAAACTCTGGTAAGAGTAAATAACGTCAAACAAATTCATGCTAAAACAAGTGGTTACGCTTTTTTGAGTAAATATTTGCCAAATGTGACCGTACCTTAACATGTTACTGTTAAACATGTTAATTTTACCATGAATCGACTTACAAACGAACAACGCCATTGTCAACCATACTCCATTTTGGACCCATTTCGGAATATTCGCATTTTTTATATACCAGGGTTCAATTGCGATCATTCGTAGCAATATGAATTAATAAAACGAACAATTTTTTCGGAATGAAACCTTGAAATTCCTACAATTACAATTCCACATCGCAAATTAAAAGTGGTTTCATTCCGAAAACATTTTTCGTTTCGCTTTTTCTTAATTCCAATTCCGAACGGAATTAAATTCTGTGACATGGCTGATAATAACAAAAGTTTCAATATTTTTCTTTAGCCATATAGGCAGATATGCAATATTTTTTGTTAATATTGACGCAATAGTTTTGATTTTATTATTAGTTTTGTGAAACTACATCGTAGTTTTTGCTTGTTGTTTTAAAAAAATTTAAAAACAATCAATCAAAAGTACCACGTACCTCTGTGTTTTGTTGTATGTATAACGTATTTTTTAATCATATAGAGTTCATTTATTTCGAATAAACCCTACAGTTGTGAATTGATTTTAATAAGATATAGCTTGATATATGCGTAACATATTTTCCTAATGACTGAAGGAAAACAATGGAAAATTTGTCGTCTTCTCTATTTTTTTAAATTTTTGAAAAATAAACAAGTAAGAGTTTACATTCGGCTGTGCCGAATCTTATATAGCCACCACCAAATCACCTATTATGGGGCCAACTACATAAAATATTGTAACGTAATTTCAATTTATTTTAGATTTGTTTTAGTTGCATTTCATCTCAATAACGACATTTATAAGAATTTTATGCATATTCCAGTTATAATCAATAATTTACACTTTGTGTATATTTTTGCAGCATGTAACATAAAGATATTTACTATAAATTAAGTACCCTAGGCAACTGATTTTGGCTTCAAAAAACGTCAAAATTGTCAACTTTGTATACTCTGTGGTTCTTTTCGGAAGTGGAGCTTGTATGGGAGCTATGTTCAATTATGGACCCACTTCCACAAAAGCCAATAGTATAACTTTTATGACGACTAGGGTCAAATATGGACCGATCATCATTAAATTGGGTGTGATTATTTCTATATATGTATGGACTATTTGTGTCGAATTTAAATTTGCTGCTGATGCTTATAAGAGATTTATTCGTATTTAAGTGATTTCCGGAAGTGGACTTTATATGGGGGCTATGGGCAAATATAGACCAATCATCATGAAATTTACGACGACAATTTAAATGTTTATAGAAATTATTTGTGTTCAATTTCGACTTGTTATTGTTATGTTATGTTAGATTTATGCGCATTTAAATGATTTTCGGAAATGGTCTTTGTATGGGGCTATGGTAAAAATTTGGACCGATGCAACCAAAATATCGTTTTGAGATTTCACTTTGCATAGACATTTATGTACCATAAAGCCATATTCCGGGAAGACATTTGTATTAAGGCTATGAGAAATCGTGTACCGATTCTTATAATTTTCAACAGAACTTGTCGTTCTATAATAAGAATAAAGTGTGCAGAGTTTCATGGTATGTCTGCATTATATTTGAATAAAATAGCAAAAAATATCTGAAAAATATCGAAGTAGTCTGAAACTTTGATCTATAACTCGGATCCTACTGGACCGATTTTGCCCATTTTTAATTCCAAACATTTCTGTAGATCAAAGAATGTTTAGTAATAATTTCATTGTCTTTTTTCGAAGCTCTATCGTGATTTCAACAGACGGACGGACATAGCTAGATCGTCTTAGAATCTGATATGAACCCAGAATATATAGACTTTTCGGCTCTACGACCATTATTTCGATGTGTTACAAACGGAATGACAAATGTAATGTACCCCATCTTTTTGGTGGTCGGTATAAAAAATGAAAAAATATAATGTTGAGCAATACCTCCGAAAATACTCCATGGAATTAAAATAATGTTAATGCAGCATAAAGATAATTTTTTATTTTTACTATTTTTTTATATTTCGTTTCTTAGTTACGTTACTATAAATCGCGTAGCTACGTTGTTTTCTTTAAAAAATAATATCTCGAAAACTAGAGCTGATACAAAAAAAGTTAATTATAGGCATTGAAGCTCAATACTAGGTGCATACAAACTGACTAAGAAATCTAAGGAAAAGGAAAAAATAAAAAGCTATTGTTGATTTGAACTCTATAGAGCTTTTTCGATCTCTCGAATCTTAAACGTAAGGGTACAGCAGCTCCAAAATGGTGTTCAACAGTTACTGTGAGCAACTCATGTGGTGCTATCTCTGAGAACCAACAACAGCAATAAGTTTCTTTAAATATACACTATTGGACGCCTTGGACATATTCTAATCTGCCACTTTCTAAAAAACGGTGAATGAAACGACTCCATATTACTGATAAAAAGGCAAGCAAATCGTTCAAGGATCGTCCCATACGAAAGCAATATTGGCGGTCGATGGTAATTTATCGTCTATATCTTTATAAGTGTCTAAAAAGTTTCTATTGGGCAATCATTATCACCAGTACATAAAAACCAAGAGGTTTTTGGTATTTCATCAGCTATTTTCCAACATATTGGAAATTCACCAACATGGTATAAAGGAGTAGATATTAAGACTCTTGAAATATTATTCTTTTAGTTATTCTTTTACCATATGACCAGACGCGCTTACTGCAGTAAGAACTTTATATCGGAGATGCTGCTGGTTTGGAGATGTTTTATACCTCACCTTTTTGCAAATCAGTATCAGCATTTTTGTTGTTACGCCGGATTCTAAATCTGATTATAATTTTTGATCGAAGGCGCTGCTCATGTGGAGAGGGCTTACATCTCTTTGGCTCTGAACATCATTACGAATCCGTATCAGCCAGATTCTGAATCTGATTTTTAACTTCTGATTAAACCATTCTAGAAAGAGTCTACTTTTGATACTAATAGGAGACTTGTGTTACTTGTGTATGCTAAAATACTTAAGCACTGTCTGCTTGAAATCAATTAATAATGAATGAAACTTGGATTTAGTATTATATATTGTGGTCTAATATATAGGCTGTGGAGTGGCTAAAAGCTGTTGATATCCAACACGTTTGACTGTTTTGTAGACTTTGACAAGTCCTACTTATCTAACAGCTTTATTCATTAAGATACAGTGCATGTTTTTTAATGGGCTGCAAGATTTCTCTTACGGAAACAAATTTGAGGTATGTTAGTTAGAAAACAAATTCGCATTAAAATCATAGCCATAAGTACATCGGAATGTTAAAGTTTATCACAAGACTTGAGTTACTCTTAAAGTTAAAAAATAATTTATTTTTAATTTAAAATTTCAAAAAATCTACCTCTTCTACAGCTGATATTTCAGTAATCAATCACAACAAAATACAATTTCGAGTAGAGCAATCTGGGTTTCTTTCACAAATACACTTGTATATGTATCTTAAAACATACATAATTCCATATAATGCTAATTTTAATTGCAACTCAACATTTTTAAGTTATTTACTATAAGTATAGCCGCTCACGAGGGTGGTTTTTGTCATTCATCAACCCCACACAATGATTGATTCGTGGTTTTACAAACTGATTTTTCATTGAAACATTTTGCCAACACTTAACTTGTAGACAACCTTTGAGAACTTAATTATACCGAGAATTTATTTTGAAAAACAAAATTCTATCCCTTAAAATATTGCAAACAAAAATTCAACCATATGATAAAAGTAAACTCATACGAGTCTGTTTAACTAAAGTCTATGATAGTTGTTTGAAAGGATAATAATGTGTTGTGAAGTACATGGGATTTTGTAAAATAATGTGCCACTTGTGGCGTTTATTTTTTGTTATCCGTCAACAATCAAAAAAATTTCAACCACGAACATTTTGTACATTTTTAATTCTAACTTCATTCATTTACCTATTTGCAAGTAGTCGCATGGGTTTTTGAAACACATATATGTTGTCTACAGTGAAAGCTTTGAGGAATGGATTCATTTAAACAATATTAATAATTTCTTTAGTCTCATTAGCAAACATTTTGAATTAAGACTGTCTGAGTTATTGAATGATACACTACCAAAAGTCAACAGTCTTCACCGATAAGCTTACTTCGCGAGGTACCAGTAGTTAGTAATGTTGGTAAGGGTGATCGAAAATTACATCTTCCGAATATGGACAACTATACGGCCTTTAATTAGCTTGATTGTCAAGTAGCGTCATATGTTTGTCTGTTGTAGACGCGATAGGGCCCCCAGGAAAAGACTTGAAAGGAGGATGGAATTTGAAAATGTAAATAATAATAATATATTGCAGATACACCTAATTCTGTTTTAGATTTTTGCAAATGCAATGATGCAACATCATTTGCACAAGGTTGTGAATTGATAATTTTTCTTGGCCTCCAAACAAATTTCTTCCCGGAATAGCAGTGTCCATACTAAATTCAGCAAAAATAAGTCATGTAAAAAGAAATCACAAAAATATATTTTGCTTGGATCGATTTATATTTGAACATGGCCCCATGTGAAGTCTACTCCCGAAAATCATTTTAATTATGCTTAAATATCTTATAAATGTTGATATCGAACCAACATTTTACACAAATAAGTTATATGTATCCAAAGACAGGCTTTCATGATTATTGGTCCATATTTGATCATTGTCTTCATATAAGATGCTCTTCGGAAATTCTCTTAATACGCATAAATCTGTTATAAACTTCATTATCAGTTTTAATATACCGGTACAGACACCGATTTTATGAATACATTAAACAATATATCTATCTTATAGATTTTAACCAATATATCTTATAAATATCAATGTATGTATGTATATCGGAACAAAATTGTACACAAATTATCACACTTAAATGCGCGAATCTCAAATTTACCACTAAAATTAAACTAATCGAGTCAACCAAATGCTTTCGTTTGTATTTTTCACTCAAAACAAGATTCGAGAAACATTTGAGATTTTGTTATTTATTTGATTCTTTTAGTAAATAAGCTCTGTAAGCATTAAGAACATAGACATTCTAACACTTGAAAACATTTTCATATATAATTAAAACATAAAAACTATTTAAAAAAAATTTTAAATTTTCAAACAAAAAAACTATAGTTTGAAATAAAGTGTAATACAAAGTGTAATTTACTCCCTTGACACTGGTATTAAGACTTGATTTAAACTTGCTTTCAAATTACATTTACTACAAATGCTTATTGGGCAATAATTGAATTCATTTCACTCGATTTTAATCCTCATATGAAATCCTGTTGGAAAAATTCCGTATCAATTGTAAAATAATGTTTGACAATTTTAAATGAGAAATTATTTTGGATAGTTAGTCCTCCGCGTACACGCTTACATATGTCAATTCTTTTATTAAACTGTTGAATTACATTTGGTGTGCAATGAATTCATTGTTACGTTGCTAGTGTTGAAACCACATGGCAGTGTATCCGTATCATTAATAATACACCAAATGCGTTAACATCTCTCAATAGCGTAATTCATTCACCGTAAATGCATTTACTACTGAATTTAAAAAAAATTGGACCACATAGCCCAACATGCAGTAGCAAGTTCAGCATGCAATTGATATTGGATTTTTAGAAGCTCAAATGCGGTAATTTTGATTGTTCACGAAATCCAGATAAATTTTCTTCTACTGATATGTTAATAAGTAAAATGTCAAAACTTTCTTGCTATTCCAACATGTCCCAGTAAAAAAATTCCTGTTGAAACCCCATTACATTGATATAATCAATTAAAAAGTCCATGACGTTTCAAAAGTAGCAAACGAAATTTAGTTATTCAAAGTGAACTGAAATTCGATCCTAATATGTCGAAAATATTCGTTGAACTGAGAAAGATTATTTTAACCGAATATTGAACGTAGACATTAACATTTTCGTTTGATTTGTTCGTGACATCGATTGTAAATAATTGGTGTCAATGACACCAAAATCAGCATTTGTTCGATAACGAGAATCAGGACGAAGATTTATAAAAATGCATAATGCTTTTAAATTAAGTATAATTTAAATTTTCCCTATAAGTTTGATATTAGTTTAATTGCATGTGCTAAACACTTTTTGCAAATTATCCAACACAAATCAAATTGTAATAAATAATAAAGAAACTGTCCAGGGCCATTGAAGACTAGTTTGGTTTTTAATGCTTTTAAATTCAGTATAATTAACATTTTACGACGTGTGTATTTGTTGTTTGTCAATTTATTTTTACAATTTCCGGGATATTAACAGAGATATTAACAGAGCAGTCGCGACCAATATTTGAATGAAATTATCCAAAGAAAAAACGAAAAACGTCCAAATTTTTGGGTCACATTTCATTATAAAATTTAGTCCTAATTTTTATATGAAAAATCACCTCAAAGGTAATGAAAAATTGCCCAATGGTTCAAATAAAAGGTGGCATATTGGCGCAATTTTTCATAGCGGAAAATTGCCCCAAATAAATAAAGAAATTTTCACCACAAATTTTGTAATTTTTATAAAATACTAGCGGACCCGGCGAACTTTGCCTCGCACCAATTTTAAGCATTCAGACAAACTTTAGAGTAATAATATAATACAACAGGAATAATTTCACACAAAATTTCATACAAAAACTCGATTTTCAAAATTTCCCATTTTCCGACTTGCGAAGAGATTTTCCAATTTTCCGCGTTTCGCATTTTTCATGATTTACACTAAGAAATTTTTATTTTTTTATTTGGAAAGCCATTAAGTCCAAATTTCATACAAAAACTCGATTTTCCAATTTTCCGACTTTTCCGGAGGGATTTTACAAAATTTTCTTCCGTAAGAACCTTCTCCTCGAAAATACGAACAACTGACAAAAAATTTTACAGAAATCGGCCCAGCCGTCCTCATTTGATGAATTACTATACATTTTTTACACCATTTTTATATATATAGATTTCTGAATAGTAATAATAAAAATCGCAACATTTTGCATGGGATTCTTAGAGTAATTTTAATATTTTTACCCCCTTATTCATAAAACTTGTCAAAGGTTTATAAGCCTGTTTTAAACCCTTGATAAGTTTTTATAAATTAGACTGTTAGTATATTTTATAATATTAGGAATGGGTTTTTTTTCACTCTACGATTTTGTGGTAATTTTTTATTACACTTAAAATGTAAAATTACCCCATAGAAAAAGTACATTATGTAACCCCAATAAAAATTAAAAAATGCCCAAAAATTTTGCGTTTGTGCAGTCAGTGTATTTTTTGCGGTTATTTTTCATTTCATTTCAGTTTTGGGGCCATTATTCGCAGTGCAAAAGTTAAAGTCAGAGATTATTTTTTCTGGTCATAATAAAGATCCCAACATTAAGTTATATGTGTTTCGTTTGAATACTTTACAATCGATTTCTTAACAATATTTAAACTTTCTTATGCTAACTTAGTTATTTCTAAAAACTGTTTAAATTCCTTCGACTAAAAGACCTTTCACTGCTACAATTTACTATAAAGCTGGAATACATTAAATACTACTCCATAGAGTACAATATGAAACTCTTTATTTAATAAAGTCGAACTTATTTTGCATTTACCCTTAAATCAAATTCAATTTGAAAATACCCTTTCGGTTACAAATTGCAAGCAGGCATCATTCACACATACTACATATACATACAGGAAAACTCAAAAGGGATAAAGTGCGTTTCATACATGTGTAAGTGTAAAACTGTGCGTATGCGTGTGTGTCTACACACACATGTAGCAGTAGTCATTTTCAAGTACTTAATCATTTTGTATTTAAGCCTTTGGCCTTGATATCATTATACATATCTGTATATGTATGTACATATGTAGATAAATGGCTGGATGTTGTTGGTAGTTTTTATTCAGTTTATTTGGTAGATACAGGAAGTTTTATAAACATGTTATCCATAATTTGTCATGTGTGTGTGCGTGTCTGTGAACTCATGTATGTAGTTAACACTTGCATGTATAGTTGATAGGAATATAAATGAGTGTGTGAGTGAACTTTTAGTCCTAAAATGATTGATGACATTAAAGTCACACATTACATTTTTAAAGGTCTAAATTGTTGCCGCAAACAAGCATTTTGAGTGTAATTATTTTTGTAACTTGTTACTATTCAATTGTTTGAAAATATTTTGGTGGCAATAAAAATGTTGTTTACATACATATATAGATTAGGCCATTCAAATTTGCACAAGTATTATTTTTACGCTCCGCTAGCACACAGTGGACCAAATACCAAATGCGGCGTGCAAAATTATTTTGAAAACAACTAAAAACTTGAAATTATGTAGATAAATGGCTGGATGTTGTTGGTAGTTTTTATTCAGTTTATTTGGTAGATACATGTGCAATAGGAAAACTAAATGAAAGCACAAGCTTGTTTTATTCCTTAATTATAGGTACATTTAAACATAATCAAATATTTCCTTTAGTTTGCGGAGGTGGTTCTTATGTGGGAGAAATGGTCAACAAAGAACTTATTTTCATAAAATTCTTTACGGCAATTTTTATATACAGTGGGTAGCACAAAATATCAAAGTTTACCCTTAGATTTGTATTTGTTTACTTTGTTTTTTGATATGTCATTCAGCCCATGAAACAATTCAATTTTTGCATGGAACATTTTATGGTGGTGTACTTTCAGAATCTCCAGATCGTGTTACTTAACAGCATTGAAATTTTTTTTATGGGGTTATTTCATGTACATTAAAGGTTAAAATTCTAAGCTGCATCAACGACATTTACTTACATTTATACAAAATGGTCATAGATGATTTCGCTTAAAGAGTGCAAATCTTCTAGCCAAGCCTACGTTGACCGATGTGTTTTCTATTTAAAAAGTTTTTTTATTGCTAACTTAAGAACTGCAATATAAATTTGTGTTCCTATATTTTGTTTGTAAGTTGATATGACGATATCCATCTCTACATATATGAGTTGAAATCAACTTTCCGAAGGCTCCTGATATCTAACGTACATTAATATAATATATCAAATATACGTTCGAAAGTGTTGAAAATCAGCAAAATCAATTCATAAACGACTGAGATATGATAAAAAAAAATGCATTACTACCTTGATTTTTGAAAATTACATTAACATTATGAGTTAGGAAATTAAACATAATAATTTGATCAAAGAATTGAGAACACATACATGTAACAAATTGCCCATTTTTATCATTTTCAGTAGATCATGTTGCTTAATTTAATATGGTGTTCATTTTCGATGTAAAATTTTACAAATACCATTTACATGTGCTAAACACTTTTTGCAAATTATCCAACGCAAATCAAATTATAATACAAATTGTAATAAATAAGCTGGACATTGAGGACAATATTCTAGTAATTTTATTATTGGTCATAATTTTCCAAAGTTCACGAAAAGCTAAGCTGGACGGTGACCCAAAGCACACTTTCAAAATCGTGAAAGAATGGCCCAGCGAGCAGAATATTCTTTTGATGCTGTGGCCAGCAAAAATTCCCAACCCAACCAATTGAGAATTTGTAGTCATTCATGAAGCGACAGTTGGAACAATTCTGATTAACTGCAACCCATTTGGACGAGCTTTGGGTTAAGATCGAATGAAATAGTATACCAAATGAATAAATTAATTCCCGAAAGTTTTTGTATGGTGCAAAATTTAGTACAT
Source organism: Bellardia bayeri (assembly GCA_950370525.1). Classification (NCBI taxonomy): domain Eukaryota; kingdom Metazoa; phylum Arthropoda; class Insecta; order Diptera; family Calliphoridae; genus Bellardia; species Bellardia bayeri. The sequence continues at coordinate 42,142,585 of OX493266.1, read as the reverse complement.
GAGAATTGTTTTACTTTTGGTTTTTTTTTCTTAAAACTTGATGCTTTTAGTTTTGATTTAAAAATTATTTTGTTAAATATTAAAGATAAAATAATATTTTTATTTTAATTTTTACGCAAACATGTACTCATTTGTGCACCCCACTGTTTATACATATAAAGCATACATATGCAGAATTTAATGAAAATCTGCTCTTTATTGGTCATTGCTGCCACCATACTTAAGAGGAAAAAAATGATACAGATTTCCATAAATATCTTTTGTTGATCAGAATTATTTTTTATTGATACGGCTAAAATTTGATTACACCAAAAATTTTAGAATAAAATATCTGTTCGTCTGACATTTAAAAACAAACACAGGATATGCCCGTAAATGATCAGGTTGAACAGGTAAAACGATTTTGTGCTCTATAACTTATAAATGCATGCAATTTACCAAAAAATATTATACAAAATATACTGTGAGCGTCAAAATAAATAAAAAAATAAAATATATTATTAAAAGAACGGCATAATTATATTAATATAAATAATATTATATTAAACAATTATATTGCATTTTCATATAGTTATTTAAGTAGCATTGAATTCACAAAAAAACAAATGCGTATACAAATTAAGCGTCAAAAGAAAGTAAACAGTGGCATCATCCTTATGCAAAAAATTCATTGTCCCTCCAAAAGTAGTGCCAATCTTTTAATTTTTCTATGTTTGAACGTACCGCTTATATTAATTTTAAGTTTCAAAATTTATCATTAAAAGAGATTAAAGCAATTGAGTCTCGGCTAATATAATAGACTTACATAGAAAAGTAAAATAGATAAAATCGTTGGAAGGCATCATTGTACAATATAAAAATTATTATCAAGTACACCAAACACAATACCCTGCAAAATGTGGCTGGTGCAAAACGACCAAAGCGTTTTACAAAAACTGAAGTAAGAGTTATTATATGATAAGTAATAGCAAAACCAACATCCGCTGCTGTAAAAATAACTGAAAATGTTGCAAAAACTTCTGGAAAACCTGTAAACGCGATTACGATTAGAAGATCTTTGCATCAAAATGGCCTACATGGAAGAGTGAATTTTGCCAAAAATATATAAACAATCCTTAAATTGTTTGGAATAATATTCTTTTCACCGATGAAAGTAAGTTTGACATATTTGGAGTCAAAAACCCCCAAGATCGAACCTTTAGTAATAAAAATCTTACCAAGACGGTAAAACATGGCAGCGGCTCAGTAATGATCTGTGGTTGTATGGCGGCATCAGGGGTCGGTAATATTACATTTATAGAATCTATAATAAAAATGGAAGATTATTTCGACATTTTAAAAAACAATGTAGCCCCAAATGTAGAGAAATTAGAACTAACGCAGAACTAGATTTTGTAACAGGACAATAATCCTAAACATTGTCCAAAAACTTTAGATCATCCTAAGCGGTCCCCAGACCTCAATTCATTTGAGCATGTCTGGGAATATCTGGAAAAAATGATTAGGCAAATAAATAATTCTTGCAAGAATAATCTAAAGGCTTGTAATACAGGATGAGTTGAAGAAAATTTCACCAGATTTCATTGTTGATTCTATGTCTAGAAGATTGCCTGATGTGATAAAGGTAAAATGACTACAAAGAAAATATTAAATACAGTTTTTTTTAAATAATTTTAATATACCTGTTTACTTTATTTTGGAGCGAAAAATCTGGTACTTTTCCGTAAAAATTTAATTATTTTTCTAGTTTTTGTTATTTTATATTTTGCTTAAGTTACTTCTGAATTGTAAAGCAGTATATTTTGTTTTAAATTGGCACTTGTAGTATATATGTATTATAAAACATTTTTTTTATTATTAGGTGTTTACTTTATATTGACGCTCACAGTAAGTTTCAGAACAGTCGATTATGACACTCGTAATGTAAGATTAATTTTGATCAAAGGATATATGAACTATACATATGTATGTACTTGTTCAAAATATGTGAATCTTGGTCGAGAAAGTCATAAAGACATTCAAGTTTAATATAAATTAACAATGAAGTGTGCGAGTTTAGCAATATCTCTTTAACTGAAAATATTAAATGTTAAACTTTTAAATTTGTTTAAATGAATATTACAAAGCTACTCAAAGAGTAGCGAAATATTGAAATAAAAAATTAAATATATTATAAAAAAGACAAATAATTTTGCCAGTTGAATTTACGAGTACATATGTATGTAAAGGGTTAAATTGTAAGGGCCGATGTTGAACCACACCTAAACGCCAAGCTTTTTTCCGAATTTTATTTGACATTTCTCTATTTCAGACTTACTCAATTTGAACCATGGAGAGATACACAATCCAACAACGTGTTAAAGTTATCCAGACTTATTATGAAAATGGGCGTTCAAATCAAAATGCATATCGTGCACTTCGTGATTTTTTTGGTCAATTTGATCGTCCAAATGTGCGTACAATCGCAAAAATCGTGGAAAAATTCGAGCAAACCGGGTCTGTAAAAGATGTGCATGCTCGTACAGCTCGTGCTGCAGAAAATATTGCTGCTGTTCGCGATAGTGTGGCTGAAGAGCCGTCCACCTCAACTCGTCGTCGTGCCCAACAATTGCACCTCTCACGCTCGTCGTTGATGAACATTATGCATAAAGACTTGCATTTACACGCTTACAAGGTGCAATTGGCTCAAGAACTAAAGCCTCTTGACCATTCCAAACGTCGTGAATGGGCAGAATGGTGGCAAGAAATGGCAACAGTGGATGATCAATTTTCGAAGAAAAAAATCTTCTTTGATGAGGCACATTTTGACCTCAGTGGATTCGTCAATAAACAGAATTGCCGCATTTGGGCGAATGAGAATCCAAGAGTAATTGTCGAAAAACCAATGCACCCACAAAGAGTAACTGTTTGGTGCGGTTTATGGGCTGGCGGCATCATCGGGCCGTATTTTTCCAAAATGAGGCCGGTCAGGCAGTTACTGTGAATGGTGTTCGCTAGCGTGAGATGATAACGAACTTTTTATGGCCCGAATTGGAAGATATGGATGTGGACGATATGTGGTTTCAGCAGGACGATGCCACTTGCCACACAGCTAACGAAACAATGGCTCTTTTGCGCAACAAATTCAATGGCCGTGTTATCTCACGTAATGGCGATGCCAATTGGCCGCCAAGATCATGTGATTTGACACCGTTGGACTTTTTTCTTTGGGGTTATTTGAAAGAAAAGGTGTACGTCGATAAGCCAGCAACAATTCAAGAGCTAAAGGATGAGATAATTCGGCACATTAAAGGCATAGAACCTCCATTATGCCTCAGGGTCATCGAAAATTTGGACCATCGGATGGAGGTGTGCCGCTGTAGTCGCGGCGCCCATTTGGCTGATATTTTGTTCCATACATACCAACATATCATAATAAAATAAAATTACAATAATTTCCTAAATAGTTTGTGTTTTATTCAAAATCAACATCGGCCCTTGAAATTTAACCACCCGTTATATATCAAATTTATTTTCATTTTCAAGATAATCTAAAGCTTTCATTAAAACATTTTGGTTTGGTATTTGTTAGTCCGTATGTTCACGTTTGGGGCTTAATAATACTTTAAAAAACCTTAGCCCTCTTCTGTGTTGAATATCAAACAGATAGTTAAAAGTCCAAAACCCATCTAATTTATCAGATTCGCCTTTACTTAACATCTAAAAAGTCTTTCAGAATCAACAGTGGTCTTCAGATGAAAAATCAAATGTAACAATTTGTATGAATTGTTATACCCAATGAAAATTTGTTTGTCTTTTTCTAAATATATTACCGTCGGTTATGTGAATGAAAAAAAAACACGAACTTGTAAAATTGTTAAAAGTTTAATTGCTTTGTAAATTTAAATAAAAATCTTATTTTAAGTTTTCAAATTTCCTCAACTGAAGTTTATCGCCGAACTGCTTCAAATTATATATTTCCAGATTTCGACTGTCACAAATACAGTGGCTCACAGCTTATTTAATGCAGTGCTTTTTTTTGTTTTCAAGGTTTCGTAAAAATAAAACTAACAAGTACTTAAAAAAAATTTATTATTAATAAAAATGCAAATTTTAATATATTAAAAGTAAAAAAACAAAAAAAAATCTCGTTTTCACGTCACAGCTTATTTTATGTTTATAAACGGTTTCTTGCGTTCAACTCGACCACTAAAATCATGTTTGGTGTCTTTCTGCCTTTGTTATGGACCCGATTTTTATGGATGAAGCACTTTATAACTTATTAGATTGTGGAAGCTTTAATGTTTCTGATATTTTTCACTGTGAATGGCCACATTGAAAATGGTTTTAAATAAATTCTCGTTGTTCTATCATTGTACGCGGACTCATTTGAACTATTTTAAATTGACACTTGACGTTACAAAATCGGACTCACAATACAACAAAAAATATTGATAGAAGTAGAAAAAAGAAAAACGAAAAACCAATAGCGCTGCATCAGTACAGTAGAAATTGACTGCATAAAATATGCTGTGGCGTTAAAAGACGAGCATTTTTTTGTATAATATATTAAAATGTATATTTTTGCAATAAATTTTTTTTGTTTGTTAGACTATAATATTGTTACTTTAAATGACACCATTTTATTTTTTAAGTTCTAGTTTTCTTTTTATGAAGCTTTTAAAACAAAAAATGCACTACATAAAATAAGCTGTGAGCCACTGTATATATTTCACATGAAATTTAAATGACATTGTGTTCCAACATTCTCGGGACAATTAACGTATCTCAGTCCACTTCAATAAGATATTTAAAATTTATCTTTATAGTTTTAATAAAGATACCTGAGGGAATCCATTGAAGTAGGAATTATCTAATTTATCGATGGCTAAGATTAAATTCTACTGATTTCGGCGTATTTTAGTTTCAAAAATAAAGTTTTTCAAACGAAGATAGAATATAATCTACGGAGGTATAAGATGTTGTAATTATCATCATAGATAAACATTTTTAAAACGTAATTTTAAAGTTTAATTTGCTTTATGTTTCAACTTAAAGAAGTGCTTAAGACTTCTTTAATCAGAAAAATTTATAATAACTTAAATATTTGTCAAAAAAAATATATATTTTATAGATTTCATATATTTTCATTCTTCAGAGCCGCCGAGGCACTGTTTATTGTTTTCCGATCACAGGAGCATAAAGCAATATATTTTATAACATTTAATATATTTCACTATGTTTTATTCAAATAAAAATCACTTACTTTAAAAACTTCTTTTTCATGTTTGCAATAAAACTTTAATTTTTTTAATGCGCCGTTAACAAATTGAAATAGCTTCACAACCGAATTTCAATTTAAAAAAATAGCTATAGTAATTTGTCCAAACTTTTGTATTCAATTTCCCAAAAACATTTGCTCGTAACCGATTGTATTAAATTTACCGTTTTACTACCGTTGATGATGACAGTTAAAAATCAAATGAAATGATTGTAAAACAGATTCTACCACAATTTAAAATTATGAATAAAAAAAAATAAAACGAAAAATAGAAAATATTCAACCAAACGGAAGAAATGCGGCGCAAACAAAGTGCCGGTGGTATAAAGACGCAACCAAGGCAGCAGGCATATAAACATACGCACATCCTTACATTGAAACAGCCAGCCAGCCAAAAGCATTGTAAAGTGTTAAAAGCAACAAAAGCTAAAAACTCTGCCACCAACCACCACCAACCATCGTCATCATCACCAGCAGATTCAGTTTTAGCATCGCACGTGGGTGTTTGTTGTAGATGCACAAGCAACAAATGTAGAAAATAAGAAAACAAACAACAACTTGCTATAAAAGACAAAAAAAAGCAATGTTGAAAAACCAACCCCCAACAATGGAAATTTAAAGGAAAAAATATTAAAAGATCCTTCCTTTACCGATTCATTGGCAACATGCTGCTGCATCATAGAAACCATGCGATGTTGCTTCAAACAAGTGTATAGCTTTTTTTGGCGGGCAACATTTTCTTAGATTCATATGAGTATGTTTGCAAAAAGTTTGCAGTTTGGGGTTAATAATTATTCGAATCATTTGTGGACTAAAGAAATAAATAATTTATAAAGAATATTTTGTTACTTCTCAGCTTTTCTAAAAAAAATAATATAAACAATAAATATTTAGGTACTTTGCTTAGTCAGGCAAATTTGACTACAATCTGGAAAATTCTCTCTCGACAAACCGAACACTCGAAGGTATTCATTTGGTGGAGTGACACTCTATGTTTCACAGACATAGTAAAAAAAAACCATGAATACTGATTAAATTCGTTGTATTAACTGTATTTCTAAAAAATTATGCCGGTTATTTAGTCGAATAACCTTTAAAACACAAATAAGTAAAACACAATATGTTAATAACAAAAAATATAACGGACAGACAGACAAACTACCAATAAAAATTGCAATGAATTCTTCACCACAAAAAAAAACAATTAAAAAAGTATAGTCGGTCAAGCCCGACCATATAATACCCTACACCCAGTATATGTATAAAACAGTTTTTCAGAAATGGGCGTTATATGGGAGATATCACCTATTGTGGACCGATCATCCAAAAATTTATTTATAAATACTAAAATATTTATGGAGCTTAAATTGAATTATATACGAATAATTACGAATAATTATAGACCGATCATTATAAAATTGGATACCAACATTTTTGAGAGAGTTATGCTCTTTAAAGTGATTTTCGGAAGTGGGCCTTATACGGGAGCTACTAGTATTTATGGACCGATCTGCACAAAATTTGTAGATGTGTTTTGGCTTCATTTACCACTCATTTCTAATGAAATTTGTTTGGATACTTGCATAATTCAAACACTTATGATCGGGAAACCGCAATTTCGGTAGGACATTTATATGGGGGCCAGGGGAAATAATGGACCGATTTCCACCAGTTTCAATTCCATCCATCCTTGGGCCGAAAAAATATCACGTACCAAATATTATCACAAGCTTTACATGGACAGCCAGACAGACGGACGGACGGACGGACATTGTTAAATCGACTCAGAAAGTGATTCTAGTGATTCGCTCGGTATACTTTGTTTTTAGAAGGTGGGTGTTCTGGGCGTTACAAACATCATCATAAATCCAATATACCCTCCTCACTATGGTGTTGTAGGGTATAAAAACAGAAATTCATAAAAAATATATGAAATATGAATAGTAACAAAAATAAATCTGAAGCAAATATTTAAGGGATGAATGTTGCTAATACTTACTTAACAAATGGCTCATAATTTCTGCTGTTGGTTGCTACATATGTATGTATAACACAACAACATTCATTATTGCACTTTTTTATTATTTATTTTTGTTGCAAATTATTAAAATGCACTCGCCTGTCTGTCTGCATGTCTAACTGTCTTGTATGTTGTTATTTATCATCACTTTGCAACTTTTTTCACACACACATCTATCCTTTTGTAAATCAAGCAAACAGTGATTTTTATATTCACACTTTGAAATGTGTCTAGTTGATGTAATGAACACATACGCTATTTAACAGGAAAAATAACAGCATCATCACCAACACTGTCAGGATGATAGTATCATAAAAGTTTCATCAACATCACACGTTTGACAATGTCATCATGATAAAAAAAAAAACATTGTATATTTTCTGTTGTACATTCATACATACGTACATAGGGGTGTGTGTGTGAATTTTTTTAAACAATGTTGATAAACTTTGTTTATAAGCTAGGTATCTGTTTAAAGAAGTAAACAAATGTTTATAAACTTTAAGATTGTGTGACAAATGAGCAGATGAGAAAAACAAAAACTCTGCACAATTATTAAATCAAATAAAATAAATGACCAAATGAAAAAAATGATTTATGTCTCATTTTGTTCATAGGTTATGCGACTTTACGTGAAAGTAATAGGACTTGACACTTTTTTTTAACCGTTTTGGATTTTTTATGAATTAAAAATAAAAAAAATTCAATTTTTTAGGCAAAAAATAGTTTTTTTCTTCATACATTTATTTATAACTGCGAAACTGTTGCTTATGTAGCGAAACGTTGTATGAACAGATTAAAGGAATTGTAATTCTTAATTTTTTTAAATTTGTTTCAGCTTATTCGGAATAGTGGTTCTCGAGTTATGACAAACAAAAGAGCCTAAAACTTGACAAATTCCCTATACGATACTACTAACTACAAATTAGTTTTTAAATTATTATTTGATGTAACATGACCAAACGAATGATGCAGAAGTTCTTCTTTTTGTTTTGGGGCTTTCATAAACAATTATCATAATTGAGTCCCGAAATCATGTGTTGTACTGTGTAATACTACGGGCCATTTTTTATTATATTTTTAAAAGTGAAATGTAACATTTCCGTTAATTACATGTTATTGTATTGGTTTTAAGTTAATTTACTATTTTAGTCAAATAAAGCATTTATTTCGCTACTTACCTTACGATAAACTTTAGATGTATTTATTGCAATTATCCTACAAATAAGTGAAATATAAAAACAAAATCTTGCTGTTCGAGTTTCGTTTAAGTTTTATAGAGAACTTATTTCAACATAATTATTGGAATTCAACTTCTATTTTTTTACCTACCACCAAAATTTTATGTTTGTAACATATTGCAATATTAATCGTAGAACCAAAAAGTATATATATATATAGCATACTCGTTAATTAAAGATTAAAATAATCCAATACGTAATTTATAGACTCTACTTTTAACATAGCCCTACAATAAATAATCCAGTGGTGTTAAATTACATGATCATGTGATCTTGGATTGGTATAAAGTTTTGGTGACTTTGTGATATATGGCGCAGTCTTCTTGAAACCACATTACCATATTATCAATAATAATTCTAAATTTAGTTGTTAACATCTCTCGACATCATGATTCGCCATATCCCCATTTCCGGCTAAACTGTCCACAACTGGCCCAAATCACGCCTGCAGACCACAAAGCGTACAATGACACCAGCAGTATGCAAAGACTTAATAATTTCTCTTGGATCTCAGAAGTTAAAATGTGGTAAGATCGTTAATTGACGTATCCAAAATACGTCTAAAAAAAATTATGTTTCCAACTATAAGAATTCAAATGAAATTTAATTTATTGTAGCAATTGAGAAAGTCAATAACTAAAGTGTCAAAACTTTCTTGTTATTCCAATATACCTCTAAAAACAAAGTTCTTGTTGAAACCCCCCTTTACTTTGGTTAAATATAATATAGATAATAAAAATTTTACACACATTATTCTTATAATAAAAGGACAAACTGTGATAAAATTGTAAGAAACGGTTTATGATTTTTTCTACAAATTTCTTCCCGGAATATGAAAATCAGTAGTACATTTGTAAATGCTTAATGTAAATGGAAATATCCATAAAAACCTCAGCAAAATTAAGTTTCATGTAAAAATAAATAGTAAGTCCCTTATAAACATGCTAAGTTGAAATTTAACATAAATAATATTTTAAAATAGACATAAAAGCCCATATCCAGAAAATACATTTCACACAAAAATTTAGCTTGAATTTTGCTTAAATATATTTTTTTTGTATAAAGGAATGCATTACTTTAACTTCATATCTATTGCTTAAGTTGTACTTACACTTTAGTAATAAAATCCCAAACGAATAAATTCCTTTCAATAACCGTTTGACAAGTATCAATTTGTGGTTAATATTTACACAAGAACATTTTAGCTAAATTTTATTTATTATTTGCACATGACACTAAATGAAGTGAATTGAAAATTCAATTTTAGAATATTCACACACACACTCAGCATAAGTACTTGCATGAGTGGTTGTGTGTATATGTATGTTTTTAAACAGATTGAACATTATGTGACAATTTGTTATTGCTTCCGTTTTGAAATTGTATCTGATACCTACATACACACCTCTCCCTTCATGTTGACTAAGTAACAGCACATGCAAATAACGGTAAATAAATGGGTATATGTATGTAATATTATGTGTACAAGTGTGTTTTATCATTCTATTACATTTTCAGTAAATTCAAATGTAAACAATGTTGTGCTACTACAAATTTCTAACTGTCAATGTGATTTAAACAATAACACTTGGGATTTTTTTTTGCTTCTAAAAGGGTTTTAAACATGAACTTGTTTTCCAACAGGAGCATATTGGAATAACGTGAAAGGTTTGATAAATACACATTTTACTTGTTGAGATATCAGTAGTAGAAACTTTGACAACTGTGAATTCAATTTCGTTCGCAAATCGCCATTGATTGCTGAACTCATTAAAGAGTAAAAGGCGGCAATATTGTCGCATTTGAGCATCTGAAAATCCAAGAGCGATTGTGGCCATACTGTAAAAGAATGAATTTTAAAAAGAATGAATTCATTGAAAACCAAATTATCTGAACATGTGATTTCATACCACTGGATAATTTTTTGTGAGGCTGTGGCATGTAATCGATTCTATACAGAGCCAATCGAATCGATTACATGCTTAAAACTCTAAATTCCTGACGTGCTTTACGAAATATACCCATATTGCCAAAATGTGATTTAAAATTTCGATAAAAATCGAGATCTGTCCAATTTAATTTTAATTCTTTTTTTTATTTTGTTTTCAAGAACAGAGTAGTTGTTGGAAAACCCTATATTATACAAGTAGTAAGTACTAAAAAACAACTGTTACTTTAAAAAATTTAATTTGTTCATTATTTTAAAAGGTGTATAGAAATTATTGAAATAATCTACGGATATGAATACAAGAGTATTGTTTTCAAATAAAATAAGTAAAAATTTATAATCGGCTGTGCCGAATTTTATATACTCACCACCAAATAACAGTAGATGGATCTTCGAATACTTGAAACTAATTTTTGTTACATTTTGTATCGGTAACGATAATTACATGAGTGCTATCAACTATTATGTGGCGATCGTCATAAAATATTGTACTGTAATTTCTATTTATTTGAAGTTTTTTTTTGTTAAAATTTCATCTCAATAACGACATTTACAAGAATTTTATGTATATATGTATATAGTTATCCCACAAATACGAAGGTGTCACGACACGAAAGAAAATCGCATTATATATTTATCTCTTTCTTTCAGAACTGCCCTTTGTTTATATTTTTGTAGCGTAAATACTGTAGGAGTTTTTCGGAAGTAGTCCTCATAAGAGAGCTATAACCTATTATGCATGATTCAGCACGATATAAAGTACGACGATATACATATATTTATGTACGAGTATGTGAATGATTTGTTTTGAATTTCGACTTCTTAGTGATTTTTTAAGAGATTTATGCGCATTTCAGTGATTATCGGAAGTGTACTTTATATGGAGGCTACGCTCAAATAGTTTGTTGAATTACAGCTTTATAGTAATTTTAATAAGAAAAAGTGTGCAAAATTTAATGATATTATCTCATATTTGAAAAATATCGAGGTTGTCTGAAACTTTGGAATGTTTAATAAAAATTAATTTTTTCTAAGTTTTTTTTTTCGAAGCTCTTTTTTTTGAAGGCACGAGCCTTCAACAGACGGACGGACGGACATGACTATATCGTCTTAGAATTTTAATGGGACCCAGAATATATAGACTTTTTGGTTTAACGACCAATATTTCGTTGTGTTACGAACGGAATGACAAACTTATTATACCACCATATTTGTTGTGGTGGGTATAAAAATCACATTTTTTTAATGGAAATATGTAGTAGTAGTATTTGTTTGTTAAAAAACAGTAACAACATTTTCTTTTATTGTGGGAATTGCATTTTTTCATAAACTGACATTGATGCCAGTTATTGATGTTGATGATGATGGAAATTATGAAATAACAGGGGTACACAATTTCCCCACAAAAAAAGTATCCAAACAATATACTTTATGTATTGTGATACATTTATGTTACAAATACATTTTTTTGCAATAAAAACTAAGGATGCAAAAAATAGTTGCTGTATATTTCATAATTTAAATACTTTTCAATAATAATGAACGATTCCTTGACTAAAATTATGCGTTCATCTGCTTTTGCTTGTTGGAATACAATTTTTTTAAGTAACCAAGGATTTTATTTTCATTTTTATAACATCTACCAAAATGATAACAAAAAATAAAAATTTCCCTGTGATCCCAGCAGTTTTCAAGTACTCAATGTATGTCTTATATACAGTTATTTTCATAAATGTCTCATCACTTGTCAGACTGCCTTTCCCCTTGTAGTACAAAGAAAAGTTTATTGATTACTTTATATATCCTAGGTAATCTAACGAGAAGTGAATTATCACTTTAGTGTCTCTAAGAAATCTAGACTAAAGTCATTTTAACCTTAAATTTTGTACTGCACTTTAGAAAATAGTTAGTTTAAAGCGTAATTTTTTAGCAACTTTCTTTTTTGCAAATCTATTTTTTAGCAGCTCAGCTGTTTTCTTATAACAAGTTACTTTTAAACATATAATTAACCATGAATCGATTTACAAACGAACAACGTTTGCAGATTATTGAATTTTATCAAATTTTATCGGTTATGAAGGTTGATCGTGCAGCTTTTTATCGGAAAATTGTGTTCAGCGACGAAACTCATTTCTGGTTGAATGGATATGTAAACAAGCAAAATTGTCGTTTTTGTTGTGAAGAGCAACAGAAGCGACTGCATCCCGAAAAATGCACGGTTTGGTGTGGATTAAGGACCGGTGGCATCATTGGACCGTACTTTTTCAAAGACGTTTTTGCCCAAAACGAAAGAGCTGGACTTGGCTGACATTTGGTTTCAAAATTCGGTGCCATATGACAATGGCCGGAATTCGGTGAATAGTTTATTTCACGCTTCTGGCAGGTAAATTGGCCGCCTAGATCGTGAGATTTAACGCCTTTAGACTATTTTTTGTGGGACTATGTTAAGGCTATTGGCGAACTAGAAGTTATATAATATTGAAGAATTTATTTGTGAGATACTGGCCGATATGTTATAAATAAACTCAAATAAAGTTTTCATATATTTCCCTAAATTTTACGTGTGTTTTTTTCAATCAAATCCGAAAGTTTTTAAAAAACACTATTTACTTAGCAGTAGTTAGTAATCCACTCAGTGTCCTTTTGTAATATAAAGTGTGGTATGTTAAAATTTTTTATTTTCATTCCTTTTTAGTATATATGTAGACTAAAATGACTTCTGTCTAGGACACGCATGTGTTAAAATAACTAATCACGTGGCAAGTTATGAAACCAATGATGATCTAAAATCCTTAAAGTAAAATTGTTAGCCACCCAGAACCGCTGGGATGTTGATGTGCATACGTACAATATTCGTTCGCTCTATAGTCCCAGCAAAAATATATGTTTATGATTTTCTAGCGAATTAAGCTGTGACTTAAGTAATGGTGGTTAACTAACTCCCTATAATATTTTAAAGAAATGCGAATTGTAAACTTTTTATTAATAAATAATTTGACTTTCTGGGAAACCAATATTTCAATATTAAATCATGTAACGAAACGGAGAAATGCCGACTCCAAATATAAATATATTTAAGCAATTTGTAGTTGTGACATCTATTAAACTATGACTTCTGATATTTATGTTAAAGAATGCTTGCAGAAAAATTAGCTGCTCCTAAATAGACGTCGCCACTCTTCAGTAAAGTTTTGGGCCGATTTTTAATAGATTCGATTTATTACCGCTTGATTCATTGGGATATATCTAGTACAATTTATACATAGTAACACCATCAGACTGCATGTCTCCATCTCTCTCACACTTTTGCCAACACACAAACAACAAACACATTTCAATCAAAAGTGTAATACATCCTTTTAAATTTGTAGCACTTTGTGTGAGTATAAAGGATTTGAAATGTAGTACAGAATGTTTCTATCACATCTCTGGTATGCTGCGATATGTTTCCTCACAAATTGGATACAATACTGACAATAGAAAAACGAAAAAAGGATCTATGTACATGAAAAAAAGAATTGAAAACAAGTAAAGTGAAAAAAAAGTGTTTTAACAATAAAAAACCATCTCTAACTATAAATATTCAAAACACACTTGTTTGTAGTGGTTGCATTAGTACGATATGTATCTACATACATACATATGTACAAGTAGTGGTAGTAAGTAGTCTGTGCCACAATAAAACTCATATAGAAATTTCCATAACAACACTCGGAAGAGCCCATGTACATATGTATGTATATACATGTACATACAAACATATATGTATATAAAAAAGGAATTTTAAAAAAGTGTAAACAATATGCAACAAATCCCAGCGCATAACAATCAAGCTTAAAATTCTCACTCTATCACCATTTTTGTTGGTTGTGCTCGCACCACCCTTTTGATGGTTTATTTTAAAAAGAAGTTCGTTATTGTTTAACAATAGAAAAAACATACAATTTTTATTCCTTTTTATGTTTTATAGAAACATTTTTAAAGTAAAAAGTATTATAATCCTAATAAATGTTTTGCAAACAGCCGGAATTATTAGATACAAAAGATATGATTTGTTTGTTTGTAGAAATATTTAAGCAGTAGGTGCTACACACGCATTGTTTTATTTATTTATCCGATTTGAATACCCTAGCTACCCTGGAACTAAAATTTAAAATTTTTTATTACTATATATGTATTTATGTACTTAATTAATTAAAACTCCTATCCCAGGAACAATATCAAAACTTGTTCAAAAAAAAAAATAATTCTAGAACGAGTGTATTTATTAATACTTCAAAATCTTTAACAACAGCCATGAATTCTAGAGACAATTCTGTTGAACGTTATTTTGTTTCTAGAACACTTCCTTCTATTGGGTTTTTAAGAAACCAGTTCTTTGTCACTTGTTCTAGACTAGTTCTATATAACAACTATACTATGTATTATAATTTGTATTCTATTATTTGTATAAATGCACAGATAAGTCATAACACAGTGCGTTAGGGAAAACGTCAACTAATTAAAACCGCGGGGGTTGACATTTATTAGATTTTTGACGTTTACGAACGTGCAATTTAAAGCATTTTTATTGTTCTAAAATTAAACCAAAAAACAAAACAAATCTAAAGAAAAACAAAAAAAATAGTTTTCCAGCATAGAGAAATGCAACATAAATATTTAAATAAGATCATGGCATACATACATATAAATATGTACACACGATATGTATGTACATACATACATATATAATTTAACAACATGTCTTAAAAGAAATCTGTTATTTTTTCTCTCCAATAACTGAAATACAGCTTTCTCTCTTAAACGTCTTAATACATTTTGCTCATCTTCCTCAGCTTTCTCGCATCCGGCCCAATTCAAAGCACGGTTAAAGATTTCGATGGCTTCGCTTGGTTTTATTGTTTTGCATAATTTTATCTGCACCGTAATCGTCATCATCACTCATAAAATCTCATTTTCGCAGGACCTAACATTATACAGCAAAATATTTTTATTCCACTCCTGAATTGATGACACTATATAGTTTACCTTAAGATAAAATTATAGCAGTATCCCTTTGGAAAAGCGACAAACCTCAGGATTTAGTTCATAAAGCACACTAACTGCCCGCGCCATTAGTTGTTGACGTCCAGAGTCCATTTGTTCTTTCAAGATGTTTAATAGAACATTTTCCTCAGGATCTTCACTACTATCAGTAAAACACAAAAGATTTCTCCAGCATTTTGCCATTGTACCTATCTTTACTAACTCTACTCCATGCGTTTTCCAAAAAATAACAGCATCTTTCAATGTTACAGTTTTCATTGAATCAATTAAATCTGAATTCCGTGTCGATATCATTGCTAAAAGACTTACTTCCTAAAAGACATACATACATATGTACATACTTATGAAGGGAACCCCAAAATTCAGAAATAGCTACTACAATACATACAATGTATGTACATACTACATATTTGCGTATGTACTTATGTGCATATGTATTTTATTTGATGCTAAATTAAGTCCCAAAGTTTCACACAAATTCATAAAATAAATAAATGGTTATAAGTTTTGGTAAAATAAACATTTCTTATTATGTACCTAGTTCATTTGGCCTTTATTTATTATTAATAATACCTATTTTAGTAATTTTTCAAGCCTTTTTTTAAAAATTTAAAATTTTTATTTTTAATATTTCGCTACGTCTTTGTGTAGCTTCTTCAGGAAAAAATTTTAATTTTATAAATTTCAAATTATTTGTCATACTTTTTCCTATGAAAAAAGCTGACTGGCTCTGTAACATATTTCATTTGAGATCGTCCAAGTTAGCATGGAACTTACTCTATAAATTTAATGTATTGAATTTTACAAAAAACAAATACACACCCACAAAATCCATTTCAAAATTATAATTAAAAAATGCATTTAACTGATAAAAGAAAACAAATTTAAAAATAATTAAATTGATAAAATGTACAACACATTTCTGGATATTACACAATATACATACATACATATGTACATACCTACGAGTATTTTGGCTTGAAAAAATAGAATAAAAATGAAGAAACAAATGAATGGTTTTGTAGGAGGAAAAAAAAACTAAAACAAAAATTTCGGGATATTTTAAGGAAAATAAAAGGAGCCAAAGAAATCAAATTGTGATCAAAAAAATATTAAAAATAGTAAACAAAATAATACAACATACAATTTAGGCAAAAAAGAGAACATGTTTTATTATATAAAGTTTTTGATTATTTATAGGTACAGAAATAGTTTTATTTCCGTCTTCGTTTTTTTATGATTATATTTTCCATGCAAATACCTGTAAAGAACAAAAATTATGCCAATTCTTTAAATTAAAATGTATTGAGGGGTTTTTTTTTTGTAGATTATTTTCAATTTATAACCAAATAATAAAGTGCAATTGTTGATCGTGATACTAGAAATATCTCGATATTTATTGTATGTGTAGCAGTGCACTATGACACCAAAGCTTTTTTCTTGTCGGTTTTAAAACCAATTCCGACAATATTGGTTTCTATGACACCCCTGGATATTTTAAAATATGTGCATAAAGTTATTTAAAACTCTTCCTAAAGTACTGGCATATAATCAGTTTTTTGTTATATTTTATACAACATTTAATTTAACATTACAAAAATATGTTAAAAACTTTATACTTTTTCAAAGTTCCTTTAGCTATATTATTGATATATTTCTCCGACTTTTAACAAAAACTAAAAAAATGCAGATACTATGTAACACGATCACACCATCCAAACATTAAATAAAAATCAGAGCGCGCTTTTGTACCTTAACAAAAACCAGTTCTATTTTATATTTTGCAAATTTTACATAAAAATAATATTACAAATTAATTTCTGCAAAAAAGCTATAACTATTTCTATTTTTTAATGAGTTTATGTCCGTTAAATTCTTTTCCGTGCGGAATCAATAATATTACATAATTTACATTAAAATTAGTGTAATTTTGTGAAACCGTAAAAATTAATATATAATTAAATATATTAAAACATATGCAGCAATTATATAAATCCTTTTTTGTTTAATTAAAAATCAAGTACGAGGAAATATAGCCCGCGTGTAGAATTTTAGCACATGTCCCCATTTATGGTCTATAGTCCCCCAAATAGTTTGAGTGACTTGTATGAAATTAGTTTTTGAAAAATTTTGTTTGGACACATAACTGTACAGACAAAACCCAAGTATGAGGAAATATAGCCAAGACGTTCCTCTATTAGGCCCCGCTTGTAGAATTTTGGCACAAGTCCCTATTTTTGGTCTATAATCCCCCAAATAGTTTGAGTGACTTGTATGAAATTAGTTTTTGAAAAATTGTGTTCGAACACATAACTGTACAGACCAAAAGTAATTCGAGTGATTTTTTCATATATTCTAATTCATTTGCTTATAAAACGCTAAATATTTGAGTGTTTTATGACATCAAATATTTTTATTATATAAGTTAAAAAATAGTTATTTTATTATTTTTAATCAAATTTTATATAAAATATTTAAATAAATTAAAAACACCGTATAAGTGCCTAAAAGTTTGTTAGCAAAGTTTGTTGAAAGCCGAAAATCCTCTCCCATGCCCATAAAAAGAAGAAGAACAGTAACTCATAGTAAATTGGTATGCGCCATATAAATTTATAGAAATAATGTATTAAATTCATATATTCCAACTTGGCAGCACTAAAAATTCGGCCTGCAAAGCAGAAAACACTCGTTTTTTCTTTGCAAATTATTCGCAGAGAACATTTTTTATTTACTTTCTCTGCAAAATGATTGAAAATATTTTTTTTTAATTTCACGGGTATACACATGGCTGCCAGATTTGACGATTTATTGTCATTTTGACGATTTTTTGTTTCAAAATTAGCAAAGTGACGATTTGACGATTTTTTCATTGAAAGTGACGAATTTCTGAATTATTAAAATCTTCTAGGTATCATTTGTTTGTTTTATTAATGTTTAGTTACCATATTCTCTCTTTTTTTGAGACAACAACTATTTTTCAAATTTAATATAAATATTAAGAAGAACATTATATATTTCAAAAACAAAACTAAGTAATAGTAGTGTTTTCTTAATTATTGACAATTGTTAAGTTTAAGTATAATAATTCCAAATAATATTGAGTCAGGATAGAATAAATTACTTATTTATCTGTAAACATGAAAAGCAATTTTAAATGCTGAATTCCGTGAATTAAATTTTTTAGAGGAAACAATTTCTGAATTTCAAAGGGAAAACTCTATAAAAATTTCTCCTATTTTAACAAAACGTCGAAAAAATATTCAGCCAAATAAATTTAAATAACAAATATACGGAATTCTTTGAAAATAAGTACCTACATATACTAAAATTTTTAAAACTTAATAAACTAAATTGTTTTGACATTGTAATATAACCTGAATGAATAAAATATGCTAAATTCAGATATTTATTTTTAAAATACATACTGTAAGTCTTATTTCACACTCTTCAGTTTTAGCTGACCAGTTTTTGTTCAATTTTCTTTTTAAGATATTATAAAAATATTACACAAGTTGTATTTTTTTGTGATTTCCTTTTTAAAAAGTTAAAATTTATGTATTTTGATATGTATTGGAGAAGAGACTATATAAACTTTTAAAAATACTATTAGAAATAGTGACTTAATTTTTGATTTTTTTTGACAATTTTTATTATTCGAAATGACGATTTTTTTCTTTTATATCGGGATTTTGACGATTTTTTTTGAAATTCATCTGGCAGCCCTGGTATAAACAGCATTGTATTTCTCATAGATAATTATATCTGTGGGGTTTGTGTAGATAGAAAATATAAAATTAATATTTTTATAATAAAAATTTCCACATTTTAAAAAACTTATTAGAAATTTGTGTATTTAGCTAAATCAATTGAAGCTAACAAAAATAAAAGCGAATATGAATCGTAGACGTCATCATGAAGGTGATGAAGATGGTTACGGTAGGTGGAGGAAAAACATTTTTTTGTAAAAATAACGTGGAAACATTTTTGTAGATATGTATTCACGCATTTTATTTTATAATTTTTAGAACACCGTAATCGCAAACGTAGGAGGGTTTCAGAAAATCAAGAAATCGAAGATCGTTTGGAGTCTTTGATTTTGCGTGTCGGTGAGCGCAGCACCTCGTCGGTGGAATCAAATTTGGAAGGTTTGGTGTCGGTGCTGGAAGCAGATTTAGGCACTTTCCGTTTGAAAATTTTACGCATTCTATCGGATTGTGCAGTAAAGATGCCCGAAAAGTGTACTATTTACACGACATTAGTAGGTCTACTTAATGCTAAGAACTATAAATTTGGTGGTGAATTTGTGGATCACATGGTTAAGACCTTTAAAGAGAGTCTTAAACTTTGTCGTTGGGATGCAGCTCGCTATTCATTACGTTTCTTGGCCGATTTGGTAAATTGTCATGTCATATCGGCGTCCTCATTGTTGCAGCTGATGGATACAATGATTGATGTTTCCAATGAGGATCCTGTACCTCAAGTACGTCGTGATTGGTATGTTTTTGCTGTACTCTCTACATTGCCCTGGGTGGGTAGAGATTTGTATGAAAAGAAAGAATCCTCTTTGGAATCGTTGCTCTTACGCATAGAAGTTTACTTAAATAAGCGCTCGAAAAAACACCACAATGCTTTGCGTGTTTGGTCGGTGGAAACTCCCCATCCCCAGGAGGAATATCTTGATTGTTTGTGGGCTCAAATACGCAAGCTCAGACAAGACAATTGGGCCGAAAAACATATACCACGACCCTATTTGGCCTTTGATTCGATTTTGTGTGAGGCTCTGCAACACAACCTACCCCAAATTATACCACCCCCTCATCACGAGTCCTACGTATACCCCATGCCTTGGGTAGTCTATCGTATGTTTGATTATACCGATTGTCCCGATGGTCCCAATCTACCCGGAGCCCATTCAATTGAACGTTTCTTAATTGAGGAACATCTTCACCACATAATTGAAATGCATCATTGCGAGCGTAAGGACTGTGCTGCTCAACTTTTAGCATTCCCTTACAAAAATAAGATCCCACTTGAATACTGTATCGTGGAAGTTATATTTGCTGAACTTTTCCATATGCCTACACCACGTTATATTGACATTGTTTATGGCTCAATATTGATTGAACTGTGCAAATTACATCCAGCTACTTTGCCTCAAGTTTTGGCTCAGGCTACTGAAATTCTCTTTATGCGTATTGATACGATGAATACCTCGTGTTTTGATCGTTTTGTCAATTGGTTTTCGTATCACTTGAGTAATTTCAAATTCACTTGGTCCTGGGAGGAATGGGACAGTTGCTTGTTTTTGGATAATGAACATCCGAGACCTAAGTTTATACAGGAAGTTTTACAAAAGTGTTTAAGGTAATATTTGTTTGTTTTTATAGAATTTAAAGATGATATCAATTATGTTTTTATTATTTTATTTAGATTATCTTATCACCAGCGTATTGTTGAAATGATGCCGGAGGCATATGCTAAATTATTGCCGGTATCACCTCAACCCAGTTATAAGTATGCCTCAGAGGAAGCTGGTAAGTCTGTTTTTTTGTATGTTATTTTTATAAGGGCATCTTTTTGGGAACATACTTGCAATGTTTTGTGAAAATTTAAAATAATATTCGTTCATTCAAAATAAAATTCTTATGAATTTGTTCAAGTTTATTTTGCCACTGAGCTTTGATAATTAAATCCATTCAAATCTTAATTCAAACTTTCAGCAATTCATTTGTTTTTAATCATTTACAACTTAAGATTTGATTTTTTAAATTAAGAATTGAATTTATCCTCTAATTAATTATTGATATGATTTCATTCAAAGAAAATTATAATGATTCAATAGGGAATTAATTATCAAATACAATATGTTTGTTGTACTATGAAATTAGGCTTAGAAATAAATTTGTAATGAATTATTTAACGGAAATGTTAAGAGAAACAATTTTATTACATTTTGAAAACTGAATTAAGATTTAATTCTATCAAAACTTATGTTATATAATGTATAAAATTGAATCTAATTTTTATGATCTTTGATAAATTTGGTTGCGTTTATAAATGCAATAAATATATGCAGTACTGACGCAAAGACCTGCAAACTGCAGGTCATAGAAATTAAAATGATAGGTGGTTCCAAAATTTTGTTTCACACTGCCAAACAGTTTGCAAACAATTAATCTGAGGTAAAGCAAATATGCTTTTTCGGTGCCACCACAATGGAAAACTTATTGTTTTTTGATAGTATTGCATATTCAAAAGTACCGTTGAAGTAAGTTGATACGGTCGTAGTTTTTTGATTCTATTTCCAATTAAAAAGTACCGCAGTACTATTCCAACTCATTTGATACTTACAAAGAATTTTCAATATTTTATGTAATAGTTCAAATTTACAAATTCTTTTAGACTCTGAATGCTTTTCAGTATAAAAGATTTTTCTGCACAACAGTATTTCTATAGAATATCTTGTGTTTAACAATATTTTCTATAGAAAATCTTTTGTATATCAGTGTTTTCTATATAAAATCTTCCATATACCAGTGTTTTCTATACAAAATCGTCTGCAGTAATATAGAAGTACATATCTACAGAAAACCATCGGTATAATACAGGGATGGAAAGTGGCATTTTGGATCTTGTTCCAACTATACAAATAAAATATACTTTTTATACCTCCATGATAAAAATTTTAATATTTGTTTCATAATAATAAATCTTAATCTCAAACTAACTTTAACGAAAATTCGATATAACGAACGACAAACTTTTTAACATTGACAATTATAACAAGAATGCCACCAAAAAACATCGAACTCTAATTGAAATTGAGTATTAATTTCTCGACAAAAGAAAAAAAACACAATATTTCAGTTAATTTAATTGTTTTAAAAAACAAAGAATTACAAAAAGACTATAATGGTGAATTTATTGCAAGTTATAAAAAAGTAACGGTGTAAGACTTCGGTGTTAGAAACACAATCTAACTTCTGGCGATATTCTAAATGAGACAAAACTGGTCTCTATTCGAAAATGCTACCAGATACAGCGTTTTTAACGTTAAAGTTATCAAAATATAGAGTAACAATTTTTTTAATGCATTTGAAACAAAGAAAATTAAAAATTTCTGGCATATGACTGGCTCCTCGGACATTATCTAATCTGGAGGTGCAATTTTCGATGACTTTTTTCAGCATTTGTGGTCAATCGTTTCGGGCTTATCGGCGTTGACTAGCGACTTCAAACATTAATCACTTAACAGCTGGCAAAATGGCCGCAGTTAAAAATGTGTTGCCAACTAAAAGTTCTATACATCTAAAAAAACACCCTATGTTCTATAACCAATATTCCTCGAAGACAATCCCCTCTCCCCATACGAAATTTTTTCTTTCCAGAAGCCATTTAAAATATTAATCTTTGGAAACAAATACTCTAGTCTAGAAAGCAGAATGAACTCCAATATGTCAAACTGCTATTACATATGAGAGGTATTAGTTTTGTAGATGTATTAAATGGTCACTATAGGACGTTCCAACCATTATTTTAAGAAATTTGAAGAAAATAGAAAAATAACATACATATGTATGTAAGTACATTTGTATTTTTTAGTGGCATTATATCGAGCCCTTACAGCCAAAATAGTGTAAGCGATAAAAACAAAATTTTACAGGAGAAAGTTTTTTCTAATTATCTCTGCTTGTGGTCTAAGTATTGCCGTGAAATTTGATATATAACCATTATTTTGTCCAATATTTATGATAAAATTGGATTTATTTACATATCCACAACATAACGGGTATTTTTGTCGCTTACGTTATTTTCGCTGTCATTCTGGCAAGCTACGGACTAATGTTGTGTCGGTTACGTTAACACTATTTAAAAAAAAACTAATTTTCTGTCTTCATAGTTTTTTATTTTAAAAATTTGTTTGTGTACAAAAATAAAAATTAAAGTTTTTAACCTTAAATTCAATGGTTGTTCGTCTTCTTGATCTGTTTCAGGTAGTGAATCTTTAACAGACTCATCGTGCTCTTTTACCCACACACGTTTCTTATTCAACATCTTCCGATGGATCTTCAGATTCTAATTCAGTAGTCTTTGAAGAAAAACTTGTTTGTGAATTTATTATTTCCATAGAATCAGAATCGCTGTCGCTTATGGAACAAGCGATTTTTTGGTTGAAAACTGAAACAGAAATTTCTTTATAACAACCCAAAAAATATAATACTACACTAATACCCCGGTTAGCGTCGCTAATTGGGACCGGAAAAACGAGACGCAAACTGAAATGACGCAAACCGAATCACAGTTTTCCATGCATTTGCATTAAATTTCATTTAATTCGTTCCGAGACTCATAATTTTAGTAACAAAGAATTGATTTTTCAATAGCAAATACCAATTTTTTATTATTATTTGTGTAATGATAGTTTTTATTAAAGAAAAAAAAAAATAACTATTCATAAAAAACACATAAAAAAAAAAATAAAAATATTAAGATTAAAACTTGTAGACAACTTTCACATACAAATTTGCATTACACTTCGACGGGAAATCCCCTTTTTTATTTTATTATTAACGACGCAAATCGAAGCACTAACGATGCAACTTCGAAGCAATCCGACGCAAACAAGCAAAAACGACGCAACATCGAAGTCACGGAAATTTTAAAAAGACGCAACTTCGAAACGACGCAAACCGGGGTATTGGTGTACTTATATTTTATTTTAAATATTGTATATAAATTAAAAAAGCACACTTACCTCAAGTTGATTTAACGACATTGCATAAAAAAATAGTAAAATCGCGAATATATTGTAATTTATCACTTAATTTTTTACAGAAAATTTTAATGTAAGCGACACTTTGCAGTCACAAAAAATATAAACAAACTAAGAATGTTCACTTACCTTAAATTTGCTTTTGCTGTAAATTCGTAACGGAACTTTTTACAGTTATGAAATTTTTAGGGATGATGCAAATAATAGTAAATAATCGATTTTCATCAAAAAACGAAAATCGATAAAAGTGTCGCTTACACTATTTTGGCTGTAAGGGCTCGATATACTTAAGTGATGATATGCTTGTTTATTTTAATTTAAAAAGTAATTAGTCTTTTAGAAAGTTTCAGCGTTAACATTAAAATGCCTTTTAGAGATGTCGAATCAGCAGTAAACAGTAGCAATGCATTGTTCACATAAAAAAAATTGTGCACAAATTCCATGAAAATTTCACTTTGTAGGGTTCAATGATAGCAAAACTACTAGAATTGTTGTAAAAAATGTAACAAGCAAACTTTAAGTACAGCTCTTAAACAAAAATAAATAAATAAAATATGTATGTATGTATGTACTATGTCTGTATGTATGTATGTATGTATGTATGTATTATTACGTAAAAAATGAATTTTAGTTTCTTTTTAAATAAATGAGTTTCAATTTGTGTTTCGAAAGTATTCAATCGCTTGTTTTTGTTACTAACAGTGAAAACTCTACTAACAGAAACCTAGGCGATAACCACTTTTAAACGGACAATTTTCCTAGTCCCTTTGTTTTATAAGAATTTTTAGAACAGATTACTCTTTTTTAACGGACACTCCACTGGCCGGACGCGGACACTTTTTCCATAAAATACCTCCAGTAGACGGGCAAAACTCAAAAATGTTACCCGATAAAAAAATAAACATACCCCACAGCAACACATTTATGTATATATAAATTGTGATTCCCCTTTTTATTATCAATTGTTGTGTAGTTTTATTTTTGTGTTTTTTGAATGTGTTCATTTGAGACCATGTGTCTCAGGATGGCTGGACGAAATTTGAAAGCGCTTGAAAGCTTTTGCTTTAAATGATTTTGTGGCATATTAAAAACTTAACAATTTGGAAAACCATTTTGAGGAAATGCAAAAAAAAAAATGGAGGCAAACAAACTCTAATCAGACCAAAACCCACCAGTTCTTCTCCCCTACAAATTTTTATGTATTTTATATATTTTATTTTATTATGTTATAAAAAAATTTTTATCTCGAGAGATCTGTCTTATATTATAATCTGTGTTTATATAAATGTGTGTAACTGAATCTTTAAACTAAAATGAATTAAAATAATAAAATAAACTTACATACATATATGTATGTACATATACCCTGCAAAAATCTGTGGAGTACGTGGTCCATTTTAGCTAAAATGTAGTGACTACATCATGGTCCTATGTAATGTACTCACATGGACCATATTATTTTCAAAGCAGAACTTCTTGTTACACGACAATTATTCGTGCTTTAACGACCGTAATCGTTGTTGTAAAACATTTGGAGTAGTTACAAGGAATAGTTTTAGGACTAGTCCCGTGTTATGCGAAGCTGGATTATATGGTCCAGTCCTAGGACATCATAATGTTAAATGGACTAATTTTTTTTATACAAATGGATAAAAAAATTAAAAAAGATCTGTCTTATATGTATTACTAGCTGACCGCCCCGGCTTCGCTCGGTATTTACTAATGATTTGTATCTCATATATTTACAGTCTTATTCAGAAAAAATTAAACTAGACTTCAAATGTACTTCAAGAAAATTTTGTCTAAAAGCACACTTCAAACCTAGTTTATTTTTTATGAATACGGCAGTTAAAAATTAAGACACAAAAATTTCAGTAAAAGAAAAAATAAAAATTTGTATCAATTTATTGCTTAAAAAGCTTCTTCAAAATTCGATTCTTATTATATGCAACAACAATTGAAACAATTATTAATTAAAAATAAGAAAAAAATTAATTTTAAAGCTTGATGGTAAACAATGTTTTTTGTTCTTCTATTGGGGCAGAAAATGAACCTGACGGTGTACCGACTCTCGAGCACGCAACATACAATTGACCATGGGAAAAACATTGGGATTCTAGATTTAACCCACACACTTTTAAAGATTGTCCTTGAGGTTTATTTATCGCCATTGCGAATGCATGGCGAACTGGACGCGTTTAAAATTAAATTGTAGACCACTTGGTTTCATAGTTATCCTGGGGATAAGCACTTGTTCACCTTTAAACTTTCCTATAATTATCTTTGCTTTAATAGTGTTTGGCATCAGCGTTTTAACAACTAATCTAGTACCATTGCGTAGTGTTGGCTGATTCAGATTTTGTAACATAACTATTACTGATCCAACCTTAAGATGCAAGCCATGCGGTGGCATGATTGGTGTCAGTTCTTCTATTTTCTTCAAAAAATGTCTCATAATAAGAAAAATGAGAAGTGAAAATAAGGCAGTAAAATTTAATTCCTTGAGTTTTCATAAAATTGTCTCATACTTAAAAAAATGAGAAGTGAAAAGGAGGCTTTGGTGCCAGTTCTTCAAATTTCTTCAAAAAATGTCTCTTATTAAGAAAAATTAGAAGTGAAAAGGAGGTAATATATTAAAATTAAAATTTCCGCGTTTTACTAGGAATTTTTTAATTTTCTTTCACAAACTATCTCCGGAGATTTTCGAATCGAATAAAAAAAATCAGCCAAATCGCTTTAGCCGTTCTCACGTGATGCCATTACACACATGGACCATTTCATTTTTATATATAACTGAATCTTTAAACTAAATTGAATTAAAACATATTAAAGTGCAATATTATATACGAGTATATGTATGTACTTAGGTTGTGTTGAAATTTGTCTACTCATTAGTCATATTAGCATATTTAATAGCACAAAGTTCTGAGATTTGAACGGACACCTCCCGTTAACGGTCAAATCTGCTGTGACGACCGGTGTCCGCCTACGGGAGATTTTACTGTACATAAACCATTAATGCCACTGAGTTTTATATTAACATTGCTTTATTTGTACTTTTTGTAATGAAATATTTGTATAGCTTATATTTGAGACTTAAAGCTTTAAAATAAGATTATAATTTTTCACATAAAGTCGTTGGTCACATGTTGACACCTAGAAACTGAAATGCTTTTACCAAAATGAGATAATGATTTGTTACAGCTAATTAGAGAACTTTAACAAATATTTTATACAAAAAAACACACTTTAAAACATTTTAATTATTTATTTAATAAATACTAATTAAAAAAAGCAAAATATGCCATTAAAAATAATGATATAACGAAACATAGAAATGAAAAAATATATATTTACAAATACTCATTCTGCTTAAAATATTTGGTTAATAGCAACAGCAACAGAAATAAAATCTCATTAAAAATTCTTTACACTCAAACCGTTTTAACTTCATTTTCCTGATCATCAATAATAACCGGTATCTCTTCACCATTATTGCCCACTTTTAAACTGACAGATTTGCTAACCGACTTTTGGGTTAAAATCTCATATATTTCGGTTTCAGCTTGAGTGGTTTGTGAGAGTAAAGTTGAAGATGTGGCTGTCGATGATAATGATGATGGTAATGTTGACATGGTACTACTAATGCCAGTAGTTATAGCATTTGACATTTCAGTTGTTGTTTGTGCCACAAATTCTGCTGTTGTTGTTGTAGGCAACATAGATGGTTTTATCATTTTAAGATTGTTACTTTCATTGGTTTTAATATCTTCATTGTTGTTAGTTTCTTCGTTATTATCAACATTTTCATCGCTATCATCAATTTCATCTCTTTCTACTTTATTTTTACTGACTGGCGTCGTAGTACTTTTTATTGTCATAAAGTTATTAAATAAATTGACTTTACGCTTTGGTGTCCACTTTAATACAGGTTTTTCTGTTGTACTAGTGCTTGTTGTACTGCTTCGAGTATAAGAATTACGATAACGACTTATGGTCCTTAAAGGAGATTCTGTAGAAGATGTTGAGACAAATGCTTTTCGGGGCTTAGAAGTGATTGTTGATTTTATGGTTTCCGTATTTTTTGCTGAGGCGAATGAAGTTATTGTGGCGTTAGTTGTTGTACTTGTAGAAGTGGATGTTGTAGTACCAGTTTTGGGACTTATTCGTTTGCTGCGTAAAGCAAATAGTTTAGGTCTTTTTGTGGCAGTTAAAATTGAGTTGGATGCCTCTGTTTTAATAGATTTTTCAGTGGTTTTTTCCTTTTCTATTTGAACTATGGTTGTGGTTGATTGACTGGTATTTTGTTCCGGTATTTTTGTTATTTTTTGTGTGGTGGTGTCTTCAGGATTTTTAATTTTTTCGGTCTCAGCTGGATTTTTGTTGGGTGCTGGCAATTGAGCTTCTATGGATTCACTGTGTTCTTTTTTGCTGTCATTTTCATCGTCATTTTGATGAGGTTGGTTGTTTCGAGGTTGATCATACTGAAAATATTGAAAAATGTGATGTTTTAAGTTAAATTTGTATATTTGTTAGGGATAAAATACAAGGGCTTATTAAGAAAAAAATTAATAGTTTAACAAACCAAAGTAAAAAGCATTAAAAGTAAAAAACAAAACAAAAGTGTACATTTTAATATATTAAAACAAGAAAAACAAAAAATTACTCATTTTTTTGTTTTGAAAACTTGAAATTAAAACGGGCAATTACACGATTGAATATTTGGTGTGATAGCCTTTATTATCTACAACAGATTTAAGGCGATTTGGAATAGATTCTACCTGTTTTTTTTGGCAATACTCGGCGAGCGCTTTTTTTAACTCGTTTTTCTTAGACATTTTGTGTTTTCTTATGCTGATTTTTAAAATTAGCCACAAATTTTAAATAACATTAACATCAATAATCATTAAATTCCCGGTTCCAGCAGCTGACATACAGGCCCAAACCATGACACTGCCAACATCATGCTTCACTATTGTATTTAAGTTTTCTTTGTTGAGTTCTAGCTGTTTTTCGCGTTTATAAGCGGTTTCTTGCGTGCAACTCGGCCATTAAAATCATGCTGGCGCAAGACACATTGAACAGTTTCAACGCAACATTCAGGTATGTGATGGAAATCGAATACAGAAATATTACGAAAAAAATTGACTTCTAAAACTCATTCATTTTCGATTTCCATCACATGCCTGATTGTGTGCCCAGGTCAGCTTCATATACGGAGGCCATTTCTGGCCTTTCTGCCTTTATTATGGCCCGTTTTTAATGGATATAGCGCTCAATGTTTTTTTTGAACAAACTGTGGAAGCTTAAATGTTTACTATTTCTGCTATTTTTCGCTGTGAGTGTCCATTTTGGAAATGGTTTGAAACCAATTTTCGTTGTTAATGTATACGAGTATGTTGTTGTTATATGTTGACACTTGACGTTACAAATCGGACTCACAATTCAACAGAAAATATTGATAGAATTAGAAAAAAAGAAAAACGAAAAACCAACAACGCTATCTGCACAGCAATTATTGACTGCATAAAATAAGTTGTGACATAAAAAAGCATATTTTCTTTTAATAAAAATGTCAAAATGTAAATTTTTACAATAAATGTTTATTGTTTGTAAAACTAAACCATTTTTTTAAATGGCACCAATTTATTTTTTAAGTTCCTGTTTGTTTTCTTTTTATGAATCTTTGAAAACAAGAAAAAAATGCACTTTAAATGTTTGAACAAGGCAATTGAAAAAATATGTGTTATTTTTGTGCAAATATTTTTTTTTCGTTTTTGTGGAAAAAGTATTTTGGGAAAAAATATGTAACTTTCTTTCGTAAAAACTGACGAAGTTTCAATATTTTAAAATATTAGTTTGTAAATACAAAACATTTTGTAAAAGAAAAACACTTTTTGTACAATTAACTTTCTTCTCAGAACGATTATCTTTAAAAAAATTCTATTTTAAACTTTGTTAACGACTTATGGTTTTATGGTTTTTTATTCACTGGTTTTAGTTTCAAAATCTTTTACTTACATGCTCTGGTGATTCCAATTGTGGTTCCTGATTTTCCTCCTGTTGTGAGTGTTCTACATTCGAAACAAATTTATTTCCCTCCCCAATTTCGCCCTCATTGACGATGGCATATAAAGGATCTGGTTCGGAATAATGTATGTTGTCATCAATAGGATCACTTTGCAGAAATGGTTTATTACGAGGCGTAGGCACATCAGCTCTTTCCTCATCATTTGTTGGCGCCGGATATGAAATCAACAAAGGTACATGAACTGTCGTGTACTCCAGGGAAGAGGGAAAGGGGCGATTCTCATAATGTAGTTGCTGTGGCTGTTGTTGATGTTGATATTGGGGTTTTCTTAAAGGTGGTGCTGGTGTGACGAGCACCACGCGTTGTTCTTCTATCTGGGTGTTGGGGAAGGCAAATTTTTGTGGAGCTGGTGGTACGACCTGTGGAAAATGATAGTTTGCATGTTGATAATTTTGTTGATAATTCTGGTGCTCAATGTTTGCATGATACTGGGGTTGAGTTATAGTTTGATGTTGATGTTGTAGTTGAGGAAGATGATGTTGTCTCAATGTCGTTGTTGCATGTGGTTCTTCATATACATTCGTTACGTAGCCCTGGGGCACAGTAACTTCAGTTACTTCATTGTGATAAAGTTCGACGGGTTGTTTTTGATTATGTTCGCCACTGTGTTGAAAGGCCTGTTCAATTGTGATTGCGCTATTATTAGGCATAAAGTAATGATGATGATAATGATGGGTTACCACTGGTACCGCATTAGAAGTTCTTTGGGTAAATTGCTCTTGTGAATGTGAAGGTATATGATGAGGAGGAGGAGGTGGTTGTTGTTGATATTTCGAAAACGTAGGAAATTCTTGAGATGGATGCTGCTGTAATGTGTAAATTTCGGGTCGGGGGAACTTCATTTGATAGGTAGGCGGACGAAATGTGGTGGCAGATGGCAAAGCATGTTGTGGTTTTCCCATAAACATATTAAATAAATTGGGAAATAATTCCATTTTTGATGTTGATTTCGGCACATAATTTCCCTTATAAAATTCACCAATATTTAAATGTTCTGGCAAGGGCAATTGCTGATGATGATGAAGATGGGGATGCTGCGGTGAAGGAGCTGCTTGTACAGATTGTTGTTGTGACAAATGAACACGTTGTAACTGTTGCATATGAGCCGGTGGTGGCGGTGGATGATGATAAACTCCTCTCAGAAATGTACTCTGTGGTATGGGCGTAACCTGTTGTGATGGATAATGGTTACTAACCTGACGAAAGTTTCTGGCCGCCTCATAACGTCTATCCGAAAAATCCTCATCTTTATCCGATACAATTTTCCTAAAACTATTTGGATAATCATTTTCTTTTTGTATAAAAGTCTGCACATTATTTCGACGTTCTTCCATTATAGTACGTTTGTTGGGTCCTCCACGTACTACAGTTTCCGTGGGTATTTTGTTAGTCATAGGACTTACGCTGAACTTCATTTCGTAATGATATTTACGATCGGCTGTATCACGATGTCGTATCTTTTGTACATGCCACATGGCAATTAGATTGCTATCACGTACACATTCGTAATCACAATTGCCTTCTACAAAGCGATAAGAACCATTTGACATTGTTTCTAGCCGTCCTTGGGCCAGGGTGACAATGTCACCAAAACGTGAATCGGTGGGTTTGGAAGAGTGCAGGTAGGCGGATGATAGGAATTCATTGTATTCTTTTACTTTGCTAGAAGAATTGGGGGGAAGAAGAAATAAGTTTCAATAAAAATACTATACAAAAGATTTAAGAAACAAACATTAATGTAAGCTGTTTTAATGAAACTAATACAATACAGATTGTGTGATGAAGGTGTATAATAACGTCTAATCTCATAAAGCCCATGGAGGATATAACACCCCAAAAAGTGTCATAAAGTTTCTTAATAGAAATTTAACTCAATATTGTTATTTTTTACTCTAGTAAATCTTATATTGGGATTTGCAGAATATAAATTTATTCAAAGTATTGGCCATAGTTAACTAAGACCTTTTCTCATCTTTCTGGCTACTAATGAATTCTGCGCCAAAAGACCTGCTCATCTCTTGACATCAAGCAAATTTTGGATACCTTGTTCTTTGTTCTGAAGTGAAGCGTATTCCAGAGAGAACATTCTGGACGGAACAAGGTCTGCACCATTAGTTCTAAATAATGGTTAATAGTATTTTGCAACATGCGGCCAAGCGTTGTCGTGATGTAGTATTACGCTTTCATGTTTGGTCGTATATTCTAGGCGTTTTACGACATTCATGTGGTATTCTGCTGCCGAGGAATCGGTTGCGTCTCTATGAATGACGTTTAAAGCTGTCATATACGAGCTGCGATCAAATGGATCCTGCACATATCTCTGTATGCTCTCCTCGTATATACGTTTGTCTGACATACCTGAAGGAAACCTCCAGCTGTGTAGTGTGGAAGTTTGTATGACTCCTCTTGTGACATCCCAGAATACATTTTTGCGTCAACATGACCTTGTATTCCTTGACTGGTAGAAACTTAGTTTCCACGTGAAGGTGATGTGCGGATCTAATTTGAAGTAGCCTGTGACGATATTTACGGCTTCGTCTTGAATATTTCTTCACTGTACTGTATTTCGATACAAGTTCCATGTGATGGTCTGGCCAGATTTCAGCAGCTCATAATAGTAGGACCCTATTGTCCATCCAATTCTTGGTCTTCAAACTTTTTTGTCTGGCGTAGGCGATCACATATTTATATGTGAATATTTTATTTTTTTAATATTGTATTCGGTAGCCTGCTGTGGTGAATGTGTTTAATGCTTAAGCTTCGGTGAGCAATCAGTATGCTCCAACAGCATTTTTAATTAAATTAATTTAATTAATTAATTAAAGAAGTAAAGCAAAACTACCCGCATATGAAGCTTTGTTGGCACAAAATTCGACATTTGTTGTTTACACTATCGCGTTCAATAACTAAGTGAGAATAAATGACAGATACATATGTACCATTTAAAATGTCACTTAAAAAAACAAATCAACCAAAATTTAAACTACATCTATTGGACCATAGTTTTGTCATTGATTATTTATTTATTTTGAATGAATGAACTTTCTTATTTTGTTTGGTATTATTTTATAATATTTTTTTATTTTTATTTGCGATTCCAAAATAGTACTGTAAATGATGTAATAAAAGAAACTAGGAACTTACAAATTTATTAAAGATAAACAACTAAAGAAAACAATAAAATATTTACGGTGTTTATTATCGATTTAATATCGATGTTTAAAATAGGTTTCATTCGATCATTATTTATTATTAAAGATTTTCCGAGAAAGTTCTGCTGGCTAAGCCATTCTTTCAAGATTTTGGTGTTTTTCTTTGTTCTTGTTCTTTGGTGTTCTTTGGTTCACCATCCAGCTGAAAAGCACTTATCTACAAAATCGGGAAGATGAATTTGCAAAATACGCAGATAGTCTTTTTTCCTCATTATTCCTTTGATACTTTGCATAAAACAACCCCATATCATGACGTTCCTTCCACAGTGCTTTATTGCTTCCTCAACATGGTGTCTTTGAACTCTCTGGGTTGTTCGGCACCATCAATATTGTTTATCTTTGGATTAAAAACCATTAAATTTGGATTCTTCTGACCAGATTACGCGTTTCCAGTCATCTACTGTTCAATTTCTGTTGTCTCAGGAAACATTAACCGTGTCTTAATGCAGGTTTTCATTGTTTTACTGGTGAGATGTAACCTATATCGCGATAGACTCGTCTTGGTGTATATCGACTAACGAATAGAATAGCTAGTTTTTGTCATCGCTAGAATATTGTCATCAATAGCTCTTGACAGTTTCTTTATTATTTATTAAAATTTGTATTATAAATTGATTTGTGTTGGATAATTTGCAAAAAGTGTTTACCACATGCATTATAATAATTATCAAACAAACAGATACAAATCCTACGTTAAACTTTGATATTTTTGCAAATATTTCACACACTTGTGCAAAATTTTAATTAACATTAAACCTAAAATAAATGTAAAGAAACATTTTTCAATTTTCTTTATTAGTTTAATTTTTATACAATAAAAAAGTCCACAAGGCACAAACTTTTACTTATTTGTGCTCCCCACTGTACGTAAGAAATCAGATTATTCGAGCGATCATTATTCTAATGGATATCTTAATTCAACTATTGATTTCTCATTTCACTTTTGTATCATTGTGTTGTATAAATCTTTCACTATTATTCAATTTACAACTAATGTTGTAGAGTCGTAGTAGTTGTACGTCGTCTGAATTTAAAATAGTTGTACAAATGTTGATGGTAATTTCTATATACATAAATATTTTGTACTATACCTATGACACTTTTACATACGAGGTCTGATCAAAAAATAACCGGTATTTTCAATTGTTTTTAAAAAGTATTTATTTATTCATCAATAACTATCTTGTTCCCTTCAAGATATAATACACTTATGACAGCGTTTTTTTCCAATCCTCGAAACACTTCTGAAACGCGCTTTTTGGTATCGCCAACAGCTCCTGTTTCAATTTTTCTTTTATCTCCTCAATCGTAGCAAAACGCTTTCCTTTCATCGGTGTCTTCAGTTTTGGGAAGAGGAAAAAGTCAGCGGGGGCCAAGTCCGATGAATACGGTGGTTGAGTGCAGATAACGGTTTTGTTTTTTGCCAAAAACTCAGGCACAAGCATCGATGTGTGATCTGGTGCGTTATCATGGTGCAAAATCCATGATTGGGTTTTCCACAATTCTGTGCGTTTCTGACGAATTGCTTCGCGCAAACGGCACATAACTTCAAGGTAGTATTCCTCATTGATCGTACTACCTTGTGGCAAGAATTCATGATGCACCACGCCATTGCAGTCGAAGAAAACTGTGAGCAAAACCTTCACATTTGACTGAACTTGACGTGCTTTTTTCGGTATTGGCTTTTCTATACGTTTCCATTGGGATGATTGGGCTTTGGTTTCATTGTCGTAGCCATACACCCGTGATTCGTCACCAGTTATGACCTTTTTGAGGAAATCTGGATCGTCGTTGACGATGTTCAACAGCTCCTGAGCGATGTCCATGCGATGTTGCTTTTGCTTAAAATTTAGTAATTTTGGAACAATCTTCGCTGTCGCACGTTTCATGCCTAAAACATCCGTAAAAATTGCTTGGCATGAGCCGAACGATATGCCAACATCGTCAGCAACCCAACCTCTCTGATAGTGATTGGACGATTATCCAAAATCATTTTTTTTACTGCTTCAATGTTTTCATCGGTTGTTGACGTGCTCGGGCGACCAGGACGCTCACAAAATATTTATTATATTATTATATTTTAGATCTATTTATTGTTTATACAAGGTGGCGCAAAAGTAATCCTCCTATCAGAAAATGCTATACATTTTGTGCAACTTGATGAATTGGGATTGGAAAACATGTGGTTCCAACAGGACGGTGCAACGGCACACACTGCACGTGCCACAACCGATATGCTGAAGGATGCATTTCCCGGCAAGATTGCCTGATTGGAAGTTTACTTTTGCGCCACCTTGTATTATGGTGATTATTTTTGAGTTTTACTTTTAAAATTCTAAATTAAACTTACGTTTTGAGTTTTACTTTTTTGCTTAGCAAGCAAAAATTATTTTTAAGTTTTATAAATTTTGCTCAATTATAAAACATAATGTGAAAATATGTTTATAAATTTACCAACGAGATGGGTTTGTATTTTTATTGGTACGGTACACAATTTAGAAACATTTTATATGAACTATTAAAGATAACTTTAATTAAATTTCCCACAATCTGAGCTGAATTTGAATTTGATTAGAGAAATACATTCTTTACAGCAATGTTTTTTTTTATGTTTTTGGAATTATATCCTTATTTTTTCAGCAGGTTTATTATCCTAAAACGATAAGACTATCCTTTATATCCTTATCTCCACCGAAAAAAATGTAAATTTTGCGCTATTCAAGTGTTTTTAGAATTACGTTAATCGCATTAAACAATTTTTTTAATTTAAATAATTAATAATTGAATCCCACGTAATACAGTATGTTATCACTGTAATCACTTTCAATCACTGATTTGTTTGTGAAATAAACGTCTTTTAAAATTTTTAAAACTGGATTTATTACTTATAAGACAAAACTCGCAACTTGGTAGTTTTATATACACCCCTATCGTGAATAAAAATTCCACATGAAATTTGTTCCCTTTTCACATTTTTCTTATTTAAATTCAATGTTAAAAAAAATAAAAGGGAACAAATTTCATGTGGAATTTTTATTCACGATAGGGGTGAATGAGACCAAATATTTCTACAAAATTTTACACTGATCTGTTTTTTAATTGATCTTATCTCCTATTAACATTTTTCATTTTAACATTTATTTTTAAATAATTTACATAAAAAACATATAAATGTGTTATCCATTTTAATTATTGCTATGGACTTGGTCTTTCATAAATAATAATCTAATATTTAGCCAGTATTTAAGGGATACATAAGTATTTTCATATAAAAATCATCAATACTTTTATTTATAAACTCCAAACATTACTTTTATATTTATGCACATATACACTAACTCTAACGGTTTTCAAATTAAATCGAAAATTAAAAACGAACGTTTTATTGTAAGATATAATCAAAATCGTACGGTTTTATTTTCCATTTTTGTTTCTTTTCAAATTGTTTCAAATGAAAATAACAACTTTTGTTAAAAAACTAAAGTTGTTTTGAAATAGAAAAAAATGGCATTAATTTTATCAACGTCTTTTTTAAAAATAAATAATTCGAGTTGCCTTGAAACATACAACAAAAAAGATTGAGGGATGCTTCAGATCTACTGAATATGCAGGAAAATAGCTTCAAAGAATGTATTCGTATAAACAAGGCGGTGTTATTTAGATTCTCCAAATCTTTCTACAATGTTACAAAGGTGGACCAAACTTATTTAACTCCTGAGAGAAAGTTTGCTAAAGCCTTTATACTTCAACTCTATCACCTTTAAAAATTGTTTTTGATATAAAATTTGCAATGAACTCTTCCTGGGAAGTATTTGTTGGCTTTCCCCTGAAATTTTTTTATTTCAGATCATTTAAATACACATATGTATGTATGTACATATTTTAAAGTGTTTACTTACATTTTCGTTTAAATATTTTCCAAATAATTGAAATTTGAGCTTAAATTTCCTTTTTTCTTTAAAACGTGCACAATTATCTTCTCGGTTTAAAAACAGTTTAAACAGTAAATTTTCGTTTTTCCTCATATTCTTTTGAGCTTACATTTTGATAAAAAAAATGGAACATGGAATCGAATTCGTTTTTAAAAAGAAATCGAATTAAGAACAAAACGAAAGATAATAAGTGTTGCCATCACACCTGTTTTCATTTTCAGTTCGCATTTGGAACGAAATCGATTTCCATCACATACCTGATATAAGAAAAACTCAAATATAATAATAAATAAAACTTATGAAATAATCATTATGTATTTTTTGAACACAAAATAAAACTCAACAATAATTTTTATTTTCTGAGGAATACAATTTTCCTTGAAATATAATTATTAATTTCAGTTTTATAATAACATTTATAATCGTTACTGACTCTGGAAAAAATAATAGTCAACCATAATAAAAGCTATCAAGAAAACATAGTTTTAATTACATATATTTTGTGAAGGGTTGCGAGTTTAACACTTAGAAGACTTGAAGTAATAACTTATCATGCCTTCATAAACTTTTACTATGACTTGGACTCAGTCTTAAACATTATATCGCACAGATTTTCTTCACAAAATTTACAAATCTATTTACGTTGGTTTAATTAATAAAGTAAGATTTTTAATACTATTTGATTAATGGGAAACGTGGAAATATTTTAAAAATCTGATTATATTATAATTATATATTCTAAAACACAAGTTTTTAAACACAAGAACATAGTTTATTTGCCCAAACGTTATATTTTGAAATTATTAATATTTTTTTTTTACCATTCAAGAACATTTTGTGTTATTCTAATTTATTACTTAACATTTGACTTTTCCACATTTTATTTACATAATACAAATGTTTTATAAGTCTTGCATATCATTAGATAACATTAACAACATCTTTCCCATTGCCCACAATTTACCGCACAATTTTTAACCAACAAAACAAAAAAAATTAAAACACTTCCTTATAATTAGTAAAATGCTAAATAAAAAGGTACGCTTACCTAAAGTTTCCCGTAATAATGCCATTAGCAGCATTTGTAAAGAGCGTTAAATATGTAACATGTTTAAGGGTACGTTCCCAGGGTCGTGTACCCACTAACGCTGCCTCAGAATCATTATGATGTTTTAAGACATTATTATTACTGTTGTCGCTGTTGGAGCTTTCCTCATAAAATATACGCTTGCCACTTAATTGTAGGCCTTGTTTAGGAGTTAAAACTAAATCACGATTCACTATACACACACAACAGGGCAACTGTAAATTTTTATACAAAGATTAAACATTTCATTTATATTTATATTTCATAATTAAATTATTGTTATCTTTTTACACTATCTATTTTTGTATTACTATGATTATGATTTGTTAATTGCAAGACTTACTAAATATAATATTAATAAACTAATAAACAGCATAAAATGGTTGTGGGTTTTTGGCACAATTTGGTAATCCATTGTCCAAAATTGTGCATAGAGCAAGTAGTAAGTAAAAGCGAGTATGAATGAATTGCAGATAGATGTTTAGCAATTACTATATATATTTTCAATTATTTTTTTTTTTAAATATGTACACTCAAAAGTTTGCGTTTTTTTTTCGAATACACTCATAGACAATAAGAAAAATTGCTTAACTTTAAATAAATTTGAAAATGTAACGCATTTTTCTAATGTTGGTTTTAAGTTTTCAAACCTTGGTAACCGTTAAATTTTATTTACCAACTGCTCGGTACGCGTTAATTTAAACAACTGAAACATTTAATCAAGAAACTCTACTTAATAAAATGTTTACTTTACAGTCATTTCAGTTGACTGTGTGTTTTTTGGTTTGTTTTTCTTTTTTTAGAGGGAGGTGTTGGAAAAATGTAAAGTACTGCATTGGGTTGTATGTATGAATGTATGTTTGAATGTTGTACGTACTACGTTTGTCATACACACATGGTTTATTGTTGTTGTTACCAAACGTTAATGTTAAAACAAAAGTACATTAACGTCTTTTTGTTTGGCTTGATCATTGCTTCAGCGAAGTGAATCATCAAATGAAGTTCGCAAAAACGTACTTGTAGCTAATGTTTCGCAACAAATGTTACCGCTGTGTTGGATATTAGGTTGCTAGCTGTTGTTTGTCGTATAGCGATTGTTTTCTAATTCACTATGAAATTTTAACTCGATGTCAAAAGTGAAGTGAGGTAAAATAATTTGTATGGAAATCATTGAAAATTTTTTTGAAACAGTGTTTTCCACTAAATAAATGACCAAACGTATGGGGTCATATTGATTTTATTATTATAATATACTTCGAAATATTGGTCGTAGACCCGCAAAAGTTAATATATACATTGAATCCTTATCAGAATATGTCTGTTCGTTTTTTTTTTTGTTGAAGGCACGATAGAGCCTCGATGGAAGGAGCTAGGAATCAAATATTTTTTGCTGATCAGAAATGTTTGTACTAAAAATGAGCAAAATCGGTACAAAAAAAAAAACAATTTTAACACAATACATATATATTAAATATTTGAATAATCAGGTAAGCTGAAATTTATTTGCTGCTAAAAAAATATAAAATTAACCAAATCGGGAGAACCACACACAGAGAAAAAATATGGTTGTGGTAAACATAATCTAAGAGCAACATATACAGTCTAATCATGTATAAAAAATCCGCGGGAGTTTTTTCCCTTTTTATTTTTTTAACATTGAATTTGAATAGGAAAAATGGGAAAAGGAAAAAAACTCGCGCGGAATTTTTATTCATGATTGGGCTGATAATGATAAGATTTATGATTGTAGTCAAAACATATTATAATGAGTATAAGTATCATGAAATATCATGTTATTATTTTTAATATAAACGGTTGGTGGAGAATTAATCCCTCAAAATTGTCAGGTTATCCCACGTTCGATTTAAGTAAGTCTCAAGCCGACCTATACCTTCATATAGCAAGCTGGAATGCTTAAATCTTGTATTAAAAAATATTTAGCATGTGACTTATACGCAACTTCGAAAAGTCGTAACACGATACAGTTAGACGACGCCAAGCATTAACCAATGCTAGAGTGAGGCGCAACTCTCTCGAAGGCAGCGAAAAAAGGACGGCCTGATTGATTTTAAGCGATAATGACAATGACGCGCGAGTTCTTCCTCCACCCAGAGCTGGAATACGACTGAAAGGTCATATTATGATCAATTATCATCGTAATATTTCATAATAATATTTTCTTATTATTCGTAATTTGATATTATAACATCATATTATAACCCAATATAATCATAAAATTGTCATACATGAACATATTATGACCCAAACTAATAATAATATGACCAAAAGTAACCATATTATAGTTTAAAGTAATTATAATATGATCTAAAGTAATAATATTATAATATAAAATAATCATATTGTGATCTAAAGTATCATTTTATGATATGTGTATAATAATCATATTGTTATCCAAAGTAATCATATTATGGTCGTACTTTATCATAATATGTTAAATTAATTTTATTTTATTTTTACATACATGATATATGATTTTATAAGTATGTATAAGATTGTAGTAGTTATTTAAGCTTTTGGTCTTTTTATAAAAATTTTTTATTTTATTTCAATATTTCGCTACTCTTTGAGTAGCTTCTTCAGGAAAAAATTTTAATAAAATTAATAAATTAATAAAGTCTGACATGCCACACTTCATTATGGTGTCTTACGTCTTACAACGTAAAGATATAGATCATGACTGATGTGAGTTTACACATTTTGAAAGCTTCCAAGTGGGAATTCAACATATAAAAATTTGTTTTCTAAAGGGAGACAGTGGGCATCTAAGGTTCTTTTTCAGCTTTCGCTGGTGCTTCGAAAATAATTTACATTTTTTATGGGGATACTCAAAAGTTAAACCAGGAGTTCTTCACTTTTTGTTGAGTGATATCTAATGCTAAAACAGTCTGGCTGTATGCAAGTCACCATGTAATAACATCTAAACGAAGAAAATTCACGGAAAACAAAATCATATTGACTTGCGGTGTTAATATGATTTCTGGTCATCATCGAAACTAAAACATTATGAAGTTACAGAGCACTTAGAGATATCGCACAATTCCTTGAATTGAACGAGAGTAATATAGGCAGTATCTCTGTAAACACATTGTTCCCGCAGATAGTTGACTCTTGTTTAAGACTAAATCCTTAAAAAAACAATTGTTTTTGAAGAATATATAATTGAAAGTTAAGAAAATCAAAAAAGCAATGTCTCAATAGAGAAACTGAATCTCAGAGATTGCAATTAGTATCGATTATCACAATTTTAGAATAAACAAAACCGTTTAAAATACACAATCTCATAAAGACAATGAAACAAGTTTTTAGTGCTGCCCTATTATTAAAAATTTGTGTTTGAAAAAAATCTGTTACGTATTTGATTTTCTTTAGATATTTGTTTTTTTTTTCTTAAAAAAAACTACTTATGACCGCATGCTATTGATTTATATTTGGCTAATTAATTCAAATTCAATGCAGCTGCTTAAGGGTTATTCCACTAATAGATTTTAAATGCACGTAAAGGGTTTCAAATTATAATTACACGTTGTTAGCTATTTCCTATAAATTATGTTGATTATGTAATAGTTTTATACCTATAAAGTGCCCAAGATATTTCAAATGAAAAAATATACGCATTTAAGGAAAAGTAACTTAAATTATTTAAATTTTTACCTTTTAGGAATGTTAAATAAATTAATAAATTTGTAAGTTACCTGAACAATCATCATAAACTGACGTTTACTAAGGGTACACGATGATGGAATATGAAAATGTTTGAGCAACATGAAAAATATAAAAACAATCTACATTAATTTAGCAAATTAAAACATTGTTCACATAAAATCAAGCCTTACTACAGACGTTTTTGTTAAAGATTTTCGGTTTTTCAGTGATTTTTAATTACATACAGTGAGCGTCAAAATAAAGTCAACGCCACATATTAAAAGAAAACCTTTATTAATATAAATAATATTATATTAGAAAATTATATTGCATTTTATATATTTATGTTTCTAAAATTGAATTTACAAAAAAAGAAACAAAAACAAAAACAAAAACGTATACAAATTTAATTGAGGTCCATTTGTGATTAGTTTGCGATGCTGATATAAAACAGCTGATGCTGATGCTTATTTATTGCAATTTTACAAAAAAATATTATATTTTGTTGCAAATCCATTGTTATCGATAACAGCTTGATATCTGCGATGCATTGAGGTCCCAAAATTTTTACATACACTACACAGAAAAAAATCATGTTTTTTTTTAATTAAACCTTTAATTGATTTTAAAATAATTTTCAATTAAAATTTTAATTGATTCAATTACTTTTTCTGATATTTTCAATTAAATCTTACATTTTTTTTAATTGACACTATAATTTTGTTTACAGGTCCGATTTCAATAAATTTTTAATTGATTCCACAAATATTTTAATTGAAACTCTTTTTCATTTTTTTCTATATACTTGGAATGGCTTCCTAAGCTTTCATTAATTCGGCAAAGTTATAATTAAAATTGTTTATTTTTACAGAGCTTACTATGGTTTTTACAACTTTCCATAAGTTCTCAATCGGGTTGAGATCAGGACTGCATGAAAGCCAGTCAAGACCAGTAACCAAATTTTTAAAAAACCATTAATTGACGTGATGATGAGTCGTATGCTTCGGATCGTTATCTTTTTGAAATATCTTCTCGTTAG
This sequence comes from Bellardia bayeri, assembly GCA_950370525.1. Taxonomy (NCBI): domain Eukaryota; kingdom Metazoa; phylum Arthropoda; class Insecta; order Diptera; family Calliphoridae; genus Bellardia; species Bellardia bayeri. The sequence continues at coordinate 42,099,273 of OX493266.1, read as the reverse complement.
CAGCATACGGCATTATTGTATCGCTAAGAATTCTTGCATACCGAAACTTATCCGTATTTGCCTCAATTGTGCAGCTGTCAACACCACGTGATGACATAGACAAAAAAAAAAAAAAAAAAAACGATTTAGAACAAGTATGCAGCGCAGGTGGATTGTAATATTGCGATCCATCAACAAAAAAAAAAAATAAATTTCTTACAGAGCAAATGCATTTTTATGTTTTTGTTAAATATTAATAAATTATTTTGTTACATAAATTTTAAAACATATATGCGTGCGGATTTTATGTGGACAATGCTTTAGATGTTTGTAAAAGTATTTTTAGTGGAACACTTTTCATAGTTTGATTTTACTTGCATCATATCATACAAGTTCTATTTTGTCAATATTGAGGTTTGACTAAAAACTACAAAAGCTGACAAACAACATAACAACTACAATTATATGCTATAATTAAACTTATTTTGCAAATAAAATAGTGGTTTTAATTTTTATGAACAAAATTGACAGTTTGTCGAATAACGTCATGTTTGATTAACAATTTCAATTCAATTCATACAAATTGTTTGTATTTAGTTAACCATAAGAAAATATAAAAATATAAGTAAATTTTAGGTTCCTAAATTATTTTTTAAAATGTTTGGCTTTGATAAATCTTCTTTGTTTATTCAATTATTCATATGCATTGTTATATTACTCGTCTTAGACTCAAAACATATTTTTTTTTTAATTTTCTTCTCTGCCGTTTTCACGTGAGTTAACGCATGCGTTTCTTCTTTTGTTTCCAGTCATAATTATCTTCCACGTAAGAGATTAGTGGTACTTTTGTTGTATGATTCGTGAGATTTTTACTTGAACAAAGTAAAGAAGATTTGTTTTCCCAAAACCTTAATCTTTAACATCAGCTTTTTTTGTCTGTAGCCTTCTACATATAGGAATTTACATATTTAAAGATTTTATGTGTACACAGAGCAAAATATTTTCGACGTACTCGTACATTTATTTAGTTGAAAACGACTAAAGTGGAACTAACTATTGCATATCGAAAATCTTTAACCTACCTTCATAAAATTTTCACTTAGTTATTGAACATTATAGTGTAAAAAGCAAAGTTTGTTTTTGCTCCAAAAATTTCGACTATTTTCAACAGAATTTGTCCTTCTATAATAAAAATAAAGTGTGCAAAATTTCATGATATTATCTGCATTATATTTGAAGAAAATAGAAAAAAATATCGTGGTTGTTTGAAATATTGGCCTATAACTCGGATCCTACTGGATGGATTCTGCCCATTTTCAATACCAAACATTTCGGTGAAGCAAAGAATGTTTAGGTGAAATTTCATATACACGTTTTGGTTCTACCAACAATATTTCGATGTGCTACAAACGGAATGACAAAATTAATATACACCCCAATTTTTTGGGTGTGGGTATAAAAAAGTGCCACTGCAGAAAGCACACCGATTGCTCACCGAAGCTTATGGTGAATGTGTTTTATCGGTTTCAATGTGCAAGATGGTTTGAGAGGTTCAGAAGTGCTGATTTAAACACGAAAGGCAAAGATCGTCCAAGTCATCCAAAAAAGTTAGAAGACTAAGAATTGAAGGCATTACTTCATGAAAATTATTGACAAACTCAATAAGAGCTTGCAAAATCATTAGGAGCTATTCAAGCACCAATCCAGCAAGCGGCTGATTTCATCTAAAAGCAGGGAAATTGGGTACAATATCAATTGAAACCGAGAGACCATGAAGGACGATTATGTCCGAAATTCTGCTTGAACGCTATAAAAGGAAATTATTTTTGCACCGAATTGCGATGAATGAAAGTACACATGTAGTATTTCATCATGACAACGCTCGGTCACATGTTGCAATACCTGTTGAAAACTATTTAGAAAAAAGTGGTTGGGAAGTTTTGCCTCACCCGCCTTATAGTCCAGATTTTGGTTCGTCCGACTACTATTTGTTCCGAACGATGCCGAACGCTCTCTCTCTCAGATACGCTTTAAACTGGTTATCCGAAATTTGCTTGATTCGTTCTTGGCTACAAATTTTTTTTTTTTTAAAACAAACACAAACTGCGAAGCTTTTTGGCTTGTCTGCAGAAAACACCCAGAGTCTTTGGCGGGAATCGAACCCGCAACCCACTGACTGATAGCCCGGCACACTATCGCCTAGTCTATCGGGGCACCCCAATGACAGTTCATATGGCGCGGAATCCATATGTTGCCTAAAAGATGAGAAAAGGTCAAAGCTAACAATGGCCAACGCTTTAAATATATTTATATTGTATTCAAATGTTTCAAAAAAAGCAAACTATTTTCAAAATCCCACACTTTTATGCAACCAATAGTCACAGTATAGGGGCATCCAATTTGACTGAAGATTGAAAATAACTTGGGAATACAATGCGTAGAGATAAATGCTCTCGTCGTCTTCTTAGAACATCGCTAACGATTAATAGAGAAAAAACGATTGCTAAGAATGCAACTCGATCTCTTCGGCTCACTAGGCGGTAACTAAGACTTCAAGTCAGCGTTTAAAAAAACAAGTTAGAGTAATGTTCCGAATCTAAAATACTCTCTGCCTAAATATATTGAGGCTTACAAAACCTACATTGTTGTTGGGACTAGAATACCATTATCCAATGTTTCTTATTCAGTTTTAGTGCAAATTTTATTACTATTTTATATATTGTTAGATAGACAAGTTTACAAGTTTAATTCAAATGTTTTAAAATTTTATCTAATTTTATTGTATATTAATTTTAACAATCTAACAACAATTAAACTGTTTGGTGTGGATTATGGTCTGGTGACATCATTGGACCGTACTTTTTTAAACACGACGAAGGCAGGAACGTTATTAAGTGAATGGCGAGCGCTTTTGTGCGATGATTACAAACTTTGTTTTTGTCCAAAATGGAACAGCTGGACTTGACTGACATGTGGTTTCAGCAAGATGGTGCCACACGAGACACCGCACGCAAAACAATGGCCCAATTGAGAGTTCGATGAATAGTTTATTTCACGCTTCAGGGTGGAAAATTGCTCGGCTAGATCATGTTATTTAACGCATTTAGACTATTTTTGTGAGACTATGTTAAGCTTCATATCTATAGGGGCAAGCCCGCAATGGTTGACGCTCTTGAATCTAATATAGAAGAATTTATTGGTGAGGCACCTTACGATATGTTGGAGAGAGTTGTAGAGAAATTGAACCCAGTGTATAAACCATTTGCTGCATAGCCTTGGTCAACATTAACATGAAATCATAGATCGTTCTTTCGACTCAAATAAGGATTTAATGTGTTTTTTTTTAATTCAAATCCGAAAGCTCTTAAAAAATCATTCTCTACTTACGTAATTGTTTAGATAGCAAACAGGGTAAATTGATTTTTTTGTTTACCATAGATAAACACTACATCTTAGTTGTCACAGAACTTCGCTTTTGAATAGTTTAAATAAAACAGGAGAAAGTGACAAGAACTTAAAAATCGGTGTTTTACAGTTGTTTTTTTTAGCATTATATTTTTCTAAGTGTGTTTATTAGCCGTTTACAATTGGTATGTTTATTGTTTCTTGTGTATTTTTTGTTTTCGAAAAATCATGCAAGTATCATTTACATTTACATTTTCGTTTTTTTTTTTTTTTCTTCAAAATTGTCTTATGATATTGTTTTGTTTATTTTTGGTTGTCTTTTAATTAAAAAAACATCTCGTTTATTTTAGCTGTTTTTTTTTAGCTAGAAAAATGTTTGTTTGTTTACGTTTTAAAGGGCGTTTTTAAGACAAGACCTTGTTTATATTCAAGATTTTTTAATTATTCTTTATTTTTTGTTAAGTACCCCAAATTTTTGCATATATTGTTAGTAAAAAAACCTTAGATTTTTTTTTGCTAATTGTTACTTATTAACTTTGCATTTAAATAAAAAAACCTATTCATTTAAAGACAGCAAAATGTCAAGCGAATAAACAATTAGATTTGCCTTATAAGTACTTTTTGTTGTAAGTACTATTTGTAGTATTTAATGCTTAATTTATTATAATGTGGATAATAATACAAATTATTAATTTTAATATAAATTTAATGCAACTTTGCGTTCATATTACTCCAAATGTTTATAAAAGAAACACCAAGCTAAAAGTACATATCTGAATTTAAATGTGAATATTAACAAAATATATCTATTCTTACTTTATACAAACATAAATGTAATTTTGTTTTCTGTAAAGAAGATGCTACAAATTGTTCCAGACTAATAAACTTACAACGAACGCATCGCACTTTTAAGTTAAAAAAGTTTAATTTGACTTAAGTTATTTTCTAGTTGTAGGTATGTTTAAATGTTTGTAGTTGTGCCCCACCATAATCTATCTCATTCATATGTAGAAACTATAATAAAAAGTGAATTAATGAATGATAACTTATGCTCACTAGTGATGAACGTACGAGTACATTGTCCCCCTATTGTCACTATAATTAATAAATACCTGTGAGACAGTGGGTATGTTTTGTAATTAATGTTGGTATATTTAGTTGGAAGATTAAGTCAGTCAATGAACCTTTTTTGTACTTGGGTCTTATTTGATTTTCATATGTAATATTAATTCTCAACGCCATATTATTATTTTATAAAATGGATCTTTACAGATAAAAAAAGAATACGTTTTTAAGATCGTAAAATTTAAGGACTAAGGATTGCAGACTACATTATTACTACTATTGCCTATAACTTTAGTTTGGTGTGTGGTTTGTAGCGAATTTGTTAGGTTTAATAATGAAAATTTCAGATTCGAGAGTTTCAGTTGATGTGGAAGTTTTCATCGAGGTCAAAAGCATTAAAAGATTTTGATTTGTAGATAATATTTGAAACTGCAAATGTGTGGGGTTGAAAATATCTAAAATCTTTTAATAATTTTTATTCTTCGGATTGTGGCTCTATTAATCTGGTTCATCCTACAAATTGTAGGTAAAACAGAATGAATTGCTATTTTTTCTCATCAAACTGTCAATGGCTTGTTATTGTTGTAATAGGGTAGTAGTTGAGTTGCTCTTCTAACCAATCGTTGTTGCTATACACTAGAGCCCCGATTTGTGTCTATCCTATTTGCGTCGCCTTTCTAAATTAATTTAATCCGCTTTGCGTCGTTTTGATTTTCATATTTTCCGAAACAATAGCAGAAGTCAAGTGAAGAAAGCAATCGTCAATATACCTTGTACCACCATGTCCATTAGGCTACACAAATGTCTTCTCTATATGTACAAAGATGGTCTGAGTTTTAGACAGTTGGAGGTTTTCAGGTAGAGTGTGATGTTTTAGGAACTTGTTTCGGTTTCTTTTCTATTTAAGTGTAGGAGTGGTAACTCTGTTAACCCAACTATCAGCTAAAAAGCTGTCTCTGTAGGATCTTAATTAGTTACTGTCCCCAATTAGCACCAATTTATACGACTTCCGTCGTCGTGAACGAATTCTGTTATGTTGATGCGCAGACGGTGGGCGGTATGACATTTGCACTTTTAATGTGTCACCTGTTATCGAACTGATCAAGTACAGATATCATAACTTCATTTTGTTCAATGCCAGCTGTAAATAAATTAATTTTTGCAGACGGTCCGACAAAGTTACAGTTGGATAATTAAGAAACGCCACCGTCGAAACAAACTGATTGTATTAGTTGGGCGTGCAAAACTTCACTACACACATTTTAATGCATTAAACATGCAACAAATCACTGAAACCTATTTTATATAAAACCATACACTTCCGGCCCACTGTGACTGCATAGTAGCACATGATGAGTTAAGAAGTTACAAAAAATGTAATTTAAACATTACTGGTGCAATAATAATGACAATATCAGACAGACAAACTAGCAGATAGACCGTACACACAGCCATTCACACATGCATGCATACAACGTTATAACAATATGATTCAAATGAAAGTATTCAAACGCGCAAAGTGTTGCAGTTGTTGTTGACAATATTTATTTTTATTTTTTGTCGTGCTAAAAATACTCGTACACAACATATAGCTAGCTGCCAATTAATGAAAATATTTTATTGTATGTTTTAATAAAAACAAATATTTCCTTATTATTACCTGCATTATGTACAAATAATGGCTGTGTTTTAAACATTATTATTAATACTTATAGTTATGTACATATACGAGTATATACAAACATATATATTATAAAATAAAACTTATATAATATATAATTTCTTTAATTTCTTTTATTTACAATGTAAACCTAACAGCTTCATTGGCTGGCACCCAAGTAGCCCATCAGTTGGTGGTGGCAATACGCCAAAAATGTACACCAGAAGAAGTGATCAATATATTGAAAGAATTGCCAAATTCAGGTGAAAATGCTGATCAGGAAATGTCTGAGACCTCATTTAATCCATTGAAAATTGATGTATTCGTACAAACTCTATTGAATTTGGGCTCGAAATCATTTTCGCATAGTTTTGCCGCAATATCCAAGTTTCATTTAGTGTTTAAGGTGAGTAATAATTAAATTAATAAGAGTGTTTGTTTTTTTTTTTTTTTTTTTTGTAATGTAAATAAATTTTAATAAACTACTGGTTTTTAGGCTTTAGCTGAGTCCGAAGAAGCCCAAATCTGTGTTCTACACAATGTTTTCGAATTGTGGCAAAATCATCAGCAAATGATGGTGGTCATTATTGATAAATTGCTTAAAACACAAATTGTCGATTGTTCCGCTGTGGCTACTTGGATTTTCTCAAAAGAAATGACTGGAGAATTTACGAAAATGTATCTGTGGGAGATATTACATTTGACCATTAAAAAAATGAACAAACATGTTATTAAATTAAGTAAGTATTATTTTTTTTTATTTGTTTTTTAAGAACTAAAAATATAAAATTCAATATTATTATCATTGCTAAATTTCTAAATTTTCGTTTTTCTTATTCATAGATGTTGAATTAACAGACGCCAAGGAAAAATTAGCAAAGGCCGACTCATCATCAAGTGATTCGGAAGATGAAGCTACCCCCAAACGTAAAAAACCTGTCGTTGTGGTTGACAAACCAACTGAAGAGGCAAGTATTATTATTTTTTTACAAAACTAATTTTTTATACAAATTAGAGAAGTCAGTTTACTTAAATCTATTAAGATTTTCAAAAATTAGAGAAAATGTTTTTAAAAATCTATTAGCTACTAAATAGACAAATATTCATTCATTAGTTAAAACGTTTGTTTTTAAATGAAACTGATTTTGTATTATTAACGTTTTTTTTATAAGTTTTAATTATGCAATTAAAGAACATAGACTTGCAGCAGAGTTGTCAAAGTATACAAACTTTTTGAAAGTAATAAGTAAAAGATTTCATAAAATGATATAAATTTATAACATTAATCGGAACATAAACTTTTTAAACTGTTTAATAAAAAAATAAGTTATTGTCGTTCATCATACAATTATATAATTATACGATCCGGGACGGATTCCATGAATTTCCTGTAGCCGAAGATTGTCAACGCATCGAAAGCTATATATATTATTCGAAATTGTGTTTACAGAGTCAACACTGCAACTTTTGGGTGTTACAGTTAACGAGGTGTTACTTTAATGAGGACTTGCACAAATCGAGGACATACTGTATCACTTATTTTGATTACTTGGTTGTTGATCTGTGTTAAATGCTGGTCTCAACGAAATCCACAATTCCTTCACTGCATGTAAGCTGTAGTTATCATCAACGAAGTCATCGAGAACACTTTTCACTCACACGTCTTATTCTTCGTCATTATTGCACAGAATCAATTTGATGATAATGCATGTCCTTTTGTTCATAGCAACCATGTTGTTAACTGGTGTTCTTTGTAGTAGATGCGATCTACGGTTCCGGTCCAAATTAGGCCATATAACCCTCCCTATTCCATGTCGTTCCTTTTTAATGAGCGTATTATAAATGCGTAGGATACCACACAGACTATATATTTCCTCCTCTTCGCCAGATTATAATTAATACAATCGCCAGTAAAGGACAGAACTTCACTCTCCTAAATACTTGCTATTGTCCAATGTCTCGCAATTCAAAACACAGTTTACTGGTCTTTTAATAGCTGACAGCTCAGCTAGAAGAATATTACATTCATTCGGGAGGCTGGTAGACAGTCTGTTTCATAATTGCTTAAATCTAAGACCATCACTAACACCTTCTCTCCTCTTAAAGTCACCAGTGAATACGTTTGGATTGAGTGGTCATAAGGAGAGTTCCAATTCGGCATTGTTAATCGAAATATTTGACCAGTTAGCTCTACTGGTAATCAGTGTATATTAGCGAAACAATTATTTTTTTTAGTCAAGAATTACAGTACCAATCCGCTTAAATATTTTTTTAAAAAATTAGCTCATTTTATATGTATATCCGCAGTCATAATTAAAGTAGTGGCAAAAGGGCTGCTCTTCAGACCACTCTTGTGTTATTTTTTTGCATGGTTATTGCAGAACACTCACGGATTTTGCTATTTTCAACAAAGTATTGTAGTTCATTTGTAAGTTCCTGGGGTCGAGTCGCCGCATACGAAATCGAACAAAATGTATCGCAATTGTTTATGTTGGCATTATGACATTCGATATCGAATAAAAAGTATCGTAATTTGAGATGATGACATTCGATATCTAATAATAAACTAAGTTACATCACTCGAGATGTCATTCGGTACGTCAATGGCTATCGTATGCACAATAATTTAGTGTTTCTACCACCAAAACACACAAGTTTTACTTTGTAACGTTTTTCCATTTTATTTTTATTTGTTTGACCATAGGCACACTTTAATGTTACCACTGGGATTTCTGTATGAAGTCATTGAACATAGTTCAAGCGGGTATCCTGAATCTCATTTATTAGATTTATTTAGCTTATGTGAATAAGAACCATAAAATATTTCATTTTGCTTTACCTAACAGCCAAGCATTTTACAAATTGTTTTTTGATCGTAAAGCTCTTCTAGCAACATTTTTCCGCGGAATGCCTCCACATAAATAAGTCATGAACTACTACACCATATTTCGAGAATAAAGTAAAGTTTAAGTAATATGTTCCATGAAACGAATAAATACCTTTAAACATTTGCACCAAGAACATATTCAAGCTGTATAAACTAAATACAATTTCTAAGTAGTTTATAAAGTTGTGTTATAGCAATGCTTACTCATCATGCTTCGTTAAACAACATTGTAAAGACTCCCCAGACCACCGCCATAGATGTTTCGTTGGTAATTTACATTTGTTTCTAATCACTAGTTCAACAATGAAATCTAGATTAATGTATGAAAATATAGCGTCAAATTTGAACAACTTTTATTTTCTAAACTGAAAATGTATAACGAATAACGGAAGATAGAATCGCCTAAGGCTGGCTGGCTTGGCTCTAAATAACTGGCTTTTACACTGTACGTATGCATATGTATGTACATCGATACATATGTACATACATTTGTTTGTTAATTAGTATTTCAAGGTTTAAAGTCTAACTGCTGTATTCATAAAAAATAAAGTAGGTTTGAAGTGTGCTTTTAGACAAAATTTTTATACAAAATTTTCTTAAAGTACATTTGAAGACTACTTTAATGTTTTCTGAATAAGACTGTAACAACAAAGTAAGAGAAAATTAAAATGTAAAGAATGAAACGTTTATGTTATAAAGTAAAATATTTCCATTTAAAAATATATTTTTAAATTTAAATTGGACGCAGTTGACGGGTGAGCTATTAGAAATCTGATCTTTAATATCTAGAGTAACATACAGGTTGTTACAGTAAAAGCAGTTGGTTGCTGAGTTGACAACAATTAGTCGAGTGAACTCGGGCCATTCCGGCTGTCGTATAAATGTAGCAGGCAGTTTATTTTAGGTGACTTCGAATATTATTTACAACTCAATACACAATGCAAAGTCAACAATTTAAAATTTAAAATATATCATTTGTTAGCGCAATTATCTTGGGAAAATAAATATAAGAAAGATTATAATTCAATATAAATTAAACATTTTGTTTAAATCAAACTATTAAATTTTTCTCTTTTTTGAAATTACAGATGGTTGAGCGCATGGAAGAAAAACTCGAGGCAGCCAATGTGGATCAGAAACGTCTATTTCTAATCGTATTCCAGAGATTTATAATGATTTTATCGGAACATTTAGTACGTTCCGATACAGACGGACGTGATCCGGATACAGATTGGTATCGCTGGACTATTGGACGTCTACAACAAGTTTTTCTAATGGTAAGATATATGAAAATAATCAACTAAAAATGCAAATCTATAATAATTGCCATATTTTACAGCATCATGAACAAGTCCAAAAATACAGCAGCACTTTAGAGACTCTACTCTTTACTTCAGACTTGGATTCACACATTTTAGATGTTTTCCATCAATTTGTAGCTCTCAGAGCTTAAACACACAACAACAATGAAGAAACAACATATTTAAATAATAAAATATTAAAGATTATTGACAAGTTGATTACACAAATAAATTTGTTTTATTATAAATACACAACGTATAATGTTTTCAAATTAAAAATATCAATTATATATGGTAAAAATGCATTGTAATATAAAAAAATGAGCGTAAATAAAGAAAACAAAATTAAAATGTTCAGAGTTTACCTATGACAATAATATTAAAACTTGGCTCTTAACACGACCAACGGTTGTCACTCCAAGCTACAATTCACACTATTATAGAGTTAAACTGTTTGTAATTCGAAAGTAAATTGATTAAGAGTAGTTCTATGATGAATTTTTTTATTTACTTGCTATCTTCATTAATTCAGTTCTAGGTTTCATGTTAAATTTTTTTTCAATCGTTCAAAAAACATTTTAACATATTCAAAAAGCTTAATTGATGAAAGATGAATTTTAAAACAATAGGTCAATAGGTCAAATAATATATAATATTAAAAATCAGTTTTTACTTTTCAATTTAATTATATATCTTTACTTTAGAAATATGTAGCAGCATTTTCAACTATTTCGAGAATAATTAACACAAGGATAATTAATCTGAAGGAAATGAAGCCATCGAAAGCAGCAAGCCCATATATTAGATACATGTTGGTACTCTTTTGTATGGATCATGTTTGCGTATCCTAATAGACTAAATAATAGTGTGCTCGACTATCAGTCTGAGGATTACGGGTTCGATACTGCCCAAAGACTCTGCATTTAAGCAAAAAGGCTTCGCAGTTTGTGTTTGAGAAATACAACAGCTATTTTGTTCAGAGATTTCTCGTTTACAGACTTCTTAGAATTAGTTAAGTAATAATAGTTTAACAATTTCTCAACCCTTAAGTTACTGGCCTTTTTTAGATAGATCATGTAACTTTTTTTGTAGATATAAAACATTGTTCACGTCAAGAGGAGAAGTGTTGTCCAGTTTAAGTTAAAGTTTAAAAAAAAAAAAACTGTCGTAGCTATATCATATCTTATAGTTTACGCGATATTTGCATATGAATATTAATTTTTTAATTTTTATAGTCACCCTGGTCTGTGTTTTTGATAATAGCGGATAAAACTATTTCCCAAATTTTTCTAACTATATTTTTCTATTACTAACACTTCTATTAACCTTGTAAAAGATAATGCTTTAAAAATCATCACAGAGTCAAAAGTTATATGCATTCAAAGTTAAAAATCATTCAAAATGAGATTTTTGGTCAGTTTTTGTCATAAAAAGGTACTTTTTTAATTTTCACATTATTAACACGTTGGCTGCCAAACAAAAAGCCTTTTTAAAATTTTGATCGTTCAGTAGCAATGTGATTTAACAAAAGAAATAATCTTAAAACAATATATTCTAATCTTAACAATATAGATAGTAATTGCTTTCGATTAGAAACAAAAGTAAATACATACTTCTATAATAAATAAAATACTTGGCAAACTTAAATTTAAAATTGCTATCATTAGTTTTAATAGTTTAATAAAAACATTGGTCTTGTAAATCAAAAATAAGAAAATTTCTTTTAAAACTTCAAGAGAAAAGAAATTTCTTTATCATTAATCCCCAAATTAATATTTTAATTAAACTACCACAACTTATTTTTGTTCTTTTTTGTTTCTTAGTGCCTAAAAATAAGTTTTGACTACTCGCGACTTTATTTTGGTCCCTAATTTTGCAGTTATAACGGGTTTTTTGTGTCGCACATTTTTGCGCGACATGGACTGGAAAAACATAAATCATGTTGTGGGGCCACGTCGCACGGAAATATATTTCTCATTTGTTAATAGTTTACTATATTTCCTATCCATTGATATGTAGTATGTCTATATTGTTTACCATGTGTGAAATTATTAGGGAATGCTTAACAACTTATAGTGAACATTAACCTAGCCTCCAGCACTATATGGGAGCTGTGACCTATTATGGACTGATCATTTAAAAATTTTGTGGTATGACTTTTGAGCATGTAAATATTGTTTTTGTTCAATTTCATCTCGATAGATTTATGCATGTGATTCTCAGAAGTGGGTCTTATATGACAGCTTTGACTAGTTAAGGATCGACCGTTGTAAAATGAGCTGTCATGATTTCTGTATATACGAAGCTAATTTGTTTTTAATTTTATTTGGATGTTAACATTATTAAGAGATTTATGGTTGTGAAAGTGATTTTGGGAAGTGGGCCTTGTATGGAAGCTATGAATAATTATGGACCGCTCATCACAAAATTGAGCCAAATGGTTTTTGTGTATATGAAACAGACTTATGTTGGATATATAATATGATAACAATATTTTTGAGAGAGTTAAGCGCTTAAGTGATTTTCGGCAGCGTGCCTTATATGGGCTTCATGTATAATTTATTTCTGGAGAAATTGTTTTTGGATACGTTTATAAATCACACATTCATGACCGATAAAGCCCTATTTCGGTAGGACATTTGTATGGGGGCTAGGTGAAATGATGTAGCGATTTAAATCAAATTCAATACCAACCGTCCCATACAAAATTTTATCGCAATATCTTTTTATGATTGTAAATTCCGTGAATTCTGTCCTTTACTTTAGATATGAATGGAAAAGATTAATTAAGGGCCCGATTATCGTTTACAACACTAAAATGTTGTGTTGTCTCGACTACATAAAAACATGAATTTTTCATACGATTAAGCTGATAAGTGTTGTGAATCGTAATCGCAGTTTACAACATACAACAGCAAAATATTTAGTAATTGGGGCCTAAATAAATTAAAATTTATAGAAAATTAAGGCTTGACCCAGTAAACCGTTTATAATGTTTGTCTAAATTAGATCCCTGAATAGAACGTTGATTAGTTTTGTTTTTGAGTTCAAAGTTGTATTAGTAATCTAAAAAAGTTTATTTGTCATGAGTACCTCAAATTGTTAAAAATTATTTCAAGAAAGTATTTGAAAAAATTTAGCACATTTTATTTGGCATTTTAATACAAATTTTAGCATATTTTAGTATTATTTTTAAGGTGTTGTAGCCGCTGAAATTTTTAAGATCTGGATACACTGCCCATCACTGATTTAATGTAAATAATGTGTAAAACGCCGGTTAATCGTGATCTGGGACTGTGTTTGGTTGTCATTATATTAAATAGGTTCAAATACATACCTACATATATTCTGCAGACTACACTTAAGAAAACAAAGCATTTTGTATTTTTCTTTTTTATTTTTTATTTAATTAAATAAATTTACATTATGTTTTATTTTTAATTTGTTGTTGTTTTTTCGTTTATTTTAATATACAATTTTTGCATTTAGTTTAAACCTAATTTTGCCATTTTACATACATATGTACTTTTTTTAGTTAAACTTTTGTCTCTTCGATTTTCTTGGGGGCTAATTAGATTCGTAAAGTACTTTTTGACTTACGTACGAATGCATGTATGTACATTTCTATGGTTAGGGGGATATTACGGTTAAAACATAATAAAAAAAAGCGTTAGAAAAGAAACAGTTACAAATAACAAATATTTGAAAATGAAAACTTTAGTTTATCATAAAACATTATAGCAAATCAACCGGAGAGTTAAATATTTTCTTGTATTTATTTTGTTTATTTGTCATACTATTCATGTGAGATGGTTAAAGTACAAGTTGTAGTCTTTGTTTTATTTTTTTTTGAATTTTCATTTATTTAATTAATTTAAACAGTGAAATTAGAAAAGTTCAAGTGCAGAATATACTATAGTATAATTACTATACATATGTATATATGTAAATTAGTTTTTTTGTTGCTCTTATTTTGCTTTACTTGGTTAATTTTACACTAAATGACTAGAATTATTACTACAATATAAACACTATCATTGTTTGGGGGAATTTGTTTTTTTTTTTTGTCAATTCAATTTAAAAACGTTTTTAGTTTGTTTTGTTCTTTACACTACCATGAAATTTCAATACTTAACTAAATTTATTTATTTATTTCTTACTTTTTGTCTTGTTTTTTTTGCAATTAAAGTATTTTATTAAAAATTTTAAACATATAGATTTTGTTTTTGTATCGAAAAATGTTGTTATATTTTAATGAAACGTAAACGTAACAAATTGAAATCATAGGAAAACTGTGCAGTTTTTTTTTATTTTTGTTTTTGAAAATTTTGTGGTGAAATACATTTATTATATTTTAATTCTTTAGTTTATATTTTAATGGTAAATAGTTAATTTAATAAATTATTGCTTTTTAAAATTGCTGTTAATTTTTTAAAAATTATTTTTATATTTTGGTTATTTTTATGTTTCCGTTTTCTTTATTCTTCGTTAAATAAACATTTGCTTGTTTCATATAATATCGTTTGCAAATATCTTGTTTAAAAATTTTGTGAACATTTGTGTATTTAGGTTTGTTGAAATTGTTATTATTTGCTTAAAATAATTTAGGTTTTGTCTTACTGCTTTTCAGTGTACAAATAGGTGATTGAATGTAGCATTGTTGTTGTTACAGTGTGTTAGTAGGTATGTGTGCTTGCGGTAGATGAAATTTTAAAAAGTTTGTGTTTTGTTCCGTGTAATTGTATGTTCTTTTATATAAGTATGTTTAATTTTTCATTTAATATCTTTATCACAGAAATTTATTTTAGGTAAAAAGTCTGTATGTGTGAGTGAGTGTTTAGTAAAAATTTTATTAAATTTAAGAGATTTTACATAAAGTATGTTTGCATAGCAATTGAAATGGAGGTAACAATCATAAAGTTGCATGCCATACTTGGGGTATTAAAAGGTGTTGCGTGCCTACAGCAGAAAATATTTTGCAACAGAATCTATTCATCAATTATTGTTTTAAATTTCAAACAAAGAAATGTAGTAATTTAGAGGGACTATAATTATTATCATTTATTTTGCGAACACTGCGCAATATTTATACCATACATACTATGTAGTAAAAATAATAAAATTAATATTTTCTCAAGCACAATTATTATCTACACAATTTTCTCATGCATTTCTCATATTATGCGAAAATTTGCGTATGTACTAGCAATAAATATTTTACTTCGTAATCATACGCCATAGTACACGGTTTTTAGCAACTGCCTAAAGTATGCTACAGATAAATCATGTGTTAAGAATTGATACACGTTAGTACGTATGAGTAATATTATCATACATACACTCTCCCACAGTAGGTTAAAAACATTTTTTTTTTCGAAATACAAATGTAGCTGATTAACGATTAAAGCTATTCCAATGCAATTTTACACAGTCAGAGCTAACGAGTTTCTAAGTTTATTTGTATTTATGAAGTTAATAATGAAACGCAGAAACGCTTAGCTTACTTCAATATTGTGCTTTAGAGCTTAGAGTTTGTAAACCTGGTTTTTAAATTTGCATCAAAGAAAATAGTTAAGAGAAGATAAATTCCAAGAACAATTGACATCGTAAAATTGACATATTAGCGACCGAAAATTTTCTCATTCAACAACTAAATTGTTTGGCTTGTCAGATCACTGATTTTTTTTGTTTAAATTGCCACTTTATTAAAATGGTTGTTTTCATTAAGTTTGTTTTTTGGACAGCTAATAATATATTGATATATGTATGTAAATAATAAATAAATGTTAATAAATTGATCTGTCAATTTTTGGCATTTCATCATTTGACTGCCAATTTCCTTTATAACTTCAAATTTCCTTTTCCTTTGTAGATCAAAAGCTCTTTCAAACATTTTCAAAAAATTGTTGTACAAAAGAAACGCTCTCAATAATAAATAAATAAATATGTATATAAATATAAATCAATAAATAAATATATAATATTTCGGTTATTTTAAATACAAGTAAGGTCATCTAAAAATTATATGATTTTTAGTCGATTTTTTTTAAGAGAAATACAAATTTTGGGCAATTAATGCCTATATACAAATTGTGTTATTTTCTTTGGAAAAGGAATAGGTTGGAGATAGGAATAGGAAGGTAGTGATAGTGGAGTAAAGATTTTTATATGACAACTCGGTAATTGCGCGTTATATTATTTAAAGTTAGTTTTATAGCTATTATTTATTTATTATTATGATCAAACGCGCTAAAAAATTAAGCTACAATACCCTAAATTCAGAAATTTTTTTCTATGCATTTTAGCAACCAGATAACTACATCGATATATAAAATGTTTCTCTATTTGGCTAAGTGTTTTAAATGATATTTTCACAAAACTGCCTGAATCTAGCCAGGTTCGTCACATGCAGATTGAGCAATCTTAAAAGTGTTTAGAAACCATTACTAACATATAAATACCTAGGAAAAACTATTAGGTGTATAGCTTAAAAATGTGTGATTTTTTAAATTTTTAGCTTTCATTTTGAAATATTTGTACAAAATAAATTTATTCAAAGTAACTATTAGCTGTTATTAGCTATGACCTTTTCACATCTTCCTGGCAACATATGAATCGGCGGCATATTTCGAATTACACCAATTTCGGATACCCTGTTCTGAAGTGAAGCGTATTCCAGAGAGCATTAATCGGATGAGGCAAGGTCTGGACTATAAGGCGGGTGAGGCAAAACTTTGCAACTACTTCTTTCTAAATAGTTTTTAACAGTAGTTTGCATCATTTGGCCGACCGTTTTCATGATGACATATTACGTATATATTCTGAACGTTTTTTTGGCCAATAGCGAGCATCAAATGAATAGATTTTAGCAGCTCATAATATATATGGCATTTTTGTCCACCGAAATATACAGCATTGCCTTAGAGCCATATTTTGTCGTTTCGGCTGATTGGCCGATCTCTTACGGGTTATTGTAATGAATATATTTTTTTATCGCAAGTAATGATTCGGTGCAAAAGTGATTTCCTTTTATAGCAGTTTAAACATGCAGAATCGCCTTTCAAGAGCTCTCGGATTCAATTCGTATGGTACCTAATTTCCTTGCTTTTAGATGAATCATGCTGCTCGCAAACGTTTTGAAATTGCTGCTTGAGTAGCTTTCAATAATTTCGCAAGCTCTTGTTGAGTTTGACAAGAATCTTCAAAGAGTAAGGACTCCAAATATTTTTGTCTTTTGGATCAATAATTCTTTCACACGTTCGAACCGATTGCACATATTCACCATAAGCTTCAGTGTGCAATCGGTGTGCTTCATCGCCTTTTTTTTTTCAAATTAAAGATGTTAAGCAAAACGTCCCACATAAAATGTTTTGTTGCTAGAAAATTCCACATTTTCGAAGCAAAAAAACACTAATGTTAAATCAATAAGTGAGAATAAATTACAGATATGTACTCTTGAAAATTACATATAAGTTATTAAAGATAAAAACCGCATTCAAAGATACGACATCTTTTAGGAATTCCACATTATTAACACACACATCCAATATGTTTTCATTTCGTTTTTGTTTCTACTAAGAATTTTGGTTTGAAAATTACACCTTTGCAATAAGTCATACTGAGTCGTTACCAAGCATGTAACACTCTTTGGGAGGGTTTTGAAACCAGTTTCTAAGTCTGCTTGATATAGTCACCCTGAGAACTAGTTCTACGGAAGCGATAAATTTCATTGTTAAGAACTTCTCTAGTTCTTTCATCAAATTTTACTATACGTACTATTTTTTATTAAATTATTGTATAAGAAAATTTTTCAAATTAATGGCAATCAACATTTTGCATATTAACAAAAAATCTGAAATGGTTGTGTTTGTAGTTATTCTAGAACTTATGAGTTTGTAATTAGTTCTAAAAATTTTTCTTATTATGTATGTATTGTATTTGTATTAATAAAGAAAATTGTATATCGTTAACATAGTCTGCAGGACACTCAGGACACACAAAAAGCGTATTAAAATACTTTGTTTAAAATATTTTTGAAATCGTGTTTGAAACGTAGTGGTTTACTTATTTAATTTAAAATCTATATTGTGACTAAAGTTAATTAATAACAATTAATACAAATTTGACGAGTAGTTATTCTCAATACTATTTGACCGATAATTGTTAATGATTGTAAGAGGGGTTTTACTTATATCATTTTGTATTTATATATAAATTTCTTTAAAAGTGGACCTGATACGTTTGACGCATTGCCACTAAGTTAACGATATTAAATATTGAAAAAATCAACATCAACAGCCTCAGTTAGCCGACTGTAACGGAATGTTATGTAATGACGTAAAAATGTAAGGAAATTCTATTTCTTACAGATTCATACATTACGGTGTTGCGTTACCTTTACATCTACATAACCATTTGCATTACTTTACGCATAACAATATCCATAAGCTGTTTCTTACTGTTGCAGTTACATTCCGTTACAGTCGGCTAACTGAGGCTTAGCCTCCTGGCCCACGATGTCGAACGATAACGTTCGCTTCGATAAGACTTAAGACACAAACTTGATTGTGGAATAAACAAGCTTGATTGATGAAAAAATAGATACGATAAAAAGTTTGTATCTTAAGTCTTATCTAAGCGAACGTTATCGTTCGACATCGTGGGCCAGGCGGTTAGTTCATATATTTATTTGTATATTTTAACGAACAGTCAGCAAGAGCTGCAAAAGAAAGGGACAGAAATATTCAATAAGTATTAGTGGGGTAAAACACACGCCCTAAAGTATGCATGATTTCTATTCAATTGCTATAATTTCCAATAAACTTTTGATAGTGTTTATGTGTGAGTAAAAATGTTAAAAATTACAAGTCTATGTGTTAAAATTTAATATGCATGTATGTGTGTATTCATTAAATTTATAATTTTACATTTACAAGTAGTTTTTTATTTTGTTTCTTCTTTTTCATGTTTTTTTTTTTTTTGTTTAATATTAATTAACTAAAAAATATTTGTTTATTTTGAATAAGTTTTTGTTGTGCAAAATACAACATATTCCTTGGTTTATTCCTTTATATTTTTAATAATTAGTTCATAAGTTATTTTGATTTTTTTTTATAAATTAATATATATTTTTTAGATGTTTTTTTGTTATTTATTTTAATTTAGTTATAAAATCAGTCTCAATACAAGCCATCTTAATAATGTTTTTTTTTTACTTTATTTTGCCTAACTTTTTTATTTAAATATTTTCTTTAGTTTTAATTTTAACCTAAATTTAGTTAAATCTTGTTGTCTGATTTGTTGTCAAAATTTGGTATTTTTTTCGGTTTCGTTTGAAAGCAACTAAAAGTTTTGTTTTATTTTCAATTGTCATCGATGGGTTCTTAAGCAGTAAGTTAATTTTTGTTTGTTGTTTAATTTTAATTATTATAGTATTGTAATTTTTATAATTTTGTTTAATTGTAATTAGTGCTACATTTTTTTTTTTAGAAATATTGTGCATTTTCTTTTTTGGTAATTTATTTATTAACTTTGTTCATTTTAAGTAAATAATTTTAAGATATTGCTTTTTGTATAAAGTTTTGTATGGCTGTTTGGTATTATTTTTAGAGGTTTAATGTGAGAGTGTTTCTTTTTGTTTCAAGGTAAAAAACTTTAGAATTTGTTTGTGGTGTAAAGAAATGATACTTGTGATTGGGGGAAAATTTTTAAAGTTTCCAAAAAATTTTTAAAATAAAGAGTGATTTTTTTTTAGCAACTTTCTTTTTGGTAAGACTGTTTTTGGCCGCTTAGTTCTTTTCGTGTAACACGTTACTGTTAAGCTTTTTCAGTTTGGTCTATAATTTAACCATGAATCGACTTATAAACTAACAACGCTTGCAGATTATTAAATTTTATTATCAAAATTCATGTCCGGTTAAGAAAATGCATCCTGCACTTGTTGTGTTCAGCGACGAAGCTCATTTCTGGTTAAATGAATAGGTAAACAAGCAAAATTTTCGTACTTGGTGTGAAGAGCAAGAACTGCCAATGCATCCCGAAAAATGCACTATTTGATGTGGCTAATGGGCCGATGGCATCAATGGGTTGTTCTTTTTTTTTTAAACAACGAATGCAGGAATGTTACTGTGAATTGCAAGCGCTACCGTGCGATAATTATACATTTTTTTTGCACAAAAATAGAAGAGCTGGACTTGGTTTAACAATATGGTGCCACATGCTATACAGCCCAATTTAGAGGCCAGTTCGGTGAACAGTTTATTCTAGGTTTGAGACCGGTCAATTGGCCGCCTTGATCATGCGATTTAACGCATTTACACAATTTTTTTTGGGCTATGTTAAGGCTCATACTTATACAAGCCTGCAACGGTTATAGCACTGAAATACCAGCCGATATGTTGAAGAGAGTTGGAGAGTAATTCAACCCAGCGTAGCCGCGGTCAACATTTACGTGAAATCATCTTTACACATTGAATTATATTATCGACTCAAATAAAGATTCCATACGTTTCTCGAAATTGTATGTGATTTTTTTAAATCAAATTCGAAAGCTCTTAAAAAATCACTCTCTTTTAAAAGGAATTTGACATTTTAATGGCTGCATTTTACTAAAAGTCTTTCTATTAATAACTTTGTTTAAAGAGTATGAAATTTGTAATTTGTAATAATTTCAGCCATTACATTTACTTTTGTGTAAATTGTAGATTCTCATTTGATTTTAGTATAATTTGTTTGGTTTATAGTTTTTGAAATTTCTTTATGGTTTTATGTATCTTTTGTTGTTACAAAATTATCCACTGAAATTAGGTTTATTTATTAATGTCTTTTTTATATTTAAATAACAAACACAGCGCAAATTGTTGAGCACACCATTTTTGTTTTGTTTTTTCGTTTGGTTACATACATACATACTAAAAACTAAATTATTCTCATTATCTACAATATTTTGGTTGTCATTAATGATCGATGACTGATCATTAACTTTGATGATTATTCGAACGCTACATGTAATAGTGAAGGAAATAATAAAATTATGATAAGTAAGAAGAGTCCAGAAATATGTCTTTTCTAAGCGAAATTTTATAGAATATTTGAGAAAATTTTATCAATTGTAAACCCATGAATATTGTTTAAGAACTTATGAATTTATGAAGTAGATCGTAATATGATTATATTTTAAAAAAGTTTAGCATCTTTTCAAAAATTAAGATCTTCTATTAATGTGACATGAACGGACATGTTTTTATTGAAATGCAAATAATTCTTAGTCTATAGAAATGTGTTAATTTGTCTTTTTATACCAAATACTTAAAACAGCTTGAAAGCACCAAATGAATATGTTTTTTCACATATTTTTAATACTAGGATTCGTACCATATTTTATGAGCTTTTGTTCATAATTGTCCATAGTTTTTATATGAGAATCATTTTGGGAAATTTTATTATCACTCTTAGTATTTAGAATTTTAGAGATGGTACTGGCAAAAATTTCCCAGCCAATGCAAGCAAGCACAGTAACATTTTCAGCCGACAAAGCATGACTGTGATGTGTATTGTGCTCTAGTTTTTCTCTAATTTTATTTAAAATAAAATCAACTTGGATTTGATTTAACTGAAAGTACTTGCGGATTACTTGCAAATTACACATTTTAATATTAACTTTGCACTTTGTACAAGAAAACGTAAGTGGACTTTGCAAATTACACTTATCAATTTCAACTTATCAATTATAAGTTTTGAGGAAGATAAAGTTTGCAAATTGAAAAAAAAAACAGTGCAAAGTGAAAAGTCGATAAGTTATTTTGTGGCATAGGTTCCTGCTCTCATAAAAGACCCAGTTACAAAAATTGCCTTTAAGGGAATAAACTTAAATATGTTGGTAACGGAATACAATTCTCAATAAATAAGTGTATTCTAGCCAGAAATCACGACCATAAAACACTGATAAATAATGGCATAGAGATAAAATTAAGTTTAGTTTAGTTTAGTTACCAAAGTATCAAAAATCATTTTTAAGTATTATATAAAATTCAGTTCAAGTAAGTTTTTGTTAACAATTTTTATCATGAGTCAACATTAGCCTTCATGTAACTACCGGAAATAGAAAAAATGGTTTAATAAACGAATAGTATGTTGGCGGACTCCATTTGTGTGTTTTTGAATATAGATCAGGGATGGAAATAGCGTTTTGGATTTTGTACCGGCTAAATAAATAAAATGTACTTTTTAGACCTTCTCGGTACCATTTTTAATATATATTTAATAGCAATAAAACGTATATAAAAAAATCTTAACTGTAGGTCTCAATTCTTTCAAGAGGTATATTAGAGACAATAAATAATAATAATAAATTCATCATAAGATCTTAATCTTATAAAATCTTCTAGTCAAGACAGTGTGGAATGGGTATCGAATCTTTTAGAATATTTAAACATGTATTTTGGAAGGCCTACAAAGTGAAGCCCCAGCAATTTTCTTGCTTCTTGTTAGACAGCCAATTTCTGTACCACATAAAAAATAAAAATTCCCAGGAACATTAACTGCTTTTATTATTACAATTATCTAAAACATTTTTTTTTATAAAATATCTTTGCATTTTCAAAATTACTGGTGTTATTCTATTAAGAATGTATTAAAGAAATAGAAGGCTTAAGTTTTAAAGTTGTTGACATCCTATTTAGCCTTAAAATTACTAAATGTAAAATAAAAAATTCAGAGGCTCCCAATGTTCGAAAATTCAACCAACAACATCTTGTCTTAATAACCATCATTTATATGTATACTTAATTATAATATGTATACCTGTTTTAGGTACAACTGCGATATAAATAGGTTTAAGACAGACGAACCCGAACTATTTTTTTTAGAATAAGTTTTAAAAACGTTGTGGTTTTAAATTATTATATATTAAATTTATGATAAAATACTACAATTTTATGAACTTTGGTTTTATAACATTCTTTACAGAATTTACAAGTGATCTGTAGAACTTGTTTAGAACCAAAGAAGTGGTTCCTAGAGAACTCTATACAAGTACTTTAGAATTAAAAAAGTGTTTCACAGAATGGATTCTAAATGTAATTAAATTACACTAATTCCAAACTAGCAGTTATGGAACAATTTTTTATGTAAAAGTTCTAAAAAGTTTCTTAAGTAATAGATTTTGTGGCTTTAAATTAACTTTACTGTAACTTTATGACAAAAGATTATAAAATTTTATTGAAAACAATCTCATTTTTATGGACTCTTCTTACTTTGGGCCAAAGATAATTATTTAACTATTATATTCTATATATTGACTAAATAAAAAAAAAATCTTAAAAGAGGACATAATCTACTGGTTTTAAAAAAGTGTTACTTTCATTGTGTTTCTATTGTAAAAATTTGTCACAACATTTAATGGTAATTTTTAATAAAATTTTACCCATGCAATTAAACAGCTACATATACATACATACATACATAAATACATAATTATAAATTTATTTTTATTTATCTAGAAAAGTGCAATTTTGCAAAAATATTTTCATTTAACTACATGACTAAAATTGAATATGAATTTAGTAGCCTAAGAGAACTAAATAACACAAAGTGACAGACAGACAGATCGAAGTTGAAATAGAGCTAAAGACAAATATCAATTCCATTACGTCAGTGTGAGTGTTTGAGTTGTAACTATATGTGTATGTGTTTGTTTGAGAGAGATAATTTTAGTGAATCTTATCTTAACTAAGAGCTTAACGTTTCGTTCTTATTTATATTTAAAAAAACTTTATCTAAGTATATACAATTTACAATTTTGAATTTGAAAACTACTCGCACTATTTACTGCTTGACTTTAGTTGTTCTTGTTTTTTTTTTGTGTGTTTTTTACTTAATCACTATTTAAGTCATCTCCAATCAAACTACGATCCATGCCCTTCCAATTGCTGGAATTTAATGCTGCCGCTGTTATGCCATATGTACCGCTCGGAAGACGTTTTTGTCGACACAATGGCAAACGTGTTGTAGTGGGTGAAGTTGGTTGCAGGAGCGGCGATGAGGCCTGTGGTGAATCCATGTCGTCGGTATTTTCTTCGGGACAACTGTCAGAAGGTGAGACAATACGTTCGCGGGTTTTTATGGATTTTTCTAAGCGTCTTAGGAATCTGAAAAATAAGGAAGCAGTAGCATAAATAACGCAATTCAACTAATTCATAATCATATTCTTTTCTATTCTTATTAAATTTTGAATTAAAAAAGTGAAAGAAATAACTCCGAACATATGAATCATTACTTCAACCCACCTTATTTGATTTCCTATAGCTCTTAAACGATTAATTTTACACTTAGGTCTGGCTGATTCATCTTCTTTAACAATGCTGGGTGAAATGCGCCTTAAAATAGACTAATGAAATTTAAACAGTAAACAAATTAAACATTTATAAAAATCAATTGTTATTTATTTTAAAACCACTTACATCAGCCACCTCATCTTCGCTTAGGCTTTCTTGTTTGCGGGGTTTCTTTTCACGATTGGGTGAATTAAGTCCTTAAATTAAAGAGACATCTCAAATAAAATAGATACTCCTAAATAAGGAACCAAATTAATAAACTTACGCCTAGGCAAAGGTCTCACGGTCAGCTCCTTTGCTGAATTCAAACTTTCTGACGATGAAGAACTACTGGCTACAGGGTGGCGATTTGGTAAACGTCTCTTGGGGCTCTTACGTGTACTGACCGTAACGGCAGGGCATGGATGGTGATGTGAATGGCAATGCTTGTTGCAAATATGTATTATACTACTGGGCGTGGATGAAGTGTTCAGCGACTCTTTGGATGGCATATCCAATTGTTGTTTCGTGGGCGACTGAGTCGACGAGCACTTGGAGGACTTACGTTCTCGTTTCTTGCTGCTGCGGCGTTGATGCGAAAACGTATGCATCGAGGTGCCTTTGCCATCGGACGATGGAAAATCGTACAAACCATCCGAGTCCGTGAATGGCAGTTGATCTTTGCGTCCGTAGAAGTGAGGCGAGAAACGTCCTATGCCGGCCCGCTCACTTAACGGACTTTCGGAACGCGAGGAAACCGGTGACAGGGTCTTATCACCGCAACCATCGATTTGTATCACAATAGAAGGCAGTTGTAGTTGTGCCATTTGAGGGCCACAATTGGTGCTAAGTAAGCTGGTGCCACCTAGCAGTGACGCTGATGTTGAGGGCGGTTCATCGACTTCGATCAGTATCTCATCATCTAGAAACATGTCGAAGCGACGTGAATTTATGCGGGTGTCATCCAACTTTTCGTCAACATGATCTGTGCCTATGCCCTCGTCATTGGATTCTATGAGTATGTCATCGGAAAAAGTCTCCGAATCGGAACGAGGACGGTGCGTATGCAAACGATCGGTATTGGCACCTGCTGTTGGTCCCGTATACTTGCCATTGCTTACGTTCTCTTTGCAGCTGGGCAGAACCGACGATTTACGGCGATTCAACAGATTGACATGCAAAGAGAGACCTGGTCCCGAGTGACCACTACCCGGTTCATCCATTTCATTGGGGTAAAGGGGATTACTGGAGCCACAACGGCTTGGTCCCGGACTAGCCATGCTCGAGTAACCCGAAGAGCTAAGATTACTCTCGGATATGGTGCGATCCGCTCGAGTGCACATAGTAAACGGACTTAGGTAACACATACCCACCGGATTTGGCGGCATTAGACCCCCACTGACACCAGTTTTCGGAGCGGGTGACAGTGGTTCTGCATCCGATTCCAGTTCGCTCATATTCGCTGTTACCGTTATCGTTGGCGGTGAAAATGGGAAATCCAAAGAAGTTGGTTTCTCAAATTGTTTTAAGAGCCTACAATTAGAGATTTTCAGAAATTATTGTAAAACTGCCAAGATCAGATACTAGAAAGTATTAGAGGCAGATAGTTAAAGGCAAAGAGAGTTTGCTTTTTTTTATAGGAAATATTTGTTAAACATAAAACTATATACAAAGAGGAAACACAACATGTTGCAAGTTCGAATGTATGTATGTAGTAACTTTGTAAGTATTTAGTCAAATATTCATCTAGGCTCTATGAAGGCATGTATGGAGCTACGAGTAAAAGTTTCTAATAAAGATTACTAAAGAAAATAATACATTGACAATACATTAACAAAAACCACAGAAAAATCAAATGAAATCAAGCATTTCTAACATACTGTGTGTACTTTCTCAATAAAAGTACTATATTTATACTTGGTACCAAAACAAAAATCAAAATTATGTACTTAATTAAATGTTAAATTATTGTAGTTAAAGTTATGGTTAATTATTATATTAGTTTAAAACTACATAGTTTAGTTAATGAAAGAATGTTTGATTTGGAGTTAGAGATTTCTGAGCGCCATACAAAACAACCTAGAGTTGTAAACAGTGAACAGTAAATGTGGTACCATTGTGTCTCTACTTGTATACCTTTTTTGTTGTTGTTTATTTGGAAACATAAAACTGGTTTCACCTATGCTGGCTCGTTGTGGTGGCGGTGATCCCGGAAATATAATCATTGGATGACGATTCTTCGTTGGACTTGGTTGTTCTACGGTCAGTGTGGGTATAATCAAATCTCTGGGTCTGGCTTGTTTTTCGTCTGGGGTGGGCGGTTCTATATCTATGGTAATGGCGGGTGCTTGCATGGTAGCGGCTGCAATGGCTGGTGTAAAACTCAGTGTGGGTATCTTATAGCTGAGGCCACCAATCGGCTTATTCAAATTCGCCATCGATGTTGTGGTGGTATCAGTCTGTGTTGTATCCACATCCGAATCGTGTAGACGGGACTTTTCACGTTGCAGGCCAATCCTCAGTTTTTCCTTTGAAATAGAAGATTAAAAAACAAATAGAATTTACATTAGACATGATTTTCTCGTTGTATGTTGCCAACAAAAAGTGTCTTAGAAGAATTTTTAAGCATTTAGTGTCACTATCTGTTTTATATGTAAACTAACTAGCAAGCTGGAAAGGATTATTGCAAAGGAACTTTAAACAACATATTTAATATTCAACAAAATAATTCATTTATTGCCTTTCAACTGAACCATCTTCGTATTTCATGCATTTTGCCAAACTCTATAATAATACCGCAATCCGAATCAACCTGGGAAATATTAAGTAAGTAAATTTGTTATAAGTATTTATTTATGTACGTATGTATGTAGTATGTACGTATGTAGGTTGGCATGTTTTAGTATGTATGCAACAGAAAAGCTTTATTAATTATTTTAAATACATATGAAAATGTGCAATGAAATGATCTGAAATTAAATAATATTTCACGATTTCTATGCTTTTTTGAGAACTTGCTTGTTTGGATTGTTTGGGTTGGATCAAGGTACTTTATTAGTTATTAATATCAACATATGGACCATTAACTGCGAAATTATCTTAAGCGAAAAACAGGAAATTTCATAAACTTGTGGTTGTTTGCATTATGTAAGTAAATGTAAACCTAAAAGCAATGTGTACATTAGACAGCTTCAAGATTGTATGGATGAAAAAGGTTTCAAGCTACAGGTTCTCCCCACACCTAGAATTGTTCTATGAATTGTAGAAACACGTTCTGAAAAATATTAGAATGAAAGGATAACGGTAACTGGCGCCGTGTCGGCGCAATTTTGCAGTTTTTTTTCAAAAATATTTAAATTAAAGAATTATCTTTGCATTTTAAAGTAAAAGAATCGAAATGTTTTATACACATATGCGTTCTAGAAAGATACAAAAGATAAAACAAAGATAACAAATTTTAAAGTTATTAAGTATTTCCCAGGTCATTTACGTGTTTCGGACCACTTGAATAAAAAATATTGGAAAGAAATTAACAAATTTTGAGAAATATTCGAATGAAATCATATTTTTACTTTAAATATATGTCATTAGGTTAATTTATTATCTTTTTTTTAAGGGCAAGAGTCAATTTTCGCTTTATTTGGGATTTCTAATGGTAAGAACATTATACATTTTAGAGTCTACCTTTTTTAATCTTAAGCAAAATACCCTTAAACGCACTTGCGGCCAAAATTACTCCAAACTTGAAAAACCATGGTAAATTTATATCGAAATACAAAAATCGAATATATTGTTGGTTTACTTATAAATGTTGGGACTTGATATTGTGTGAACAATATATCGTTACCTGGCCTGCAAGCTTTTTATTGAATAAAAATAAAACTGATAATGAAAATTGAAAAATGTTGTTTATCATTTATTTTATGTTTAATGGTAAAAAATAATTTACAATAAGAAATGGAAAACAATAATCCGCACAAAAATATCAAAGTTAAATTTATATGTGCTTGCTTTGTTTATGACTTAAAAGAACATTAATTTGATATTTATTTAATTGTAAGTGGTAAACACTTTTTGCAAATTATCCAACGCAAATTAAATTATAATACAAACTATTATAAATAATGAAGAAACTCTCAAAAGGCATTGAGAAAAATATTCTAGCAATGAGTAAAAAAAATCATAAGAGACCAAAAAGGCGTTCTGGATGCACTGCATGACAAAACAAAAACGAAACTATATAGAGTATGAAAAATGTTATAGGATGGGGCAAGTTTACCAGAGAGCACAGAAATTGGACAGTAGATGTCTGCAAACGTGTTATCTGGTCAGACGAATCTTAATGTAATTGTATTCAATTGGAAGCTAAACAATATTGCTGACACCGGACAACCCAGAGAATTCAAAGATACCATTTTAAGGAAACAATGAATGGGAGGAATGTCATGGTATGAGGTTGATTTACATGGTGGCATCTCAGACCACTGCAAAGAATTGAAGGAATAATGGGGAAAGAATACTATCTGGATATTTTGCAAAAGCATCTTTTAGATTTTGTGTATAAGATCATGTGAACTTTTCACCTATCTTCATCCAAAAAGAATGACTTAGCGTTAGAATTGATGCAGTGACCAGCAAAAAGTCCCGACCTCAATTCGAATTAAAATTTGTGGTCAGTTATGAAGCCAACCTATTTGGGCAAGCTTTGGCAGCGGATTCAGCGCGACTGGGAGAGTATGCCAAAACAAGAAAAAAGTGCTTTTCGAATACAACACAAAACGATGTTATATTTGGATCGGTCCATATTTAATCTTAAACCCCATATTAAGACCACTTCCGAATTAATGAAATCATTTATCTCTCTGGAGACTAGTTCCCAAACATTTAAATAATAAAAGGTGTTTGTTTCTCGAACATGTATAATTTTTTGATATAATATTCTGAAAACAAAACTTCTCCTTTGTTGAAATACCAATATTTTAAGAGATTCAAACGGCTTGACGTTGTATATTAGTTTATTATCGAAAAAACATTTGGTGTTTGTTTTAAATATTAAAAGCAGTTTGGTCTACATTATCTATTCCACGGAACATATGGAAATGATGTCCTCCATGTATAATGCCTATGTAAGACTAGCAGCATATGTATGATCATGGTTAAAACGAATAAAAGTTGAAATATAAAATATATGATACAAATTTAACATTATAAAAACAGATTTACAGCATCCAAATAGTATGATCGCCTAATAATGTTTTAATATATCTATCTCAAATTTCTTCTATGTAAGTATTATAAAATTATTAGCACTAAAATGAAATAGTTTTGCTCAATATAAAAGATTCTAGGTCTTATATACTAAACTAATTTTCAGTTTACTTACCGATAACTGTGTATCACTATGATCGCTCTTGTCATCATCGCTAAAGTCCCCGCCCGATGATGGATCCTCCTGGAATATGGGACTATTCGAGCGTTGTGGTCGCGGCATAATCGGTGTTAAAGCTGGCGATGGCATCGGCGTGGGCATCTCTCGTATGGGCGACAGACATTTATTGTTAATGCTCGGTATTTCAAGCAATATTGTCGGTGGGTGCAATAGATTAGACGATGAGGACGACGACGCCGACGAGTTCGCCGATGATTTGTGCGCATTTAAAACATCTAATACAGGCACTTCGATGGTGGTTTGACGATAGAACACCGGTGAATCGGGTGCACCACTGGAGAAACTAACCGGTGTGTGCATAGATGATGAGGATGATTCATCGTCACCCGGTGCATCGTCCTGTGGACTCGAGACGGTGGGTGTTGTTGAGGGCGACACAAAGACCGAGGTCGTTGAAGGCATTGTATTAGTTGTTGTATTCGATGTATTTCCAGCCGCATTGGCGAAATTACGAAACATGGTGAGTATTGAGTCGGCACTGGAAACTTTAGGACGCGCTGACGAGCCGATGCGACAGCGTATCGGCATGCCCGACGGCAATCCACTGAGCTGATGGTTATTTGTACTGCCCATTTCACTACCACTAGTTTGTATTGAACGCAGACCAAAATCGGTTAGGGCCAAGTCGGAACTTGAAAATGAATCACTGCCGTGCGTAGATGATGTGCTATGAGGTGAACGCATATCGTTGGTGCAGGGTGATGGTGGCATAGAACTTGCTCGCATTTGTATGTCAGTTGGCAGGCTAAGAGCACTAGAATTACGAGTTGCCTGTTTGCAACAGAAATGAAAATTATTATTTAGTTTAAGGGGAGCAGTAGTTATTTACAAATTGTACTACTCAAGACAAGGACGGTTTTGTTAGTGTTAAGTGCGACTTAAGCATTTGTTGGGTTAAATCGAAAATTTTCAAAAAGGTGGCCTAGACAAAGGTTTCCAGAAGCATTTCTTGAGTTAATTATAATTTCAAAACTAAAACCTTCTATAAAGTTCTCAAGTGTCCTTTAATCTGAAAATACACAAAAACTTTTGTACCAATAACCGGGTTTTATTTCACGAAAATTAGTTTTTCTTTGGTGAAATATTTTGGTATATTATGGTATGGTCACCTCTCGAAATGACAAATGGACCAACTGAATGGAACCAAATGTGCGATAACTTTCGCGGAGGTTTCGAGAATTCACCACCAGGATCGAGCTAGACTTTTGTTCATTAAAAATTAGGATTCTTGGACCGCCCCACTATCCATGTAAATCTCTTTAATGCCGCACATAGCTTTGTTGGTTCTATTCCAATATCGCACAGTGAGGGAATTTGAAAAGAAAAGGGAAATAAAGTCATTTATAACCGGTTACTTCGATTACACTAAAATTTTACATGCCTAAAGAGGAAGTATTGCCGAGTTTAAGTATTACAATTTGGACCTCAAAAACTTACCAAGTTCGGTGCCATAGATCTCCAAAATGGGGCACCTCGGGTAAGTAAGATATTAAAAATGCTCCCAATTTATCGTTTGTGATCCGATTTGAAAGGTTATACTATATTTGAAATTTACCAGTCACGTACTAAAAGTGAGACTGCGAATAATGGCCCCAGGAAAAGTGACAAACAAAAAAAAAAACCAAAAATTACACTCATTACAAAAACACAAAATTTTTAGGACATGTTTGATTTATTGGGGTTATAATGTATTTTCTCTTCGGGGTAATTTTGCATTTTAAGAGGAAGGACAAATTACCTATTCTCGTAGAATGAAAAAAGATACAAAGAAATTTAGTTTTTGTACTTTGGGGCTAAATTTCAGTCGTTAATATTGAAAAATATACTAAAAATAAAAAATTTACCCAAAAATCTCATGCAAAATTGTGGGGCTCTGTTTACATAATTACTATTTAGAAATATTTTATAAAAATTACAAAATTTTTCACTATGAAAAATGGCCCCAACATTTAGAGGCATCTTTCATTTTAACCTTAGGTCACCCTAAGGTTTTGTAACAAAAAATAGGACTAAATTTCATTATGGCATGTGACCCCAAAATTTGGGCCTTTTTTTTGCTTTTTTTGGAGGGCCATTATTTGCAATGCCACTAAAAGTACGTAGCTATACATACATATATTATCTTTTATAGTTTACGAAATATTTTCATATGAAACTTAAATTTTTATTTTTGTAGCTAGCCTAGTCTGGTTTTTTGCTAAAAGCGGATCCAAATATTTCCCGATTTTTTTTCAAATATTTTTGGTGGATTAATAGCACTTTTATAAATCTACTAAATATAGAATTGTTTAAAACGCATGACAGAGTCAAAAGTTATATGCTTTAAAGTTAAAAAATTTAAAATATGTATGTAATTTTTGGCAATTTTTTGGCATGAAAAGATACATATGTATTTTTTAAATTATTTAAGAAATTTCTAAGAAGACTGATAACGTATTTATGTATATGTTTTGGGAAGCTAAAACCAATGAAGATTTGCTATATGAAAATAAAATTAAAAAACTTTGTTACCAAGGGGAGCAGAGTCATTGAAAATATAGCTGTTTTTTATGTAAAATTAAATTTTAGGGCTAATGTTCATATCAAAAATAATAATATTTTCTTAATTATTTGTAAAGGGTTTCGATAACCCCGGACCTGGTGTAAACAATATTGCTAACGATCAAAAACATATCCTTTTTGGAATTGTAAGATATTTTATAAAAAAAAATTTAAATTTCGTTTTTATTTTAATATTTTGTACAAAAATGTCCATATAAATGCAAAATTTTATTTAAAAAAAATATTTATAAATAAAAATTTTATTTCAGTTTAATTAATTTTTGTTTAAGTTTTTCAAAAAAGTCTTCCATGAATTTCCTATGTTTCAAAAGTTTTATACATTTTTCAAAAACAGACACAATTCCCTATCCATTAATATATAAATATCTTCCTTGTCTTTTCCATATGTCAAATTAATTAGGGAATATTTAACAAAACATAGTGAATATGCCCATTTTTTCTTTGTACTCGTCTAGTAGATTTTACATTTCGTATAATCTTTAAAATCGAATCACAAACGAAGAATTGGGATTGTTTTTAATTTCTGACATACTCAAGGTGCCGCACTTTAGGAATCTCTGGCACCGACCCTGCTGGTGTAATAAAGTTCAAATTCAAGACTTAAACTCGACAGCACTTCCTCTTTAGGCTTGTGAATTTTTAGTGCAATCGGACCGTTTGGAAATTATCCTTTTTTTCAAATTTCTCCCACTGTGCATCGATTTGTACTTTATGGGAAATCAATTAGATTTGATGCTTTCCAAGATTTTCTTGTAGGGGTTTCTGCAGTCGCCGGCCTATATAAATTGAGGGTGCTGTAGCTTAATTGATTAGCGCTTTTGATAATTAAATATGAGTTGGCATTCGTGACCTAGGTTCGATTCCCAGCCTCTGCTACTCAAACAACATCAGTTTCTAATAATTATTAGTTTTCTATCCTATCATAACTAATATTTATCACAGCGCCCTCCTTCGGTTCTATAGCATTGAAGTAAAATAATTAAATAATGGCTATAAATCAAGCTTTGATCAATGTACCTACTCACCACCAGAGGCGCTGCAATACTATACTACTAATAAACATAACGCGTAATTACAGTAGTGTAATCTTTAATCTCCTTTCAAAACCTGTTCTTCTCCTACCTATCGCCTTTCCAAAGAAAGTGACACAATTAATTAAAGAATACATAGGCATATTAATTGCCTGAGTGTTACGTCTCTTGAAAAATAAAAATAAACCATAATCTACCGAACTTCTCAAAATTAAGTTTAAGCTGGTTTTATACGGAAAATTTATTGAAAATTTGGCCTCTCAGTTCGCGTCACTGTGATTGTGAATTTTTTTTTAATACTTAAAAATCTAGTTTCGTTCTACTTCAACATCGATGCCTTCTAGAAAAATGAATTTGTTTTTTCGATTTAATGAGTCTCTAATGAGGACATAACAATGGAAAGTTCTGAATCTAAGAAGTATTTTTACAATATTTATTGGCTGTTTTTCTTATCCTAAAGCATTCAATGTCTTGAGTAGCAAGTAGTATAACATTTAAATTTTAAGGCAATTTAATTGTACATATTAAGAAATTTATTTGGTATAAAAAACGTTTATAAAATTAAGAAGACAATTTCAACACAGGGTGATTCCCAGACAAACAGTTGAGAGTGTACAGCTACACATTTTATGTAAGTGAGAGATGATTGTACTTGCAAGATCGATAGAATGTTGTAAAAGTGCAGCATGAAATTTCTAATTGTATGCAAAAATGTTGGAAAGGTGCTGTTAGAATAAATTGATTTTGTGATAGTGAGGATATATTCTCTCTCTTTGTTTGATTATACTTTTGTTATCGTTTCTAATGTTTAAAGAAAAGCTTCATTCTCTTCTTCAGCGTTGTTTGGAGTCCTTATGTAATGACTCTTTGTTTTTGCCTGAGAATCATTGCCCTTGTTGGTTAATTTCAAGGAAAAAGTGTAAACAATAAAAAACGTTAAATTATTAATAAAATTCGTAAAAATAATTTAAAATGGGTTGAAGTATAAAAACAAAATTGGGACGATAGCTTAAAAAAAATTAAGCTTACCGCCATTGTTCCAATATCTACCTCGGAACCAGAACTCATTTCAGCTGAAACCTTATTCAGCAAACGGGCAAATGTCACCTTCTTTTCCAGTTTCGGATCGTTAATGGCTCTCTCTACCGTGGCCGAAGTTAAGGAACCAGTATTTTCCGAAAAGGTGGTTTCCTTAAGATCACTCTCTGAATCAACATTGCTGACTCTTAAACGATTCTCCGACATTGAGATTAATTCTCCCAAACTTACTTTAGGCTTGGCCTGTTGAGCGGCTGGTGAAACTAATTGCTGTAAAATTTGTTTCTTTTCGGCAGCATTTTTCTTAACCGGTGTAGAATTGTTGCGTTTTTTGCGAGGTGAGGGTGAACCTACGGGTTTCATGAAAACAAAAGAGAATAGAAAAGAAAGTTCTAAGCTATTAGTAAGGATAAAGGATTAGTTAAAGATTGTTTTTAAATATGTTACTTTTCTAGTTTTTTCTTCCAAATTATAATTAAACATTTAAGAATTATTTTTTTGTTAAAAGAAAATATAAAACACACAAAAACATAGAAGTGTTTGAAAATGCTATTTTTTGGAATTTTTAAATTTTGTTATTTGTATCTAATTAAAGCGTTTTACTAGAGAGTGATCTACAAAACATAAGAGGAAATAATATGTTACAGGGAAATTAAACTACAACTACTACAAATATAAGATAAATTATAAAAAAATAATAGTTTTTATTAAATAAAGTCATGCAACATAAATATAATTTTACATAATTAGGCAATATTAAGGAGAAGTATACGTTGATGAATATTTGGATTTTAAAATTTTTAATTTCTAATTGATAATATGTGCATTTTGCTGGATTCAGAACATATCATCGAAGATCTTCATGGTTTGTGATATGTGAAAAGATATCTTTCTTGTGTAATTTACACGAGGTAAATCTGTGATCAGATATTTTTTGATAATGTAAATGGTCCAACAAATAACTCTTTTTTTTTTGAAAATGCTATAAAAAAAACTACTGAATATTTTCTCAAATTTCTTTTTTTATTTCAAAGTACAATCCTTCCGGTTAAAAAAGGCAAATAATTTCATTCGAATGGCTGCCTCGGATGGCCATGCAGTAGCCTATTCGATCGGTCCAATTTTTAAGCACATTATCGAATGTGTGCAGCTGTATTTCACCAATGGCTTCACGAATATTATCCTTTAAAGTGTCAATTGTCTCTGGCTTGTCGACGTAACACTTATCTTTGACAGCACCCCACAAATAATAGTCCAACGGTTTCAAATCGCAGCTCCGGGGTGGCCAAACGACATCAGGTCTGCGTCTGATAATGCGATCTTCAAAAATAGGGCGCAAAGCATCGAGTGTAGCTTCGACTGTGTGGCACGTAACGCCGTCCTGTTGAAACCAAATGTTGCCAACATCCTCCTCTTCAATTTTTGTGAACAAAAATTTGTTCAACATGGCCCGATAATGATCGCCATTTACTGTAACGGCCACTCCTTGCTCAATTATTCCTCTGGACCAAAATCCGCACCAAACAGTGACTTGTTTTGGGTGCATCGGTTTTTCAGCCCTAAATGCGACAATTTTGCTTGTTTACATACCCGCCAAGATCAAAATGAGCTTCATCTGCAAAGATAACTGTTTTTTTTTTTGGCAAAATCGGCATTTTCTGTAAGTCCATCGCAGGCCCATTTAGCGAAGCGAAAACGCATTGGATGGTCAGTTGGCTGCAAGTTCTGAATTAATTGGACTTTGGTATGGCGTCATACCAAGGTCTTTATGCAAAATTCGTCTCTATGATGTCTCCGAAATGTTCAATTGTTGAGAACGACGGTGAATTGATGTTGATGGCGCTGCACGCACACTTTCTGCCACAGCAGCAACATTCTCGGGTGTACGCACTGTTTTTGGCTTTTCACGCTTTTGTTTATCGATGAGGATGCCAGTTTCTTTCACTTTTTTCACAAGATAACGAACATACAGAGCTGACGGTGCTTCTCTTCTTCCAAAATCCGTACGCAATTTTTGCACACATTCTGCAACATTACCATGATTTTCAAAGTAATGTCGCAATATTTCCCAGCGACAAAACTAATTATCTGTCAAAACAGACATGAGCTAAGTGTTACCATTCACGAAATAAGCACTAGTTGAAAATAAAAACGTTAGATTGCGGACCCGTTATCAAAAATTCTTAATAAGTCATTTACTTTGGTTAATTAACAATAATAATTAGTTCGTATTTAAATAGGAATGGAAATAGGAATGGGTTTTTGGATATTGTACTTAATATATAAATTACCATTTTTAATATTTGTTAAATAATAATTAAACTGAGCCACAAACTCACTTTAACGAAAATTCGATATAACTGACGGTAAAATGTTTAACTTTACCTTACATAACAAATGTTTAAACAATTTTATATTCTATGTAACGACGACAAAATTTTGTCACAAAAAATTGTCGACCTCTAATAAAAATTGAGCTTTGGTATTAATTTCTCGACAAAAGTAAAAACTTACAATATATCAGTTAATTCAATTGTTTTAAAAATCAAAGAATTACAAAAATACTTTATAATGGTAAATTTATTGTAAGTGATAAAAAAAGTAACAGTGTAAGACTTCTTCAAAGAAACACATTCTAACTTCTGGCGATATTCTAAATGTGACAAAACTTGTCTCTATGGAAAAGTGCTATCAGGACTCTATTCCAGAAAATAACATATCAACTTATGCAATTCTCGTCAATTTGCCAAACTTTATATTCCTCACAATTATACAATTTCATAAGTGATAAGTTGAAATTGATTAGTGTAATTTACAAAGTTTTTGAAATTGTCATATTCTCTTTGCAATTTCTATTCCACGTACGTTCTGTTATGCAAAGTGCAAAGTTAGTATTGAAAAAAGTAATTTGTAAAAAGTTTGCAAATAACTATTATATTTCGTTCCACAAAAACTATAAATTCTATTTTTGCCAAGCAAATTTTGATAAGTTTGTTAAAAATTTGCAAGGTAAACTATCGCTTTACAAATTCATATTGTTATAACTAGTAAAGCTTTCAAAATGTTAAGACATGGCTTTTTTTCGACGTTAGTGAAGACGCAGTTATAAGAAGAAATTATAGAGACCGAATTAATTTTACCGGACTACAAAACTTTAATTTTAAACAATTTATCGTTTAAATCAAATCCAACTGGATTTAATATGCATATACATACATATATAATTGCGTTACTTTCTTTGGAAAGGGGATAGTTGAAGTAGTAAAGGTGGTAAAAGAGAAAGCTTTTTCTATATAACAACTCTGCAAATGCGCATTATTAAAAAAAATAAAACACTTAAATATGTGTTTATTTGGGACAATATATTTAACAAAATTTAAAAAAAAAAATTATTATAAATTAAAAACAAGTAAGAGTGCTATATTCGGTTATGCCAAATCTTATATACCCTTCACATTTGTTCTGGATGCATAATTATAATATATACATACATATTTACA
This sequence comes from Bellardia bayeri, assembly GCA_950370525.1. Classification (NCBI taxonomy): domain Eukaryota; kingdom Metazoa; phylum Arthropoda; class Insecta; order Diptera; family Calliphoridae; genus Bellardia; species Bellardia bayeri. The sequence continues at coordinate 42,061,084 of OX493266.1, read as the reverse complement.
TATATTATATTGTAACACTTTGTTTGATAGTTTTTTTTTTGTGAAATTTTTAGAGGTTGTCTCGGATTTTTGCTCATATCTCCGTTATTTATGGACGGCTGATTTTAAATAGCAAACTTCTCGAAAGCATGTCTGACAGAATTATTGAAGACTTGGATCCCGAAGATATCTGGGGACTTCAGAAAATTGATTTCAACATACAGACAGACCGACGGACATGGCTTAATAGACTCCGCTATCTATAAGGATCCAGAATATATATACTTTATAGAGCCGGAAAATTATATTGGGAAAATTACAAACGGAATGACAAACTTATATATACCCTTCTCATGAAGGTGAAGGGTATATAAAAAAAATGAACCCATATATGGCCTAGTATGCATTTAAACCTATATAAATAATAAAAAATCATTCAGGATAAAAGCTTCAAAATCACTTTCTTTTATCGTTGTAATACAAGACTACGTTGCGTTTTTTGCATAAACTGTATGAACGAAAATAACAGTCATTTAGACAAAGTTGACGATTTTTTATCCACTTCTGAATGTGTCCTATTATGTAAAAGGAGACTTTGATGGCGTGGATATCGGCCGTCCTCGTTTTTATAATTTACCAACCTGTGCAAAGATGTTTAGCTATTGTGAGCTTGAAGTCAAACAATGCCAAACAAATCCTTCTTAGTTAAACTTACCTATAAAGTGGTCCAAGGTTTATTTATATTAGTTTGTAATGCGATTAAATTCGATTGTTCTACAATGAAGTTAACCAAATAATCAGTGAATATAAAATAAAATATTAAAATATTCCAATTCTTCGATAAATTCAGGAAGGTTCGTATCTCTTATCCTATTTATCTTATCCAGATTGCAGCTCTTGGCTTTTTAGCAGGTTTTGCATTTGACGTAGTGGGCTTATTATAGTCGTTTGGGTTAATGCTGTCATCAGTCTCCGGTACACAAACATGTTCGCTATATGATGGCTGACTTTTTAAATGTTGTTCGTCCATATCAGATGTACATTATCACATTAAAAATTTCATTCACAAACATATTTTAAATTACCATAAAATGATCGTAAATCCATTTCTAAAAAAACGCATTGTTTTTTACTGAAATACATATAAATACTCGTATACATTTACTCGTAGTGCATGAAAAGCCATATATGGCCTCATCAATTTTTACAAAAAATTATATAAATAGTACAAAATTTTCATAAAATTTATATATTTATTTGAAAAAGAAAAACACTTTCTATAAGATAAAATTTTTTTCGTTAAATTTTTATTCTTTTATTTTATATTTAAAGCACACAAATTAGTAAAAAATTTACTTTTGTTCATATACTTGAAGCACTTATGAAAAACTATTGGCACCATTAGCTTAAACCTACTATGGATTTATTTGGCTTTACCTTCCAGTAGAAAACAAATCCGGTAAAGCAACCAGTAGTTTTTTCTTTAAGGAAAAGTAAAAAGCCATATCTGGGGTTGTATGCGATAGAAGGTTACACAGCGCAGTCAAGTTTTGTCGAGAACGGATATGTGAACCGGCATGGAAACCACTCATTGAATGTGATTATGATATGCGGCTTATTCTACAGTGTAGTCTGTAAAGTGTCAAAGAATTCATAAAATCTATACCGTATATTGCTGTCTTGGGGATTATTAACCCTGCTAAAGAGGCTTTCAATCGTTGCCACAAAAAAAATACATCACATAATTGAAAATACTGTTGGAATTCCTGAAGAAAAATTTACGTGTCAAAATTAAATGAAATGTAAACATAAATATGTTTTAAATATAGAATTATTATTTCATAATTGAACTGTTAATTTTACTTTTTGATAATTTAGTTAGGCTTGAGTTCATTAAATTTAATTTTCATTAAATTATTTTTACTGAAGTTAGGAATTACGATTTTAAATTTTTTTTTTTTTTAATTTTTTAAAAAATATCTACGCCATTTTGAAAACTAGAATAAAATATATTTCTTTTCATTAAGAACATGTAAGTTTTTTTCCATTTTTATTTTGCCGCTCATTTTAACAAGTTGTATACAAAGAGAAAAGTGATAAGACAGAAATGCAAAGATGATTAAAAGCTTTGTGGAACACTTTTCACACTCACTTTGCAGGAGAGCGAAAATATTTTACAAATAGCGTAATGTCTTAACAAAGAGAGCAAAGTCTCTGAAAAAATTTCCTTAGTGCAAAATAAAATTTGCAAAGAATATTGTGGAATAGAAATACTTATCTCTTTGCAAAAAAATGCAAATTGATAAGTGCGAAGTGGAAAGTTGATAAATTGTTTGTGGTATAGGGCCCAGATAAAAAACTAGTTTTTCAGAAAGAAAGTTATCAAAGAATAGTATAACCTTTTAATTTAAATGCATCTAAAACAAAGAAAATTAAAACTCTTCGTTTTGGAAGGCAAATAACAGAGCTCCTGTCCTAACAAAATGTTTCCCGTAAATTATCTTCATTTGAGATTTGCCTGTATTTATTACATAATTCATATATAGGCGGCTACTTCTGAGTCTTTAAGATTTTTTTCGTTTATTATCACGTTTACTATAACATTCTTATTAATTAAGTATTGGATTATTTGCACAAATTTAACCTTGTTAAAAATATATTTTTATATTCTTGCATGCTTCTGTAATCGAAATTATAAGATTTATTATTTTAAGAATATATTGAAGTAATAGAAGGTTTAACTTCTAAAGTTTTTGAAATTCTGATTAAATAAAGTTTAAGCTTCCGTTTTTGGGTTTAACCTAAAAATTCATTTAGTGTGATAATACTATTTTAGATGCATGTGTAAAGTTCATATAGAAATGTGTTCCAAAATGTTAATAAAATTTAATAAAATCATCTCTTCGATTTGCACTATTACACAAATTGTAGCTTAAATCATATATTTACGTATTTCATTTAGAATAGTAAATTTTGATGCAATATATAAAAAAAGTACAATTTGTACCAAGTTCACAACTTTTAATAATGCTAAATGTATGAATTTTTAAAAATAATGACTTGAATTTGACGTGGTAGTAAAAAATTATTACGGACAGAAATGTAGACTTACAGAGCCATGAACACCGGTATATAAATTTTTATGATCGGACTAAAAATAGCGACACAGTGAACAAAATACTAAATGAGCGCTATTTGTAGGCGTGGCAAAAAATTTAAAAAATATTTCTGGAATGGTTTTTAAGTTATCTTTAATTCTGACTGATACAACTTTTTTTCATATTACCTTACTTGCTAAACATTGTTTTAAACTAAACAGTTACAAATTTTACAGACACAGCCTAATAATTCAATATAGTAAATTTAGCTTTAATCTGATTATAACGAAGGGAGCCACGAAATTGATAACAGATCTTTTAAGGCTACATGAAGGGCTATCTGCTTGATTCAAAAAATGTTTCATCCGCAGCATCAACACTGGAATTATTTTTCTGATTCTTCTGTATATGTTCTCGAAAATTCTCATATAATGTATGACATATGATGATAAACTCGAAGGAGTATACTCTGAGTGTAAAGTTCTTCAGACAGATTTATATCCCAGAATATCAACCTATTAATTTTGAATGCGTTTACGGTCTAATTGTGAAATATATTTTTTAAATACAATAAATTCACATAACTTCAAGTCTTAAGTTTTGTTTCTATTACTTTTTAAAGATGAAGGCCATTTGATTTAGTTTGACAGCTATTTAGGGTGATAGAGCGTAAATGACTGCTTTGGTACTAGTGATGCTGCATTTACTTCTGGAACCCATTATGTGAAACACTTTTATGATTCTAAAGTACTTACTCGTAATTTGTCATTTCTCAGTATCATTTTCCTTTTCTGAATTTCAATTCATTTTTTCTCAATATAAATTTGGATTTTTTTTTTCAATTTGTTATTTCTCAACATCAATTTCGATTTCTGAATTTCAAATTATATTTTCTCAATTGAAAATTGAAATGGTGTAATGGTACCTTTTTAAACTACACTAAATAATAATATTTCATAACAATTGCTTAATTGCCTTTTAAAACGTATTCCATTCCATTCCAGACAAATACAAACAGAAATTGCTAATGCAAAAAAAAAATTCTAAAGTGATTTAAAGGGTGGTTAAATTGTAAGGGCCGATGTTGAATGTGAACCACACCTAAACGCCAAGCTTTTTTTCCCTATTTCAGACTTACTCAATTTGAACCATGGAGAGATACACAATCCAACAACGTGTTAAAGTTATCCAGACTTATTATGAAAATGGGCGTTCAAATCAAAATGCATATCGTGCACTTCGTGATTTTTTTGGTCAATTTGATCGTCCAAATGTGCGTACAATCGCAAAAATCGTGGAAAAATTCGAGCAAACCGGGTCTCTAGAAGATGTTAGAACACCAGTGCATGCTCGTACAGCTCGCTTACACGCTTTCAAGGTGCAATTGGCTCAAGAACTAAAGCCTCTTGACCATTCCAAACGTCGTGAATGGGCAGAATGGTGGCAAGAAATGGCAACAGTGGATGATCAATTTTCGAAGAAAATCATCTTCAGTGATGAGGCACATTTTCACCTCAGTGGATTCGTCAATAAACAGAATTGCCGCATTTGGGCGAATGAGAATCCAAGAGTGATTGTTGAAAAACCAATGCACACACAAAGAGTGACTGTTTGGTGCGGTTTATGGGGTGGCGGCATCATCGGGCCGTATTTTTTCCAAAATGAGGCCGGTCAGGCAGTTACTGTGAATGGTGTTCGCTATCGTGAGATGATAACGAACTTTTTATGGCCCGAATTGGATGATATAGATGTGGACGATATGTGGTTTCAGTAGGACGGTGCCACTTGCCACACAGCTAACGAAACAATGGCTCTTTTGCGCAACAAATTCAATGGCCGTGTTATCTCACGTAATGGCGATGTCAATTGGCCGCCAAGATCATGTGATTTGACACCGTTGGACTTTTTTCTTTGGGGTTATTTGAAAGAAAAGGTGTACGTCGATAAGCCAGCAACAATTCAAGAGCTAAAGGATGAGATAATTCGGCACATTAACGGCATAGAACCTCCATTATGCCTCAGCGTCATCGAAAATTTGGACCATCGGATGGAGGTGTGCCGCCGTGGTTGCGGCGCCCATATGGCCGATATTTTGTTCCATATATAATTGAGTAATACCAATATATCATAATAAAATAAAATTACAATAATTTCCTAAATAGTTTGTGTTTTATTCAAAATTAACATCGGCCCTTGAAATTTAACCACCCGTTATAAGAAGATGTATTTGCTCAGTAAGGCTGTGTGGAACTATTTCTTAACCAAAAACCAGTTTCGAATAACTTCGTAAAGCTTCTTTCACTAAAACAAATACTTTAGAACTAAATACAATTATTATGGATTGTGATCAATTTAAATAATATTACAGAACAAAACATTTGAAAAAATGTACGGAATTTAGACCTAATTAATCGATAAATCTTTGGTAAGTGTGCAAATTCGCAGTTTTAAAACTCCAAATATATTCTAACGCATACTTCCCATACTGAAAAAATAAATAATATTTCATCAACACATACATATACTCATTAACCAATATTTGCTAAAGCTAATTTCAAACTCAAAATACAAAACATCAATTCATACACATATGTAATTATAAGTAAAAGAAAAAATTTTCTAGCTATAATTTTAAATAATTAAATAGTAGTTTATAGTATAAATAAAGTTTGTTTTTAAATTCGCCCACCAGCAGCCACAAAGGATCTTGTTATTTTTTGGTATGAAAAAGTTCAAAATTATTAAATAGTTTCTTTAAATTTTATGAAATTGTCAATTGTTATTTAAAAGTTTTATTTAAAATAGTTCTTCTAGTCTGGTCATACTTTTACAATTAATGAAGGATTTAGTTTTGCAAGTGTTGGTTTTTTTTTTTAGTAATAAGAATTTTTTATTTAATAACTAAAATATTTACAACTTATTCTCTAACAAAATGTGTGTGGTTTGCTTTATTTTCTGTTTGATTATTATTTAAGTTTTTCTAGCAGAGTCCAATATAGTCGAGTAAATGTCTCTAAAGTGTTTGGTATTTGTATAATGCTTATTTCGGGGCTTAAGGAAGATGTTGTTGAAATTATATTGTTTGAATGAAAGATGTTTTAAATGATAAAATTTTAATTTATGTTACCAAAGAGTATACACTGTACTAGTGACGAGTATTAATGGTCTATAATCTATTAACTGGTTAGTAATAATTATGAAGAATTTATCCATTTGTCCACAGACTTCAACTTTTATTAAACTAAACTGATAGATTTTATATAGAATTAGCTGCCGAAATTGTTTATAAAAATATTATTATCAGGGCATGTTTAATTACAAAAAATATTTTTAAAAAATACACATCATATCATAAAATTTTCACCAACATCTTGGTAATGACATTCCATTACTGATTAAAATACAATGTACATGCAGATGGTGGCATTACTTACAAGTAGTTCATTGATGACTCGTGATATAGAAAATCTTATGTATAAAAGTATTTTCCATAGAATATCTAATGTATAACAGTATTTTCTATAGAGAAACTTTTCTATAGCTGTATTTTGCATAGAAAATCTCATATATAACAGTATTTTCTATACAAAATCTTGTGTATGACAGTATTTTTTATACCAAATCTTGTGTATAACAGCATTTTTTTATATAAAACCTAGTGCATAAAAGTATTCTCTAAGAACATCTTGTGTATAACTGTAGCTTGTGTATAACAGTATTTTCTATAGAAAATCTTTTGTACAACAGTATTTTTTTTTACCAAATCTTGTGTATAACAGCATTTTTTATATAAAACCTAGTGTATAAAGGTATTTTCTAAGGACATCTTGTGTAAAACTGCAGCTTGTCTATAACAGTATTTTCTATAGAAAATCTTTTATACTTTATAGCTTGTATATAACTAGCTGTATTTTGTATTTTATGACCGTATTTTCTATAGAAAATCTCGTGAATCTCCATAGAAAATCTCATATATGACAGAATTTTTTATAAAAAATCTTGAGTATAACAGTATAACAGAATCTCTTGTGTATAAAAGTATTTTCTATAAAAAATCATGTGTAAGAAATTATTTTCTATAGAAAAGCTTGTATATAACAATATTTTCCATAGAAAATCTCGTGTATGACAGTATTTTCTACAAAAAATCTTGTGTATGGCAGTATTTTCTATAGAAAAGCGTATGTATAACAATATTTTCCAAAGAAAATCTCGTGTATGACAGTATTTTTTATAGAAAAGCTTGTGTATAAAAAATCTTGTGTATAACTGTATTTTCCATAGAAAATCTCATGAATGACAATATACTCTATAGAAAATCTCGTATATGACAGCATTTTCTATAAAAATCTTGTGCATGGCAGTATTTTCTAAATATTGTGCTGTTTTCTATAGAAAATCTCGTGTATAACAGTATTTTATAAAGAAAATCTTGTGTATAACAGTATTTACTTTAGAAAATCTCGTGTATAACAGTATTTTCTATAGAAAATATTGTGCATAACAGTGTTTTCTATAGAAAATCTCGTCTATAACAGTATTTTAGAAAGAAAATCTTGTGTCTAACAGTATTTTCTTTAGAAAATCTCGTGTATAACAGTATTTTCTACAGAAAATTTTGTTTATAACAGTATTTTCTATAGAAAAGCTTGTTTATAACTGTTTTTTTTATAGAAAAACTCGTGTATAACCAGGTGACTTTAGAAGAAACTTTACGTTTCACCTCACTGTATCAGCTAAATATTTTTAAATTTATCTTTATTCCTTCTTAATCCGAAATAAGCATTGTCGATGTCAAAAACCAATTTATAAATGAAAACAAAGCATCTGAAAATTATATAAACAATTAATAAATTACATGAATTGTTGTTTAAACTCACATTTTTGATGTAATTCTTTGACATATAGTTTGTTACTAGTAGTACAAATAATTATTTAATTGTTCTTTCTCGCTGGAACTTACAAATAAAATACAAAAAAAAAAAAAAAACATTACATTTTAAGCAGGTGAAAAGCTAAAGCTTTTATTGTATTTTGTTTTTTGTTGAGGGGGGATTTTTGGATATATATACAAAGTGCAATATTTTAATACAATAAATAATCATATGTTTTCAAAATAGTTTTGAAAATATTTTGAAAGTGTTTTATAGGGGTGGGAGTTGTTAACAAGCGGGGATAAACAAGTGCATTAGCTGTTGAATACATAATGTTATAGATCCGGGAGTAGGCGTTCAAGTCTAGTGTGGTTACTTTGAAAGTATTATTGAGAGCATGAGAGACCTTATGCAATTTAAATTTTGACACAATTTATTTTCAATGCTTGCCAATATTGAATAAGGGTCGTAGTGTGTGAATTATTGCGATACAGTGTGACATTTTTAAGGTTTTGTAATATAAATAACGCACAGTGGGTATATTTTGCTGAAGAAATTTTTTGCATTGGTAGTCAGAGAAATTAAATTTTTTTGTAGGAAAGTATTTTATTTAGCAATAAAGCAGATATTCAATATGTCACTTTTAAGCCAACCCTTATTACGCAGATATATTAAGTATTGAAAGATTAATTAAAAATGAAACAAACTTTATTTAATTTATAGATTTATAAATTTAATTTTTTGACTTGTTACAAACTCAATCAACGACCCTGACTATTACGAGCTATGTTTACCATTCAAAATTTTTGGTTTTTTTTTGTGCATTTGAAAATTAACTAAAATTGAGATCTTAAGTCAAAAACATTCTAGAATTTTTAAAGGCAAATATTTGGTCCATAACCTATCATATTCCAAGACACAAAAGATGCTAATATTGGTATTCTTGGATATGGCAAAAGACTTTAATACTGGATGTAGATAAACTTATGACTTTTGCAACATCATCTTGCGGATATTTTGGACTTCTGTTTATTATATAGTTGAATTAGTTTAAACAATCTTACACAGAATTCAGCAAAAGTGAAATAACTTGGAGGGAGAAAAAAAAACATTTTGTGGATCCTGACCGAATGGAATAGATTCGTACAGTCATTACTTAGGCTGACAGCCCTTGGCTCAGTAAATCTAAAACTACTGTGGCCGTTTGATCCTAATATAAATCTTAGGATATAATCTATATGTTTCTGATGAACTGCAGTGAACTATTTGTATTCTTTTGGTGTTGGGAGTACGCTGAGGTAACAAAACTACTAATGTTTTATGTTCTTCAAACGTGCAATTATCGTATTGCTCAAGACGTTGGCAAGTTTAGAACTTTACTTAGAAGAGAAACATATAGTATTCCCAAATTATTGGTAAACTGTTGCTTTTAGTATGAAGAATTTTGCGTATTCACAGGTCGAAAAGCTGTTTCTTCTGGAGCATCAAGGTAGTAGTTCTTGTAAACATTTATTTGTGTAGGAAGGTATTGTATTATAGGATAAATAGTTAGTGAATGTGAAAAATTATAGCCACGCCACGCAGTGGGAAATTTTGGAAAAAAACGGAAATAGATCTGTAATTTTTAAACGCTAAGTCCAATTTAAATAAAAATTTCACGTGCGTAAAGAGGAAGAGTTGTCGAGTTTAAGTATTTTTTTTCGAACTCATAAGCCCATCAGGGTTTACCTCGGTTATGTGAGAAATTCTTCATGATCCGATATCATATATTATTCTATATATGAAATCCACTTCTCAAGTACACCAATACCTCGCATTACATCGTTTCGTTATGCATTTTTTTCGAAGTTGCGTCACTGCTTAATTAGAACTAATTTTGATTAGATTTTCAAGGTTGTGTTGTTTTGGGTTCGAGTCTTTTATATTTTTTTTTTTTAATTTTTGCAAAATCTGAAACTTATTATCCAAGGAAATTTATTTTATGTTGAAAAAAAGCTGTTCAGCAAACATTGGACCAATTTTTGGTGAAAGAAAGCCGACGACTTAGTATTTCCGTAACCCTAGAACCTATCTTCGATATTTACATAGTTTGCTATAGAAAATCTTAAATTCACTTTGACTCGTTTCTATTTGAAACATAATTCCGAAGATGACCGAATTCCCAAAATTCAGCTTCCTTGCAAACATGTTCTTTGGCGGAATTTGGTGGCTTTCTGTCTTTGTTATGGATTCGATTTTCATGGATGAAGCGCTCAATGATTTTTTGGACTGTCGAAGCTTTAATGGCCATTTTGAAAATGGTTTAAAACCAATTTTCGTTGCTCTATCGTTATATGCGGACTTATTGAAATATTTTAAATTGACAATTGACGTTACAAAACTGGACTCACAATTCAATATTGATAGAAAAGAAAAAACGAGAAAATGACTGCATAAAATAAGCAGTGACATGAAAAACGAGCATTTTTTTATTTTTTTAGTTTTAATTAAAATATACATTTTGCCATAAATTATTTTTGTTTGTTAGACTGTAACAAGTTTTTTAGATGACACCAATTTCTTTTTTTAATTCCTTTTAGTTTTTTTATGGAACTTTGAAAACAAAAAATGTACTGCATAAAATAAACTTTGAGCCACTGTATGTGCATATCTTTTAGTCATTCAAAAGGTTTAGATTGATTGACAACTTGTACGTTATTCCGATTATCGTTTAACCTCTGACTGCAACAATTTCATAGTTTTAGCTTTAATTTTCTACTTAAAGTTAAAAGCAAATTCTTTAATTTTAGCTTAGTACCGTAGAAATCTGGTATTGAGAATTTATAACATTATAGGTTTGATTGAGAGATCTAAGACTTTTAAGTATCTGAGTAATTATTATTATTATCCTTAGTTTAACTACTATATATTTTTTATTTCCTTATACTCCTCTAAACTACCTTTGGCTTAAAGTGACATATTAAATATTTTAGAATTATATTAGAAATACTTTCGGATATAAATTATATTTGCAATAACTAAACCACAGATACCATTCAGTTATATTAAGGGGTCAGTCATACCAGGAACATGGGATATTGATAGAAAGTTTATATAGAGCAAATTAAATGTATTGTTAAAAATTCTTTCAAAGGATTATAGTTATTTTTATATTGGATTATATACATATGTATGTAATTTATATATTGTAGTAGTTATTTTTATTATACAAAAAAAAAAAAAAGATTGTGTTAACACAACATCAAGATTTTGAGGGAAGGAAGGCAAGTTAAAATGGTGAGTGGTATTTCAAAAAGAAAAACGTTCAGATTCATATACCAATTATAAAATTTTGTTTTTTACACAGAAAAAGAGACAGTTAGAACAGAGAGACAGAGAGAGAGAAAGAGACAGTGAAAATAAATAGAACGTAGTTTTTGGAAAAACAAATATGAAAAATAAAAATAACAAAAAAATTACAAATGTATAAAAGTAAAAAATGTTAAGTTGTTGTACGTTTTTAAAACAGTGTTAGAAAAAGAAAACACCATGTATGTATGTATGTATGTATTGTTCGGTTGATTCGAAACAATATTAATTAATTGTGTGTTTTTAAAGAAACAATTTCATAGAATTATTTCTCAAGGTCTTCTTTTTCTTTAAGTTTTGTTATGAATGTTTGAGTTGTTGTATGTTATAGTATTTTTTCAGAATTGTTAATTATTTAAATTTGTTTAATTCATTAATTTTTCAATTTTGAATTTAGCCTAATCTTACGTCGGGGAGGCGGTCGTAACAGATCGTCAAGTGAAAATGTACGCGCTGCTGCCCCTCCCCCTCCAGGTACTGGATTGGGGCTGCTGAGGCTCAATAATGATGGTTTTCTTATACCCAATCTGTTGAATATGGAACGGGGTGCACCCGGTGCGTTATTAACGGTCGTTTGTGGTATGGCAGTTGTAAATTGCAATTGTTCACGCAGTGATGTGTGATGATGATGTCCATGTAAAGAACCAGGTGCTGTTAATTTGAAAAAGATTTGTAGAAAATTTTATATAAAAACATTTTTTGTTTTAAATTTTTTTTTATTATTTTTGGTTTCGTTCAAATTTATTTAGTTTTTGTTTTCGATTTTATTTTTTTTAGAAAAAAAAAAAATAGACAGAAATACAAAAGGAAAAAGAGAAAAAGAGTAAGAAAAAAATTGCATACAGTAAAACATTTTCCAAAAATTGTTTTTTTTTCATAAAATTTAGTAAAAAATTATGTAGCGTTAAAAACAAAACTTGAAATTGCAATAGTAATGAAAGTTTGACAAAATCAAATTTCTATAACAGTTTATGGGAAAAACCAGTCGTAGTTAAATCAAACGTTCTGCTAAATTGTGCTTCATATATCAGATTATTTTACCATGTACATACTGTGAGCGTCAATATAAAGTAAACACCTAATATTGTTTAAAGAAATATTTTAGTATTTATACTATTATAAAAATTTAAAACAAAATATACTGCATAATTCATAAGTAACTTTAACTCATTAACAAAAGCTAGAAAAATAAGGAATATAAAAAATAATTAAATTTTAACGGAAAACTTTCAGATTTTTCGCGCCAAAATAAAATAAACAGGTATTCTGAAGAGGTATATTACAATCATATAAAAATTGTATTAAATATTTTGTTTGCAGTTCTTTTGCCTTTATCATAGCGGCAATCTTGTAGATATGGAATCAGCCGAAATTATGTTTCAGGATAACCTATCCTTGCAAGACATATTTCTTTGCCTAATTGTTTTTTGTCCAGATATTCCCAATTGTGAGAATTGGTTTGAGCTCTGGGGACTGAGGATATATTTTAAAGTTTTTGGACAAAGATTGCGCAACCGCTTTTTCACATTTTTGGAGGTATGCTTAAGATTATTGTCCTGTTGGAAAATCCAGTTCTGCGGGTTCCAATTTCTCTACACTAGGGGCTACATTGTTTTTTTTTTTTAAATGTGGAGATATTCTACTTTATTCATTATACCCTTCACCACACTAGTGGAGAGGGTATATTGGATTTGTGCTGATGTTTGTAACGCCCATAAAGTGTACCGATCGACTCAGAACCACTTCCTGAGTCGATTTAACGAACACACAAATAATATGGTACAATTTCATAATGGTCGGTCCAAAATTAGTCAAAACTCCCATATAATACCCTTTTCGTAATTCACTTTAACCTTCATAAATCTTATAAAAGTATTTATATAGAGATAAAGTATAACATACTCGTACATCATATCGATATACACGAAAGTTATGGCACTAAATTTTAGGATGATCGGTTCATAATAAGGGATGTCTCCCATATAGCGCCCATTTCTGAAAAACTGTTTTATACATATACTGGTTATAGGGTATTATATGGTCGGGCTTGACCGATTGTTGTAGATTCTATAATTGTAAGATAACAGACCCCTGATGACGCCATACAACGCAAGACCATTTCTGAGCTGCCGCTAAAGGCTTCGTTCTTGGTTCACTTTATATTTAAGGGGGTTTTTGACTCCAGATATCCTAAACTTACTTTCATCGGTGAAAAGAATATTGTTACAAAATATTTTGGGCTTATTTATATATTTTTTTGGGAAATTCAAATGTTTGGTTTGATTGTTCTTTGATATAAAAGGCTTTGCCATATCAAAATGGCCTTTAATGCAAAGATTTTCTAATCGTATTCTCGCTTACAGGTTTTCCAGAATTCTTCTTAACACTTTTAGCTATTTCTACAGAAATAAATGCAGAAATTACTTGTCTTACTATAGGTCGTTTTGCACCAGGGAAATTCTCTATGGTATTGTATTTGGTTTACTTGACTATAATTTTTGTTATTGCATAATAAGGCCTTCCAGCGATTTTACCTATTTAACTTTTTCTATGTAAGTATATTATGATTTGCTGAGTCTCAATTGATATTTGTCTTCCCATCGCAAATATTTCATTACTTAGCTTTACAACTTAAAACTTGTAGTTATTCCGCACTTAACATTATACTTTCACACAAAGAAATATTAAAAGAATTGTCTGCCACCACTTTGAGAATGACAGAGTTTTTTTTTGTATAAGAATAATGCCACTGTCTACTTTATTTTAGCGCATAAAAATTGCTCTATTTTAACAATAAATAAATTAAATTTGTATACGCTTTTGTTTTTGTTCTTTTTTTTTGTGAATTCAATTCGACTTAAATAAATATATATAAAAATGCAATATTTTTTTTTTAGTATTTTGTATAGTATTTAAGCTTTCATTAAGCTTTTATTAAACCCACATTCTGAAAGTATACTCGTACACCCAATAGCTGAATATAAACTTTATATTACTCTTCAAAACTTAAAGAAAGTATTAAGGGTAGCCAGTTGCTGTTAATTAAGTACGAAATATAAAAACCAAAATTTGAAAATGTCTTCGTAATGCCCACAATTAAACCTGAAAGCGACATATTTTAATCATTAAATTTCTATATTTTGTTTACAAAAAAAAATAGATTTATATTGAATTTTCTAGTACCTAGTTAAAGGTTTGATGTAAAAACCAAAAACTATTTCCACTTTATGATCAAGCACCAAGTGGAAGTAGTTTCAATTGTTTTTATTACAAACTTTTCTACCATTTAAATAAAAACTATGAATTTAAATTGTTAACCAAAGCACAATTTAGCAAAACATTAGGGGTTTTTTTAAATTATTGTTAGCTTAGACAGCTTAGCAATCCCAATTAGCTCAAGAAAAACAAAAAAAGAAACTAAAAAAATTAATTTTTTGTTTGATTGTTTGTTTCGTAAACTTACGCCTATTACGATCAGCTTCTTCAGCCAATAGCTTTTCGATTTTCTCTGGAAAATGTCGCTTCGCACACCAAACCAAACCTATAACAGCTAAAACCACAAATACAGTAATTAGACCCAACCAAAAGGGTTCCTGCAGCATACGCTCCGATAAAGGTTTGTAAGGTATGTGAAGCATACGTTTTTCACAGCGGTGGCCCTCCCACCAAGCATAGCAACTACACAGTTCGAGAACAAAGAACATTAGTGAAGAGGTAGATTAAGTTTATAAAATAAAATCATTTAAATAAATAAATTCCAAGTTATCAGCTTCTCATCACATCCATCAACTTTGTATCCCACAAACAAGGAACATATACATACTCACATCTACATCCACCTCCACCCATGCACGAATACTTACCGACAAAAAAAACCACCATTTTTCTCCATACAAATGCCACGTCCCTCACACGGATTATCAGCACAAGGTCTTTGCTTTTGTTCACATGTCGTACCCATATAACCAGGTTGACACTGGCACTATAATTTAAAGTTGTATTAAAAAAAAACACTCACACCCAATTGCTCACTCTCCTGCGGTCGTTCAAGCGACGTGCTAAACTTACCTTAAAATTATTCGTAGTTAATTCACATTTACCAAAGACGCAGGGTTCCAATTCACACAAATTTAAACCACAAAATCTGCAATGGTTTTAGAAAATATTTTTGCATTTTAGTAATAAATTATTTAATTGGCTTCGTTTAGTATCGTAGTTGTGTCTTAAATAATGATGTCACAACTTACCTTCCAGTAAAATGCCCTTGGCACTGACAGTAGCTGGTACGATTGTTAACCACACATTTACCATTATACTGACAAGGATTCGGTTGACACGATTCGACACTTTTATCCCCAGATGCTAATTTCATTTTGTAATTATTATCTGAAAAACATTAAAAACCAAGTAAAATTTATAAAAATGCTTACAATGTACTTTGTTGGTTATTTTAAATTAAACTTAATGTTGGGGGTTAATTAAGGTGATATTAAAATTAATTTAAAGATTTAGTATTTTTACGTTGAAGATTCAAAATAAGTATATGGGAAATAATTGTTTATAATATCAGTTAGGAAGTGCTATATCCAGCTTTTCCTTAAATCTTATTAACATCTCAAAGCTAAAATGTGTATGTTTGATTGGAACCGATTATAGCCGTTTTGGTGAGGATTTCATAACTGAATGAATGAATTAAATAAATAAATAAAATAAAGGATATCCTAAAGAGATAAAAATCGTGCCTGTACATTTCAGTGTTATTTGAAAAGTTGATATATAATTTTGTTTAGTCAGAGCCACAGATTGAATTTATAACGTTCGATATACATATGTACGAGGGTGGTTTCTTTTCGATCTGCCAACTCCTTCATATAGAAACAGGTGTTCAAAAAAGACGCATCCGCGATTTTTTTACAATGGAAAAATTAGAAATTCGTGGTGTCAATTAATATTTAAATAAAAAAGTGTTATCGGGACAAGAAATTCATAATGGTGAAAGTGCTCCAACAGTTAAAAATTGGATTGCTGAATTTATACGCGGTCGTACAAGTATTGAGGATGAACCACGTAGTGGACGTCCAAAAAGAGCAACAACAACAGAAATTGTAGCCAAAGTGCATGATATGGTATTAAATGACCGACGAGTAAAAGTGCGTAAAATAGCTAATATCATAGGCATCTCAAATGATGGAGTCCATTTAATTTTGCATGAAAAACTACAGATAAAAAAGCTATCTGCCGCATTTGTTAACAGTCGACCAAAAACGCATAAGAATGAAAATTTCTTAAGCTTGTTTGGATCGTTTAAAGAAAACTAAAATGGATTAAAGATGGCAAAAACAATTCAATCGGCTGGTAAAGTTATGGCAACGGTTTTTTGGGACTGCGAAGGTATTTTATTGAGTGACTAACTGCAAAAGGGTAAAACAATAAATTCAGAGTACTATTGCAACATTTTGGGTCAAGTAAATGTAAAAATTCGTGAAAAACGTCCTGGCTTACAACACAAAAAATAAATTTTCATCAAGACAATGTTCCAGCTCACAATAGTGTTTTAACAAAGGCTAAAATCAACGAATTGAAGTACGAGTTGCTTGACCAGTCACTTTATTCTCCTAATTTAGCTCCCTGTGACTTTTACCTGTTAACAAATCTTAAAAAAAATCCTAGCTGGCAAGCGTTTTACCTCAAATGAAAATGCAACTACAGTTGTAAACCATTATTTTAAAGGCATTGAGGAAAACTATTTTAATCAAGGGATAGAATTGCTAGATAAGTATTGGACTAAGTGTATTGAAATTTCAGGAGATTATATTGCAAAATAAATATGTATGTATATGAAAAACTAACTATTCACATATGACACAAGTTGGGAGGAAGACTGTGATGGTGGAATGAATTGGATTTGGAAACGGATGTAGAAAGTACTGAGAGATCGGGATGGATATATTAAAGACGTGTTACAGTTTCACAAGGGCACAGTTTATCGATAGAAGTGACATTGACAGTTGCTCACGTGTGTTAAAAGATATAATTTATTAGAAGAAATAGAAGTGGAAGTTTCAACTTATTTAATTTAATTTTCTGTTAGTTAAGTATTTAAAATGAATATATTATAAAGTGAACTGAAAACAAGGGTAGCAGGTAAGTTTTATTAAGAGAAATGTAAAAATATATATTCCCAAATATAGAAAATTTCTATATCTTTTATATACAAAATAATCTGGGGCCAAATTACCGCATTCGATATCGAGTAAAATTGATCGTAATTTTCTTATTTGACATTATGGCATTCGATATCGAGCAAGAAATTTAGTACCTTTTTTTATAATTTCGATATCGAAATCATTTTTCGATACGATAGCTCATCCGATCATGAATGCGGTAATTTGGCTCCTGTTTTGCCTTTTTGCTACTCGTATATTAACTTTCCTTCAACAATTTTGGCACTGCCTAAGATGAGAGCACTAAAAACTTAGGAACTGATGTCGAATAAATTTGTCTTATAGAATAATGTGTTGATATAAAATATATATTATGTAAGGATATCATATGTTCAGCATTCTGCCATTTGAAATTGTTACATAATTATACCCTACACCATCATACCCTACACTATCATTGTGATGATGTTTGTAACGCTTAAAACCATTAGTTCAACACCCACCTTAAATTATACTGATCAATTTAAAATCACCTTCTGAGTCCATTTAAAGCTTGTGCACAAGTATAGTTCGCAATTTCAAAGAAATTTAGAAAAAAAAAATCCCAAGGATGATTGGAATTAAATTTGTTTGAAGTCGGTCCATTATTTCACCTAGCATACAAATTTTGTGAACATCGGTCTATAATTGACCATAGCTCCAATATAAGGTCCACTTCCGAAAATCGCTTTAACAAGCTTAAACTTCCTAAAATTTTTGGTATTCAAGGTAAAAATATTTGTGTGCTTACGTGACATAAAACTCTGTATGGTTAATATCTTCAAGTTCTTCAAGAAGTGAAACTTCGTGATTTTATATGATAACGAACTGTAAAATCTAATTGTTAAATATTTGGAGTCCAATGATTTACTAAGCGGCCGGCAATGCGACTTTCATCAGTCATGTGCTACGGAAGATATACTTTCCTTCATATCGGAAACTTATATCTAATTGAGAAACTATACATTACTTTCTGAACAAATTATCAGAGGGTTTCACTGTTTCAGGCACCAGTAAGGAGCTTTATATCGCCTTTATACACGAAGATTTTGACTGATTGCATTTTTGTCATTAGGATATATTCTGAATGCTTTTTAATAGATTATACAGTAATTTTCCATGATTAATCCAAGATGGTTGGCCAGGATTAATAATTTTATTCAATAACATGATATCTCAACTATTTTAGGCTACATATTGACATTGTAGTCCAAGTATAAAATAATGAGAACAAATTCAGAGGTGTGATCTAGATCGAGTGGTTCTAGGTGGGTCCGGAACGCGATAATAAAAACATTATTTTGTTCGAAGTTACAAAAAATATTTCTCACAAAACGCGCATATTTGCGGAATAATTTATAAACTGAACTAAAAATAAGATGACAATATGAAACCAATCATGCCTAATCTATGGAAAAGCACTGTCCAGAATTCAAAATATCCCCAAAATTTCTCAAATATTTTTTGCCCTCAAGAAACGAAGATGTTTTCGCAAGAATTGCGCTGCTAAATTAATTATATAATAGAAAAAGATAATATTCGGTGCTAAAACATGATGAAAGTTCTTTAAAATAAAACCTGAACATTAAATTCTTATGTTTGGTTTCATACATAGAGATTCAATTTGATTGAAAAAAGAATTTAAGTTAAATTGTTGAATTGTGGACTTTCAAACAGAGACCGAAAATAAAGGGTCCACTTTAATTTTAGCGGTTAATTGGCACCATTTACCATATTTTATATCACTGAGAGAGTGATTTATGAGAGAAAATTTTAGGTTTTTTTTCAAGATGAGTGATTTATAATTAAATTTTTTTTCGTATAGGTCAGGTTATAACTTCTATTTTTGAACTTTTAAAGCGGAAAAAGTTCATTTAATGCTTGGATATAAATGATGCTTGAATATAAAATTCACATTTTTTACTTCTTGCCCAATATCGGCACTGCTTTAGTACATATTGAACATATTCAATTTACAATTTGTTAAAAATAGTATGTAAATAAAAGAGAAAGAACGTTATCAGTCAAGAATGATAAAAACAAGATTATGCGCAAGATTGCGCATGTTTCTCATTGTTTACAAAAAACAGCTATTCAAAATACTACGTCACAATAGAATAAAATTTTTTAGACGCCAATCTATTAAAAGTAAAATTTACAAAATAAAGTGTGTTAACATTAAAAAAATAAGAATAAATAAATAAAAAAGTGAATAAATTAATAAATAGTGAATATGAGTTGCGCTGTAGCTGATTGCAATAGCTGCAACAAGTCTAAGGCTTGTGAGATAAGTTTTTTCTTTTTTCCAAAAGACGCTGTTCTCCAGAAGAAATGTATAATATTTTTTTGGTGGAGGAGAAACTATTAATCAAAAAACTGCATAGATTGCAGTGAAAATGTTAAAAAACTTTTCTTCCGTTCTCGAATGTACTTCAAAATTCGATCTTTGAACGAGAAAATTTATGAATTTTCTAAACAAAGTAAACGCAAAATTAATAAAACGTTAAGTTTTAGTTTAAGTTTATTTTATCAAATATCTATGTATGTACACATATGTAAATAGAAGATTATTTTTTTAAATAAATATATATAAATATACTCTCCTTATATAAAAACACAAATTGCTTTTATTTATTAATCCATCTTGGCTGTTCTAATTGTGTAATTAATAAGGTGAGTGCAGTAGCACAGCTGACTGACTTTGTTTAGAATTTACTTACGTATGTATGTATATCAAAAGTAATAGTTTTTGACAGTAGCATAATATTTTACACAAACAAAATGCCTGTTGTTTCTGTATTATGTTGCCGATTTGCACTCACCTTGTATACTTACACCATAGCTGTTCTATTGTGACGTAGATGCGCAGAACGAAAAAATTTTTGCAGCCGGAATGCGTTATCTTGTTTTTATCATTCTTGGTTATCAGTTATTTAGATCAACCACAAATGAAATTGTTTGTCTCTCACCAAAGCATTAAAAAAAAACAAAAACTGGTAAAGGATTATATGGACGAGTAATATTTGTAATTTCAAATATTTGAAATAAGTTAAAAAATAAAAATAAAGAATTAATCATTAAAAATCCTTTTTTTCAATTTCCAAAATACAAAGTAATAATTTGTGTTCTAAATAATTTATTCACATAAAATCAATTTGGATAATAATCTTAAAAGACCTGTCATATGTAAGAAAATCTGGAAGCAACTCCACAATCGGCTTACTCATTATGGCGAGCCACTAAAAGTCTTAAAAGACCTGTCATATGTTAGTCCACCTTGCGAAATTTAAGTGGTAGTTGGGCAAAAAATTACACTGAAAAAAAGCAATCTATTTGTTAATTTGAAAAAAGTATATAGTAGAGTAAATACTTTTTTCAGTATAAGTATAGAGTAATTACTTTTTCAAATTAACAAATACATCAAATGAAACAATTGACTTATCATCAGTTGTACATATTTTTGGAGGAGCTGTAACCCTACGTTTTGAGATTCGAGAGGTTGAAAAGGCGGTTGTTGATTTGAACTCTTAGAAAGCACCTGGTATTAATAGAATCAGTAACAACTATGGAACTACCCCGGATAGCAATAAAAATAAAACATCTTTTTTTTCACGCTATATTAAGCCTTGAATATTATCTTCCAGAATGGAAGGTTTTAGTGGTCACCATGATAGTTAAGCCGGGAAAATATCACACAAAAGTAAACACATATCTATCAGTCTATCCTATCAGTCTTTTGTTCAATATATTGAAGCTTTTCGAGAAGATACACATGAACAAATTTTACCTGATTTTAATTTAAAACAATTGTATTCCGAATCATCAATTTGGGTTTAGAAGAAAACACAGTACCATCAACAAACACTTAGACTTGTAAATATCGTAAGAAAAACTATAGAAACAAATCTTGTTCTGTTCTTTTTATGGACGTTTCTCAAGCTTTTAATAAAGTGTGTCATAATACACAGAAAAAATTATTGCCCGACAAATTTTAATTAAACTTTAAATTAAGTCTTAATTGATTTTTAATTAAACTTTTAATCATATCAATTAAATTTTTAATTGAAAAACATTTTTCAATTAAATAATATAATATTTTTTTTATTAAAACTACTTTTAATTAAATTTTTACAAAATATTTTAATTGATACTACAAATTCCTTCATCGGTCCACTTTCAATAAAATGTTTAATTAAATATACGAATATTTTAATTGAAAATCAATTTTAATTTTTTCTGTGTAGTTTAATATGGAAATTGAAACTAAATTTACACGCAAACACACATAATCTATTAGTAAGCAACTTAACTGGTAGAACATTTAAACTTAAAAAAGGAAACTTTTTAAGTTCCGTACAATATACTGATATATACATTTGATATGCCGGCAAACAATCGAACTCACACATCAAGATTTGCTGAAGATATTGAAGATATATTAGAACAGCCTATATAATCATGCTCTCCTATTTATATAAGCAATGGCACAATCTGGAATTAAATAACTCGGTACAAACCTCGATATGGAAATCCCATATAGATGAAAATTATGTTTAAATGAAATTGGAATTAATTCAAATAAATTGGCTCATTGGCATAAACTGTAAGCTTAGTTAAGATTGTAAACTCCTACTGTATTTGTATTTGATGCCCTGGTAGACTAGGCGATAGTGTGCCGGACTATCAATCAGAGGGTTGAGGGTTTTATTCCCTTTAAAGACTCTGGGTGTCCGCAGATAAGCCAAAAGGCTTTGCAATTTGTGTTTGTTAATAAAATAAATTTAATTCAATCATAAAACCTATATGGGGAACGGCCTCATCTTCAAATGTAGACAGAAATATGCCAAAACAAATTGCTACTAATGATCATAATTGCCTCCTAGTATATTGAAAATTCATATATTCATAAAGACATAAACGTGCCTTTGGTAAGAACTCATATCCAAAAGTATGCAGAAAAATATTTAAAAAAGCTTGAAATACACCCAAAGCCATTAGCCCGCTACATATTGAGTAAAAGTGGTTATATTTGACTAAGAAGAAGGGATACAGAGGATCTCAGCTAAAGACAAAAAGGAAAAATGCCAAATTAATATATACCTATAAATAACAATGGATAAACAATTTTCGGTCGGCACTGTATATAATATTTAAAATATAATATTTAAAATACTTATTGTTAGTTTGTGTTCAGTGCAGCTACAATAAATAAATAGCTGAAAAAAACTTTAAATTATCCACAAGAAAATCCCCTGTGACCAAACGGAATTGTTACTTTCCAAAGGCCTTATAAAATTGAAACATTTGGGGATAAACCCCCAAGGTTGACACTGGTATACAGAAATCATTCAGCTTGGTTCATCGAGACTTTACATAGTGCGGAGAACGAAATGCACAACTTTTGGTTAACTGATGCAACATCATATTTAATTGTGCAACATGAAATTAAATATTTTTAAATTTTCTTACATAAATAATTTATTTTTCTTTCTCGTTTATTTCATAAAAATGTCAGCAAAACAGAAAAAAAAAACTTTTATTAAGTATTCGTATACGAATATTTTTAAGAGCATTTTATATGCAAATTAGGATACTCGTATTATAATTGTATACAAGTATAATACTTGTTGTATTGTTTGCAGAGTGTTTGTTGTTTCAGTGTTTGTTTGGCTGTTTATGAGAACGGAAGTTAGAGGAAGGATTTAACGGAAATATTATGCATATGTAAGTTGTATGGTTATGATGCATATGTATGCTGCAAACAGTATGAGTTCAACATTATGTATGTTAACAAAAAATATTTTAAAGTTTATTACAATATAATAAACTTATTTTTGCTTAGTATTGAAATAGTAAGTCAGGATTTTTTTTTTATAAAATATTTGTAACTTATAGTTTAATAGAACAAACATTCTGGTAAAAAGAAATAGCTGTGTGCAAACATCCGCTGCGAACTTCCTGTTAGTTAGCAGACTTTACACTATCAGAGTATTTATTTGAGTTGAATGAAATCAATTTGAAATTTTTTTAAATCCAACTAAGAAGCTTTACAAAATATTTAAGCTTTTGGCAAGATATCCCACCTGTATCCTGTAACAAAACAGAACTTGTACATTGTAAACTAAGTAAAACTTACTTTTACAGCCTTTCCATTAAGCTCCTAATTAAAAAGGTTTGTTTTATTTAATTTTTACAAAAATTCAATTTATTTTAAACATTTTAGCAGTAAATTATTTATAGAGAAAACTGATACGCGCAAATATTTGCCAAGTGTGACCTTAGGTACAACATTTAAATTGCAAACAATATTAATATGCCAACATCAATTAAATGTCAACTGGCTTTAAAAATATATACACTCTGTGAATATTCAACACTTTTGTTACTGCTATTCTTTCGAATGTGCAACAAAAAAAAAAAAAAAAAAAAATAGAGAAAAACTAACAAGGACTGTTGACGAAAAAAAAAACAACATATGAACAGCCAACAGATAGAAATAAAACAATATTTTTCTATAAACTACTGCAACAAATAGAATGAAATGAACATTTTGTAGTAACAAGTGAATGAAATAAATAATTAATTCATTATTTTGTTTTTGTTTCCTTCATAGTGAATTCATGTTCTTATGCTTCAGCAATTCAGTCATTTTTATGCAAGAATATTTATAAATGAAATATGTTGTATTTTAACTTATGTTGGGAAATTTAATTAAAACAAACTGTAAAAAAGAACCATCGGCCTTCCTTATTGCTATTCTAGAACTTTTAGGGTTTGAAATTAAATCACCGGAAACCATTTGTTTATTTTTCTGATAAGAGAACTTGTAACAGTAATCTATATAAAAGCTAATTAATCTAAAGAATACGTTCTAATGACAAGCAAGCAAAGCAAATATTTACTCAAAAAAAGCATAACCACTTATTTTAGCACAAATTTGTTGGACGCTGTTCACTCTTACAAGAGTTTTGCAAGATCAAACAGCATCAAATAAAATAAAACTAAATATTTGTTGTGTCCTGTCATAAATAAACGAAGTTTTTTTTTTAACAAATAAACGAGTTCAAATATATTTTATTTAGTGGTTACGTGTTTTTTTGGCAAATATTAGCCAAGTGTGACCGTACCTTTAGTAAAACCATTAACATTCCGCACGTTCGAATCTGCCTGACTTGTAATCATCTGCAAAGGCAGCGATTTGACACAGTTGATCAAGAATCATGTTCACATATTAAAACTCTGGAAATTAGCTGTTTTAAATAAATAATAAAATATTGGTAGGATACCTTCATGAAATGTTCTCATTGATGTGCAGAATGATGATATTTCTGAGAGCTTGAAAGGGTCGTAAAAAGTAACATCATTATAAGGATATTTTGAAAATGCTGCCATTTTGAGTTATTAAGTTGAACTTAGGTGGATCAGCGAGAACCATATGAAGAACTAGGGGCTGTTCACAAGGTGATGTATGCTGCTGTGAACTCGGTCATCGATGAACTTTTTGATAAATTTCACAACTTCGGCTTCCTTACATATGGTCAAGCCAACGACCTTGTAAGATCTGTAAGTGGGTGTAAACATTTACTGTTATCGGACATAATGCCAATGACTAGGTTATCTTGTCAAGTGACAGGTGACCTGGTCAAGATTATTTTTATCTTGAGGCTACTTTTAACAGAATTCTGATTTTGATGATTTGTTAATATTACCAATAGAGCTACTAGTGAAATCTATGCCTGCCAGCTTCTATTTGGTAGAACGTGTTAGATAAAACAGAATACTTACTATGCCTAATCAGAATGGAATAAAAAGGGGCATGTGAGGAAGATATCTCCATTTGATAAGATCAATAAAACCATTGAGAAAATTATCAGAATCTCACCAAAATATATGCTGGTGAGAAACGAATGCAATCAGATCGGCAAATTGCTGCTTTTGAAAACGAAAATATCTAAAGGCATTAAAACCCATTAAATATCTTACCGATATGAGATACTACCGGGAATATATGTAACATTATTGTTTAATGATATAGATACATACGTATGCTGCATCGTCAGAATTCCACACATGAAAACTTGGAAGAGGACATTTACCTTTTTTTTATAATCCACTAACCTAGTAACGGTTTATAATACTGTTAATATCGTTAAAAAAATTTAAGATTTTTTACTTTTTTTTGGATAAGATTGTGAAAGTGTTTGATAGCGTTCTGTGGATTTCATAAATATGTAAAACAAGGGGTATAAGATAGTTGATTATTGATAACATGAAATACCTCTCATTTGATATACATACATATCTACATACTTATTGTCTATGCATAAAATTTAGTATCCAATAAACAGTGGCTCACAATTTATTAATATATTAGCTCCAAAAAAGGAAAACTAACAGGAACGTAAAAAATAATACTAGTGTAACAAACAAAAAAAAAAAAAACATTAATTGCAGAACATTTTAATATATTTTTTTTATTATTAACAAACACAAATTGCGAAGTTTTTTTTTTGCTTATCTGCAGAAAACACCCAGAGTCTTCCGGCACACTATCGCCTAGTCTATCGGGACCTAGTCTAAAAAAAGCTAATTTTTTCACGTTACAGCTTATTTTATGCAGTCAATTTCTACTGTACCCATAGCTCAATGCAGCGTTGTTGATATTTCGTTTTTCTCCTTGTTTATCAATATTATCTGTTGAATTGTAAGTCTGATTTTGTAACGTCAATTGGCAATTTAAGATAGTTCAAATAAGTTCGCGGATAATTATAGAACAACGAGAATTGGTTTTAAGACATTTTCAAAATGGAAACTCACAGTAAAAATAGCAGATATGGGTCACATTATAGCTTTGACAGTCCAATAAACCATTGAGCGCTTAATCCATGAAAATCTCGTCCGTAACAGCGACACCAAATAAAATTTTCAATAAGCATGTTAAGCGACACATTTTTTTGAAAATAACGTCAAATCAAAAGCTATCATCTTCACAACTGTCATCCGAAGTTGAAGCTGACCGGGGCACATAATGTTAAAAGTGTTCGTCGTGTGCTGCGCCAACATATTTTTAATGGCTGAGTTGCAGGCTGAATTTCGACACAGAACAAGAAAATTTCTAACAAAAACGAAACAACACTTTGGGTGGTATTACCCAAAAACTGGTCGCATATATGCCAAATCGCGTTAAATATGTTGTAGATAATAAAGGCTGTAACACAAAATATTAAATCGAGCTTTAAAACAATAAAATGCACTGCATACAATAAACTGTGAGCTACTGTATATTCAAAAATGATAATAATAAAAATTGATATATTTATTTAGTTAGGCATGAGTTCATTAAATTTAATTTTGATTAAATTAACTGAAGGTAAGAATTGTTTTTACAACATGAACAAATTTTTATTATTAAAATTTTTATTGATAATTTTCTTGGCTGAGCTGGGGATCGAACCTGGATTGAATTTACATGTTTCGAGAATCACCACATTCTCTCATCAGTTAATTAAATGAAAATTAAATTTAATGAACTCATGCCTAACTAAATAAATATATCAAGAATTAACAGTTCAACTATAACAATTACCCTCAAACTAAAGCTACGGCACAAGCCCTAATGTTTGCATTTGTACTTGTTGTACACATAAAATATCGACGAAAGTGAACAAAACAAACATAATAAATAAAATGTATTCAGGTTTTCAAGACAAAGTCTTGACGAAAGAATACGAACTGAAGAAAAAGGAGACAACATGTAAAATAAATTGAAAAAGAAAAATGATAATTACAGCAAATTTCGAACCACCAGTACCACTGGTTAAAGATTGATGTTTGACTGTTGGCTAGCAGGCACCGCAGTTCTGCAGAGGTTAGAATGCAAAGAAGTCTGATGAGAGAATGTGGTGATTCTCGAAACATGTAAATTCAACCCAGGTTCGATCCCCAGCTCAGCCAAGAAAATTATCAATAAAAATTGTAATAATATAAATTTTTTCATGTTGTAAAAACAATTCTTACCTTCATCTTTCAAGCAATAAGGTCAATTGCATTTTATATACAAATATTTTATTTTATTTATATATATTAATTTCCAATATTTCGCTATCACAATGGATATTTCTTCAGGGATAATGATTGACCTTATTGCTTGAAAGAAGAAGAAACTATTAAATATTAAAAAAGGTCAAATAAACGAACTAAATATTCTTACCTTCAGTTAATTTAATGAAAATTAAATTTAATGAACTCATGCCTAACTAAATAAATATATCAAGAATTAACAGTTCAACTATAACAATTACCCTCAAACTAAAGCTACGGCACAAGCCCTAATGTTTGCATTTGTACTTGTTGTACACATAAAATATCGACGAAAGTGAACAAAACAAACATAATAAATAAAATGTATTCAGGTTTTCAAGACAAAGTCTTGACGAAAGAATACGAACTGAAGAAAATGGAGACAACATGTAAAATAAATTG
This sequence comes from Bellardia bayeri, assembly GCA_950370525.1. Lineage (NCBI taxonomy): Eukaryota > Metazoa > Arthropoda > Insecta > Diptera > Calliphoridae > Bellardia > Bellardia bayeri. Next base: position 42,033,100 of record OX493266.1, on the reverse strand, counting down.
AAAAAGAAAAATGATAATTACAGCAAATTTCCAACCACCAGTACCACTGGTTAAAGATTGATGTTTGACTGTTGGCTAGCAGGCACCGCAGTTGTGCAGAGGTTAGAACACAAAGAAGTCTGATGAGAGAATGTGGTGATTCTCGAAACATGTAAATTCAACCCAGGTTCGATCCCCAGCTCAGCCAAGAAAATTATCAATAAAAATTGTAATAATAAAAATTTTTTCATGTTGTAAAAACAATTCTTACCTTCAGTTAATTTAATGAAAATTAAATTTAATGAACTCATTCATGCCTAACTAAATAAATATATCAAGAATTAACAGTTCAACTATAACAATTACCCTCAATAATAAAAATTAATAAAAACGAAATGACAAACTTCTGTAAACCAACTGATGATGAAAGGTATAAAAATGGTCGGAAAGTTCTGTTTGACTTTTATTTAAAAGCCCTTCTCTGAATAAGCAGTTTCTTATTTTGGCATAAAATATATGTAAATGTTTTATTGATTAATAAAAATATTTTATATTTTTAAAAAATGATACTAAACAATAAGTAAAAATGTCCATCGCCTTTGAATTGAATATACACAACTAACTATACTCGTATACGAGTACATTAGTTTTATTCATTGCACTTCGAGCCATTTAGTTTAAACTAACTAACTAATAATATTGTTTGTTTTATTTTCTATTTACAACTTGGATAATGATGATGATGATGATAATGTCGTTCGTCGTAGTCATTGCTATTTAAATAAACACTTGACGTCTAAGTACAAAGTACGAGTACGTATGCATATAATAATGCAGAATTTATTGTCTAGTAGTAGTTGGATGTTTACTTACCCCACTGTAAGCGTATGGAACAATTAAGATTGGCAATGGATTTGGCAGTGGTACGCTGACGTATATACAACGTATTTAAATATGATGTTATGTAAACGGGCGGTGGTGACGGTGGTATTGGCATATACTGCTGCTGATGTTGATGTTGACGCAACAGAAATTCAGCAACTGCCGTTGCCGATGATGTCTCCATACTTCCAATGGCTGTAACGGCTGCATTTGTTGTTTTTGTTTTATCATTATTATTACTATAATCATTTGAATCTGGAATATATTTCCCTAGATGTTGTCCGTACATATTTGTGGTGGCATAATTGTCATCGAGAGGACTGCCAGTATGAAAATTAGCATTTTGAAATTTGCATAGTTGCCACTTGGTGCCATTATTGTCGGCATAATTATCGAAGATCTGGTAAATGGAGGAAAATAAACATAACAAAATGTAAAATAGGATTAGTTGAATGCATATATTTGAGGTACGGTCACACTTGGCAAATATTTACTGAAAAAAGTGTAACTAAAGGGTCCGCCAAATAACATTTTTTTTTTTAAAATGCTATAAAAAAACTACTGAATATTTTCTCAAATTTCTTTTTTTTATTTGAAAGTACAATCCTTCCGGTTAATAATGGAAAATAATTTCATTTAAATTTCTGCCTCGACTGACCATGCAGTAGCCTACACGATCGGTCCAATTTTTAAGCACATTATCGCTTGTGTGCAGCTGTATTTCACCAATGGCTTCACAAATATTGTGCTTTAAAGCGTCAATTGTCTCTGGCTTGGCGGCGTAACACTTATCTTTGACGGCACTCCACAAATAATAGTCCAACGGTGTCAAACCGCAGCTCCGAGGTGGCCAAACGACATCAGCTCTGCGGCTGATAATGCGATCTTCAAAAACAGGGCGCAAAACATCGAGTGTAGCTTCGCCTGTGTGGCACATAGCGCCGTCCTGTTGAAATCAAATGTTGCCAAAATCATCCTCTTAAATTTTTGTGCACAAAAATTCGTTCACCATGGCCCGATAACGATCGCCATTTATGCATCTGGACCAAAATCCTCACCAAACAGTGACTCATTTTGGGTGCATCGGCTTTTCAATGTATGCGTGCGGGTTTTCTGTGCCCCAAATGCGACAATTTTGCTTGTTTACATACCCGCCAAGATCAAAATGAGCTTCATCGGAAAAGATGATTTTTTTTTGGCAAAATCGGCATCTTCTGTAAGTCGATCGCAGGCCCACTTAGCAAAGCGAAGACAAGCGTATACACAACCATATTCGTTCGGCGGAAGGATAAAACTTATTGTCTGTGAAATCAGACATAAGCTAAGTGTTACCATTCACGAAATAAGCACTAGTCGAAAAAAATGTCAAATGGCGGACCCGTTACTTGTTTTAGCACAAATTTGTTTGACGTTGTTTACTCTAAGAAGATCAAATAGCATCAAATAAAATAAAATTAAATATTTGTTGTGTCTTGTTCTAAATAAACGAAGTTTTTTTTTAATAAATAAACGAATTCAGATATATTTTATTTAGTGGTTACGTCTTTTTCGTCAAATATTTGCCAAGTGTGACCGTACTTTTACATATATCTACGTAATTATTGTTTTTTGCTTGTTTTTTAAAATATGATACAAATGTTCGTCTTTTCGTGGTAAAATATTTATATACATATTTCATTTTATTGGATCTTTATTAACGAAAGTATTCAAATCTTAAGCCTAACTGTTATTTATTAGATATTTCCAATGTAATAACTAATTTACTGTATTCAAATCTTAATATTCTAAATAAAGATTAAAAATTATTGGGAGAGCCTTCTCACTAGGCTCAAAGTGTCGGTTCTTTTTAGCCTCTGGTAACCTTAAAAATGTAGTAGATCCCGGGCGAGATAGTTGGGGTGGATTATTAGTTTACCTATATATTTGAGTGCATGCTTTTTAATTTCCTCCTGAATAGTGGGGACATTTAGATCTCTGTGGATTGTGTCATTGCAAATATACCATGGGGCGCAGACGACTTGTCGTAATATCCTCGACTGTCTTCTCTGTAATTTTTGAATGTTTGATGCGCATGCTGTTCTGTGAGAAATGTGTTTCGTACACACAACTTAGGGTCAACATAAGCGGGCTGCTGAGCGTACTATTCGCAACACCATCACCCATTTTGAGACCCAGCATTCATTATTGGATAATATTCGACCGATTAGACCACTTTTGTGGTTTGTGGGCTGGTGGAATCATCGGTCCATATTTCTTTAAAAATGATGCCGATGCTAACGTAACCGTCAATGTGATGCCTGAAATTGAAGCTTATGATCTCGGCGACATTTGGTTTCAGCATGACGTCGGCACTTCTCACACATGGCATCAATCAATGGGTTTATTGAGAGAACACTTCGGTGAGCACATAATTTCACGTTTTGGGCTGGTCGATTGGCCACCAAGATCGTGTGATATCACACCGTTAGACTTTTTTCTGTGGGGATATATAAAGTCTAAAGTTTATGCGGACAAACCCGCTTCGATTCAGGCCTTGGAGGAAAACATCACGCTTGTCATTCGCCAATTACCAGTCGAAATGCTCGAACGAGTCATCGAAAATTGGCCTCAACATAAACATAATGATAAACATAATCTTCAAAAAATTAATACCAAAGACGGTTCTTTCAACATTTCAACATTCCTCATTAAATTTGAATTTTCTGTGTTTTTTTTTCTTTAAAAAACTAGTAAACCTCGAAATGGATCACGCTTTATATTCAAATTAAAAAAAAAATACTTTTTATTCACGTTACAGCCGTTTTATACACGCACGTATGAATTTCGAAAACTTTACGAATTAATATTTGGTGTGATACCACCAGTTTTTGGGTAATACTCGGCGAAATATTCGACCACTCCGTCAGTAAATTTTGTATTTCCTTATGCTGATTTCTAAAATTCACTATAAATTTTTGACAACAGTAGGTCTGGCGACTGTGGTGGCGGTATCATGGTAAAATCGAAAATCTTACCTAATACCCAGGGTCACTGCATTTTGCAACAAATTTTTCTTCAGAATGTAAAGTTACTTAAACATTTCCCTGGTTGTTTTAACAAATGTTAAATTTCCAGGATCTTTGAAACATGAAATGCTTTAGGTTTTCTTTGTTGACATCTGAACCTGATATGTTAAACTTAGATTCATCGGCGAAGTTCCAAAATGCATATTCATTGCAAACATGTTTTTTGACAAAATTTAGCCTGCTTTTCGGTTTTATAAGCGTTTTTTTGCATGCAACTCGGCCATTAAAATTATGTTGGCGTAAGACACGACGAACAGTTTCAACGCAACATTATTTGCCAAGGTCAGCTTCAACTTCGGAGACCTGTTGGGAAGCTGATAACCTTGGATTTGCATTGATAATTTTATTTCGTGCATTTCTACCTTTGTTATGGACCCAATTTTCATGAATAAAGTCTTCAATGGTTTTTTTTACTGTGGAAGTTTTAATATTAACAATTTCTTCTATTTTGCGCTGTGAGTGACCATTTTGGAAATGGTTTAAAACCAATTCTCGTTGTTCTATCGATGTACGCGGACTCATTTGAACTATTTTAAATTGACACTTGACGTTACAAATCGGACTCACAATTCAACAGAAAATATTGATAGAAGTAGAAAAAAAAGAAAAACGAAAAATTAACACTGCTGGATTGATACACTAGAAATTGACTGCATAAAATAAGCTATGACATGAAAAGCAAGCAGTTTTTATTTTTTTAGTTTTAGTATATTAAATTCACATTTTTGCAGTAAATGTTTTTTGTTTGTTAGACTAAAACATTGTTCCTTTTAAATGACACCAATTTAGCTTTTATATTAATATTAGTTTTCTTTTTATGGAGCGTTGAAAACAAAAATTTACACTGCATAAAATAAACTGTTAGTCATAAATACAAAGGACATCAGATGGTGTGAAGTAATTCCTACTCTGTTTTAAAAAAACCGAGGCACTTGAATGATTCTTTTGAAACTTGAAAAATGTGCCTTGAACATCATCATTGGTTTTCTGGGTTTATATAGTCATATTTTAGCTTCAATTGTAGATCCTTAAATTGTCATACTTTAGCTTATATACTAAGATTATCTACAGTCATATATTTATAATTTTATAAATGTAAAAAATTTTGAAAATTAATATTTGAAGAGATATTTGTGTGCCTATAATAAGACTAGAATTTATTAAATGAGTTACGAATTATTAATATCTGTCGACATTTTTAATGTTCAAAAAATTCCATATTTTGGGCACTTAGCGCAGTGCTCAAATTCCTCATGAATCTAAAACATAATTGTATTTTATATCGCAGAAGTATCACTATAATTTGTATCCATGTATTAAAGCTAAATCTATGTTAAATAGTTAAACAATTTAAAAAAACTCTTACCCTCATATACAAAATGGTAAAAGAAATTGTGTATGTTCCTTAGCCACATTATAACAAGTTCACATATTTAATTCAATCGCACCCTTGTTTACAGATGAGAGAGAAAAAGTCTTATTTTAGGTTTCATACTTAAACATGTTAAATTGGCTTGTTGTTGTTTTTCTGTTACACCACCCAAGAGCAGTTGGCCATTTAGCCAGTCAACTTGTAGTTCGTTTATAATGTTTGTTGACCTACTAGTGCCAGGGGAATATTAATGTCATACTGAATATGGTTCATGCAGCTCTAGCTGCTGCGTGTAGTGGTTGTGGCGCCACTTTTCATATCGCATTAATTTTCATTAAAATGAACCATATAAAAACAACAGAACCTACAAAAACTTCCAACCGACGTACTTGCACTTGATGAATATTTAGCAAAAGAAAAACTTGTTTATTCTCACTTCTTACGTGTACTTGGGATTTTTTTGTTATATACTCGTATCTACTCATGTAGAAATGTATTAGTAAAATTGAATTCAGGGGGTTTACTTTTAGAGACTGCAGAAATGATATAAAACTTTAGGATCTCCTGGATTTACATTATGTTAAGTTATAGGAAAATATTTGCAAAAATCAATAAATAAATTTTTAGGAATCTGCGGTATAAAAATGTTTACACTGACTCTTTTCTGTGAGTGTGTATGAGTAAACTTAAACAAAACTGTCATAAATATAAATTTCAGTTTATTTGTTAAACACGCACGCATAATATCCAATATATCACACCAACTCAACACCACATTACATACATGCTCAAACACTTCCTTTTCATTACTTTAATGTTAATTATTTTCAACATAACTGCTCGTACAGAAACATGCAACAATGAACTCTATTGTTAATCTTATTGCTGCTGTTGCTGGAGGTGGTCCCGTGCCAAAGAACACATAGTACATATATTTAAACTTGCTTAAAAACACACAAACTCGCACATACATACATACATTAATTTACATTTAGACCTACCTCAAGCAGATTATTGTCCTGGCAGCCATTCTCCGTAAATTCCACACCATGCAACTCCAGCAGTATATTATGACCGAATGGTGCCACCAAATGCTGTGTAAAATCAACATTTTCAGCCATATCGTGCGGATAGTTCAATTGATACAGATAACCAGTGTCATTGCTGGTCAAGTTGATGATACGTTCACGTCTCTCCATTTGTCCAACTGAAAAAATTACAAAGGCATAAGTATGAGTATGAGTAAAGCTTTCACTATTATAAATGTGATAACTTTAAGAAAAACTCATGCATTATTAATGTGCTTTCAAAATCGAGGTGAATAAACCAATTGGTAAAGGTTTTACAATGTCAAAATGACAATTTATGGTAGTTTTGCTAAATCTACACAATTTAGGAGACTTTCAATTCAGCTTCAATGATTTATGCCAACATATTAAAAGTTGCCAAGGGAAACAAAACAAAAGGTGTTACTTATCAAAAAAGGCCATCTCTAGTTAGTTAGAATAAAGTTAATCGGGTATTTTGTGGTCGATATGGTTTTACATGGAAACACCATTAAATTTAGAATTTATCAGACATGCTTTTGTTTCTTTAAATTGCAGGTATGTATATTTAAATTTAAATTTAAATTTTTGGTCAATATACAGTTGTATTAAAGGTTAAATTATAAGTAATTGTACTTAAGTAGGTGTTTATACAGTCATTATTTGGCCGCAATCGTACGTCTTATCATATGTACAGTGGCTCACAGCTTATTTTATGCAGTGCGTTTTTTGTATTCAAAGCTTTATAAAAAGAAAACTACAAGAACTTTTTTTTAATTTAAAAAAAAAATGCCAAAAAATAATTTATTGCAAAAATTTATATTTTAATATACTGAAACTAAAACTTAAACAAAAAATGCTCTATTATTCACGTCACAGCCGTTTTATGCACGCACGTATGGATTTCGAAAACTTGAAATTAAAACTGGCAATTACACGAATTAATATTTGATGTGACAGCCGCAATTGTCTACAATATATTTAAGGCACTTTGGCTTAGATGCAACCAGTAGCCACTCTGTCAGTAGCGCTTTTTTATATCGTTTTTGTTAGAATACGATTTGTGCTGGTATAATCGACATATCTGACCTTATACTCACATTATCTGCGCTGTTGCAAAAAAATTGTTCTTCAGAATGTGAAGGTACTTGTACTTAAACTTGTCCCTGGTTGTTTTAACAAATGTTAAATTTCCAGTATTAGCAGCTGACTTACAGGTCCAAACCATGACACGGCCACATCATACTTCACTGTTGGCTTAAGATGTTCTTTGCTGAGTTCTGTATTTAGTTTTCTCCAAACATACAATATTTAAGTTTTCTTTGTTGAGTTCTGTATTGGGTTTCCAACAAAGATATGACATGACATCTGGACCGAATATATAAAACTAAGATTCATCGGCGAATATGACCAAAATGCAGAGTCCTTACAAACATGTTACTTAGCGAAACTTAGCGTAAAACTCGGCCATTAAAATCATGTTAGCGCAAGACACGACCAACAGTTTCAACGCAACATTCTTTGTCCAGGTCAGCTTTAACTTCGGCTGTGAGGCTAATAGACTTGAATCTGCACTTATTTTTCTTAAAATTTGTCGCTTATCATGCTTGCTATGGACACGATGGACATGGATGAAGCGTTCAATGATTTTTTAGACTGTCGAAGCATTTATGTTAACCATTTCTGCTATTTTTGGCCAATTTAGAAATGGTTTAACATCAATTCTCATTGTTCTATCGTTTTAAATTGGCACTTGACGTTAGAGAATCTGACCCACAATTCAACAGAAGAGAAAAACGAAAAACCAACAACGCCGCATTGACGCAATTGACTGCAGAAAATAAGCTGTGACGTGAAAAACGAGTTTTTGTTTTTTAGTTTTAATATAAATATTATAATGCAATAAATAATTTTATCTCTTTTAAATTTCTTTTTTAAGTTACTGCTTGCTTTCTTTTTATGAAGCTTTGAAAACAAAAAAATACACTACATAAAATAATATGTGAGCCACTGTTTGCATACATATATAGTATATATATATATGTATACTATACAGTCGTATTTTAGCTTCAATCATACATCTTTATATAGTCTTATAAAGCGGCAATCGTCTTTATATAGTCATAATTAGCATCAATCTATGGTCATATTTCCATTAGTAGATCTTTATGCCGTCATATTTTTATCCGCAGGTCTTGTACAGTCATATTTCTAATCGAAGATCTTTCTAGAGTCAAATTTTCAGTCGTATTACTTTATGCAGTCATATTTTCAATCGCAGGTCTATATACAGTAGTAGTTTCTGTCGTAGGTCTTTATACAATAATAATTTCAATCGCATGTTTTTAAACAGTCATATTTCTAACCGAAGATCTTTCTAGAGTCAAATTTTCAGTCGTAGGACTTTATGCAGTCATATTTTAATTTTTGGTCTTTATACAGTCTTTTTTAGCTTTAAACGTAGGTCTTTTAACTGCCACATTTTTATCTTCAATGAATTTATACAGTCATATTTTACCTTCAATCGTAGGTCTATCTGCAGTCAAATTTTAGTTTATACTCAAAAATTGACATCTTGCGATACATCCTTGAAATTTTAAACCACTTTTCAACAATGTAAAGCTTTTCTCTCACTGATGTAACAAAAATACATTTTTCAACTCACCTGTATTATAGACGGCCTGAAAACCTTTACCCCTCGGATGCTGACCTGTACGAAACTGTACACGCAATTGGTCTCTCAAACTCACAAACATGCCATCGTTTAAATGATCCGATAAACGAAATGGCCTAAATAAGCCATTACCGATGTCAACTTCCAACAGGACATCCGATTGAAAATCATATTCTATAAACTCCAGCCAGACACGCTTGCCTACCGGAGCCTGTATCACATAAGCACAATTCAAAGTGTTGAGCAGGAAATGTGGATAATTGGGTGAAAATATGGTGCCCTCGCGAGAGGTAAGTGTGCGTAAAGGACAGCCTGAAACATCGATGGCCTTCCAGACAGCCGCAAAGCCCAGGCCAGTTATTGAGTAGTCGCTGTGAAAGTTTAACATGACCTCGTTGGAGCGTGAAACAAAGTCAAATTTGGACATGTTTGATTCATGCGAACCACACCAACGCACGTAGGGCAAAAATGATTGGGCATTGTTGGAGGCGGGTAATGAGTCATCGCTTAATTTGGTGCTGCGACGATAACGTGCCGCATTAGCTGGCAGCTTAATAAACGATTTTTTTGTTTTATTTTCAACATCCGTTAAGGATTTTTTTCGTCTGCATCTTTTGGGATTTTCATTAATACAGGATGAACTGCCATGAGGATTTTCTCTTGTCACGATGTTCTTATTACGTTGGTGTTTCCTTTGGGGTTGGCGATTAATGTATTGTTGCTGTTGTTTTCTGCTGTCATGCCACCTTGTTCTTTTATTACTTTTGTTTTGTTGTTGTACAATGTGTTCATTGTTCGCCATTTCATCACTGTGATGCATTTTTTGGGTGTCTCGCATTTTTCTTTTTTGCGTATTTACATTTTGTTGCTGGTGTTCTTGTAATTTGGCAGTGTGGTGTTCTCTTTTTCTTCTCCTCTTGCGATTTTGACTTTTACTCTTACTTTCCGTTTGTCTTTCAATAAGTTTACGTCTTTGTCTGTCCTTGTATGCGACTGAAAGACCTCGACGTATTCTTGCATGTGGCTGCTGATGAAGATGTTGTAGTGGCAACTTGGTATTGCTGTTGTTCTTAGTTGCCTTGTTTAAAGTTGTTGCTGCGTTATCGTTAGCACCATTGTCATCTGCATCCACATCATCATCACTACTGCTATTATCAGTATCATTGTCGCCACCATTGCCATCACCATTATTATTATCATCAACACCGCCATCACCATCACCTTCTCCATCTCCAATGTCATCATTATCATTTTCATAAGCTGTGAATTGTTCATCTGACATCAACATTGCCATTGGTATTGTATTTGTGCCAGGTTCTAGGATTATTTTCGATACAATATCATAATCCTGTATGCTTATGAAGTCATAAAGACATTCATCTTGTGGCTCCAAATCGATTTTTTGAAATTGTACAATGATTCTCGTACGCTCCGCTGCTTTAATATGTATCCAATAGTCAATGTTTAAGGGATAAGTATTTGGATATGCTGCAAGAAATAAAAAATTATAAACACATAGCGATGATGTTAAGCAATATAAATACATAGTTATGCACATACGAGTACATACAATATATGAACACGTATTGTGTTTGAGATATTTTATGTAAATCGGAGTTTATAAAGGAAGTACACAAAACTAAGAAGACAATATTTTATATTAGATACGAGTACTTTTATCACTTGCTTATGTGTATAAGTATATATTTAAGTAGTGAAAATTTACTACCTTAAAATCTACCTTATTCTTCGTAATAATTGTAACTTTTGTTAAGAATGTGATCAGATTTTGTATGGCTAGTCTGCCTTAGCTCTTTAAATGTCTGTTTACTTTGAAATCTATCTGCAGTAGATGCTTGGGTTGGTAATAGGATAAAGCTATAGAAAGAGCTACTATGTTTTTTTTTTTTTAAATTGTGAAGCATTTTGGTTTATTTGCAGAAAACACAACTTGGGAATATTATGCGTCGTCTTCTTAGAACATCGCTGACGCTTAATAGGGGAAAAACGATTGCTAAGAATGCAACTCGATCTCTTCGGCTCACTAGGCCGTAACTAAGACTTCAGTGTATGAAAAAAAAACAAGTAAGATAGTAAAGTCGGTCAAGCCCGACCATATAATACCCTACACCCTGTATATCAATAAAATAGTTTTTCAGATATGGGCGATATATGGGATAAATAACCTATTATGGACCGATCATCCAAAAATTTAGTGTCATGATGTCATGATGTGTTAAACTTTATCTCGATATAAAAATTTTTAAAAGATTTATGGAGTTTAAAGTGAATTACGAAGAGGGTTTTATATGGGAGTTTTGACTAATTATGAACTGACCATTATAAAATTAGGTGTTCATTTCTGTATATAAAAAACTCATTTTTGTTAAATTTTAATCGGATAATAACATTTCTAAAAGAGTTGTGCTCTTTTAAGTGATTGTGGGAAGTGGGCCTTATATGGGAGCTACGACTAATTACACCGCGTTACAAAAACGAGTTTTTGTTCTGTCCTAAAAATACACGTGTACCGGCGATTTTTATGAACACAATAGCATTTTTTTGTTATAAATATATAAAGTATAAAGCTCGTAGTGTCCGTTTGTCCGCATGTGTGAAAGAAAGACTTTGGATCGATTTTTAACCCTTTTTCTGTGATCCAATCGAGCTGAATTTATTTTTAAAAAATAGATTTTTATCAATTCTCAGTTTTTCTTGATTTTTTTTTTTTTTTTTGAAAAAATGGTTATCGGTTTTTTGTAACGGTTTCAGTTTGTTAAAAAACCGATTTTTTTTTATTAATTTTTTTATATTAAAATTAAAAATTGTTACATTAAAAATTTCAATGCTTTTAAAGAAACTTAGGCCTTTTTTTTAGGAGTTTGTAAGCATTTGTGTGAGTATCGCGACAAATTGTCCTTTAAAGTGCTTTTCAATAGCCGCAATGTCCTGATGGAACCTTTCGCCATGCTCATCGCTACATGCTCCTAAATCATTAGGGAAAAAATATAAATGATTGTGAAGGATATTAATGTGCCCATTTCGCCATATGCCGAAATCATTTTTGCGACAATATTTTTATAATTGGCAGCTCGTTTGTTGCCAAGAAACTGCCCAATAACGGCAACTGTGCCTTTCCATGCACGTTGTTCGATAGCTTTCAATTTTGATGAAAATTCATAACTTAAAACTATTTTTTTTATCTGCGGACCATTGAAAACACCTTAAATCATACACATCATTAAAAAAAATAAAGTTACTGAAATACCTGCATAAATCGAATTTTATTACTATTTTATATATTGTTAGATAGACAAGTTTACAAGTTTATTTCAAATGTTTTAAAATTTTATCTAATTTTATTAAATGAGAATTATTCCTCTTGCGAGTATTTGAAAATTTTTTAAAAAATTTTATTAGAAGTTTTACTTCAAGTTAAATATACAATTTGTTTGAAAACAATTGTATACACTACAATTTATTTTTGTATACTTCTGTAATATGTTTGACATAGCTTTCCGTTGGAAAACATAAATGTAAAATCATACAAAAATATATAAAGAGACACTAGCAAAATGTAATGCATTTTCTGGCCTGCTAAAGCCGTCATCAGCATTCTTTGTGTCTAATAGTGTTTATTTTCAAACCTTGTATATTTAACTTTTTTTCACCAGGTTAAGGAAAATAATATAAAAAAGATTGAGGTTATAAGGTGATGCTTATTATACCTTCCACTACCACAAGTGGTGAATTTGGGTATATTACGTTTGTCATTCTGTGTGAAATTTTGTTCATATTAATCTGAGACCAAACAAAGTATATATAGTCCTCATCCTAATGAAATTCTAAGTCGATTGAGCTTTGGCCGTCTATCTGTCCGTCTGTGTAAAACACTCTCACGTCTAAAATACGCAACTTAACTTAACGAAATTTCCAGAAAAATATTTTGTATTTATAGGTAAGTTTAGTATTGAAATTATAATAGACCAAAATGTGAGGCAAACTCCATAAAAATTTTATAATTTTTGTCATTTTTCTTGCAATCTTTTTAAATATGTTGCAGATATTGCCATGCAATTTTGTACACGTTATTTCTATGATAAAAGATGAAAGTGTGAGGAGAATAGTAAGAACAGGTCCATGATTTCTCATAACCCCCATACAAATATCTTCCCCGAATATGGCTTAATGATAAATAAACGCCTCTAAAATTTTAATATTAATACAAAATTCGGCAAAAATAAGTGTCATGCAAAATGAAATAGCAAAACGAAATTTTATTTAGATCGGACCATGTTTGACCATACCCCCTATATAAAGTTCACTTCCAAAATTCACTTAAATACGTATAAATCTGGTATAAATATTGGTACCACGCTAAAACTCGAAAAAACTAATCTTTATATATAATGGGGTCGGCCCATAATTGGTCATAGCTCCCATAAAAGGACCACATCCGAAAAAGTCATTAATCTTTATATATAACTTATAAATTCTTATAAAATTATATAGACACAAAATTCATACTACGTAACTTTTTTAAATTCGACCCGCATTTGACCATATCCCTATATAATACTCATAAATTTCGTATAAATAGCGATACCTACCCAACATTTCACACGGAACATTTGCATCAAACTGCTGGATTTTGAGAATATCGGTCCATATTTTTATACCGATCAGAAATTTTAATCCAGAAATCATTATAATATCAGTTATATGACAATTATGCTACTGGATTTTGTAGCTGTCAGTTAATAATTGGCAATAACTCCCGAATTAAGTCCAATTCCGTGCATAACAACCGACCATACAAATCTTGTAAATAACGTTATCGAGATGAAATTTAGCCAAATTAAATTTAAAATACGTAGTAGTCTCGTTAGTAAATACTGGATTTAAAAGCTATCGGTCCATAATTATACCACTTCTACTTTGTCATAATGTTATTGAGATAAAATTCAACCAAAAGAATCCTCACATAATAATCTTTTCCTTTTTTATACTTTTGGGGTGGATATTGAAACACGTTGGTAAATTTATTCAAGATTGTAATGAAAATCAGACAAACTTTATAAAATATGGTAAGCATCATCAAATAAAATAGAACTAATATTTGTTGAGTCTTGTCAAAGTTTTTTTAAATAAATAAACGAATTCAAATATATTTTTTTTAATGGTTACGTCTTTTTCTGCAAATATTTGCCAAGTGTGACGGTACCTTTAGTTTTACAGCACTTTATATAAATGTTCTACACTTTTTGGACCACAGAACGCATTTGATAAAAAAACGAACAATGACTCGACAGCAACTTTTACTACAAAAACAATTACTATGAAAATTAAAAAGGGACAGCCAATTTCATATAATGAAATACATTTGAAATACAATGTATGTATTTCTTTTTCTTTACATGAAACTAACCAGCGGCGAAAAGAAGTAGTAAACAGGCCTTCTGGAAGGCCTTATTTAGCAGACACAAGGCCTTATTGCCCCATTCCATACTCATACATTTTTTACACACGATGTCCTAGCCAACCAAGGCCTTCTGCTTCACCTTCTTCAACAGGCCTGGTAGTAGGCATTCTTTATTAATATCACTTTGTTTATCAATTTTCATTAAACATTTTTCTTTTTATAATTATTTTAAACGTCTAAGTGATCTTTTATGCATTTTAATTTTTTTTAAATAAAAACAATAACACTACCACGTCAAAAACTCACAGAACGCACAACGGCTTTGTTACAGAATTTAAGCAAAACTATTTTTAGTTTACTTCTTTTTTTCTTTACACATTTTGCATTTAAGTTTTTGTGTTTTGTCTTTGGAATGTGATTTTATAACGGGAAATTAACGTGTATACACATAATAAAAAAACAACCTAGAAGGGGGTAGGTTGGCCTTCCTGAGAAGGCAAGCAAGCATGAGTACTGGATCTAAAAAGAGGTCTAGGAAGGTCTTACAGAAGGCCTTATAGCTGAAGGCCTCAAAAATTTCGCCGCTGGGAAAATATCTACAACAACTAGACCTTTTTACTTTGTGCATATGATTTGGCACGTCTTACGCATATTTAAATGTTGTTCTTATTGGAGTCTGTAAAATTTATTGTAAAACAAATTTAGCTTTGTTGAATGAAATGATATTGAAACAGATGTATTTTATTAAATAAGTATTTTCTCTCACACTGAAACAAAAAGTTGTGTTGAATTTGCTTTGTTCTCCAAAAATTAAAAAAAGCACCGAAATTAAAAAAACGCACCAACTAAGGAATTTTTCGCACAAAAAATTTAAAAAAGCACCAAGTTGACAACGCTGGTAAAAATTGATAATTACATCAATTATAAATGGTCAAAATTAGATAAAATATCAAAACATTTGAAATTGTCTTCAAATACTATATAAAATAGTAATAAAATTTACACGAAGACTGGTTAAGGTAATAGTTTTACGAGGGCGGTTCGGAAACTTCTTAGTCTAGAACAGCAAGCGTGATATAAACAGAAAAAAGCTAAGTGTTTTGGAAACTTCCATCTATGCTATGAACACATATGTTCAATTTATTTTCATATAGAAACAGATGTTCAATAGAAAAATTAGAAATTCGTGGTGTCATTAAATATTTAAATAAAAAAGTGTTATCGGGACCAGGAACGTGAATGTGTTAGTTGAAAGTGCTCCAACAGTAAAAAATTGGGTTGGTGAATTTAAACATGATCGTACAAGCATTGCGGATGAACCACGTAGCGGACAACAACAGAAATTGTAGCCAAAGTGCATGATATGATATTAAATGATCGATGAATAAAAGTGCGTGAAATAGTTAATTTAATGGGCATCTCAAATGATCGAGTCCATTTAATTTTACATGAAGAACTACAGATAAAAAAGCTTTCTGCAGGATGGGCGCCGCATTTGTTAACAGTCGACCAAAAACACATAATAATGAAAATTTGTCACGCTTGTTTGGATAGTTTTAAGAAAAACAAAATGCATTTTAACCGTCGTTTAATAACTGTTGATGAGACAATCCAAGTAATGGACTGAAGCTGGAGAAAGTGCCCCAAAGAAGGCAAACACAATTCAATCGGCTGCTAAGTTTATGGCAACGGGTTTTTGGGACTGCAAAGGTATTTTATTGAGTGACTAACTGCAAAAGGGTAAAGCAATAAATTCAGAGTACTATTGCAACATTTTGGATCAATTAAATGTAAAAATTTGAGAAAAACGGCTTGGCTTACAACACAAAAAATAATTTTCCATCAATACAATGCTCCAGCTCACAATAGTGTTTTAACAATGGCTAAAATCCACGAAATAAATTACGTTTTGCTTCACCACCAGTGTTGCCAGGACCAGAAGTGAAAAAAAGGCTAAATGGGCTTTCAAAAAAGGCTAGAAAAGGCTAAAAAAATTCAAAAAGGGCTAAGAAAAAGGCTAGATTATTTCAATTCAAATTTCATTTATTTATTAACAAATATGTACATATAAAAATAAAGGCTAAACTTAAAATATAACATTTATTTAAGTAACAATAAACTTCACCGTTAATTATGTTTTATAAGAAAAAACATTTTTTATTAAAAACAAAAATTATTTTAAAAAAATAATGTAAATGTTTATGAAATGTAATAGCTGCCGGTATTGACCCTGCATTTGAACTACCTACGATTGTTGGTGATAGTTCTTATTCCAACAGCTATTGGATTTCATTAACACCTGAATCTTTTTTTTTTAATTTAAATAAGGCTAAATATATACATATAGAGCAAACTATATATATGTACATTTGTTAATGTAAAAAATTCAAGTTTTTTGAATGACTTAAAATATATATAGAAAATAATATAATTAGGATTGATATTCTTTACTTTTATTTCATTTATGTATATCAAAAATATTGTCATGATTTAAAAATCAACCACGATCTACTAAAACTATTGATAATTAATTCATTCAGATGAGGAAATAACTATGCCCATTTCCTCGGTATCTGAATCAGAAATATCATTACAATATATATCGCGAGAGTCTAAAAGTTTTAGGAGATCGTCTTTAATTTCATAGTCATGATAACATTTTTGTAATTTTTTCATTGAGCAACGAATACACAACAAAGAATTAAGCATTTTTATGTTAATTTTATTTCTTTGTTTATTTTTAATTAACTTCATGGTGCTAAAAAGCCTCTCAACTTCAGCATTGCTGAAAGGTAATATCAAATATGAGAAAACTAAATTCACTAAATCATTAAACGGATTTTCTTGCAGAGCGTCTTTAAAGTGCCGAACCTCAATCCAAAACTCAACAGTGGATTCTACGTTTGTCCAACTATAATTGAGGAGTTTTCGCCATTGCATTTCAATACGCGTTATTTCATCGGCCGTATATTTAATTTTTTCATTGCCGATATGGGAAAAAATATCGGGTTTCACAATTTTTAAAGAATTATCCACAGATAAAAATTCAATTCTTTGTAAAGTATCTATATTCATAGGTAACCGCTGACGCAACTGTTCTATTAGTCTTACAATGAACTTTTTGCAATTTTGTCTTATTATATTTTCTGTTGATTTAGTAATATTGTCATTTCTTATTTTATCTTTTAAGTATTCCTCAAATCTATAGGAAAATGTTGGAGTCTCTATTATAAATGGTTCAATAGGAGTTGAAAGCGGATTAAACTCTTCACTTTTTATAACAATTTGAAAGCTTAAGTTATACAAAAATTTAAACAAATGTACTGGCTACTTGGGCGTAAATCCCAACTCAATCTCGATAATAAAGTTTTACTACTAAAAACTGTATTAAAACCTATTTGGACTTATGGCATAGAATTATGGGGAACTGCCAGCAACTCGAACATAGAAATACTGCAAAGATTTCAGTCAAAAGCATTACGAGCAATAACAAATGCTCCTTTCTATATAATAAATAAAGCATTACATAATGACCTAAAAATTCCATTTGTAAAATCTGAAATAAAAAACTTTAGCTGCAATTATTTAGAAAGACTTAGTAACCACACAAATATATGGGCAATCACATTATTAGATGAGACTGATGAAGTAAAAAGACTTAAACGAAAACACATTTTAGATCTCCTTTTTATTTAATACAATATCGTAGAATTCAAAAACAATAACAATGAAATTATGTAATTGATAAAATAATATACGAGTATATTTCTCTAAATAATAATGTAATACATATTATACATTATTATAAATTAGCTCTATATATGCAAATACATGCATATATAATTGACATTATTGATTCCATTGGGAATCTGTACCACATGTTATTTTTAAAATTTATAAAATTTGCTTATTATTGTAAAATAGATTGCAAATAAAAATATATATAAAAAAAAAAAAAAAAAAAAAAAGTTATACAAAAGCGACTTTAAGACTGAAAATAATTTTGTTGGATCTGCTGTACCGCTTTCAAACGATTTATTTATTTTCTGAACATCCTCAAGAACTGTTTTTAGAAAAAGGAGGTATGCTAAATTTATATCAGTAAATAATTCGTTCAAAAGTTTTGCTTTGTGACACTGATGTTTTGAGGAAACCAAACTAAAGTGTGCCTTTAATTCAAACCACTGGTCAGCAATGCGTTTAACGGCGAATTCTATCGATAACCATCGCGTATCGCAAGCTCTTACTAGTTTCAGCGGTTATTCCCCACCATTAATTGAGCAATATAACTTATAATAACTATTCTGTCTTGAAGCTGATTTCGAAAACCAATTATAACTCTCGGAAACTAGATATTCAACTTCACTTGGCAAACATTTTGATGCGCTGGATACAGCCAATTGTATGGAGTGGCACACACATGGCACTAAAATAATACTTGGGTTTTTTTGTCTTAATAAAGAAATAACACCTTTATTAATACCCACCATTGCATTTGCATTGTCAGTTCCAAGGCCTTTACAATTTTTTATATTTAATTTATATTTGTCAAGTGTAAATAATATTGCATCGGCAATGGCTTTTGCAGTGGAATCCTCTAACTGAACTAACTTTAAAAAAGTACTTGTAATGCGACTGCAACTTTCGATATAAAATCTGACTACAATACCAAGCTGCTTTTTAACAGATATATCCATCGATTCATCTATTATTAGGCTAAAAAAATTATTTCCTATATCCGTAACTAGTTCCCTCTGAAAATATGGATATAAACGTTTTGAATAAGCTTGCTACATTTGGTTCTACCCAATTGCATATTTTTAGCAATTGCACTATCAGAAAACGTATTTTTTTGTAAAAGAGTCAAATGATCAATTGCTAAAATTGATGTATGACAAGCCACATAAATTACATTCTGTAAGCAGGCTCGTTTTGTATTATTTTGTAGGGACGATTGACAAAAATGTATTGTCTTCTGCATACCTGTATTAAATGGCGCTATAGCTTCAATATGTTTCTTTGTTTTCTTATTGGCTAAAAGCCCAGATAATTTTGTCTGCAATCTGCAACGACAATATTTACAGCTGAGCTTCTCTTCTTCCATATTGAGCCATTTTATCGGTAAGCCAGTTTTGATGGATTTTTTGTCGGTATAATCTAAATTTGCCTAATTTTATTATAACAACCTATAATAAAGTTTTCAATATTTACATTTTTTTGCCGGTGTTTAATTCCCTCTCTAAATCGGAATCTGTATCACTTGAACTACTGCAGGTATCTATTTCATATAATCCACTTTGCTTTTGGTTCCTGAAAACATATGTATGTATTCGTTATTATTTGTAAAATAGTTTAAAATGAAGTTATTTTTATAATTACCTAGGCTTTTGAGTTGTTGTTGGCCCCTTTTCGTCTAATTTCCCATCATGTGTTGTTGTACAAATTCTTTTTAAATACCTTGAAAGATTTCCTCACCTTTTTTAAATGCAATTATATGTATCCACAAATGTTTTCTTACCTTTCCATATTTATATCAAATCAAGTCACTTATTTAAACACAAAAATACATAAAATAACATTAATTAGCACTTTTTAATCGCCTTTTTGTTTGTTTTTTACTTCTGCTTGCAAAAAAAGCCGGTATTCGTTTTTGTTTTAAAATGTCATTTACAAGCAGAGATCAAGGTCGGTCGGAACAAAGTCGGCTTACAGCCGCCGCTGAAAATTTTAAAAACACTTATATTTACTAAACTACTTTTACTTCGAGTCGCCACCAAAAGCTTTTCGTCAGGCGTAGCCAAAATTTTCAATCGACTTGTTTAACAGCTTGTAAGTAATCAATTTACACTGAACATACTACTTCTGTAGTTATTAAAGAAAATAAAATATGATGCCAGATTATGGTTTTTATATACTAATGAGTCAAACTTGGGAATTTGAGGGCAATAAAAGTACGTATTGTAATTTTTTTTAGCCTTAAAAAGGCTAAAATGAAATTGAAAAAAGGCTAAAAAAAGGCTAGAGGCTAAAAAGAAAAATTTGAGGCTAAGTGACGAAAAAAAAGGCTAGATCTAGCCTCAAAAAGGCTAAAATGGCAACACTGTTCACCACCCACCTTATTCTCTTGATTTAGCTCCCAGTGACTTTTACCTGTTCCCAAATCTAAAAATATCCTAGCTGGCAGGCGTTTTATCTCAGATGAAGATGCAACTACAGTTAGAAACCACTATTTTGAAGGTCTTGAAGAAAACTATTTTAATCAAGGGATAGAATGGCTAGATAAGCGTTGGACTAAGTGTATTGATGTTTCAGGAGATTATATAGAAAAGTAAAAATGTTTTTGGAAACTAACTGTTTCTGTTTCTATGCAGGGCTAAGATAATTTCCAAAGCGCACTCGCATTATAACTGAAATTGGTGAAAATGGGCGTAATTTTCCTTTAATTTTTAAAAGCTTTTAAACAACACTATTATTGAAAACACTCTAAAATGCAAACTAACATCAGTTGAACAAAACATGTAATGCTTTCTAGAAATTACCTTTTCCATGTATGCTTTCAAATGATTTACCCTTAAATGAACTTGTTTGTTTATCCAAAATGTAAATTAAATTTGCCAAATATACATACATACCTACATTATTAGCAAATTGCTGGGAATTATATGTCAAAACTTTTATTAGTTGTCGTCTCTGGATTTTATTAGATATTCAAAAGTTAAACGCATTAAAGCAAATATTTGTCATAACTGCCAAGTTGAGTTTTTCATTAATTTGTAAAATTTAGAATGTTTTATATTTTGTTTTAAGTAGTTATTAGAATAATGATTAAATATTTCCCAGCAAAACATTGTTATTAAACTTGTTTCTTATAATGATATGTTGATTTTTACTTCAACAATTTACTGGTTTTTAGAATTTAGCTGGGTTTGCTATTGTACTATTCTAAAGTCATGTCCAGCAATAAACGATTTTAATATTTTATTAGATTTCATACATTTAATCCAAATAAAACTTGTATCTTGTAGGAAAATCTCCACAGTTGTTCAAAAACTAAAACGTATGAAATGAACAAAACATTAAAGCATTATTACTTATCATGGACATGAGACATGGATTTGAATTTAAACTGCAATACGTATGTTGCAACAGCATTCATTCAACATACTCGTTAAACTGGCACTGGTATTACAAAATACACACATACATGTACTTGTTACTATTTACATATAATGTATAGGTTTATTTGTGTACATGAAGTCTTATATGTAATGTTCCATTTTAAGTATGTGTACTCATCGTATAATGTTAAACTATGTTCATGTCAGCTTTTGTACATACCTGGTGATACAAGACGTCCTTCCGTTCCTGTTACCGTAAAATTACTGAAAGCAAAGTTACCAAAAGATTCCTTTGGTTTCTTGCACACATAACCACCGACTTTATTGCACTTTTGCGATTGCCAATAAAGACCAGATGGCAACATCGGTGTGGGAGACATTTTCCACTGCAAACCCAGGCATGTGGCATCCGAGGGCAGAACATCAAACTGACCCTGGCCAGGTAGCCAACCCTAAAATATATGTAATGTTTAAGAAGTAGAGTAAGTAATGAAATGTTACATACTTATACATAAACATATATTTTTACACAATAAAAGCAAGTAAAATGAAAATTAATGAAACGTATTGAAATATAAATTACAATAGTAACAGTAACAGAGTTGGTTGATATAAATACATACATATATACTACTTATGATTGTAGACATGGTGTAACTATACAAGGTGAGTGCACTAGTGTACAGCTGACTGACTTTGTTTACAATTTACTTATGTCAAAAGTTATACTTTTTCAAGTGTTTTTGACAATAGTACAAAATGCCTGTTGTTTCTGTATTTTGCTGTATTTGTTGCCGATTTAGACTCACCTTGTATAATTACACCATGGTAGTAGATATCGAATGTGTAGAATTTTGTTCGTATACCTTATCTAATTTTCTAAAACTTACATATGAATGAATAAGTTTAAGTTTCATATCATAGAAATTAACGAAAATAACAGATACCGAAAATAACTCGTCCATATAATCAAAAATCAAAATACTAATTTATACTTTGTTTTTAAAAATAAAGAACTCAAAATAACTCTTAATAAATGATTTTTGTTTACATGGCTTGGTATGACCTTTGTTAGTTTTTGTTGTTTTTTAATGCTTTGATGAAAGACTGACTAACTACATATTTCAATTGTTGTTGATCTTAATGACTGTTAACATTATTTATCTTTTATTTACATACTACAATCTATTTTTTTTTTTTATGAATTTTTAAGAAATTGTAAAATGAATATGTTGAATCTGAACTACAGCAGTGCCGATATTGGTAAATAAGTAACAAAACAGCTTCGTTGATTAAATTATCTTTTGTCATTTATTTTTATAATTCAAAATTAAAAATTTATAACCTGACATGTATGAAAAAAATGAAATTATAAATAAATAACTCATCTTGAATATTTCTGTTTCTGTCAACCACAAATGTTCTTTTAAAAATTATTCTGCCTGTGATAGAAAAAGCAATTTTTAAATTGTTAAATTGTAAATTTAAAAAAAAAAATCAAAGTGTAATTTTTTTTGTTATTCCTGTTAATTTCCATCCCTGGAAAATAATGATAACCATTGAAAGGTACGGTCACACTTGGCAAATATTTGCCGAAAAAGACGTAACCACTAAATAAAATATTTTTGAACTCATTTATTTATTTAAAATAAAACTTCGTTTATTTAGGATAGGACACAACAAATATTTATATATTTGTTTATGAGTTTTCGGCGATAGTCCTCATAAGAGAGCTATGACCAATTATAGATCGATTATCTTGAAATTCTGATATTTCATAATCCTGAAATTCTGGCATAATAATAAACTTGACAGTGATTTTTTATAAGAGGTTTATGAGAATTTAAGTAATTTTTCGAAGTGGACTTTATATGGGGGCTACGGTCAAATATGGTCCGATCGTCATAAAATTGAGTGTGACGATTTATATGTATGGTCTATTTGTGTTGAACTTCAATTTTATAGCGTTTTTCATAAGAAATTTATGCGCATTTAAATGATTTTCGGAAGTGGACTGTATAAGGAGCTATGTCAAAATATCGACCGATATAAGCAAAATAACGGTTTGAGATTTCTCATTGCATGATTTTTGTTTGGATACTGGTTTTCTATAGACATTTATGTATTATAAAGCCATATTCCTTGTGGATGAATGTATGGGTACTATGAGAACTTGTGGGCCGATTCGTACCATTTTTAACTAAACTTCTCCTTCTGTAAAAAAAAATAAAAATTGCACAATTTCATGATATTAGCTGCATTATATTTGCAGATAATAGCAAAAAGTATTAGAAAAATATTGAGGTCTGAAACTTTGGTCTATAACTCCGATCTTACTGGACCGATTTTTCCTATTTGAAATATCAAATATTCGGGTTTTAACATTGTTCTAAGTCTTTTTTTAAAAGCTTTATCTAGATAGTCTTAGAATTTTATAAGCACCTAGAATATACATATACACTTTTTGGTCCAATATTTCGATGGGCTGCAAACGGAATGATAAACTTAATAAAGCGGCCATCTTTTTGATGGTGGGTATTAAAATTAATTTGTTTTTATTCCCCATTATGCATCATAAACAAAGTAAATTAATTCATTTAAAACTTCCAAACAACTACTTTCTAAGTAGTTTTTAACGTACCACGAAATCATAGCTTGCGTTCAATAGGGGATCAATACTTTACTTGATGCAACTCATCTGATTTGCCAACGAGCTATAATTTAATCATTTCTACATTTGCAGATGACACTGCCATTCTTAATTCAACTATAGATTCAAATATGCATCTAGAGAACTCACGTGTGGAGACGTGGTTAAAAAGCTGGATAATATGTGTGAATGAAACTAAAAGTAAACACGTTACGTTTACACTTACATATGTTTCTCAGAACTGTAAAATTTGATAAGTGATAAGTTTCACGTACGTCCTTTTGTACAAAGTGCTTTTTTATGCTGTTTCGTTCCATAAACTGTTAATTCCTTTATAAGTTTGTACAAAGTGAAATGTGTAATTTGTAAAAACTTTGCAAATAGCTATGACATTTCTTTCCACAAAAAATGTAAGTTCTATTTTTGCAAAGCAAATTTTGATAAGTTTGTCAAAAATGTGCAAGGTAAATGATCGCTTTACAAAGTCATATTGTTATCAAAATGTTAAGATATGATTTTTTGTTCGACCATACGGTTATACCAAGAAATTAGATATACAAAACTTTAATTTTAAATCCAAGTTGATTTAATTTTCAATATAATTAGAGAAATATAATATAGAAATATGTAAAGAAAATTAGAGCACAATACACAACGCAGTTATCATTTGTCGGCTCAAAATCAGCTGTTATTGTGCTTGGATTGGCTCGGAAATGGTTGCCAGTACCATGGAGTCTGCAGGACCATCCATAGAGTTGTCGACGTTATAATAGACGTTTTATTATAAAACGCAATGCAGTGTCCCGATGACGTTAGTGGTATTTCCTTGTGCTTGTGGTTGCGTGGATGGTACAATCATTTAAATTGAGGCGCCTACATTACACCAGGAAGGATATGTGGACCGGCATGGAACCACTTAATGAATGTGAATATGCGAGACAGACAGTGTTACGAAATACGACTGTAAATCAAAGATTTGAAAATGGATGGAGTCCATTTCCGGATGTTTTTTTGCGTTCTTGAAAAACTCGTTGATACCACCATTACTCCGAAATACCGATAACCAAGCTGAAAAGGCTTTTAATTGTTATGACAAAAAAAAAAACAAGGCGCATAATTGAAAATATTTTTGGCATTCTTAAAGAAATGTAAACTTCAATATGTTCTAAATATTTACAAGTAAAATATATATTTTTTTCTTTAATCTCATGTAAGCTTTTTTCCATATTTCTATTTAGCAATGCAAAGTTAAGTGTAACACTTACAACACACTTACTTGGAAAACACCTTGCAAAAATTAGCTTAGCGCAAAGTGAGATTTGCAAAGAATATTGTGTAACAGAAACACTTATCACCTTGTCAAAAATTGCAATTTGATAAGTGAAAAATGAGAAGTTGATAACTTGTTTGTGGAATAGGGTCCTGTTTCATTAAACAATGTGTCTATTCACGTCACATAGCTTGGCATACACATTGAAAGATGACTTACTCAGCGTCGTCACATAGAAAACAAGGGGGTCCATATAAGATTAAAATCTTCTAATCTCTAGTGCAGATCAATATAAATTAAGTCTTGATTGCAAAGGCATCCTGTTTTAAAACCAATTTGAACATATGGAGTTTAATTTTGAAAAACGGCAAGCTGTACCGGTATTGATCTTTCAAAATTCTTAGGACCATGAGAGGAGCATTATGGTATATAAAAAACATGCAAGATACTTAGAAGTAAAGGGAGATACATCTTGAATTTACAATACCATTCGAACCTGTATGCCAGATTACATACTAGAACTCAAACAGGAACAAGGCTTCCTAGAGTTAATTTACCACCCAACAATATTATTATGGCTCCCTTAACTATGAATAAACGGTTCCTAGTTTTAGTTATAAGTCCTAAATACTTTCTGTAATGCCTATAAAGTAAAAGCAGGTTCAATAAATAAATTAAAAGAAAATATCCTGGGCGTTTTTCGGCCAATGCTTGTTTCAAAATAATCATTCGGATAGATAATAGCAGCTCATAACATATAGAAACCTGGTGGTCGCACCAAGTTTCAACTGGCTAGTTGAATTTGATGTGGATTCGATTGGTTAGATAGTTATTATTAATAACGCTGCTTATCGTACTGGATCCATTTTAATGATTCGGTGAAAAAATATTTTCTCTTATATCGTTTAAGCAGCATTTTTGATATGTAAAAACGTCTTACAAGATCTTACGGTTTCAATTCGTATGGTACCCAATTTCCCTGCTTATGGATGAAGCCTGCTACTAGCAAATGTTTTGCAATTGCTGTTTAAGTAGCCACCAATGATTTTGCAACCTCTAGTTGAGTTTGACAAACTATGACTGACCTGTGCGATCTTTGACTTCCGTGTCAAAATTACAATTTCTTTATCTACCGTGTAAAAATCACTACAATGTCTAAATTGTCCAACAAATCTGAGTATTAAAGGCCATTTTTAGAAGACATATAAAAATAAATGTCATAATGGCCCCTCAAATACCTTTACTTATATTAGACAAGAAATATATCATATTCTTTCTTTCTTTTAATAAAAACGTAAATAACTATTTTACGCTGTAGCTGTATTAGCACAATATTTAAAATTTTTCATCATTTAAAATTGAAAATTTTCTATATAATGGATTCGAAACCACAAAAACCAAATTTGCTACTGTCTAAAAGCAATTTAAACTTTCTTATCTAAAATACAAGCTATTAAAGTAAAAAAATAATAAAAAATGCAATGGCAAACTATTTAGCAAAACTTTGCTGTATTCAATGTATTGGGGCAAGTAGCTAAACGGCAGACCAAACAACCTGCCAGCCAGCAGTCAGCCAACCATTGAGACAACCATTCAGCCATTTGTACGAGTACTAATGGAAAATAATCAATTCAATTAAGTAATATGAACTGAAAGAATTTTTATTTTCATTTTTTTGCAGTAACCAAAAGTTGATAGAATAACTAGCAGAAAGAAGATACTTAATAACAATAACAAACAGAATAAAAGGAATGTATGATGAAAGTATATAAAAAAAGTTAAATAATAGCATTTATTTTTGAAATGCACTTTATTTATGTTCTACTTAAGTTACATACCTGGAAATTCATTTTAGAGTCATCTGTCCACTCGAATTGACCATTCTTTTCCAATTCGGCCCCCAGCCAATAAATCAGTTGTGGCGAATAGTCAATTTGATTACGGATATTGGAGGTTATAAATCTAAATGGTAGTTTTTATTGGAGTTTATTTTTGTATTTCAATTTAATTCATTAGAAATTTGTAGAAAAACAAAAGAAATAAATATTAGATAAAACAATTGAGAACAATTGAGGAATTTATAGCAATATTAAATTATTGTGTTAAAGGATATTAAATAAATATTTTATTAAATTTTTGACAAATTTAGCACACTTACCTATGCTCATCAGCCGATGAGACTGATGTCAGTTTGGCTCCCATACCCCGGCAGACTTGTTGTGCCGTCCACCAATCAACTTCCGGATACGATACGAATAGATAGCAAGAACCATTGTAGGGTTTCAAACGTTCATTCGAGCATTCAGATGCAGCTGCAACATGAAAAACACACAAGAAACAAAACAAAATATTCCAAGAATTTTAGTGTTTTGTAGTTTTACATATTTCTGTGTTTGATTTATACTTTTTTTTACTCAGATATTTCTGCAAA
This sequence comes from Bellardia bayeri, assembly GCA_950370525.1. Taxonomy (NCBI): domain Eukaryota; kingdom Metazoa; phylum Arthropoda; class Insecta; order Diptera; family Calliphoridae; genus Bellardia; species Bellardia bayeri. The sequence goes on along the minus strand of OX493266.1, from coordinate 42,005,191 downwards.
AAAGATTCACATGGAATTTAATTGAAAAAACATTTATTACACACACATAATTTACAAATATCAAATGCCATTCAAATGTTATTTTGTGCATGCAACATTTAATCTGAATACAATTCAATAAATATTTAAATATGATAACAAAAATAAATAAAAAGGCAATGTACACAGAAATAAACTACGAATAAAGTTTGGTTTTATTGTTCAATAAATAAATTAAGTTTAATTTAAATAAAGGTAGTTGTTATGTTAATTAAGTTGCTAAAAAATTGGCTGGAAAAAAAATTCAATGTTTTATTTACAGTGAGAGATTATTGGTTCTAAAGTATGTTAGTATTAAAAAAGTAAATGTAAACAGATCAGATTAGTCAACTGACCGGTCCAAATGTGAAATAAACTATTCACTGAACTCGCCTCTCAATTGCGCCATTGTTTCGCGTGCTGTGTGACATGTCATCTTCTTGTTGAAACCATATCAAGCTCTTCCATTTTGGTCAATAACACATTTGTAATCATCGCACAGAAGCGCTCGCCATTTGCAGTAACGTTTCTGCCTTCGTCGCCTTTGAAAAGTACGTTCCAATTATGCAGCGGTGCCTAGACCACACAAACAGTGCATTTTTCGGGATGCATTGGCAGTTTAATAAAATCTTTGAAATAATTTATATACTCGTATATATAAGATAGCTGTTGAACACACCAAATACGACAATTTTACTTTTTCTACCAGAAATGAGCTTCGTTGTTTAAAACAATTTTCCGATAAAAAAGTGGAACTACATCCAACTTGAATTTTGATAATAAAATACAATAATCTGCAAGCGTTGTTCGCTTGTAAGTCGATTTGTGGTTAAATTATATATGACTTCTTAGCAATATAAACAATATTAAAATTTCAAATATGTCAATAATGAAGCACTTAAAAATATGTTCTATACAATGGATTTTTAAATAGACTTTTAATTTGATATTACATCCTGAAGTGGCGGTACTTAAAGTTGCTGTCTTTTGGAAATTTTAAAATATTACTTTTATTTTCAACAGTTTTCGAACCATAGAAATATAAAATACCAGAAATTCTACCGATATGTAGGGCAAAGCCATGAATCAAATAATAAAGATTACGCACTGTGCAGGTCCGAGAGAGAGTTGTGACGTCTCAAGTCAAACATATTTTTATGTTTGCTTAACTTCTATGGAAATTTTAATGCAAATAAAAATTTTAAAAATAAGTGTTTTTTTTTCTAATTGTGGAAATATTAAAAAAGTAACATAAATTTAAAATTTTTTCGATTTCCAAAAGAAAATAAATTGCAAAAATAACAATGGGCATAATAAGGTGGCAGATGAACTGGCTAGACTTGGTTCTGGTATGGAGAGGGGTCAAACCACCTATATGTCACTTCTACAGGCTGATTTATGGGGCAGTAGGTCGGATTGCTTAGTGTCCAGGGCCTTATGGCCAAAACTAAATGCAAACGCGACCGAAACGCTGATGGAATTGGACAGGTATAGTCTCAGGATTCTGGTAGGAGTGATAACCGGTCATTGTTCGATTGGGGCCTTCAGAGGCAAATGGGATAATAACACACAGGACTTCTGTAGGATGTGTGGAGACGCAGAGGAGCCAGAGACAATAGAGCATATCATGTGCAACTGTCCTGGGTTACATGGTAATAGACTTAAGTGGCTAGGAAATAGATTCCTGAACGAACTTAGCAATGTTGCTGGCTGCAAACCGAGTAACATTCTGGGTTACGTTAGGGGAATAGGGTGGCTATTTAAGGGACATTCTACGGCGACTCCAAATCCGTAAGGGGATATTTCTTTCTTTCCTTCTTTCTCCCTTTATCAGCCGGTTTTAATTCTTCTTTCATTTCAAATCTATTTCTCTATCTTTATATCTTTCTACTTTTTTTCTTTTTTTTTTCAACTGAAGGGAATTACAATGGAGCACAGGGTCTCCGAGTGGAAGTGCACATGGTGTACAACCCTTCTTATCTTATCTCTTATCTTATAATTTTGCCGAGTTTGTATTCAACACTTTACAGCAGATGATATAAAATGAGATATAAAATTAAAAATGGGTAACTGAAACGTTTTGCGTTTAAGATACTTTATGTTAGGTTATCAAAGCCTACTGACGTGTTTGTGTGTCAAATTAAAAATCTTGAAGCTGTATTCAAATCTTTGAATGGTAAAAAATCCATTTTATCAACCCGTCACTGATTTGTTTTTCAGCATAGATGCAATTAATTGACCGTTATCGGTTGTTTGTTTTGTTGTTGTTTAAACCCACTTTAGAATAAAAATTTTTTACAATAATTTTTTACACACGTTTTTTGAAGCCTTTTTAAGCTATAAAAACCACATATAAAAATTTTTAATGGTCACAATTAATTTTCGTGTCAAAGGGATAAAATAGTAAATAATAAAATGTTTTATTTTTAATGCAAAAATTTACGAAAAATTAATTTCTTTTAAAATATTATTATTTGTTTTTATTTTTTACATGTTGATTATACGGTTATGTGGCGTCATGCGCAGAGAGAGGAAATTTTGTTTACATTCTTTGCGCAATCTTTGGCCCTTATTCATAAAACTTACAACAGGTTTATAAAGCAAATTTTGTATGGAAATTTGTTTTATAAACCTGTTGTAAGTTTTTATGAAGAAGGGGGTTTATTATTTAATTCATGGGACAAAGCTATACATTCGACCATACTGCGCGTATGAGTAATATTATTTTAAATTATATATATAACAAGTAAGAATTTATATTCGGCTTTACCGAATCTTATATATCCACCACCAAATCATCCATTGTAGGGCGAACTTTATAAAATATTATACCGTAATTTATAGTTAGTTTTCGGTTATTTGGTTGAATTTCATCTCAATAACATTATTTATAAGAATTTTAGGCATATTCCAGTTATAATCAAAAATTTATATTTGTTTTTTTTTAGAACTGTAAATTAGGTACCAAAAAGCCTTAGAAAACTGATCTTGGCTTTTCAGTATACTCTGTGGTTATTCTTTAGAGCTGTCACAAAAGCCAATATTGTAATTTTTACATACCCATATAAAATTTCGGTTCGATATGAATGTTTATGCAGGTTAATGAGTAGTCCTCATAAGGGAGCTATGAGCTATTATGGACCGATCATCATGAAATTTTGTACAATGATTTATGTATATGTAAATTATTTACATGGAACTTCAACTTGATAGTGATTTTTTTTAACAAATTTATGCGCCTTAAAGTGGTCTTCCGAAATGGATTTTTTATGACGACTGGGGTCAATAATGGACCAATTATCATAAAATTGGGTACATATATTACTATATAAGTACGGACTATTTGTGTCGAATTTCAACAAGATGCTGATGCTTATAAGAGATTTATGCTTATTTAAGTGATTTTCGGAAGTGGACTTTATATTGGTCTTTATCAAAATATAGACCGATGTAAACAAAATATGGTTTTGAGTTTTCACTTTGCATAAAATTATTATTATTGCAGAATTTTGTATGGATATGGCTTTTCTACGGACACTTATGTACCAAAAAACCATATTCCGGGAAGACATTTGTATGGGGGCTATGATAAATGGTGGACCGATTCCTAACAGGAGTTGTCTCTCTATAACAAAAATAAAATATACAAAATTTCATGATATTATCTGCATTATATTTGAAGACAATAACAAAAAATATCTGAAAAATGTCGAGGTTACCTGAAACTTTGGTTTACAACTCGGATCCAATTGGATCGATTTTGCCCATTTTCATTATCAACATTTCGGTAGGTTAACAATTTTTTGGTCAAAATTTCATTGTTTTATGGCTTTTTTTCAAGCTCTATCGTGCCTTCAACACACGGACAGACCGAAAGACGGACGGACATGTCTACACCATCTTAGAATCTTATAAGGACCTAGAGAAAATCTAGACTTTTTGGTTCTACCATCATTATTTCGATGTGATACAAACGTAATGACAAACGTAATATACCCCCCTAGTTTTTTGGTGGTGGGTATAAAAAGAAAAGTGAAATATTAAGTAATAAAAAACATCTGTGATAATTTTTTTTAATTTCTACATTATAATTCACATACAGATATATGTACGAGTATGTAGATTATAATTTATTTTATAACAATAACATTTAAATCTCTTATAGCAAATAGTATTTACGTTGCATTTTTAAATAAAGTTTTCTAAAACCTGAACAATTTAATTTATGTATGTATGCTTCGACCACATTTTCATTTTAGTTTAATGAAAAATAATATATATATATATATATACATATATGTACAAATATACGTACTCGTACATATATTTTATGTTATATACTAGCGCAATTCACATTCTTGTGCAAATGGTAATGCATCATGCAGTTATAAAAAGGTTTAACATATTTCTGCTCTTGCTGTGTATTTTGTTAGTGTAGAGCAAACATTTTTGCAAATGCAATGATGCAATACCATTTGCACAAGATTGTGAATTGCGCTACTATATACACTATACTATATTATATGTTTAAAAAAATGTTGCAGGTTATTTGTTCATTGTCCATAAACACTGACCATATTATGCGGTAAGTAATAAAGTATTTGCAAGCATGTTTTAGAGTTGGAAACAAATATATGAACATATTGTATGTATGTATAATAGGGTAGTGCAGCTGTTTGTTCTCATCTTATATTAAAGTTTAATTAATTTTAATAGATCCAAGGTATACACATATGTATATTCAAAATGTTATATTATAATTAAGCAAAATTCCATGTTTATTGGAAGAGTGGAAACTATTTTTTGAGACTAGTCTAATGTACATATTTACTACAAGTTATGTTTATAAGGTGGTTACAGTATTAAACTAATTGAATTGCTATTTGCAAGTGGTGAGAAACAATAGAATTTCTTGGGTCAATAATAAAGTTTACAGTAATGGACATGCAGATTGACTGACATACATACATACATAGAATTTTATAGTTATAGTTGAAAAAGGAATTCTTCGCCACTGGGGTCAAAAAATGTTTTGTATTTAAACGCCCTTCTCGTTGAAAAGTGTTTAGTGTATAATTTATTTCATAAATATACGTACACTCACAGAGGAATGAATTGGAATTTTTAAAAAATAAATCTGCAATCTCTAAACATTTAGGGATAAACTTTATCCCAAAATGGGACACCTCGGGTATATGAGAAATTAAAGTCGAAATATGAAATCTAATAGTACAAAATAAGAAAACCTAGTCATATCATCTTTTAGAGTTTACGAGATATTCGCCTATGGAAATATTATATTTAACTTTTTTACATACTCCAGACTGGATTTTCGCTAATAGCGGATTCATCTATTTCCAACTACTTTTTCAAAAAATATTTTTTTTCTTTTAACAACAGTTTTACACATGGTTTAAAATCATCTCAGAACCAAGAGTTATATGCATTTAAAAATTTAAAAATTTGATTTTTTACCATTTTTTTTTTTTGGCATGAAAAAGTCTTTTATTCTTTCAACATTCTTTAACATACAGTGAACTCGCAGAAACGTGAATTAATTTTTACCGAGGTTGTTCACGTTTTCTCCTGGTACATTTTCCTAATTATGCCAATACCATATGTACCAAATATCATCATCAAAAAATGTCCAAAATATTGCAATTTAAATTTATCGGTTTTATGGGCAGTGGACTTGATACTTTCTCCACTCACTACTTTATATAGTCAAGAATTTATTATTTGGTAAGAATATCCTATTGTAAAAATTTAACGACGATCGGTCCAGTAGTTAAGACTATATGACGTTTTGTAGTTTTCTTTGAAAGGGGCGTGCTCCCACCCACTTTTTTCTTGGTACGCATTCCTAATTATGCGAATACCATATGTACCAAATATCATTGACATACGTCAAAAAATGTCCAAAATATTGGAATTTAAAATTTTGGGTTACATGAGCGGTGCCACTCCCGTTTGTCCCATCAAAACTTCATATAGCCTATTATTCCTTCCAGAGTCACAGTAACATGCTGTGAAAATTTCAGTAAGATCGGTCTAAGGGTTTGGCCTCCTATTAAGAAACATACAGACAGGCAGACAGACATTAATTTTAAATAAAATTAAAAAAACTGTTGCTGAGGGGCCCAGAGCCATTCAAAATATTTTTATTTTTTATGCAAAATTCATTTTTAAACGAAATGCAAATAAAACATTTTTTAAAACATCTCTAAAAATCAATTTATGATCCGAATGGGCTGAAAAAAAACTGTAAATCAACTCGAAAACATCTGTAATAGCTCACGAGATACCGAAATAAATCGTTTCTAAACCACGGTGCACTGAATGCTTGTTTAATAATATTTAAATTAGTTTTTAAAAGCATACATTATTTTAAAAACTATTATCATATTTTATATTTATTTCTACTAAATTAAGAACCAATTGTTATTTATCAAACAAATCTAACAAAACTTATAAAATAGTACGATTTTAAAAGCATTTTGTTGTGTTTTAAAATAAGCTAGTGTTGTTATTATTATTGTTTATTTTTAATTTTAAATTGCCAGATACCTACTGTATCCAAATGGTGTTGACTCTCTAAAGAACTTAATTGCAACATAAATTTTAAATAGTTTAACAAAGAATATTTAAAGAAAGAAAAAATAACTGAAATGAAATTAACACACCCACACACTCACATACACATCAACAAAATGAAAAGTTTAAAGCAAAAGTGTTTGGATTTTATTAAATAACAACAACAAATAAAACAAAGAAATCTAATGGAACGCAATCATACGTTTCAAATGCAACTTACCACTAAACGAATGACTTCCTGGATAGATTTCATAGTTGCAATTTTGAGGTTTTAATTAAAAGCGGAAGTAGTAAATAGTAGTAGTAGTAGTAGTTGAAATTAAGTAGTAGTAATACAAAATAGTAGTAGAGTAGTAGTAGTAACAATTATTTAACAAATTTATTAACAATTAAATATTATACATTATTGTTGGATCAGTTTTTAAATTTTGCATTTAATTTGAAAGAAATTTTATAATTTGGCGTGTTTAGTTAGTTGCACGTTTACAATTTTGTTGAGGGGAGTAGTAGCAGGTTGGTTTTTTTTCACAGATTAAATACGTTTTTGTTTAATTATTTACATACATACATACGTTTTTTTTTTATCAGCAGGTGCAGTTTTTTTTTTATTTTTGGTTTGGTTTGTTTGATTGTATTTTTTTTTATTTGCATATAATTAAATAGTAATAAATTTAAATACATATTATATAATGTAAAGATAATATGTAGTAGTAATATTTATGTAGTATTTATATGTTTATTTAAATAAATATTAATTAATGTTTATGTTAAATGAGTTTTTTTTTCATTTTTTTTATGATGCAATTTACTTTATACACAATAGTAATGATAGAGTGATAAAGTGATTTGTGCCCAGTTTCTACGTAATGAAAATTATTGATGCAGAATTGTGATAGAAGTATGACACATAAATAAATGATAAATGTTTATTTATTTCTTTATGCATAATAATGAAAATTAATTGAATTTTTTAAATAAATAAGTAACACTTTACATTTGTTTGCTGAAAATAAATAAATATAAAACAAGTAAGAAGCCCGACTATATAATACCCTACACCCAGTATATGTGCAAAAAGAGTTTTTCAAAAATGGGCGCCATATGGTAGCTATGACCTTTTATGGACCGATTATGACTTCTGCACATATTAAGACTTTATATACAGACTTTAAAAATTTATACATATTAAAGTGATTTTCGAAGGGAGTCTTACATATATGGAAGCTTTGACTAATTATGAGCTGACAGTAATGAAGGTCATGATTTCTGTATATATGAAACATATTGGTGTTGAATTTTATTTGGATTCCAGTATTTTCAAGATATTTATGTTCGTTAAAATAATTTTCGCAAGTTGGCCTTATTTGGGAGCTATGATTAAATATAGACCGATCACCATAAAATTGCACCGAATGATTTGTGTAATGATGAAACATATTTGTGTTAAATATTATGTGAATACCAATATTTTTAAGATAGTTATGCCTTTCAAAGTGATTTTCGAAAGTGGACTTTATATGGGAGCTATGGTCAATTAGAGACCGATCTGCACAAAACTTGTAGTTGTAATGTGGCATCATGTAGGTGGTCCATTAACCAATTTAAACTAATTGCAATCCCAACCGTAATTGGGCCAAACAAATGTCTCATACTAAATTTTATCTAAATATCTTTAAAAATTGGTCCGAGTTCAGCACAAGTTTTACCTGGAAAGTCAGCCAGATGGACGAAAGGACGAACATCGTTTAATTTACTCAGAGAGTGATTCTAAGTCGATCGCTATACATAACGTTAGGTGTTAGAGTAATACTTTTCAACATAAGCACAAATCCAATTCATAATTATCCCCTTATTAAAAACTTTCCACTAAACGATGTTATTTTATTAGCGGCACTATATAATGTCTCATATAAATTAATATGCAATGAGGATTATCTTTATTTTAAAAACACCATTTCGAAGAATCATGGAACTGTAAACGGCATAATCTAAGTGTTTGGATTTATGTGTTTAGATGGAGGATTTGCTATTTGCTATCTATAGAATCCAGAAATATGTTTGCATTGGAATCTCATGTTAGGCTGTATTTTCTCAGAGGCTTCGAACACTATAATGAATCTTAAAATCATATACCCAGAAGATCTGTCCAGGGTAAAACTACTATCTGTCATGGAGCTGTCAGAATGTTGTGTCTGTTTTGGAACTATTCAAAACTAAATATATTAAAGGCTAATGACGCAAAATGGAAACACTCAAAGTTGCCTGAAAAATAATAAATGTACAAACATCTCTTAAATAAGGATTTCCCGATAAGATTCGTCTTAGTCTAAGTACTGCGGATTTAATTTCCACCAAACAAACTGAAACTCCAATAATCTGAGCAGTTTGTGGTCATGGAATGCTATTTGGAGGTCAATAGTGTTAATGGTTTACATGGTGATCGGTAAGCATGCAATCAGACTTAAAATTCCTTCCATCTGTTACTACCCAGAATGTAAAAGAAAGTAAACAGTTTTTCACATTCTTGGTGAATGTCTCACTCTGCATTTGTCAAGACATAAATTTCTAATTTGACGTATCATCACGATATCCATTTAATTTAATTGCTTGCTTAAAGTGAGCTAAAAAACCATCTCTATTTGCGAGAAAACGAATGAACTTCTTATGCCCGAGTTCTCATTGGTAAACTAAAGTACTAACTATTGTTTAACTATTACTTGGTATTCTTATGGCAAACTAAGCATTGCGAATAAAGAATCATTAGTTAAGCCTTTGCCATTAGCTAACTAAAGACTGTGAATTTAGCCATTAGATTCGCACATCATTGTTGAACTGTCTGAACTGATTCTTAGATTGAAATGGAATATATTATAAGATGTATTTTGTAATGTAAACTAGACTTGACTTTGACAGCTACCCTTACTAACCTAAACTAAACTTACATATTCAAAATGAGAAAAAACTTCAATTAACTAATGAACATCTGTCTTTGTATTCTTTCCAACTAAGCAAATGTTACTCATACATGGCTGCTATTGTCAATATAGTCGAAAAAAAAACAAACCAAGGCAGTATTCATAAAGAAAATAAAAAATTTTATTAGGAGTCACATCACATTTTCTTATAGAAAATTATAAATACAAATGTTTAAATAAATTATGCATTGAAAAATGGAAATTGAACAATAATCTAAAATATGTAAAAAAATACTTGATGTAATATTAAGAAGATAAATGTCAAAGACACACACTCACACACATTTATGAATGAAAATGTTTTATTTTTGTAAATGCATAAAAAATAAAACCCAGTGAATTCATAAAACTCAAAAAAGGAGAGTTAACAATAATTTTAATACTCACTATTTTCCATATAAGTTTTGGCCTTGTAACCACCGAAATGATGTGAATAATCGGAAACAAAATGTAGTCCTAAATAGGAGCCGGTCGACACATAACGCAGCAATTTCAGTTTGGTACTCCAATCGCCACACAAACGTTTGGGTAAAACGTCTTCACCAGCTCGATAATTATTGTTGTTTTTATTATTATTATGATGATTGTGACTGTTCGAAGAAGTTGCAGTAGGATGTTCAAAATATGGATTTCCTTTGGGATAATCCGGTGTTTGTATAATAAATTTATTGCGTGGACTATAAAGACTGGAATAGATTTGTAGCAGTTTCTGATAATTGTTTTGAGCCAAATCATAGCCATTGTAATCGGTATTTTGAGGGGCATAAACATGTTCAGTGGGAGAGTTGGGTAAAAATCTTAAACTATTTGCTGAGGATGTTGCGGACGTTGAGTCATAAGAACTTCGTTTACGAAAAGATCTTAAATTAGGATTATTATAGTTAAATTTGAGATTAAGATTCTGTATATTGCTATCGATATTTTGGGCATAACGATACTTGGAAGATGTGGTTTTCGCTGAAGATCTTAGAGATTCTGAAAGTTTGGGTTCGGTAATCTCTAGATAATCATAAGTACAACTGATTGTAAGCAGAAATTAATTTTGAAAGAAAATAAGAAGAAAACTAAATTTTTAAAAGATCTGAGATTTTCATACATACATACAACAAAACTTACCCTTGTTCATTTTCTATAACAAGTTCTTCAAATTCGATGACTATACGATAACCCGCAGGTGCTGTTATTGTTGTAAAACAATTTGCATTGTCGGGATATTGGCGGGGAAACGATGGACTCCATATGGAAGCTCTGGGATGTTCTTTGGTCAAAGACACTGTTTTGTTGCAGTCGTTAATCCAATTGCGTCTCAAGGAATCTGTTTTTTTAGCAAAAAAAAATTTGTTTCAAATTGTGTATTTCAAATGTTATACAGCCACTCACCATCACTCATGGCTCTTTCACAGATTAAAAAGTTATTGGCACTACAGTCTCGATCATTCCACATGTATTTGTTGGTTAAAGGACTACGACTGGTCTGCACACCAGGCGGTGTACGAAAGTAGCGTCTCAGCTCTATGCAGTCCTGACTGCTGAGACCATCATCGTTGGGTTGTTTATTGTAGTGGCCATGTTGTGACCAGCCCGGAAACCAATCTATAAATTTAAGTTTCAAATAAAATAAAATATGTATTTAAAAGAAAACACTCTTTTAAACTTACTGGTATATTGAAAAATCAAACCATCACTCCAACGGAAGTCACCCTCGTAACTCTTGTCCGAGCCACCCACCCAATAGGCATTTTGATCCGTATAACCCGGACTGTTTAGCAGCAACTCGTTAATGGTCTGCTGTTGCTGTTCATTGCGCACAGACACCAAATGGCCACTCAGCTTAGAGCAATGCTTTTCAGCCTCATGCCAGTTCATAGACATTTCAATGGCTGCTATACAAAATTGTTCCATTGCAATCCAACCAAAGGCACAATTTGACATAATATTGGCTAAAGGGCGAGCTTGATAGGATAAATAAATAGCAGGCATTTGATGTCGACTTTGCTGCTTGGCAGGGACAGACTTTGGCGCTTCTAAACTATTTTCTGTAGCAGCAGGACCAGCACGAAAAAGATGCACACTTAAGGTATTGCTAGAGGATTCCAAGATGAAGCCACGCATATGCTGGGTATTGTTAACGCAATGCGACCACTTGGAATGATCATTTTCGAAGACCTTTATCACCACACCCACACAATTGGCGGTGCCAGAAAACGCCATTTGTAAATTGGCCTTAGTGGCGGCCAAAAACCCAAAAGAGTCCAAGCCCAGGCTAGCAAATGCTTTATGCTTCATATCTGTTGTTGCATTCATATCAGGCAGTTTAAAAAATGGCATTAATGACGATGTAAACGAAGAATAAGCACCAAAATTATTACCACTATTTAGAGTTAAATTTATCACTTGTGCATCTACTGTAGTCCCCTGACTTGTAAATATCGTATACAATTCCTTCTCCTGCACAGAATCGCTCACTTCCGACATTAATATGGGCATGGGCAGGATGTCGCTGTCATTGTTGGTCGCCATACGCAGCAGTACACGATTCCCGTATGGCAGATGTATACGAAAGTAACACTCCAAGGAGTCTTTCATACTTGGTCGTATATAAAATTCAGCACTTCCATTACTCGTACTTACATTATAACAATAATCGACTAATTTATAGCTTAAACTAAACATAGGATTCCTATAGAATTGCACGGACGCTTCGTCATCTTCCACATTGAAATGATACACACGATCTGTGGCTTGCAACTCCTCCAGTTTGCCACACAACACCTTGTGGTTACTGAAGCGTACATAGCCGCCACTGGCACAGGGCACATTAAGTCGTTGTAACTCCACGAGCATACCAGGAGGTGCTTGATTGGGATCGACGGCTGCTGCTTTGTTGAGATGCTTGTAGGAGGGAAAATGTACAGTACAATCTATGCAGTATAAAGGCAAAATGGTATAGTCCAATGTACCCATAGAAGTTTCACGTAATATTAGATGGCAGTCTGTATAGATTAATGAACGAGAGAAAGAAATAATGAAAAATATCTACGAAAAAACATGAGCGTTTAATGTAATTTTAAATTTAAAGTCTTGTCTCAATGCACTTGCAATTATTACATCTAGAAATATGCAGTTATTGAAAAATAATATAACTTTTTAATAATATTAAACATTACATTCATATGCCTCTATATAAGCATGGTATAACCCATATTCTATCGTGTACATACATATGTACGTACATATTTACATGGTTTTTCCCCAATAAAATTCCTTGAAACATCATTGCGACAACTACACAAATTTGCACTTACCTTTGCGTATTTGAAATTGAAAAGTTTTTCTATATACCACTATTTGTGCTTCATCGACATTTGTTGCACTGGCACCATGACCCATGTTGCCACTAGCATTTAACCAGACATTGTTACTGGAATACGAGCTGCTGTTGCTGTTGCTGCTACGAATGTTGTTCGTTTTAATTTTCATGCGAAAAAACACTCTGAAATAGAGAAAAAAATTACGGGTACAAATTAGACAGAAAAAGTATGTAGCTCTTTGTGAGTAAGAGGAGTAGCGTTTAATAGTTTTACAAGTTTTTTTTTTGCTTTGCAATGTTACTCGAATAAATAAAAAAAAAATAGTTTATGTGAAATGTTATTGGTCAATTAAAATTTTTTTTAGTATTGAGTTGAGAGAAAATACAAGGTTTTTACTGCTGATAAAAAAATATTGAAATATGTCGGTCGAATATTGAAAGTCCGGATGACATCTAGCCTGTAGTAAATACATGACATGAAAACTAAAGGGCCATTGTAGTTCTCTAAAACGTTGGAGACTCGCAAAGAAAACTGGAAAATATTTAAGTCCTTTATTTTTTTTATAAAGGGAAGTAACCCTCAGGCCATTAAAATGCGCATATATATAATTGCGTTACTTTCTTTGGAAAGGGGATAAGTTGAAAAAGTAAAGGTGGAGAAGAAAGCTTTGTGACACAACTCTGCAATTGCGCGTTGTTTCTTTTTAGTGCAGCTGCTCTGGTTGTGAGTTGGCGCATTAATGTTAAAGCTTGATTTTATAGCCTTTATTTAATTATTTTACTTCGGTGGCGTTTTAATGCTATACCACCGAAGGAGGGCGCTGTGATACATATTATTTATGATAGAGAAAACTAATAATTACCAGAAACTAACAGATGTTGTTTGAGTGGCAGCGGCTGGGAATCGAAACCAATTAAGCTACAGTAGCCTTGACGGGCACAGATTTTAGAATATCATAGGGTACTAGGGTATCCAAGTTATTCGATGTTTGTTTTGTTCGAATAAAACGAATAAGTCGTTTTCATACATATTTCAAATTAATCTAATTATTCGAAAAACTTAAAATTCTTAAATGAAGTAAAACGAAAATGTTTGTCCTTTATCAATTATATGTATAACTAGCTGAACCTGGTGTGCTTCACTATCCCTCTTTGAGGTAAAGCCTTTAATAAACGTTGTAAAAAAGAAGGTGCAGAAGTCTGCATGGTCGAAAAATATTATCATGTAATAAGCAGTCCTGAGTCAAAGCTGCACGCTGTGAAAATTTAAGATCGGTTAACAGGTCCAGCCTTCAATTTATCGCAATCAAAGGGGCGTGCTTCTCTCACTTTTTATTTGGTACGTATTTCTATTCATGCCAATACCATATATAGCAAATACTGTCGCTGTTGGTCAAAAAATGCCCAAGATATGAGGATTTTAAATTTTGGCTTATATGGGTGAGGCCACGCTCCTTTGTCAACTCACAACTTTATATAGTCAAGAATTTATTATTTCGTAAGGTCCAGTAGTTATTTTATTTTTAATTTTTCTTACCACTTTTCTCCTGGTACGTATTTCTAATTATGCCAATACCTTGGTACATATGGTATCGATATAGGTCAAAAATGCGATTTAAATTTTTGGGTTATATGGTAGTGTCCAATCAAAACTTCATATATCATATTATCTCTCCCAGAGTCACAGTAACATGCTGTGAAAATTTCAGTAAGATCGGTCCAAGGGTTTGGCCTCATATTAAGCACAAACATACAGACAGGCAGACAGACATTCATATTTATATACATATGTATATAGATATATATTAATAATTATGTTATTTGTCTATTTTAACGTTAACATCATCAACATTCAACATTTCATTCCCCACAATTTTATATGACGTTATAAGGATAATACTTGTTCCTGTATGTTTTAATTATTTGAATTCGATGTATTAATATGTTTTAGTAATGCCATCGTATTTTCAAAACGTTCGTCTAATATTTGACATTTTGTTCATCCCATAAGTATTTTGTTTGCAATTACTTTGAATACCTTTTTTAAACTATCAATAAGGGGCAAATATATAGCGTAATGAATATATGATTTAGATTTTATCAATATTTCGCCACCATATGTTGATTCTACAATTTCCAAACTCTTTCACTAAATATCTAATATTTCTTTTTAGAATTATAAATTATTGAAATACATTTGTGGAACTCATTTATATTAATTGCTAAACATTATTTAACTTTTGCTTATATTAAATGTTGTTAATATAATTTCATATTGTAGTTTTTCACTACACCATTTGCAGAAGTTTCCAATTGAATTGAATCATGAATCAGAATTTTTTAATTACATTTTAGAATTTCCACTCATTTGTATCTAAGTTTAGATTGAAAACTCTTGCTTTACAACTCAATCATAAATTTTATGTAGCTATGGGGAACAGCCTCAGCTTCAAATATAGACAGAAATTGCTACGAATGATCACAATTGCCCCCTGGTATATAAAAAATTCGAATATCCATAAAGACCTAAACGTGTCTTTGGTAAAAGCTGAGATCCAACAAAAAATGCAGACAAACATTTAAAAAAGCTTGAAGTACACCCAAACCCATTAGCCCGCAACATATTAAATAATAGTGGTTATATTCCACTAAGAAGCGGATATGAGCCGAAGACAAGAAGGAAGAATAACAATTTAATAAATAAAATAAACAATGGTCAAACAATTTTCGTCCGGCACTGGCTGGACTAATAGTTGAAATTTTTTCGATATAAGTTTTGAAAAATTTATTGTTAGTTCATAAATAAATGTACAAAACATTTCTATTAGAAATTTCTGAAATTCAATTAGAAGTTTCTGAAATATAATTGGAATATTCTGATATACAATTAGAAAATTCTAAAATACAATTGGAAATGGTGTGAATGGATTTTTAGAATTTTGAAATTTGAAAATGTCATCATCAAAGAATAAATTTTAATTTTATTTAAATTAATTTAAATATATACGGTCTAATTTATAAAAAATAAAGTAGACTTCAAATGTATGTATGTATGTACTTTAAGAAAATTTTGTATGAAAATTTTGTCTAAAAGTACACTTCAAACCTACTTTATTTTTTATGAATACGGCAGATATACACATTAAATTTGAGTGGCATGGTGTTAAATTATTAGTATTTTAAATTACTAAATTATGAAAAATTCTTATAGTGGATTCACCCATTTGTTCTGAACAAAAATTTTTGTGTGGAGAAAAATTATTTTTACTGAGAGTTTTTATTTCGAAGGATTTTTCTGTAAAATCAAAGCTGTTATATGTAAACAAAATCTATTAGTTTTACAAGTGGTAATACTGCGCCCATTCATTTATTTTTCTTTGGTTTTTGAGTGCCGAAAAAAAATTATTTCAACTAGTTTTTATTTTTGTTTATTATTTAAATTACAATTATTTTATATACATATTTATGTTTAAATTATTTTAAAATATTGAATATTCAAAATGAATGAAACAAGAAATTTGCTATGGAAATACATAAGGCATTATTATTTGTATGAAATGTAACCTATTGACAACACAGTTCATTTTTGTCCAGACAAAATATAAAATTTAACAAATTCAAACTGAGAGTTGTTGGTACAAAATATTTCTCTCTCTTAAAAAGAGAGACGTCAAACTTTATATGAAAAAAACCTTGAACGAAAAAATATATTTTCTTCAGAACGAATGGGTGGGGTGAATCCACCTTTAAAGGAAACGATAAATTAATACAAAACTCATAAAATAAATCGAAAATAAATCGAATAATTATTCGTCAGAAATTGGAACGATCATTATCCGAATGGACACCCTATAACGTGTATATTTGGGATTACACAATCAAATTCTCTAATAATCTTAAGTTTCATACTGACATACCACGGGTCTTCCAAATAAATTCACTACATTATTTTATGAGTTATAGGACCTTGTTAGTATCTGAAAACCATTTTGCAAAGAATGGAATTGACATTGCGAACAATTTATGTGTGCTACACTAAAAAAAGTTTGAAAACCTAATCTAATATTATTCGTAAGAAAATACAAGATTTTCAATTGTCTATAACCTTATTAGAACAGCAATTTACTTACTAATATCTTGTTTGGACGACGTGAAACTGATCTTTTTCGAAGTATCTGGAAATCATACGAAATTCATTGCTATCCTGGAATATACTATACTACGGCTAGAAAGTCTATGGTGCTGGCTATCGGTCGTTCTTATGCACTTATTATTGTCACTATGAGTATATAGAAACGAATAATCATTGGCCATACGAATATAGAGTGTTGTTTAGGTGAACTGCTGCAAACATTGACTAGTGAACACCGCAATCTATCTTTGATAGGTGGTTTAATTTTTCGATAGAATGGACAAACTGGAAGGGAATATGCATTTGAGATCTTCACAAACAAAGCTATAGGACCATTTATCAGCCATGTCACAGAACTCAATTTCGATCGAAAGTGGTTTTGATTCCGTCAATTTAGTCTTTAGAAAACGAAAAACGAGTTTTTTTCGGAATGAAACCACTTTAGATTTCTAAAGTGGAATGGTTAGTTTTTATGATTTTATACTGAAAAAAAAACTCAAACTACTAATTTATAATGACAATTAAATAATTAATTTTATTATATCAGTGATATTTAATTGAAATGTTTAAAATTTTAAAGTTGGTGTCAGAAACAAGAAAACTTTTGTCAAAAAATTAAAAATATTTACACAGCACTGGAAGATGACAGAGAATCAGATGCATGCCTTAAATTTCTTCTTCGTAGCTGTTCAACTTCGTTTGGAAGTCTTTGTTCATTTAAAACAGCAACAATTGAAATTCCGGGCATTTTTAAATAATTTTATTCACTATTGTTTAAAATTTCTTTGTTAGCGCTCTTTTTGTTCGCTTTTGTTATGCTTTTTATTACAAAAATCATTTGTTCTTTGTTTTTGTTACACAACGCTACCATATTTAAGTTAAAAACCGAGATTTGAGGAATCGATTTGCAATTACGGAATTAAAAACATTCCGATCGAATTATGTATATTCTAACAAATGTATGTGGATAAGATATTTATGAAATAATTATTCTATGCATGAAAGATAGAAAAGAGCGGTGATGTCTGAGATGGCTTTGCCTTTTCCACACACGCTATATGATATATATATGTATATATATATATATATACCAAGACGGAGCCTCTAAAAAGGCCAAGTGAGTCATAATATGGCGCTGACCTAAACATTGTCGTGCTATTCATATATATATGTATGTCAAAAATCATTAAAAAGCTCCAATATTAGGTACTAGTGGTCAATGGTCTCCGAAATACATACATCAAAGCCAATTGTAAATTCGTGTCCAATTTTACTAAGCTAACCTAATAACTGCCAGAATATCTGAAGAAATTCAACTTTAAAACTGTTTTTCTTACACCATTCCTTCTATTTAACTATAAGTTAACATCAAGCCCAGTCATTTGGAAAAAGCCATCATATTGAATAGAAATGCCAATAACACAATTGTATAATAATGACTTGAATGCAGTGTTTAAGACACACAGTCTCAAATAACTGTCCAATGCACAATTAATATTAATTTCAAATTAATTGAAGACAAATTGGAATTGTACATGTTGCGGACAACGACAGCTTTAATGTATATACGAGAAAGGGGATGTACTGCTTCTCCAGCAGTATTGGGTGCTAAAATCACCATTTTATTTTTAGAAAAGCACTTGTTACTGATTAACCTTTGTGTCTACAACCAAAAAGTTTTCATTATATGTATATACAAACATCATATCCGGGTAAGTGAATTTCCATATTTTGACCTACTCTTTTTTTATTTTTATCAGCAAACTGATGCAGTTGCAATTTGTGTATATTATAAAAATAAACTAATTCTCATCTCTTGTAAGAAAGTGATAAAGCAACTGACATATCTGACATATTTCTAATGTTAAACAGAAACCTACAAAATAACAATGTAGCAGAATGCAACATCACGGTAGACAAGCAGCTTTAACCCTTCTGGGTTCACACAGTATATTCCTTCAAAACCGAAGAAATATGGGATAAAGGTCTGGTGGCTTTGTGATTCTCTTACATCTTTTCCCCTTAATGGACAAATATATACGGGATTGATGCCTTCTGGAGAAAGGAAACAAATCAGGGTGAACGAGTCGTTGAAGATTTGTCCTGTAAACTTTTTCGTGAAAGTGAAAAAAACGTCATATGTGACAATTTACATAGCTTGTCTATCATGGGCACCGTGAACAAAAGTAGAACATTTGTACCAGCTAAATTTTCTAATCCGAAAGGAAGAGAAGTAGAATCTTCACTTCCTGGATTTATATATTCCTCATATATTAAAAAAAACAGATCGGTTGTGCTTCTATTTACATCTCATTATAATATCAAAGTTGGAGGTGTAAAACAAAAGCCTATAAAAAGAAAAATAAAATTGAAATTTATTAAAACTAAACATATTAAATTAAATGGAACATATTTTTATTTTAATATAGAATATGACATTTAAGTTATTAACCTCAATACCTCTATTGATATGGTTATACGAAAATAGATACCAAATACAACAAATTACAACATATTGGCCAAAAAGAAATAAATAAAATTAAACATATTTACAACTATGTACCTATTTTTGCATTTTGAATCTAAAACTTTCTTGACTACTCGGGAATGCCGGTAGTACATTTAGAGTATGAGTTCCATTAACTGTTTGTGAATTTTTTCCAAAACAATTTTTGTTTTAAAAAGTCTTTTTCATAATTAAATAACAATATTTTAGGAGCATATTGGCGAAAATATATCAAATTGAATATAAAAAACCGGGTAGGTGGTTGTTGACATAAGGGTTAATCTAAGCGGTTACTTGACTAGCTAGTATTTTAATCAGTCTAACTGAGAACCCTGTTCAAATTTTCTTACTGTCACATATCATGAAATTGTCGATACAGTGTGTTACAATTGATAGTATGAATTGCTCTACTAAAACAGTGGTACAAATTAATGCTCCCTGAAAACCTAAACAAAGTGATACATTTTTTGAAAATATTTATTTTTATACCCATACCATACAGCACCGAAGTGGCTAGTGTATATTGGATTTGTGCTGATGTTTATAACGCCCAAAAATATAAGTTTAGCACCACCTTCGATTTAACGATGCCCGTCCATCCATCCGTCTGGCTGGCTGGTTGGCTGGTTGGCTGGCTTGCTGGCTGGCTGTCCAGTTTTGAAGATATTTTGATAAAATTTGGTACATAATACATGCTTGGCCCAAGGACAATTGGGATTGACACACCTACAAATTTTGTGCAGATCGGTGTATAATTGACCATAGCTCCCATATAAGGCCCACTCCTGAAAATCACTTTAACGACCGCAAATGTCTCAAATATTTCGGTGTCTGAGTTTTATCATCATATACAGAAAGCATGCCACCTAATTTTATAACGGCCGGTCCTTAATTAGTCAAAGCTGCCATATAAGACCCACTTCAGAAAATCACTTTAACATGCATAAATCACAAAATTTTTAGATGATCAGTCCATAATAGGTAATAGCTCCTATTTTTACACATATACTGGGTGTAGGATATTATATGATCGGACTTGACCGACTATACATTTTTACTAGTTTTTAATATACATACATATGTATTTAATTCAGTTACGCAATCTTTAAACATGTCTCCCTAAAGGGCAAATGTAACTAAACTTTTGAACTGACTACATTTAGCAAAATTACTTTCTATGGACAAGAAAAAAAACAATTTTAGAAACAATGAGTGACAATCTCAACTGTAATATGTATATTGTTTTTTTTTGCAGTATGGTAATTGAAATAACTACTTTCTAATGTGAAGTACAAGGTGGCGCAAAAGTAAACTTCCGGGCGCCCGGGAAATGCATCGTTTAGCATATCGGTTGTGGCACGTGCAGTGTGTGGCGTTGCACCGTCCTGTTGGAACCACATGTTTTCCAACTCCAATTCATCAAGTTGTGCAAAATTTATAGCATTTTCTGATAGGAGGATTACTTGTATAATAACAATTTCAACTGACTATTCTTTAGACCACTTACAGACACTAAGTTAACAATTGACTTTTCTCTTGATAACTTAGGCTGTGTAAAATAACTTGTAGCAAAAGCTGCATTGTCACTTTCAACACTGAAGGGTATTGCTGTATTTAGTTATTGCACAAATGTTTAGGAGTATAAACTACTTACCTAAACTCAATGGTGTCGTCTTGCTCACAAAGCTCGTTTACCAACCATAAACCCAGGGATTCAGTACTAATGCCGCCAGCAGCATTAGTGATGCTTTTTGTTTGACCCTGCCATTTATTTTCCGATGAACAGATATTTGTTGTTGCCTCAATCTCGGCAGATTTTCTGCGTTTTTTCTTCGTGCCTGTGGAAAGAGAGGAGGTGGAGGAGGATGTTGCTATATTATCTACATAATGCCACTTATTGTTATTACTATTGTTGTATTCTGTATCATGCTGTTGTCGTTGTTTCAGCTTAAAGCCATTTTTTGTTGCCTTATAAAAACCATTTGATGGTTTATTGTCAACATGTTCTTCCACTTCGAGTGATGCCTTTTTTCGATCACCATCATCAGCAGCATCACTGTCTTGGCCATTTTCAACTTCTTCCTCCTCGTCAGACATTGACTTCGAAATATACAAGTTTTTTGTTAACGCATGAGCGTTTGTGTGTGTGTGAGGCGGATTGGCGGTATTTTTCATCTGCCAATTCCCCGTATGCTGAGATGTGGCGAACCATGAAATTGGCAACTTGTTGCCTAAGGTTTCACTACTGCCAGCACCATTGCGACCATAATTACTACTGCTGCCATCACCTCCACCATCGCCGTTAAATAATGTGGACTCCTCACTCGCTCTACTATCACGGTTTGTTACAAAAGTTCCACGTTCTTGGGAACTTAAGAGCGAAACTGTTTCAACATAGAAATCTCCTGTGTATTGGCGGATTGTTGGATTTTGCATTTCTGGTATTGTTGCACTTGGTTCTTGCTGCCGCTTTTGTTGTTGTTGCTGCTGTGTGCTTGCTGATGACGATGTTGAGTAGGAAGCTTGTAAACTTGTTGTAAGACGAACTAAAGCACGTGCAGTTGCAAGAAAAACGAGAAGAAAAGAAATTCAACTTTAATAACATTTTAATGAAATTATTTTTTTTTTAATAAAAATAAATGTATTTTTTACCCCCATTTCAATCTTATGGAGGCTTAAATACTTTAGTACATCAGTGTAAGGTAATGAAAGAGACATAATTTAAATCCAATATTGTAGAGATATGAAATGGCTGGTATTGTATTTACTATGTTAAATTTATGAACGAGATTTTAAATGAATAATTTTCTGAACGCACATATCGTCACCTAAAATCTAAAAGGCCATAACTACAAAATTATGATCATAATGCATTTAACCTTTAAAATATTACTCTCATATGACAAAAAACGTCGATTTTGTAATACATTTCAAAAGGCCTCAACTACAATGTTCATAACTGTATAAAACAAAAATACGTAACTACACTTTTAATTTAAAAAAAAACGAAATGTTTTAAAACAAAGTTGGCATTTGTTTAACTGTTAGTTGAAAGTTAATTCTTTTTCAAATTCGCAACAAGGACGCTGTGGATATTTCTGTCGAACCAGCTCGGTTACATAAAAAAAATAATAATATCCAAAAGGAAGTGGAGCCATCTCCGGGAATTTAAATGTTTACTTCCGGCTGATTGCCGTCAGATTGTCACAGTTTTTACGATAGTTTACCATACTCAGATTAGATTTATAAATTTTACTTCGCAATGTGAACTCATATTCTTTTCATGTACCTATACAATAATGAATTTTAGTTCTCTTTTGTAAATTTTTTTTTCTTAAATAAAGTATATTTTTTTCGATTTCATTAAACTCGTTGTAATAAGTTTTGCATCTTTTACATTCAAAACACAGAAAACAAAAAGTAAAAAATGTTTAATAAGAGTGAAAAGCGGAATTTTTTCATTCTAATTTTAACTTTTATTAAAAAAATTTTTTGTTGTTACGGCTTTTTGTTTTCAGAAAAAAAGATTCCTTAAGTACAATTACTAAAAAACTACTATTGCACTGTACAACATTTTTCAGGTGATTGATTCGGGACTCAATTCTGATAATTGTGTATGAAAGTAGCCCCAAAAAGAAGAACTTCTGCATCATTCGTTTGGTCATTTTACATGAAGAAGTAATTTAAAAACTAATTTGAAGTTAGAAAGTATCGTATAGGGAATTTGTCACGTTTTAGGCTATTTTGTTTGTCATAACTCGAGAACCACTAGTCCGAATAAGCTGAAACAAATTTAGAAAAATTAAGAATTACAATTCCTGTTCATACAACGTTTCGCTACATAAGCAACAGTTTCGCAGTTATAAATAAATGTATGAAGAAAAAAACTATTTTTTGCCTAAAAAATTGAATTTTTTTATTTATAATTCATAAAAAATCCAAAACGGTAAAAAAATGTCAAGTACTATTACGTTCACGTAAAGTCGCATAACCTATAAATAAAAAGAGACATAAATCATGAAAATCGAGGAACGCGTTTCTCTTTTATTCACAATTACGTAAAGGTATGAATTTAAAAAAAATGGCTTGTCGGTTTTATTGACTTTTTTCAAATCACTATCAAAATTTTACCACTAATAGAATTTTAAATTCTGATTGAAATAAAAAAAAATTGGATCGGTCACGCCTATTTTCGAGGGGGCGGATACAAGATTGAGCATCATTGGTTTGCTATAAAAAACAGAGCCAGGAAAAACATTCCTCTATTCGATTCCTTTCGTCGTGCTGTGTAAAGTTGAAAATATATTGACCTATATCTCGGGAACTACTAGGTGTATGATAATTTGTTAAATTAAATGTATTAAAAATGCCTTTCCAACGATAAATCGTCTGTTATCTAGATTTTTACGGGAAAATACTGTTAAACTTTTTTATTTTTATAAACTGGAGTTACTAAAAGAAAGTTAGAAACTGGAGTTTTAAAAATTGTTAGAAAATCTTTTTTGGGTAAACGTTTCTTAGACAAAATATCATACCACAGCTCTTATCAATCTTAGGAATCGGAAAATGGAATTGAACTGTAAAATTTTCGAAATATTTTCTTAAATTTCCGTTGCATTTGATATGGCTCACATACATACATATTTTAGTCCGCCTTCACATGAAATGTCAAGTTCAGCTAAAACTGAAGAGTGTGAAACAAGTCTGAACAATTTGCAAAACAGTCATGTGACAACTTTGATTAAAGAAAATTTCCATTTTTTATACAGATGCCCGGAATTCTTTTTATTTAACTTTTTCTTATAAATGCTCTATTTAACTGTGAACACTGCATGAATTATCATACAGTTTCCATCCAAATAATTCAATGTTCAGTCAAATTTGATAATAGTTAGTTACCATTTTTTGCAAATGTTAATACAAGAAAGTTGTTATTTTTGCTTATTTTATTTGCCGTTTTTAACGTTTGTCTTTTTGTTACAAAAAGAACATTTGAAAAATATTGATTAATTTTTCATTTCTAAAATTTTTCTTTTTTAAATATTTTTTTGTAATATGTATTAAAGTGCACAAAAAAATATGAAAAATGTTTGACAAATGTTTTTTGACAATCTGATTTTTTTTACATAATATAAACTTGACCTACTGTGATTGAAAAATTTAAAAATTTTTTAAAATTTAATAGTTTCTTCTTCTTTCAAGTAAATTTTTTAAAATAAAACCAGGTATTCTTATTATGCCTTGAAATAATATGTAGTTGTGGAAAAAAGTAAATTCAGTATTTGTAAGATATTTTGTTAAGATAACTAAATTTAAGTGAATAAAATAATTAGTTTAAAGATGTATCGATATGATCATAATATATTATGTCCTATCCCAGTAAAAAATTTTAATGTTTTTGGAAGCCATAAAAGTACAAGAGCGCTGATATATGCGCTGGCTATTACATACTACTTAGAAGCAACAGAGAAGCGAAAACCATTGAAGTGAATTTTTAATATAAGTAAATGAAAATTATTTAATAGCTTCGCATAATCCCTTATAAGTAAGCAGGTTGTAAGGGAATAGTTTAAATGATTATTTTAAAGAAAAAATGACGACCAAAGTTCAAAGTGCTTCTGTTTATCCCTTACGTGGAAGCACGTTGTATTGCAATGATTTCAAAATGTGTTTACGATTATTCCCGACATGTTACCGAAAACAAAAGATGCTTAAAATTACTTCTTTTTTATTACGGAATCAGTCATCAAATTGTTTTTGAGCAGAGAGGACGCACGCAAATTGAACAAAAGTGATAATGAAATATATATAAAAATATATAAAATACATACCTGCAAAAAATATAAAAAACCTATAAAAATTAAATACAACTAACAGTAAGTATTTTTATTAAATACAATAACACATACATACATAAATTTTTTTAGTTTATTATTTTTGTGTGGTCAATTACTTGATTTAATAAATTAAAGCAAAAAGAAAGGTGTAAAAATTTGTTAGCTCTTTCCGAGGCATCGGTTAATAATTCAGAAGATGTTACAAATACCGATGTTGCTTCTATTGATGAGACGGAAAATATAGAACAAATGCCTATTAGTGAAACAGAAAGTTTTAAAGAAAATATTAAAGAATGGTATCTTAAATTTCGGCCTTCTATTCTATTCTATTGGTAAAAACATTAATTATTCACTTCGTCCCCTTTTACAATGTGGCAAGTGAAAGGCAGTCGGACAAGTTTGTTGGCGAAAGAGGAAAGAACTAAAGTGTGTCACACATACAGCGTCGCCCCCTTACCAACAAACTTCGTCTGTCTGCCTTTCACTAGCCACATTTCACTTGCCACATTGTAAAAGGGGACTTATACTTTTAACTAAAAATTGTAATTTGTATTTACAGGTGGCGACACTCAAAAATATTTTAAGTCAAGGCGGGTTAAACAAATGCCTTACAAGTATATTTGATATAAAACTTTTGGTTAGTTATAATGTAGATGGCAAGCAAGGCAAAAATCGACTATTGGACTTTCCAAAATTTGTAAGCGCTATATATGGTAAACTTTTTAAATATAGTATACATATAGATAAACATTCCTTATAACATTTTTTCTTTATAGAAGCACTTAAAGTTGATAATACTCTTTCGAAGAAGAAATTTATTAACGATTTCCGTACAGCACTAAGACTAAACAAAAATCGTTGTTACAAAAAGAAAAGCTTGAGAAAACATAGCAAGTCCAACAACTCATTTTTGAAATCTGACAGTGATGAAGGGTCTGATGCGGAAAATATATTTCCGGACAGAAGAGAACAAACTCCAATGAATACCTCACTAGATTAAGTTCAAGCATCTTAAGACACATATTATATTGCAGTTTAAAGCAATAGTATTAAATATCATATCACAATGTTTCCTATTTACAAATGTATGTATTTTAAGTTTTTTTTTTAAGTTTATCGATGAATTTACATATTAATTTGTGTTTTTTTAGTAAATAAAAATAAAATGTACAAAACTAAAAAAAATAGTAATGTTTTCATAGCTTATATAGGAGGCATGAATTAAATGCTTCCAGTAAACAAACACAGTAATAGCATTGGGTAAGGTATGAAATTGCTATATAAATAGAGACATGAAAGAATCGCTTCTTGTATATAGTATAGAAGCAATACATCACAGGTATGCAAGCTGCGGTTTCTGGAAGCTTTTCCTTCACGGAATAATGTAAGCCATGAAAAATGCTGTGATTTTACAAAAAAGTAGTGCTTCCAAGTGGGAATTCGCCATATAAAAATCATGCCTCTTGTAAGCAGGTTTGTAAGGGGGAATTGTGCTTCTCTCCCTTACAAACCTGCTTACCAGTAAGCACCATTTTTTACTGGGATGGTACTGTTCATATTCCTTAATATAAAGGTTTTTATACCCACCACCAAAAAGATAGTTTTATATATAGTTTTTATCATTCCTTTTATAATGCATCGACATATTAATATTAGGACCAAAAATTATATATATTCTGGTTTCTTATAATATTCTACAACGATCCACCCATCTGCGTCCTTCTGTTGAGGGCACGATAGAGCTTCGATAAAAAGTCTTAGAACAATGAAATTTCTCATTTCTTTGTTGCACCGAAATTTTTGGCATACGAAATGGGCAAAACCGGTCCAATAGGATCCGAGTTATAGACCAAAGTTTCAGACAGCCTTGATATTTTCAGAATTGAAATGTAAAGAATCGGTCTAGAATTTCTCGGAGCCCCATATAAATGACTTCCCAGAATATGGCTATATAGTACAAAAACATCTATAGAAAACCAGTATCCATACAAAATTCTGCAAAAATAAGCTTAATGTAAAGTAAACTCTTAAAAAGTGTTTTGTTTGCATCGGTCCATTTTTTTAATCAAATCACTTAAATGCGCATAAACAAATAGCCCATACATGTATTTGGCAGTAGTACCTATATAACGTTTCAAAAAGCTTTAAATAATTATGGACCGACCGTTTTAAAGAATTATGTGTCGTGGTTTCTGTATATATGAAACCTTTTTGTGTTTATTTGGAGAATTATATTTTACATTTTGCATTTTACAATTTATGAACATTATTTTGCTGCCTTATTCCATCGTAAGGCGAGGTTTTGATAAGATCTTTTTTTTTGGACACTGATTAAACTGTCAACAATATTTTACCATCTGCTGCCATTCGGATTAGGGCTATCATTATAATAAACTAGTATTACCAGTCGCCACAAGAAGTACTCTAGTCATCATTTCACATCTCTTTTAAATACCTGTATTGGTTTATGAACTTTTTTTTGGGTGTATATTAAGTCTTCGAATTTATGCTGAAAACCGACAATATAAAATCGTATATCACCACAAAGAAGCTGTTGTGCTAGATGCTTGGATATCTATATCCGAAGATATAAGAAAAAATCTGGTGAATAGTCTGCCTGGAGTTGATTAAAAAAAAAACTTTATTAAAGCCAAAAATTTTTTTCAAATACATATTCGTATTTATGTTTTAAGTTATTTTAATTTCCACGTATTTATAGTTATGAAATACTAATTAATTTCTATATATTTTTCTACGATGTAAAATCAACTTTTACTTTTTCTGTAACTTACAAAATTGAGAAAAGTTTAATGTATTTATAGTTCTGCAACGCAGTGTAGAAATTAGAGGCCCATCCTATTACTGTCAATTTTTTTTATCAAATATATAAAATTATCTGACATTATTTTGAAACACACAATTCGAATGATAATAGATCTATTTAAATACATATTTACATTTTACAGAAATTTGCAATAAATTATGCATCATCACTATAAAAATGTTAATTATTAAATATGTGGATTAGTCTTATTATTGTATTATATGTAGTATATTTCATTGAAAATGCCGAAAAATGGCAAAATAAAACATTCATTGGCAAATTCATTTAATAAATCAATTTGTAAATAACAAAAAAATGCCTTTCAAATTGAATGCTATTTGTGAAATAGGCACTTATGAAGATTAAATATACTCGTATATATTTTATTTGAACATTCCAATATCTAAACAAACAGACACTCAAGTGTACAAATACTGGGAGGATTTAAAAGAGAACAAATATATAGATGTTTGTTTTTGAGTTAAATTAACCTTATAAATCTAAATTGATTTTAGATGAATTAAAAAAGAAAAATGCGCATACAAATGAATAAAAAACACATACATATATGAGTATATGTATAGGTATGAACATGTGAATACGCGAGTATATGGTCTGAAAAATATATTTTTACTTAAATAAAGTGTTTTTTTTTTAAATAGTTCAAACAAATATGGGTTGAATAATATTAAATATAAATTAAACAACTACTAATAATACAAATTTAAAACAAAATATACTACATAAACCACATAATAAATAACTTAAGCAAAATATAAGACATTAACAAAAACTATGTATAGAAAATGAACATAAAAAAATAACTAAATTTTCATGGAAAAGCATAAGATTTTTTTGTTTCTAAATAAAAAATGATAAAAAATATTAAAATTATGTAAAACATTGTTGTATTATAAATACAACAAATACAAAAAATAAAGTAGGCTTGAAGTGTGCTTTTAGACAAAATTTTCATACAAAATTTTCTTAAAGTACATTTAAAGTCTACTTTAATTTTTTATAAATACGGCAGTGTATATTTAAAATTTTTTTTGTAGTGCTTTTACTTTAATCACAGCTGACAATCTTCTCGACATAGAATCAACCAGTTTTCTGGCGAAATTTTGTTCCACAGTTCAAGAAATTTTAGCTGGAAAATGTAATTTTTTTCGTTTCCACAATTTTGGAGTAGAGCTTATTAAAAATGTAGGTAGGGTGCCTGAAAAAGTACCTACCTACAAAGCAAAACTTGCAATGGTTCTTTAATTAAATGGTTACAAAAGAAAAAGAAGTCAATGAAGTTTGGTGTTCTAATGTTATGGTACAATCCAGGTAATATTTTGAAACTTGTTTTATATCATGTACATATGTGTATTATCATTTTTATATAAACATCTTTTTTGTAGGAATAACTTTTTAAACAAAAACAAAAAAAAAAAAAATAAATAAAAACAAAAAAGATAACAATAACATGCCACGACTTATCAAATTTTCAATGATCAGTCCTTGTTATACAGCGTTCCAAAATCACTTCAAATGTGTATAAAAAATCTCTCACTGAACTAAAAAAACCCTTGAAGGTTTTCTTATGGATGATGTCAACTTTCATTTACAATTGGTCTCTTTCCATTCCCATTTTGTTTGTTGCATTGTGTTATCAATCGACACAAATCGTTGTAGTTGTTTACATTTCCGGTTACCCTATTTAAGCAGTTAACAAGTAATTCATATTTATTGTTATATCCTATTGTTTATTGATATAAATAAAAATTTAAATAATTTTTTTGTAATTTAAATACAATTCAAAGCAAATTGTCTGTCTGATGTGTCTGTTAACGTGTTTTTATAACCAAATAAACACAAAAACCAACTACATATTACAACAGGCAGAAATAAAACTGAAAAGGAAGAATAAAATCGATTTGAATTTGAAGAATTCAATTGAAAACAATAAAACTAAACAAACCTCGTAAATAGGATTATGGAAATTGCCTGCAACAAAAACAAAAAAAAAAAATGAATGTAAACATATTTACCATATTTTTTTGATGATACTTACAGAATACATCCATACAATGCAAATCACACACATACATACATACCACTACACATATACAGGGTGGGCCAAGTTTGACTGACTGAAGTGCCATTGTGGCTCTTGCGGTATGAGCTGTAGCTCCATCTTGCTGGAACCATATGTTACGATTATTGAGAACTATCGGACGTAAAAAATTTTCGAACATGGTCCGGTATACCATTGAGCTCATTTTCGAAGAAATATGGACCAATAACTTTATCAAAATTTTAAAATTATTTCAAATCAGTCAGTCCAAGTTGGCCCACCCTGTACTTAATCAATGTTTAAATGTATGTAGGTGTGTGTGTGTGCGTTTCACTACTTATAAAGGTCCAATGAATAGACAATTGGAAAGACACACAAATAGTGTGAGGGGGAATAAACCAGGAAGAAAAACAGTTAGACAACCAAGCAAATAAAATACGATTGCTACTTGTAGACTTAATGGCCTTGTTGTTGTTTATATTTATTTCGTAGCCTTTAAAATGCAAATTTTATTCGGAATTGTATGAAAACAACAACAACAATAGCAATATCTATACTATTAGCAAATATACTTATGTCATCTTCAACATGTAGAATAAACGTCAATATAGTTGAGAGGGTTCCAAAGCAGCTGCTTAAAGTACCTCGTATATATATAATGTAAGGAATTTTTACAGAATATTCCAAGACTAGACCAATACATACATACAATCTTATGACAACCAATCTTAAGCTTTCGTATATGTCATACAATTTAAGACTCCCTGCATACAGAAAGTAACAGCGAGACCTTTAGCGTACTTATTGGTTGCAATAAACAACAGCAACAAAAGCAATATCGAATTTATGAATTACTGACAATTGACACTTTTGCACTTATCAATTGATATAAATATAAGAGAAAAAAAACGGAATCCATTATGTATTCCGTTCGTACAAAGTCAGTTGTTGTCAATCAACAGCTGTCAATTTAGCATAAAAAAGCCTTTAAAAAGTCATCAAGTTTAAAGTGTATAAAACCGAGTAAAAGAGGCAAAGAAAACAAAAGGCTGCTAAAGGGAAAGATGAAAGCTTAATTACATTTGTTAGACATCATGCTAATCGTGCTGCTGTTGACAATTTTCGATAGAGAATTGTTTGTGTTGGCACTAACTGAGTGTCAGTTGGGAATGTGCAACAAATGTTGCACTAAAATGGATTAAATAAAATATTAATTGTAATACATTGGCAAATAAAAACTTAGTTAGTCAGGCAAACGTTTAAAGTTAACAGTTTGTATGAGTGTGAAAATGTATAAAGTTGTGTGTGAAAACTTATCAAAGCCTAATGAAAAAAGTTTCTTTCGTTGCAAAATCCTTGAGCAATTACCAAAATGAGAAAAATATGGAACCAAGCGTAAAGAAAACTAAAACTACTTAAGTTTAAAGTAAATTCAGCCTTGTAGACAAAAATCTTAGTCAATTGTTTTTTTTTTTTTTGATACAGAAAGTTCATGAAACAGTGTTTGTGAGAGAGGGGCCATCTAATTAAGATTCAAGCTTAAGTTGACTGATAAAGTTGTGGAGTTTAATTAGAATTTTAAAAATTATAATTCTTTTTTATATCAAGTTGCATAAAATACTTGGTTATATAGGACAAGTTTTGTTTATTTTAGTGTAGTAATTAATTAATCTTTCTTTCTAGCCATTATTAAATAATTAGGCAACCATATAGAGCTGTATTTACAAAGTAAATTTTTTTATGACTTTGTTATATTTTTCTGCAACAACTTCCAAAGGCCCTTAACCATTTCTCCAACATTTAACCTAGCTTCTCAACAGTGCAGACACACGAAATAACAAACAAGTGCCAAACTTTCATCATTTTTTTGCTTAAACAAAAAAACTTCACTCTCAATTGCAATTTACACTTTCATGTAGCGTCAGAGTTACAAAGCAAAAAACAAAAAGTTTTATAAATTTTTCGCAAATAAAAGAAAATATTTTAAATCTCATTGCATACTAATGAGTTTTTGGTGGTCGTGTTAGTAAAACATTTATCAAACGCCTGCCAATATGCTGCAAATTGCCTGTGTGTGTATGGCATATACCCACCAACCTCATTAACATTTTCTTCACGGTGATGATGATGTATTTAAAGTTTTAAACGTATTTGGCGCTTAAAGCTTCAGCAAGAAGAAGGTGTTTGAGTTAGTTTTTTCGCAGAATTTTTAACAAAAGTGCATTTAATGTAATTATTTCTTGGAATTTCTGAAATGTTGTTCTTCAAACACTACACTAACAAGAAAATATGCAAAAATATGATCTACTGTGCAAAGTTTATGTAAAAATTAAACCCAATAAAACTGTTAAGTGGAAATTATCAAATAATTATTGAAACAAGTAAATGATTATTATTCTTATGAAGTACAAGCAATATCAAATTGTTTATATTTAGAACAAATAAAGTATTGTTCATAAAAAATCGGGGCACATAAATAAATTTTGGTTCTTGACTTTTTACTGAACCGATTTGGACCATTTTTTATAACAAATAGCTCTGATTAAGAAACAATTCTGAAAAAAATCTATTGCTATTCAGATGAAATTCAGCCAAAATAAAACCAAAAATGACTAGAAATTACGTTACAATATTTTATGACGTCCGTCCATAATAGGTTATTTGGCGGTGGGTATATAACTACGAAACACCGGAGATGGGCTGATGACTACATACTTCGAAACACCGCGCCATGGTGTTCTGTTTTTATTAATTAGAGAAGAAATTGAACTAATATTTATTTTTAAGAGAAAAGTTTTTATTCAGGCTAGTAGTTCAAGAATTTCTATTTAAGAATACTATTGTAACGTATCGAAGTATGTAGTCATCATCCCATCTCCGGTGTTTCGTAGTTACAAAAAATAATATAATCCACCAAAAGAAAAGAGGAGAAATGACAACAAAAACATACATACATTGCTGTTATTGATCTACCAAAAAAGTAGACGCAGCAAGAAAAGCAAAAATAAATTTGTAATAATACAAATTCTATAAATAGAATAACATATAAAGAATACACACACATTCTAAACGTACGTAAATTTCGTTCTGACTCACAAAACACGTAAAAAAGAAATATGATAATTCTCGTATTCTATTTCTCAAAAACGGTGAGTTTAATAGATGATGTTGACAGATTGATAATGGACAATGAAGATTGCTTATGACGCCCTTGGCCGGGTAGAAAATTCATTCCAATTTGCCAATTGTTCCAATATGTTACAATAGTATTCTTTAATAGAAATTCTCGAACTACTAGTCTGAATAAAAACTTTTCTCTTAAAAATAAATATTAGTTCAATTTCTTCTCTAATTAATTTATTTATTCAATTTTAATTTATTTATTGCAATGCTTTAGGTTTAGTTTGCTCATCAGGAGCATACTTATATACACGGGATATTGACCTTGACCTTTGTTAACAGTCATCACAAACGCTAACCGAAGAGGAAAAAATTGTTTCAAATCGAATGATAAATATGTTGGTAGCGTTGGAATGCGTAGCAAAAGTACATCTGTATCTTTATATTTTCCTGTTATAATGGTCGCTTCTACTAAATTATTTCTCAGTTTTTTTACTGAAAGTCGAGTGCCATTGCAAAGCCGTGGTGATCGATATTACGCAGTAAAATAATTGGCACTCCAATTTTAAGTTGTAGCACATGTGGTGGAAAGCCTGGCACATCGAGTGAATTTAAGAACTCAACAACATAATTAATGGCCCTACGGGTTGCTTGATTGATTTGACGTATTTCAAAGTGATATCAATCTTCTCCATATGGAAAAATAATAGAATACTGAAGCGCGTCATATGAGCGATGCATTTCAGTGGGCGAGGCCATGCCCCTTTGTCCACTTACATAGTCAAGAATTTATTATTTCATAGGAATATCCTATTGGGAAACAATGTTCAGAAACTGGCAAAATTACAAAACAACAAATCAACTTATCCAAAGCAGTTAAAGCATCTATCTGGTTGCTTAAAATGAAAAACAATGGTTGTGAGACAAACAATATCCTCATTATACAAACAACTAAATTCATGTTTTTGGCCTTTATTCACATTCTATAAAATATACTTAAAGCCAATATCATTTCAATTTACGCTGTCATTAAAACTTTTTTACGATACCAAACGAAATAATGGCAGAAAAATACTTTTCTCTTTTATCAGATTAAAAGCAAAGAAAACATAAACAAAATTATTTCTTATACTACAACGCACTACTTTAATGTAGTGCAAATATTTAATGCAATTTTTGCTTTCAATTTTCTTTTTACTCATTTTTAGCTTCTATTTCAGCGTAATGGTAAAGCAGAAGAAAATATTAAAAAGGGAAAATTTATTTTCAAAATAAATGGCTGTAAGAAATGTGTTTCATGTTTATGTATGTAGGAAAGTGTTAATTTCTGGCATTTTATGTAAAATTTGTTTTTAAACAGATATCTAAAATTCAATAAGAGCAATAGCAAAACTAAGAAAAATACAAACCGTCATAAATGGATTCTAAACATCAAACAATTGTATTGATGTTGCCATTGGGTCTGATGTTGATGGTAGCGGAAATATAAATCCCTACTTACATAGACACATATGTTTGCATATAAGTGTTTTAATACTCGTATGTGCATTTTCT
The DNA here is from genome assembly GCA_950370525.1 of Bellardia bayeri. Lineage (NCBI taxonomy): Eukaryota > Metazoa > Arthropoda > Insecta > Diptera > Calliphoridae > Bellardia > Bellardia bayeri. The sequence goes on along the minus strand of OX493266.1, from coordinate 41,970,259 downwards.
GGGGTCCCAACTAAATAGGATTGCAAAATGTTATTTTTAAAAATCTCCATACTGTACTCCATATTGCGAACCTGGGCTTCGGTCAATTGAATGTCGATACGTCGAAAAATAAATGCATTTTAATAAGAGTAAATTAATCTTATTTTATTCTTTTAATATTTCTTAAATATTAACAAATGCTTATTAGTTTGAGGTTTTAATGTATTGAATCGCGTTTTTTGTTACACAAAATTATGGTACCGGATTTTATGTGAAGATTGCGGTATTAAAGAGAACGAGATTATATTCCTTATAATAATAATAAATTATTATATAATAACAATAAGAATAAATTATAATAATCCACAAATAGTTTGTAAAATATACTATTAAATGAATGAATATAAAATTGGAAAAAATCATCACATTAGATTTAATATACACTGGCTCACAGCTTTTTTAATGCAGTACATATTTTGCTTTCAAAGTTCAAAAAAAAAAAACTAACAGGAACTTGAAAAAGAAATTAGTATCAGTTTAAAGAAAAACTGTTATAGTCTAACAAACAAAAAACATTTATTGCAGAAATGTACATTAAAACAAAAAAAAAAAAAAAAAAAACAAAAAACAACAAAGAAATGCTCGTTTTTCACGTCACAGCTTATTTTATGCAGTAAACTGTACCGATACCTCAATGCAGCGTTGTTGGATTTTCGTTTTTATTTTAATCTTCTATCCATGGTGACTGACTTTGTTTACAATTTACTTATGTCTAAAGTAATATTTTTCAAGTATTTTTGCATTAGTACATTATTTTACACAAACAAAATGCCTGTTGTTTCTGTTTTGTGTTGTATTTGCTGTTGATTTGCACTCACCTTGTATAGATGCACTTTGCTTCTATCAGTAATTTCGATTGTGTAATGTCAAGTGTCAATTTTAAATGTCTCAAATAAGTTTGCGTACAACGAGAATTGGTTTTATATCAGTTCTAAAATTGTCATTAACAGCTAAAAATAGGAGAAGTGGTTAACATTAAAGCTTCCATGAAAACCGGGAATATAACTGAGGCATAAAAGCAGAGACGCACCAAACAAAATTTTCAATGAGCTTGATGAGCGACACCTTCTAAGATAAATAAGAGCAAATCTAAGGCTATCAGCTTTACAACTGGCCTCCGAAGTTGAAGCTGACAATGTTGCTTTGAAACTGTCGTGTCTTGCGCCAACCTGATTTTAATGGCCGTATTGCACACAAGAAACGGTTTATAAAGCCGAAAAACAGAATTTAGTCATCTTCGCTGAGGAATCTTAGTTTAACAAATTCGGTTCAGATAATATGCCGTATGCTTGGCAAAACCCAATTCCAAAACTCGATAAAGAAAACCTAAAGGATTTTTGATCTAAAGCACAACTCGGGTCGCCAAGTCGCCTTAAATCTATTGCAGATTATAAAGGGTATCACACCAAATATTAATTTGTGTAATTGCCAGTATTAATTTCAAATTTTCGAAACCCACACGTGCCTGCATAAAATAAGTTGTGACGTTTACATATTAAAATGTACGTTTTTGTAATAAATGTTGTTTGTTTGTATGACAATAGTATTTTTTTTTAATTTTAAATGACACCAATTTCATTTCTAAGTTCCTATTAGTATTCTCTGTATGGCGCTTTGAAAACAAAAAATGTCCTACATAAAATAAGCTGTGTGCCACTGTTTTTAGAAATCTTTAAATGAATTACATAATGACTGCTCCACTACTGAACGTTTAGGTTATTTACGCTATATGTAAGTATGAGTAATATTTATTTATTTAATATAAAAATATTACTCATACGCCTTGAATGAGTAATATTTTTAGAAATTCTCCAAATACAACAAGAGTGATTGTTAGCATTCTAGAGACCTTTTTGGAAATAGTGCTACCAATTAATTCACTTTTTTTTTCTTTAATTTAAGGTTATCTTGTTAAAGAACTAATGTGTGTGTGTGTGTTTCACAATAATTCATTAGGCAATTAGTGACAGCCACATCTTTACATATTTGCTGCACAATTTAATTTGTATTAGCTCCTTTTTAAGTGAAAATACCACAAAGAGGAAATTAATAGATTTTGCTAAGTATTACTGTACATTTTTACCTGTTTACGGTTTCTATTTTTGTTTCCTTTATGATTGCAGTACACTTTTCTACTTACTTTTGTACAGCAAACCGCAATTGATGCCAAATGTGGTTGTAGCATCAAAGACATCATGATAAAGTTGCAATTGAATTTTAAAGCCCTGCAATAATGGTGGCAATGAGGAGGAGGAGGAGGAAGAAGAAGTGTTGTTGGTGGCGTTGAAAAAACTGTCATTATTATCATTATCAGCTTCAATCACAGTAACATCATTGAGAAAATCATTGAGATCTGAATGACATGATGAGTACGCTGAGGACGTGGAGGTGGAGTATGACGATGACGACGATGCTGCTGCTGATGCTATTACTGATGAGCTGGAGGCGTAGCCGGGCGAGGCGGAAAACAATGATGTTGAAGATGTTTCCATATTGTCATTGTTATTTTGAGTGTGTACAGTTGATATGGCGGGTTTTGTTTTTGTATGTTGACGTAGCTTCTCATGTGTGCTGTTGGGTAAATCAATATTTTTATGTAGTGTCAACTGTTCCAGCTCCTCCTCATCCACCTCCGGCTGCTGCTTAACTGCACTTGTAGCTTCCCCAGCATTTGTGGGATAGTTATATGTGGTTTTATCATTATCTTTATGCTGATTATTATCTAAAGGACTATTGTAATTGTTTTCATTTGTTAATTGAAAATTAATGGCATCTTCTAATCGAGACGATGTTGATGTTGCCACTGGAAAAGTGGTAAATTCATCATCATTATCATTTTCAGTTTTTTCATTTGTATTGTATTGTTGTTGGTTATCCTTATCATTGTCATCATTATGATTATTTAAGTTTGTGGATGCTTCTCTATCACTGTAGTTTACTTCCGGTTCGTTGTTGTTGTTATTGTGGTTTAGTTGCAAATTGTTTTTGTGGTTAATTTGTGTTTGATGTTGGTTTATTACATATGCTGTTGCTGTTTCAGTTGTAGCATAAGGCTCAGCAACATGTTCGTTATTTACATGTACATTTACTTTGCCATTGTTGCTGTCGCTGCTGTTTTTGTTGGTGTTATTGTCTAATATATCTTCGTCGTTGGTTGTGATTATTGTTGGGTTTATTGAGAAATCGACAGGTGGTCCTGGTGAACGTCCTGGCGCTGGGTCACTGTTCATATGTCCCACTACAGTCTGTATTGCGTAGAGCCCAAAAACTAAAAGGCAAATGACTAATTTCCTCATTATCACTACAACAGCTGTAGTTTGTTGTTACCGGTATTGTTGTTGTGGTTGTAGTGTACAAAGGATGCAGATACGGACAATGAGATCTTTTAACAAGAGGTTCTAATATGTCGACTGCTGCTGTTCCAGCTTGTCTGGTGGCTCCTCCTGCTGTTGATGCTGCAGTAACTGTTGCGGGTGGTGGTAGTGATGGTGGTAGTGCTAAAGGTGGCGGTAATGGTGGTAGTTGTATAGATTTTAATTGGATTTCCATAGACCTTCTTTTTTGGGATAGAGGAAGAGGTATTAAATCGTAATTTTGTAGAATTATAAAGAATTGTATGCTAATGTCACGTTTTGTGATCTTGTTTGTGTCTGTGTTTTCCTTGTTATTACTTTTGCTGCAGTTGGTGTTAATTTCCGTTTAGGTTCATTTAGCACTTTCACTCTTAGCTGTGGTTGTTGTAGTCTTTTAAGCAGTTGTTTTGTTTTTCTTATTGTTCTTTTAGTGTTTCGTTTGGTTTTTGTTGTCTTAGCTTCTGTTGTTTCTATTGTTGGTGTATAAATTGCTCTTATGTCTATTGTTGTTGTCATTATTTAGTTCTCAATTGTTTCTGTATTTTATTAGAGCTTTTTGTTCTTGTTATAGTTGCAATTAATTCGAGAACTATTTATTCTGGCTTATCTGAAATTGACAGAAATGAAAGGAGAATATAAAATTAGTTACTCTTGAATTAGTCACTTTTCTTGCATTATTGTATTGGCTAATACAAATTGTTAAATTAAACATTTTCTTAAAGAAATTTGACTTTAACACAGATATTTTCTTACTGCTGATTATGTGCACAAATGAGTTTTATCTTATTGGTTTTTCTCATACGCACTACAAACTACAAACTGCAAAATCAAAAACTATTACAATTCATGCAGCCTTAAGAAATGAAAAAAGTTGTACATATTTTGACCTTGCTTTAATAAATTGTTTTACAAAATTATTTCTAGTCACATGCGTTGTTCAGTCTTTTAAATGTAATTTCTTCGACTGACTAAATTATTTATTCATTTATTTCTTCCCACTCGAAAACTACAACGTTTATTTTTCAACAAATTTTCACATTGTCCTTGATTTAAGCAACACTTCATTAGTTGCATTATGTTTTTTTCGGTATTTTTGCTGCAACTTAGATGGAAAACTTAAAATGAGCAAACCGAAAGAAATAACAATTCTATGGTCAACCACCAACCACTCAGCATGACTACTTACTTATACGTATACAAGTAACTAAGTATAAGAACAATATTTTTTGTTTTTTTGAAAATATATTTTCAATTGTTTTCATGCTTAATTAAATTTCGCACTGCCACATCTCAAGTGCTGTGCAATTAAGCAAAAGTACACTTAAGAATAAATATTTTTATTGCTCCTTACAATTTCTAATTTTTTGTTTTATTTTTCCCATAAAACATTAGAGAGAGCAAAAAAAAATGTTGCCACATATTAAGCAAACATTTTGTACAATGTTGCAGGCAGTCAGTAAATTAAGTATATTCAAGAATGTTTAATGTTTTATATTTAACCTTCAATTTTATGTATGTTTGACCTATTAAAAGTAATTTTGTTTGACAGAAATACAAATAAGTATTTGATTTTTATGATACACATACATACATATATTACATGCAAATGTATTTGAGGTCATTAATGGAAATTAAAGTAAACCTAATTCTGTTTCTACGCGGTTTTTTTTTCAATGTTATTGATTTAACACGGTTTGAAAATAAACAAATTTTAAAAGTTTTATACGATTTTATTCCATTTAGCACGTTTCAAAATCTTCTGGGCTTAAATTTTTTGGTTAAATTAAATTTTTTTGGAATATGTTCATATCATAAATTTTGTGGTCTTCCCTTTTTATGGATACAGGCAAATTCACTGGTCAGAGCAATTGTAAATAGCACAAAATTAGGGGAATTCTCTGTTAGGGCCTACATTCAAATGAACTTGTGAAACTTTTTTTTTACATTACTTTTAAGCTTAGAGAGCATATCCTTTTTTTTCTTTAATAACTATGCTTTTGTAAAAACACATTGTATACATACATATATACGTACATATGTATGTATGTAAGTATGTGATTTAATAAAAAAAATCCTTGTTTTTCGCTAATTTCAGTAATTTTTAGAGATAAGGTACCAATCACCTATTTTGCATACATTGATCGTATTGACCGTCTTTTTTTACACGGGTTTTCCTGGAATAAATTGCCATGTCAAAACAGAATTAGGTGTATATTAAATATATTTATAGGTAATATGTTCAAATAATAGTTAAGCTTCTTCATATTAGTCCTAATTTACACGAAGCAATTCTTTAAGCTTAGGCTTTTACACATCAGGGTGAGGGGAAGATAGATAACACGAGCACATAATTGATTATACATACTTGCAATACGTTTTCCTTTCTTATTCGTATCACATATGTATATGTATACACATATGTATATACATAAGAAGAATTGTGCTGTTTGAACACCGAAAAAATTTCGAGGAAAAAATTTAATGTGACACAAAATTTTATTTACAAATTGAAACCTTAATAACTAAAATACAAAACTGAAAATTAAACTAGTAATAAGGTAAGACCTCTTGTACTCTGATTTACATTCAATCTTGTCTATTTAATATTCCCATCACTCCATGTGGCAAACAACACACGAGTTAAGTCACATGGGCCTCATACCTTTTCTATCAAATGCACACATGCGTTTTAGTGTAAAATTATATGTAAGCAATAAAAAATAGGATATACTAAAAATATGTTCAAGTATTCGAACAAATTGGGCCTTGGTGCAAATTTTCCATATTTATTAAAGTTTATTACACTATCGGACTTAATGGCACTATGCCTTTTAGTATAAAAATATGTATTTCTTAGCACCCACTTCAAAAAACCAAAACTTTTTCAAAAAACATTGTTGCAAACTTTTGAAGGACAAAAAAACTTCGTTTTTACAATGACTGATTACATGTTCTTACTTATAATTTAAACTTATAATCATAAAATTTTATATGTCTTTAGATGTCTCCCAAATGCGTATAAAAAGTTTGCTGGATATCAAAAGAAAAACTACGAGTATAAACCCAAAAGAAAAAAATTAGTACATGATTGATGCACTTGCTTGGTGGCGTAATAAAAATTTTTAAAAAATATTTCACATAAATTGCAGCACAGACTTTATTCGCATTTTCGCTATTTACAGGACTCTTGGGTGTGAGATCATGTTATAAATGATTTCACGTATTATTGATATTAATCCTTGTACTTATGTATATACACAGCTATTGCTGGTTTTTTTTTTTTTGTTTTGGTTTGTTTGGAGTTGGAGAGTATGGAAAATCAAGTTTAAATTTAAATGTCAACATGGTCTACATTTTAATGTCATGAATTGTGTTAGAAATTTAAACAGACTCTTCAATGAAATGTTTAAAAAAAAAAACAAAAAAGTTTTGGGAATACTTTAAGTTTACATACAGTGTCTCACAGTTTATTTTATGCAGTGCATTTTTTTTACAAAAAGAAAACTAACTAACTTACTTAAATAAAAAATTAGTGTCATTTAAAAGAAAACATATTTTTGTAATTGTTCCAGCTTAAGGTCTGTTTTTAAAAAATTAAAATTTTTATTTTCAATATTTCGCTACGACTTTGTGTAGCTTCTTCAGGAAAAAAATTTTAAATATTACTAAAATTAAATTTTAATTAAATTAAATTTTGATTTTTTCGACCTTTCTTTTGATAAAATAAAAAAGATTTTTTCGAGCTCGAGGCCAATTATTTGTAAAAAATGTATATATTATTTATTAATTTATTTCTTCTAATATTTCGATATCCTTCGGATATCATTATCAAGGAATGAGTTACAATTATATTTTTATTTTTTACTTTTTTATTTTTTACTTTTTTATTTTATTACTAAAATATTGAAAACGGTCAAATACGCTATAATAAATTTATAGTCTAAAAATTTTATATTCTATAAAACAAAATCATTTATTACAAAAGTAGACATTTTAATATATTAATGCAAAAAAAAACAAAAATACTGTTTTTACCTTACAGCTTATTTTATGCACGTATTGGTTTCAAAACTTGAAATTTAAACGATTTAATATTTATCTACAACTGATTGGGTATAGATTCAATCAGTTTTTAGGTAATACTCGTTGAAATATTCAATCAGTAGCGCTTTTTTTAAATCGTTTTTGTTTGAAATTTTGTGTTTTCTTATAATATATCTTATAATATATATATCCCATAAAAAATCTAGCAACTGTAGTGGCGGTGTCAAAATGTGAGAAGTTATATATTAGCTACGATTGTACAATACCCAATTTGTGCTTTGGATCGTTATCCTGTTAAAATCGAAAATCTGATCTGCGCTTTCCAACAAGTTGTCCTTTAGAATCTAAAGGTACTAAAACTTTTCTATGGCTGTTTTAACATATGTTAAATTTACAGTACCAGCAATCACCACCTGTTTCACTATTGCCTTTAGGTTTTCGTTGTTGAGTTTTGTATTTGGTTTCCGCCAAACATACGACATGTCATCTGTATATGTTAAACTTAGATTCGTAGGCGAAGATGACCGAATTCCAAAATGCAGATTCCTTGCAAACATCTGTCTGTTTTTCAGATTTATAAACGGTTTCTTGCGTGCAACTCGGCCATTCAAATCATGTTAGCGCAAGACACGACGAACAGCTTCAACGCCACATTGTTGCCTGTTTCCAGGTCAGCTTTAACTTTGCATGCCAATTGTAAAGTTGACAGCTCTTGGATTTGCCATTATTTTTCTTAAATTTTGTCGCTTATCATGCTCAATGAAAATCTTATTTGGTGACTTTCTGCCTCTTTTTTCATGGATTAAACGCTTAATGTTTCTTTGAACTGTGGAAGATTTAATGTTAACCATGCTTTTTTTTTTTTTGCTGTGAGTGGGAATTTTGAAAATAATTTAACACCAATTCTAGTTATTCTATCGTTGTACTTGGACTTTTTTGAACTATTTTAAATTGACATTATAAAATCGGATTTAGAATTCAACAGAACATATTGATGCAAGTTGAAAAAAAAGAAAAACAACAATGCTGCATTGAACTATTGACTGCATAAAATAAGCTGCGGCATAAAAAAACGAAAATTTTTTTGTTTTTTTTTTTAGATATTATATACTAAAATGTAAATTTTTTCAATAAATTATGTTTGTTTGTTAGACTATAATATTTTTTTCTTTTAAATGACACTAATTTATTTTTTAAGTTCTTGTTACTTTTCTTTTTACAGAGTTTTGAAAAAAAAAACAATTACTCACACTGTGAGCCACGGTTTATTATATTACAAAATATTTTTGCTGAAAACCTCGTTTGAGATTTACTGTCATTTATTTTATAAACAATGAAATTTATAAAAATATTTTTTGATCAAATATATTTAAAAATTCCTATAAAAATTCATTTTATAAACAATGAAATTTATAAAAATATTTTTTGATCAAATATATTTAAAAATTCCTAAAAACACTTTAACTCAAAACTCCAACATTTTAGCAGATATGCAAGAAAATCAAACTCTTTAGCCGTCTTGTCCGTATGTGGAACAAACTACCAGCAGAAGTATTCCCTGCCACTTTCAATATTGGAAAATTCAAGTCAAATGTTCACAAACACTACTCCCTTTATACTCCCTCCCATAACCTATTTTCCCAGTTCCAATACAATGCATTGCATAAGTAGGGGTCATCCCCTGAGTGCTGGTCCACGAAAAAAAAGCAAGGGTTTTATTGAATTGAGTTGAATTTCAAAGTTTTTAAACATATTTATCTTCAAATAAACGATTAAAACTTGACAGTTATTTGATTTGGATCACCTGGACTTTTAAGAAATTCTTAAAAAAGGAAAATTTAAATATATTTTAAACAAACTAAATTTCAAACAAGTAAGTGTTTATATTCGGCTGCATCGAATTTTATATACCCACCACCTAATCAGCTATTATGGGGCGAATGTCGTAAAATATTGTACCGTAATTTCTATTTATTTTAGATTTGTTTTAGTTGAATTTCATCTCAATAACGACGTTTATAAGAATTTTATGCATATTAAAGTTATAATCAAGAATTTATATTTGTCTTTTTCTTTCAGCACTGAACTTTGTTTATATTTTTGCAGCGTATAAAATAAAGCGATTTGGAAGTAAAGCTTGTACGGGGGCTATGACCAATTATGGATCAACTATTACAAAAGTCAATAGTACTCGTATAAGTTTTACATACTTAAAACTGATATGTGTAAAATATTCGATATGAATGTTTATGTAGGTTTATGAGTTTTCGGGAGTAGTCTTCATAAAGGAACTATGACCTATTACGGGCCAAAAATCATAAAATTCTGTACGATTATTTATAAGTATATGTGAATTAGTTGTGTTAAATTCAACGTAATGAGATTTAAGCGCATTTAAGCGATTTTTCGAAGTCAACTTTATATGGCGTCTACAGTCAAATATGGACCGATCATCATAAAATTGGGTATAAATATTTCTATACATGCATGAACTATTTGTGTTGAATTTAATCTTGCTGCTGATGTTTATAAGAGATTTATGCGCATTTAAGTGATTTACTGAAGTGGACTTTATATGGGGGCTATGGTCATATATGGTCCGATAATCATTAAATTTGATGTAAAAACTTGTATGTACATTTGTATTATGTTTGTTAAATTTGAACTTGATAGTGCTGTTTATAAAAGATTTATGTTCACTTAAGTGATTTTCGGAAGTGGTCTTTGTATGGGTCTATGCCAAAATATGGACCGATGCAAACAAAATATCGTTTTGAGATTTCACTTTGTATGAAACTTATTACTGCAGAATTTTGTATGGATACAGCTTCTTTAGACATTTATGTTCCATAAAGACATATTCCGGAAAGACATTTGTATGGGGGCTATAAGAAATCGTGCACCGATTCCTACCATCTCCAACAGGACTTGTCCTTCTATAATGGATTATATTTGAAGAAAATAGCAAAAAATATCTGAAAAATATCGTGGTAGTCTGAAACTTTGATCTATAACTCGGATCGTACTCCACCGATGTTGTCTATTTGCGATACCAAATATTTCGGTGGATCAAGGAATGCTTACTAGAAATTTCATTGTTTAATGCCTTTTTTCGAAGCTCTATCGTGCCTTGAACAGACGGACAGATGGACAGACGGACAGACGGACATGGCTAAATCGTCCTAGAATCTTATAAGAACCCTGAATATATAAACTTTTTATTTCTACGACAATTATTTAGATGTGTTACAAACTGAATGACGAACTTATTATACCCTCCATATTTTTGGTAGTGGGTATAAAGGTTCATCTCAAACTTTAGCTCAATAAGAGTGGATGGAGATAATAAAGTTTTTAAATCGGTAAAATTAAACTACAGACAAACATAAAAAACAACTTTCTGAAACATTTCTCATACAATTGTTTTATGATTGTTGTATATTTATTTATTATTAATGTACTCACCACCAACGTTTACACTAAGAAAGTAAAAGTCACAGTTCGTTTTATTTTGTATTCAGGCATTATTTTATTATATTAGTTTTATATAATACTGGAATGCGAATACATACAAATATACATTCGCATAACACTCTGACCATTGTTTCCTTTTAAATTGAAGTGAATTTCGCAGAAAACACTAAAATGTTCAGAGTTTTGTTTTGTGACCTTTTTTATTTTATCCCATAGTACTTAGGGGATGTTTTACAAAATATTGTCTTGTTACTTCTTAGATATTCAAAAATCTATATATATAAAAATGGTGTAAAAAATGTATAGTAATTCATCAAATGAGAACGGCTGGGCCGATTTCTGTTAAATGTTTTGTCAGTTGTTCGTATTTTCGAGGAGAAGGTTCTTACGGAAGAAAATTTTGGAAAAACCCTCCGGAAAGTCGGAAATTTGGAAAATCGAGTTTTTGTATGAAATTTGGACTTAATGGCTTTCCAAATAAAAAATAGAAATTTCTTAGTGTAAATCATGAAAAATGCGAAATGCGAAACGCGGAAAATTGGAAAATCTCTTCGCAAGTCGGAAAATGGGAAATTTTGAAAATCGAGTTTTTGTATGAAATTTTGTGTGAAATTATTCCTGTTGTATTATATTATTACTCTGAAGTTTGTCTGAAGGCTTAAAATTGGGACGAGGCGAAGTTCGCCGGGTCCGCTTGTTAATAATAAATATGGAAAATATACAGTAGCTAATACAATTTTTTATAAATATTCTTAAATACTGTAAAATTTATACGAGTATATAAATCGGACAATTCAAACACCCTTCCATATCACTTAACTTGTCTAATTGTTTTACAAATTTGTTAAATTATCTACGAATTTGAAGCAAGTTTGTTTAAATCGAATTGGTTGGGTGCCAATGACAGCTTCCATTATATTACAGCTCACAATGGTTTTTTTTCGTTTTTTTTTTTTTTTTTGGCATAAAGTCAATTTTTTTTTTGTTAAGTATTTTAAAATTTTATTGATTTTTAATTTTTAAACACCCTAATTAGATAAAAACATATTTAACTTTAACATGTGGAGCAACACTATTTTATTTGCGTGCTGTTAAAGTCAGCTGATTAGGTACCAACAATCGCTCAGGAGACGCCGTACAACAGTACATATTAGAAAGCATTGCTCAATAAACAATTAAATAACGAGAACATTAAGTCAATAAATGAAAAAGTTAAAGCTTTAGTCAATTATATAAATTAACACTTGCCGAAGTGTAATTTAACTCTGGAAAGATTTAAGGAAAAGCACTCAAAATGGCTTGCCAAAAGCATATTCATAGAAATCACTGGTAATTATGCGTTAGAAAATAAAGTGGGTCGCCCAAAATGTGATTACAAAAGCGCTGGTCCTCGTCTGAAAAGAAAATTAGCCCAGAGGAGAATAACAAATTAGCTCCCTTACTCATACATGCTGTTACAATAGGAGATGAATACTGAAATTTGAATTTGTATAATTATTATTTTTTTCTTTTCATCAAATATAATAGAAAATTTAAAAATAATATTTTTAATGGAAACGTCAAAAACCTAGTTGCATGTTGACCAGATTGGCGATATAGCAGCTATATGAAATAGTGCACCAAATCATATGAAACTTGGTAGGTCATTTTGGCAGCACAAAAAAGGTCAACAAACAAAATTTCAATTCAATAGTTTTAAAATTAGAGTTTATGCCAAAATAAACGAAAAAGAAACCATAGTGCAGCGGTGGCAATAGATTCCCGAAGAACCTGTATTATCAATAGTTCTCTTGCTTCTAAGGATAAGTAGACTGTTAATTATGGCTAAGTTTTAAAATTCATTGCTTTAATGAAGATATTGTCCATAAGCCGGTTTCTATCAAAAAACAGCTTGAATATTTTTATTTTCAAAACTGCTGGGAAATTATTGCTTTAAACTCTTTTTATTATTTATTATTTTATTGTTTTAAATTTTATATACATTTAAATAATAAGCAAATTTAAAAAAAAAACTTAACAGTAACAGAAGTAATGCTAAGTTCCATTAAACTTAACCAATGTCTCAATTTACATCTATAGTTACTGAAATGTATTATATTGATAAATTTATAATTATAAAATAACTCAGTATTTATTGATATAATTTTTATATCAAGCTGTTTTCGCTTCAACTGTAAATGATTTTTCCAAGTTAATCGTCTGTCAATATTCAGGCCTAGACATCTGCCACAATTTGATTTGGGAATCTTGATCCCGTTAAGATAAACAGGCGGGCAGTCACCCTGTGTATAAGTAACATGAGTTCCATTTTTTTAACCATGTTGAAGCTACAGATGCTGAATCATTGGCTGCTATTATTGCAGTGTCACCCGCATAGGTGAATATCATAACATCTCTATTTGTAGGTAAGAGGATTGGTCCTAATCAGCTTCCTTGCGGTACACCATACTTTATTAGTCAAATTTTTGAATTTTCATTGTTGACATTGACATTAAAACTACGATCATTTAGGTATGACTTTAACAAACCGTTAAATGGAGCTATAAGTAGTTGCTTTATTTTGTATAACAGTCCATCATGCCAGACTCGATCAAAAGCTTGTTTAACGTCAAGAAATACTGAAAAGCAGTTCTCCAATGCATCTCTAATTACTCTAACAACTCCGTGGCAATGTTTTAAAATGAGCTCAAAAACTTTTCTATTATAGATTTTTTTTATTAACTGATTATTAATGATGGCATGTTTTTAAGAAAAATTATTCAAAAGTTTTACATTGAAAACTGTTTTTATTGAAAACTCCCAAAACAATTGCCTGAGTGTTACTTCTCTTTTATATAAAAAAAATGTACATAATCAGCTAGATTCATGCAAATGCAGGAAATTAGAAATCATATGAATTGTACCATTTGAACTGAAGACGAGAGATCTTGAAATAAGATTTTGCATCTCCAAAATGCTGCGCACACGCTAAAAAAGGATATAATTTTTGTACCAAATCATCACTTGCGATACTAAATGGATCCAATATAATAATAACAATATGTGAAGCCCGGCCAACTAGCAAAAGTCAAATAATGGACAAAAAGAGCCCTATCTATTATAAGCTGCTGAAATATGATCAGATCATCACAGTGAATCTGTTGGAAGTGAGTATTACGAGAAATATTCCATCATTACAACGCTTGGGCAGATGTTGCAATAGCTGTTAAAAACTATTTAGGTCGAAGTGGTTGGAATGTTTTGCCTTTTTTTTCGATCGATGAGCTCATGCTAAAGTTTGTTTTTTAAAGAAATTTGCCCAAAAGTTTTTTTTATAAAATACTAAAGCTACGGTCACATTTGCCTTAAATATTTTCAAAATTTGTTTGATGGTCACCCTAAGATCAAATTTTTTACAAAACTTATTTTCAAAAACAGCAGTGAAACAACTTCAAATAAAATTGTGGCAAACATGTTTTTTTATGCAGTCACATTTGAACAAATATTTGCTTTAGTAATTTATTTCATCAAACTGTCAAACAATATAAATTTATTTTCTCATAAATAAATTCGATATGGAAGATTGTGAAACATTATTTGTGTTAAGTTGAATTTAGCTTATTTAATTCTTAACTATCTGAAGCCTATGCACAAATATTGAATTTCTAAATTTTGTTGATTTTATTGAAATTAAAAGTTACTACACTGTTGAAACAGCTGTTATTTTCCCTTGTTTTTTCTCTCAAAAACTTTGTAAGATCAAATAATTATTTGCTTGAATAAGTAGAAAATATTTGACTGAGTGTGGTCACTTTAGAGACATTTTTATTTTCTACCAAACCAATGTATTTACTCAAAAACATGTTTGCACCAAACAAATGTTTCTTGGTCACATTACAGCAAAGAAATATTTGCAACTTTTGAGCAAATGTTTCACAAATGTGACCGCAGCTTAAGGAATTTATATTTTGGCAACAGTTTTGAAATATATATGTAGGAAAGGAACAGTATACTATATATGATATGGGTAAGATCAGTGACTGTGGACATAAGGGGAATGAGTGACTGACGTTGAATTAACGGTATTGGAATGGGTATATAAGATTCTTTACAGACTCACAATAGGACATTTATTTCATGGACGTTGGGTTGTGTTTTTCCTTATTGCTCATATCAGTTTGAATTATTTTATGTTTAATAATACTTTTCATTATAACGTGAGTTTTATTTTGAAGGAGATAACAAGAGGAAAGTAGAGAGTAGTCAAATTCTACAATTGAAGGTTTAACCGCGATATTTGATAATTGATTAAAAATATCTACAGAAAACAGATGTAAAAGCTTTCAATAGAAAAATGTTGGAACATTTTTCTAAGAAATATTATTTTTTTTTTCCTTTTCAAGAACTTTTTTTTGAGACTAGTCTAATTTTATAATATTGGACAAAGATATCCTTATGCGCAGAGTACAGGTTGCAATTTTGAAGATATTTCGATAAAACCATCTACATAATACACCCTACACCGAGTATGCGAGTAAAAACGGATATTTAGATGTTGGAGCGCCCATAGTAGCGTGACTTCAGTTCATATACAAATTATTTTCATTAAATTTTACAACGCTTGTAAAGGATTTATGCATGTTAAAATTATTTTCAGAAGAGAGCCTTATATGGGAGCTATGACTAATTATTAACCGATCATTATGAAATTATTTATATACTAGCATTTTCAAGAGAGTTTGCTTCTTAAAGGAATTTTCAGAATTGGGGTCAATTAGAGCATGTACAAAATAACCATTCTGCATAAAATTTCTAAGTATAAATCAAGCAGTTATGACCGTTAAATCCCTATTTCGAGAGGAAATTTGCAGTAGTGAAATGATGGATCGATTTCAACTAAATCCAGTCTTTGTGCCGAACAAAAGTTTAGTACTAAATTTGCAACCTGTACTCTGCGCAAAAGGTTTACATGGACAGCCAACCAGCCAGACAGACGGTCTGTCCGTTTAATCGACATACTTTATGGAGGGATTTAGAATATTTTGTAGGGCTACAAACATCAGCACAAATACTATATACCCTTCCCATAATGGTGGTGTAGTTTATAAAAATGTGTCAAGAGTATTTCCAAAATAAAGACGTTTTGAAGACCTCAAAATATAAATATTTGTAATAAAATTACTTTATAACAGAAAAATCCTCATAATATATGTCGCTAATATGACCTAATAAGTTGAAATCAGTCTTAAGGTATGGTCACACTTGGCAAATACAGGGTGGGCCAAGTTTGACTGACTGATTTGAACAGCTTATAACTTTTGTGGCTCTTGCGGTATGAGCTGTAGCTCCATCTTGCTGGAACCATATGTTACGATTATTGAGAACTATCGGACGTAAAAAATTTTCCAACATGGTCCGGTATACCACCCCAGAGACGGTTTGTGGTTCATTAAGCTCATTTTCGAAGAAATATGGACCAATAACTTTATCAGTCATGATTCCACACCAAACAGTGCAACTGACAGGGTGTAATTGTCGCTGATGCAATGCTCTTGGATTCTCTGTACCCCAAATTCGGCAGTTCTGTTTATTCACATATCCATTTAAATGAAAACGTGCTTCATCGCTCATAATCAGATTATCCAAAAAATTGTCATTTTCTGTAGCTAGCAAAATCAATCTATTGGCATATTTTTTTTTACACGTTCTTCCACTGAGTATGACGACATTATGAAATTTTATAAAATTCTGTATTATCTGCAAAAAAAAAAATTAAAAAAAATTAAAAATGCAAAAGTTATAAGCATTTCAAATCAGTCAGTCCAAGTTGGCCCACCCTGTATTTGCCGAAAAAGATGTAACCAGTAAATAAAATATTTTTCAACTCGTTTATTTATTAAAAAAAAAAAACTTCGTTTATTTAGGACAAGACACAACAGATATTTAGTTTAATCTTGCAAAACAACTTCAAGTAAATTTGAGTAAGTGTGACCGCATCTTTAGAACCGGAAACTTTTTTATTTCTAACAAACGGATTTTGTTTAGTTATATATTTGTTAGTTTTTATTATTTATGTTAATCAGTAGGAGATTTGCGATTTCAAAATAAAAAAAATAAGAATATATTAATATATTGATAACATTTGCTCCAATATATTACTTTTATAAATTTCTCTTAACTTAACTTTAAATGAATTCTGAAATAGTGTGAAAAGTATTTCATAGCATTGACTATTAAAGTTTTATTAAGAAAACTGATTTAAAAGATTGTAAAGTTTATAAAAAACTACTAAATTTTACATTTTATTAATCGGGAAACATCTCGATCATAAAATTCAAAGACTTTCTAAGTTTTAGAAAAGAAAGAAAGAAACCTGATTTAAAAAAATTGAATTCTTCTTCTTTTGAATATAGACAGCTCTTTAGATTTTCCAGCGTAGTCCACTATAAAACAAGTAAGAAAGTACAGTCGGTCAAGCCCGATCATATAATATCCAGTATATGTGTCTTTTATGGAAGGATCATCCAAAAATGTAGTTGCATGACTTCTGTGCATATAAATATTTATCTGTAAAATATGTATAGATGTTAAAGTGATTTTTAAAGGGAATGTCATAAACATAGGAGCTATGAAGGATGGTCAGAAAATTATTATTAGTCGATCGGTATACATAAAAGTTGGTGTTGGACTAATAGTTTTGAGCGTTACAATCATCAGCACAAATCCAATATAAATACAGATACAAACATTCTAAATACTGAAAACGTGAAAATCATTCTAAAAAACACCAAAAATAGAAGTTAGCAGCTTTAGTAGAAATTTTATAAGTTTTTTAAATAATGGCTTTAAATAAGTTTCTATTGCGATAAAATTGTCACTATATTTTAGAACACGATACGACTTTCTATATGTATATATAATGCTTCACTTTTACTATAAAGTTGTTTTTGTTTCTGTTGTTAACCATCCACCATCAAGCGCTTTGACTTTGTGAATGCAGATAATCATATTACCGCAGCTCTAACCAACGAAAATGAAAATCAGTTGCAGTTGCAAATAAAAAAAAAATAAGGGCGGCACTAAAACTGTACCCTTATTTACAGAAGGCTGTAACGCCATTCATTCACAAACCAACTAAAAACAAAATAAGTTCTATTGAAACAAATGGCTTTACTTTACTCGACAAGCTTTACACATACACAGCATACACATACATATTTAGTTAGTTTATTTTAGTAATTGTAGATGCAGCAGTTTATTTAAAATGTTAATTTACTAACTACATAACTCACAAACCAAACCATTCACTTGGTATTTTAGCTAAATTTTATACTAGTGATAAAGCGAAATCAAAAACGCCTTTTAGTCAAACAAAAAAGAAAAAAAAAACAGAAGAAAGACAATGGCTATTGAGGTTTGAGTTTATTTTTTTTTGCAGGCGAAAATTTTGCGCAAAAACTGCAAAACTATTTCATAGAACAGCTAACATACATACATATGCACAAATACATATGTACAAAGTAATAATAAAAATGAATACATTAAAATAACACTTAAATGCCAAATAAGTAATTACTGTAAAATTATAAATGTTGCTTTTGCTCTTAACGAATTAAACATTTTATTCGAGATTTAAACTCTGTTTGTTTTAGATTTAATTAAAACGCATAGAATTTTATATTAATTTTTTATCTTGAAAACAAATATATTGTATTAAATTATATAAAACAAATTATTCGTTCTTAAAACTTGCTTGAAAATCTCCAACAAACAATAATAAAACCTGAAACTTATGGCCATAAAATTTATGTTTATGTTATGTAAATCCTTTTATATACACCAGTCCAGTAACTAATAAATTCATCCTAAAGTAGCCTCGACGTTACATTAATTGTCTGTTAAAATGAAGACACTAATGAGGACAGCAAAGACCATCATAAATAGATCAGACCATACCATACCAGACCAGGCAGGCAGACAGCAAACAACAAAATTACAATAAATAAAAACATTTTGTTAAATTTTGCTATAATTTAAGCAGCATTTGCAGGATAATCAGATTTATTGTGCCTGAAATATAAGAATATTTACCGCATAAACAAAATAACTTTTTTTTTTGCAACTCTTTGTGAGTTAGTAATATATACTTTTAGACAATCGCATTTAACATTTCGATTTATTGTAGATGGCAAACAAGAATATTAAGTAACCTATTAGATGGTATGTTTTTAAAAGGAAATTATAATAGAGAGATAAATAAACATAGAATTATGCAAAAATATGTGATCATAACAAAGTAAAGATAATAGTTGAAACTAAAGAATTCTGCAGATTTTAAAAACTTTAACAGTCTTATTCAGAAAAAATTAAAGTAGACTTCAAATGTATTTTAAGAAAATTTTGTCTAAAAGCACACTTCAAACCTACTTTATTTTTTATGAATACGGCAGTAAAGCTTTATTTGTGGCTAAAATATACATCACTACATTAAGGAAGATTGATGGGACATATTCATATTAGTTTGAGTCAGTCTATGGTCGAGTCTAAGTTCAATATTCATACGCATTTAAAATCAATAATCCTCTATGATGTGCATGCAGAGAAAAAATATAGTTGTATATGTTTACCACAACAATGTCAACATTTTTACAACAATATTATGTTCACCATAATTATTTATATAATTGCGGTAACCATAATATGATTAAGTTACAATTCATATGATTACTATAATCATATATATTATTGTAGTAACCATGTATACAATTGTGACAAAAATATCTCTAATGAATCCATTTTTTATAATTTGTTGCTCTTTGATTATGACACTGATATAACCTTCAATCATAACGCTGATCACTATAAACATTATATAATTACTATAACTTTACATATAATTATTATAATTATGTGTATCGTAACATTATGATTGCAGCAATCATGTGAATAATTTCAGTGACCATAATATTTTTAAAATTTTTTTAAAAATGTTGAAATAGTTGTGATAAAAATGCACAACTATATTTTTTCTCTGAGTGTGGTATATAATTGTCTGGTCTATGAATATCTGGTGTGTGAGTGTCTGGTTATGATTGTCGGGTTTGTCATTGCCAAGATTCTGACTTTCGTACTAAACATTTGAATACAATTTTGATGCCCTTTTGAGATAATTGATGATAATTTTTACGGAATATGTTCATATCATAAATTTTGGGGTCTTCCCTTTTTTGGATAAAAGCAAATTTACTGGTCAGAACAAATGTAAATAGCGCAAATTTAGGGAAATTCCCTTTTAGTGCACACAATCAAATGAACTTGTCATAGGTAGATTATACAGATAAGTTTGTCAGTCTGTGTGTAATACTGAGAAATATTCATCTGAGACCCAACAAAATATATATATTCTTGATCCTTGATTGAGTTATGTCTGTCTGTCTGTCCATCTGTCTGTCTATCTGTCTATGTAAAACACTCTCACGTAGAAAATCAACAGAGTTTACAAAAACCCGTTTACAATTCTCCTAAGCAGTTTGGTATTAAAAATAAGCAAAATCGGTATAGTAGAACCAGAGTTATGGACCAAAATGTGAGACAACCTCCATAAAAATTTGATATTTTTAAATATATTGCAGCTTTTGCCATAAATTTTTTTGTACACATTAGTATGAGGAAAATAGTAAGAATAGGTTCGTGATTCTCATAGCCCCAAACAATTTTCTCAAAATATTGTTCAATTATACATAAATGCCTATAAAATTGGAAATTCAGCAAAAATAAGTTTCATGGAAAAACAAATGGCAAAACAAAATTTTTTATAGTTCGGTCTATGTTTGACCATAGACCCCATGTAAAGCCCACTTCCAAAATTCACTTAAATACATATAAAACTGATATAAATAATGTTAAATGGTTAAAAATTTACATAAATAATAAATAAGTAAATTGCTGTAGGAAATTTTATGGTGGTCGGCCCATAATTGGTCATAGCTCTCATATAAGGACCTCATCCGAAAAAGCCATTAATCTTCATATATATCTTATAAATATCAGTACCGACTCAAACCTTTATATATATCATTTAAACATGCAAACAAATAATTGCACAATATTTTGGGAATTCCGGTCTATATTTGACCGTATAAATCGCTTATTAATAAAAGCAACGATCCAAAATTTTACACGGATCATTTATATATATGCCAAAACCAAACTGCTGGATTTTGAGAATATCGTTCCATATTTGACTATATCCTCATATAAGGTTCACTTCCCAAATCCGCTTAAGCAAATTCATCATATGAATAAAATTCTCTATATTGGAATTTAAAAAAATATTGGCCCATGATCTGCCATATAATAATCATTTCCGAAAAACAATTTAACATACAAAAATGTATAATAAATATCGATATCGAACCAACTTTTATATGGATCAGAAATTTTAATCCAGAAATCATATTAATATCGGTTATACGGCAATTATGCTACTGGATTTTGTACCTGTCTGTCAATAATTGGCAATATCTACCGAATTAATTTCACTTCCGAGCAACAACTCTTGTAAATAGCATTATTGAGATGAAATTCAACCAAAATAAGCCTCAAATACGTATAAACCACATTAGTGGATACTGAATTTAGAAGCTATCAGTCTATAATTGGTCTACTTCTACTATGCCACCCACAAATCTCTTGTAAATAATGTTATTGAGATTAAATTCAACCAAAGGAATCCTCACCATATAATCTTAACCTTTCTTATATTCTGTTTCTTAACTTGTTGTGAATATTGAAAAATGTTCTTTTAATTTTATAAATTTTTAAATTGCACTCAAGATTAGTATGAAAATCAGACAAACTCTGCAAATTATGTTGAGAATTGAGAATTACATCAATTATATGTTTAGGTGGAGGGCACAACCAAATAATGCACTCTTGTGTAAAAACACATTGTACCCACATATGTATGTATGTAAGTATATGTGATTATAAACGTGAATAGTTGTTCTTAAAAAATCCTTGTTTTTTACTCATTTCAACAGGCTTTAGAGATAAGGAACCAGACACCTATTTCGCATACGATCAGTGTCTTTTTTTACACGTTTTCTACACGGAGTTTTCCTCGAACCAATAACTGTGTAAAAACAGAATTAGGTGTATGTTGTAATGATCTAATCTATTATATGGTATATATGTTGTAATGTTATTTTCTATTATAAATTTTAATATCCATTGCAATATACTCATAACACCGTTCTATTTCGGTAGCGTGTCCCTAAAACAATCTGCAAAGGGAAAAGAAAAAATAATATAATATATTCGCAGGGTATACAATTTTATCAAATGTTCTAGGAAATAAAGAAATTGCTCTCACTTTCTTATCAACCATTTAAATATGTATTTTAAAGTTTATATAATATAATATGAATATATATATAAATGTATGTATAATCGTTACAAAGCATAAAATACCTTCTTAATCTGAATAAGCTTTGAGTAAAAAAAAACGAAACGAAATAAAGAAAAAAAAAACACTGAAGTCTATTGTCCTTGTAACATATTGTACAAAATTGTTGTTATTATTGTTATTGTCGTTGCTCTTGTTAATATTGTATTTGTATTTGTTTTTATATTTGTTGTACTGTATAGTTTTTGTAGCTCTTAGCCGTGAATATTTTCCATTATCCTTCATGCTAAAAAAAAGGAAAAAAAAACTGAAAACAAAAAGTAAATAAACAAAAGTAAAGGAATTTTACAAAATAAGTTATTTAGAGTTGTTTTTGCTTTATGCTTTTGCTATGAAATTTTTGAAGCAACCAATACATTTTTACATTCCAGTTATTTTATCATATATTAAAGAATTTGGTGTAGTCCTCATATGTGGTGGAAATATTTAACTTTATGGTTTCCATAACTTCAAAAGGATTCCAAGTTTCGTATATTTTAGTGCAAATTTTGTATAACAGGCATGAGGAAAATTTCAAACTGCGTAATAAATTTAACAAGCACAGGTGCATAAAATGACTACAAATATATTGTTTGTTATAAATAATAAAAATAAAATTGCTAAATTTGTTATGCGAGTATAAAGCTGAAATAAACTTCAATTTTAGGCGACTTGTTCATAAAATATTTAGATTGTTGTGAATAAAGAGTAACAAATATGAGTAATATCTCTGATAGAAATTGAAACTATGTTCGAAGAGGTTACAGAGATAGACAAATAGCTAAATTGCTAGAATGCTACAATATACATACATATTTGTATGTAACGAAATGAACATTGTGTCCTCATTAATAAAACCAATTCTTCGAGGGCGGTTCGGAAACTTCTTAGTCTAGAACAGTAAGCGCGGTATAAACAAAAAAAGGTTAAATGTGTTGGAAACTTATATCTGTGCTATGAACACATATTAAATTTCCTTTCGATCCGCCAACTCCTTTATATAGAAACAGGTGTTCAAGAAAAAAATACATGATGGAAGAATTAGAAATTCGTGGTGTCATTAAATATTTAAATAAAAAAAGCTTTATCGGGACAAGGAGTTCATAATGATTGGGTATATGTGTGTAGGTGAAAGTGCTTTTTCATATGCAACAGTAAAAAATTGGGTTGCATTAAGGATGAACCACGTAGTGGACGTTCGAAAACAGCAACAACAGCAGAAATTGTATTTAAAGTGATGATGATTTGGTATTAAGGTGCGTGAAATAGCTAATATCATGGGCATCTCAAATGATCGAGTCCATTTAATATTGCATGAAGAACTATAGAGGAAAAGGCTTTCTGTAAGATGAGTGTCCCATTTGTTAACAGTCGGCCAAAAACGCATAAGAGTGAAAATTTATCAAGCTTGTTTGGATCGTTTTAAGAAACTGTTGATGAGACATGGATCCACCACTATACTCCAGCGACAAAAAAAAACAATCCAAGCAATGGACTGAAGCTGGAGAAAGTGCCCCAAAGAAGGCAAACAGAATTCAATCGGCTGCTAAGTTTATGGCAACGGGTTTTTGGGACTGCAAAGGTATTTTATTGAGTGACTAACTGCAAAAGGGTAAAACAATAAATTCAGAGTACTATTTCAACATTTTGGTTTAATTAAATGTAAAAATTCGTGAAAAACGTCCTGGCTGACAACACAAAAAAATAAATTTTCATCAAGACAATGCTCCAGCTCACAATAGTGTTTTAACAATGGCTAAAATCCACGAATTAAATTACGTGTTGCTTGACCACCCACCTTATTCTCCTGATTTAGCTCCCAGTGACTTTTATCTGTTCCAAAATCTAAAAAAATCTTAACAGCAAGCGTTTTATCTCAAATGAATATGCAATTACTGTTGTAAAGCACTAATTTAAAGGCTTTGAGGGAAACTATTTTAATCAAGGGATAGAATTGCTATATAAGCGTTGGACTAAGTGTATTGAAGTTTCAGGAGATTATATTGAAAAAATAGAAACGTTTTTCAAAAACTAACTAATGTCTTTCTCTGCTAGACTAAGAAGATTCCAAACCGTACTCTTATTATTTATTTCAGTCCCAAATCACGTTGGATCTCTAACAAAAACAGCAGTTTTTGTAATGGTTATGCTTATTAAGAAACAACAATATTATCAATAATCAAAACAGCAATATTATTTTATCCTTTTTATAGACTTTTAACTAATTTGCTATGAAATCTATTCTAGCTTAAACCAATTCTAATGAAATTCCATTAAAACAATCATAAAAGAATTAAATTAACAAATTTACCCTCATCAAAATATTCTCGTACGTATCTATTAAATGCAAAAAATGTTTATATTATAGCCATTAACAGCACAAATTACCTTTAAATGTTTAAAAGTTAAAACACAATAGTGAAAAAAGTATAGATTTTTTTGCTGGTGTTTCATTAGAATAACTGCACATCTGGTGAGAGTAAAGTGTCCTTTAATTGAATTACTGTCCTTCACATTACCATCAACAGCATTATCGTTAATGTTGATTGTACAATAGAAAGCAAAGGACGTTGAAAAATGTATTGCTAAATTGTAGAATTATTGTGAAAACAAAAACTGAACTAACAAACTATTGAATAAAAACACCAAATTGTAGTTTTTTTTCCGGAGCTTGGATAATCTGCGGCGGAAGCGAAAAGGGAGGGACATGGCAAACAATTAGTATGAAAGACAATACATAAATTGGCTTTTATCTATTAAATACTCCGACCGTATTTTTGTACGAATGTGAATGCATTGAATCACATTGAATGTTAGTTATATATTTTTTACTTTACTTTTACCACTACATTTAAACCTACCTACATATGTATGTGGCAAAAGTTTTTGCTTCGTATAAAATGAAAATATCCTTGGGGGTTAAAATGTCATTACACTGTCACAAACTCATTCATAGATACATTTTTACACATGTGTATGTACTGCTGGTATGTTGCATTTATTCGGTGGCAGTTGTATTATGTTTTAATTGTGGTTTAATCGATTTTATATTTGTGCAAAATGTTGCACAAAAACATAATTTAATGAAAAAAAAATTCAATAAAAATAACAAAAACCAACAGTAGGGTTATTTACAAACAAAAATAAATAAAAATATTATTTAATATTTGGTATGGCTATTGCACATACATACTGGTGAACAAAAACATACATTTATTTTCAAATTGACTTGTAATTATAGTGGGAAAACAACGAAAATAATTTTAATTAATGTAATAAATTAAAATAAAAAAAAGTGCACAGTGGGCAGAAATGAAATTTTTTGTAAAGAAAAACTGTCATTTCCAAACGGATCAAAAATATGAAATCTTATGTGGGCATAACCAAGCAGTATTGTAAGTACAAGTATTTAGTATTTACGTTTTTAATATGATTGATGTGCACCTCGACCGTCGCCTTACATGAAACTCCCATATAGATGCAAAATCGACTCAAATTAAATTGAAATTAATCCAAATAACTTGGCTTATTAGTAGACACTGTGAGTTTAGTTTTGATTGTAAAATCCTGCCTTATGACTCAATAATAAAACCTTTATAGTGTTATACAATAAGGTTATTGGTAACGGCCTCAGCTTCAAATGTAGACAAAATTCAAAGACACCAAAACATATTGTTAAATGCAAATTGATCACACTTGGCCCTGGTATATAAAAAGAATCGAATATTCATAAAAACCTAAACGTGTTTGCATATACATTGCACATATGGATATTCTTCTCCACAGGCGTAAAAATGCAATAGAAACAAAAAATCCTAATTAAAAAAAAGTTTAAATCTTCCTAACTATGGGCTTTACAATTAATATTGTATTTGTAATTATAAAACAGTTATTAATCATAATCACAACTTATAAGAAGAACGCACCACTTAAAGTTCATTAACTTTGGTGCCAACTATTTATTAAATCCTCTTTTAAAAGATTTATTTTTCAACGTTCAAAAGTTTTTAAAATTTTTAAAGTTTTTATTTTTATTAATAACCAGTAGTTATGTACACTGCACATAGAAGAACAACAGAAAGTATGCAGTATAAAGGAAAACTTTGTACATATTTCTGAAATGCTATTAATAAAAAACTCTTTAAGTAATAAAAATAATAAATAAATAAAGTTTTAATAAAAGAAACATTAAAAAAAAACTGAATAAAAAAAAAAAAACAAATAAAACTGGAGCGAAGAAATAAACAAACAAAAAACTTCTTCTTGAAAAATATCAGCAATAATTTTATTAAATTGCTGCAGTACAGCAGCAGCATAAAGTAACATACAAATTGCATACAAACATAGCACAGCTTTGTCAACAACAACAGCAGCAGAAGGAGCTTGGAGCCTCTTATAACAATTTGAATACATTCGAAAACAATGAATAATTGTTATTGTTGTGTTGTTGTTGTTGTTCGTATTCATACTAATTACACTAACAAGCTGTGAAAGAATGAACTGAAGATAAGGCAGGCAAATTGTTGCTGTTACTGTTGCTTATGCTACTGCTACGGTTGCTGTTCCTGTTGTGCTACAAATACTTACGAGCTCAATAAATGAAGCAAATTAGCTCTGAAAGGATTATATGAAACTGAACATGGTACTTTTCGTGTTAAATTTAATAAAGATAATTAAAACAATTGAAACGCCAACAAATGCACACAGTGAAAAACTGAAATGAATGAGAAAGTTGCTTTTGTCCATTTTTTAGCTGTTCTAGAAAACAATGGAACAAAGTTAAGGAAAAATAGAAAAAAATAACATTTTTGGAATTTTAATGAATATAACCTAAGTTTATTTATTATATCAATTAACAAAAGTGACAAGGACACTTAAGGCTTGTTAGTTTTATAACATTCAAAATTAAACGCAATTATCCCAGAATCCTGACTATCTTGGTAGAGTTTGTAAGCCAAGGATGAATAGTTTTGAACAAAAGAATTTGGGTTTATATAAGTTCTATTATTTACAATATGGAAAAACAAGTTGTTAGAAACATTTTTTTTTTTTTTTGGGAAATATATAGAAAATAAGTAAGTTTTATAATCTGTACATTGTTTGCAATTCACATTTAAGCCTAGTACTCTGTTCAAAATTTCAAGTGGAATGCTGTCAAAATACATGTTAAAAAAATAAACATGAACTTTTCATGAAAAAATGTTGCAGAATTAGTACTCTGTTCATTTTGTGAAAAACATGTGAAATATAAATGGCAACATTATTTTTTCACAGCGAAATAATTAAAGTAGCAATTGTTTCACGTGGAATTTTCACCCAAAAGCAACAACAATATCTATTACTTGTTGTACTGCTGCACAAGCGGCCAGTAATATTTGTGTATTCATTTTTATCAACACAGATTTTTTAATATTTAACTTTTATTTATTTTCGATTTAAATTCACAAAAATGCAAAACATATGTGTTTTGTTTACAAAAAGTACATTAGCTACACGTCAAATTTTCCGTATGAAATAATTAATGTTGCTCAACATTTTTTCCAAATTTGAACAGAGTACTAGGCTTTAATTTAAATGTTGCAGGCAACATTTTGAGTTCGAAACATGTTGCTGGCCTTAAAAATTCACTTGAATGCTTAATTTATTGCTTGTTGAAATCGTACATATACTGTGAATGATTGGTATCGATTTTGGCTGAACCAATAACAGCATCATTTCCTACCGTCAAAGTTGATAGTGCTGTAGCTTAATTGGTTAGCGCATTTGGTCATTAAGCATGAGGTGTTATTTGTAGCCCGGGTTCGATTCCCAGCCGCCGCCACTCAAACAACATCAGTTTCTGATAATTATTAGTTTTATTTTCTATCCATCATAACTAATATTTATCACAGTGCCCTCCTTCGAACGCCACCGAAGTAAAATAATTAAAATAAATGCTACAAAATCGAGCTTTAACATTAATGCGCCTACTCACCACCAGAGGCGCTGCAATTCTGCACTAAAAACAAACATAATGCGCAATTGCAGAGTTGTAATATATAAAGCTTTCTTCTTTCACCACCTTTACTTCTTCAACTATCCCCTTTCCAAAGAAAGTACAGAAATTATATACTGATTGTCTGAGTGTTAATTCTCTTTAAAAAAAAATTAATTAATTTGAAACGGCCAATACAATTAAAATTGTAACAATTTTGAAAATTGTGTAAAAAATCTGTTAAAATAAATTGCATCATTTTTTTACGTATGACGTATGCGTAACATTTTACTAATTGCTTAATCAATATTAAGTATACGTATTTATATGCTTACACACTCACACTTAACACCCTAAGAGTATGCTATGGTTTATTTATTTATTTTTATTCTGCATAACATATTTATTAGCAATAAGGTGCGTATAAGTAATATTTAATTCATATAAATGAGAATATAAAACATACGTAGGTGTTCGATTGTTTTCTGTTTAGGATTTGAAAAACTTTAATCAAGAGAAAACATAATTAGATAATAATTAAATTTAATGGTAGGAGTTGTGATAAGTAAAAGTTAATAATCACTCAGTTATTTAAATCTGATTAATTTATACAACTAAATATTATTGATATTGACACAAATCGATGATTAGTCAATTGTTATTAAATAAAAAATTAATAATTCAAATTTGGTACCTAAATTTAAAAAAATTCAAAGTAATATCAAATAGCAAATAAGAAATTTGAAAATATATGAAATACACCGAAAGGTGAAAATCTTTCAACACCAAACTTAGAGCATCGTTCTTGAACAAAAACACAATGTAACTGGAGAAAAGAAAGCAACAGTAGCTTTGATTTTGAGCAAAACACTGTCTAACAAATAAATAATAATAATAGAGTGCATAGGTATAAAGATACTTGAGGTACTCTGCTTTGATTCGGACGTTTATTGTGACCAGTAGCCCGTTTCTGTATTTTTCACATCGTAGAATTTTCCGCATGAAACGACTAAACGCAACAAAAACAGTGTAAAAATTAAACAAAAAAGCGGTTTTTTCTCACACAAGCGTTTCTGTATCTTTACTTTGCGAGAATTATTTGTCATTTAAACAAATTTCCAGCAATTACTGGTAGGATGTGAGCAGGGCTGGCAGATAAATTTTAGAAAAAATCGTCAAAATCCCGATAAAAAAGAAAAAATCGTGATTTAAGATTTTAAAAATCGTAAAAAAAAAAAAATCGGAAAAACAAAATGTCTTACAAATAGTGCCTTTTTATTTTTTCGATTTTTAAAAATTTTATAATACAAATACATACACTTTAACTTCTTAAATAAGAAATCACAAAAAATATAATGTTAAACACAACTTATGTAATATTTTTATAATATCTTCGTCCGCTTTCACACTCTTCAATTTTGACTCATCAAGCCAAGTATTTATGGATGCAAAGGCAAAAGAGAATAAAAAAGATACAAACTTGACGGTCCTAGTCAATTTTCTTATTTCCTTTCGTTTTTCTTTTCATACATATTGATTTGCAAATAAAAGTACAAAAATTGAATTGGCGTGTGTAAATGAAATGGCTAGTGCAAAATGAAATTGAACAAAAACTGGTCAGCTAAAACTAAAGAGTGTGAAACAAGACTTACAGTATTTTATAAATAAGTATCTGAATTTAGCATATTTCATTAATTCAAGTTAAATTGCAACGTTAAAACAATTTATTTTATTAAGTTTTAAATAACATTTTAATTAATAAAATTTGGCTGAATATTTTTTCGACGTTTTGTTAAAATAGGAGAAGTTTTAGTAGAATTTGCCCATTGAAATTCAAAACTTCTTTCCTCTAAAAATTTTAATTCACGGAATTTTGCATTTAAAATTGCTTTTCAATTTTATAGATAAATAAGTAATTTCTACTATCCTGACTCAATATTATTTGGAATTATTGTACTTAAACTTAAAAATTGGCAATAATAAAGAAGATACTACTATTACTAAGTTGTGGTTTTGAAATATGTCATGTTCTTCGTAATAGTTATGATATTAAATGAGAAAAATAGTTGTTGTCTCAAAAAAAGAGAGAATTTGGCAACAAGAACATTAATAAAACAAACGAATGATAGAAAAATTTAATAATTCAAAAAATCGCCACTTTCAATGAAAAAATCGTCAAATCTTTACTTTGCTTTTTTTTAAACAAAAAATCGTCGAAATGACGATAAATCGTCAAATCTGGCAGCTATGGATGTGAGAAAGAGTGTTTCCGTAACAAGATTTTGCCAAGAGTTTCTCAAAAGAACTGTAAAAATAATTCACTTTTCAAACTAGTGCGAAGAACACACAATACAAAATATATACATATATATATATATACAGATATTTTTAAATACATGTACCTAAATATATACAATTTTTTACATTATTAATACATTTTATTTTTATTTATTTCAATAATTTTATTATTATTTTTTATTTTATTTAAATAATACAACTTGTCTGTTTTCGCATTCAAATACAGAAACACTAATTTTGCACAAATCAAGAAACGATGACATTTTTTGTTTCACATTTCATGTGAGAAATTTTACAATGCGAGAAATACAGAAACGAGATTTGCAATTTTCTGGACTATTTGATTTTCCGGGAAACAGAAATGAAAAATTTAGTTTCCCAAAATTCCCGAGAATTTAATTACTGTTTATCAAATTAGTATAACAGTTAAGTATTGTATCATTTTATTAAAGGAAAAGAACACATTAAGAAAACTAAAATATTATTTAAAGGTAAGTTTTAATGTACTTTAATGGCAAAGTTTCTAGTCTTTTGCATTATAAACTTTGTATTGTAAAATGACTGGATCATCCCCAATTGTCTTTTCCACCAAATAATTTGCTGACTTCTTTCTTTATATAATTTTTGATGCAGACGGATTTCAAGAAATTAAATTTCTTTAAAAATGATTCCCATGTTTGATTGTTTTGTAGAATTAATTGTGTTTTATGAAATTTATAATGTATATGTATATTTGGTGTTTAAGTTAAAAACAAGGATTGTTGTCAAACTCAACAAGAGCTTGCAAGTTAATTTCAAAACGTTTGGGAACAACAATGTGCTACGAATATGATTAGTTCCCTTCTTCATCATTATATTGTGGACGTAATAGAAAAGGACACATAATATTCTGCTCCACTATTTTTCGAGTAGTATGCAGTAACTAGCATTCGTTTATAAATCAGAGCAAATCTGATTGAATTTCATACAGATCGGCCTACAGTTGAACACAACACCAATCTTTGTATCGAATTTCACGACTATTTCATTAATATTTGAAAATAACCCCCATATAAACTTACGAAAATCATTTAAAAGCGTATAAACCTCTTGCAGACACTGCTATCAAGTTAAAGTTCGACAAATATGGATTCTGTTTGTAGAACTTTAACTTGATATCAGTGTTTGTGCGCTGTAAACCGATCTGCATGAAATTAAAAATAAAATAAAATAAAATTATATGTGGAATATTTGCTTGGATTTTCAACTTGATGCTGATCTCTATTATAAAGAAATTTGGTTACATTAAAGTGATTTTCAGAAGTAGCCTTTATATGGGTCGATGTCAAAATATGGGCCGATGTTTTTAGATTTCTCGTTACATGAAATTTATTTTTGCATTAATTAAGCCATACTCCGGGAAAATATTTTGTGGAGGGACTCTTATCATATTCAACTCATATTGTCTTTTTATAATAAAAATAAAGTGTGCTAAATTTCATGATATCATCTGCATTATATTTGAAGAAAGTAGCAAAAAATATCTGAACATATCGAGGTTGCCTAAAGCTTTGGTCTATAACTCGAATTCTACTAAACCGATTTTGCTTGTTTTCAAAATCAAACATTTCGCTAGATCAAATAATGTTTGGTAAAAATTTCATTGTTCTAAGTAATTTTTTTTGAAGCTCTATCTTACCTGCAACTGAGAAACAGATGGACGGACATGGCTAGATCGTTGATGTTGCCTAAAATTCTATTATATTTTTTATCCATTATACTAAAACTTTAATAGATTTTCCCAACACAACCTTTTATATTCCAGCACACTTAATTCTATTGCATACAAACAATGGCACATTTTATGTTATCCCTGGGAATGTTTGCTTTCAAAAGAAATTGAAAAAAAATAACCATTGAACAATGGAAAATCATCTTTGACAATTTGTCATGCCATCATGCGTTTCATTACAATTTACTACATCCTGGAATTATGTGATGGCGTTTTGCAAACTGAAATTACATCAAAATCCAATGGACTATAACTAACAACAAAACAAATTTCATGGAGAAAATTAAGAGAAACAACAATAATAATAATTTTACTTAGTCATGGTAAATGACATTAAATATGTAGAACAAATAAATGTATGTAAGGGTCCGACACTGTAAGTACAATGGCACCATATTTTATTGCAGTAAATATTTCAAATACCTTAAGCTGTTAGCAACTACACATTCCTTCTGCTCTTGTTATGTATGTGACCAACAGACATGCAGGTATTGCAAGGATTTACAAGTGAAAACTTAAAGCTGCCAAAGGATTTATGAATTCTAAGAAGTATTTTCCCTGTTCGAATTTTAAACTTGTAACATTACAGGAATTTGTTGCTGAGACTCTGAAATAGATTTTAAAAGTCTGTTGGGATAAACTAGTATAAATTGTCCTTTCAGATTTTATTGATTTATTTGATTTTAAAAACTAAATCTTTCTGTTACCTTCGAAAACAAAAATGCAATAGAAGCAGAAAACAATTTAATGTTTTCTGTAAAATGTTAGAAAGAACAAATTGCAAAACCATAAATGTGATTTATAACTAAACATATACTAGCTTACTTACTCATGAGTACCTAAGCACATTTTAAAATGGAATGTAATGGAATGAAATGGTAAAGTAACAAATTACACAAATGTACCTAGTTTTACACTAAAATTACTTGGTATATTACAAAATTTGTGTGTGCTTAAGTGGATGTCATAAATTACCTAACGAACTGTAAGAAAGTATTTGTTATTTCACTACAAAGGCTAGAGAAATTTGTTTACTATTTGAATAAAATCCGCAAGTTAGAGATTAATAGAAAACTACATCGTATGTGTTATGGACATATTACAATGTAATAGGAGTCAGGTCGATATAAATTTAAAAAATATTAATTAAATATAAATCGATGACAAAATTTATGAAGGACATTCACATAGAAAAAAATCTTTATGGGCCACTACCTGTAATGGTCGTTGCGAAAAAAAATTAAAATACATTTTTTCCCTTTAGTTGGTAAACATCTCTTAAAAAATATAAAAAAAACACTTGAGAATCACCAATTTCAAGAATCTGTAAAGCATAAAATATTGTTCCATGTTTTTTTTAATAGTGTTAGACCTGTACTGTTGAGGCATAGACAACAAAAATCACTCTTGTTTTTTTTTTGTTGTCAAAACAATCATCTTGAGTTGTACCAATGCACTATGGTTTTTTTTTGGATTTTTTCGACATAAAGTCAATTTTTTTTTGTTAAGTATTTTAAAATTTTGTTGATTTTTAATTTTTAAACACCCTAGTTAGATAAAAACATATTTAACTTTAACATGTGGAGCAACACTATTCTGTTTGTCAGCTGATTATGTACCAGACGTTTTGTGTGAAATTGGCGGGGAAAATTTTGCAAGTTTGATTGTTTGTTCTGGCGAAAGTTGACACAAAAGTGAAAAGGATTAATATGGAAAACGATTGTCCAGGTATGTAAAACTATAGTTTACTAATGTTTGTGTGGTTTTTATGTGTTTTTGTCCAATTGTACCATGTTTTGTTTGTGTGTATTTTTAGAATGAGCTTAACAAGTGTAGTTGTGTTTCGTGGATCAGTACTTTTGCATGGAAAAGCGTTGCAAAAAGTTGTTAATGAGAAGTTATTAACCAAAGTGTGCAGATTAATACGAAACTAATCTTTTTTGTCCGAATCCACAAGTTTTCGAAAAAATCAGTTTTTCTAGTACAATATGTGCTGAGCTGGCTGACATTTGGAGCAAAAGCAATCGCTCAGGAGACGCCGTACAACAGCACATATTAGAAAGCATTGCACAATAAACAATTAAATAACGAGAACATTAAGTCAATAAATGAAAAAGTTAAAGCTTTAGTCAATTATATAAATTAACACTTGCCGAAGTGTAATTTAACTCTGGAAAGATTTAAGGAAAAGCACTCAAAATGGCTTGCCAAAAGCATATTCATAGAAATCACTGGTAATTATGAGTTAGAAAATAAAGTGGGTCGCCCAAAATGTGATTACAAAAGCGCTGGTCCTCGTCTGAAAAGAAAATTAGCCCAGAGGAGAATAACAACTTAGCTCCCTTACTCATACATGCTGCCACAATAGGAGATGAATACTGAAATTTGAATTTGTATAATTAGTATTTTTTTCTTTTCATCATATATAAAAGAAAATTTAAAAATAATATTTTTAATGGAAACGTCAAACACCTAGTTGAATGTTGGCCAGATTGGCTATATAGCAGCTATATGAAATAGTGCACCAAATCATATGAAACTTGGTAGGTCATCTTGGGAGCATAAACAATGTATAAAAACCATATTTCAATCCAATAGCTTCATAAACAAAAAAGTTGGAGCAAATCGGCCAGATCGGCTATACAGCAGCTATATGAAATAGTGCACCAAATCATATGTAACTTGGTAGGTCATCTTGGGAGCATAAACAATGTATACAAACCATATTTCAATCCAATAGCTTCATAAACAAAAAAGTTGGAGCAAATCGGCCAGATCGGCTATACAGCAGCTATATGAAATAGTGCACCAAATCATATGTAACTTGGTAGGTCATCTTGGGAGCATAAACAATGTATACAAACCATATTTCAATCCAATAGCTTCATAAACAAAAAAGTTGGAGCAAATCGGCCAGATCGGCTATATAGCAGCTATATGAAATAGTGCACCAAATCATATGAAACTTGGTAGGTCATTTT
Source organism: Bellardia bayeri (assembly GCA_950370525.1). Taxonomy (NCBI): domain Eukaryota; kingdom Metazoa; phylum Arthropoda; class Insecta; order Diptera; family Calliphoridae; genus Bellardia; species Bellardia bayeri. The sequence continues at coordinate 41,934,900 of OX493266.1, read as the reverse complement.
GGAAGCATAAAAAATGTACACAAACAAAATTTCAATTTAAAATTTAAAATTAGAGGTTATGCCAAAATAAACGAAAAAAAAACCACAGTGCAATGCACGTCCATACATGCAAGTTAAAGGGAAAACAATAAGTAAAAGTAAATTGATCATTTACACAGATACTTATCACACGTGTAAAATTGTTCAACCTGTAGGTAAGAGTTTAAAATTTTGGTTGCATGCAAGTAGAAAAATGAATCAAACAAATGTTTGTCAGCTGTTGTATATTGCATGCTTATTTGCTGTTTGTTTTGCTCTCAATATTCTTAATGCACCCATGCGAGGTAGGTTTAATAATAATGCACTGCATTATCATGACTATGGTCAGAGACTTGGCTAAATTTCTAAGATAAGCAAAAACATTAAGGACATGAATTGCGATATGTACAAATTAGAACAGAGATTCAATAATTGTTATGTTATAAGGACATTTTTAAATATTCCTATTAGCGATTTTCACTCTGGATATCAGAAAGCGCTAGTACTAAAATTAGTAAATACTCTTTTAATACAACCATATTCTATATTCTTCACACCTTCTTTATTGAATTGTCATAGTTTTCTAGAAAAAATGCGAAGTTTAACGGGAATTAGGAGAGCGGAATGGTTTTTTTTTGGTGGCTTGGTCTGTGGGAATAAAAGTATAAAGACCTAAAGTGCATAAAGACGTGCAAAGTAATTAAATTAGATTTTAGACTAATCGCAAAGTGCTTAAATTCAAGTAGCTAAATTGAAACCAGGGGAAATTCAGAATTCTAGTGACCCTATCATATATTTCAACAAGGACACATCATAAGGCTGCGTGCTTAAGGATGATTCTGTTCGATGATTTCATGTTAGTTTTGTGTTAACAGAATCTTTAATTACTCTTTATTTTAACATGGCTCATTCAAAATATAATAACATTGATTTTTCTTTCTTTATTTTTACATTGCCAAACTAGTTAATCATTTGTGAACCAACTGTGAAAAAAGCTTTATCAAAATTGCCGCCATACAATGTTAATGTTTATTTAATTCTGTTTAACTTAAATAATGTTAACTTTCGGTCATTATGAACTTTGTTAAAAATCGTTATAATAGTATTAATACTTCTGTAAATGGGTTAAATAAATTTTGTTTATAAATATGAAATTCTAATTTACGATAAAAGGGTGTTTTCTTTGCATGGATCTGAAAGTTTAACAGTAGTGTGATAATCAAAAATGAGGGGTTTCCTTAATTATTGGCCTAGGAAACTATGGTAGACGAGGGTTTTTAGGCCTTATCTCTAGTACCATCATTTAGAGATACTTTGTATTTAATAGATTTGGGGCAGAATCATATTTATTTAAGATAGTCTAGTCAGTCTGGTCCTTACATCAAAGTATGACAATATAGGGAGTATACAATAAATTTGTAATGGAACCTAAGATAAGCTAGGGAAGGACTGAACCATCCAACCCGACTGTTGCTAGCAACTCAATGGCTCCCGCAGTCCTCCCCCTAATTTTTGACTCTCAAATCTTAGTTTCTATTTAGAAACTTACATTTGGATTGAGGTTTTTTTTCAGCATTTGTTCTTATAGAAAATTCAGATATGTGCAGGTTATTACAAACCTCGAATTCAAGGGTTAATTTCGAGGCTATTGGTCACTGAGAAGACATTTGTTATACTGTCAAGAATAAATTCACAAAAGTGTTTATCGCTCCATAAGGACAAGCTAACAAAATCTTGCCTTTCATTCGTGATATAACATATTGTTAAGAGCTATACAAAATATCCTTAAATCGAGGAGATTATGGCCTATTTAATATTATAAAGCCGTTGTCATTTCTTATGAAATGAAGCTTTTGTATATTAAAAAGAAATTGTGCTTTTTGAGAGAGCTATGATCTTTAAAGTGACTTTCGGAAGTGGGCCTTATATGAACGCTACGACTAATTATGGACCGATCTTCACAAAAATTGTAGATGTGATTTAGCTTCATTTATTACTCACTTGTGGTGAAATTTGTTTGCATACTTGCATAATTCAAAGATTTATGATCGGTAAACCCCAATTTCGGGAGAACATTTGTATGGGGACCAGGTGAAATAATGGACCGATTTTCACCAGTTTTAATACCATGCATCCTTGGGCCGAAAAAATGTCACATACCAAATTTTATCGAAATAGCGTTAAAATTGCGACCTGTACTCTGCGCACAAGCTTTACATGGACAGCCAGCCAGCAAGACGGACGGACGGACATCGTTAAATCAACTCAGGAAGTCATTCTTATGAAATAGTTGAAACAACTAGCTAAATACATAGGGAGACAGCTAACAGCAGTTTATGAATATATCCTAAAGATTGCCAATTTATATAAAACATTGTTAGAAAAAGTATGGATGAAATATGGCAGTTCTCCAAATTTTGTAAAAACTTTTTTATACGTACATTGTATACGAGTATCTAAATTAGAATTTAACAGCATGGAAGTTAAGGTCATTGCTAATTTATAGCCACATTTTTTACTATGTTAAAAATCAAATTTAATAGGACTACATACATAAATAAATGTTAAATAATTAATAAAAATTATTATGTTTATATGTATATTTTTCTTAAAATTGTCCTGGCACTTCCTGTGAGAATTCTTAAAAAGGGAAATTCTTTCAATTATAAAATACTGTTCATATTATACCAAAAGATTTAACATGCAATTTGTTATATAACAAAATTATATTAACGCTGTTGAATTTATACAAATACAAGTGTACGAGTATTTATTTATTTTCCATCAATTCATAAAGACAACACTCAGTTTTCTATTTGACACTAGAACTGTTTATTCTATTTTGCGAGTAATTTAAGTATTGAAAGCATTATTCACATAAAATCCGGTCAAACTACAGGACTGTTTTTAAGCATGGTTTCGTGTTCGTATTTTTCTGTTATTTGTCTTTTCAATATATTTATAAATAAATGTAAAACAATTTTGGAATATATTTATATTAACATTTTTTAATGCTAATCACTTTACAGATTTTAAGTTTTCAGGTTGTAATTATTCAATTGGTTTTGTGTATACTTTTTATATTGCGCTACTGAAATTAATCCATTAATGTTAAATCTCATGATCGGGCCCCAATTACCATGTGAATTTCGTGCAATTGTACTTTCGGGAAATAAATGTTTGATATACATAAATTGAATTGTTTGTAGTAAACACTTTTTACAAATTATCCCACACAAATCAAGTTATAATAAATAATGACAAAACCGTTAAGCTGCATTGAGGACAATATTCTAGCAATGACAAAAAGTAGCCATTCTGTGCGAGTAATAGCTAAACAGCTTTAAGTAAGGTGCTCTATTGTTCCAAAATCACAAATCAGAGGACCAAAAAAGCTATTAACGAATGCGGACGTGCGGATGATGACTCCAAATGTGTTATCTGGTCAGACGAATCCAAATTTAATCGTTTTTAATCCGAACGTAAACAATATTGCTGGCGCCGAACAGCCCAGAGAATTTAATGCATTTTGCAAACGCATCTTCCCGATTTTATAGATAAGAGCGTCTATCATGTGGGTAAAGTTACTTCCAAAATCATAAAAAAATGGCTAAGTTAGCAGAATTTTTTTCGATGTAATAGAAAACTATATAAGTATCTTCAATTGTGCCCAGCTTTGGTATAATTGAACAATATTAAGCCTAAGATCGTTTGTTGCCCCTTATCACATGCAGATCCGCTTTTTAATAAAATTTTTTGACATTATTAAAAACCTGCAAAGGATTGTTATCCAAGAAATCACGTGGCCGTAATGGAAAAATATATATTGAGCTATTTTCAAATCATAGTTAAATCGGTATTGTTGTTCTTAAAAATAATAATTATTATAAGAAGACATGTTGTTTAATTTCTATTTTTAGCTTTTCTTAAATATTATGGAAATAGTACTAGTTTCTGGTTCAAAAGTATTTACTGGCTAGCGTTGCTACATAAATATTAAAACATTTATGCGACCGGATTTTATATGAACAATGCTTTAAATTGTATATTTATTTTCAAACAGCAGAAATGTAAACATAAACTCTATCTATCTTTTGCATGTTTTTAGTGGTGCTGATGTTGTCAGTAAACACCACATACTTTTAGTTAAAAGAATGACCGTAAAATGTGACACTTGTTTAAAATATAAACATTCACACAAAAACGGCTTTTATGTGAAAGTATGTGTATGTGTGTAAGTACTTATTCATAAGAGTGTCTGTATATTCATATACAGTATGTCAAAAAAGTGTTATCAAAAATTGTCTTAAAAACATTTTGAAATAACTATTAACTCGAAGGAGATTTAATATCCTTGCTATATCCCTACCGTCTGTGAAAGCTACACATGTACTTTTAATGAATTATTCAAATATAAGTTATTAAATTTGTTTCTCTTGTTAGTTAGATATTTAAGTTAAAGCTTTGTTTCATGGGGAATTATTTAATTTGTATAATTTTTTGTGACATATTTTTTAACACCAAACACATTGCGGAATTCATAAAATTCCAAAGAAAAAAAAAAAACTTTTTTGTTACACTGCACATGTTTGCTTAAATATTAGCTCAATTCACAATATTGTGCAAATGGTATTGCATCATTGCATTTGCAAAAATGTTTGCTCTACACTAACAAAATACACAGCAAGAGCAGAAATATGCTAAATCTTTTTGCAAATGCAATGATGCAATACCATTTGCACAAGATTGTGAATTGCGCTATTGTGTGTGCTTGCTAGTTGCTTGCCTTTGTTTTTTGTTCTTGCTTGATGGTTTTGGTTAGTTAGTTTAAACCGAACTGTTTGGCATCCTTTACAATTCATAACATTTTTTTCTTCTTGCATGTGAATCAGCAACGCGCACGAGCTGCAACAATAAAGCAGCAGCAATATTTGGCGTCATCTAAGTGCACCGTCATCATTTTGTGTTGTGTTGTATAATTTTCGTTCACTTTCTCTCTCTGAACAATACTAAAACTGCGAACAATATGGCGCCACTTAAATTAGCCAACATCTGTTATTTTTTCTCACTTCTCAGTACAACACTTAACCTCACTTCTTAAACCCCTTCGTGCTGTGTGCGAAAAAACAAATGAAGATGACTCAAAATTATGATGAATATTATTTCTAGCCAAGTATACGGCACAATACACTTTGTTTGCATTTCATTATAGATTGTGTTTGCATGTGGATTTATTTTCTTACTTATTGATGCAACCCACAAACTTATAAGATGAATTTTGTTATTTTCATTATAATCATAATGTTTAAATAATATTAAGAATTCTAGAAAACATTTGTAATTTCTAAGAAAATTGTTCTCTTGTTAAGAAAGAAACCACCAGTCGGCTTCAAGAAAATTTATTTTAGCCGGAAATTAGCTCTTTATGAATGTTTTTTTTAAGGTAGCATGTTTAAAGTAGAGTATAAGCATTACAAATAGTTGCAATTAACTACAACGTTGTTCGACTGTGTCGGTAAGCAGGACAAGAGCAACGATTTTGCGGATGAGCTTGTACTATTATTGAAAGGTAGTTTTGCAGAAAATCCAGCTTAGAACTAACAAAGCCTAAATAAGCAGATCAGAAAATATATTCTTAAGTGCTTTATGTCTCAGACTGAATATTAGCTGTGTCATTAGGAAGAGGAGTTAGAAACTGTATAGCATTTTCTAAGCTATAATACCACAGAAGTAAGTACACAAAGAGAAAAAATATAGTTGTACATATTTACCACAACAATGGCAAAATTTTAAAAAGTTTTTCTACAACATTATGGTCCCTGAAATTATTTTTTATGATTGCGGTAACCATAATATGATTAAGTTACGATTCAGATGATTATTACAATCATGTATGTATATGATTGCAGTAACTATGTATATATTTGTTGCAATCATGTTTGTGATAAATCCATTTATCATAATTTGTTGCTCTTTAATTATGATAGAGAACAACATAATATGGTATAATTTTTCATCATCATAAACATTACATTATTGCTATAATCATATATATGATTGCTGTAATCATAAAATGGTAACTTAACCATATTATGGTTGCTGAAATCATAAAAATAATTACAGTGACCATAATATTAAAATATTTAAAAATTTTGAAATAGTTGTGGTAAACATGCACAATTATATTTTTTCTCTGCAGGAAATATGATATGTACTGCTTTAATATAGGATTAAACTGTTAGTTAGTAGTAACTGACAGGATACGTAGATAATGATAATTATGTCGATTATTTATGGTTGGGACATTTTACTTAGAAAAAGATTTTCATCGTTGAAATAACTAATTAATACATACCTCAGGACTCATGTTTTTGAGAAGTTTAGCTCCAATATGAATCTGTTAATGAAACAGAAAATAGAAATATTCACAATTATTTTAAAAATAGACATATGAAGGACAATACAATAATATTAATATTTCAAATAACATCAGTTTTTTCTATTTCTATTTATTTACTGTGTTTTATTGAAGACGAACGAACATTACAATCTTATATCTAATAAATTTTAATTATATAGTCCAGTGCCGGACGAAAATTGTTTATACATTGTTGTTTATATATACTAAGTTGGCACTCTTTCTTCTTGTCTTTGACTGTGACTTTGAACCGCTGTGTCCACTCTTCTAATTTGAATATAGATACTGTTAATTAATATGTTACGAGCTAATGAGTTTGGGCATACTTCCAGCTTTTTTAAATATTTTTCTGCATGAGTTTTTACCAATAGCACGTTTAGATCTTTTTGAATATTCGGATTTTTTTATATACCTGGGGGCAATTGTGATCATTTGTAGCAATTTGTTTTGGCGTCTTTGTATTGAGTCTACATTTGGAGCTGAGGAAGTTCCCAGTAGTTTTATTCCACAATAATATAAAGGTTTCCGATCGTGTTATAAAGTAGGAGTTTAGAATCTAAACTAAACCTAGAGTTTCTGCCAATGAGCCAATTAATTGACTTCAATTTCATTTGAATCGATTTTGCAATTATATGCGATTTCGATATAAGACGATGGTCGAGGTGTATACCGAATTATTATTTAACTTGGGATTGTCGTTGAAATTTCACCACACACAATGGTACTTTGGCTCACTTCAAACTGGGAACCAACGAGTTTTGCTACGAAATATGCAACGAGATAGTTTTGACAATGACGAAACAGTTTTGCTACGAACTGCAATTTTAGGATATAAAAACACATAAGAAAGGACATGAATTGATACCATCGATATATTTATTCTTATAAAGTAGCAAAAGAACTAACAGCATCCATTGTTATCTCAATTTTTAAATTTTTGGAACGAAAGAGTTTTGGAACTCACACGCTCATATGTAAGTTCTGTTCTATATTTAAATTCGTGTAGTTTTTTTTTTTTTGAAATCACTTAAGCAGTAAAAAGAAACAAATTGTTATATTATTTTTTAATGGTATTTTCTTACAATGACATAATTTTTTGCTGTAATATATCGTTAGAATCAACAGAAACAGTTTTTAGCCTCTACTGAAAATTCATGAGTTTTGAGTTGTTATACTTTTGAGGAACAAGTGCGATATGTATTTAAAGAAAATATTGCAATTACAAGCAGGTATATTGGACATCATTATTAAATGCCCGTGGTAATATTTTCTGTGGCCTAGGCGGATTCTCAAAAATTTTAAAAATGTCTTTGTTGTGCCGTTTGTTAATGGTTTTGTACTAATGGTATGGGATGGGATGTTTGAAAAAAACCATTGGGAAAACCCATTGGGGTTAAATTGCATGATGTTTATAATCAAGAAATTTCAACTATTGATTTAAGTAAATGAAAATCTTTATTTGTCATTAAATGGTGTTCTCTTTTATCTCAATATAAAAAAAAAATTATTCTCACTTAAATTTTTTTCCGCTTGGGGGTATCAAGTGCTATTTAAAGCTCTTTAAATAAAGTTTAATAACTTTCACCAACATTATCCGATTTAAAAAAAAACTTTCTGAAACCGTTTAAAATTTGAAAGTCGGATTAAAATCAACTGAGTTGCGTGTTCATAAGTATTCGAACCTACCCGAAAACAGTTTTTTAGGAATAACTCCGAAATTTGAGGGTGTTTCCGAACTTTTAAAAAATTGATTTATGGTCTACTCAATAAGGCCTGCAACTTACACTAGGTCACTTATCAAGTATATTTTCAATGTAGCACCGTGTAATTTGTAAAAGCCTCCGAATTAAAACCACTTACGGGCGTACTAAACAACTACATATACATTTTATAAAATTCTGTATTATCTGCAAAAAAAAAAATTAAAAAAAATTAAAAATGCAAAAGTTATAAGCATTTCAAATTAGTCAGTCCAAGTTGGCCCACCCTGTATAACTCTTGTAAATAACGTTATTCAACCACAATAAGCTTTAAATACGCAGAATTTAGAAGGATTTAGAAGCTGTCAGTCCATAATATTATTGAGATGAAATTCAACCAAAAGAAGCCTCACCTTATATCTTATCCTTTTTTATACTCTGTTTCTCAACTTGTAGTTCATTTAATTTCACAAATTGTTAAATTACACTCAAGATTATTATGAAAATCAAACAAACTCTGCAAATTACAGTAAGAATCGATAATTACATCAATTATAAATTAGATAAAATTTCAAAACATTCAAAGTAAAATTAGTGAATTACGACCAACAGGTAATATTGTCTTTCAAACAATATATAAAATACAAATAAAATCTGCACTAAGACTGAATAGAAAACAAAGAATTAGGATATACTAGGCCTATAGCCAGTGTAGTTTCTGTATTTCTTATTACGTTTAGGTGGAGGGTATTAAAGAATATATCACTCTAACTTGTTTTTAAATACTTTATTATTTTATGAATCAATACCTTTCGATGTATGCTTAGACGTACATTAGGATAGCTCCGATTGTATGGAAAAAAAATAAAACGATGTTACCAACTAAGATGAATGTTTAGTTTGCTTGGAGTGACAATTTCTCACAATGCTTGTCCTGGAGTCAGTCTTTCGTGACCTATGATTTTTTTATCCTTTGAAACAGCACACCAAATACTGACCGCGGGTGAAACGTTTTGTAACACGATATCTTGGTATATTAATTAAGCTTCCACTTTAGTTGGGAATATCAACAACTTTTTATATGGGGCTACCATAATTTATAGATACTCGTATATAGTGGGAAGCAAAACTGTCTGGATGTTTTGCATTAAGGAAGGAAGGTAATGAAACTAATACAAATATAGGTATATTATCATATATGTACATATATGCATTTTTTTTATTTAATTGAACCTTATTCTAAATTATAAAGCACGAATACTCAAATAAATTGCTTCAAAAAAAAAAAAAAAAAAAAAAAAAACAAAAAAAAAACAATCAATTCACTATTCGGACACTTTTGCACAGTTCAAAAATAAACATTATCCCGATATTGCTCTGTTAAAATGGTATTTGACCCGTTGGTTTTTTTGTTTGTTGAGTCTCGTTATCAAGCTTTTATTGCTCAATTTGTGCATTATTGTTTGACCGGTGAAGTGATTAACTTGTTTTTTAAAATAAAAAAATAAAAGATCTTAAAAATGGAAAAATGTCAATTGATAAATATGATAAATATGTTGCAAAATAATTATTCATGCCTTAAAATTGCTGAAAAATTAAATTTAAGTAAATCCATGGTAAATGATGTAAAAAATGGCTTAATGTGGCTTGCAATAATAACCAAGAGGGTCTACCAAGACTGCTTTCTCATTGTGATGCGCGGCAGATTGAACGTTTGCTACGTAATAAGGACATTAAGAGCCCCGAAAAATGCTGCAAAAAGTCTTGGTATGGATGTCAGTTCCTGAACGGTTAGACGCGCATTAAACATAATTGGTTTAGCAGCCAGTGTGAAAAAGCAAAAGCCAGCACTTTCCGATAGAAATGTGAAAAAACACCTTCATTTCTGTAAAACCCACAAAAAAATAGACAAACAAAAAATAGACAGTTATTTGGAACGCCGAAACGATATTGTCTGATGGAAAAGAATCTGATGGAAAAGAATACTATTGGCATAGGCCGCATGAGCTCCTCTAAAAGCACAATCCTTATTGTAAAACATCCGAACATTTTTGCTTCCCACTGTACGTACGTAAATAAATATGTTTTGTTATTTTTTGTTTTGTTTTATACAATTATATTTTGCCCACCAGCTTTATTTAGTTTGTTTTATATTGTATATTTTTATATTTCAAGTATTATTTTTCAATACTTTTATTCATCCGGCCAAGTACTCGTATTTTTTCTTTAATAAAACAACAAAAGTATTTAATATTTTTTGTTATTCTTTTTATTGTTTGTTTACTTTATATATTTTGTTGCTGTATATATAAGAGGGTCTTTGTGTATGTATAAATGCGATTTTCCAATTACTTGATACAGGTTAAATTTATTTGTAAAAGTAAAGAAAAAAGAATGAAATAAACTACAAACAAAAAATACTATCAACTTTGTCACAGGAACGAGGAACTTTATAAATGGCTTAGGTAGTAATTGTGAAAATATATATTTATATGGGTTTTTACTTTCAGTCAAGCTAAGTATTAATGCTTAATTAAATTTTTGAGCAAAGCCATGGCAACTAAGTATTAGATAGTGTGAAATGGAATTTTGAAGGAGCTGCATTTAAAATATTTTGCTTATGTTTTACAAGCTGCAAAAAGGTCAAAAAATTTAATTGGTTTTTAATATTTTATTGTGATTCGAAGTAATACATCTACAGTGTTAGACAAAATAACATGAACAGTGTATTCACTTTCAATGATACGAAAAATAACAATTTAAAAACGAAAACATTTTTTTTTTATTCTTAAGGTGGATTCATTCATTCTAAATAAAATATTTGTTCAAAAGTCTTTTTTTTTTTGAGAGGGAGAAAATATCTCTTAGCTTGAAAAAACTAATAGATTTTGTTTACATATGTCAGCTTTGATTTTGCAGAAAAATATTTCGAAATGGGTGAATCGTGCTGCAAAAGACTCTTAGTAAAAAAAATTTTTCTCCGGAGAAAAATTTTGTTCGGAACAAATGGGTGAATCCACCTTTACTGTCAAACTACTGATGATGTTATATGAATCTAAACTGATAAATCGCAATTTAAGAAAACCTGCATATTTTTTACAAATGTTTTGCTTTTTTTTTTAATTATTTCGCAAATAATATGATGCTGTTTTGCAAATATTAACTGGCCCCAGCAGGTACTCTTCTAAGTCCCGGTTTACATTATGAAATGTTTGTCGCTGCGATTCTTAAAAGGAGTACATATTTGCATGTACTCTTTGTTCCCTCATTCGTTGTTTTTTATTTTCATACATGTATGTATGTATGTGCTAGCTGCAAAATATATAAAAACATGTATACATCTACAAAAAATCTCACAATGTAGACGCAAATATAATTTTAAAGAAGATACGACAAGAATCGCAGCGACAAAAATTTCATAATGTAAACCGGGACCAACACAGCAATTGTTCAAGTGGATAGTCTCTAAGATTACTTCACTGCCGCAGGCACAAACGAATGGGTTAAAAGAGTTTTTGATAGATGAGAAGAGTTATAGCTATAATTAGTTATCCGAACTCTATTTTGTATGTGACCATACTTTTGATTCTATAATGAATTCCAACAAATGAAATTCTCAATTTCATTTCGGTTTTTCTTAATTTTATTTGCATTTTGTTCAATTTTATATTGAATTATCATTTTCTAGCGGAATTTTCGTACTACTAAATATAAATTGTCAATTTCATTTAAAAGTTTCTAGATTTTAGAGAAGAAGTTTTTAATTTCATTTTGGAGTTTACTCAATTTAACATAAAAATTCTAAATTTTATATGGAATTTTCTCAATTTCAATTTAAAAAACATGGTAAAAGTACTTTACAAGGTGACACTAAGTTTACAACAATGCAAAAGCAGCAGAAAAAACAGGATATTTTTCTTTTTGCTTTCATGTCTATAATGCCAATAATAACTGACTGTAGTTTACAAATATTCTTGCTGAAAGAAAATAAATATGTGTTTTTGTTTACAATATAAATATTTGCAATACAAATAATTTATAAATTTATTAATTTATCAAACATTTAACCAAATTATTAGAGAAAATTCATTTCTTCATTTTTTAATTAATAACTCGAAGACTACCATTGTAAAGTTATATATTTCTAGACAAATGGCACAATGGAATGCTTTTTCTACCCTGCCAAGGGCATCATCAGCAATGTTTATTGTCCAAGATCTACTTGTGAACATCATCTATTTAACGCACCATTTTTCGAGAAATAGAATTCGGGAATTAACATATTTCTTATTACATGTTATGAGTTAGAACGAAATTTACTTTATGTTTTACAATGTGTGTGTATTATTCTTTATTATTTATTATTATTACAATTTTGTTTTTGTATTACTACCAATTTGTTGTTACTTTTGCTGCGTCCACCGTTGGTTAACAATATCAGCAAAGTATGTTGTTGTTATCTAAAATTAATTTAAACAAATATTTAACATAACATCGGTATGGATGCTATAAAATAACGAACTGTTCTAAAAAACGCTTTAACATAAATTCATATGATATTCTTGCATTTTGAACACGTATTTGAACTTCAAATACAAATTTCATAAAACTAAAAAAAAAATTGTTTTTTATTTAACAAAAAGTGAACCAAAACACGAATTTTAAAATTTTATACACAGCCATGCCACCTAATTCTGTTCGGGAGTGGAATTAATTCCGTATTTTACTTCTATAGAAAAAGTAAAACGAAAATTTTTTTCTGCATGAAACCTAGAAATGCTTAAAATAACAATTCCTACATAGAAAATTGAAAGTGGTTTCATTCCGAAAAACTTTTTCGTTTTGCTTCTTCTATAGAAGCAAGAACCCGAATTAATTCCACTTCCGTACGGAATTAAATTCTGTGACATGGCTGTGAGTAGCACTAATTTAGGCAATAAAATATAACTCCAAAAAGGTTAAAATTATTCTTTTTGTATCATAATTAGTTCTATGTATGCAGTAAAATGATGATCGATTGTTTTATCACTTTTTTGTTAAAATTTTATATTAACATTTTCTTGTTTATTTTTTGAAAGTAAATACAAGCAAAAAAAGTTTAACATAAGGAACATGACTAAAAAAAAGTAGCTGGCTTGTCAACACCACCTTGTAAAGTATGGCACAAATTACTGGTATATAAATTAAAATGCTTGCTACCACCATGTACCCATAAACTATTGGAATCTTATCTATTGGGCTGCTTATTTACAGTTAAGTACAACGATTACGTGACAAGAGAATATAGGATTGGAGCAGGAGTACCACAAGGAAGTTTTCTTGGACCTACCCTCTATTTGATTTACACCTCTGATTAGCCTACAAACGATATATTAACTATTTCTACATTTGCTGATGACACCGCAATTATTAGCTCGCATGAAAATCCATATATAGCATCTAGTATACTAGATAACTATCTAAGATGTGTGGAACCATGGTTAAACAAATGGAGAATACGAGTAAATGAGTTAAAAAGCAAAAATGTTCCGTTCACATTGAGGAGGGGATGCTGTCCACCTGTCACACTTATCAATGTAAATATACCTCAGTCCGATTATGTTACATACCTTGGTATTCACGTAGATAGAAACCAAGAGACTTCACATAAAGTTAAAAGCATCTAGCCTTCACTGGTTAATCAGTGACCAATCTAAGCTAATCCTGGACTATAAAATCACCCTATATAAAAACATTGTAAAACCAATTTGGACAATTGTGGGGAACTGCTATTAATACCAGTATTAACTTATACAGAGGGCCCAATCAAACATTCTTAGGACCATGATGGGCGCACCATGGTACACAGAGATCTAGAAGGTATAGGATGAATTCAGAACACACCCGAATCCGCTTGCTAGAATTCTAGCTCAGAGCCAGACGGAGTCGCGGCTTCGTGGAGCTTAGCAGCCAATAAGAAATTAATGCTCTGTTAGAGAATAATTAGATTTATTTTAGTTTTAAGATTTGATTACTTATTGTTAGCCCTAAGGAAATAAGGCAGATTCAATAAATAATAAAAAAAAAGTATAAAAAAAAATGTTTAGAATGTTCTAAAATTTAAATGGAATTCTCAGTTTCAAACAATATTTTTCTTAACTTAATTTAATTAGAAAAATTCACAATTTTAACCAAGAATTCCCAAGTACATATGCATCAAAAATTTGTGTAGTCAATTTTTGTTTATATAAGAATAACTAAAATATTTCTTTATTATCCTGTTACACAACAATTTGTTAATACTATGTTTTTAATAATCATATTTCCTTACATTTCTTCAAAGCCCAACACTGTCATAAATATGCGGCTTAACGAAAAAAACTGAAATATAAACTTTTAAACTGAAAAAACTTTTATAAATTATTTACTACAACTTTGCATATTGCGTCTATCAAACCTTGAGGTTGGCAGTCAACTGCAAAACATACCCATACCCTGTGTCCCCCGTAAGCCAAAACATGTTTAATTTTTAGCTTACCTTGTTCAATGTCACCCCTGATAGAAGTACTTAACCATGAAGTGCATTACACTTGCAATCCACTGCCATTCATGGCTTAAAAACATTTGCTGCCACATTACAAAAAAAAAAAAAAAAAAAAAACTAAAAAAATAAACACTTCTATCGTACCCACTCGAACACATGTAAATCACACACAAAACTCAAACCCAGTACAAATTTGTTCTAAGGCGGACGGAAATCTACAAGTATTCGAACACAAAATGTAAATGTTAAATCCTAAAAATGCAACAAAACAGAAAGTACTTGATTTTAACCCTAATTATGTAATAGGAGACTGAAATTGTAGTCAAATAATTAGATTTGAGACCAAAAATATGTTATTATTAATATTTAGTGGCCTTTTTCCGTAGGCTCTAAAAAGTTTAAACAGATCAGATGCCAGACTAATCGACTCATATACGTTTAGACATTAGCCATCTCTAGTCTGATTTGTGTTTATTATCCTCCTTATTCACCACAAACAGCTACCTTGTTCCAAATTGTATATTGCAGCAAATCGAGGGGATGGCGACCCAACACATAAATATACAAATATTTAGAAATTGGATAAAAAGGCAATGGTTTGCCAAGCTAATTACAGTTGTGCTACGTTTTGCCACTCCTTCTTGCATGAATTCAGATTAGCTAGGACGGAGCTTTTTCCTAACCACAAAGCTATTTAAAACTAATTTATTTTTTGTTCATAAAAATTCACTTTAATTTAATTTAATTTAATAATTTATTGATCTGTATTTTAACGTCACTCTTTGAGACTGTCTAGCCAAATCGTTGTAAGTATAAGTCCATGCTTCAAAATACAGACAGAAGAAAATAACTGTTTGTCAAAACTACATATGAGGGGCATATGATGAGCTATGATGAGCTAACTAATTGTTGTTTGTCGCACTTGAAAATTACAACAGCCACACATAGTAATATTAAAAACAACACAACATATGCGATTTGAGAAACAACTAGTTGCCTGTAGGAAAACTTTACATCAATACCCATTCTTAACACAAATATATGTACATATATATATGTAGGGTGCCAAACGCTGTCGACCTTACCATTGACTGTACGCATAACGGACATCATGACACAAGAAAAGACAGAAGTGAGAAACTACAGAAAACAGTTTTCAGTCAGTCAGAGTCAGTCAATAAACAGAGTCAGAGAGTAGAGTCGTAAAACAGTGAAGTTAAGTGAACTACTGAAGTTGCAATTATTTTAAAAATAAACCCTTCTTTTATATTAACTAAGTATTCTAATTAAAATAAGAACTATAATCATAAGTAATAAAAATGAATTATAAATACATAATAAACTTTTGTCATATTTTAAAAAGAAAAGAATACATCTACATGTATATAAAAGAATGCCTGCAGAAACGTTTTCTAGTTCTTATAAGACACCACCTCCCTTTAGTAAAATGTTGACCCGGTTTAAGACTCTGTCATTAGATAGATATCGAACCAACAAGTTTGCTGTAACAGAAGTAATTGTCCCCAGCAACAGCCAATTGAGCATTATTGGGTTATTGTCAAAGGAAACGTAAAAGGTACATTAGGTACATTAGTTCTGAACATTAAGAATGTAAGCGAGTTGAAATACATAAATATTAAAACAACTTTTGACAGTTTTGAGAAAGTTTCTTTGTTCAATATTTATTTAAAATTTTACGAAAATATAAAAATCTTAAACGATTTTTTGGGTTAAAGTAATTTATGTTACATATTCGTTTAGTTTTTTACAAATTGACATACAAGATTACTGTTGTTGTGTTTTTTTCTATTTTCTTTACATACAAACACACTTTCATATAAACATTAGGGGTACACAGCATAAGAAAGTAGTCAATTACCCACCAACTAAAATGATATAATATTTCTAAAGAAATATGCGTATATTACGTAAATTTCGTTAGTGTCAGCTTTGTTTTATGATTAAAGAAAAACAGCACTAGCACGAATCTGAATAGCAATTAGTTCTGGGAACGTAAAATACTGCCATCACATCGAAATATGTCGACAGAAAATCCATACGAGCTATTAAACATAGCAGTGCAAATGCACATGATCAAAATTATTCAGACTAGAAACAACAATTGCTTAAGACACAAACGAAATCTCCCATAAAAATAATAATAATAATACTTCAAATGCTTTCTTTTATTATTTACACAGACTAATTTTGAAGAATGGAATGAATTAATGCTGGTGTATATATATAAAAGTTTATTATTATAACTTCAGATTTCTTAATGAATGGAGTATATTGTTCTGAAGTGTAGATACTAAGATATTGGTTATTAGGAGGACAACGAACGGGCGGAATAGAACTGAAACCTGTAGCTCGTTTCTGTATTTCTCGCATTGTAAAATTGTTCGCTTGGAATTAGTGAATTGAACATTCAAAAAATAGTTCTTGCGACCTCGATAATTTTATAGAATTCTAAAACTTAAGGATAAAGATTGATTATATCCATATTTTCATTATGAATTGTAACTTGTTTTACATGTACGCGTCTACGGGACCATTCCATGTATGAAGTGAATTTATATTTGGAATTTTCTAAATATTTTTTATTCTACACTAAGTTCTTCATTTATTTGCTTAATTACGTCTCTCTTTATCTTTATATTACTACTTATTTTTCTTTTAAGCTTGAAAAAATTTGGCGAAATTTTTTTTTGCAAATTTTGAGCTTTAACTTTGAAACATTTTGAAACGTTTAATTCATTTCTGACAGCAAATGTATTCCACGCCAAAATATCTGCTCATCTTTTGAGTTCAAGAACGTATGATGCCATTTTCGGATAAATTAAAGCTTATTCCAGAGAGAGCTTTTTGCATCTTTCGAAGCAAATAATAGTCGGACATAGCAATGTCTGAACTATAAAGAGGATGAGGCAAAACTTCCCAACCACTTCTTTATAAATAGTTTTAACAGGTATTGCAATATGTGGCCAAAAGTAGTCATGTCATGATGGAAAATAAAGCTTTCATGTCAGGGCGTTTTTCAGACAGAGCTGGCTTTAAGCAAATCATTTTCATACGAAGAGATACCTTGTGATGGTATGAACAGAATTCAACAGCTCATACTTGATAGGACTCTTTTGGTCCCATAAAATATACATCAATACCTGTAGCGCCATAGATATTTGGCTTTTGTGTCGATTCAACTAGTGATGATTCGGGGCAAAAATGATTACCTTTTTCTTTCAAAGTCTCTCTGCTTCAATTCATATGTTACCCAATTTCCCAGCTTTTAGATAAATCCTGCTGCTCAAAGATGTTCTGACATTGCTACTTAAGTAGTACTTGATTATTTTGTAAACTTTTGTTGAGTTTAACAATAATCTTCATGGAATAATGAATCTAAATCTTGGTATTCAAACTTTTTTGGTCATTGTCTTCTGAAGACAAAAATCGAGCTCAAAACATATGGCATCAGTTATGAATCCCCCATTTTTAAATTATACTTCCAATAGTTTTCTATTACGTAGAATAGCTTTCTAATATCACTCCATTGCAGCATTTTAATTATCACAAAACTTTACATAAAAGTTACGTGTGATAAGATGCAGCAAACCTTTTATGTAAATATCTTTCATAGTCATATGTAGTTGAAGAAGTGATAAAAGGTGAGTAGTTTCTGACAGCTGCAAATTACTCGCCAAAGCATAACTTTTTTTTTACCATGCTTATACAGTTTTGCATATTTCCGGTTTGTTTACTGCGGTTTTGCTGTAAGATAAAATATTGGTGCTTTGGAAGCTTCAAGTCAAGTTTTACATATGTTTCATCATCATCAATAAGAAAGTAGTTGTTTAATATTATTAATACTTCTATGCAAAGATTACTTTCTATGCAAAGATATTTAATTGCAGGATAGGTTTCAAAACCAGCGTGCACTCGAATTTTTCTTGAGTTGTTTACACTTGTCGGAATGGTCCTGCTTTTGTTTTATCAAACGTGGTATCGTTGTTTTTTTTTTTGGTAAGTTCCTGGTTTCATTTAATAACAGTTTTGCTTACATTTGTTGACATTCTGTGCTATCATTTACAGTATTTCTTGGAAGCTTAGTAGCTCTTTTGCAATAATTGAACCGAATACCAGTTTGAAGGTATTTATTTTATTATTTTTTTTTTATTTTGCAGTTTTTTATTGTTTTATTTTTTTAACTTCATATTCTAAAACTTCTTTATTAAAAAGTAACATCTTTAACCATATTTTCTCCACTTTGCAAGGGTACAAAAGTTAACTTAAAATTTTTTAATTAAAACTTATTTTGATTATAGTTTTTATATTTTGCACCTCTTTATTATTTTGTCCATCGCGCATTCGTATCTTTAAATTAATTAAACTACCACTTTGCCAGAAATATATCAGACAGTATCTCCCTAATATCATTGTATAGGGTGCTTTTTTTAGATGTATAGAACTTTAAGTTGGTAACATTTTTTTTAACTGGCGGCCATTTTATCAGCTGTCAAGTGATTTATGTTTAGTTTGGTTTGGCATTTCAATATGGTTAGACAAACGCCTGAACAATCACTTGGAGGACGAAATTCGCCGCGATATTGCTGATATACGGCCACAAATGTATGAAAAAGTCAACAAAAAATTGACCTCTAGTTTAGACTACGTGCGAGCCAGTCATATGACAGAAGTTATATAATATATTTACATTATATATATTATATATATAATATATAATATTATATATATATATTTATAAATATATATTTATATTATCTTTCGGATAAAGTAAATTTAAATTTAAAAAACATCTTCCTTGTTTTACTCAATTTCAAAGTTCTCTACATCTAAAAAAACACCCTATATATTTAGGAGCATGTGTGTATGTTTGGTTATAAACTATCGCGTGACATTTTCTTGTAGTTGTTGCTGTTCATTTTTTCTTATGTCATTATGACAAGTAGATTTTCTTGTAGATGTCTTGGCATAATTTTAAATATTATGCCATAATATTTAAATTTCAAATAGTTAGACAAAAGCAATAAGAAATACAAATTTCATGTTAAATCTATTGTTCAAATTAAGACGTATAAGTGATATTTCTATGTTAAATTAAAAATAAATATTACGTATACGTTTTGAACTTGTAACTTATTATAAGGAATTATTTATTTCTGTTATCTAATAATGTTTAATGTCAAACATTTAGGAAATAAACACAAATCAGGTATTTACATTTACATCTACATTGCTACTCTAGAAATTACTTATAAATAATACAGACTCGTATTTGCTCATGTTTCATTGTCTTTAAAATTCATTAATCCATAAATTGTGTTTATTTTAAATGTTGAATATGTGAAAGAAGATGACATTTATCTATTTCTTGTTTAGCATGTTTTGTTATTTATAATGATAGCACTGTTTGCACATGCTAGAATTTCCAGGGGTTATGAATTTATTAACTACACACTCTGTAAATAATCCCAAACACTTAACAATGTACTTGAAATTTTATCTCAAGCACATACTCATATCAAATACCAAATATATAGATGCCATAAAATATAATAGAAAAATACTTGTAGCTATTAGGAATACAGAAAATAGATAGATGTGATATATCAATGATTTTTTTTGTTTGCTAGAAATTATTTTGTGAATACAATTTTATTTTACATACACATTTTAACATATTTTCTACCGATTAGTCACTGAATAACTATTGAAGGCCAACAGCTTGAAGTTTCTTGCAAAGCTACTTTATTTTTATGTAAATGCGCTGAGTAAAACTGCCACTCAGATTAATTTTACTACAAGCCCAGAATATTGGTGTACAACAAAGTTTTTTTGCTTCGAAAATATCGAATCCTTTACCAAACAATTGTCATATGCGGGAAGTCCTGTTCCACTTATTTAATTTGACGAAAAAAAGTGGCTCCAAAGTACACCGATTGTTCAGCAAAGCGTATGGTGAATGAGCAACATCGGTTACAATATGTGAGAGATTGCTAGTGTGGTTCAGAAGTGATGATTTTGACAGGGAAGACAAAGACAGCCCAGACCAGCAAAAAAAGTTTGAAGATCAAAAACTGGAGGCATTACTCCATGAATATTGTTATCAAACTCAACAGGAGCTTCAAAATCATTGGTAGCCACTCAAGCAGAAATTTTAAAATGATTCCGAGCAGCAGGATTCATCCAAAAGAAAGGATTTCAATCCTGAGAACTTTTGCATGTCCGAAGCGTAATGTATTTGAAGTACGGCCAACCAGCCGAAGCGATAAAGAAGCCAATTATCCATAGCGGTAAGGTAATGCTCTTCATTTGTTGGGATCAAAAGTTTTCTATCTGTTATAATATTAGGAAATCTGGCCAGACAACAACAACACACGGAACCTATAGCAAATGTAACTGATTCAATTAAAGTGAAAAACGCGCAGAATTGCAACAAAACACAACAACTGGCCACATGATAAAGCTATTTAGAATAAAGTTGTTGAGAAATTTTGCCTCACCCGGTTTATACTAAAGACATTGCTTCGTCCGCCTACTATTGTATCAATTGAAAAATAACCTTGTCTGGCTGGATTCGTTCCTAGCCTAAAAAAAGCAGTTCTTTTGACGCCGAATCCATAGGTTGGTAGAACTGTGGAAAAAGTTGGCCAATGCTCTGAATAAATTTACATTGTACAAATGTTCCAAATTTTAATCTTAAAGTTTGAAAAAATGTTGGAAACTAATAAAAGATAACAAAAATTGAAAACGTGCAAGAGACCTCAAGCCGAATTAATAAAGTAAAAAGCTTTTTAAAATTTCGCATTTTGAAGTTTTACACTCAATACTGCAGGATTTTTAATTTACTGTGACATCATTTGAAGTATGATTGCTAAATGTAGTGGGAACACATCTTTAATTTTAAAATCAGATTGGTTTGCAGATATCTAAAGTGTCCTGGTTCAATCTAAATAAAACTAGGTATAAATTCTGTACAATTGTAGATTCCATATTTAATTATATTTACTTGCTTTGCCTATAAACTTTACTCAACTTTTATTTCAAAACTTCTTTTTTAACACATCCTGTAGGAAGATCCTTTGGATAATAAATAAAATATAAACATTTCTGCACAAGAAGGAACTATATATTAATGTTTATATTAAATTGATTAATATATTTGTGTAAAATTTCCAATAATATTCTTTGTGCTTTTATCTAAATATAATGCTATAAATTTGTCAAACACCACGTTGGTTTCTAGGTATATAATAATTAACGCTTTAAGAAAAATCCTTTGCGTAATATATTAACTGAGCAAAAGTATATTTGAAAATAAATTTAAATGAGTATTGTGTAATAGAGCTTTAAAAATACTTTAGACATACGTACATATATAAAAGTACACAGTTCAATGGTTTTCGTAAAATCTATTTTAAATAAGAGTTTATTTTATTTCATAATGACAGAGAGCGTGTATTGGGAAATTTTATAATTAATACGTTTTAATATTGATTTTATATATTGTATTTCGTAGTAAAGGTTTTGTGATTTTCTTTGTAATGCTTCGTGCTATTGATGTTAAAGAAACAAAAATATTTAAAGATTTTCTGGCAAAGCCTTAAATGCGCTGTTAATCGACAAAATTGCTGCATTTGATATTCAGAGAAATAAATGTTTACACTGTTTATATGTTTTGAAAATGAGGGTAGTTAAGCAGGGAATGTATCTGATCGATATCGACTTTCTTCCTGATTTGTATGATATCATTGTGGAGGTAGATGTCTACTCAAATCAGTTTTTTTTAACAGCCCACGAAATATTTCTACTGATGCTTGAGATACATCCTGGTAGTGTACTCTCGCATTTCTTCGCGTGGTGAAACAACAATATTGCATTGTGTATAGAATTGTATGTGAACAAGTACAGTAATTATACTGTATTAAAGGACGAAATTTAACACGCAGCTATAGCGAAACTCAGATACTTTCCTGTAAAATATTCTTTGGGAGAATTTCTATAAAAGAATGCATATGTGCTAGCAAAGTCATGAGCTATTTTATACATATTCTATGCTATTATGATTCAATAAAAATTAAAAAAATAAAGACGAAATTTGTATTTTATATTTAATTAAAATTTTGTTCTTATATTGCATATTTTAATTAATTATAAATTAAATAAATCACGCAATATTACAGAAAGTCCTTGCAACTTATTGAGACTGTTATCCTCATACTCATACTGCATTGCAGTAAATTAACAAGTATTATATCATTATGATATAATTAGGAGAACTTACATAAATATATACTCATGTCGGAAACTCATTGATATACTTAAATTAGACCTAAGACCTACAAGATTTGTATTTGTTTAGTAGATTGTATCAGCAGTGCTGCTTTTTATCTTATATGTATGTCACTATTATTTACTTCCAATTTATTTACTACGAAGGTAAAGAGGATAGCATTACTTTAACATATAAAAGCAATCAAATGCATCTTTGAAAATTCGATTTAGAAATCTGAAGAATTATTTTGTTTCGTTTCACCAATTACTACAATCTCGCTGAATTTTCCAATTAGTCTCTTTATAATTGACGAACTTTTCGAACTTAATTAGAGTGTTTTAAGACAAAATTTGCATACAAAATTTTCTTAAAGTACACTTGAATGTAAGCTAAGCAGAAATTTGTGTGCTTTTGTTAATTCATAGCCAGCAAATTCAACGCTGCTTATACATATTGATCGTCGTACTTAATTAAATGATAAACGATTCATAATAGATCATTGCTCTCTTATGACAATTACTTTCGAAAAAGTCATTAACCTACATAAACATCCATATCGAACCGAAATTTTACACAAATCAATTATAAGTACGTAAAAATTATACTATTGGCTTTTGAGAAAATTAGTCTATAATTGGTCATTAACACCAATACGACGTCCACTTCTGAGAATAAAACAAGTAAGAAAGTATAGTCGATCAAGCCCGACCATATAATATCCTACACCCAGTATATGTATTAAACTCTTTTTCATAAATTGGCGTTATATGGTGTTATATGATGTCTGTGAATATAAATATTATATGTGTTAAACTTTATCTCGATATAAATACTTTTAAAAGATTTATAGAGCTTAAATTGAATGACGGAGAGGGTCTTATATGGGAGTTTCGAATAACTATGGCCCGACCATTATAAAAATTGGTGCCGTTATTTCTATATATAACAAACTTATTTGTGTCAAATTTTATTCGGATACCAACATTTTTTTAGAAATTTATGATCGTTAAAGTAAATTTCGAAAGTGGGCCTTATATGGAGGCTACGACTAACTATGAACCGATCATAATTAAATTGAACCGTATTATTTTTATACATATGAAATATATTTAGGTTCAATATTATTTGAATGTCAACATTTTACAGAGAGTTATGCTCTTTAAAGTGATTTTCGGAAGTGGGCCTTATATGGGAGCTATGATCTGGACCGATCTGCACAAAATTTTTAGATGTGATTTAGCTCCATTTACGTCTCATTTGTGGTGAAATTTATTTGGATACTTGCATAATTCAAACATTTATGATCGGTAAACCCCCATTTCGGGAAAACATTTGTATGGGGGCCAGGTGAAATAATGGACCGATTTCCACCAGTTTCAATACCATGCATCCTTGGGTCGAAAAAATGTCACATACCAAATTTTATGGAAATAGCGTTAAAATTGCGACCTGTACTCTGCGCACAAGCTTTACATTGACAGCCAGCCAGCCAGCCAGAAGGACGGACGGAGGAACGGACATCGTTAAATCGACTTAGAAAGTGATTCTGAGTCTATCGGTATACTTTAAGTTGGGTTTTGGACCAATATTTCTGGGCGTTACAAACATCAGCACAAATCCTACACAAATGGTGTAGGGTATAAACACACTATACAGAGAAGACCATTTTGACGTTTCAAGGAAGCCAAAATGAGTTTCCTAGGGCTTTTTGGTATCTTATTTATTGTGTGTCAAAAATATAAAGAAAGCGCAGTTCTAAAAGAAAGACATAAATATAAAATGTGATTATCTTCCGTCTCGTGACACCTCCGTATAATTTGTGGAATAACTGGAATATGCATAAAATTCTTGTAAATGTTGTTATTGAGATGAAATTTAAACGAAATAAATTTCAAATAATAAAAATTACGATACAATATTTTATGATAATAGCCCCATAAAAGGTTAATAGCACTGCTGCGATGCGCAAAATAAAATAACCAGTATAATTATCGATACAAAATGTAACAAAAATTTGTTCCAATTATTCATAGATCACACTATTGGTGGTGGGTATATAAGATTCGGTACAGGCAAATATAATTTCTTACTTATTTTTATTGGACTAAGTTGTTTGATTTAGAATTATTAAATTCCGATATTACCCAAAAAAATATAAAATATTTCGATTAGAGGTTCAAAAATAATGTAAATTTAAAAAAAAAATTGTACAATATTAACTATCTGCTCTCTCGTTCATTGATTTATCGCTTATTTTATACCTTATAAAGTAAAAAGCTCGAATTGGTTCTAAGTTGAAGTCTATACTTGAATAGAAATTTTGAAAAAAGGAAGCAGAAAATGAGCTTCATCTAATTTAAGAAATTTATTTCTTTTCATATAAACATGACTAAATGAATTTATACACGAACGTATTTAAAAGTATCTAATGTAAGCGTCAATATAAAGTATACACCTAATATTATTTACTAAAATTTTACTACAAGTACAAATTTAAAAGAAAATAGATTGCATAATTCATTTCATTATAGATTCTATAAATGTAAAATTACCTCTGATACCGTCATATAACCCTAGACCATTACTGAACCGAGGCCATGTTTTAGCGGCTTGCTAACATATTTAATCGTTCTTGTTTCGCCATATTTTTTAGGGGGTTTTGAATCCAACTATCTCAAACTTACTTTCATCGGTGAAAGAAATATTATTTCAATAAAATTGAGGCTCGTTTATATTTTTGTTTTGCGAAATTCAAACGTTTGGTTTGGTTGTTAATTGATATAAAGGGCATTATACGTAATAATCTAACATGTAGGCCATTTTGATGCACAGATCTTCTAATCATTCGCCAGTTTACAGGATTTCCAGAAGTTTTCGTAACGTTTTCAGCTATTTTTACGGCACTATATATTCTCTTAATAAAGCTATTACTTCACTTTTCTAAGACGCTTTAGTCGTTTTGCACCAGGCAAATTTTCTAACACATTATATATGATATATTTAAATTTATATAATTTTTCTATTGTACTTCTTCTATGTACTCGTAAATCATTTATGATGAGCCGCGTCTTAATTGACGTTTGTTTTTCCATTGAAAATTTTTCGCTTCATAACGTTACAACTTTATCCATTTTAATAAAAAATTAAGAAATTTGTAACTATTTTGAACGGCACCTTTCCGTTATATAAAAGAATTGCTGCTACTTTTGGTGTGGCACTGTTTTTATTTTGCATACTTTTTACTTTACTTTATTTTGACGTGTTAATATTGGTCTGTTTTAACAATAAATCAATTAAACTTGTAAACGCTTTTTTCATTTTAATTCTATAATATACATAATATTATTGATATTAATATAATAAGGCTTTTGTTTTAATAATATGTGGTGTTGACTTTTTTTTGACGCTCATAGTATGTCAGCAACGACATAAATTTCAAACATCTCCCTCCTGAGTGAGTGACACATCATGTACAATAAATACTAAAATGGAAGAAAATAAACCTTAAAAAATTCCTTTGGAAATGTAACGAAAAAAAAAACATAATCTCAATAGATTTTTGTAATAAAAATGTTGCCACGCCAAGGCAATTTAATACAAAACTCGTAAGTAAACATGAGTATTAAATAATAAAAATAAGCTACAACTTGACTGAATAAATACATGAAGGTATATATGTATTGTGTGATATTTTGTTTGTATATGCAACATATTTATATATGGTATTAAATCATACATACATATGCGACCTATATATAAACATATAGCAAGATGAGTATAATATCTTGCTTTAAAATTTTCATAATGTTTTAAATTTTTTCCTTTTGTTCGAAATTTACATATGTAAGTACTCGCACAATGTGACTTCTTTAAAAATAACATACATAGTATATGTACCTTAGGGTGGTTTTGATTATTGATTTGAATTAATCTAGAATTGTATGATGACTTTAGCTTTTATGAAATTTGTTTGTTATTTTCTTTAAGATTTGTTGAAAGTTTCTGTGGGATTTATTGTTGAAAATTTATCAAATGATTTTTGAATATTTGCCAAGAATTATAACTTTTGTTATATATTGATAAAAGATTTCGATGAATTACTTGTGAAAAGAGACATGTATAGTATATACTTAAACGTATGAGTAATATTTAATTACATGTAAAAATTACTTAACACGTATACGCACTGGAGAATGTTAATAATATGAAAAAAATGCTATAGAATTTTTCAACTGATTACACAAGCGCTAATATCAAATAACCATAAAATTTGCAACTTTTTTCATAAAAAGACTTCATTAATCTCTTTTATTTTGTACCTAGCTGCTTCAGCAAACGTATTGTATGATAAAAAATATGAATATCTGCTTAGTCCGGGTTTACATTATGAAATTTTTGTCGCTGCGATTCTTGCTTTGTAGCCGAGAGCGGTGAGTCATATAAAAAGGGGTACACATATGCATGTACTCGTGAGACACGCTTTGTTCCCTCATTCGTTGTTTTTATTTTCATATATGTATGTATGTATGTGCTAGCTACAATCAAATACATGTGTTTATTTAAAATTTTTTTGTTTATTTTGAAAATGAATTGTCAAAAAATATATAAAAACATGTATACATCCACAAAAATCTCTGCAACAAAAATCTCACAATGTAGACGCAAATGCAATTTTAAAGAAGATACGACGCAGCGACAAAAATATCATGATGTAAACCGGGACTTACATTATTTTGCTTTTAACAATTTTGAACGATCTTCTTTTTATAAAATAAGCATACAAAAAATTCTTAATAGAATTGTTTAAATAGAATATATATTTCGCGACGCAAAAATTAAACCAAAGATATTTTTTCATATAATTGAAATAAAAAACCGAAAAAATTCTTATGTTAAACATTTGTACTATATTTATAGGCATTCTTAAAACATGATTGATAATGATTGGCTGTAAAAAAATTAAAACACCAATATTTTCATTTCATTACATCAGATTTCATAATCATATATATTCATTACTTACATTCTTCATTATTACTTTCTGATGCATTATTATGTTGTGCTTTAAAGAAAGAAAATATAAAAAAAAATATTTCAACAGTTTTTTTTTCTACTGCTGGCAATACATATTAAATTTTTGTGGTTCTTTTAGTGCTTTTTCGTTTTGGTACTAGTTGTAAAATAGTAAAAACTTTTAATATACTTATTATAATAAATAAGCAAAAGATAATAAAGAAAAGTAAGATAATAAATACCAAGCGCTACAAGGAAAGGACATTTTTTTACCTGATATTGTGTTCTGGTTCTAGTTAATTATAAACATGTTCGACTGAAAACAGGAGAGAAAATAAGGAACTGATAGAGTCATCATCGTTGATCACAACTGACTAAATCTGATGATATCGTTTTTAGTATTTTCAATTAGGGTCAATTACTTAAAAAGTAAATTTACGCTTCTGAGGCACTGAAAATCCGCGTGTAACCCACGAAAAGCCATTACATCCGCTCAAAGTCACTGTATGGTGTGCTGTTTTCGCTGGAGGAGTCATCGGACCTTTTTTCTTCGAAGACGTTGCGGGCCAAACGGTTACTCTGAATAATGAGCGCTACAGAGCAATGATCAACAAGTTCTTTTTGCAACTTGATGAATTGGGATTGGAAAACATGTGGTTCCAACAGGACGGTGCAACGGCACACACTGCACGTGCCACAACCGATATGCATTTCCCGGGTGCCTAATCTCCCGTTTTGGCGATTTGCACTGGCCAGCAAGATCGCCTGATTTGACCGCTCCAGAATTCTTTTTGTTGGGCTTTTTGAAGTCGCCTAAGACTCTTGCAGCTCTTAAAGACAATATCCGTCAAGAAAGTGAGGACCTATCGCCGGAAGTTTTGGCCAAAGTCATGGAAAATGCCATAAAAAGGGCTCAAATGACAATCAACTGTGGCGGCGGTCATTTACATGACATCATATTCTCGACTTGATGTAAAAAAAATTAAAAGACCAACTAAAAATAATCCACAAGAAGAATCAAAGTTTTTCTTTTTTTTTTAATTGCAGCCAAAAAACATCGAAAGTTTACTTTTGCGCCACCACTTCCGAAAAGTATAAGAAGTTATTTAGTCTTGACAAATATACTATCAATATTTAATATATATATTCTATTCTTATGCATAAAAAATATAAAATTGTATTTAGTAATTTTTCAAAGTCTATTTAAAGTTTTGTATTTATTTTAATTATTAAAATAAAAAAGTTTTTTCGAGCTCGAGGCCAATTATTTGTAAAAATTATATATATTATTTATTAAATTATTTGTTCCAATATTTCGATATACATCAGATATCATTATCAAGGCTGTAACAATATAAGAAAAATACCAATGTACGAAAAATATTAATAACGACTGTATTTTAAATAAAAATGAAAATAAAAATAAAAAACATAATAACAACAAAAACAAACAAAACAAAACACTTACAGTGAGTTACAATTATATTTGTAAGAGACGTATTATTATCTCCACATACATAATTGGCCTCGAGCTCGCAAAAACTTGTTTATTTTATTAAAAAAAAGGTCGAAGAAATCAAGACGTATTTGTATTTGCAAGAGACGTATTATTATCTACACATTCATAATTGGCCTCGAGCTCGCAAAAACTTTTTTATTTTATTAAAAAAAGTTCGAAGAAATCAAAATTTAATTTAATATTTCAATTATTTTTTCAATATATAAACAAGTACAGTATATGTATAAAACAGTTTTTCAAAAATGGGCGCTATTAGGTCATTCAAAAATTTAGTGCCATGATTTCTGTGAATATAAATATTATATATGTTAAACGATAAAAATACTTTTAACAAATTAATGGAGGAAGTACGGAGAGGGTCTTATATGGGATATTTGACTAATTATGGACCGACCATTCTAAAAATTATAAATTAGGTGTCCTTATTTCTTTATATATGAAACTTATTTGTGTTGGATTTTATTTGGATACCTACATTTTTAAAAGAGTTGTGCTCTTCAAAGTGATTTTTGGAAGTGGTCCTTATATGGGAGCTTCGACTAATTATGTACCGATTATCTTAAAATTGTACCATATTATTTATATATCTGAAACATATTTGTGTTCAATATTATTTTGGATACCTACATTATTAAAAGAGTTGTGCTCTTTAAAGTGATTTTCGGAAGTGGGTCTTATATGCGAGATTTTATGTGAACAATGCTAGAATATAAAAATGTTAAAAAGTACTGAACTGTTCATTCCCAAACTAACAAATAAACTTGTTTTCATTGTTGCTTTGGTCACATCAGTTCGAATGCAAGTATGTTTTCATCTTAAAATTTTAAATAAATTTAAAATATGTGCTGCCACTGAACCACAAGTAAAACAAGCAAGAAAGTACAGTCGGTCAAGCCCGACCATATAATATCCTACACCTAGTATATGTATAAAACAGTTTTTCAGATATGGGCGTTATATGGGAGATATCACCTATTTTAGAGCAAATTTCAGTGTCATGATTTCTGTGAATATAATTAGGTGTTAAACTCTATCTCGATATAAATATTTTTAAAAGATTTATGGAAGTTAAAGCGAATTACGGAAAGGGTCTTATATGAGAGTTTCGACTAATTATGGACCGACCATTACAAAATTAAGTGTCGTTATTTCTGTATATAAGAAACTTATTTGTGTCGAATATTATTTGGTTACCAACATTTTTAAAACAGTTATGCCCTTTAAAATGATTTTCGGAAGTGGTCCTTATATGGGAGCTACGACTAATTATGGTCCGATGATAATAAAATTATACCGTATTATTTCTATATAAATCAAATATATTTGTGTTAAATATTATTTGGATAACAATATTTTTGAGTGAGTTATGCCCTTTAAAATGATTTTCGGAAGTGGGGTTATATGAGAGCTACGACTAATTATGGACCGAACTTCACGAAATTTGTAGGTGTGCTTTAGCTTCATTTACTGTGGTAAATTTTGTTTGCATACTTGCATAATTCAAAGATTTATGACCGGTAAACCTCAATTTCGGGAGGACATTTGTATGGGGGCCAGGTGAAATAATGGACCGATTTCCACCACTTTCAATGCCATCCATCCTTGAGCCGAAAAAATATCATGCGCCAAATTTTATCGAAATATCTTCAAAAGTGCGACCTGTACTATGCGCACAAGCTTTACATGGACAGCCAGCCAGCCAGACGGACGGACGGACATCGTTAAATCGACTCAGAAAGTGATTCTGGGTCGGTCGGTATATTTTAAGGTGGGTGTTGGAGCAATATTTCTGGGCTTTACAAACATCAGCACAAATCCAATATACCCTCCCCACTATGGTGTAGGGTATAAAATGTATATTTAGCTATATGTTTTTAAAAAGAATTCCCCATATAAAATTGCACAATATTGTGGGATTCTTATTTTGAAAATATCTACCAAAAGCACAGCAAATTTTATAATGAACAAAGTCTTTTTTGGTTAAGCAAGCGGGAACAATCGTATGTTACCTGCAAAATTCATACATTTTCAGCAGAGTATTAGCAAAATGTTTTTAAACAGGTTTTTAACAAAGTTTAGATTCCATTAAGATAAAACTTCAGTTAAAAACAAAAACTAATAAATTTCAATGCATTAACAACAACTTGAAAAAAAAACTATTTGAGGTATTTTTAGGGAAATTTGTCCAAAATAAAGTCTTGCTTTTTCTAAGGTTGTGACTAACAATGTTTAAAGGATTTTTAAGATATTTTCTAAAAGTTTTTACAGGCTAAACATTAACTTTCACATATTTATAGGTTGTATACATTAGAGCTACAATACAAGTTTTTCGAACATAGCTGTAGCTTCAATTATAAACACCTAATTTAAAGAGTAGTAAATTCAATGTGTTGCGACAGATAATGAAATATATTTTCTGTAAATTATTTAAATTTTAAATTCGATTATCAAAATTTATTTGCTTAAACACAATTGGGTCTTAACAGCCATGTAAATCCTTTAATATTTCACAAATTTGACTTTTGAATATTTATTTTTAATCTGTCATGTTTATGTGCATTTTAATCTGTCAACATAAAAATATTTTTATGTTTCTTTCTGCAGAGCTTTGCAACACATTCAAACTATTTTATAAATTCATACTGCAATGCATGTATAAATAAATAATAAACTAATTTATATAAAAATAATAAATTAGATTTTGCATAAATTATATTTAACAAACAAACAAATGAATCGAATAGTAAAAATGTACCATTTCCAAAGCCATTTAATAAAACAAAAACGTAACTAAAATGAATTTGAATATTTTCAATCATTTAACATTTTGTTATTTGTGTTTTTTTTTTATCATTATTTATGTATGTATGTGTTTTGTGTATATTTAGAGTGTGGAGCATACATGTTTGTTTTTGGTGCACATTTTATTGCTTAAAAACAAAACTATATAATAATAATTTTCACATACATTGTTTTTTCAATTGGCCAATAGTTTATGTATGTATATAAGTGGAGTTTTACAATTTACCGCTTTTTATACCGCAAATAAGTTTCAAAAAAGACATTGCCACTGTTCAGAAGCTTCTATACATTTACGCTGAAGGTTATAAAATAACAACATATTTATTAATGAAATGTCTTAATTAGCAAAAAATTAAACGTAATACATATGAGACCTAAGCACTATTAATGCAGCTGTTTAAAGATATATTTCCATACGTATAAGTAATATTAATTAATTGCAAATATTATTCATACGTATGTAGAAATTAAGGTTTCTATACACACGGAAAAAAAATTAGTAGGACATGTTTACCACAGCAATGTTAACATTTTTACAATTTTTTTTTTTAACATTGTTACGGTCACTGTAATTATTCATATGATTGCGGTAAACGTAATATGATTAAGTAACGATTCAAATGATTACTACGATTGCAGTAACTATCTATATATTTGTGGTAATCATGTTTATGATGAATTCATTTATCATAATCAGGCATGTGACGGAAATTGATATCGAAAACGAACTCATTCGTCAATTTTTTCGTATGTAATATTTCTGTTTAAAAAAACCTTTATCACATAAAATATAAAACTATTGGGCTGGTAAAGAGAATCTTAAAAGAAAAATTTTAAAAATTAGATTATAAATGCATTAAAATGTATTTCCAAAACCGATTCGTTTTCGATATTGATTTCCATTACATGCCTGATTATAATTGAGAACAACATAATCTTTCAGCGTAAACATAATCACCACAAACATTACATAATTAATATAATCATATATATAATCGCTATAATCATATAAATCAAAACCAAACCATATTATGGTTGACGCAATCATATAAGTATTTACAGTGACCATAATATTTAATAAAAACTTGTAAACATGTAGGATAGTTAAGGAAAATATACGTAACTATATTTTTTCTCTGTGTGTACATATACTGGAAACAAGTGTGTAGCCACTCTATGGAAAATTTTATAAGTTTTGCCAGGCAATCACATGACATATAATATAATAAACTCAGATACATTACACAATTTTGCTAAAGTGCATAATTATGTAAAGAGCTTTCCAATAAAACACACATTTATTCTTTTATACCACTAGTATAATGTATATTGCCAATACATTATTAATAGTTGATTACTTAAACTAATTATGTATAATATGTACAATATATGCACTTGCATAGGAATAACTAGGCATTGATTTTATTAAACTTGAATAAAGTAATTCACTTGCTTATGCTTTGTATTTTACTCGTACAGCTTACAAAAATTTGTAAAAATTTAACAAGTATTATTACAACCTTAAGCCATTAACAATTAGTAACGAATTAATATTCTAGAAAAAAGAGCAATATATGCCTCATTCTAGCTTCTACACCCACATCTATTGTTTTGCCATTGTCCAGGAGGCAGACACAAATATTCTCAGTACGATTGTAGTTTAAGTATTGTAGTTTTTTGTTTGTAGACAAAACATTTAGTTTGTAAACAAAAGAGATGTTTTCAAACAAGTTTTTTCTATCTATTCTATTCTTTTGTTTTGCCCAAAACATTTGAAAATTTGTAAAATGAAATGCTTTTCCATACAATCACTAAACTACACTTCAGTGCACTGGGGAAACAAAATACACATAAGACAAGAGTCATTATTTGCGTATGACTGGTGATGGTAAGTTACAAAAGTATTTTGCCTCAGCAGGTTTTAGCAAGTTTATTAAACGTATGGGAAGCATCCTTAGCATTGAAGCTGTTTAAATAATTTTCAGATTTAAACTTGATTAGAAAATATAGCATATTGTTCATACCAAGAAACTATAATCACTACTTGTTAACAATTATGATGACGTCATAACAACAATCATTATTTCTAATAATAGTCATATACAAAGAGTTTTCCCACAAAAACTTTGTTTTTTAACAAAATAAAACAAAGTAGAATGTCTATGAATATCATTAAAATATTTTATAAATTGAAAAAAGACTTTTATAAATGCAAAACCAAAAACAAGCAAGAAAGTACAACCTGTGCCAATGTTCAGAAATTCCCGCATCGAGAAACTTTTCGATTAAAATGTGTGGAATGAAACAGAAATGCCATAAATTGAAACCAAATTATTTTTTTCTCACAAAACGGGTTTGTAACTTTTTTTTTGGCGATTTATCTTACAGAAAAAGTGTGTCAATTTACTTAATATGCTCAAGCATAATTTGAAAGCTTATAGGATAAAGTATTTTTGAGATTTTTTTAGATTTTTCGGAAAGGGTTTTAAGTTCGCACAAGGCGAATTTATGCCAAAAATCGGCTTTTCCGGCCGTTTTTTGAGTTTTCTTCATAACTTTTTCAAAAACCACAATTTTCTTCATATTCAAGGCAACTAATTCCGGTTCTGTAAAGACTTGCACAAAGCTGGTGCTTTTTTGAGAAAGTTGGCATTTCTTTACATATACAGCCAGCCAGCCAGCTAGTCGGCTGGACGGACGAATGGACATCATTGAATCGACTAAGAAAGTGATTGGTATACTTTTAGTTGGCTGTTGCACTAATACTTCTGGACGTTAGAAATCTTGGCATAAATCCAATATACCCTCCCCACTATGGTGGTGTAAGAAATAATGATATCGGGCAGTTATCTTTCACCAGCACGACCGAAACTAAATTCATATTAATATTTGCCAAAAATTCTGGATAAGTCAACAAGTAAAAACTAAAGTATTCATGTTGTTTCAATATGCCCTAGTGGGAAAACAAAGTTCATGCTGAAAAAGCCTTTACAAGCAACCACAAATTTTTCACTCTTACAGATGATAATAATACTCATGCATTTATAAATCTCAAATACAGCAATTCTATGCAAACTGTGAAAAAGCAATTTAATACAAAAAAAAAAGGAATATTCTGAATTATAGTCAAATGACACAAATGATTAGTAATTTGTGTGTAAGGACCAACTTTTGGAATGTACATATACATATATACATAAATAATAGATATTGTGTATATGTATATCATCATTATTGTATGAAAGCATCAATGTTTGAATCTACTTATATACATATGTATAACTATAGTAGTTGGCCAAAGAATTCTGGACTTGAGTTAATCAGTAATTGCACTTATTATCAGTCAAAATGTGTTTCTAGTTATTTATTTTTCATTTACGTTTCGCTTAATCATCAGTAAAATAAAAATGTTTTTAATTAAACTGAATTTTATGTTGTTTATGTTTAGTGAATTGTTAAGAACAGAAAGAATTGAAAGAAAATTAGATTAAAGTTCTTTCTTTTCAATTGTATGAAAGGACGCCATTTTAAAATGGGTTAGCTATCAACTGTGTAAAGTTTTTTTCAATTCTTTTAAATTGTATGAAAGGAGACCATTTTAAAATGGGTTCTTAGCTAACCCATATATTTAAAGTTATTTTCAATTTTTCTAAATTCAATGAAAGGATGCTCTTTTAAAATGGGTTAGCTAACAACTATTTAAAGCTTAATATATAACGTTTTGGGAATTCTTATTAAATACAAACAAATTTGGCACAAATTCTTTTGTAAGGTTCTTTTTTATGCTTCCAAAGCAATTACGGATACATTTCTTTTATAACGTAATCCATGTAGACCTTTTTTCATTTGTTTCTTAAGAGAACACGCATGACTTGTATCACAGTGTCATCATATTTATACCTACACCACCATAGTGGGGATTATATTGGATTTGTGATGATGCTTTTTTTTTTTTTTGGAGTAACATTTTTGCCCACACACCTTAGCTGGCTGTTTTTCCATTTGCTTGTGCGCAACGCACAGGCAGAAATTTTAAATGTGTTTTAACAAAATTAAGTGAATTATATTTGGTTAGCCCAAGAACCACTTGTCGGTCATAAATGTTTGATTTATAAACGTATCCAAACAAATTTCGCCACAAATAAGTTATATGTAAAATTAAATCATAGTTACACATTTTGTGTTGACCTGTCAATAGTTGACCAAAGCTCCCATATAAGGTCCACTTCCGAAAATCACTTTAACGAGCATAAGTCTCTTAGAAATGCTAGTATCAAGACAATATTGAACACATACATATATGTTTTATATACATAAACACAAATAATTCGGCCCAATTTTGTGATAATCGGTATATAATTAGTCATAGCTCCCATATAAGGCCCACTTCCAAAAATCACTTTAACGCCCATAAATCTCTTAAAAATATTGCTAGCCAAAGAAAATGCAATAAAAGTAAGTTTCATACATATATAAAAAAATTATGTCACTTAATTTCATAATGGTCGGTCCATATTAATTCTGCCGTATAAGACACACTTCTAAAAATCACTTTAACACGCATAAATCTTTTACATCGAGATAAACACAGTTTTTAGATGATCGATCCATAATAGGTTGTAGCCCCCATATGGTGCGGATATCTGCATGGTCAGTTTTGCACGACTATACTTTCTTGCTTGTTTTATTTAGTATTGTTAGAGAATTCATTTTACGTAAAGGCGCACACCGCAACAACGCCTCCATATTACACAGATGTATTAAGAAAATCAACACTACTATTTGCCATTACCATCCGTAAATTTAAGTCTCAGTTTACGTTACTGGATGTTATGCAAACGCATTTACAACATCCGGGCCGTAGTAAGGAGAATATTTAACTGTAAAGGAGAGTATACAGAACAGATGGGTGTTATGGGTGTTGACCCATATTTTGCACGATTCCACGCCATGAGCAACATGTTGGAACATTTGGTGTATTTCACTCCAGGAACTTAGTTAAAAAGGCTTACAAATTCTAACTCGTTAGAGAACTAGAGTTGTTACTTTTGAATTTGTGGCCGCAAACAATCATGCCGAAAGGAACATAAATATCAATGACAAGTTTTAACGCATCATGATAACGGATATTTTGTTACCTAAAATTGAAGCCTGTAATACAGGCAACATTTATATTATATTCAATTCAAAAAGCTTCCTCGATAAGCCAGCTATGATTCAACACTTGGTATCTAATCGCCTAATCATCGAGTAATGCTGAAAAGAATAATCGTGTTACTACAATTTTGATAAAAAAAATGTTTTCTTTTGTTTTTTTTCTGGGAATTTTACCCATTAAGTCCATATGTATTTAGTATTGGTATAATACAACAAAAATATAGATGATTCAAACTACATCATAATGTAATGTATATTCGTCCGAAATAGTTTAAAAAACAATTTTACGCAGAACGTAATTTATTTCCAATGTTTTGAAATTTCATCTGATTTTTATCATTTATAATTAATTGTCAGTTTATTATAGCGATCTTGTGTGTATTTTAAAAATTTATAAAATTAAAACTTGGTTTTGCCGATTGTTTCATAATTTATCTTTTTCACAAAAAGTTAAGGAACTTTGTTAGATTATAAAAAGAGGCTACTTTTAGTTCAATTAGATCTCAAAAACTTTACTTACAAGAGTTTTATAGATATGATAGTGGAAGTGAACCAATTATGGACTGATTTTTTCAAAATCCAGTAAAATGATTTTTATTGATTTGATCTTATCTTGATTATATTTAATCTCGATGACATTATTTACAAGAGTTTTATGGTTGTTATTATGGTACTCAGAAGTGGAGTTTTTTTTTTGGGAGCTATTACCAATTATGGACTATTGTGGACAACTATGCGACTAATACGGCTGTTGAAATATTTCAAGCGGATCCTTCTCTGGCTAGTTTGTTTGCTTGTTCATTACCGTAGTTGTCCTTATGCGCACAGACCTTAACTAGAGTTAGATGACATAGCCTAGACCGTTCTTCCTTACATTGCCTGACTAGAATGGATGTTGTAGTATTGGATTTAAGTTACATGAGTGTAGCCTGGCTGTCGGTGAAAATGGCAGTGATTCCGCGAATATTTTTTTCGCATACAATTTTGTAAACTCCCCTAATCGCTAGTATCTCTGCCTGAAAAACACTGCATTTATCTGAAAGGCGTATTGAGAGTTTCAAACTAAGTTCATCGCAAAAAAGCATCATCAGTGACTTACTTTCCATTCTCTTCTGGATGGAATATTGATTTTAAAAATCTTATCAAAGTCTAAGAAGGCTGTTGTGTAGTTGGATGTTTGGAGCAATGAAGATTTTTGCATGCCCACATTTTCTTGATCGCCTGAAATCAGAGGCATATATTCTAACCGCACGTCTTGTGGAAATGACCATTAAGTACAGGTCTATTGGGGTTAGGTGCATAGCCTCTGAGGGACTAGTACGTGGTTCACCTGTGTTATCAATACAGGCAGATCTCTGTATTCTGTTTATACGGCTAAAAGTGAATTTCGGTATTGGACTGTATATGTCGGCTTTGGTAAAAGTGGAAATCTCTGTATTTTAACTTCATATCTGCGGAGAATTTTACAAAATCCAAAGGTTTCTAAACATGACAGTGTAGTAAGTAATGTTCATAATATTTTACGCACATCCTGTAATATTTCATGATATTTTAATTTTGCACAATATGTAGTTTGGCCAGCCAATTCAATGAATTCTATGACAGGGGATGATGATGTTGATAATAACAAAAATTGAACAGAACTATTCAAACACAAACTCTAATACAAATCTATAGATGTTTGAAATATGGAATGTAGTAAGTAACTGTTGCATCATCATGTAAAATGATGATATAAAATTGTTGGAAATTTTTGTTTCCTTTTTTTCTTGCACTTTCAAATAAAAACTAATACAAATCAGTAAAACAAGTTTTTAAACATATTCATTTATATGTACCATATGCCACCAGGATTATAGTTATAAGTCGTAATACATGCTAATTTTAAATTGTTAGAAAAAGTTGTTATAGATAAAATCATACAATGTTAGAATGTAAAATGTTAATAATTGTTGTAAAATTTAAATCCTTAATACGATTTAAAGGTCATCAAGTTTTGTAGATATATATGTATTTGTGTTTTTGTTCTTCTCTATTCATTTCATTGAATAGCAAAATTCACACACAAACACTTTCGCCTAATTAATGCTAATGACGACAGTTTGCCTAATAAAATGTAGCAAACATAATGGCATATGAATCCCTGCAGACATCCTGGAAAACGAAATAATTATAATATAACAATAATTGGTCTTTTTATATATATATTGTGGCAGTGTTGGAAACATTTATACTTATGTTGTAATAATACTATGATAATGAAAAAGCTTAAAGAGCAGTTGCAATCCTTAGGGAATACTGGTGCTGAGTAATATCAAGCACTGCTGCTGACCTCATTTTGAGGCAGGTATACAGCAGAATATATTATTTGAAGTTTGAGAAAAACCTTTTTGGTATGCTAAAAGTAGATAATAATAATATAGAATACATATACGTATGACATACACTTTCCAGTAATAAATATATTGTATTAAATTTGAATTTGTCTGGTTGGGGAAATGTTACTTTTGTCTAAAAATAAGTAGAATTTCATATAATAAATTTTAGTCTCGAACTCTTCAGCTTGCACTTTAGGATGTTTAAAAGTTTTATTTAAATCCTGTTAAAATTTATTTTCATGGCCTCAAAACACCAACTTTTTACGATTATGTTTAAACCAGCCAAAATAAACCGCAAAATAAACTGGAGCAAAGTCATAAACTGAGAAAAAAACAAGTGAATATTACCAATTTCTCAAAAACAATGTAGAGCAAATCTGTTTAAAAAAAAACAATTGTTATATCCAAAGAAGAAGTACGAATATAAGTAAATAAGCAGAGATGTAAAATTTTAACATGGATACAGTAATATATCTTGTCAACTGCCTAAACTTGATTATATATACATATTCACATGTTATGAGATAAATTCTATTCTACATAAAAATTAAGGTATGGTCACATTTGACAAATATTTACTAAAAAAAGCGTAACCACTTGTTTTAGCGCAAATTTGACGTTTGACGTTGTTTATTCTTAGAAGATTTGTGCAAGATCAAACAGCATCAAATAAATTAAAACTAAGTATTTGTTGTGTTTTGGCCTAAATAAGAAAAGATTTTTTAAATAAATAAACGAGTTCAAATATATGTTATTTAGTGGTTACGTCTTTTTCGATAAATAATTGCCAAGTGTGAACGTAGCTTTATTCTGTGTTTTTTGCAGAAACAAGAAAATTTTAAAACATAAATAAAAATATTATTTAAGGTGCTATCAGACGGGAAGTATTTTACATATGTACTGTCAAATTTTCCATCTGTAAAAGTTGTACACATCGTGTGATACATACGTATAAAACTTTGCATGTGTAAAATACATGTGGAAATACATATGTAATTCTTTCGATTAGAACACGCTCTATTTTCCTGTCACAAACATAAACAAAACAGCTGGTTTGTTTTCAAACAAAATTGTGTGAAAAAATAAAATTAAAGAAAATGGATAATGAACATGGAAAAGTAAGTATTTTTCGATTTTTAATAAATTAAATTATGTTTATTATATTTATTGCAGTTAGATTGACCAAAAAGAAATTCTTGAAATTTATACATGTTAAAAAGACAGCTTTTGTTTACATTTATAGGTTATGTCATACGGAAAAACATAAGCAGGTGTGATAGCAAAAATTATGAATCGTATGTAAAATGGAAACTTTGACATACATACGGAATTACATATGGGTAAGAAAAGTGACAGTACATATGTAAAATACATCCCGTCTGATAGCACCTTTATTAATATTTTTTTTACAGAATGATGATGTTTTTTTGGAGTAAATGTATTTTAATAAAATTTAGTGCATTATATTGGGTTGGCTTAAAAACCATTCGAATTGAATTTAGTTGAAATTGGTTAATTTTTTAACCTAGCCTCCATAAAAATGTTTTTCCGAAATAGGGCTTGTCGGTCATAAATGTTTGATTTGTAAACGTATACAAACAAATTACGCCACAAATAAGTTATATATAAAATCAAATCATAGTTACAAATTTTGTGTAGATCTGTCAATAGTTGACCATAGCTCCCACATAAGGCCCATTTAACTCACGAAAATCACTTTAACGAGCCTAAATCTCTTAAAATTTTGGTCTCCAAAAAAAATTCATTAAAAATAAATTAAATTAAATATTGATTTAAATTTTGATTTTTGCGACCTTTCTTTTGCTAAAATAAAAAGTTTTTTCGAGCTCGAGGCCAATTATTTGTAAAAAATGTATATATTATTTATTATATGTATACAGAAATCATGTCACATAATAATAGAAATTTGTGCTCAAAATACTAAAATGAAAACACAATTTAAAAATTTCCAAAAAAAATTTAAAAAATCCCAAAAAATGATTTTTTTTTTCGAAACCCTTTGCAGAAGTATTAGGAACATATTGGGTCATATAAAATCGATTTTTATTTATCAACGTTTTTTAATTTTTTTCATATGTATAACAGAATTCCTTGAAATTTAGCTTTAAACAAATATAAACTCGTTCTAAGTCTTCTTGGAAATTTCATAAATAATATAAAAAGAGTGTAAAATTTAATTTCAATTGCAATTATTTATTTACTAGGTTTATGGAAGTGTTAGTTACCCTAGAAAACTTTTATAAAAAATCGGTAAATATCTGCATTCGCTATTAGCGAAAAACCAGACGATTTCATATGTGATAATTTCATATGTGAATATCTCGAAAACTATAAGAGTCTCTCTCAGAATCATTAACAATTTCTTATCACACATTTATTAATGATTTCTTTACGAAAACCTGCAACAATTTTATATTCGATATTTCGAGCACAATTTTTCTTTCTGTTACACAATTTAAATATATCAATAGTGAACCCCTTGTGAGGCCATCGACTTAAGGCGAAAGTTTGGTAAACAGTTATCTCAGATATATTAATGATTTCTTCACTACGCGCAGCCTTTAAATATTGTCCTTGAAATCTTCCAAAAATGCAGTTTGTAAACTTTTTGCGATTGACCCTACTGAAT
Organism: Bellardia bayeri; assembly: GCA_950370525.1. Classification (NCBI taxonomy): domain Eukaryota; kingdom Metazoa; phylum Arthropoda; class Insecta; order Diptera; family Calliphoridae; genus Bellardia; species Bellardia bayeri. Next base: position 41,892,432 of record OX493266.1, on the reverse strand, counting down.
AGCATCTAATTAGTTGAAAGCTTTTCCAAATTGCCCTGTTGATATTTTCCTAAATAAGATAAAATTTGTTCTATACGCATGTGTAAAAGTCCGCAGAGACATGATACGTCCCGATGGTTATAAAAATCGAAAATTTTCATTTATTAATGCACGATACAATTGGAAAGGGACATGGGATTTTAATAAACAAGGAACAATAAGAAAAGGAGCAAATTAAGACACAGCCTTTTATATTGATATTAAAAATACATACATACATATTAGTAAATAACTATAAAAAAGATATAAATTTGTTTATATTCATTTAGTTATTGACACTTAATTACCCCACAAAATTCATAACTGAAAAAATCATAAAAGATTAATTAGACCTTTGGGAACAAAACAGAAAAAAAAAACACACGCAAAATAATTACTGAAAAGGAAATAATTACCACAAAACAATGTCTATATGAATCTATATGAAAATACAAGGCGAGATAAAATATATGTATGTAATTAATATTTCCTTAAAATATTCAATCAAGATGTCCAAAACAAATTAGTCAACAACAGACTTCATGGCTATCAAAAAGCAACAGTAAAACAAACTTTCTTAGTGATTAGTTAGCAACAAACAACGACGAAACCAACAAAAAACATGCAAAGCATCATTTACTGAAATATGAACTTTTGTGGCTAAAGTAAAAGATTGTCTAAAAGTAATTTTTTCCATTGTATTTATTTTCAGCAAGATTATGCTCATGGGGCTTAAGCAGTAGAGCTGAATAAAATAAAACTTTATCAAATAAACTTGTGGGATATGGAGGTTGTTTATTTAGTTTGTATTTATTTGGAATACATGATGCAAATGTACCTGCTTCTATATACATATCGTTAGCTTAATACGAAAAGGCCCCAACTCATAATTTTTCGAAATCAATATTTTTACATATATCGATAGACTATTACTAGATACACCTCCTCCAAAAAAATCAGATGAATTCGGAAAAAAATACCGAAGTTATAGCCTAAAAAAGAAAAGCCCTAACTCAAATTTTGTATTAATATTGCATCTTTTTTATTTAGTTTTTTTCTCCTCCTGTAAACTATGAAAAACATGAGTTAGGGCCTTTTCGTATTAAGTTAACGATATGTACAAAAGCTTTTAGAACAATTTTCAATGTGTCATTCATAAATTTATTTAAAATTTTACTGCTGCAGTAATGTTGCTTTTATATACTTGTAAATTCCTGAAAATGAAATTTAAATGTTTATTGCAATTACTTAAAACAGCAATAACAATTTTCTAATAAAATTTTATTAACTATTTCATATTACTACTGCTTTGTATTTTTGTACACATTATACGTATTGCAATAAAATTAGTTAGAAAATGTTGCTGTAGTTTGATTACTTTTGCATAATTACATGTGATTTTATTGCAATTAGCAATATCTAATTTTAATATCGTTTGTTTAGAAAAGATGTAAGAAAGTTATAAATTGGTTTGTAGGAATTTCAAGTTTACTGTAGATTAGAAAATATATTTCCAAAAAAAAAACAAAAAAACAATTGTATTTAAAGTTTTCCAATATGTTAAAAATTGTTTAATTTAAACTAGACATTTTATAATAAAGGGTGGTTAAATTTTAAGAGCCAATGTTGAATGTGAACCACCCGTAAACGTCAAGTTTTTTCTGCATTTCATTAGACATTGCTCAATTTCAGACTAACTCAATTTGAATAATGAAAAGATATACAATCGAGCAACGTGTGAAAGTTATTCAGGTTTGTTATGAAAATGGGCGTTTTTCTTTGTCAATTTAATCGTCCAAATATGCGCACAATCGGAAAAATCGTGCAAGACTTTGAGCAAACCGGGTCTGTAGGAGATATAAAAACACCAGTGCATGCGCACACAGCTCGTACTGTAGAAAATATTGCTGCTGTTCGCGATAGTGTGGCTGAAAAGCCCTCCACCCTAACTCGTTGTCGTGCCCAACAACAGTTTTAATAAAACTTGTAGCTTATGAATTTCTACATATATGGAGTTACTTTTGTCCCGAAATAACCTAACCTAATCTTGTTTATTGGATATAAATAAATAATTATAGATAACTAAATAAAAAATAACTAAAATTTGCAAAAAAATATATACAATGCAAAATATAGTCGTATATGGATCTGACCAGACCCATCTGTTACAAATGCGATGTTTGCAGTAAAATATTCGAATAAATGTCCAGGATTTATTTTTTAAATTTTTATAGCGAACTAAATTGTTAAAGGGCACCTGCAATTTCAAGTCTATAACTAAGTTTTAAATATATTATAATAACATTTCAAATTGAAAAACGTCTGGCCAGACTCATGTTTAAGAAGAAATATGTAATTATCTGCATTATATTTGAAGAAGAAAGCAAAAAAAAAATATTTGAAAAATATTGAGGTTGTTTAAAACTAACAATAATCCGGATTCTACTGGACCGATTTTGCCCATTTAGAAAAACAAAGAATGTTTGCAAAAAAAAAAAACCGTCCACAGACGGATGATGGCTAGATCGCTTAGAATCTTATAAGTACCCAGAATATATAGACTTTTTGGTTCTATGACCTATATTTCGATGTGTTATAAATGCAAAGACAAACTTAATATACCCCCATCTTTTTGGTAATGGGTATAAAGATAACAATTTAAGGAAAATATGTAGCTACTAATGTATGGCAATTTCTTATTCAATATGTTTAATTAAGTACTAAATCTTTTAAGGTATAAAACAGGAAGATTTTAACACAATTTATTTGCTCGTATACATTATTAACTTTTTAATATGGAGGTTAAATTTTTTTTCCTACTTACAAATTCTTTGTTGTCAAATTGTTTGCACTAACTTTCTACTTTATCAAAATTCATAATCTTAAGACCAAATTGAATAAAAATAAGGATACACCTAATTCTGTTTTTACACGGCAATTGGTTGCAGGAAACCCCGTGTAAAAAAAGACATTAATCGTATGAAAAATAGGTGATTGGTTAATTATCTCTAAAAACTATTGAAATTACTAAAAACAAGAACAACTCTTCAGGTTTATAATATTAAATCACATATTTACATAAATACCTATACAATTTGTTTGTCGTTAATAAGAAAAAAAACATACGAGTACGTATGCACTCTAATATTAAAAGTAATATAAACAAATTTATGACAAGTTCATTTGATTGTATGCACTAAAAGGGAATTTCCCTAAATTTGTACTATTTACAATTGCTCTGACCAGTAAATTTACTTGTATCCACAAGTTTGTGATACGAACATAATTCGCAAACATTAAATTTAACGAAAAAAGATGTAAACCCAAAAGATTTTGAATCAAATCGTGTAAAACTTTTAAATTTGTTTACTTTCAAAATACCGTGTAAAAACTGCATTAGGTGTACACGTATGTAAATGTAAATCTCTACCATAACAAATTCGTGTTTTTCCAACTTAATAGCTGCTTAAAAGAGACAATGTCTGTAAAACTTTTAAAGTTTTCTATTTGAGTTGGTAAACAATCTTAAAGGGAAATAAAATATTAAAAAGATTTTTCAAAAATCAAATATATGGCTAAAAGGATTTGCTAAAAAAGGATTTAACTTTTTAAACTAATATGTTGGTGTAAATCTTGTTTTAAATTTAATTTAAAACTTAAACATTTACATTTAAACTTTTTTACACATTTTCACGTTTTAAATTATTCAAAATAGCGACAATGAAACTTAAAGCAAGACTTCTAATTAAAAATCAATTTTGTTCTGCTGTTTATTTTGTGGAAGCTTTCACTTCTTTTCTACCAAATTCGTGAGTTTTTGTAATTTTGGTGTTGTTTTTCAGTTTATATACAAACAATGGCTAGAGTAAAGGAAAACAGCACTGTTTATAAACCAAATTTTAAATAGAAATAATTGTGGCTGTAGGCAACATACTCGTACAATAGAAACACCCAGTTGGCCAGACAGTCATAGACGAAATTTTCGTCGATGTTGTCTTCAGGACATTTGATAATTTGTCGTCTATACAATGCCTCTGAGTACAAGTATAAATCAAAGTCGCATATGTTGTCGTGTTTTAAGCTTCTTTGTTGATTAGCTAACGACAATTTCATGAACTTGTCTTGAATAAAATAATATTGAGGGACAAAGTGAGCGACCACTGCATGCATTTTGACCTGTATCAAGCCACATCCACGACAAAATGAGCGACTTTATCGTCAGTAAAACTGCTGTGAGGACAAAATTATAGACAATTGCATGCATTTTGAAGTCATTCAAACTATATTGACGACCAGATGAGCGACGAAGTCTTTAACACTTCTTCATTTAAACTATATTGAGGACAAATAAGATGCCACTGCATTAATTTGTCGTGTTTCTATCAACATAAAAAGTTGAAACATTTGACTTGTTGTCAACATAGTTTTTTTAAGTTTTCATGTTGAGAAAAAATGCAAAATAGCGAGACTTTAACAGAAAATAAGAAAAAAAAACACAAATTATCGTAAAAGGGAACATAGAATTATTTAGTAGAGTTTTTAAAGTGCTAGTGGAAGGTAGTTTTAAAGTGCGTGGGAAAATTTTTTATATACATATTCGTTAAAACATTTTACAATTCATACATCTGTTAATTGGTAAGTATATAAAAATTAATAAAAATGCCAAGATCATAACGTAGGGAAATCACACGAAAAAGGCAAGAATTTTTAAAAAGTGTGCACTATAATGTCATCAACGACAATATGGAAAATACAGTCGCTAGACTATCGTCAACGATGACATGAGATAAAAGACAGGTATATAGTCGTCGATGACAACTTTAACCACATTATCACCCAAATGATCGTCAACGACAATGTGCATGATAATGTCGCTCACTTTGTCATGTACGATTTAAGTGCACTTTGTTCGAAAAAGTCGTCAACGATTTGTATGAGCTGTCGCCTACTTGTCGTCTAGGATATAACATTGTCGTGTATACATCTTCGACGTTGTCTTGAAAACATGGCCAACTGGGGTGTTGTTAATGAAATGTAACACCACAAAGACATTTTAAACACTAGTAGTAACATCTTTCGCAGCGCTAAATGAAATGCACACAATTATTTTAGCCACAACAAAAAAAGCAACAACGAAAGCATTGTGTTCAGAAGTATAACAACAAAGTTAGAGTAAAAATGCTAGCAATATTTTGTTGCAGGTATTGAAATATACTATTTCATCTTCATTATACTTTCATATTATTTTCGAGCTCCATATCATAACGGACAGAAAATTGCTGTTGTTCGTTTTGTCATTTACAATTTCAACGCAATTAATAATATATAATATGTAGCACAATTCACAATCTTGTGTAAATGGCATGATGCAAATTGAATTTGCAAAATATTTTTGCTCTACACTAACAAAATATATAGAAATGCACGTGCTACTGTCTACTTGCAATGATGCAAGACTATTTACACAAGATTGTGAATTGCGCTAATACATACATATATATTGAAAGTGCAATTTCCGGCTCAGAAATCTGACGTCTTTAATATTGAAAAACGCCTCATAAAAGTTTTCGTATAATTAGATATATTCATAACTTTTAAACTGTAGATTGCAAAGTAAATATAAAATCTGTATATATTCTGAAGTTCAGATTCTATTGAAATTATTTGTAAGTGAAAATTATTAAGTATGATGATTCAAGTTTTTAGAAAATTAGCTTTTTATTCGCCCATTTCTCTAGTTTTGACCCATTTAAAATTACACAATAACATTAAAGTTAAATTTTTTAAGATTTACTAATTTTGATATTGGTGTTTAAGAGAAACTGAAATGTAAGCAACGAAAAATTCAAATATGTAACTTAAAGTCATTTAAGATATGACTGATAAATAGGCAATAGATTTATATGCTACCAAAGCTGACCCACTTGCAAATGCCAGCAAACGAATTCAGACATTATATTGGCGTTCATCTCTTAAGGCGTCTTCAATTAAGTCTACACAATTTTCACTCAATTACCTGAAAGATGGAAAAAACAGAACAATCTGGCATAATATGGTTATACGATTTCATATTCACTTGGTTAACAAATACATACTTCTTGACAGAGGCTATCAAGAGGTATTTTAGGTGTTTAGAACCACAGCATCATTAAAAATACAAAATGACTGGGGAATGGTGACAACCAAAAATTATACCACGAATGGTTCGATGGATATAAGCTTTCACAATGAGACTCAAGAAAACCCGTTTTTTTTAGGGAAATAATTGTTCAATTTACAACTGATGTTGTAGTGTCGTAGGAGTTGTACGTCGTCTGAATTTACAATAGTTGTACAAATATTTTTGGTAATTTCTATATAAATATTTTGTACAACACCTGCACCTTTACAATGCAGAAATTGTTTTGTTTTTTTCACCTGTATTATTAATTTTATTTATTGAGTAAATAAAATTAAATTATTCTATTGACATTTTGCGGGCTTGACAATATTAACCATGGTGTAAACATACAAGGTGACTGCAGTAGCACAGCTGACTGATTTTGTTTAAAATTTACTTATGTTAAAAGTAATACTTTTTCAAGTGCACAGTAGTACATTATTTTACACATGATGTATTGGTTGCCGATTTGCACTCACCTTGTATAATTGCACCATGATATAAACATACGACTTTGCTCAAACTTGTGTTCCCAATAAGTTGTATTATACAATATACAACATAAAAATTCATTTGTGAATTTAACAAATAATTTTTAGGAAATAAACAATTAGTTAAAAAAAAACTTGCATGTACTCAGTGTGTCTTTTGAAATATTTGCACAAAAATATCAAAGTTTATCGTTAGATTTGTATGTGTTTGCTTTGTTTATGACTTGAAGAAAACATAAGCTTGACAATAATTTAATTGTATGTAGCAAAACAATTCAAATAACAAATTAAAAAAAATAATGAAGAAACTGTCAAGAGCCATTGAAGACAATATTCTGGCAATGACTCTGAGCGAGTAATAGCTAAACAGCCAAACTACAAATCATAGATCGCAAAAAGCCAACGCTCGTCACAAATAAACAGAGACAAGTGTGTACGAAACTAAGCTTCTAAAGCATATTGCAAACCATTTAGTCGATGGACAGCAAGACAAGCTCTTTACGATATTAATTACATCTCAGAAGTAAAAAAAATTAAAACCGGCAATTTCGATAAACAGAGAACAGAAATTGAAAAGAGTCCATGGGTTTGCCATGCAGTATCGTCAAAGAATGACATGACCACATGGTGTTCTTCACACCGGGTTAACGAACGGCCAACCAACGCATTGCAATATTGCACGTCTCGCAAGACACATATTTCACAACTTCTCATACAGCACTTGCACAGATTACTGTACAACAACCTTGTTAAAAAGTTTGGGCTATCTAATCCCTGCTTAGTCAACTAACTTAGGCCAAGACAATTATTAGACACACAGCAATCGTTCCAGCTACAAACTGGCCTAGCACTGCACTGATCAACCACTACTGCCAAAGATGAGAAATTACAACGGCCTATCCTAAACAGCTCCTGTAACCCTTTCCAGGGCGGGTTGTCAGCACAAATGCCACGAATGCCACCACTCCAATACGTTTCCTAGCATATAGCTAATTATCACCACTGGCTCTGTTGATTCGGCAACAGCACCAGAGATAACTTGGTGGTTCGAAACATCAGTCTTTTAACCAACTATCTTTTTCCTGCGATTTTAGGTTGAAACCACAACCACTACATGTACCCCGAAGACGAATGTGGACTATCTACGTAACTGCAAACTCATCTGCCCGATTTATAAGATAAGATCGTCTATCATGTGGATGAAGTGGATGAAGACATTTCAGCTCGATAGCTACACAAAGAACACTTTCAAAATCGTGAATGAAAAATCTACTTTGCGAGCAGAATTTCCTCTTGGTGAGTGGCCAGCCAAAATTCCTGACCTCAATCCGGTTGAGAATATGTATATGGTCAATCGTGAAGCCACAATTGGAAAAATACCGATTAACTGCAACCCATTTGGATAAGCCTTGGCAGTGCGAATGGGAGAGTGTTGCAACTGAATGAATTGAAGAATTGCTGGACAGTATGTCAAAACATGTAAAAAGTAATTTTTAAAATTCTAGGCTTTGGACTAAGTATTACAAATACTATCATTTCCTAAAGTTTTTGTATGGTGTAAAATTGAGTACATGCGGGTTGATTTCGTTTCGTTTGTCTTTTTTCTTAGACATCGATACTTTTAGTTTTGATTTATAAGTTATTCTGTTAAATATTAAACGTAAAATAAATGACGAAAGACATTTCTAAATTTTCTTTATTATTGTTATTTCTATGCAACAACAAGATTGCTACTCTAGCAAGAAACAAACTCTAACGAAATATAAAAAATGTCCTTAAAAGTTTAACTGCAATCATTGAACAATCCTAATTTAAACTTTAAGCTCTTGCTCCAATTTATTACTCAATGATTTACTAAAGAGTCTGCGTAATATTTGCAATATATTGGCAATCCACAATAATTTTCCTAAAATCAAACAACTTTTACATAACAATTTCGTGATTGGCATAATCAAAATTTATTGTCTACTTAACTGAAGCATTGGCACACATGTCAGGATTTCTAATGCTATTGTTTTTATAATGCCACCAAATGTTAAAACCTATTTAATTTATGGCCATTGTACTCAACAGAAATAATCATTAAATAATTTGACTGATATAAACTGTATAATGGAGCACTGCACGTCTAACTAATAGAAATTTATTTTCAATGGTATAGAATGTAAACGAGAAGCGAAAAAATGTTTTGTAGAGTAAAATATAATGAAATAGCTTAACTCCGATGACACGTGTTACAATTATTTTTCTTTCTTTTTTCTGTAGTTTCTTCTTTTTTTTTTGTATTTGGCTTAATTGTAACTAGATTTGTACTATTAACCACTCAGTCACATTTACACATACTGTGAGCGTCAAAATAAATAATAAAATCATCCTTATGGAAAGAAGCCTGTTATTCCAAAAGTAATGGCAACTCATTCAATATTTGTTTGTTGGAAAGTATGACGGTAAAAACTAAAACATAAAACAAGATTAAGCTGTAAAGTTAAGTAGTCAAAAATTTACAATGGGAAAACAAACATCAATTGACACTCGCCAATTTATAATAGACATACAATAGAGGTAAATTATTGTGGTAAAATCCTTTGCAAACATCACTGTACAATAAAAAAATTAAAGACACGAGTTTACCAAACATATATAAATTTGTCATTCCGTGTTTAACACTAAGAAATACTTATCTGAGGCCCAACAAAGTATATATATTCTTGGTTCTTACAAAATTTTAAGTCTATTGAGTCATATCCGTCTGTCTGTCTGTGTAAAACACTCTCACGTCCAAAGGACAAAACCGAATTGAAAATGAAGGTTTACAATAAAACGTTTATAGTTCTCCTAAGCAGTTTGGTATTGAAAATCAGCAAAGTCGGTGTTGTATTTGCTTCCGTTGCTTCTACTTAATAAAACACTTGCGGTATATTATTATATATATCAAATAATCTTTATTTAAAGTGTTTCTTCTTTAAGCTCACACATTGGAATGAAACTCAAAAGTCCACGTCATAACAATGACAGCTAGACTTCCTAGTCGTTTAATACTAAAAACGGCGTTATTAAATTTTGGGTATTGCCAACATCTCCCCTTGTTTAAGTGGTATAGTCTGACACCCAAAACGGAGGCATACGGTTCCGCTCGGATCTTCTTATGTTCACATCGGGGTCGTGGACAGTATTGGTTTCTGATTGAACTTGACCGGGAGGTGGTATAACAGTTTGATGATCAGAAGAAGGGTCATCGTGATTTCTTTTCTCTTGTGATAAACGATGTAGTTGTTTTTGTTGTTCAGAGGCTAGTAGTTCTGAATGGTGTTGTTCAGGATGTGGTTGTTCAGGAGGTGGTTGTTCAGGATGTTGTACTTCAGAAAGCTCTCGTTCAGGAAGGTGTTGTTCTGAACGTGGTAGTTGTAGTTCATTTTCTGTTTCTGAGGAGTCTAAAGGATTAAAGGAAATTGGTCTTAAATTAAATTCTTCTAATAAAGACGTTAATGGTAATGTATTTGGTTCTGGGGTTTTGGAGAAGTCAGGTCTTATTTGGTTCGCATGACATTTAATGAGACGAAATTCAGGTGAAGTTTTAGTTTTTACTTCATACATAACTCTGCCGATTTTATTTGTGATAGTGCCAGGACTCCAACTCGTTTTGTTTTGTTTATATATTTTAACGAACACATGTTCTCCAACATTGTAAGTCCTTTCTTTGGCCCCATGTTGATTATTAAATTGCATTTCCATTTTTTTATTACGAATTGGTTCATTTATTTTTGGTTTCTTCAATAGATCTAGGTTTATTCTTATTTTCCTTCCCACAAATAGCTCTGATGGTGTTTTTCCAGTAGTTTTATTTGGAGTAGATCTGTAGCATTGAAGGAACGTGTATAGATTTTGTTTTGCTGTTCCGGATCCATTCAATTTTTTTAAGGCTCTTTTCATGGTATCTACGAACCTTTCTGCTTGGCCGTTGGATTGTGGGTGATATGGAGCTGTGAAAATGTGCTGAATTCCGTTTCCTAAGCAGAAATCGGCGAACAATTGACTGGAAAATTGAGTTCCATTGTCACTCACAATTAGTTCAGGGTTTCCAAAAGCAGTTGTAAAATCTTGCAGGCACTCAATTATTGTTGACGAAGTTATAGACTTAATCTGATATATTTGAGGCCATTTTGAATACGAGTCAACAATTATAAAATAAAAAAAATTGTCTATTGGACCAGCTATGTCTATATGTATGCGTTGCATTGGACGATTTGTAATAGGCCAAGATTGTAACATTGTTTTTGGTAAAGTTTTGGAAACTGACGAGCACTTGGAGCACTGTTGTACGTATTGTTTTATGTCTTCGTCTATTAGCGGCCAGTATACGTAGCTGCGAGCTAACATTTTCGTGCGGTCAATGCCATCATGGCCTTTATGCAATTCTTTTAGCACTTTTGCTCTGAAACAGTTAGGGATGACGACTCTGTCCCCATATAATAAGCAGTCACTTGCATAGCTTAAATTGTCTCTTCTAGCAAAATAACATTGTAAATTTTTATTAATAACATTTGGCCACTTACCAGATTTAAGGTGTTTTATAACTGTTTGCAAAGTATCATCTTTTGCTGTGGCGGCTCGTATCATATTGTATGTGACAGGCAAAAATTTTGTAGCATCATCGATGATCAATTTAATTTCTTTTTCAAGCTGAATACAGGCTACAACTGTATCTTCAATTGTTTCTGAGCGTTTCTTGATCAACCTAGACAAGATGTCAGCAGCCCCGAAATTATTTGTTGATACGTACTGCAATTCAAAGTTATAAGACATTAGCGTTAATGCCCATCGTTGAAGGCGATTTGCAGAATGAGCAGGAATTCCCTTCTTGTTTGAAAAAATAGCCAACAACGGTTTGTGGTCCGTTTGAAGAATAAAAGTTCTTCCATATAAATATTTATGGAACTTGACGACGGCAAATACCAGAGCTAGAGCTTCCTTCTCAATTTGTGGATAATTTTTTTCTGCCGGTGTGAGGGCTCTCGAGCAATGATATATAGCCTTTTCTGTGCCGTTTGGAAAAACATGGCAAATATATGCTCCCAACCCAACGTTTGAAGCATCTGCTGCCACTTTAATTGGTAGTCGTGGATCGTAGTGTGTTAGCAACAAATCAGTAGATAAAATTTCCTTAAATCGTTGAAAACTTTGCTGACATTTATTCGTCCATTCCCATTTTACATTTTGCTTTAAGAGATAATCCAAGGGATCTCTTAACTTTCTCATATGGGGCAGAAATTTCCCATAATAATTAACTGCACCTAAATATGATCGTAGTTGGCTGATATTTGTGGGTGGTGGCAGCTCACGAATTTGCTTAATTTTATTTTCGTCTGGGTGTATGCCTTTGGCATCTATATAAAATCCCAGATAAGTACACGATGGTTTAAAAAATCGACATTTATCGAAATTTACTGTCATGTTATACTTCTTTAAGCGCTCTAGGACTTGTTTTACGACTTCTTTATTTTGTTCTTGAGTTTTGGTTGCAATAACCACGTCATCCAGGTATGGATAAGCTCCATCAATACCGGACAATATAGTTTGTATGGCCTGTTGAAAAGCACCTGGTGCTGACTTGACTCCTTGAGCAAGTCGATTGAAGCTGTATAAGCCACGATGGGTATTGATGACCAATAGTTTTTTCGTTTCATCGTCAACCTCCAGTTGCATGTACGCATTGTTGAGGTCTATAATTGAAAATGATGAACAGTTATTAAAATTTACAAAAATATCATCTGGTAATGGCAGAGGAAAGTTATGTGGTTCAAGTTGAGCATTGAGTCCTGTAGAATAATCGCCACAGATTCTAAGCTTACCCGATGATTTTTTTACTACCACTATTGGTGCGGCCCAGTCTGAAAAATTTATTGGTGTTATAACACCGTCTCGCTCTAAGGTTTCGAGTGTTTCATCTAAGGATTGTTTAACAGCATATGGTACTTGTCGCTTAGGTCGGAATATTGGCACTGCATTTTGTTTTAGTGGTAGATGTATTTTAAAGCTGCTAACGTGGCCAATTTCTTCCCTAAAGACTTCTGGAAATAGTTGGAGTAATTCTGTTGGTGCTTCCATATCTGTAAGATTTACATTATTACATGACGTGTATGAATCGATGGCTTCTTTCCATAAATTAAACTTTTCCATCAAATCCGAGCCAAACAAATTTAACTCTGGAACATCGGACACTAAAATTTTACAGTTGGTTTCAAAACCATTAATAGCAACAATGGCTTCAAATTGACCTAAGAGGCGTATGCTGTTGGTGGAAGCATCACAAGGTTTTAAATTTGATGGTTGTAATACTGGCTTACCAAGTTTTTCCCATGTTTGCTTACATATTATGGTGACATCTGATCCCGTGTCATGTTGTAATTTTACCCTTACATTATTTATACGTAATAGGACATACCTTCGGGTTCCGTTAAGTGTATACACACTTTTTACATAATCCTTTTTTTTTGATTTATTATTTATTTTGACGAATTTATTCTTCGCCTGTTTTTGAGTGTTTTGTTTTTCATAGAAACATGAGCAAAAACCTTCTTTATGACCTACTTTATTACACAAACTGCATTTGTGTTGTGTGTATTTGCAGTCACGAACGAAATGCATTTGCCCACATTGCCAGCAGGGTCGCTTAGGCATTTGTTTTTGTGTGTCTTCTGAAAAATGTGTTGTTTTAATTTTATTTATATTTGCTGGATTTGTCGAAGAATTTCCTTGAAGTGTGGCGTCGCGTTTTAAACTTTCTATTCGCTGTACTTCGGCTACCAATTTATCAATAGTAATTGGTGCTGCCTCTGTTTCACCTTCAAGCAATGACAAAAGTCGAGCTTTTACTTCTTGGTCTTTTTCCCGTTGTAATCCATTTATAAAAATTAGACATTTGAAGTTGTCAGCACTGCATTTATTTAATAAAAAATTTTCACAATGCCGATTAACAATGGCGGCATAACTAACTACATCGTCCCTTTCACCTCGAACATTCTGCATGCATTTTACACGAACACTGAACAAACTTTCTTTCCTTCCATACAATTTTTTTAGGAGTTCTAGTGTTTCCGCAAATTTCAAATCCCGAGGCTTTCTTGGTAGAATGTAATCTTTATATTTGTTGAACGCCTCCGTGCTTACCTTCCTCAGCAATAACCTCACTTTTGAGGCGTCGTCAAGATCACTTGCCTCTGTAATAAAAATGTCTTCGTACCTGTCATACCACGTTGAAAAAATATTTCCCGCCTCTGGCTCATATACGAATTCGCGTATATTTTTAGATATGATGTCCATCAATGCCTCTGGGGTAGTGGTAGCATTTAAGACAGATGCGGACGAATTTTGTGCATACATGGTTGAATTGCTTTGTGTAATGTTAACAAGCATTTCCATCAACCTCTGCTGTTTATCCATAGCCTCCTGTTGGCGTGCTAATAATTCGCTAACAACATTTTCCAGGGGTCCCGTTGCCATTGTTTTTTTTTCCAAATTATCCTCGTCGCCACTTGTTGTATTTGCTTCCGTTGCTTCTACTTAATAAAACACTTGCGGTATATTATTATATATATCAAATAATCTTTATTTAAAGTGTTTCTTCTTTAAGCTCACACATTGGAATGAAACTCAAAAGTCCACGTCATAACAATGACAGCTAGACTTCCTAGTCGTTTAATACTAAAAACGGCGTTATTAAATTTTGGGTATTGCCAACAGTCGGTATAGTAGAACAAAAGTTATGGATCAAAATGTAAGACAGCCTCCATAAAAAATTGATATTTTTAAAATATTTTTCAGCCAATTTTTTTAAATATATTTCCGGTATTCCCATGAAATTTTGTAGACGTTGTTTTTATGATAAAAGAAGAAAGTGTGAGGAAAATAGTAAGAATATGGCCCAGATTTCTCATAGCCCACATACAAAAATCTTCCCGAAATATTGCTCAATTATATATAAATACCTATAAAATTGGAATATCAACACAAAGTTCAGTAGCAATAAGTTTCATGCAAATAGAAATCGCAAAACGAAATTTTTATTCGTTCGGTCCATGTTTGACCATAGACCCTATATAAAGTCCACTTCCAAAATTCACTTCAATACGTATAAAACTGATATAAATAATGTTACACGGCTAAAATTTGTTATAAATAAATTGTTGTACTAAATTGGTGGTCGGCCCATAATTGGTCATAGCTACCATACAAGGACCACATCCGAAAAAGCCATTTATTTTTATATATACCGTATAATTCTCGATACCGACCCAAAACTTAGCACAGATCATTTTCATATATACAAAAATCATCCCACAACATTTTGTGAACTTCGGTCCATTTTTAACCATATCCCCCTCTTCCGAAAATCACTTTAATACTCATAAATCTCTTATAAATAACCGATCCAAAATTTTACAAGGATCATTTACATACATGCCAAAATCAAACTGCTGGATTTTGAGAATATCGGTCCATATTTGACTATATCCCCAATATAAGGTTCACTTCCGAAATCTACGTTAATCCTAATATTTATATATGTTAAATATAGCGTTATTATGTTGAAATTCAACATGAAATATCGTCATAGGCATAAAACTCACGGTTTTAAAATTTAAAAAGATCGGCCTATAATTTGTCATATCTGAACCATTTCTGAAAAACAAAAATGGGTAATAAATATCGATATCGATCCAACTTTTATATAGATCAGTAATTTTAATCCAAATATGGGTTATACGGCAATTATGCTACTGGGTATTGTAATAGTTACTGAATTAATTTCACTTTCGAGCATAATAAACAACCATACAACTCTTGTAAATAGCGTTATTGAGATGAAATTCAACCAAAATAAGCCTCAAATACGTAGAAACCACATTAGTGGATACTGAATTCAGAAGCTATTAGTCTATAATTGGTCTACTTTTACTATGCGACCCATAAATCTCTTGTAAATAATGTTATTAAGATTAACAAGATTATTATTCAAGATTATTATGAAAATCAAAAAAACTCTGCAAATTATAATTTTTAAGGAGTTTCCTTCAGGCTATTTTGGTCAGATGATTGTTTCCAAACGTAAATAAAAAACTTGTTCGATTTTTATTATTTATTTTATTTACCCAACGTTTCGTTAGTTTTATTCTAACTTCTTCAGGGGTCTCGTTCTAAATAATAGCTTTGATGTTTTTTATGATTGGATATTAATTTTTATTATTAATTAGTTACTAAAATACTAAAAAACGGGACATCACGAACAGAATTTTGGTATAAATAATCAAATAATTAATAAAAATATAATATACAATAAACGACCACAAAACTTAAGTCAAGTTTAACTTAAAGCTAATATCACAGAACTGATTTAATTAGTAATTGCAAATTATGTTGAGAATTGTTAATTACATTTCAAAATTTCAAAATATTTAATATAAATTATGTTGGTCGTAAAATTGTCTTTCAAACAATGTATAAAATAATAATAAAATTTGCACTAAGACTGAATAGAAAACACAAAATAAGGATATTCTAGTCCTAAAACCAGTGTGGTTTTTGTATTTGTTATTACGTTTAGGTGGAGGGTATTTAAGATTCGGCACAGTCGTATATAGCACTCTAAATTGTTTTTTTTGTTGTTGTTATTTCTGCTCGTTCTTTGTGATGGTGTTTATGGCGTTCATAATTCTTAATGTTTTAAAAGGTTAAAGTTCATTTAAGGACTTTTGCGTATGAGTATTTGAGTATTTGTTATTTGTTATTGTTTTGCGACTGGTAACTTATACATATACTTACAAACACTTTCAAATGTAAACTAGTAACAAATTAGTGTTGAATAAATATATATCTACAAACGCAAACATATATAAGAGAGCGGTTTTAAAAGGGCTGTGCTGAAGTATAGACTGAATTTTAGAAACATTTTTGAACACGTATTATATGCCAGTGGATTACTTTTATTTATGTAGATTAATATTGATATTTTGTAGAAAAGTTGTGGTGAACAGTACTACAGTTTATTTTCCAAGTGTAGATAGAAATAGAGATGGTAATAGGATGGTAATTAATGTTTTCAGACCTTTGATATTTAAAAGTTTTAGTTCATCATCCAGTCTAAAGTTTTCAATAAATCTAACAAATAATCTGAGAACCCCTATGTAGGGTATAATAATCAGCCATACTAATCTATTTATAACTTCCCTTTCGGCCCTAAAACGTAATTAAACCTGGACAAACTTGCCATGTTTGTAAACTAATATTTTTGGAAATATGTGTGAAAAATGAGACTATTCAGAAATTAGTTTTGAAATATAAAACATGTTTCTCTAGTTTTAAAGATACCTTTTCATCCTCCTCTCGTAAGCAGGCAGACCTCAGATACATAAGCATATATCCTTAATTTCTGTTGTTGTCTTTTAAGCAGCTAACATTTAATTTCGTTCTTTCATATCCACATGAACTTTAACAGTCAACGTCAATCAGTATGTGTAAATGTAATAAAAAAAAAGAAGGTAAAAGCTCTCATAATTTTCTTTTTAATGTAATTTAAGGTTTGT
Organism: Bellardia bayeri; assembly: GCA_950370525.1. Taxonomy (NCBI): domain Eukaryota; kingdom Metazoa; phylum Arthropoda; class Insecta; order Diptera; family Calliphoridae; genus Bellardia; species Bellardia bayeri. The sequence goes on along the minus strand of OX493266.1, from coordinate 41,875,183 downwards.
TAATTTTTATATTATTTTACATTTTATTATTATTTAATATGAGTGTTTACTTACATTCATGTGTAAAGAAAATAGTGGTTGGGGAAAGATAATAACACAAATGCAACTGAGGGCACTTAATTTCCCAAATATAATTTTTTGTTAATTTAAAATATGTCAGAAATAAATCACAAAAATTATCGATAATTAATTATAAGAAATATTCATTCATAATGATTCCAACAGCACAATTTTTCATTAAAATTTAACCCGATTATAAGTTTTATTACAAAACTTACTGCCGTATTCATAAAAAATAAAGTAAGTTTGAAGTGTGCTTTTAGACAAAATTTTCATACAAAATTTTCTTAAAGTACATTTGAAGTCTTTTTTAATTTTTTTCTGAATAAGACTGTTAATATTTAGTAATTATTTTTCAAGGAACGATGATTTTTTCAGAAAATTAAAAATTTTGTTGAGATTTATGTTCAAAATTTAATTTTTATGTTTTATTATTCGTTAAAAAATACTAATTATTCCATGAGTTTTATTTATTATTTCAAGAATAATCATTATATTTGAATTTTATATGTTTTTTGTTTTTTAATACAAAACTAAAGGTAGAATTAGCCCAACGCCCATGTCCCCGAACTGTACCACTTTAGTTGTACTATTGATATACTTACATACAATAAATAAACAGTCAGCTGTTCGAAACAGTAATGCCCATTGTAAAGTTCCTTTTCGTATATGCTTGCTTGAAAAATTTCCAAAATGGCTTTAATAGGAGTAAAATTGTGTGTGTGTGTGTGTGTGTGCATTTACATACATAATTTATGTTTAATGTTTATAATACATTGTTTAGCGTATGTATGATTTTTAATTTCTTATACCCTACACAACAATAGTGGGAGGGTATATTGGATTTGTGCTGACGTTTGTAACGCCCATAGATAACGGTCCAACACCTCCTTAAGATCGAAATTTTTAAGATATTTCAATAAAATTTGGTACTTTACATATTTACGGCCCAAGGACGGACGGGATTGAAACTGATAAAAATCAGTCCATTATTTTACCTGGCTCCCAAACAAATGTCCTCCTCAAATGGGAGTTTAACTTTCATAAATGTTTGAATTGTGAAAGTATCGAAAAAAAATTCACCACAAATGAGTTGTAAATGAAACCAAATCACATCTGCAAATTTTGTGAAGAGCGGTCCATAATTATATCATAGCTCTCATAGCTATATATGGGGGATACGGTCAAATATGGACAGAAATTCACAAAATTCTGCAGAATGATTTTTGTGTATATGTAAATGATTCGTGTAAAGCTTTGAGTCGATACCGATATTTATAAGATATATATAAAGATAAATGACTTTGTCGGATGTGGTCCTTATATAGGAGCTATGACCAATTATTACCGAATTAAGAATTATTTGTGTCGAATTTTATATGTGAGCTTAACGACACTTATTTTTACAGAATTTTGTATTGATATTCCAATTTTATAGGCATTTATTTATCGCTAAGCCATATTTCGGGAAGATACTTGTATGGGGGCTATCAGAAATCATGGACCAATTCCTACTATTTTCCTCTCATTTTCTTCTTTTATCATATTATTATATTATTTTATCAATATCTGCACTATATTTTATAAAATTACAAGAAACATTATTAAAAATATCCAATTTATATGGAGGTTGTCTCACATTTTGGTCCATAACTGTGGCTCTAATATACAGATTTTACTGCTTAGGAGAATTATAGAGGGTTTTTTGTAAACTCTCTTAATTTTGGTTGTGTCTTTTGAACGTGAGAGTGTTTTACACAGACAGGCAGACAGACAGAGAGGAGGGCATTGCTCAATCGACTTAGAATTCCATAAGGATCAATAATATATAGAATTTGTTGGGTCTTAGATGATTCTCAGTTATACACACGGAATGAAAAACTTATACATATATACCTTCAGTCATCATTTGTGGTGGTGGGGGGTATAAAATGTGTTGACGATTTTAAATAAATATACAGCATAAATAAAGGAAATTAATTTTATTTAGTATAAATTTGCGAAATCATTAAATGGTTTCTTACATAAATATTAAATTAACAATCTAATAATGCTTTTCAAAATGCGAAAAAGAGAGTAGGTATTTTCATTGAATAAAAATGGCAACAATAAAATATTCATATTAAACTGCGTTGTGAAGCAGTGGTTGCAAAATCATTAATTTTACGACACCAGCTGGTTTCCATAAATGATGTACAAGCAAAAATAAGTAAATTTTTCTAACAATTTTAACTATTTCGAAAACTTTGAAATATTTTAAAAAAATATGGATTTTAAGTCTCTAAAATTACATCTTAAAAAATATTTATTCTCTTTGTTTAATTAACACCAACATTTGTCATTTTCAATGCGACATTTCGACCCAGAAATAACACTTGCTCGCACAACATACAACAGATTTACAAAATATTTTTTGAAAGCGCATGTGTGTGTGTATGTGTGGTTTTAAGTTACCAAGAACAAAAAATACAAATTTGTAAAATGAAACCCTTAAGATTGTTTTTAATTAAAAACTGTCATATTTAATTACGGTAGAGATTTTTCATACGTTCGTTTAATGTTTTATTAAACCAACAGACATTATGTACACACACTTACTAATGTTGAGTGACTTTTAAAACTGGGTTCATTTAAAACCCGGTTGCATAAATGCTTTAATATTTATGCAACAAAAGGTGTGATTGCATAAATTGAAGCACAAATTTGATAAGCATATCGTTCATATAATTATGTTTTTGAATAATGACAGGGCTTTGAATCAGCCCAACACTTTACTGAATTTTGTGGGCGTCTTGTAACAGACAAAACTAATACTTTATAAACATATCTGAAGTCTTAGTGGAAGAGGTGACAAAAGGGCTGCTATTCTGACCACAACTGTGAATGGCTTTCCAAACCATTTTTAGTAAGGAAGTTGTGAGCTTTGTTTAATTATTATCATAATAAATGGGTGCCCGTTTTATAGCAACACTATTTGTTTATGCAAAAGGTTGGAAACCAATATACGTATGTATGCTTCCTGAAGTACTTGCAATGGCGACAGCCATTGTCGCAGATATCCAGACTATGCTTTACTAAAAGTATTATTTTCTTTGTAAGTTTTTGTTTGCAATATATTTTTAAGCTTTAATTGTATCATTTTAAAACATATTTACGGTAATGTTTGCAAGCTGTAGCTCTTTTGCTATCATTGCAACCGAAAATGCCAAAAAATTTTAAGACATGAATACACAGTTTTCGTTCTCTTTTGATTTTCCATTGCGAAAAATATATTCTCACTGATTAATTTGTTTGACAGAGTAACGATAGTTATATTCAGTTATGCCACCAAGTTTTTAAAATAAGTTTTTTAATGTGTCCGGATTTTAAGTGAACATTAAGTTATTTTATCCTGATTCAAAGAAATTTTTGGCTAGAATTTCATAATTTTAATTTTTAACACCCTTTTTTATCTTACCACATAGTTCGGGTAAATAACAATTTTTTGGTGGGTTATTTGTATATTATTTTAAATGTGGTGATTATATGGGGTGGAAAGTTTGTATTTTAGTTTATATTTAAAATGTTTCATTATTTATGTTTTTTGAGACTTTTAAGTCACAAGTCGAATTTGTGCCAGACATGGAATAAATGTAAATACTCATTAACATGGTCAACTTTGGAATATTATAGTGCCCACTGTGTTTCAATATAATCTCTATAAATTCCAGAAATTTATCTCCTCTTGTTTTGACCAAATTTTTGGTTTTTAGCTTCAGCTCCAGAAAGCTCAATAAAAGAAAACTAACAGAAACCTAAAAAAGAAATTGGTGTTATTTCAAGGAAAAGAAAAAATATTTATTGCAAAAATATTGATTTTCATATAGAAAACTAAAGAGAAAATGCTCGTCTTTTCACGTCACAGCTTATTTTATGCAATCAATTTCTACTGTACATATAGCTTAATGCAGCGTTGATGGTTTCTCGTTTTTCTTTATTTTGCTAATTTTATCAATATTTTCTGTTGAATTGTGAGTCCGATTGTGTAACGTCAAGTGTCAATTTTAAATATTTCAAATATTTCAAATATGTCCGAAATGAGAAATGATTAATATTAAAGTTTTTACAGTCCAAAAAATCATTGGCCACGTCCATGAAAATCGCGTCCATAACAAAGGCAGAAAGGCACCAAATAAAATTTTCAATGAGCATTTGTTAAACAAGTTTAAAAGAAATATATGGGCAAATCCCAGGCTATCAGCTTCACAACTGGCCTTCAAAGTGAAGCTGACCTGGACAAACAATGTTGCGATGAAAATGTTTGTCGTGTCTTGCGCCAACATGATTTTATTGGTGGAACAACAGATTGTGCAGGCTTGCAAGGAATCTGCAGTTGCCCAGTAAAAAATGTGCTCCAAAAGGAGCAGGTTTTATGTATGAATTCATGGGATGCATGATTTTTGTATGAGGTGTTCCCGGTTTGGAGGACTACTTTCTGCTGATAATAAGCGCTTCTTTTAACATAATCAAACATGCAAATAAAGCACTTTCCTAAAGTGTTTTACGTCTCTTCGCGCACACCAATCAAAGAACAAATTCTATCTGAATGTTTTTGCTTAAGAAAAATTCATAGTAACTGAGAAGCGCGATATTCGTTTTGTAATTGACTTTCGTTGGCATACGTAAATCTGTTGGCTATAATTTCTTTTTTGTTTTTTTCGCATTAAAACCTTCTCCGTTGTCAGCACTAAAAATGCATGTTTTTTGTATATTTTATTCGTAAGCATACGCTCGACTATGCGCTTTTTCTCTCAAGTGCTTCAAAAACACGAATTTGTTTTACTGGGCGGTTATCTTTGCTGATGAACCTGGGTTTGTCAAATTCGGTTTAAATGGCATTAAGTATATCATAGAACTCAACAAAGAATAAAGGCAACAGTGTATGTTGGATCCTGCTGCTGGGAATTTAACATTTGTTGAAACAACAAGTACTTTCAGATTCTGAAGGACAACTTATTGGAAAGCGCAGAGAAGCTGGGTATAAGATCAGGTTTTCGATTTTACCAGGATAAGGATTCAAAGCAGAAATAGGGTATCGTGCAAACGCAATAATCATTTATAATATATATAATAATTTATACAACTAACATAAGTATGTATAACTGCTCCCATAAACACCAAATTTCTACCAAAAACAATTTAAAATAAAGCGCTACTGATGAAGTGGTGGAATATTTTGCCGACATATTACCTAAAAATCTCATTAAGGCTATTGTAGATAATAAACACTATTGCCATAGCTGCCAGAATTCACGATTTATTGTCATTTTGACGATTTTTTGTTTCAAAAATACCAAAGTAAAGATTTGACGATTTTTTCATTCAAAGTGACGATTTTCTGAATTATTAAAATTTTCTATCATTTGTTTGTTTTATTAATGTTTTTGTTACCAAATTCTCTCTTATTTGAGACAACAGCCATTTTTCTCTTTTAATATCATAAATATTAAGAAAGCACATGACATATGTATTTCAAAAACAAAAATTAGTAATAGTAGTGTTTGCTTGATTATTGACAACTGTTAAGTTTAGACATAATAATTCCAAATTTCATGAACTAAAATTTTTAGAGGAAACAATTTATGAATTTCAACGGGGAAATTCTGCAAAAATTTCTCCTATTTTAACAACTTTAGTCCAAATGTTACGACGGAAACACGAGTTTGGACAGAAATAATAATAACCTAAACTGCTGTGCAATTGCTATAACGATACTCCGTGAAGCCGATGACAACATTTATTTATTCAATTGTGGGGGGTGTAAATATGTGGTTTAGGGTTTTATTATCTATGAATAAATTAAAAGCAATTCAATTTGAATACCAAATTAAAACTAAGTTCACATCGATCTCTTATAAATAAAGATTTACTTAATTCTATCATTTACTCGTCATATATAATATGATATTTATTTTACACACGAATGAATATAAGCCATTCCATACATCGTGACTTAAAATACCAACATTAACACCAGATCAACACAGGGTTGACATAACTCTACATTCAACATACATTTAACATAACAACATAAATTGACACTTCAGACGACAATTAGCAATATTAACCCTCCGATGAGTGAGATGGTTCCTAAGGACCTTTTTGCCTTTTAAAACTGAAACTACTCCTACTTCGGCCACTAAAAAATTTAAATTTAAAAAATTATTTTTGTATGTAGAATTTAGTTATAAACAATAAAAACAAAAAAAATAAAAAAAAAATTTTATATGAAAAAAAAACATGATTTACAAAAAAGGTCCGTTGGGACCTTTTCACACGGCCGTGAAGATCAGAACTGTCACTCATCGGAGGGTTAAAATAGATTAAAAACACAAACATACAGTTAAATTAAAATATTAAATTTTACGGAACGGTTTAAATAATTCAAATTATTATAATTTAATCTGCAACACGTCGAAAGTATATTTAGACATACAAATTTAAATAACAAAAATAGAGAATTCTTTGAAAATAAGTACCTGTATATGATGGATGAATTGGATTCTATATATACTGAAAATGTTATTTAAAACTTAATAAACTAAATTGTTTTGACATTGTAATTTAACTTGAATTAATAAAATATGCTAAATTCACATATTTATTCATAAAATAATGTAAGTCTTGTTTCACACTCTTGCCATTTCATTTACACACGTCACTTCAATTTTCGTACTCTTCAATGCAAATCAGCATGCAGGAAAAAACAAAGGAAATAAGAAAATGGACTAATACCGTCAAGTTTGATCTCTTTTCCCTTCGCATCCACAAAAATGCTTGCCTTGACGAGTCAGCATTGAAGAGTGTGAAAGCGGATTAAGGTATTATAAAAATGTTACACAAGTAGTGTTTTACATTATATTTTTTGTGATTTATTTTTTATTAAAAAATTTAATTTAATTAAAATGACAATAAATCTAAAAGCAAAAAGCACTAGCATCAATGGCTATTGGCTTAATTTATTATTTAAAAAGTTAAAATTTATGTATTTTGATATGTATTGCACAAGAGACTATATAAACTTGAGTTTTTATGTTTTCGTTTAAATAAAAATTCAAAAATTTAAAAAATTAGAAATAGTGACTCTTTATTTTTGACGATTTTTTCCTTTTTTGTCTGAATTTTGACGATTTTTTTCCGAAATTCATCTGATAGCACTGGCTATCACATATAAAATTGTGTAATTACCAGTTTTAATTTCAAGTTTCCGAAACCCATACGTGCCTGCATAAAATAAGATGTACCGTGAAAAATACAACACAGTATTTTCTATAAAATATTCTTTTGAAAATCTTTAGTATAACAGTATTTTTAATAGAAAATCTTCAGTATAACAGTATTGCATGCCTAAGCATTAGTAATTTAAAGATTTGGAGACACATGTATTGTAATAAATTTAATACCTACCAGTACATGGATATGTACATATAAAACATCATTCTTTAAGACAACAAACCCGACCAGAAGTAGGTAAATATGGAACAGAAAATAAATGAAGTTCCTCAAAATTCGTCTTTTAATAATTTAGTCTCATGTTACAAAATTAACATGCCAACACGATAAGTTTTATTTCCTTGACCTTAATTTGCTTATTACATTACATTTAAGTTTTTGAAATTTCTTGAAAAAAATTACTCTAATGCATGTGTAACTTAAAATATTTATTGTTGCTGCAAATTGAAAACTTCTTAAGTAAATCATATTGTTCATACAATATAATTCTTTACAAGATGCAACATCACATAAGTATGTATGTATGTGCCTTGCTAAACAGACTGACTACAACATTGAAATTTTAATAACGTTTTAAAGTTTCTATCATTTTAATAAACATGTTCATGTGCTTGGTTATGGGTTTTTTTATTTCACTCAGTTTTTACTTAGTTAAGCTGTGTTCACATTATGTGTATTTGTCATGTGGACTGTCACTTTTTCGCATGTCAAATTTGTACATATAGTCTGAACAGCTTCAAACAATAATATGTGTTATTTCTCTGTGTGCAATACATATGACATTTTTGTATTTAGAACGAGTTCTATTTTCAAGTGACAAACCATGTGACATCAGCTGTTTTTTATAACCAAAATTTTGTGGCGGCAAAAATTAATTGAAATTTTAATAAATATAATTTATACCTAATTAAATGAGAATTATTCCTCTTGCGAGTATTTGAAAATTTTATATATATAATTTATACCTAATAGTAAAACAAAAATACAAAAAAAAAAAAAAACTACACAATTTTATTATTGAAAATAGAGGGAATAGAATAGAAAAGTGACATTGCACATGACAAATACACATACTTGTGTTGCCTGCGTAAAATGGGTGTTTCAACAGAATTATAGTGAAGAAGATTTATGATTTTATGCTGTGAATAATAGTTTTAAATGGCTGTAACCTCCCATTATCCCATTTTAGTATTTAATTTAACTGCAGGCATGTTTGTTGTGCATGAATTACTTTCTCTGCAATAGTAACTTAAACTAGAAGCATAGCAACAAAAATTTCTTTTGTATAATACTAAACAAATGTTAATACCTTGCTAACTATGTAAGTCAAGCAATTCACGCATAAAGTTGTAAGTTGGTTTTGTACGTATGTAGCTGCACAAAGAGAATAAATTGTGTTAAAAGTTTTATTTTAATTTCATATAACTAATTTGCATAAATTTATTAACTTTAATTAAGTAACGATTAGCCGACTGTGTTCAACTTGTTGGACCCCAAGATAATATGTATGATTACTTCTACTTATATATCACAAAGCTAGAATTTGTTTTAAATTTAAATATCATACGTTGTATGGAGTATTCACACACTTTTGCTTTAAAATTAATTTTACATATTCAACATTTTCAAACAATTTTCGTCCGGCACTGGCTGGAAGTAGGTACTAAATTTTAGTTCGTTTTAAATGAAGATACAGTAAATAAATAAATTACATATTATTAACTAAATATTTACGTTTAATCAACTTAACACAACACCAAATAAATTATGTATTTAATTGTACTTACATTTACAACAAACTGTTATTATTTATACAACTCATTAAGCAAAGTAAATTACCTGTAATGAGAAAAACGAAAACATAATTGATTAGAAAATTGCGAACAAACAAGTAAAAGAGAATAGTCGGTGAAGCCCTACACCCAGTATACGAGTATGTGTAAAAACTGTTTTTCAGATATGTGCGCTATATGGAAGCTATGACCTATAATGGAATGATCTTTCAGAAATAAAGTAACATGACCTTTGTGCATACAAATTGTTTTGTTAAATTCTATCTCGATATGAACACTTTTAAAAGATTTATAGAAGTTAAATTGATTTTCAAAGTGAAACTTAAATGGGTGCTTTGACTAATTGTGGACCGACCATTAAAAAATCAGTTGTCATGATTTCTGTATATATGAAACTTATTTGTCTTCATTTTTATTTATACAGTAACATTTTTAAGAGATTTAAAGTGATTTTCGCATGTTGGCCTTTTTAATTAGTCATAGCTCCCATTATGACTAATTAAGGACCGATCATCATAAAATTGGCCCAAATGATTTTTGTGTATATGAAACATATTAGTGTTGAATATTATTTAGATACTAATATTTTTAAGAGAGTTATGCCTTTTAAGGTGATTTTCGGTAGTGATCCTTATATGGGAATTGTGATCAATTTTGTACCGATCTGCATAAAATTTGTAAATGAGCATAGTCTTCTTATACAACTTATTTTTGGCGAAATTTGTTGCGATATGTGCAGAAATCATATATTTATGACTGATATACCCCTATTCAGGAGGGCATTTGTATGAGGACTAGGTGAAATAATGAACCGAATTTAACCAGTTTCAATTCCAACCGTCCTTGGGCAGAAAAAATATCTTGTACCAAACCTGTACTCTACTCACAAGGTTTATATGGACAGCCAGCCAGTGAGATGGTGGGAAGAACAGAGAGACATCGTTATATCGATTCAGAAAATGATTCGAAGTCAAGCGGTATACTTTAAATCCATTATACCATGGTGTAGGTTATAAAAACTATTTGTCAACACAATTAGAGTATGAATTCCCAGGGCATTTTTTATTCATGATTTTGTTAAAGTAAGAAAACATTTACTTGAAATCTGTCTCAATTTAATCAAAACAAATCCATTAATTTATTTGACATTTACTTAAACCTCCATTGGAAACCAAAACAAATTAGTCAAATTGTAGCAAAGTTTAAATCTCTCATCAAATGTAACTACCACATGCAATGCCACCAACTAACTAAATACAATTTGGTAGAAAGCACGGTACATATAAAATTCGGCTACACAACAAAATATTTATTATATAAAATAGATGGCAATAGTTTCATTTCCGTAATAAACTTAATTAATTAATTTCAATCCATACAAAAGATAAGAAGTCCCAGCTAGGCCCTGAGGTTTGCTTATGGGAACACATTTTGAAGTTTGCTTAAGGACTAAAGATATATATGTAAACGAAAAAACGGATTTTTTTTAGGAACTTAATTTAAGGTTTCCCCTTCATATTTTCTTAAATAAATAAATTTTTCGTTCAAAAATATTCAATCACGTAGTTTTTGTTAAATAAATATGAAAACATTTATGCGAACGGTTTTTATGTGTACAATGCCATAGTTACTTGCCATCAAAGAGATTACATTAGGAATATAGTTAAACTTACAAAAGTTATTTAGAAAAAAAAAAATTATATATGAGTATAAACGTATTTATTGCCACAAAAGGTGTAAGCTTAGAGGAAAATCAACTTGTATTTGCACAGTGCTGGTGTGGCTACATTTTGTTAAATTGCAACAGTTCCAATGGCAGCTGGTCTGCTGTGTCACACAGAACTAAAAACTTAAATCAGCTTACGTTTACAGCCATCAATTTATTTGATAGAATTTATTGGTTGAAATCGAAATGAGAAAAATAAAACATTTTTTTTTGAGAAAATGCTTATGATTCGAGAAATACAAAAGATATTTCGAGTATAGAAAGATGTACTTAGGTGAAAAATGTGTGAGTGCAGTTTTTGTAAAGTCCTTGTAATCAACATTAGTTGTGGTAAACTTGAAGGTAAATTCTCAAGTATTTGTGCTAGAGAAACTAATAATGACACACCAAAATTGTTAATGCAATAAATGTGAGTAGTGAAGCATATTAAATAAAATACTTTAGTAAATCTGATAACTAGAATTGCAAATAAAATTTAAAGACTTGAATTTCCAAGCGTTATTAACAGGTCAACCGGGTAATATTAACTACCCCAGCTGTTAGCCTTTAGAATCTTATTTTGATAATAAAATTGCCAGGAAAATTGCAATTTATCATCACCTATATTTTATTTTATTTGCTGCAAAAAAACCTTTCCTACAAATTAATCTTGTTCATGTTTGACGCATTTATATAACACAGGCATTCTAAAATTCAACATTCAACATTAATTCAAAAAAGAGGATAGAAAGAAACTATGTTGTTGCAACTAAACACATCGATCACTTTTGTTGTGACAACTTAATTACTTTTTAGAGTGTGGATACAACAAAACGTCATGTATGTGTTGCTTGTGTGGTTCGTTATCACACAAACATCAGCCGCCATTGCCATCAGTGAAACACAAAATAATACACTATTTATATCTGTTATATAAAATAAACTTAAAAGGGGAAATATTTCGTAGTTCGACCTTGTAGAAAGTTTTAAAGTTTATCATCCACATTCTAAAGAATTGCTGCTGCACAGATGACAGAGTGGCGAAAGAATAAGAGGAAAAAACTTTTATAAATTATTTTTCTCGTTGACTGTCATTTATGTCGGCTGGCCACAACCAGCTAAAGTTTCCGTTATTTCTCATTTAAGCTAAATAAAAATTAAAAATTTTGATTAAAAACAAATTTTATGAAAATTAAATAAGAACAATTAATCTCTAGTTTTAATCCCTAAAAATTCTTACATATTTATTTTCAAGATGAATTTATATAGTTCAAATGTACATATCGTCACCTGAAATGCCCAAAAACGTAACCCACAAGAAATCAAAATTCGTTTTTTGATTGAATCTGGAACACAAGGTTAAAATAAAATTCTCCTAAAAATTTTAAGCTTCTACGTTCCAAACTAACGAATTTATTCAAGAAATGGAAAAAGACGTAACATCATTTAAACGTTTTCATAAAACACAAAAGACACAACCCACATTTTTTTTTACAGAAGAAGTTTGTCGTCTATATACATATATAATATATTAAGACAAGATGTGAAGAAATCGCGATTTTCAATTAAACAGTTTTAATTTTATAACATTTTATAATGTTTTTTGCTTCTCCTGTAAATTATGAGGGTTACGTCTTTGGGCATTTTAGGTGACGATATATAAATTTTGTTTAAGCTGTTTTTTTTAACTGTATTTCACTTCTTATTATTTATCTTTTGTACACGTAAAAAATACTCAGGAAATGAAAACAATTTATGTTTTTCCAGCCGTGTGTCTGCCGCCCCTACTCTTGTTCAACGACTTTATGTAAATTCATAACACTACAAAATATTTATAACAAAACAATTTTACAGTTGAAAAAATAGTTTACAACTCAATTGTCACTGTTTTTTTTATCAATTTTAATTTGCAATTTTATTCATATTTTTTGTGGGTTTTAGTAAAGGGTGAAACTTCTCGTTGGAATTTGTTATGTGGGTGTGAAAAAACTCACTAAAACTTTTTGCTAAATGTTCACTCAACAGAAATTACTATGTATATGGTTGGAAGGACCATAGATAGATCAGAGTATAACAAAGATGATATGTAGAGATTATGGTCTTTGTATTTTATACCATCTAGGAAATGCTTATATACAGTGGATCACTGCTTATTTTATTTTTAAAGCTCCATAAAAAGAAATCTAACAGGAACTTAAATAAAATTGGTGACATTTAAAAGCAAAACTATTGTAGTTGTTGTAGTCTAATAAACATTTTAATTAAAACTAAAAAAAAAAAAAAAACTAAAAATGCTCGTTTTTCATGTCACAGCTTATTTTTGTAGTCAATTTCCACTGTACCATTAGCTTAATACAGCGTAGTTGGTTTTTCGTTTTTTTTTTATCAATATTTTCTATTGAAGTATGAGTCTGATGTTGTAATGCCAGTGTTAATTTAAAATATCTAAATGAGTCCGCATACAACAATTGAACAACTATTTCCAAATTGGCTACTCATGACGAAAAATAGTAGAAATTGTTAACATTAAAGCTTCCACAGTCCGGAAAATAATTGCGTATTTCATCCATGAAAATCTGGTTCATTACAAAAGCTGAAAGGCACCAAAAACAATTATCAAATCCAATGCTATTAGCTTCACAACTTGCCTCCGAAGTTCAAGCTGACCTGGGCAAACAATCTCGCATTGAAACAGCTTGTCGTGTCTTGCACCAACATGATTTTCATGGCCGCGATGCGTGCAAGAAACCGGTGATAAACCTCAAAAACACACTTTGCAGGTTTGGAATTCGGTCATCTTCGCCGATGAATCTAAGTTTAACATAATCGGTTCAGATGACATGTTTGGTGGAAACCAAATAAGAAAACATAAAGGCAACAGTGAAGCATAATGGTGCTAGTGTCATGGTTTGGGTCTGTATGTCAGTTGCTGGTACTGGGATTTTAACATTTGTGGAAACAACCATGGATAAGTTTAAGTATCTTCAGATTCTCCAGATCAGATTTTCGATTTTACCAGGATAACGATTAAAAGCACAAATCGGGTTTTGTGCCACCACAGTCGCTAGACCTTAATGTTATCGAAAATTTATGTCCAATTTTAGAAATTGCTTTACAATAAGCGCTATTGATGGAGTGATTGAATCTTTCGCCAAGTATTACCCAAAAACTGGTAAAATATATTGCAATTATTATCTACACACCAAACACTAAATTGTCTTATTGCCTGTTTTAATTTCAAGTTTTCGAAACTCATACGTGCCTGCATAAAATAAACTGTGACGTGAAAAACGATAATTTTTTGATTTTTTTTTTTTTTGTTTTTAAACATAAAAATGAACTACTATTTTTTCACATAGTGAAAATGGTTGAACATTATATTAATTATTAGAGAACATTTTTTTATTATTTTGGCTTGAGTTAAATAGATGATGTTTACAGATTGATCGTGGACAATTAAAATTGCTGATGACGCCCTTGGCAGGGTAGAAAATGCATTCCAGTTTGCCAATTGCCTAGAAAAATATAACTTTACAATGGTATTTTTGAGTTATTAATTATAAACGAACTCAAACCAAAACAATAAAAAAATGTCTGTCATAAAAATAAACTTTTTTGCAATAAGTGTTTTTTTTTTTGTTAAGGTACGGTCACACTTAAAAGTAAAAAAAAGATATACTTGAACTATACCACAATAACACACAGTGTGTATAAGACCCTTTAAATTGCAAATGTTTTTTTTTTAATTTAAAACTAACAAAAATAAACTGTATGTATGTGCATATGTGTGTGTTATTTTTACTTAAATGCATTTAATGAATATTCTGTTTTTTTATTCTTTCAATAAACAATAAAATTCATATACTCGCATGTTCAGTAGGACTGTCCCTTTTGAATGTAGATAGAATAAAAGTTGTTAAAGTTTCCAACTAAAAGCAGTGTTTCGTTTCAAGGTAGGCAACTCTTTTTATCATATTTGCTTGATCTATGTTTTAAAGACTTTTGATGTAATATTACAATTGGAATGTGTTCTATAGAAAGAAATTTGACAGAACTCAGAAATCCTTTATTAAGCTCATCATTGACTAATAATGTTTAAACACAACTTTTTATTGTACGTTTACTTACGTAGTTTTTACTATTTTAAACAAATATTCCAAAATAGTAAAACTAGTAGCCAAATAAAATATTGATACATTTTTGTTGAAGCCTTCCTAAAGTTCATGCTATCGTTGAAAAATTTTATATGAAATATTAAATAGCATTTTTATTATAGACCAATTTACAAATATGAATATAAAAATAAACCTTGATATTTAAATTAAAAAATAAATATATTGATACTAAAGATTTAAAGATAAACTGGCGTATGTGTAATATTTAAGTAAGTGTAGAAAAATATTAATCATACGTATATTTGATTAAAATAAAGCGCTGTTGTCCCAAAATGTTGATAATATTATTGTAAATATAAACAATAATACAACATAATTTATTTATACTAAAGACTTAAATATAAACTTCAGTAAGAGTAATATTTAAGTAAGTGTAAAATTTTATTGAAATCATACCTACATATTATTAATATAAAGCAAAGAAATGTAGCAGAAAATGTTACCAATATTATTGTGAATATGCGAATATTAGGGATGCCAATCCTGAAAATTCCGGTATTAAAAGCTCGGGAAAAATAGTATTTGTTTACAAAGTCAGCAACAAAACTTTAAATCTAAAACGTTTGTCGAAGGAATAAAATAAATAAAATAAAAAAAATAAAATAAAAAAATAAATTTTGAATTGCTCAACTCGCACGCACTATTTGATGTGTCTACAGTTTTTGGAATCATATATAAAAAGATTTAATTGATTTAATCCTTCTTTGCATAATTTCTTATTTATTGGCAAAATAAATCAAAGTGATATAATTCATGTTCAAAATTAAAGGAAAAATTGTTAAAAATGTCTTAAGGTACGGTCATTCTTGGCAAATATTTGCCAAACAGACGTAACCACTAAATAACATATATTTGAACTCGTTTATTTATTTAAAAAACCACAACAAATATGTTGTTTTGCTTTATTTGATGCTGTTTGATCTTGCAAAACTCTTGTAAGAGTAAACAACGTCAAACAAATTTGTGCTTAAAAAAAGTGTTTACGCTTTTTTAAGCAAATATTTGCCAAATATGAGCGAACCTTTAATATTTAAAGTATAAATTTAGCGAACAACAATATTACTGAAATTTCCATCATCATGCAAGGTTAGATTATTAGCTTAATACTTGATAGAAATAAAAGAATGCATTCAATGTTATGATGGAAGCTTCCATCATTATGCAAAGAAAGGATATAGAATTTGTTTTATTTAAACAAATAGTTGTCATTTTAAATACGCTTAAAGTAAGAAAGTTCTTTGTCACAGTTATATAAATCTCTGTTGATGTTGCACATTTTTTTATGCTCAAAGATATATCCAAAAGTGACCTGATGAAATATCTCCTTAAAAACCCAAAAAAGAAGGATGATTTACTCAACACTTTTAAGTTTTTGAAAAAAAAACAAAAATTGAAGAGTGAATTTGATAATGAGATAGAAACAACAAATGTTAGAAATAAATTAAAAACGTTAATTGGAAACGAATGAAATAATGAATGTCATTGAAATATGTAAAAGCCCCCACAACAGCTAATAATGTCTGTAATAATATGGAATAAAATACTTAATCACAATTATTTCTTTCGGAGGTTGAGAAAGAATTGATTGTAATCAGAATACAAGAATTTGCTAACGATTTTGCCTACAAATGATGTAAACAATGTCAGCTTTATATATTGGTAACAAAATTAAATCTTGATTCTCTTTGCTACCTTAATATTTTTAAGAAGCTTTAGCGATCGATAATGTTCTGTTGCTTTTAAATTAATATAGAAATTAAAGCCTATATGACATATATATAATAATTTAAATATAATATTTAAATATATGTATAATATATACATGTTTTATTTATTAATGATTTATAAACTTTTAATCAAGTTAACATTTTTGTTTTCAAACTTATTTAACATAAGTAACTTTTTTGAAATTATTGTTATTATTTATAAACCAATTTGTTTTAATAAATGAAATTCCGAATCTCGGGATTTGAAAAACCAGTTCCATTTGGCATCCCTAGTGAATATGAAAACTTTAGTTTGAAAATAAAATAGCGTATGAATAATATTTAAAAAAAAAAAATTAAATAATATTAATCATACGCACTTTTATTTACAATTTACGTCTTAACCCTTATCCTGTATTAATAGGTCAAAATTGCCCAAACAGTATTTATTGCTCATTTATTCTTTGAATACTTAGCAGATTTTTTTGAAACAAATGTTCCGAATGTCAAAAATTTATTTGCAAAAAGCATTCTGAGACTAATATTGTATGTAATGAATGTAAGATAAATAAAAAACAACGAATAAATATTAGAATTTGTTGTATTGGGCAAATTTGACCCACTAATATCATATGTGTTTTATTTTTGAAGTACAGGATAAGTGTTAAACATTACTTATCTATTGTATATTCATTAAACTAATATAATTTTGTGTACAAAATTATTCCAAAAGTAGCTACGCTTCAACTCAGTTCTTTAATTAATAACATCTACTTATATATCTAAAAAAATAACTGCAATTTTATTTTATTTATTTATAAATATAAAATATGACATTTAAATAATAATTACACAAATTGCAGTATTATTCTTATTTTTGCGCAATAATAATAATAATATTAATAATAATTTTAATTAATTACACTTTAATGGCTAAATATGAGCACTAAAGAAAGTATTTAATACTGCCATAAACATGAGAAGACTCCATTAGCATTTTACCTTCACTGGTAATTACTTTAAAAACTTACAGGTAATATATTCTGAAACATATTTTTTAAACGATCAAAGAGGGGCATCCCAAAAACGGGAGCATTGGTAGGAGAACAAGGAGGCAATTTAAAAATTGTGTGAACTCTGCTAAAGGACGTGGGTACATGTATGTATAACCAGAATTAAGTGTATGTGCGTATCTATTCATACACATTATAGGTACTTGATATAAATTATAAATTATATTTCAAATATACAAATACTAGCACATCGAAATGCCTCACGTAGCTACAGTTTAGGTTAGTTTAATAGCACGTTTGATGTGCATAAGTTAGTAGCACATTTTGAGTAATAATTAGTATTTCATTTCTAAATTAAAAGCACTTAATCAGAAGCTCATTGATATGCAAAATATCACACTATTCACCAAACTGTTTGTGCCTAGCAAATTTTATTTAGTTTTGAACTTTATTCCAGTTGACAGCTGTATCTTTGAAAATCCTTTTGTAATTAACTAACATTTATACTCTACACCACCATAGTAGGGAGAGTATACTCGATTTGTGCTGATGTCTGTAACGCCCAAAAACACTAGTCTAACACTCAGCTTAAATAAAATGCAACACAAATTAGATATATATATGCACATATCACATAACGATCGGTACGAAAGATCCTATTCCGTTAAGCACTTTAACATGCATAATTCTTTTACAAGTGTTGTGTTATATGTACAGAAGCTTCTAAAATCTAGGATAAGCGTTCATAGTCATAGCCATTTCTTAAAAAATATGTTTGCGCACTTACACGATATAGGGTATTATATGAATGGAATATAATTCCATACTTGTTTTTTATTGGCCTCAACTATTAGGTTATTTACATTTGATATAATTACTAGCTGGATGCTTTTTAATTTTAATAGATGATTGTCAAAAAGTCTTAAAGAAAAATGTTAACTTTAACCCACGAAAATAAATAAATTAACAAACCCGTACAATGATGTTAAGTGTTGTTTTTTTTGTGTTAAAATTCCCTTGAAGAATTTTTTTTTTGTGTTGCGATCCGGCCAAAGGGTTGAGAACTCCTCCCACGAGGTGATGCCGTTGAGCTGGCAGGGTAATCATTGGCCAGAGGACAAAACAGGATCGTAACAGAAATGGCAATTGCTCCCTTGATTGGATCACGATATAAACAAACAATTTAGTAGAATCGATACGATCTCATTTTTACAAGATTATATTTTGCAATGTTATCGGTAAAAGTAGATCAATACCAGATGCTAATGGAATACTACAACCCCTCGCATATAATAAGGTTACCAAAACAAATTTATAGCCTGTTCAGCGATCTCGAAAAAAAGAGATTGTTCGCATTCTAAGCGATCGAAAACTGATTTGGGTGCATCTAATGACGTTCTATTCGAACGTTCGTACGAACGACAACTGGATCGAAAACGTAAGTACTTTCATACAAAATGCGGTTCAACTATTTCGAACGTATTGTCAACTTTGCGAACACAAATGTCAAAACTACTCACTTGTTGTTTTGTTGTCATATGAAATTATTAAATTATACCTGAAAATAAATATAATGGAAAACAAATATGATAATTTAAACTATGAATTTTGTAAGATAATCCTGAGTTGGCCAGAGGAACGTCTGTGTTTAGAGGTAGTAAGTTTGCTTTGGAGGAGAAAAATTTAACTCCCTTGGGCCACCTTCGCGTTCTATTGCAGTGTGGAAAAGAGGTAAATAATAATACAATTTAGAGCAGGAAAAAAGGAAGAAGACTAGAATTTTTTTATATGAAAATTATATTTTAAATTTATTTTTTACAGACATGGGCAAATTTAAAATGTAGGACAAAAAAGAAAATTGCGGAAAATGTATAAAATATATGTATAAATTAATACATAGAATGAATGAACTTAGTGGCTCCTGGACAGCTCCAAGACATTATACATACGCATCACCTACTTATCTACGAGTTAAACGTACAACATCGTCCTCATCAGAAATTAAAAAAATGTACGGCGACCGTCAACATATCCATTTTTATTTTTAGTTATTTTTTTAACATAACAAAACTACTTTTTTTTGTATTTCACATTTCTTTACAGCTGATAATATTTGAACAGGGCTGTATTTACTATCAAGCAGATTAGTAGTATTTTAAAGAAAATCGCTAAAAATAACAAAAATATTTTATGTGGCAATATTTAGATTCGTGAATACGTAAGTAACAATATTTACAAACATAAGCGGATTCGATAGATATTGTTGAACCCAATGTGATTCGAATTCGAGCGAGTAGATAACGTTAGATTTTCTTTCGAAATCGCTGAACAGGATATTAGTATCTAATATCTTAGATATATCGTTCAGTATATTTAAGTTCATAAATTCATATCTCATAGTGGTGGTGAAAAACTATTATTTTCCGAGCAGCAACAATTACTGTTGAAATACTATTCTGCTTACATGTTACCGATCGCCAAAACACTTAAATTAGCCTCGAAATATACTTGAGATCCTATTCAATAGTTACATTCTGAGTTTACCATTGTATGGCCCACAATTTTCTATGAAACTAGCATGTGCCCATTTTACTCCACTTATTTTCAGTCTTCTGAAAATGTTATCAAAGAAGACACCAGAACTAGTGCAAGAGTTCATCATACAACCATTGAATTTCTGTCTTAAACAAATATGAACTTTGAACTTTGTATTAAAGTTTGTTAGAGGCGTCGATGATCCATGCTTATCCATACCTGCTGGTTTTCCAGTATCCATAGGCAGATATTCTTAACATACTACTGACATTCAGTATTTCAGTACTGGAGTTAAATACAATATAACGTTTATAGCCTCTGAAGAACTTGTTCTTGATCGCTGATCAAAGTGCATCTCTGAATTCTGTATAGTTCTGTATTCCTTTCTTTAATTTTTTTAACTGTCAATTTAACTACAATTTATTGCGGTATAAGTCCACTGATAGCGGGTTACTACAGTCAGAATCGCCATTTTGTTGACTAGCCTTTACCAAAGCATTATTCATAATGAAAATGTCCATCAATTCAATTGAAATTTTCCACATAAATATCTCTCATTTCGCTATAAAATTATTAAAATTCAAAAGCATTTATGTAGGAAAAACTCTTTAAAATAATGAAAATGAAGTAAAATTTGTAAAATGTTTTTTTTTTCGAGTGAGAAAGATATCTTATGTTAAAGTCGGAGTAAACTTGTTTCTAATATTAAAAAATATTTAATATTGAAAAAATATTCATTAAATTATGTTATCATTGCACATATCCCAATGAAGTCCGTAAGTGTAATACAATTTCTTATAGAAACAGTAAAGTTCGAGACAAATATATGATTTAGGAAAACCAAGTCCCGCATATATTAACAACTAAACAAGCAATCATTATTTAAAATCTTTGAAAAGCCCATTTTTATCCAGGGCTAGTAAATTAAAAATAATTTGAATTTAAACACATTACAGTATCTGAACCAGTTGACCGTTTTTGACGATTTTAGAACACTTGTAAAAATATAAATCAAATTCGCAGGTGTTCAGACAAAACCCTATCAGTCATGCTATTTTAAAACAAACCTTGTTTAGTTAACTTTAACAAAATATAAAAAAAAGTCAGTGAAAAAAACTTAAGACATTAACATCGGACAACATTAATTAAATTGTTTGTTAATATAATTTTAAGAAAATTGTTATAATAATAATAATCATGTTTTTTAGATTATATTTCATTTCTGAAGATGATCAACAAAGCTGGTCGAAATATTGGAAATTAATAAAAGATAATAAAAATTGAAAACGAACAGGAGTTTTTGTATTTTTAATAAAAGAGATCTCAAGCCGAATTAATAAAGTAAAAAGATTTTTAAAAATATTAAAAGTTCCCAAATATTTTTTAGGAAACAACGAGTAGTTTATTACATGGTTTCCTAATTTATTGCTTAATTAACATTAATGAATTGGAAATACTAAATGATGTAATACTGACGTGTGCTGAGTAAAATTTGCCTGTTATATAGCAATTCCAACAAGACTAATGATTCAAAGCACAAGCTGAAGCTTGCCAAAAATTTATATAAAAAAACTGTAAATTTCATCAAAGTTCTAAAATGGCCATCAACCAGTCGAGATTTAAAGCCCAACTAATATTTTTAGATGAGATAAAAAGTCAGTAAGGTCAGTAAGTCTTCCAAATATAATCAATATAGATACTCTCTTCGAGGAACTACAAGTGACTTGGGAGTCTATGCGGATCATATAAACAATGCGCTATCGATGAGAGGCTGTAATGAATCAAAAAGGTTTTGCAATAAATATTGTTTAAAATTTAAAAGAATAAAATTTTTCCTGAACATGCTGTACAAGTGTAAGTGGCTTGGGAGTCTATGCGGCTCATATAAACAATGCGCTATCGATGAGAGGCTGTAACGAATCAAAAAGGTTTTGCAATAAATATTGTTTAAAATTTAAAAGAAGATGCTGAAGATGCCGTACAACAAAGTAGCGAAATATCTAAAGAAATATGATTAATTCCCGAAATCTATTTCTCAATAACAGTGAGTTAAATAGATCATGTTTACAAGTAGATCTTGGCAGGGTAGAAAATGTATTCCAATATCCCAATTGTCTAAAAATATAACTTTACAATGGTTTTATTTGAATTATTAATTAAAATGAACTCAAGCCGAAATAATAAATTTTCTCTTATAATATTAGTAATAGTATTATGAATATGTAAACCTAAATTAATAAAGTACTAAATTTAAGGATGAAAAAGCGTATGTGTAATATTAAAATAAGTTGTAAAATATATTAATCATACGCATATTTTATGCAAAACAGCAGCATTTGTAATATTATTTTCTGTACAATTTATTTATACATTTAAAATTTAAACTCAAATTGTGCTCTTTTAGGTTTATGAGAAATTGCATATCAGATTTATTTCCAAAATATTTTTATTCCGATCTACTGTGCAACGCGCAACAGCGCTATAAAGTCCTCTTTTGGGAGGACATTCACATGGGGGCTTTGTGTACTAATGCACCAGTTGCAATAGGGTTTATTATTGGCCCAATAAAAGTTAGTTGGCAGCATTTCTTTGAATTGTCTACCTACATATATATATTACGAGATTCACACGAGTGAAATAAGAGACGGACATCGCTAAATAAATTAAACATTATAAATTAAGGCAGTTTTACGATATATACTAAATACTAAAATTTTTTTATAAATATTATTTCCGTGGAGCTATATAATTGGCCTCCACTGCAGTCGCACGCCTTTTCTATTTGTTCATGCATAAGTTAATGAAGCAAAAACAAGCAAAGGCATTATGAATCTACTAAATGAAGTGTTTTTTAGAGCAGAAATTCTCAAAAGGAAATAAAAACATTCATTCACACACACACACACACACATCCACAAACATAAATATTAGAAAAAAATACAAAAGATAAGGCAAAGTTGTTTAAATTGTCTTGAAAAGCAAAAGAAAATATTGATTTTTCTTTTGCCTTCTTCAACTCTTAAAATATAAAATCAAATTGAAATATAAGAAAAATGTTTGTGTATGTTTTTGTTGTACTTTTTGATTTGATTTGTTGAAAAACATTTAAAGTTTTTTTTTATACCAATTTGTGAAAATTTAAAAACAAACAAATAAACAAACCGTAAATAAGAAATCAAATAGTTATAAGTTTTATTACTTCTACCAAAATGAAATGGAATTCAATTCACTTTTCTTTTTTTCATCGTCTCAATCAATTTTAACAAATACTTCTATGGCAAGAATAACATAAAAGCACTGAATATAAACAAAAACGAAATCAGCCAAAATAGCAATAGTAATAAAGTGTTTATTTTATGGGGAACAGTGGTGTATTTTAGAAAATAAAATGGGAAACTTATATGAATGTGTTAAAAATATGATATCTTTTAGTTATGAGATTAAAAGTGGACTTTTAGGCGTTTAAGGATCTTTAATGTGAAATTAATGGATACCTAATTAAATTGAAACTTTTTAGATTTTCATTTTATTTTTCAGCTTGATGGCTAAAGTTAATTTTGCGAAATATAAGAACAAGAGTTAAAAGCAATCTCAATAGTTTCAATGATTGCACCATCGTGCCACTGTGCAATGACCAAAATTTAAACAATGATGAAACAAATAATGGCAAAAATAAACAAACATCAACTTTGAAATTAAGTGAAGTATACTAATAAAGTTAAAGAATTTATTGAAAAATCAAACCAATAACTTACATACTCTCATACAAATACATATTACAGAATACATTCACACTAACATAAATATATATGAAAGGTTACACCTTTAAATAAACCATTAGAAAACCGCAATCTTTAAATTCCCCACTAAATGTGTGCAGAAACTACAACAACAGTTTGCAGTGTGTAAATATTTATTTACATATATTTATTTAAGGACTTTTCACTTAAGATTTCATTCACTGGCTTACAGCTACGTCTGTCCTCGCCTTTAAGATTCTTTTCCAAAATTGACAGCCAGTATTTTTTTTAGAAAAACCTTAAACGCTTCAATGAACAATTCTAAACAATGATACACAATATAATTTTCGCTCACATCTATAAAATCTATGATTGACATTTACTATACGTATGAGTCGAGCACACTATTATCTCCTCTGCCACACCTGCTAAAGTAACTATATGATAGAATTTAAGCAATGTAAACAATAAGGTGTCATTGAAAATACTCGTAACGAAAAAAAAAACAAAATAATACAATATATGAAAGTTATATTTTTGGAGTTAACAGCCATCATATGATTGCGTTTAGGAGATATTTTTCAAATACTGAATTCTTTTTTATAATTTACTGTGTTGCATTACTATAATTACACTTGATATTTGTTATTTGTTGTAAAGTAACAAACAGTTTTTAAAGCGTGTACAATTTTTTGAAAGCATTTTAATTCAAATTTGGAATAACATTTTATTAATTTAAGACAGACATTTTTAATTATAATTTTGTTTTTCATAACTATAATTACGTTTTATTTTAAACAAAAAAAAACTAGAGAAACAAAAGTATAATTGTTATTTATTCTTATTATTATGTAATTTACAACAATTTGCCGCATGGTTCGTTACTTAGCGACACCAAATTTTAGTTTATATAAAAAGTGAATTAAGTTTTCATACAGACATTGCAAATAATCCGGATTATTATGGTAAAAAATAAGTGACGGCCCAAAAAAATAGGTTTCTGAACGAAACAATCGCAAAATTATAAACTGTGCCAGCAGCACCATGAGTCTTGGTCAGATTATAAATGAATGTGAGGTAAATGTGTATTACGTTTAGGTGGAGAGTATTAAAGATTCGGTACAGCCGAATATAGAACTCTTACTTGTTTTTCATTAGTTTTATGATAACAAATTTTAAAATATTTTTCGGTAAATATTCATCGCATGTGCGATGTGAACAATAATACGAAGACTTAATTAAAATTCTGTGTTTTTTTCTAGATGCATAGAACTTTGAAATTAACTCAAACAAAGATGATTTTTTTTAAATTGACATGAAATTTACTTTATACAAAAGATAATCTTCTGGCATTATAATTTAAATATACTTCTGGCACAAGACTGGCTCAGACGAAGTCTAATATGGAGGTACAATTTTCGATGACTTTTTTCAATATTTACGGCTGTATATCGGCAATAACGCGGCGACTGTTATCCTCCAAGTTGTCAGACGGCGTAGCCTTAAAACATAAATCACTTAAGAGTTGACAAAATGGCTGCCAGTTAAAAAGGTGTTGTCAACTTAAAGTTCTATACATTTAAAAAAAGACCCTACAAAGCAGTGGTGAATGTTTTATTTTTTTATTTTTATATAATTATAATCCCGTTTTGAGGGGCGCAAATAAAAACAGCCAAACTTTGAATTAAGTATTGAAAAAAATTTTTGTTATATTTTTATAAATAGAAACTAAATTAAATAAGTTACAGTTCTGATGAAAGTTTTATTTATATGACCACCACTATATGTGAACTAACTAATGCAAAGGGTAGTATAATGGTTATATATTACATCCTAGTTCATCTAGCGTTAGTCGTCCCTTTAGTGTCTCTAATTAATCTAGCCTGTGTACAGTCACTTTAAACGCTGCTGGAGAGTAAATTGCCACTAAGTAGTAATGAGATATGCTAGATATAAAGTAATGCATCATTTTAAGAGAAAAGTTTTTTTATTCAGGCTAATAGTTCGAATTTTCAAGAATACTATTGTAAAGTACTGGAACAATTGGCATATTGGAAAGCATTTTCTACCCTGCCAGCAATCTTTATTGTCCACAATCAATCTGTAAACATCATCTATTTAACTCACCATTTTTTGAAAAATAGAATCCGAGAATTATCATATTTCTTTTTACGTTTCGTACGTACGTACGTTTACAATGCGTGTGTATTCTTTATAATTATTTACAAATATTGTATTATTACAAATTTGTTTTTGCTTTGCTTAATATTTATTCTATAAGAATGTGTATATTTATATATATAGATTATAAGAGGTTTGTAAAGCCAATTTCGTATGGAGATTTGCCTTATAAACCTGTTGTACGTTTTTATGAATAAATGGGTTAATATTTAATCTACATAAATGTGTATAAATAATGATATTTTTCAACATAGAAAATATTGAGTTCCCATGTTCATTGATGTGTACTCGTAAGCATTACACTTTTTTTTAAAAATATGGTAAAACCTTATTTTATAGCAGAAACTCTCATAGAGTTTCACAGATTCTGGTCCTTCGTAAACAGATTTATGAACATGATAAGTAGCACAATGAAAGGTCTTCTGAAGTGTCATGACTCCTGGCAACTTCTCAATCTGGAACAAATTTTATACGGGAGCACATTGACAGAGGATCCAATCTCCTAGTCACTTGAATTTAGATTAGGTACTTTCAGTAAAACGTTAAGTGAATGTTTTTATACCTTTAAATATCTGATAGCAACATCATGACCCTATACCATACGAGTATATACTTTTGTTATAAGTAATCTTCAAGAACAAAATAACACGATATATGTATAAAAAAAAATCTGTAGTTTCCACAACTATTTTTAGTTCATTGGATTTTGTTCCCTATTTTCTTCTTTATGCAACTTATAATATTTATTGGTTGTGGATATTTTTTTTTTCAAAAGATTTTTATTGCTCAATATACATACTATTTATTTATTTTATTTATGTACGAGTACTTACACAAACACCACCGTAAACAAATACACACACAATCTGCTTCATTGTGGTCCCTAGTCTGTAACTTTTATAGTTTTTTTTGCCAAATAAAGCTGATGGCATATAAACATACCAGTATAATATTCGGAAATAGAATTTGTAAGGGAACAATTCAGTTCTTTCTTTATTTCTGTTTGGTGCCAAGGTTTGATGTTATTGTTATGTCAATGTTGTTGTTGTTTTTGTTTATTTAATGCTGTTGCTGTTGTTTGTTATTGTATAGGTACATGTACATATAGTTATACAGTTTGTGTTGAAATGTTACAATATTGATGTTGTCAGCGGAAAAAGAGGGGGCAAGTGTTAAAGCAACAACCTTGTGATAGACACATATAATATACACACACACACGTATGAACATTTAACGTGCAATCACCTCTTTTTTTATATTATTGATGGAGTGTTTCAGTTTATGTTTTATGTTTCCAGCTGTTTTATAAGTAGTCAAAGTATTCTTTATAAACAGTAAAACTCACGAATATTTGAAACATTTGAAGCGTTTGTGCACTTTGTGGAAATCAACTGTACACTTTATATGTCCCAGGTAATATAGGATTATATATTCTATATAGGAATGGGTAGATTGGAACCTTTATAGCGACATATGTATATTGTACTGTCTGCTTGTAAATAATACTAGAGTCTCCTGACAATGAGTCAACTACATTACTTAATATTGCATTACTATGATTACACTTGATGTTTACTATATGTTGTAAAGTTACAAATAGTTTTTTATAACGTTTAACATTTCTTACGAGTATTTTTTAAAGATCTACTTTTATCCAAAATTTGGGAGGCCATTTGGAATTTAAGAGAAAAATTATTCGTTAACATTTTGTTGATATTTTATAAGTAATAAAAAAATGAATATGTATTTTTATTCGACCTTTATTATTTCAATTATTACTAATTTTTCGAGCTTGAGGTCTTTTTTTAAATATAAAAAACTTTTTATCTTTTATTTAAAACCAATATTTTGGCACTTCCTTGAGTGCCTTCGTCAGGGTTTTTTTTTTTTTTTTTTTTTTTTTTTTTTCTAATTTTACAATTTTTAATGAAAATTGTAAAATTAGAAAAAAAAACCCTGACGAAGGCACTCAAGGAAGTGCCGAAATATTGGTTTTAAATAAAAGATAAAAAGTTTTTTATATTTAAAAAAAGACCTCAAGCTCGAAAAATTAGTAATAATTGTAATAAAAAAATTTGTAATAATAATAATATAGAAGAATGCACACACATTGTAACCATAAGTAAATTTCGTTCTAACACATAACATGTAATAAGAAATATGTTTAATTCCCGAAATCTATTTCTCAATAATGGTGAGTATCATGTTTACAAGTAGATTTTGGCAGGGTAGAAAATGCATACCAATGTCCCAATTGTCTAAAAAAAATATAACTTTACAATGGTATTCTTTGAGTTAAGAATTAAATGAACTCAAGCCGAAATAATAAGAAATTTTCTATAATAGTTTCATAACTATAATTACATTTTATGATAAACAAAGAAAAATACTACAAAACAAGTAAAACTTTTCATTATTATTTTGCAATTATCAAAAATTTGCTATAAAATGCCGCGTTAAATTTCAAATTGTAGTGGCTTAACTTTACGAATAATTGGCCAAAAAATAAAACCAGGCACATATTGTAGTAACAAAATGTTGCATATTACCTGGATTATTATGGTTAAAATAAACGTGGCGGTCCGAAAAAAGAGCTATTACAGATTATAACTAAACAAAAGCAAGAGCCTCAAAACTGCTAGACTTGAATCCGCTAAAATAAAAACCTTATATACAAGCTAACCAGAAAGAGGTAAGCATATAGATCTAAAATAATTTTCCAATGAGAAAACATTCAATTTTGATCCTTGACCTAAACCAGGAGCCACGATATTTCTCAAAAACAAATTTCGGAGACGGTTTACTAAAGTAATGAATTAATTTTTAGCAATTAATTTTTCAACAAGAGAACGCAGCTATGTATATTTGTCAGTAGTATTGTCAAGAAGATCAGATCAGATATTTGGGGAATATAAAGCCATCGATCTCATACCAATAAAAGACAATGTGAAAGCCTATATCACCGAAAAGAAGCTGTTGTAGATGTTTGGCAATCTATTTCTGAAGATATAATAATAAATCTAGTAAATAACAAGCAAGATGGAATTTTTGAGTTTATTAAAAAATATTATTAAAGTGTCAGGGCCAATTGAAACATATGCTTAGAGCACTTACATGTAAACGTAACTACTAAGTGTTGTCCTAGCAGTTCGGAATAGTCACCCAGAACAGTTAGGTTTAAGTCTGTGTTAACTTGTTTCTGTCGTTAAGATTTACCCAATATTTTTGAATTGACTACAAAATTATCCCTTTAAGACAGTAATTTTTCCTAATGTCTTATTTTTTACTTGGCAAAGTAAATTTTATTTAGTTATTGTTTTAGTTCGTATGGAAACTACGTAATGCTAAGAATAGTCATGTGTTAATAAAGCCCAGGTAATTAATCTAGACTATGTGTAACCACTTTAAAGGATGTTGGAAAGTAACTGACCTTTTGTAATGTGAAGTTTACTGTTTGTAGTTTATGTAAGGTCAACTAACTGCCGCCTAGGATAATATACCTTAGCTACTACACCATACATATGTATGTCAAAACAACTAATTCTGAATATTTAGCCAAAAATGAATTAATTTATTAAAAATCTTTTTACTTTATTTATTCGGCTTGAGGTCTCTTTTATTAAAAATATAATTTTAATTTATTTTTAAATAATTTACTTATTTACTTATTGTTTAATACAGTGTTGTCCGATGTTATTGTCTTAAGTTTCTTGCACTGACTGTTAGCGTTTTGAGGGTACTCTGGCGTAACCTCGTAACTCAATTTTTGAAGGTTTTGAGTTTAACCCGGATTCATATTAAGAATATGTTTCTACACAACTGTGTAAAATTTTAAATTAAAATCTCCACCCGTTAATTATTAATTTAAAAAAACAGAACCTCGTATCTCAGGCATTTAATTTTAAAAACACGCAACTCATGTCATGTAATATTTTTACAGTGCACAAGTTAGAAAACGCGAACAAGGAAAGTCAATGCAGATGATTCAAATGATTCCATATTTGTCAGCTGGTTCATTATACTTTCAGCAGAAGTTAAAATGTCATCAGTTCACTGTATATAATATTGCCAATGGTGATACCGTTTGCTACGTATGGCATGAAGGCGAGGGTGGTATGATGGCAATGTTTTGCATCACTGATTTTTTTGAAAAATAAAGTCAATCTGAGTACACCTCTAGCAAACGCCTTGTATCAATTTGCGAATCAATAAAATATAACTATATATCAAAAGTATCTAGTCATAGGACACACGCAAATGGAGTGTGACTCCGTATATTCAACGATCGAAAAACGTAAAAAAAAACGTGAATTGTATGGGCCCGCTAAAAGTCCTTATAAAGTGAAGTATGTTGATCATACGTTTTTTTGTAATTATTCAGAATTGAAAACTTGTAAATCTATTAGACCAAGTCTGAATCTCCGTAACAAGTCTGCATCTCCGACTGTTTTAAAGTTACGTGGCTTGAAGTACATCATTTAATGATAAGTGCAAGGATCTACCTCAACGATTGACTAAGAAGTACAATGAAGTTAAGGCAAATCCTTTGTAACAAGGAGTTATACCTAATACAGCTGAAAAATTCAAAGATCTTCAATCATTGAAATCATTAATCCATAAGGATTATCATTCTTTTTATGACAATTTACTTCAGACTAATGAATAATCACGGCCTTATATAACTATTAATGTTTAAAAGTATTTAAAAAAAATTCATTATATATTATATGCATGTATTTTAAATATGAATAAAAATTAGTTTAAAATAAATCTCACGTTTTAAGTTATTAAAATTTGATCGTTGAAAACATTTATTCTGAGCACTTTAAATAAAATACTGCATTTATTTATACATGTAAAACCTCGTAACTGACATTTCATGGTAAACTTAGCTGATCGTAAACTCGTATCTCAAAATTTAATCAAAAAATTAAACTTAAAATAATTTCTTCAGCATAATTAACATATACATATATCTATAAGAAATTAATAAAACTTTCAAATTAACAACAAATATTCAAAAGCTTTTTTTAGATTTTCTAATAAAATGTTTTTTGTCTCTCTTGTAAAGTAGTGTTTTTTGAGATACGATGTTACGTCAGATATGTGAGCGCAATTATCAGGGTCTGTTTTGTAGTTCATTCTCTTATCTATTGGAGTATTAATTATATGTAACATCTCTTGCATATATCGTTTACTAGTATTATTCTCTTCCACAATTACTCTTACATTATCAAAGTTTCGTCGATGTCCAGTTATTGCACAATGGGCAGCAAGTGCTGTTTTTTGTGAAAGTGGTTTCTCATTTGATTTTAGGTCCGATTTATGTGATGACAATCTAGTTTTCAATTTTGTCGTCATTGTACCTACGTATATTTTTTGACATATATCAGTATCGTCGTCGTTACATTTTATTTGGTATACTAGATTTGATTTTTCTAGTTTGTCCAATTTAGATTCATGTTGTTGAATAATTTTTTCGTCGTATTACCCGTTTTCAGAGTACTTCATTCTTTCTGATAATCCAGGTATATATTCAATAGATCTGTAAATTGTAGGTGGTTTCGTTTCCATCATATTGTTGTCAGATTTTTTCTTATTTATTGTATATTTTATCAAATTGTCTATCGTTATATATGGAAAGTCATTCCTGTGTAAAATATTTCTAATTTTTATTTTATTTATAGCAGTGTTCATAATTATTCTTCTAGGATGTTTGGAATAATAATTAATAAGTCTGCCAGAAGATACAGGGTGTTTTGGTACCAGTTTATCTTAATTATGTTACCATCCCTGATGACTAGAGAATCTAAATATTGTAATTTGTTTTCTACTTCTCTCTCTAATGTAAACTGTATCTGTCTGTAAAATGAGTTCAATGTCTTCAAAGTATTCTCAACTTGATTCGTTTTTAAAATTCCAAATAGGTCGTCGACATATTTCGTTATCATTCTTGGTCTCATCTCCATTTTATTAAGAGTTGTGTCTAATAATTCTTCCATAACAAAATCCGCAACAATTTGAAAAATGGGAGATCCCATTGGCATACCTTTGTTCTGTGTGTAGAAATTGTCCTTAAATTTGAAATATCTACAATCTATTATGCAAAACTTTAAAATATACATGAACAAATCTTTAGGTGTTCTGGTATGTTCTTCTAACATTAACCATTTTGTTCTCAATAATCTCAACAGCCAGGTTAAGGGAATGCTGGGAAACAGTGAAATCACTAGTATTTCATAGTTGTCTATTAATGTATTATGCATCTTACTTTTACATTGTATCGCGTCCTTTACATTGTATGTAGAGTTGTTTGTCAGGTTCTTTAGAATGTCAATTATATATTTGCTTAGTCCGTAAGATGGTGAGTTAATCGATGAGCATATTGGTCATAATGGCATGTCATTTTTATGATAATTGTCATTATGAATAATTATCATTATTGAATAATTATCATTATTGAATGTGGAGCCAATAATACGTTTCTTAAAAATTTAATTGTAACTTATTCCTAGATAATGATATCCGAAGAATATCGAAATATTGCAAATATAATTTAATAAATATATATATATTATAATAATTGGTCTCGAGCTCGAAAAAACTTTTTTATTTTATCAAAAAAAAAAAAAAAAAAAAAAAAAGAAAAAGAAAAAAAAAAATAAATTAAATTAAAATTAAAAAATTAAATTAATATTTATAAATAATATTTTTATTAAATTATTAAACTTTTTTAAGAAACAAATTTTATATGTAAATTCGTCAGTGTCAGATCTTTTGTGCTTAAAATTATTTTCATTTAAATTATCCAAAATTAGATTTAATCTAAACGACTATTTATATCATCAATCTAATTTAAAAATTAGTTACAAATAAATCAACAGTTTAAGTTTTATTTTACAACATTTACTGATGACATGAAAAAATATTAAATTGAAACATTTATAAATACCAAACTATCAGCTGTATAGTTTGGATTATCGTATTTAAATTCAAATAAAATGTGTATTTATATTTGAACAATTGTTCTATTCACACCATATTGTTCACTAAGTCCAACACTGTCACAACTCAAAAAACTTGGTTTCGGGTATAATTACTGACATAATTAGGCCAAGGCCGAACCAATAATAATTGAAACTAAATGTTTTCGGCAAGAAAATTCATTAATAAAACCGATCAGCACAGAAACGGAAACTTTACCAAACTTAATTATTTGATTTTTATACATAGCACACTTTCATAATCACTGGCTTACTCGTTTGCTTCTGATGGTTTCTGATAAAAGCTATCACGGTTAGGCGGTTGCTACGCTGGTGGTGGGACTTTTAGGTTTCGGTTTTTTGGTTGAATGGATGGATAGCTGAAAAGTTACGAATAAATTGAACATATAATTTGTTTGTAGCATTTTAATGTTTTATGTTTTTTTTAATCTCATGGGAATATAAACAACTGTTTATGTATTTATGTAAAACTTACAAATATATTTTATTTTACCTTTTTTGAAAAGTAAATCTAAGTAACATAAAAACCAACAACAACAACAATTTAAGCCACATAAATCGATATAATAATGGCATATATTTTTGAAATTCACTCATGAAATCTTGAGAGTCACACAGAAATATTGATTACATCATACTTTTTCTAAAAGTAAATTAATATTGTTTAAATATTTGACGAAAATTTTTAATATTTTATTTTAGTCGGGCTCGAGCTCATTACATTTAATTTTCATTAAATTATTTTTACTGAAGGTAGGAATTGTTTTACAACTTGAAAAAATTTTTTTATTATTAAAATTTTTTTCAATGATAATTTTCTTGGCTGGGATTAGAACCTGGGTTGTTCAATTTACATATGTTTATATATGTTTGACGAAATTTTTATATTAAAACTATTGATATTTCTTTTCAACAAATGTTAATTTTTTTAAAAAATTTTAATTTAGAAAATATCAAAGTAAATGGACATTAATGACTGGGACACAGTTTTTAATTAGCTATAATTACAACAAAGTGTTCTCCTACACATTTTTTCTATAGAAAACTTGCTGCAATTAAGACACAGGTTATTCTATAGCAAACTTACCATAATTAACATATATATATTAAAACACTTGCCCTAAACTGGGTCCCAGTTTTTCCTACTAAAATGTTTATTCAATTGGGACACATTTTGTCATAGATAACTTGCTCCAATTAACCACAGTTTTTTTTTCTATACAAAACTTGCTACAATTGGGACACAGCTTTTTCTACAAAAAAATTGCTCCAATTAATACACAGGTTTTCTATAGATATTTACCATAATTAACATATAGTTTTCTCTACAAAAAACTTGCCCCAAATACTGGGGCCCAGTTTTTCCTATAGAAAACTTGATTCAATCAGGACACATTTTTTTCCTAGAATACTTGCTCCAATTAAGACACAGTTTTTACTATAGAAAACTTGAACCAATTAAGATACAGTTTTCTCTATAAAAAATTTGGCCCAATTGGTGCACAGTTTTCCCATAGAAAACTTTCTCCAATTAACACACATTTTTTTCTATAGAATTAATAATCGGAACATTATTTATTTCATAGAAAACTGGCTTAAACTTGTACTTTAACTGAAGACACAGCTTTTTCTGCATTAAACTTGCTCCTTTGTCTGTTAATGGAAAATTTGCAGCAATTAACATACAGAAAACTTGCCCGAATCAAGATACAGTTTTCTCTAAAAAAAAACTAGTCCCAATGGGAACACAGTTTTTTCTATAGAAAATAACATTGTATTTTTTTTAATCCTCAACACATTAAACTTTATTACGTAATTCAACCGAACTGTGTCCTTGACAAACATATATCATTATGCCAAATACAGTACAAGCAATCGGAAATGTTTTGGCATAAAACAAATTACGGCCTAAAAAAGAAAAATTTAAATGAAATAAAAATATAAAAAAACATGAAAGGACTTAAAGCAATAATTTATTTATACAATTTTACACCCTCAATGTCTATTAAATAATGAAATGAAAAGTTGACAAAAACTGCAACAGCCACGGCACTGATCCAACCAGCAATACAACATATTCCTTGCTGACTGACATTAACGTTTTCCGTTTTTACTCCAACACTTCGTATCGTATGTTGTTGGCCACAATTTAATGACGTTATTTGGATGTTGTTCAAGTTTTTTTTTTTTTTTTTAAAGAAAAAAACGAACTCACTCAAACGTATATGGTTCGTATGTAGGCTCGTATGTATAGACTTATATAGGCGACAAAGTATGTAAGTGAAAGTGATATATTTGCATTGCAAAAATATTTTATACCTTGATTTCGTAAAATAAATATTTCTTCTGCCAATATTTATGCCAAAAATTGTTAAAGCTATTTCGTTTTAGTTTTCTTAGATTTTTCTTTTCCAAATACCAAAAAGAGTTGTTGCATTTTCTCAGGTTTTCTTAAACATTCGATTTGGTATGTAACCAGCTGTAGGTATTAAACATAAAAAAAATAGAAACCTTGAATGCATAAATTCCAAATACCAAGATAAAATAATGGTTGTTGTTTTGTTTGCCAATCTAAATGGAAATAAAATATTTAACAATATTTATTTCGAAAGTTAAGTGTCATAGAAGTAGCAGTACAAAATTCCATCCAATTTATAATATTATGTACATGTTGTTTAGAATTTTTTATATATTCTGTGGCACTAAAAGAAAACACGTACTTCACAAGCAGATTTTATTTAAAATATCTCACGATTGGGTTAAAGGTGAGTAAATGTTGCAAAGGTATAAAAGAATTTCTTATCGATTAAAAACTTAATCAAAATGATTTTCTTCTCAGGCATTCTTCTCAATGAAATTATCATTGTTTCGCAATAGTTCCAACAGCAATTTAAAGGACTAAGGCAGAATAATATAACAACTAAAATTTTCTTGCTGACAAATTTCTATAGATGCTGTCATGAAATCTTTCAATATTGGCTCACTCTCCCAAATATTTAATAATTTTAAGCCTCTGTTCACTATGGATTATTTATTTAAAAATGTCTCAGTGCACTACACTACATTCTTATGTACAGCTTTTATACAGCTCACAGTATTATTTGATACTCAAGGTAAAAGACCGGAAAGAAAAATAACTTTCTGTTTTGTAGATAAGCCCAAACTGTTTAATGTCGAATCGATAGACCTTTAAATAACTTTTACTTTCTGTGCTGGTTGCAAGCATTTTTCAAAACATATCATACGAATTCACTGATTTCTAAATATTTATACCCTCCACTAATATAAGTGGTGAATGAGGGTACATATGTATAAGTTTGTCATTCCGCGTGTAACAATGAGAAATACTCATCTGAGACGCAACAAAGTATATATGTATGTTCTTGTATGTTCTGTGTGTGTAAAATACTCTCGCGCCCACAACCGAAATCAACAAAGTTTACAGAAAGCCGTTCACAGTTCTTCTAAGCAGTTTGATATTGAAAATCAGCAAAATATATCAGAACCAGACAACCTCCATATTTTTAAAAATTTTTCTTGCTATATTTTTAAAAATATTGCAGATAATACCATAAAATTTTGTGTACGCTGTTTTTATGATGAAAGAAGAAAGTATGAAGTAAATAGTTAGAATAGGTCTATGATTTCTCGCAGCCCCCATACAAAAATCTTCCCGAAATATTGCTCAATTATACATAAATGTCAAAAAAAAATTAGAATATCAATACAAAATTTAGCAGAAATAAGTTTCATGAAAAAAAAATAGCAATACGAAATTTGTTTTAGTTCGGTCCATGTTTGACCATAGACCCCATATAAAGCCTACTTTCAAAATTTACTTAAATGCATATATAACAGATATAAATAATGGTAAACGGCTAAAATTTTACATACATAATCTTTATAGGCAAATAAATTGTTGTAATTTTATGGCTGTTGTCTCATAATTGGTCATAGCTCTCATATAAGGACCACATCCGAAAAAGCAATTTATCTTTATATAAATCGTATAAATATCGCTACCGACTCAAAACTTTGCACAGATCATTTACATATACACAAAAATCATCGCATAACATTTTGTAAATTTCGGTCCATTTTTAACCGTATCCTACCGAAAATTACTTTAATCTCATAAATCTCTTATAAATAACAGTGCCAATTCAAAATTTTACACGGATCATTTGCATACATGCCAAAATCAAACTGCTGAATTTTGAGAATATCGGTTCATATTTGACTATATAAGGTCCACTTTCGAAATCTACGTTAATACTAATATATATCTTAAATATACCGTTATTAGGTTGACATTCGACGTGAAATATCCTCACATGCACAAAAATCACTGTTCCAAAATTTAAGAAGATCGGCCCATAATTTGTTATAGCTGAACCATTTCCAAAAAACAAATAAACCCACAAAAATATCTAATAAATATCGATATCGAACCAACTTTTATATAGATCAATAATTTTAATCCAGAAATCATACTAATATCGGTTATACGGAAATAATTTACAATAGCTCCCGAATTAAGTCCACTTCCGGGCATACTAGACAACCATATAACTCTTGTAAATAGCGTTATTGGGATGAAATCCCACGAAAATAAGCCGCAACTACGTAGAACTCACATTAGTGGATACTGGATTTAGAAGCTGTCAGTCCATAATTGGTCTACTTCTACTATGCCACCCATAAATCTCTTGTAAATAATGTTATTGAGATCAAATTCAACCAAAGGAATCTTCGCCATATAATCTTAACCTTTCTTGTACTCTGTTTCTTAACTTGTGAATATGGAAAAATGTTTTTTTAATTATATAAATTATTAAATTACACTTAGGATTATTATGAAAATCAGAAAAACTCTGTAAATTACAGTAAGAATCGTTAATCAAAATTAAATAAAATTTCAAAACATTTAAAATAAAATCACATTAGTGAATTACGACCAACAGGTAATATTGTCTTTCAAACAATATATAAAATAGTAATAAAATTTGCACTAAGACTGAATAGAAAACAAAGAATTAGCATATTCTAGTCCTATAACCAGTGTAGTTTCTGTATTTCTTATTACGTTTAGGTGGAGGGTATTAAAGATTCGGCATAGCCGAATTCTATGATATAAACAGAAGTCCATACATGGATTTGAGTATTGTTTATATTTTTCCGTATATGTAAATTGTATGCTTATTTAAGTAATGTTTTATAGGAAATATTTGTAGAATTTACGTGCCAAAAGAGTAAATATAAACATTCAGTTTTTGTATCTTACTAAAGCCAAATGTCATATGTATTGTTTAGATTATTTGGCTAAAGGTAAGAAAATATAAGAGCGTCGGACGAAATTATTTCTATAGATAAGCTATTTAGTCAGAGGCGGTCAACAATTTCCCACTGGAATATCAACAACAACTGACAGAGTTGACTGACTTAGTATTTGCATAGAAAACTCAATTGCATCATTCCCTGACAGAGTTCTTCATATTCCATATTCTCCATAAAATTTTTTCAGTCTCTGACTGAGTTTATCCATAGAAAACTTTGCCAGACTCTGACCTTATAAGCATCTGACATTGTCAGTCTCTGACTTTGTCAGTCTCTGATGTTGTCAGTCTCTGATATTGTCAATCTCTGACGTTGTCAGTTTTTCAATAGAAGAATTTGCCAGTCTCTGACTGAGTTTTTCAAAATTAGAATTTGCCAGTCTCTGACTAAGCTTTTCATAGAAGACTTTATCCGTCTCTCAGGGATTTTTTCAATAGAAGACTTTGCCAGTTTATGACTGAGTTTATAAATAGAAA
Organism: Bellardia bayeri; assembly: GCA_950370525.1. Taxonomy (NCBI): domain Eukaryota; kingdom Metazoa; phylum Arthropoda; class Insecta; order Diptera; family Calliphoridae; genus Bellardia; species Bellardia bayeri. Next base: position 41,836,186 of record OX493266.1, on the reverse strand, counting down.
TATTGGCCAGTCTCTGACTTTGTCAATCTCTGATGATGTCAATCTTTGATGATGTCAGTCCTGACTTTGTCACTCTCTCTCTCAATCTGAGTTTTTCCATACAGAAATTTGTCAGTATGTGACTGAATTTTTCCATAGAAGACTTTGACAATCTCTAACTGAGTTTATCCATAGAAAACCTTGTCAGCTTCTGACTGAATTTTTCAATAGAAGAGTTTATCAGTTTCTGACTAAGTTTATCGATAGAAAACCTGATCAGTCTCTGACTGAGTTGTTCCATAGAAAACATTGCCAGACTATGACCTTATAAGCATCTGACGTTGTCAGTCTCTGATTTTGTCAGTCTCTGACTTTGTCAGTCTCTGATGTTGTCAGTCTCTGATATTGTCAGTCTCTGACGTTGTCAGTCTCTGACTGAGTTTTTCAATATTAGAATTTGCCAGTCTCTGACTAAGCTTTTCATAGAAGACTTTATCCGTCTCTCAGGGGTTTTTTCAATAGAAGACTTTGCCAGTTTCTGACTGAGTTTATCCATAGAAATATTGGCCAGTCTCTGACTTTGTCAATCTCTGATGATGTCAATCTTTGATGATGTCAGTCCTGACTTTGTCACTCTCTCTCTCAATCTGAGTTTTTCCATACAGAAATTTGTCAGTATGTGACTGAATTTTTCCATAGAAGACTTTGACAATCTCTAACTGAGTTTATCCATAGAAAACCTTGTCAGTTTCTGACTGAATTTTTCAATAGAAGAGTTTATCAGTTTCTGACTGAGTTTATCCATAGAAAACCTGATCAGTGTCTGACTGAGTTGTTCCATAGAAAACTTTGTCAGTCTATGTAAACTTCAAATATTTACTCAGTAAATTTTATATGAAAAATTTCATCAGTTTCTGACTTAGTTCTCTATACATACGAGTAGTGTCGGCTGACTTTTCAATAAAAACAAATTAAAATTTATAGAATGAGTTTTTTATAAAAACTTAGTAGTTACTGACTAAGATTTCCAAGGGAATCTAAATCACAATGACAGAAAAAACACTGAATTGTGCAAAAAACTTTATTTGCTTCTCAGTCAATGCATGTCAGGTTTAGAATTCTAGCACTTGTGTTGTATGGGCGTAGTCCATTTTTACAAACTCAACAACTTGTGCTTAACAAATAGATTTGGATTTTTATGAAATGATGCAGCAAAGTTAATCCAGATTATTATGTGCAGTTAGTTTCTAAATTTTTTTTTTTTAGCAAATTCATGTTTAGAAGATTTCACACATACAGCTTTTGTCGATTAATAGTCCGGGGTTTTCTTAGCAGTTGATTTGGTGGATTTGGACATATTTACCTCACATTCATTAATAATCTTACCCAGACTCTGCATTGTGTTGCGGCACGGTTTATAATTCTACAACTTTTCCGTTCCAGAAATCATTTAATACGGATTATTTGCAAAGTGTGTTACTACAACATGTGACCTGTTTCTTCTTTTCGCAATTGATCGAAAACTTAAGCCACTTTTTGGATAAACTGAAACTTAGGTAAATTAAATAATGTACGAATTACACGACATTCTATAGCGAATTGTAGAAAATTGTATAATAGTAATAAAAAACTGTTACACTTTTGGTTTCCTAGTTTTCTTCCTTGTTTATCATTAAATGTAATTATAGTTATGAAACACTAACAAAATATTTATACATAAATTCTTTCTTAAATTAATGGAGTAGTCTCCCAAATTTTGGATGAAAAGAGATCGTTAAACATACCCGTATGAAATGTTACGTGTTAACTGTTTGTAACTTTACAAGAAATAGCAAACATCAAGTGTAATTTAGATTTAGATTTGATGTTAAAAATAAAAAATGGAATCGAGAGAATGACTCAATCTGTGGGAATCGATATTCCCATTTTAAAAAGTACAATATGTGACATAATTTATATCTTCCAGCATTAGATTTCCGAAAATGTGATGATAAGTTTATTCATACCAATTTCTGAATCTATGCGATGAAAAGTACCTCATTAACTACATTCTAAATACGAATGTATGACAAATGCATAGATATTATCAAGTTGTGTGAAAAACTTTTTTTGGAAATAAAATAAATATTTTAAACTTAGCCCAAGTGTTTGATGTACTTAACTGAAGACGAAAAACTTGGGTTCGAGTCTCAGTGGAGATAAAAAAAAACATTTTATTGCAATCATTCAAGCAGAATAATATGACCTTTCTTACCAGTTAGTACTTGAGTTCCAAATAGCATATTTTGAGTTTTTATTTATTGGCTCATTAATTTTAATAAAAAAAAATAGAAAATATCCTGTTCAGCCTTAGTTTTGTCTGTTGGATAGAAATAATTTTAAAAAATTGTTATCATATTTCTTTGTCGGACCTGGAATTACAGAACATTATTTCTAGATCTTTTTATTGGGAAAATTAGTTTTGACAAAAAAGTGCCAACTTTTAGATACAACTTTTAGGTCATAAAAATACGAGTTTCAAAAAAGTACCGAAAAGATTTCTGCTCTGCATTTATTTTAGCCAATTACATTTTAAGTTTTATTTCTATGTTTATTTATTAAAGAGATAGTTTTTACCCATTTTGATCATTAAGAATTTCGAATTTCCAAAAAGTACCAGACACCTGTCCTCTCCTTTTTTTGTTTAAAGGCAGAAAAACTTCAAATTTTTATTCTAGCCTTATACGTTTTGGAGAAACACAGCTACCATTTTAACTGTTTTTGCCCCCTAGGGCTCCGTATATCCAAAAATAACTTTTTAATGGATTTCCAGAATTACAAGTGCAATGATAAATTAATCAGTCATTCATATATGTATATAAGTATATAGATTTATACTAAAAAGTTTAGAGACTAACCTTTATTTAATTTCTCAGAAAACATTAAAAAAAATGTCCTGATTTAACTTGTTTCTCTTAATGAATTAAATTTATTTATAGGTAGACAAATTTCAACATTTTTATATTAAATTATTCAAAAAAGAAAAGGGGAAAAAAGTATCGGACACGCAACTGTTATTAAACATGTTAATGGCACAGGAATACACACATAAACAAACACATTTTCTCAAATCTACTATTATACCCGCCGGCACAGTGTTCATATAAAAACACGCATATTTGTCAGTGAAAAGTGAAAACAAAAGATAAAAACAACAATGAAGAGGGAAAGTGTACAAAAATATATTTATCTTTTAGTATTTAAATGCATGATTTTTTATATATTTTTTTATTACTGCTTGATTATATCTCTGAGGTATTTATAGTGATTAACTAAAATATTTAGAGTGTATTTGATGTGCATTTGTGTGATTATATTTGCGTTACTCTGTGTGTGTGTTTTATGTTTGTTGTAGTCAAACTTGTGGTTGAGAGTCAACAAAACACACTACCAACATATTATATTGCCGTCATTTGCTTGACTTTCTAGCGTTACGTTTGTAGTTATATTAAATTTGTATAAATTTTAATTTGTTTTTGTTTACTTATATGTCACAGTGGGACCATTTAACTTTTAAATTTTGATCAATCAATACTGGCATGGACATTGAAAAACTTCAGTTAGTTGCTATTCATTTTATATTTCTGCATATTTCTAAATAAATATGAAAAAATCTTAAAAAGGTCAAACAACTGATATAATTGATTGACAATCAACTTGCTTTTACGTATGTTTTATTATTTGCTCACTGTTGTTTAGTATTAATAATCTTTTTTGCTAACCATTTATTTTGATAAAGTGACATTTAAGTAATCTGCCCCAGAGGCAATAAAATAACCATCAATATCTTTATTAAATAGTTTAATTATTTACGGACATTGCACGTAAATAAATACGTACGAACGTATCCAATTCACAAACAGACCACCCACTAGCAAAAGCCACTATAAAGTTCCTTGACATTTTGGTTTTCTGTACTCAGTTATTTAGCTTTTTTTACTTTTTCTTCTCTAAGTTCACTGACATATATAAATATTAGTTTTTTATGTTGGTTTTGTTTATGTTGGACGTAGAATATAATGAATCTTTTGTGTAGTTTTTTTTTTAATTTTATTACATTTGTCCTAATTAAGAAGTTAGTGTCCTCTTTTGTTGTGGCTGTTGTAAATAATAAAATGTATTTATTGAATCGTTTGGATAATTATAGTTGTAGGCATTAAAGCATATGAGGGTTGTTGCTTTAAAAATTCCACGTCCTACAAAAAGATCCACCGCGAGGGAAATTTTGGAAAACCGAATGTAATAGGGGTAATTGAGGAATAGTATGAGTACAACTGATGGCTTTAATATAATATAAAAACTAAATTTGTCACTTTTGTAGCCACCCTAGTCTGGTTTTTTGCTAATAGCGGATTCAAATATTTCCCGATTTATTAACGCTTTTATAATTTTTTTTAATTAAAAACTGTTTAAAAATAATAACAAAGATAAAAGTTTAAATGCATTTAAATTTTAAAAATTTTATTTTTTAACATAAAAAGGTATTTCTTTTAATTTTACATTATTTAAGAAAATTTCAAAGAAGACTTATAATGATTTATATTTTTCCGAAAGCTAACTTTAATGGCCGAATTCTCGGTCATTAGTTAAACTAAAATACTAACTATTGTTTAACAATTACTTGGTATTCTTATGACAAACTAAACATTGCGAATAAAGAATCATTAGTTAAACCTTTGCCATTAGCTAACTAAAGACTGTGAATTTAGCCATAAAGGATACACTGTATATTAAAATAAGTAAGCGTTTATATTCGGCTGTGCCAAATCTTATATACCCATCACCATATCACCTATTACGGAAATTTATAAGAGATTTATGCGCATTTAAGTGATTTGCTGAACTCGGTCAAATAAGACCGATCGTCATGCAATTTGGTACAACAATTTAGAATATATTCCGATTATGCTTGTCAAATTTTAACTTGATAGTCGTTTTGATAAGAGATTTATGCAAATTTTAGTGATTTTCGGAAGTGGACTTTATATTGGGGCTACAGTTAAATATTGACCGATCATTATGAAATTTATTACGACAATTTAGATGTATATACGGTTTACTTGTGGTTAATTTCGACTTGTTAGTGAATTTTATAAAAGATCTATGCGTATTTAAGTGATTTCCGGAAGTGGACGTTATATGTGGACTACGGTCAAACATGAACCGATCACCATCATATTGAGGTGGACGATTTTTTTAAATGTATGGACTATTTGTGTTCAATTTCAACTTCTTAGTGGTTTTTATAAGAGATTTGTGCATATTTAAGAGATTTTCGGAAGTGGACTTTATATTGGGCTATATAAAAATATGGACCGATGTAAACAAAATATAGTTTTGAGTTTTCGCTTTGCATAAAATTTATTATTGCAGAATTTTGTTTAGGTAAAACCATATTATGGGAAGGTATTTGTATGGGGGATATGAGAAATCGTGGACCGATTCCTACCATTTTCAATAAGACTTGTCCTCTTGTAACAAAATTATAGTATGCTAGTATTCCAAGATATTATCTGCATTATATTTGAAGAAAAAAAATTTTTTTTTTAGTTCGGTGAATGTTTTTTGACCATAGACCCCATATAAAGTCCACTTCTAAAATTCACTTAAATACGTATAAAACTGGTATAAATAATGCCACAAGCTTAAAATAATTCTTATATGTAAATAAATTGTTGTACTAAATTATTGGTCATAGCTCCCATATATGGAACACATCCGAAAAAGCCATTTATCTCTATATATACCTTATAAATAACGCTACCGACTTAAAACTATAGATCATTTACATATACCCAAAAATCATTCTGCAGAATTTTGTGAATTTCGGTCTATATTTGACTGTATCCCCTTTTTCAAAAATTTTATAGTCATTATAGTCATAAATCTCTTATAAATACTGGTACCGAAAATTGTCAATAGCTCCCGAACTAAATCCAATTCCCCGCATAACAACCAACCATACAACTTTTTTAAATAACCTTATTGAGATTAAATTCAACCAAAATAAGCCTGAAATACATAGAAATTTCATTAGTGGATACAGAATTCAGAAGCTATCAGTCCATAATTGGTTCACTTCTGCTACCACCCATAAATCTCTTGTAAATAATGTTATTGAGATCCAATTCAACCAAAAGAAGCCTCGCTTTATATCTTATCCTTATTATACACTGCTTCTGAACTTGTTGTGAATATGAAAAAATATTCTTTTAATTTTATAAATTGTTAAATTCAATCAAAATCAGACCAACTCTGTAATTACAGTAAGAATCGGTAATTACATCAATTATAAATGGTCAAAATTAGATAAAATTTCAAAACATTTAAAATAAAATCACATTAGTGAATTACGACCAACATTTAATATTGTCTCTCAAACAATATATAAAATACTAATAAAATTTGCACTAAGTCTGAATAGAAATCACAGAATTAGGATGGTCCTATAACCAGTATAGTTTCCGTATTTTTTATTACGTTTAGGTGTAGGGTATTAAAGATTCGGCACAGCCGAATATAGCACTCTAACTTGTTTTTTAATGCTACTGGCATAGCATCACTAGCATCCTATATTATATATATATGGAATTTAATACGCAACATCAGACTAGTGATCGTTGTCGAAAATTCTTAAAAAATCTAAGCATTAGTTTGTGTCAGCAAAATATTGAGCATCGTTCTAAAAATATTCAAAAAAATTCAATACAAATTTTTTATATACCAAACTTTGGAATTGCAACATCGCCTTTATAAACAAAAGGCACAAGCGGACACATTCCAGTAGTAGGAAGTTGTTACTACGCATGAAGCAATGAAAGACTCGTAAAGCTTGTATTGGCTGCCAAACGCCAAAGGTACCCGGGTACCTTGGTGCACACATAAGGTTTGAACTTTTCCATGGTTGTTTCACCAAATGTTAAATTCTCAGTACCAGCATCTGACATACAGGCGCAAACCATGACATTGCAACCACCTTGCGTCACTGTTGCCTTTTGGTTTTCTTTGTTGTGCTTCCACCAAACATACGACATGTCATCTGAAACTTAGATTTATTAGCGTTTCCAAACACGGTTTGGACACTAATAATTTTAGTTACATATGTATTGAATATGAATTAGTATTGCCAATAGTATTGAATTTTTTATTTAAACGTCAAAAAAAATATCCCTTTGCTATAACAAAAAGGTATATTTAAAGTTAGCTTGACTAACATGTAAATTTTTTACTTCACTTGTTTGTTAACCATCAACCACAGCGGTGAGCTTTAATTAAATAAACAATATTATATTGAATTCCCAATAAACAATTCATTGTTATTTTTTCTAAAATTTCTATTTCGGTGGAGCAATTGTTCTTCTCTACAATCCAAATCAGCTGTCAGCTTAACCTGGTACTACGTTCTACATCTACACTATAATTTGCAGACTGACTTAAACGAATCAAGTCAGTTTTTAGCAAAACCCACAAAGTTTTGTTCACAGCGAAAAAGCAGATGCCTTGTTCTTTGGCGAAATTTTAGCCTGCACAGTCTGTTTTTCGGGTTTATAAATGTAGTTTTGCATGCAACTTGGCGATTAAAATCATTGTGGCGCAGGATATAACGAACAGTTTCAACAAAACATTGTTTAGAAATCACAACTTGAAACAATCTAAATTTTAGTTGAGATAATTTCTTTAAGCCACCCTACTATGAATACTTACCATGCCTGTATGCTACATACATTTGTAAACTATTCCCATGTATGTATGTACGTATACATCTGCATACACAAATAAGGTCATATTTAAAAAACACACTCACTTGCCCAGTTAACAACACTTGTATTTACACGTAGTTACACACTACAACACAAATTACAAAAAAACAAGAAACAGAGAGAGAGAGAGAGAAAAACAAAGCACAATGACATTGAAACATACATTTAGTGTCACATTTAAGTTCACACAATTTATAAGTCTATAATGGCTGTCAAGATTTAACATTTATGTCACCATTTACTCTCTCATCATTATCAACACTTGTAGTTCGTTTGGGAAAAAAGTGCAGAATAAAAATATCAGCAACAACAAGAAACTAGACATTTTAACTTTCAACGTTTGTAATTGTACTTACATACATCTACTTGTAAATGTAGTTGTTAGAAAGATGTGTTGCACACATAAAAGAAAAAATTTATTACAGAATAAAATACACAAGCGAACCTATAGATGTGCAAATGGTGGCAAATGGTGATAGAAAACAAGTAAGAAAGTATAGTCGATCAAGCCCGACCATATAATATCCTACCAAGTATATGTGTAAAAACAGTTTTTGAGAATTGGTCTCTATATAGGAGCTATGGACCGATCATCCATAAATTTAGTGTTGTAACTTCTGTGCATATAAATATTTTTTGTGTTAAATTTTATATCGATATAAACACTTTTAGAAGATTTATGCATGCTAAAGGGATTTCAAAAGGGGTCTTATATGGGAGCTTTGACTAATTTTTTACCGACCGTTATAAAATAAGGTGCCATGATAACTGAATATTATATATTATTTAACTTCTATTTTATTTGGATACCAACATTTTCAAAAAAAAAATTTATGGTCGTTGAAGTGATATTCGGAAGTGGGCTTTACTCGTATATAGAAGCTATGACTAATAGTAAACCGGTCATTATAAAATTATACCGAATGATTTGTGAGTAGACACAACATATTTGTGTTGAGTATAATGTAGATGCCAACATTTTTAAGAGAGTTATGGTGTTTAAAGTGATTATCGGCAGTGGGCCTTATATGAGAGTAAATTATGGACCGATCTATACAAAATTTGTAGATATAATTAGGCTTCATGTACAACTTATTTGTGTTTGGATAAGTACGTAAATCATACATTTATGAACGATAAACTCCTATTTCGGTAGGACATTTGTGTGGGGCCTAGATGAAATAATGGACCGATTTCAATCCAAAGCGTCCTTGGCAAAACAAATATATATTATATGTGTCAAATTCTATTAAAATATCCAGCCAAACGGACGAACGGACAGACAAACAGCGTTAAATCGACTCAGGAAGTGATTCTGGGTCGCACGTTATACTTTAAGTTAGGAGTTGAACTAATATATATTTACTTAATAAAAATCACCACAAATCCAATATACCCTCTCTATTATAGCGTTGTAGGGTATAACAAGACAATATTACAAAGACTGCATAAATAATGTATTTTCGGTTGTTTTTGTGTTTTAGTGTTTCTCTTGTACTTGTTTGCCCGGACCTTACAAAAGAGCATTAAATGCACAGGTGAATGTTCTTAGTTTTCTTTCATTTTTATTTAAGCATTTCGTTTATTTAATTAGGTGCTTAGAGACACAAGGAGCGGCGTAATTTTTGAGGCCATAATAGATGGTTTATTATTAGGTGCTATTTTAAATGATTTTTAATTTTAAAAAGCTTTTTATTTTTAAACGGTCGATAAGTATTTAAAAAGGTTATTTGTTTTGCTTGTTAGAAATTAAAAATAAAAACGAGCATCTGACAATGCTTTTTTAGTATTTGGGTATTAAATATTATTGATAATATTGTAAATAGTTCTATACTCATTATAAAAATCATTAAAAACTTTACTCATTATTGTAAATCACCTGCTTCTCAATCTCTTTTAAAGTATTTATGAACCACAAATTAATGAAACTACAGTGTAGCTGAGGTCGCTGCTACCATCCATTCAAGTTGCATGTTAGGAGATTCAATCTTGCATACAATAAATTATGTGGAAGTTGTTATAATAAGTAAAAGGTGAGTCTTATTTCCTGTATATATTATGTCTAGTTCTATCCTAAATATATAAACCTGTATAGACTTGTAAAAATTTTGCCAGGAAAAATGTCAACAAACAGATCCAATATGCAAAAACTGAATATTACAGCAGACGTTTTGGTAATGCAATTAATTCCCAACAAACTTGGAATACTATTCGTGAAATAGGAATTGGCAATGCACATGGCATTATTGATTACCAAGTAGATACAAATATGTTTGACAGAACGTTTACTAACGCTCCTGTTATCCAAGCAAATCCCTCTTTTTTCAATTTTTCTTTAGACACTTTAAGTACAAATAATGTGATAATTGGGGAACTTTTTCAATTATCTTGCGTTACTCAATATGATGTTTTTTTTAACGTGCTTTTTAATAAAATCAAACGCAGTGGGAAGTGATAACTTAAATCCAAAATTTATAAGATTACTTTTGCCATTGATTTTGCCATATGTTACTCATTTGTTTAATACTATCATAATGTCGGGTATTTACCCATTAAATTGGAAACATGCAAAAATTGTGCCATTACCTAAGTCGAATGGAGAATACAGACCTATAGCCATCTTGTGTTTTCTGTCGAAAGTCTTGGTAAAACTTATGTATAAACAAATGATTACATATATTAATACTCATAATTTGCTATCCAACACGCAATCTGGTTTTCGTCAGAGTCATAGCTGCGTAACAGCTCTTGTGGAAGTTAGTGAAAATATTAATTTTTTGGTACTTCTTGACCATTCTAAGGCTTTCGATACGGTAGATCATGACATACTTTTTTAGATTTACGAGTGCGTCAACTAAACTTATACTGTCTTATCTTTCAGAACGCACACAATCGGTGTGTGTAAACAATGTATGGTCGGATAGCCTATCTCTGACTAGGGGAGTACCTCAGGGTTCTATTCTAGGTCCACTTTTATTTTCCTTTTAGGTAAATGATTTGCCAAAACAACTCACTAAATGTAACATCCACTTATACGCCGATGACGTGCAGCTCACTTTAAGTAGCCCAGTTCAAAATATTGCGTTAGGGATTTCCTACCTAAATGACGACTTAAATAGAATTTACCTTTGGGCTAGTGCAAACGGTCTCTGTTTGAATCCTCATAAATCTAAATGCATTGTAATATGTGAAAAAAGCTTGATTCCCTCCATATCTGAGGATATTGTTTTAAATGGCGAGAAAATTGAAATTGCTAATAAAGCTAAAATTCTTGGTATAATTTTCAATGGTAATTTGACCTGAACTGATCATGTAAATTTGTTGGTTGGTCAAACCTATGCAAAGTTACGTGCTCTATGGTCCACACAATATTTCACACCCTTAAGAATAAGAGCCTGACTTGCTAAATCATACTTGATTCCTTCCCTGATCTATGGGTGTGAAGTATTTGAAAGCTGTGACTCAGTTGGTATGAGAAAATTGAATGTCTTGTTCAATAACATAATAAAATATGTGTATGGATTAAGACGGTCTGATCATGTTTCGTCTGTTGCCAATAATCTTTATGGAGTATACTTTGAAAGTTTACTAAAAATTCGCACTATTATTTTTTTACATAAAATAATCAACTTTGAAACATCTAAATATATATTCGATAAAATACGTTTTTTTTCAATCGCCACGAAATCGAAATATTGTAATACCTCGACATAATTAACTTGTATCTGAATGGCAGTTTTATGTACATGCCGCTCGTCTTTGGAACAATCTTCCACAACGTCAACAACTAAACAGCAATGCTAATAGTTTCAAAAAAATTTTATTCAATTTTTTTAAATAATAATTTATAATTTTTACTTTTTTTTAATTTTCATTTATAATTTTTTTTTTAACTTTAACTTTATCTTAATATTGTTATATTTACTTGCATCAAGTTTGCTTTGTAACGTAATGCGTTCATGTGCTATAAGACTCATAAAGACTCAGTCTTGTTGTACAGGGAATAGAATCAATAAATAAATAAATAAATAAATAAATTTTAAAACAAACGGATGAAAAAAATAAATATTTTCCTGATCTCCGTACGGTATGACGGCTTAATAAATTAAAGCGGAAAGGTGATCGAAAATGTATACAGCCATTTATTTATTTATTTATTTAGGTCAATAGATTTTACATCCTTACTGACTACATATATAGTAAATGACAAAACAGTAATTAGGTCTATAGATTAAAAAAAAAATATTTTCAAACAAATGAATTAATACAAATAACTTAAATGAAGTACATTTAAGAATTTAAATACAAAATAATTTTTTTTTTACAATATCATTACTATCGGATATATCTATAACATGGTAACATTTGTTTAAGTTTTCACATATACGGCGAAAAGGGTCGTTGTTAGCATAAACGGATCTGTAGTACATTATTCTCAATAATTGAAAGTTGCGTGTTGGTCTAATTGGTACATTAAAATTAATTTTACCAAGCAGAAACTCGGAATTAACATCAGCACGAATTAACCCAAGTAGAAATGAAATACCCAACATTACTCGACGACTTCTTAGGGTAGGTAACTTAATTAGATTGAGTCTACTCTCATATGATGGTAGCACGAGTGAGTTCCATCCAAGGCCTCGTAAACAAAATATTAAAAATTGCTTTTGAACAGATTCAATACTATTAATATAAATATTATAGAAAGGATCCCAAATAACTGCTCCATATTCAAGAATGGGACGAACCAATGTAGTATATAGTTGTTTTGTGATGTATGGGTCGGAAAATTCCTTGGACCATCGTTTCATAAATCCAAGAACACCATTTGCTTTATTAATAGTTAGCGCGATGTGATCACAAAAGTTTAGCTTGTGATCTAACAATATTCCAAGATCTATATATTATGAACTTTTTCCAAAGTAGTTCCATTTAGTTCCATTCCATTTATAGTTGGAGTCAAATATTTGAATTCTGAAAAATTGCATGTGCTTACACTTATTAATATTTAAATCCATTAAGTTTATTTTACACCATTGAGAAAATTTATCAATATCAGATTGAAGTAGGCATTGATTATTAGTATTTACCAAAGTATTTAGAATTTTTACATCATCAGCGTACATTAATACTTTAGAATGTAAGATAACATTCGGAAGATCGTTTATAAATAAACTAAATAGTATTGGACCCAAATGACTCCCCTGCGGAACACCAGAGGTAACATTAATGGCTTTAGAAGTAGCGTCTCTAAATTTTACTTGTTGTGTTCTATTCGATAAGTAGGAGAGCAACCACTTTAAAGCACCAAAACTAAAACCCATTTGTGATAATTTATATATCAATATATTATGATTTACTTTGTCAAATGCTTTACTAAAATTAGTATATATTACATCTCTTTGCATATTGTTTATTAAACCATCATTTATCAGAGTGGTGAGTTCAAGTAAATTTGTTGTTGTGGAACGGTGTTTACAGAAGCCATGTTGGCGTGTAGATAGCAATGAAGATGCCTGATGTAATAGGTCGTCGGTTAAGATTTTCTCTAATAGCTTGGGAATTGAATTCAGCTTAGCAATTCCACAATAATTTGATACTTCAAGTATGCTACCGTTTTTGAACAAAGGTATTATAAACGATGTTTTCCATACGCTTGGTAAATAGCATAACTCAATAGATTTGTTGAAAATAACCGTAAGCGGAAGGAACAAAGTTTCAGCACAATATTTAAGAAGACAACCAGGTATTCCATCAGGCCCTGGATAAAATGAAGGTTTTAATGATTTTAAGTTTGATAACACAGTTTCAGAATGAATAAATACAAAATGTATATTCGATGAGTTTGTAAGATGAAAAGGGTATGAAGAATTACTATCGTATGTAGTTTTAGAATATGTTGTAGCAAAGAAATCGGCGAACATGTTGCTGATCGATATATCATCATCGGCGCTACGGGAACCAAACTTTAGATAACTTGCTTACCTAAAATATGGGTTCATAAACGTTTTAATAATTACGAATCTTTTTGAATCACAAGTTGATATCTACATAGTTACTAATATTTAAAAAGAGCTAAAAAACACTAGATTTTATTTCTTAGAATATTTTAACCATTAGCGCTGCATAATTAATTTTATTGTCAAGAATTTCAGTAGCACTTTCTTTTAATTTCACTTTAACAATTTCTGAATATAGTGCAATTAGACAAAGCTGGGAACAATTAGTGGTAGAAATATATATTTGTCTATTGTATAGGAAGTTTTACTTTAGATCTATAGAACTTTAAGTTCGCAACACTTTTGGAACTCGCGGCCATTTTGTCAGCTGTCAAGTGATTTAGTTTTGAAGTCGCTAGTCTACGCCGCTAAGCCCGAAACGATTGACCACCTGGAGGACAAAATTCGCCGCGATATTGTCCATATACGGCCACAAATATTGTAAAAAGTCATCGAATATTGAACGTCTAAGAAATCTTATTTAAATAAAGTAAATTTAATGTTAATTGAAAAAATCATCTTTGTTTTATACCATTTCAAAGTTCTATATATCTAAAAAAAACACAGAACCATGATTGTTCAGGTGTTAGCCTATTCATGTTAATACGACAAACCAAACTTAATATAAATCACTTGACAGCTGACAAAATGGCCGCCAGTTAAAAAAGTGCTGCCAACTTAAATTTGCTCATTGACATCTAAAAAAAACACCCTATATTACATAATTTACATATGGAGCTTCAGCAGTTTTGCAATCATTGAACACGACAATGTTAAGTTTGCAGTGAATTTTGAATTTATACTTCTATATGCCAACATAAAATCAAATTCATATATTAACATTTGCTGGATTCATTAAAACCTACAAGAACTGTCCAGATACTTAAAGGATCATATATTGCAATTAGCAAGATGGTTAAGAAAATGGAAAATACATTCATAGCATTTCTCTAGAAAATCAATAACCATATCGACAGTTCAATTCCAAACCATGCAATGTCGACTTAACATGTTTTTAATTCTTTTTGCTTTTTTGAATTTAGATTTTTTCAAATTAAATTCTGTCAAATTTTGGTTGTGATTGCCTAATCCAATCAATAGTTATAAACAACAAAGTTCTACCTCGTATGGTTTTTTAGATATCGCCTGTAAACTTTAGGAGCTTTTCCTGCAAAACTCAGTTTTTCGACTTAGCATGTTTTGGAATTGAGCTGTGGATATAATAACTCAACAATCTAAATAGAATATACACAGAAAGAGATGCCAATTCGACACAAATGTAATTGAAATAAATTTGCTCATTGACAGAAAGTCTTAATTTAAATATTATATTAATTATTTTAATTATTTCAGTTTCTGCATAATGTAATGATGCAAAACTTTACTGAAGAGTGATGAATATCCATAGTCATAGTTGAACTGGTGCTCTTCAGACTACAGTCGTAACCAGTACCTTTTTACCAAATATATACATGTCTCTTTTTTAAATATTAAAATTTTAGGACTGCATACTCTTGTGTCACTGTCACATACAATTTCGTACAATCTTTAATAAAATAGTTGTTTAATTTTTTTAAGATTTGTTGTCAAGAGGGACACACATTTTCTTTACTATTTGGATATGTAATTGCACTATAGGTTTGAAATCCAGCTTCCACAAGTACTCTTCCTGCGGTTATTGCACTAGCATTGTTGCCTTTGCGCAGTCATTGTCGTAGAGAACCAAATTTTTCTTCAATGAAAATGGTATTTTCTTCATAATTTTAACATTAGATGGTTACGATGTGAAAAACTTTTTAAAAGCTTTAGATTTTTGGAATCATTGAACGCCACAATGCCAGAGTTTCAAAGAATTTGTGCACGATATTTTGTTCTTTTTTTTGTTCAGTTAGAAAGTAATTCTTTTTAAAGTAGAAGCGAAAGGTTTTTTTGACAAGAACTTTGTATATTGTTGTATGTATATTATAATGTAAATGTCTTGATATATTTTTTCTTTACATATCAGTACTTGTTACACAAGAACTTTTTATATTAAAATAATGTGAATGTTTTGATATATTTCTAGTTGACATATCAGTAGTTGTGACAGTGAATTCAATTTAGCTTGATAATCGCATTAGCATATTTAAAATAATTTAAAAATAACCCGCTGGTTTTTCTGAAAAAAAAAATTAATTTTTTAGACGAACTCCATTTTCATTTTTCCAGATACAAGCTAAATAGCCACATTTGGGCTTTTGAAAATCCAATATCAATTATTGAGAAGCTATTGCATGCTAAGCGTTTCACTGTATGATAAGCTATGAGGTCTGGAGGCAATTTTTTTTTAATCTTGCTGGAAATGGGGTTGCATTGAAGGAATCACGCTATTGAGAGAATTTTGGCAGATTATTGATGATGCCACATATCTAATGATAAATTAATTGCGAACCAAACTTCTTAATAGCATAATTTCATGAAATTCAGCTGTTAATTGGCCGTCGCGATCATCGTTTGAATTACTGACTGGAAATTTGCAAAAGTATTTACATTTTTGCTTGTCAACATTTTTTTCCGCCCAATAAACGAATATGTTTTAAGTGACTGACAAAATAACAAAACAATAAAACTATTTGCTGTAGTTGTACTATGTGCCAATTTACAAGAAGAAACTCTTTAAAATAAGCTGATTGATTACCTTTTAGACATCAGGGTAAGGAGAAGATAAGATGAGTAAACACGTGTTACTCTCATATTCGTGTTACATACTCGTATGTGTATGCAAATGTGTGCATATAATCATATAAAATAATGAGCTATTTTCAGAATTGTGCTGTGTGAATACCGAAAAAAGTTGTATCAATCTTTTCAATAAAAATGGCTTTGTGTAAATTTGGACTATGGGATGTTATTTACTGACGCAGCCAGCCGCAGCAGTTAATTTCCAAAAATTGAAATATCTTTACTTTTATGCTACTCCTGAGCTATAAAATTTAAAATGTTTTAAGCCATATTTAAGTCAAATTTACAGCGCATAATATAAAAATGTCTATGCACTTCACTGTGAGTGTATGTACGTGTACTATGTAGAAGTTTTTTATTCTGATTGTTATTCTAAAAATTACAAACCGAATGCTTTTTCAAATCTATCAAATAACAAAGAGAAATTTTAACAATTTGTACAATAAAAAATAAAAAAAAAATTAAGAAACGCTCTTCTTTACCTTAATATAGTGATCAGTTGTGAACACAAACTAAATATGAAATAAATATATACTAAAAAATCGACTAAAAGTCAAAAAATAAGAACATTTCAAACAACATAAACTTTTAAATCAAAATGGAAAAACTCTCACACATCCCTTAAAGAAAAGAAAAAACTTTGCCCTCCCCCCTGGATTTTATCCTAGCTACGCCCATGTATTCGTGTATTGTCATCGGGAATATGTATGCCTGCAAAGTTTCATGCATTTGCATTGAGTAAAAGTCGGTTAAATTATCGTTACAAGATTTGATTTTCCGAAGTGAAGGTAAAGAAAAGGTTTTAATTAAAAAAAGGCACAAGAACGCAAAAACGGAAATAAAACATTTTTAAATCTATATATATATATTCTCAAAAAAACGTAACCACATTTTTTAACACACATTTGTTTGACGCTATTCGATCTTACAAGTGTTTTATAAGATCCAACAGCATCGAATAAAAAAATTTATTCGAGTAGCTTATCCTAAATAAAATAAGTTTTTGAAATAAATTAAAGAATTTTAAAATATTTTGTTTAGTGGTTACGTCTTTTTCGTCAAATATTTGCCATGTGTGCCCGTTAACTTCAACGCAGCGACATTTTCAAAATTTGACTTAACTGAAACATTCACTGTTTACAAGCATAGCAGCAGCATAAAAGTAAAACTCAAAAACTGTGTGGCAATTTCTTTAAATGGATTGCTGTGTCTGGTTAACATAACATCAAATAGTAAAACTACAGCAAATGGTTTTTTTGTATGTAGTGCTTCAAAATTGATAAGCAATTTCAAACGCTGGTCCCAATAATACCATTAAACAACACTGGAGTGTTTTTGAAGGGCTTTATTAAACAGAGAATCTATATAAAGCCAAACGAATAGTTTACAATCTTAAAACACAAAATCCATGATTTGGTTTTAATAAAATAAAACTGACAGCTTTTCATTTATACTTGTCAATTCTTACTATTATGAACATAATACACATTTGAATGATTTTCATATAAATTTCTTATTTTATTCTGTTTAAATAACAAAGTTCTTGTTGAAAACCCCTTTACATAAACTGCTTCTAGTCTAATATCAAAATATCTGTACTAAATTTGAGTTTAGTTGTTAAAATTTTCTAAGTTTATTTTTATTTTTATTCATGTTACAATCCTATATACAGAACCTTTTCATTTAAAAAGAATCCTTTTACAATGTATATGTATATTAAATGTAGGTAATACAATAATTACTTAATATTAATTACCCTGATCTGTGCAATATCATCAATACCACTTTATTTACGTATAGCTAGGCAATTAATCTTCATGCCATAATGTGTAATATAAAGTCGATTTAATTAATAAATATTTGATTAATATTCATAAATACATATTTATGCATTAACATATGTTTGTATGTCTGACTGGCAACAATTAAAGAATAATGCAAACCCACTATAATAATATTATGAGCCTGGTTAAAAGCGGATTAACAAAAAAAAACCATCAGCAAAATTGCCACAAACAACCACACACTAGTTTACTTAACAAAGACAATACATACATACAATAATAAAAATTATTTCCCCACAATAACATAAAATAAAATAAATGAATTAATAACATGAAAACAACAGCCAATACAAAGGAGAGCAAATAACTGTCAATGTAAATATTTAAATAATTATAATAATGATGATTTAAATAAACTACAAAAAGCTGTTGGTTAATTGTTAAAGTATTAATATTTCAAATAAATATGTCTGCTCAACAACATCAACAATAAAAACTACAACAGCAGCATAGAAATTATTCATTTATATGTATTTAGAAATTTTGTGTGTAGCCATCACGGCGTATGATCAATGTTGTCTTCTTTCATTCTGTTATAGAATTAAAATCAATTAAACGCTTCGATGCTTGCAATGCAAAATAATATTTTTGAATTCTGTTTATTTTCATTTCATATTATGTACAATATATGTATGTATGTATGTATGTATGTCTGTATGTATAAATTCATTTTCTGGTTTATTATTTATTCTACTCACAAAATATTTATAGTGATCAAATTAGGAGCAAAATTATTATTGCAGACGTTTGACGTTATATACCTGCAAAGAAAATTTTAGAGATAAATTAAATTTTATTGTGTTTGTTTTTTAGATGGTTAATATTGATTAAATAGCAACATATATATATTTATATACTTGTATTTAAGTTAAAACTTAATTAAAGATAACTAATCAAGAAGAGTTAATTAAAGATAAAATATTTAATAAAACAATACAAACTAAATAAACTAACAATAAAATTTTAATTTGTCACTTTGTGTGTTTAATTAAGTTAACAACTTGTTTAGAACAAACAAATAGTATTACTAATTTGCTCTTTTTGGATTCCTACTTACGAATCAAAATCAACTGGATAAAAGCACCAGTAATATATTCGTGGTGATTTTGTAGAAGCGTATATGAAATTTTAGTCACCAACATACATATGTACGTATATGCTTAAATTAATATTTCTAGGTATTAATTGAGAATTTTTCCTCTTACGAGTACTAATTGTAAAATTTAAAAAAAATTTTATTCGAAGTTTTTACTTCAAAAATAAATAGTTGTACAATTGTTGTCAAATGAATTATATTTAACTTGAAGTAAAAACTTCGAATAAATTTTTTTTAAATATTTATAGGTATATCGATATGTTTTGCATTTTTAAAGATAAAATAAATGAAACGACAGATAATTATTTTACAAAATGTCGTTTCATTTATTTTATCTTTAAAAATGCAAAACATATCGATTCATCTAAATTCAAAATAGAAATAATTAGCTATTTTCAAGCTATTTATAGGTATATTATTATAGAATATTTTAAAGTAACCATCAGAAAAACAGAAGTATGATTAGGTGTACCATTTTGAATTAAACTCAAGTATCTATTAAATTACAATCATAAGAAAAAAATAAACATCTTGCCCTCTCTGAAGCATTTCTGCTTAAATTTAACAAGACAGTACCTCTGAGTTCAGAATAACCATTAGAAAAAACAAAAGTACCATTAGGTTTACCTCTTTGTATTAAATTCAAGTATCTATTAAATTTCCATCATAAGAAAAAAGTTGTATATACAGCCCTGTGGATTCTTGCTCACTCTGGACAATTTAAATTTAAAAATCTTAAAATTATCCCTAAAAGTAAATTCGTTCGTTTTAAGTTCGTTCTAATGGTTTACCACTCATTCCAGCTAATGTATCTACTTTAACGTTTATACACTCGTTATTCAAGGTAATTTCAAAAAGTGTCATAATTACAACGAAGAAGTAGAAAGTTCCTTTTTTTATATCGGGTGTTTAGGGTGTGTAGATGTATAGAACTTTAAATTGTCAACAATTTTTTAACTGGCGGCCATTTTGTCAGCTGTCATGTGAACACGAATAGACTAACGCCTGAACAACGCTGTGCAAATTTATTTAGAAAATCATGGTTCTGTGTTTTTTTTTTCTAGATTTCAATTAACATGAAATTTACTTTATTCGAAAGATAATATTTTGGTATTATAATTTAAATATGGCTTCTCTCATATGACCGCGATGGCTGGCTGGTACGTCGTCTAATCTGGTGGTCCAATTTTCGATGGCTTTTTCATATAGGCAATAGTATGGCGAATGTTGTCCTCCAAGTGGTCAATCATTTCGGGCTTATTAGCGTCGAATAACGACTTCAAACATAAATCATTTGATAGCTGACAAAATGGCCGCCAATTAAAAAAGTGTTGTCAACTAAAAGTTCTGTACATCACTGCATAATTATTACAAACTTCGAAATAAATTTTATTGCCTAGAACTTTAGTAACACTTGCTCTTAATTTCCTTTTGCAGTATCCTAATCAACTGCATATTTATTTGTCTAATATACAATTTGTAGAAAATTTTGACTTTATATTTCTAGTATGCAAATATACAATCGTATTTATATATTATCATTTATTGATGGAATGGAATTCAAACACGTTTGCGATCAGCAAGATTCATTTAAAAGCTGGGAAATTTAGTGACATATGAAGTGTAACCGAGAGACCCTAAGACATGTCCGAAATGCTTCTTAAACAGTATAAAAAGAAAGTATTTTTGTACCGAATCATTACTTTTAAAATAAAAAATAGATTCATTACGATAAACCGAAGCCGAATCGAAACTTAATTTAAGAACAGGATATCAGCAATTGATTTGATTCTTCCTTGGCCTTAAAAATTTGCAGTTAGTTAAGCGCGGAACCCATATTTTGCCAGGAGGATGGCAAAAGGTCATACCTAACAATGAACAATATATTAAATAAATTTATATTGCATAAATGTTTCAAAATAAAAACAAAAAATTTTAAAACCTCCGGCTTTTTTAAGTTACTCCCAATAACAAAAAAAGCTTTGAATATTTTTCAACCAGAAATTGATACCAATTTTAATATATTCAGGTAAACATATGTAGAAGAAACAAAAATTGATTTATTCGAATATATCCTTGCTTTCGTTTTAATTTAACTTAAAGTTACAAAATATTTAGGTGCACCTACACAGCATACTAATTCCAAGTCGCTAACATTATAATCTTATTTTTATTCAGCATTGATTGATTCAAAGTGAGAGGGCTAACACCACACAATGCCTTTAAATTTTTTAGCTGTCTGATAAAAATCAGGCTTTATTGGAAAATAATTTTAGTGGGCAGCTAAAATTTAGCGGTCTGCACCTAACGACTGACCGCCTAGAACTTTTCATCTCACATCTGTTTGAAAGTTGGACCTTCCGAATGGACTGAATGCAATTATTTTTCAAATGTAAATTTCAATGATTGTTTCTTGGGGCAATAATAAAGACTGTTTTATTAGAATTAAAACTGTTTTATTTAGAATTAAAATGGTCCTAAATTAATCACCATATAGTAGTTTTTGATTTTCTAAATTCATTCTGAAAACTATTATGCAGTTAATGTAAGAATCAGCCTGAGAAACTAAATAAACCTTAAAGCAATCACATTTAAAAAAACGCATGTTGCTCTAACCTGACCTCACCCAGCGGGAAAAATTACAAGTGCTTCTATTTGCAGGCCTCATAAAAGACCTGTTTGCATATTCTAAAATATTCGATACTCATTCCACTATGCCTTCTCTCAGAAGGCCTTCTAGAAGGCGTTTCATACACATTCAAAATTGCATTTCAAAAGAATGTCAACAAAACATGATTTCAATAGCAAACACGAATGGTTTTGAAATTATTCCTATACATACATATGTACATATATCGTCATTATAACAAGAAACATTATGTTGCTCATTTTGTAATAAGAGTAATAAAAATTAATAAAGAGAGTATCTATAAATTTAGTTTTTTATGAATTTTTGTAAAGTATGCGTACTTTACAACATATATTACATATTTTATATATTAACTTAAGTTAATTTAAAACTAACTTAAAAACCTTCTTTTATTTAAAACCCCTTCTTTAACTTTTCTCAATGTCCTTCTCAAGTAGGCCTTCTAGCAGGCATGTAACCAGTAGCAAGTAGCAAACAATGACAAGCCATGTAAAATTTAAACGATTTGCACTGTGGCTGGAAGTACTTGTAAGTGCCAAATAAGGCCTTCTAGAGGGCTTTTTACAAAAATCGTTTTCCCGTTGGGCAGTTGTGATAAAACTACTTCTGTTTGTTGTGCTATAGTTTATTACATCCGCTGATGATGGTGAGTCATCTAAAAATATAACATTCTTCCTCTGACCTCAGAATTTATAGCGTATCTAAGACTCACACATTTTTGTATACGTAGATCGTTATACACTCATTTTTATTTAGAACTCTCCCTGATATGTTATATAGTACATTAGTTTATTGTTCAGTTTATTCAGTATAGCCTGATCTGTATGTATTGCATAAAATTTTTAGACTTTCCATTTAAATTTAGAGCTTTGTTTAAAAAATATTATTTTCTTTCATATAAACTACAAAATCGTGTTGCATTGTTATGATTTATAACAATATTATTACCCCTATGATCCCACCAAAACTTAATGATGCACAATATTTGCATTTCAAGGACTCATACAATCCCAACATGGACAAATATTTGTTAAGCATATAAAAAGTTTTAAGCAAAACTGAAAGCAACAAAAATGAATTCATATAAATTCGCCGATTTATATGAATATTGGAAAGTGTACACGCAGAGAAAAAACATGGTTGTGTTAAACATAACCTAAGAGTAACATATTATGATAAATTTTATGATTGTAGTCAAAACATATTACGAGGAATATAAGTGCCATAAAATATCATATTATGATCAATTATCGTCGTAATATTTCATCATAATATTTTCTTGTTAATCATAATTGGATATTATAACATCATATTATAATCTAATATAATCATAAAATTGTCATACATTATGACCCAAGATAACCATGTTATAGTTTAAAGTAATCATAATATGATCTAAAGTAATCATATTATGATCTAAATTTATTATATTGTGATATATAATAAGCATATTATAATCTAAAGTAATTATATTATGATACTACTTGATCATAATATGTTAAATAATTATCATTTTATTTTTATTTGTCAAATTATGATTTTATAAGTATCATAATATGAATGCAAAATTTGTCAATGGTACCAGTTAAAACATTATTTCTAATAAAGACACAATTTTTTTCGTAAATATATTTCGTATAATCGCAATTATTGCTACATTTTTTTTAACACAAAACTTACAAGCAGTAGTTAATAATTTTTAAATAGAAACAAATATTTCCGAACTTTCAACTTACATAAAAAATTACATTTATTTGTAGTTACGTTTAATAGATTTTTATTTTGAGAAATTTAAGTTTATTTATTTTATGTACACTTTATTTAGGTCTTTTACACCTCTTTGAAAATTGTGAATTTTGTAGTAATAGTTAGTATATTTTAAATACGAATTATTTTTTTTATATTATTGAAACATTTAAATCCAAATAAAAAATCCGATATCACGCCGACAAACTACTGAATTGATGCAAAAGTATTCTACAAATGGTAAAAACAAAATATTATTAAAATTAAACATATTTTGTTTGCATTTTAAACATAATATGAGTATAAATATAGAAACTTATCATTTAGTAGATGTTTGTAGGTTTAAATAGTGGCAAATAACATAATATGTTCGAATAGTTATCATTCAATACATAGTTGGTTGGTT
Organism: Bellardia bayeri; assembly: GCA_950370525.1. NCBI lineage: Eukaryota > Metazoa > Arthropoda > Insecta > Diptera > Calliphoridae > Bellardia > Bellardia bayeri. Next base: position 41,811,946 of record OX493266.1, on the reverse strand, counting down.
GGTTTACGTGATAGTTGACTACGTGCGAACACTAAGTAGAGTCGAAGGGACCCCATTTTAATAAGACCACACCACTCGTCAGATTTAATGTGTACAAGAAAGTCGTGTCTTGTTAGACCCAACCTGTAGCTGTGAGATATCTCAGTAGGTCATTGAGTTTTGATCCGGCTATCTCACCAAGGTTGTTCAATGTATAGTTTCCCATGAATTTATGTTTCTTGACACCCAGGGCTGGGCATTCGCAGAGAAGGTGGAAAATCGTTTCCTCTTTTTCCCTATCCTTACAACTACGACAATAGTCGTTAAAAGAAAGTCCCAGGCGATTAGCGTTCTTGCCTAACGTCCAGTGTCCCGTTAATACTGCCAGCAACCTTGATATATCCTTTCTATTCCGGGTTATCAGTTGTATAGTACGTTTCTTGTTAAAAGATGGCCACATCAACTTGGCTACCCCAAATTACGCCAGATGGTGCCTTTGATAGTCCCCAGTGGAATTGATATTGAGACCGCATCGGAGATATCTAAGACAGATCCAATTAAAAACACTACACTCATTCGGAAGACGATACGATATGCCTATCTCAGGTTCGTCACAGAAGGCCCCAGAACCAACACCGCAGCTCATCTTAGAATCGTCTGTGTATATCCTAGTGTCATATTTGTGCACGAGATTACCCCTATTCCACTCACTCCTGAAGGGAATTAAGCCCTTGAATACCCTAACAAAATCTGTGTCTGGAGTAATATAGTTAGATGGTTGGAGAACGATCGAAGCCAGTTGGCCCAGAATCCCTGCGTGGCCATATATTCTCGATCTCCAACAACCAGACGCTTGAAGTCTCGCTGCGCTGCAGGCAGAAGTGGCCATTATGTGAAGATTAATTGGCACAAGTTGCAATATAGTGTTCAGTGCCTCTGAAGGACTAGTTCTTAGTGAGTTATACCAATGCAGGCTGATCTCTGGAGTTCGTATAGTTGATCTACGACATCATATTCAATTTTATAATTGCGATAAACATACAAATGTCTATAGTAACTAGATTATTGTTAAAATCAAATTAAAATAACAATTATTTGTGTATCACAACAATATATTGTTACTAAAAACACAGTGTAGTTGTCGTAATCATATCCAAACATGTTTTTCTCTGCGTGTAGTAACAGATTCTCATACTCACGCTATTCTAACCGATACACAATAGTAACGAAATAAAGGCGATAAAAACTAAATATCTTTTGTTAACACTACAAATAGGGAGGAGTCTTTATTTACATACAATGTATAAAAATTTACTAAAATAGTACTACAAATAAAACCTTTTATCATTTTATAAGTTTTGTCTTTACACAAAGTTGATCTGACATTCAGATAGTCAAAGTTATGAGTCATGTTTGAGTTCTTTAAATTTATAGAAAATATTCTGGTTTTTCAAGTTATTCACATCTTGATATTGAATTGAAAATCATAAAACAAAATATACTTTTCCGTAACCAACCCATCATATAAAATATATTATTTTTATTTTCCACCAACTTATCCCCTATTTCACATACATACACATGTATCCACACGGTACGAGCATTTTATTGTTAAAAAGTAAAATAAACATGTACAATACCTACATACGTATTTATTTTATTATATTCAAAACATTTGCTTTTGTACTGTTTACTTAAATTTGTATTTTGTTTTATTTTTTCCCCCAACAGTTTTTCTACCAAACTATACAAACTGAACGTGTTGCTCGCACTTACAAAACAACAGCAACCAAAAAAAAAAAACAAGTAACAACTGGCCCAGCATATATTAATTTTATGGACCACAATAATAATGTTGAACATTGCAACCATTTAACATGCCACGGGTAGATTTCCTTTCAAAAACAAAGGCAAAACATCACTCAAACATTAATGATGATACGAATATACATACTGTATGTATGGACGTACATATATAATGTGTAGTCAACTCTGTTAAATGTTGTTGTTCTTAGCATTTGTACTTTCACCCAGTAATTCTGGGTGACTTACACGAACTAGTGATTTTACCTATCATTTAGGTGCAATCCCGTAACTAGTTATTTTAACAATGTGTTAGCATAAGACGTGTATCCGCATTCGATAAAAGCTTTCTACGACCTGAGATTTGTGATTTGGGAATAATAAAACGCTTTTTTGGACTCGTATACCACCAATTGACTTAGGTACGTTTAGGTTCCATGATCACTTGGGTCAATTAAGTTGATCCCATTGTATTACCTGTTAGGTAAACAACTGGTCGGCCAATCAACATTGGTTGTCGCTATTTCAAATCACCCTGATTCTGTGGCGCAAATGAAGATGTGTCTTAAGTTCATCCTTTATAGCTCTTCCAAACATGATAGATAAGAGACCCCAAGTATAACCTTCCTCTTTATTGATAGGGTCGGGGAATGACACAGAGTTATTGTGTCTTCCTCCTCCTCATTGTGACAGCTCCTACAGTAATCATTGTACCGTAGGCCCACTGCCCTTGCAGATACTGAAATAATTAGCCTTATATGTTTACGAAGAAAGCTAATCATTTAATTCGTCCTACCTTTATTAAATAGGGGCCAAATTGAGCCCGCAGTACAACAATTGATTTCATTCGACCACTTTGCCAGAGCGAGTCCAAACAGTTCTTGCTGAACATTAATTTTAAGACTCATAATAGAAATATCAGTAAAGGGGCCAATCATCGACTCCTCGGTCATCATTGTACCCATTCTGGCCAATTCATCAGCTATATAGTTGCTCTGTATTGTATTATATCTAGGAATCCTAGAGCATTACGCGTTCAGAGTCACCTGGCATTATGTGATTAATCCAGATGTCGAGTATACACTAAGCCAATTTGCAGCACGCTATATGGCAGAGATTTCTGTTTGAAGAATAGAGCAGAAATTTAAAAACCTTAAATAGGATTTTATAACAAACTCCTCAATTAAGAATATATCACCAACTCTGTTTCTCTTTCTGTAGCCATCAATGTATACCCTTATTTTATAACCCCTTTCAGGGGATAGAGTCCTTCAAACCATAAATTCCTATTCGAAAGACACATAAAGAATTTCTTATCGAAAAAACATTTGGGTGTGCAGTAATCAAGATTTATATTAAGATCTTAATAGTAGCTCTCAACATAGTAGAGTGACCATAGTCCTTATGACCATGAGTGCCCATCATTTACCTTCACAGCTGAACAGAGAGACATTTGTCTTGCCATCAAATCCACCTGCAGCAAGATCAGCATGATCAATACTGCTTTTGATGGCGTAGTTCCTACCGAACCTTCAATCAGAATAGCGGAGTTCTACAACACTTTTATGTTTGAAATTCTACAGTGCATTCCACCATAGCAATACTGCATAAAAAATAATGAGCTTAATAATAGTTTCTAATGGATACCCTTAGGCTTGATGCCCCTGTTATTTCAAATTGCGTTTTTGCAGGAGAATATTGTTGCACAATCCTTATTAAACCACTTTTGAATATTTAGATTCTAGGATAATTTTCTATCTAGAATAATGCCCAATTATTAAGCAATATACGCAATCTTCAGTCTAATATCATTCAATTTCGACGGAATAAATTGACTTATGGACTTAATTTAAGTAGTTAAGATATTATGAGCCGTAGAAAAGCTACTAGAATATTGTTTTAATGGCCCTTGGCGGTTTCTTAATTATTTATTATAATTAGATTTGTGTTGGATAATTTCCAAAAAGTCCCATGCATTAAATGCAATTAAATTATTTAAAAAAATATTGATTCTGCCTCAGTGTTACTGGTTTCTTAATTATCTTATAGAATTATTGAGTTTTGAAAAAATTTTCAGTTCCATGTTTTTTTAACGCGTCTCTTGTTTATAATGATTTTAGAAGTGGTTCTTAAATGTTACTTTTTTTAAATAGTGGAATGCTTCAGATCATTTTAAGATTTATCACCAAATTAATTTTGCAAGCAATTGTTAACTTTGATAAATTTTAAACCGCTAAAATATAGGTACTCGTATTCAGCTTAAACTTTTAATTAGAGAAATTCTGTGACATTTTTAATTCCATCATGTATTCGAAAGATTTTAAACTATGTACATGTATTGGTTTGTTCGAACCTTTAATAAGATTTAAATTTTTAAAATAATTCCAATTAAATTCCAAATTTTGGTTTGATCTGAAACCAAGTATTCGTTTGAACTTTATTAATATGTAGTAGATGCAGTGCACAATTAGTTTTAAATTGCTTGTCCACTACATCTATGATTCCTTGGTATAGTTTGTTTAAGTTTTTGCGGCACATTAAATATTAAATATTCTGCAGTGATTGTGATTTAGCTAGATCTAGAATTAATGATCCATGATTTGTCATAGACCCCATACATATATCTTCCCGAAATATGGTTTAATGGTAAATAAATGCCTGTAAAATTGGAATATTAATACAAAATTCAGCAAAAAATAAGTGTCATGTTAAAAGAAATCGCAAAACCAAATTTTTTTGTTCAGTCCATTTTTGACCATAGATCCCATATAAAGTCCACATCGAAAATTCACTTAAATACGTAAAAATCTGGTACAAATATATAAATTTTTGTACTAATAATTGGTCATAGCTCCCATATAAGGACCCATACGAAAAGTCATTTATCCTTACATTTATCTTATAAATATTGCTCTCGACTCAAAACCTTACACAGATCATTTACATGAACACAAAAAATATACTACAGAGATTTGTGCATTTCAGTCCATATTTGACAATATTCACCATATGAAGAGCTTTTCCGAAAATCACTTCGACACTCATAAATCATGTACAAATAACGATACCGACCAAAAATTTTACAAGGAGCATTTACATATATGTCAAAATGAAACTGCAGTATTTTGAAAATATATTTGACCATATCCCGCAAATAAAGTCCACTGCCGAAATTCATGGTAATACTAAGTTGTAACTTAAATGTACTATTATTGTATTGAAATTCAGCGTGAGATATCCTCATATGTATAAAATTCTCTGTTCCGAAATTAAAAAAGATCAGTCTATGTTTTGTAATCGCTCACATTTATGTTCCACTTGCGAAAAACAAAATAACCCTCAATAATGTCTAATAAATGTCGATATCGAATCAACAATTTATACAGATCAGAAATTGTAATTCCGAAATCATACTAATATCGGTTATACGGTAATTATGCTACTGAATTTTGTAGTAGTTATCAGTTCATATTTGTAAATAACGTTATTAAGATGAAATTTAACTAAAATAAGCCACAGAAATTACATCAGTATTAACTGTATTTAGCACCTATTAGTCCATAATTGGTCCATTTCTGCTATGCCATACATATACATATATCTTGTAAATAAAGTTATTGAGATCAAATTCAATTAAAAGAAGCCTCACCTTATAATCTAACGCTTTTTTATACCATTCTTCTGAACTAATGGTGAATACGGAAAAATATTTTTTTTTTTTTTAATTTCACAAATTGTTGAATTACACTCCAGATTATTTTGAAAATCCGACAAACTCTGTAAATTATGATAAGAATTAGTAATAACATCAATTATAAATAGTAAAAATTAGATAAAATTTCCAAACATTTAAAATAAGTCCTCTTTCCCACTCATCAGTTCTGACTGTCAAGTCAAGTTATATTTCAATGAGAAGGAAAGAGAAAATTATTTTTTATCTTGTTCCTTCTCATTGAAAAATACTTGACTTGACAGTCAGAACTGATGAGTGTGAAACAGGTCTAAATTATATTGTTCGTAAAATTGTCTTTCAAGCAATATATAAATAAAATGCTAAGCTATTAGTTAAAAAACACTGAACAAGGATATTCTAGTCCTATAACCAGTGTAGTTTTTGTATTTCTCATTTTATTTTTGTAGGTGGAGGGTATTTTTGATTCGGCACAGCCGAATATTCTACTCTAATTTGTTCTTCTTCGCTTTATTTAAAATCAAGAAGTCGCTGCAAAAATTGTTTCCAACACTGTAAATTGGAGTCAGCCAAATTATCAGACGTCAATGAAAATTTCTCATTATAAAGCATATACTAACTATTTATAAAACTGCTGGATGGATACTCACATATAACCATCATATGTTGTGTGCAAATACTCATCACGTATGCTTTGTTTATTCGTTCAGTACAACATGTTGCATTCTGTTCTGTTCTGTTCTTTTTTTTTATTCATATTTTCGCCAAAATATTGAGGAAATACCAAATATGAATTTAACATTCTGTAAACAAAAAGTGGCATTATGATTAAGAAAGCTAACTTAAAAGTTTGTAATAAATTTTTGGTATTTATTAAGTTAGGCTCGAGTTCATTAAATTTAATTTTCATTAAATTATTTTTACTGAAGTAGGAATTGTTTTACAACTTGAAAAATTTTTATTATTAAAATTTTTTTGATAATTTTCTTTGCTGGGATTCGAACCTGGGTTATTGAATTTACATATGTTTCGAGAAACACCACTTTCTCTCATCAGAATTGTTTGCGTTCTAACCCTCTTCACCACTGCGGTGCCTGCTAGCCAACAGACAAACATCAATCTTTTAACCAGTGTTACCTGGTGGTTCGAAATTTTCTGTAATTATCATTTTTATTTATTAATTTCTATTTTCATGTTGCCTTCTTTTCTTCAGTTTTTTCGTATTCATTCAAGACTTCGTCTCGAAAACCTGAATACATTTGTTTATTATGTTTGTTGTCCACTTTTGTCGACATTTTATGTGTACCACTTAAAGTACAACTTCAAACATTAAAGCTTGTGCCATTGTGCTTGTGCCTGTTGTTTAAGAACAGGTTCGAACCCCAGCCAAGAAAATTATCAAAAAAATTTTAATAATAATAATAATTTTTATTAATTATTTGATTATTTATACCAAAATTCTGTTCGTGATGTCCCGTTTTTTAGTATTTTAGTAATTAATTAATAATAAAAATTAATATCCAATGATAAAAAACATTAAAGCTATTATTTAGAACGAGACCCCTGAAGAAGTTAGAATAAAACTAACGAAACGTTGGGTAAATAAAATAAATAATAAAAATCGAACAAGTTTTTTATTTACGTTTGGAAACAAACATTTGACCAAATTAGCCTGAAGGAAACTCCTTAAAAATTATAAAAATTGTTCAAGTTGTAAAACAATTCCTACTTCAGTAAAAATAATTTAATGAAAATTAAATTTAATGAACTCGAGCCTAACTAAATAAATATCAAAAATTAAAAATTAACAGTTCAAATAAAATAATAATTGTTTGTAATAAATATTATAAACTATAAAATAAAAAAGTTTTTTCGAGTTCGAAACTTATAAAAAAAAAAGGTCGAAGAAATCAAAATTTAATTTATTATAAACTATTTTACTACTTCACATAATTAGGGAATATCCTAAATTAGCTGGATTATTGTAAAGATTTAGCTAAATTTCCACTACTGTTTCTTCTGTTAAAGAAAATGTTAACTATGTAAATACGTATGGAAGATAAAACGTTCTATTTGCTATTAGTGTCAAAGGATACAAAGAAAGTTTCATCTAAAAAGCAAAAAGTTTTATATTTTTCTGAAAACTTCTGCCTTAAGAAGCAATTATTTACTTAATATTACCTTCTTGCTTTGAGAAGATTACTAATAAATATGATAGCTTAAATATTTAATTATATATATGTAAACACTACAAAAATTATTATTAATTTGTTAACATTTCCAGTGAAAATTAATTGGTATTAAACTATTTCTAGAATGAGTGTCATCACAACCACTTAAAAACCTTAAGTAATAACTTTCGTACTAGTGATGCTGGAAATACTGTGGAAATCAATTGTAAGTCATTCATTAGAATTTTAAGGAAACAGTTGTAGCAATATCGGTTATACATAGGTTCTGTACTAAAAGTCATTGATTATAAACCACAAGTAACATACGCTTCCTTAGAACCAGTTTTAGTGTTAGCATTTTCAAATAAAAAACATTGATCCACACGCCAAACTAGTATAATACATGGATCATAGAACTAGCTGTTGAACTAACATATTTCCTGTGTTTTTTGTTTAATTTTAATTAAAATTTAAGTTTTTTTTAAATATTTTCAAGTCAAACCAAAAACAAACAATAAGAAAAATATAAATTTATGGGAAACAAAATGGTTTTGTTTTTGATAAATGGATACGCGGACATATTTGTTGGTTTTATATCACTACAAAAACCTTCAGAGATAAATTAGTTTGCAATTCAGCAATTGCAAATACATGTAAGTTGCTATCACTACCATAAATTTCTATGCGCAGGCGCATATATTAGGATGGTATCAACTACAGGAAACAAATAAATGTTGCAAATATTCTTTTTCTTTTTAAAGGTTCACAAGGTTACCAAGATTGCATCAGTTTATATGCCCTTTACCGAAAATATACTTGCAACAGTCATACACACACTATGTTGCAGTACTACAATTATAAAGTTACAGTTTTCTTAAAACATAAACAATTGTTTAAGAATATGGTTAATGATCTATTTGTATCCAATATTTGGATATTTGGAATACCTATTACTCCGCCACAAAACTGCTAGACTTGAATTTGCTAAAATAAACTTACAAACTAACTGGAAAAATGTAAGCCGATTATCTTTGTTAATAGTTACTAAAGCGGTTATTTGATGGTTTGTGCTGCATTTTGTAAAGACATCATGCTTTATTTAGCGTTTCGAAGCGCCAAAATAAATTCTTCTGATAGCATAAATTTATTAGATGAGGAATTCGTGGCTTTTTTGAAAATAGTAATGAACAATAATGTATATCTTAACAAGACAAAGCACCTATACATGTAAGTGGCAAAACAAAATAAAACAAAAATATATTAATGTACTTGTATGTTTTAGCATTTTCTCCAGATCAGAAACTTATTAAGAACATTTGGGAAATACTAAGTCGAAATCGAATTTATGCTGAAAACCGACAATATAAACATATATGTATATCATCTCAAAGAAGCTGTTATAGATGCTTGGGGATCTACATCTGAAGATATAAATAAAATCTGGTAAAAGTATGGCTGATCGAATTTTTGACTTGATTCCAAAAAGGAACACTAACAATTATTCAAGTCTAAATTTTTTGTGAATATTGGTATTTTAAATTATTTTAATTTTAATGTATTTATAGTTAAGAATCACTAATTAATTTCTTTGTACATTTCTAAGAGATCAAATAAAAAATAATGAATTTTTGTTAAATAAAGTTTTAACTTACAAAATTTAACAAAAGTTTTATGTATTTATATAAGTAGTTATGCAAGTACCCAGCAAGCCATATGAGTCCGCAAATAGTCTTTTCTGACACCTTTTCCGGAGCGTTCATGCTTTTCATGAGCCCAAAAAACAATTATTATCGATCCGAAAACCTTCACAAAAGAGCGTCATTACATTCGAAAATGGTCCGTCAGAAAGAGCTCTTAGATAATGTCAGAAAAGAGTCTTTTATGAGAGTGTTTGGGCTCAGAAAGAACTTTTACATTATGTCAGAAAAGAGTCATTGCAATTTTAAATACAAAAAATTAAAAGTTCACATTTATTATTTTTTTGTTATTATTTTTTGTTCAAAGCACAAATAACAGAAACGCTTTGGTACACACATAATTAAGTGGAATTTCTGAATCATACTGCGTGCCGACTCAGGACAGTAACAAGCAAATTTTTAGTTGAACTCTTTTCTGACTCCTTTTTCGGAGCGCTCCTAGAATGGTATGCTGGGTACATACACTGTATATACATTAAGCACGGAAAAAATATGACAGCAACAATCATTTAGCAAAACTTCCCAAAATTTGTTAAATATCATTGACAGTAATTACACTTAGGAATTCTATACGGCGTATATTAAGCACATTTTTTCGCTTAGTTAACAGCACCACAGTTGGTCGTTATGACAGATCAGATGTTGTCCATACAACATTCAGTGATTTTATTGCAGTTTTCTAATTTCCCATCTCATGCATATACCTACCTGTAGACATAAATTTTTAGCTGATATATACAGCTGTTATGTCAATTTGTGTACTTGTCAGAGTGTTAGGTTTTCGCTGTCTGAAAGTTCATTCAATTGGGCTGTGTGAAAATATGAATCTTCTATCTCCTCGATAATTTTACTCGATTTCACACTCAGTCCACTACTGATGCTACATTGAGTTCTCAATGCCGTTTCTATTCTTAGTGCCTAAATGAAGCACTGATACTGTCAACACAATTTGTTAAGCTGAATTTTTATTGCTAAATTTCATAGAATTGACGATAAAGCATCACCTTGGGGTGTGACATAGAACGTATTTGTATTGATCGATATGATTCTGAAGAGCAGTCGAGCGTTAAAACGTTAAAACTTCTTCAATTATAGTCAAAGTAGTTTCCGGATATACAGTTGGGAGCTGCCTGCAGAATTTGTATCGATAACCACTTCCAGTATCTCAAGTTCACTAGTAGTCCTCTTATCGTGTAGTTCTTGGATATAATCCTAAACTGTTGGTGTTTTCGAAAAAATCTTTCCCAACCGACTTTTAAATAAACTTTCAAAATTAGGATAAAGGGTTTTTCAACAAGAATTCTTCTTATTAAATCATATTAAAAAAAAGAATTTACATAAATTTGCATACATATATAAAAATCCTTTAAATTTCTATTGTATTTTCTAGATGACCGGTATATTTTCAGTTTTAAGGCTGTATTTGATTCCATTGACTCTGTATAGAACCTATTGCTAATATGGTCTGACAAAAAATAATTCATTGCTGTTAATACGCATGATCGTTGTGAGCAATTAACAGTTGAATTTCGTAAAATTATGCATATTGAACTACACTTTTAAAACCACATATCATTGATATCCATTTAATCAACAATCCTCGATAGCGTGATCCATTTACATAATACAAGATTTATAATAGCGGTATCCGAAGAACGACCATATTGACCAAAAACATTACTAATTTTACAAAATCATCACAATAGCAAAAAATGCAGCTAATAACTGCAATCATAGTAAGTTCAACATGAAGACTAAGTAACGATAACTTAACACATACTATATGAAATAAAGTTAAAACAAAAAAATATTTAAAAGTTGAGATTCAGATTTAGTTAAGTATAGCAGAAACTAGTTTCCAGGATCATACTAGTACTTAAACATACATGTGTATAAAATAATGTATGTATGTAGGGTGATTAATTTAGATACTTTTTTATTTGTTTTTTATTACAGATTACTGGTGACTGTTATCATTCTGTCATCTTATTTGAATAGAGTATTTTTTGCCAAAAACGTCTAACAATTATTCAGCTTTATTACAAAAATTAGCATTAGTAATGTGCTTTGTGTACTTCGAGGAACATATGGTGTGCATAATCGAACTTCCGAGTCCACTATTGGTAATAGTTTCTCAAGTCTCAATGCACGTTATTGAAATATATTGAAATAAAACAATATTACATGTGTAATTCTAGAGATACCGGAAGCATTGTTGGAAAGTGTGATCGAATATTGGACATTTTAAATGGGCCACCTACAAGGTAGACGTGACCAACATTTGAATGTAATTATTTTTAAATGTAAATGTTAAAGATAATTCGTCTTCAGTTACAATTTAAGTATTTTGTTTAACATTAAAAAAAAAGAGCTAAACTAATCACCCTTTACTTTTATTTGTATCCATAAAATGAATAATAAGTGAAAACATCACATCAGCAGAGACATTACTGCCGTGCTGGAAAAATAAAAGCAGCAAAAATATCAAAAACGAAAATGCTCCCCAAAACATGAACCATTTGTACATTATTACTTTTGAGGGAATTTAATAAAATTTGCAACAAGTGCAAAGTCATAAACAAATACTTTTTTTTGGGGAAGAACATTTAAAGTAATAAATTTTTTTAGTCGTTGTACATACGAATACGAGTGCGATAAAATTATATTGCAATTACAAGGATTTTGGAAAATATTGAAGATAATAAATTCTTAATTTATATAAATATATGTATATAAGTAGCAAAAACTGTGAAGCTGGAGGTCCACAACTCGCGTTTTGCCGTCAACGCGTTTTAAACTTTCTAAACGTTTTAAGCGTCAGGCATTTCAAGTTACATGCGAAGATTTTTCGCGTCAATATTTTTTTTTGTATGTATCGACTTTTGGAGGGGATGCCGTATGCCCAGCTTATTTTTTTTATATGAAGTTTTTTATCGGTTTGTTTGTCAAACTCATATAAAAAATGTTATTTCAACTGTCATTTTTTCTGGTGGCATCATCTTTAAAATGAATTTGCTTTGCATTTGTCAAAGTCAGCTGTGACGCATGTACCGCGTTCAAAAGTAGAAAGTACAACTACATTGATTCTACTTTTTTGACAGTTGCTTAAAACGCGTGAAACGCGTAGACGCTTGGTGTGGACCTCCAGCTTCACTAAGGTGTGGCATAATTATAAAGTAATAAATAGAATAGAAAACTAGAAACTTTATTAGTTAAACCTTGCATAAAGTCATTGACTTTACTTTAATGTCCTTGTATTTTAACATGTGTTAGAAGTAAAAATAATCCCTTAATTATGTTATATAAATTTAATACTGATTTAAAAGACAACGAATTTTCCAAACTAGAACATTTGTTTTAACTTTTAATTATCATTACGATTCATTAAACAGATAATATGTATAAGAAAATGTTGTACAAATATTGATTCAGTTAGCAATCATTAATTAAATCAATAATTAATTTTAAATTTCATTTCCTTAGCATTAAATATTAATTAAATACAAATACATAAACAAAATGCAAATATAAACTTAAATCAAATACTTACAGCCAGAGAAAAATCATAGTTGTACATGATTACCGCAAATATTTCAACTTATTTATTTAACAATAATAATATGAACAATACTAACAATATTAGTAAGTATTTATATGGTTTGCAACAATCATAATAATAGTATATTGGCGATAATCAGTTTCATGTTGAGGGATTATACCATATTATACTTATATTATGTTAAACTTATTCTGAGAGTAACATATTATGAGGTCATGTTTAATCATGGACATGATTGCCACAAACATATACGTTATTGCTAGGATTATCATATATGTGATTATCTTATCGTTAGCGAAGCAAGTCAATCAGTGTTTAAGTCAATTGTAAAAGTCCAACTTTTCTAATCTTAATGATTCTAGACCAATAAATTTAAATAACCAATAAAATTTAAAAATACCAATAAATTTAAATAAATAATGAACTCGTTGAAAAGAAACAGCGTTTTTTTAATTCCATAGTTCAAGGATTTAGAAGGATATACTACTACTACCGGAAACATAAGAATTCCGTTGAAATGTTGTAAAAGCAATTAGTTTTTTAATAGATTTCACCCGTGTGCAAATCAGCGGATCGCTTTGTTTAATAGTGTGAGCTTTGACAGAAGTATTGACCACGTTTATCTGCATTAAGTCATATGAGCCGTTACGACCATCTTGATTCAGAAAAATATGCAGCTGAGTTTGTAAATTTTTCTTGAGCCTCATCATGAAACGTCTCAATTTTATCCCATGACATCTTAATCGTAATAATATTTATCTCAAAATACTTAAGAGGATAATCATCTATAATTGTAAGTCCCCTCAATAGCTGACTGAGAGCTGTCAACTGAACTTCTAATATTCTAATGATGCCAGCGGTAGTATTAGATATTTCACTGTCACCTTGAGCTGTGTTTTGTTCCCTCTTGATATTTTGGGGTAATAAAAATTCAGTATTTTTGCATTGTTCTTTAATTCGTAGGCGTTTGGTTTAATTTCTAAATAATTCTCTATAAGAGAGATAGAACTTTGATTTTTTCGTAATAGTCTGCAAAAAAAGATTAAAATTGTTTGGGATCTTAATAGCTGTTCCTTAATTTTGAATCTGTTTTCAGGATTAATGAAGGCTTCGTAATCGATCCTCAAATCAGCCCACTGTTCTTCTGTCAACTGAAACGTTCTTGAAGATCCTTACCATCTTCTGGTTTTCTATTGTTTCAATTTTGGACCATCACTGTATTAGACTTATATCACAAATTAATGTGAGTGTCATCTTTTGTAAATGCACAAGTGTGTCCTTTGTAACTGCACCTACATATATGTAAGCTGAAATGAATTTCCTATAGATCTGTGCTACTGAAGTAGAATGTGTGTTCTTCAAGATAATTTCCGGCATAAATTTCCCTCTGCTCTACTGGAGAAATTCAAGAAGGATTTGATCCGCTGGAGCGTTGTTTGCTTAAAAAAGCTGTGCGCAATTCATAGAATCACGTTGTGGTTACCTAAAATGTTGCCTTTCAACTAGTGAAATCTTAAGAATTCTTATAGAAAAAATCCTTATTATTTATAAATCAAAGGACTTAATGAAGGAGCATAATTCAATAGTATTTCACAAAATTTTGGCACAATCGCATTTGCGTTTTATTTTAGCTGTTTATTGTTAACCTAACTATGTCTAAACTAATAGTACTAATCAAAATGTAAGCTAATACTAACTTTATAATACATTGATTGATTGATTTATTATTACATTCTTTGAATATTTAAAGATAGTGATATTAAGTATGATCAATGTGTTTAAATACATAGGTAATGTTGCTAAAGTTGGCTTCAGACGATAAGACTCTTCATACGACTTATCGAAGAGAAAAAGATAATTTCTAGCTTTATTTAATAAGTTTAAATTATTCGAATTTATATGTATGTGATCAAATTATTCAAACAAGTTAAGATCTTTTATTCCAATTATTCGTTTTCTTCGACCAAGGGAAATCTCCTACAATTTGGTAATTCTTTAGGAATTTCAATTTTTAGCTTTGGCCATTTTGGGCTGACGTTAAAGGCTGAATCAGTCCGTCTGTAATGTTTCTCCCGTATGTATATAAATTGCAGCAATCATGCGAATCCTTACTGTATCATATTGTAATTGCGGCACTCATATTAATAATAACAGTGACCATAATATTGTTAAAGAATTTATACTAATGTTGAAATCATTGCCTTGATCATGTACAACTATATTTTTTCTCAGGGTGTACACAAACACAAGACAGGATAGTAGAAAGTAAAGGCGTTGAAGGTGATTCACTCTCAAGCTCACACACATTTTAAGCTACAAATACACACATGTGCTAACTAATGTATGTTTCTATGTATGTAATTAAATATTTAATATATAAAGGTTATGTGGTTATCAAACATATGTGCACTTCATTTACACTCACACATCCACAAATACCACTACAAATAATATTTGTTTATTAACATTATATAATGAGTGTATAAGTGTGTGGTTTAAGTATAATTTTGATAGAGGATCTTAATTTCACTCATGCACCAGCACATACTCAATCACTAACTTTCAAGCACACATTACTATGACCATTTGTCTATCTACAAGGGCTGCGTGAGAAGTAAGATGTTGAAAATTACAGCATAGTTAGGGTAGCAGGCGGCCGTAACATATACAGCTCACTTAGGTCCAATATCGCTAGTTCTTTTGTGTTGCCTGAAAACTATAAAAAATGAGAAGAAAAGAGAAGGAGATGGATAGGGATATACGGCAAATAGATGTATACAGGAAGAAGTTGTCGAGTCCATAAGAGTATAAAGAAAATAGATGGAGTAATCAATCCAACTCATTTAACAAAACATAAGAATGATTTTACATTGCTGGTTATTGACACAGAAAATTAGAGACGGTTTCCTCCTCTTCTTTATTATTACAACTTCTGCAGAAGTCATTGTAGGGTATACCTAGTTTTCTTGCACGGATTTTAAACCCCAATTTGTGCTATTGGCTTTTGTACATATATGTATATCTATATAGTCGACATGGCAATTTCTTGTTAAGAATAACGCCTAGAAATTTTGGACTATCTGAGAAGGACAGTCTACACCGTTTAATTTAGGTAGCTGAAATGAAGGAATCTTGTATTTTCTAGTGAATAATCCAAGTTCAGTGTTTGCTGGATTTACACTTAAACCACTTTCAATACTTCACCTACTTAGTGTTTTATAGGTTGCTTCCATTCTTTGCAATATCATGGTCAGACGAATCCACTAGACTGCCACCGCTACAACATTATTACAGCATAAGAACAAGTAATATATTTCTCAATGGACTCAAAGTTTTTAGTAAATTTCATCAGTCTGTAATAATTTTGATAATTCCTAAAGCACAAATTACCATCACAACCACAACCACAACCCACTTATTTCGATCAATCAAATTGATTGCCAAAACATATCTTGACATCTTCTGTTTATAATTACAAATTGATACGTATCATTAGAGACAAAAAAGTATAAAAAGCGATTGAAGACAACAGCAACAACAACATACGAGAACATTGATGAAATACCGCTGCTTGTTGTTTTGTATAATTTATGCTCATTTCAGTTTTTCTCTTTCTATATTTTTTGTACATTTCCATATCAATAGCTAATTTGTGCTTTTTGTACAACTAAATATTGATTCAATTGCTTTCATCTGCAAACAGAAAATAACATTTCTGATAACTTAAAAAAACAATTTGTAAATACATATGTATGTATGTATATCAAATGCACAAATACATGAGGTCTATTGGGTTTTGTTTGTTTTACAACATAAACTTTGACCGCTTGTAACATTATGTATTTTATATAATGATTTATGAAATATTTATTTAATAACAATTGCAAATTAATTGCGTTTAACATATTTACAATAATATATTCAATAATACATCATTTATACATATTTATATAGTATATTCTTCAATAATACATTATTTATATTTAAAATATTGTTTTTTTCATTTATTCAATTGTTAAGTCATAATTCAGCAGGGAATGTTTTTATTATGTACATTAGAATGGATTCATGGCTGAAAATGAAATTATACTTGAAAACTATAATTTAATAAAACAATATTATCATATCGAAGGCCTTTTCAAAGTAAATAAAATGATAAGAAAGCGATTTAGAAACAAGTTAGAGTGCTGTATTCGGCTGTGCCCTCCACTGTGTTACATAACTGTAAATGCATAAAAGACATTCGCCATAGCAGGCTACGAACTACAATATGTCAAAAATAAAATACACACCTTTATATGCGAATGATTATTATGCCCTGCTGTCGTCAAAATAATTATTCACGTATAAACGAAATATTGTAGTCGGTAGCCTGCTGTGGTTAATATGTTTAATGCTTAAATGCATAAAATTTTTCTCAAAGCTAAAAAAATATATAAAACATTTTAATCTACATGTATGTATGTGCAGCTAACAGAAAAAAAACAAATATTTTTTATAAAAAATAATCAAAATTTTTTTATTTTACCTCTTAGTCCCAATTTACACGACGCAACTCTTATTGAAAAAAATGATGCACGTATTCTTTAAAATTTATTTAGTGTTTACACAGCACAATATAATTGCATCAATCATTTGTATTTTTATATGAGAGTATACACACATTTATACAAGAATTATCGCAAAGGCTAAGCTTACAGAATTGTCTCATGTAAATTGGGACTTAACAATGCATAACAAAGAATTTAATTAGTGTTTCATAACTATAAATACACCAAAATTATAATAACTAAAAATACAAATATTCACAAAAAATTAGAATTTAATAATGTGTTAGGCTGCCTTTTGTTGAATCAAATCAAATATTCGCTCAGACATACTATTCACTGATTTATTCCTATATCTTCAGATATAGATTACAAAGCATCTATAACAGCTTCGTTTAGGCGATAAATGCTTTCATGAATAAAGTGCAAAAATACTTTTCTGGCAATAGCGTAAATACTACTGAAATAAAAACCCTAATTGACAAACTGCTCAAGAACATTGTACATATTTAAGCTATTTTATAAAATACGTATGTAGCAACCATTTCTAAACTCGTAAATATTTTAAAAATGATTTCCTTAAAACATTTACTTTCACTAAGCTCGCCCCCCGAAAACTCTTCTCTGTCATGAAATTTGAGTTAAGAGTCTCAGCCTTGTAATTAACATTACACAGGTAAAATACATACAAGAAATGCAAAATGAATCTCTTTTAACAATCAGAAAACAAACTCATTAAGTTGAGTAAAAGCATAAAAAAATATTCGTAAATCGAGTATAGGCTCTCAGGGGAAGAGAAGAGAGTGAAAAAACAAATAAACACACACAACGGTATTGGTTTAACCAAACCAAACAAGATAAAAACAAAACAAAAGAAATAAAAGAAATAAACAATAACAACCAACAAGCCCATTGTAATTCTTGTGTGGAGGAGAGTGCTAGGAAGAAGGGGCTCGATGGGTTGTAAATGGAGGTGGTGATGATAAAAATAGTAACAATTGTTACAAATAACAACAATAAAATTTACAAGCAAATGTAAGTGTATGCCAGCAACAATAAAATTAATGTGTGTTTTGCTGCTAAAGAGGTTTTCAACGAGAACTTTGTTTTTCAAAACAATATACAACAAAGAATTTTTATGAAAATAATTTAAATGTTTATTATATTGGAAGGAGTAATGATGATATGGGATAGATGTATACAAAATGTTCACTTACATTTTAACAAACTGGCGGGTCTATTTCAGTAAGATGTCACGAATTTTCTGTTTTATGCCTCTAATCGATTATATTGGTTCTGTATAGACACTGCCTTAACATAGGCCAACAAAAAATAGGTGATGTTAAATCGTATAAGCGGTGCGTCCAACTAACAAATGAATTTAGTGAAATTATGTGATCGGGGAATTTGTTGTTTTGCTCGCTGTGTGAAATGTGACAGTGTCCTGTTGAAACCTCATGTCAGTCATATCCACATTATCAATAATATATAGTTACTATCTATCGATAGCGTAATCCATTCACCGTAACCTCATTCTCAGCCTAATTTCCGAAAAACAACTGGACCAATTGCGCCTCCAGACCAAATAGTGTTTCATACAGTAACACACAGTCTAAATAAGAATTTTTGTCAACCAACTTAATTATGTTGATTGAAAATATCACGAATTTTTACGAAATGTAGCTTCATTGTAACCATGGTGTAACTATACAAGGTGTGTGCAATAGCACAGCTGACTGACTTTGTTTACAATTTAATTATGTTAAAGGTAATACTTTTTCAAGTGTTTTTGACAGTAGTACATTATTTTACACAAACAAAATGCCTGTTGTTTCTGTATTGTATTGTATTTGTTGTCGATTTGCACTCACCTTGTAGTATTACACCATGATTATGACAATTGCCAAGGTAAAATGTCAACACTTTCATGTTACTCCAATATGCCCCTGTTTAGAAAACAAAATTCTTGTTGAAAACCCTTTAGTTGTAAGTATATGCACAATAGCCTTTTGTAATCCACAAGTTTATATGTCTGACAGCGTTTTGTATACGTACGTATGTGTGTTTGTATTTTAGTGAAGGTAACACCAGTAAATATTTCATTTTTCTATTGCATTGACATATACAAGGTAAAGGCGAAGGCGTTTTTTCAGTTTTATTTTCTATTTTTTTTCTTTACTATTGCATTTTTATTTAGTTGGCGCTTTTTATGTCACAAAAAAAAGTCTTATTTAAAGTTGAGTATACATTACGTTTCATTTGTCATTCGGTTTTCATAAAAATACTCACGCTATTATAAAAACTTGAACACACATTTGCAATGAAAAAAGCCCAAACGAGGAAATAGTTACATCATTAGAATATTTGAAGTAATTTAATCTTACATTTAAAAAATTTAAATTGACTTTAGAAATTTAACAAATTTTATAGGAATGTTTTATTTGATCAAACTCTAATACATTTAAAGCTATGTCTGTCCGTTTGTGTAAAACACTCTCACGTCCAAAACAAAGACCTAAACTTAACAGGATTTCAAAAATAAGTTTATTATTCTTCTAGAAAGTTTGGTATTGAATATCAGCAAAATCGGTTCAGTAGAACCAGAATTATGGACCCAAATGCGAGACAAATAAGCAAACTAAGGTTTAAGGTAAAAAAAAAACCATAAAATGATATCATATTTGTATAAGTCCAAAATTGAACACATTTGTTGAAAGTCAAATATTTTAAATGAATGGCAATTAGATTCATTTAAAATATTTGTTCTAATTTTCTTATTTTTTTAATAACAAAAATACAATTACAACCCTTAAGAAAAAAATGTCAAATAACTTTTCTCATTTTTTTCTTTTTCATAAATAAATTATCATTACTTGCTGTTTACAAGTCTTAACTATAATTTAAATTTTTTTCAAAAACAAAATAAAATAATACATAAATTCCTAAGTACATCCAAATTAGAACAAAAAACAAACTAAAAACCATTATTGTGCATCATACCTTAGTTAAAGAAAACATATTCTTTCCTTACAAACAAATTGTACTAGTTGTTTTTTCAGCTTTATTTCTTATTTAACTGTCCTTCAAAGGACAAACAGGCGTCATTGAGACTGAAATGAAAAATGAGAAAAAACATTAATGTTCTTGTCTTATTGTCATTGTCATATTTTTGCAAAGCTTTAGAGGTAAAATAAAAAACACTAAAAATACATTCATACATAAATGTTATATAGAAATAAGAAAAACTATATAAAAAGTTAAGCATTTGAATAATCATAGAAATTAACGTAAATTTTGTGAAATTTTTTTCATAAATAACAAGCTACATTTTAGTATTCACAATATGGGAAAAAAACATAAATATGGTCGTTGCGCCAACAAAAATTGTTCCTAAATATAAATTTATAATTTAAAAAATTATACAAAATTCCAAAAGTATAATTTTGAGCCCTATTTAGACAATATCTAGTTAATTTCTACTTTTTATACCCTCCACCACCATAAGTGTTTATATGTAGTATATGGGCTATTTCAAATTTTTTGAGCACTTGCTGAAACCGACATATGTACTATGGCTCTTATTCCGTTAAGTTTTATGATTTGAAAAAAAAAAATGTTGTACAGGGTTTGGATGACTATACTTGAAGGATATGACGTGCAAAGTTTTACGTTTACCTTCACCACCAAGGTCATCTAAAATTCGAAAAATTAAAAAAACGACTTCAAACTTGCAAGAGTTTTTTCATCCATTCCGTTTTCTTTCTAATAGTTTTTAGCTTTCAGATCCAAACCAATACAAAATATAGTCACTAGACTTGGAGGATATATCCACAACAAAAAATTGATATCGATGCTGGGTCAAAAGTTGCATGTGGTTTAAAAGTTAAACGAAAATTTTCCGAATTTTGAACTTATTGAAGATTTTACATGGGGTTTTTGCGCCGTTTAATAAAAATGATTTTTAAGCGCAGAATTAAAAAAACTGTGTAATTTTATATAGTTTGAGGTATATCAAGTTGGTGTCAGCGCACCAATAACGGAGATCACAAACTTAAAAGAAATTAGCGTAAATTTTGTAAAAATTAAAAAAAAAATTGAAAACGCACGAAAAACTTTTATGGAGAAAAAAAATGTTTCTAACCTCAAAAACTGTATTTTTTATATTTTTTTTAATTTTTAACTTAAAACCGCAGTAAAAATGATTAACGCTAACGCATTTCACATGCCCAAATATCGGTTTATACACACGCAAATCGACATTGATGTCAGACAAAAAAAAGTTAAAAAAGAAATTCTAAATGCCGTAAATTTTTGAAGTTACCCATATAAGTTTGTCATTTCGTGTGTAACACTGAGAAATATTCATCCGAGATCCAACAAAATAAGAAAGTTTAAGTCGATTGAGCTATGTCCGTCCGTCTGTCTGTGTAAAAAACTCTCACGTTTAAAAGACAAAATCAACAGCTTTTACAAAAACCAGTTTATAATTGTCCTAAACAGTTTGATATTGAAAATCAGCAAAATCATTATAGACCAAAATGTGGATTGTCTCCATAAAAATTTTATATTTTTCAATATTTGTCTTTTACAAACGTATATATACCCTTATTTAGCAATTGTGGTAGTAGATGGTATAAAAGGCGTTACTGATGGAGTGGTCAAATATTTCGCCGAGTATTACCTATCTACGACAAATCGCCCTAAATATGTTGTAGATAACAAAGGCTATCACACCAAATATTACTACGTGAAATTGCTAGTTTTAATTTCACGTTTTTGAAACCCATACGTGCCTGCATAAAATAAACACTGACGTGAAAAATTTAGCATATTTCTGTTTTTTTTTTTTTTAGTTTAATATATTAAAATTATTTATATTTGTTAGACTATAACATTTTTGCTTTTAAATGACACCAATTTCTCTTTTAAGTTCCTATTAGTTTTCTTTTTATAAATCATTGAAAACAAAAAAATGCACGGCATAAAATAAGCTGTGAGCCACTGTATTGATACAACAAGACGGTCACATATTATTGCAAACAAAATTTCCGGATCGCTAGAGTCTATGCAAAGCCAATAGAATTGAATAAACTTCAACTTAAACTCTGAAATAGACTCTTATTTGCCAAAATGTACTGGTATGTTTTGGTAAAAAAAAGCTTGTCATGGTCCGATATAAATTATTATTGTCGAACCGTACTCTTTTCAATACAATGCAGTAGAATTCTTAGCTTTATTTTGTTTTGTAAAAAAAAGTTCTCTTTGCAAAACTTTAAAAGCGATCCATATTTAGCTGCAATATTATATTTATGCTTCATTAACATTATCGCTCAACTTTGGATGAAAAATTTTTTTTATACATTTTTTTATTTTTCAAAAATTTATAATAAAAAATAGAGAAGACGACAAATTTTCAATGATTTTCCTTTAGTCATATAGAAAAATATGTTACGCATATAGCAAGCTATATCTTGTTAAAATCCATTCACAACTGTAGGTTTTATTCGAAATAAAGTAAATCTATATGAATAAAGTATCTGCCTATATGACTATATTTACGGCTATATCTTTAAAACTACTGAGTGCACCATAAAGATAATATTGTAGCAAAATTTTAATTTCTTCTTTTCACTAAGTAGGTTAAACTTTTCTTGAGTTATGTTACTCAAAATCGTGTAACTACATAATTTATATCCCGAAAACTAGAGATGATTCAAAGAAGTGAGTTAGAGGAATTTGAGGCGTATATAAGATGTATACAAATTTTTTTATTTGCGTTCAGAGAAACTTTAAGCAAATCTTTTAAATTTTGCAATGAGCTCCACTGAACCCCATAAAAAAGTATTTATTTATATTAAGTGAAAATAAAAGTTTGATATTTTCGATTTTCTAAAAGGGAGATAAGTACGTGGTATTTTTTTAGCCGTTTTATTTCATCGCTATCATTTAGAAGGTTGATGGCTAATAAGATTTTATTAAGTATTAAGATCTCTGTTACAAAATTTATTTATTTCTTCTTTAAGGTGTATATTTCCATTACTGACGCACCAAGGGGCATTGGTAATTACTCTCAACGGTTTTGATTGGTATCTTTGTAGAATTTCTATGTTAGAACTGCTGGCTGTACGTCATAAGTCCAAATTGGCTTTAATACAGTTTTATACTTTATTTTCCCACGATAGAGTCGATTTAGGTACTAAAAGCCAATAAAGTTTCTTAGTTTTTTGGGTTAATGGTTTCCTTTTAACTTTAGTGTTAAGCTTTGTTAATCTTCTGTCTTCTATCTAGATGAAGTCCTAAGTAATTTACATTTTTTGATTCAGGGACAGTTGTATGCGATTAAGTCCAGTTTGAATTATATTAGAATCTTCAGAAGGAGAATCCTTGGAAGCCAAAACAGCAGTATCATCTGCATATGCTGCTATGGTCAGATCAGTAGATGTTGGCATATCAGAAGTAAAAATATGTATACAAATTGACTGAAAAATTTTAAGGCACCATTTTTCATGTTGGGCTGTATTATTAAAAAAATATATATTTCAAAAACAATAAACAATATGCTGTTAAACAATGCTTCAAATTAAACAAAGAAAAACGAATTGAACTTTTCTTTTGCTTCTCAATTCATTACACCGATTAAATTTATAATGATGTCGTATGTTGTAGTTGTTTTTTTTTCCTTGCCTCCATTTTCTGAGCAATAATAACAATATTTATTTAAATTGTTCCTATATATAACATTTGCTTTACTTTCCAATGTATGTTTGTTTGTGTACGTGATTTTATTAAAATTGTTTAATCATCTGTAAAAATGTATTTAACCCTGATTAACTACATAGCCAGGCATATTTAATTCAAATGAAGTGAAATATAAAATAAAAAAAATAAGACAAACAAGATGTTGGCTTTACTGGCATGATTTAACATAATAATAATAATAATAATAATTATAACAACAAATATAATTTATAAATAAATATGAAGATGGTAAGGAATTCTCATTATTACTGTGTAAATTTAACGAGTATACAGTGGTTAAGAAAAGTTAATAACTAATTATACTATGCGATAAACATATACAGATTTTGAAAGTATTAAACAAAAGTATCAGAGGAGTAATTAAGAATTAAATTTAAAGTCGTATGGAAAAAAATTAAAGAACATAAAGTAAAATTTAAGTTTTTTATTTATTTATTTATTTATTTATTTAGTCTAAGAATAAAAATTCTTCCTTAGACTATTGACAAAAGAAACTTATTTTTATTTAAATTAGAAATATATAATAAAAAATGAAAAGAAAGTTAAGGATTGAGAAAGACAATCATTTAATTGTACTAGTATTGAGACCAAAATCAACAAATTGGTATAAATCTACTTATTCTAACAAATCGATCTGCATCAGCACTATTTTTACTATAGTATTTTAATAAATTTCCATTAACGATACTCAACATAAAACATACATTCAACATAATCCAATAACTTTTCAAAATAGGTAATTTAATAGCAGCCAATCTACTTAAACAAAAAAGCAAAAATTGTTTTTGCACAGACTCAATCTGCTCATTAAGATCTCATAATAATGATTCCATATGATGGATCCATATACCAAAATGGGCCTAACTAGCAATACGTACAGTTATTTCGTTATGTATGGATTACAAAATTTTTTGGCCCACCGCTTTATAAAAGCAAGCGTAACTCCAGCCTTGTTTACAGTTAAAGTTATATGAGGTATGAAGTTTAATTTTATGTCCAGTAGAATTCCAAGATCAATAATTGATTCGACAAGATCCAAACAATTATTTGCATTTGCATTTATTTTTTAATATTTACAATTTCTTTGAGTTTTTGTCAAAAATGTTAACTATTTTGAACTACTGTTTGCTTAAATTCATGTACGTATGTAAATTCTTTCATGTATATTTATTGTGTCTGTATGTGACAGTATGCAAATTTCTGCGCTCATTTTTTATGCCCCAAATAGAGTACGCATTTTTCTGCATGTTGTTATTGTGTTGAAGAACAACGAAAAGAAAAAGGCATTTCTTCTAAATACATTAAATTAAGATGACTTGAAAAAATACAAGAACATAAACAAATACTTGAGGGGAAAGAATTTGTTCCTTTCATTCGCTTTATAGAACAATTTTTTTTTTATGATTGGATATAAAATTTAACAAAATTGTGTTTGTTTACACAGTAGAACAAAAACAATACCAGCAATTTATGCATAAATTATTTGTTAGTATGACGACACATCTTAAATGTCAATTCAATATCGTCATTTGAATAAATAAATTTATAACAATGAATTAGTGTATAATATTTAATGTAAGTTATAATGATACAATGTTAAATAAATAAAAAAAATAAGAAATTATATAAGAAGCACAAGAATGTAGGACTTCAAGTGGTTCCAATTATTTGTGTAAGATTTAAGAAATGTTTAAAACATTTTGTATACTAAATTAGTGTGAGGAATAATATGTCATTTCTGAGAATATTAAACACAAGAAAAAAGGAAGAATGATACTTAGAGAATTTTTCAACGAGAACTTTGTTTTTTTTAAAAGTCAGGGAATTTATATAAAAATCATTTAAATTAGTTTTTAGAGTTTTCTGTTTTTTTCTTAATGAAAAATTGTTGAACTTTTGATATTTATTATTAGTATCATTGTATGATGATATTTTTTGAATTTATAAATTAATGATGCTCTCTAATAATAGTATCGTTCCATGATAACGACTTTTTAGACGTGAACGCAATCGAATTTGTTTAACATTTGTTAAGAACAATAGGTACGAACCTTATCTTAAGACCCTTATGATCTTATAGGGCACTTATCTTATAAGTTAATTTTATGCCTCTAACATAAATCGTTTGCCCAGCATATAACACATTTGGCGATCTTGTCATTATCGATTAATTCTTAATTCAAAAGTAAAAATTACATACAATTTATTTACTAAATCATAGTGTCCGACCGAGTGTTTGGTTCCGGATAAGGCCGAATGCCAAAATTAGGTTTTCGGTGATATTTTAAACATAAACAAAGGAATTTTTTAGGGTGATACACAATTAGTTGGATAAAAAATCGATATTTTATTGTAAAATATTTAAGAATACAATCAAGAATCAAGATGAAAAAACTTAACTTATGAAGTAGTGTCGATATTTTATGTTACCTCAAAATTATCTTAATATGATATAAAACCTAAATCAATATTTTTCTTTTTGTAAATTAATGGTATATTTTAAAAGTTTAGGTTTATTTCGGTTAACACCGAATAACGATTTTTTGGTCAAATATTATTTTCAGTTCGGTTTCGGTCGGCCTCTACTAAATTATTATATTTTTCTATTAGAGCCTTCATAACATATTAATTCATAGGCTTAATTCCAGAGTTCATTCCTTTCATAATTTGTTCTTGAATCATTCATCGTATATCAATCTTTAATTGAAACACACTGTGTTGCATTACTATAACTGCACTTAATATTTGCTATATTTTAGTAAAATTACAACAAGCTTTTTAACATGTGTAAAATTCGTTAAGAATATTTTTATTGTTCTCTTTTTATACAAAATTAGGGAGACCACTTAATTAATTTAAGAGTGAAATTGTGCATTAATATTTTGTTAGTATTTCACAAGAATGATATAATAAAGATTACGCCATGCGCATGATTTCCCGTTATGTGACGTAGAAGTTCCATTCTAAGGGTTACCAAGAATGTCTCATGTGTTAGAATTAAAATTTCCTGCGAAAAATTTATGTTTTATGTGATGTTGACAACCTTGCAATTGAAATCTCATTGAGAGTTCTAAAACAAAAGCTGTTTAAAAAAGAAAAACAAACAAAAAATATAAACATGAAGTGTTCAGTGAACAAATGCACGCAAAACAATAGTAAAAAAAACAAGTGAGAAAAAATTAACCAATAGAAATACAGAACGTGTGACGACACAGTTCCAAAATGCACAGAAGATTTTAAAGTTTTACGCGCGTTGGCGTAATCTTTATTTTATCATTCTTGGTGTTACATAACTATAAATACAATTTATGATAAACTCTCTAATATAATAATATGTATTCTGCTTATTATTATTACAAATTTTTATTACTACAAATTTGTTGTTGTTTTTATTGATGTGTCTATCTTTGATTAACAATATCAGCAATGTATATTATTGTTTCATTTCTCCTTTATGCCAAATTATGTTTTTGTCTAAAAATATTATTTTAAAATACTATTCTTTGAGTTATTAAATTAATGAACTCAAGCCAAATAAAATTTACTCTAATAACACTATGCTGGATATTAATTGAGCAACCTTTTTCACTTTTTAAATAACGCTACATCTCGAAATCTAGAGCTAACCTAAAAAAGGTTAGCACAGCTGGATTTAGCGTACTCGATTTAGCTTATTTATATATTATCGATGCACAGGAAGCAATAAACACAGATGGCGCATTCCTCTCTTCAAAAAATGTTCTACTGCGCATCTACGTCATCAGAGCGCACAACTGTTTGTATATTATTAAAACAGTATGAGATTTGTGATGGAAATGAAAAAATATTATGGTTATTTTTTATTTTTAATAAAATAAAACGAAAAATCATAGAATTTTCTTTTTTCATATTTAATTTTGTTGTTAAAAGCATATTTTATTCTGTTTGTAAAACACTTTACTGTTTTATACTTGTTTGTTTTTTTTATTATTTATAAATTGATATATTGATTTTTTATGTTTTAAATATTTTGTAATTATGGAAAAAAAATTATTGAGATTGAGACATTGTAATTAACTTTTGTCCTGTGTTTTTATTTATAAATAATTATGTTATTAATATAAAATAAGAAATTTAATTTATTATTTTTTTCTATTTTCTTTTTCTCGAACTCGAAAGGGTTTTTACTTTTTTGTCACATTCAATATGATCAGCCTATTGTACGTGAAACTTTATGAAGTTGAGTTTAATTAGCAAGCCTTGTATATTGTTTTCTTCGAAAATATTTTCAAGGTCTTGCATGTGTTCCATAGTTTTTTGAGTCGGCTTTGATAGTCCGCCCTCAGATAAATGGTCAGCATACGAATATGATAAACATTTTTCGTTTTCTGATATATATTTATTTTATTTTTCCAGCAACAAAAACTTATCCATTGCTTTAATGACTTTGGATCTGCCGGAAAGTTAAATAAACTGATTCTACACGGCTTTTTTCTATTATTGTTACAACAATTTTTCACTGCATATTACATTTTAGTTTTTAATTTACACGATTTTTTTAACTTTAACGAGTTTTTACTTTTCACAATAAACCATAATGCCCTCTGTCTACGTCACTCCATCAGCTGAGTGAGAGCAACAAAACTAACGGACCTGCGCAATGCATGATCTTGTTTCTTTCATTCATTCATAACATTCTATTTTAAAATAATAATGCATACTTTTAGGAATTGATCTTTTTTTGAATTTCGTTTGTTATTATGTAATATAAAAACCATTTCGCTTAACGTAAAATTAATATCACAGATACATACATACATTTTGAATTCTTAAAAGCCGCTGTTTTTCAATATTTTTAAAATATAAAATATAGTTAATGTGTTTTGAAGGATATTCAGTGAAAAGCATCAGGAGAATTTTACTTAATTAATTCAGTAAAACCATTCATGCCACTAAATTGTAGTTGTTATTCTAGGAGCTGTTGTTTTATATACAGTTTAATAAATAACAAGCAGTAAAAACATAGACATTCCAATTATACAAATAGAGTAAATACTAAAAAAAACATTGAAGAATAAATTAAAGAAAAATTACAAACAACAACTGCGGTTAATGTGCAAAAAAATAAAGCCTAGTTAGGCAAACAAAAATATGGTACAAAAATATATAAAATAGTACTTTAACAAAGACTACATAATTATAAATCTACAACCACTTTAAACTCGTGTTCCCGATTGCTTTCTATTAATAAACGAAAAAATACAAGTATCTAGCAACTAATTTATAAATTAAATAAAACAATTTGGACCTATCCCTTTTTTTCTAAACAATTTTTTGACACAAAAGCTCTACAACTATTCTAGCTCGAAGGCTTTAGAAAATTGGTAACATTCTTTTAAAACAAACCCTCATTTTGCTATTCAGCAAATGCTTATAAACCTGCTAACGCAAATGTTTTAACAAAAGCAAAGCAAATTCAAATCTTTAAAATCATTGAGATTATTTCTCTTTTTTCTTAATTTTTTTGTTGACTACTTTGAAATATTTACAAAGGATTTTAGTTTTCACTTTGTTGCAAAAATTTTTTTTCATTTTTCTTTCTATTTTTGCTGCCCATAAATTTCTGAAAGCACTAATTTATATTCTCATTTTACATATAGATTATCAGTTTCTAATTTATATTCACTTGATTTTTGTCAACTAATCTGACCATTAAAAGGTATGAGCAATTTACTTATACAAATATGGGTATTTATTTATGTCTGTTTTATAAGTAATACATGCTGCTTTGGCAAGGGATATTTGAAATTTTTAAAACATTTTGTTCAGTGAAATTATGTGTAACACCTATAAGTAACGTGTGATTGTGTTTTAATTATTTATCAGTCATACGCCTGGTGGCCATCAACTAAAGGCTTGTTATGTTTTTAGTCGATGTACACGTGGCGTATGATTGTTAAGTAATTAAAGAACAGATATATGTTACTTATACGTCTACTATTTCTCTCCAACATTTCTAATCATATTTGAAATATTTCATGAAAAGATGCATTTATTTTCTCCTTACTGTTCAATAGTGAAATATGCCGGACACCTCCAAAATCCGGATTTACGGTTAAAAACCCGGTTTTTTACCTTTGCGCACTTATAAGCCTGTAATTTTGTTGATAATGATCCGATTTTCAATTTTTTAAGTTGTAATCGTAAATAAACGTACTTTTTGAATAAATTCAATTTTCTTAATAATTAAAATAATGTATAAACACGTCACCAAAGTTGAACAATTTTTGAAAAATCTACAAAATTTGTATATTTAAGTTTTTTATCGACCTTTTCCTTATTTTATTATTGATTTGTTTAGAAAATTCTAAACCGGGCTTATTAAGGTCATGTATTCTATGCAAATAAAAGCTTATTTCATAATTTATTTTTCCGACGTTTCGTTGGAGATTACCAACATCATCAGGGATACTTTATTAGATATATAATCTTTCGTCAATAGTTCTGCATTTAGAATATTTACAACACAAAACATAAATTTAATTAAACAAAACAAATGCAAAAATATAAATAAAAATAATATCACGATATAATTAAATTGTATTAAACTAAGTATCACAGCAGTAAAATCAAACTGAATTTGTGTTTGCTCGACAACAATACCTAAATTTCTCAAGTTTTTTCTTAGATAAGTTATATAGCATTCGAAATATCTCAGTTTCTTATTTCCCAATCTAGTAAGAAATGGAAAATCGGATCATTATCAACAAATTTATAGGCTTATAAGTGCGCAAAGGCACAAAAAGCTGTTTTGTAACCGCAAATCCGGATTTTGGAGGTGTCTGACATATTTCACTATTGGTATCTTATTTTACTCGACAAGTCCTACAAGAAAAATAATATCCAGTCGCAGGTTTTTCTATTTCATTCAATTTTGTATCACTGTGTAATGTAAGAACAATTCCAGAAATAATTTTTTTATTATTTTTTTCCATGCCTACAAATACCGCTCTTTCAGTATTTTGTTCACTGTGTCGCTATTTTAAGTCCAATCATAATATTTTGTATACCGGTGTTCATGGCTCTGCAAGGACTACATTTCTGTCCTTAATCATTTTCTAATTCTAGTCATGCCTTTTAAAAACTTGGTTCGTACCCACAATAATGCTAAATATTTTTGTACGAATTTTGCTATAACATTTTTTTATAAATGTTCAACAAATAAATATTTCTCAAAGGTAGATTTTTGTACAAGGCAGAGAGATAAATAGTACACGCGAGCACGTTTTTTAAAGATTTAGTTAAAGACCTTTAGAAAATATAAAACTCATAGCAATTGAATGAATAAGAAAACATTCATTTAAAAAAATAACAAATAATATAATAACCCGCCCCTGGAGGATTTGTGGGATACATCTTTAAAATTTAAACTCGAATAGTTCTTGGCTATGCCCATGTTAGGTTTTATTTTGCGCATACAATCCGTTTGGAAATTACAAACGAGCATTTATCGCTCAAATGAGTACATGTTAGTACTTTGTGCACTTGAAAATTAAAAAGTGTTTTTGTCACTTATTTTAGGTTTAATTTTGAAAAAAATAATCTATCAATCAAACTTAAAAGTATCAATTTCTAAGAAAAAAAGACAAATGAAAACTACTAGAATGTATTTAATTTCGCACCATACAAATAATATTATTTTCAAAATCACTCCAAAGCACGTTGTTTCGTAAAACAATTTTTACACGTTTTTTCCACAAATTAATTCATTTGGAATACTCTTATATTCGCGCTAAACCCACTACCAAAGCTCGTCTAGATGGATTGAAGTTACTCGATATTATCCTAACTATCTATTCACGATTGAGCACAAATTCTCAAACGGATTGAGGTCAAAACTCTTTGCTGGCCACTGCAACAAATAATAATTCTGCTCGCTAGACCATTCTTATGCGATTTTGGAAGAAGCTGAAAAGTAATTTTATCCACATGATAGAACCGCTTATCTACAAAATCAGGAATATTAGTTGCAAAATACACAGATATTCATCTTTTTAAACTTTGATCGATTCTTTGGTTCCTCATTATTCCTTTGATTCTTTGCAGTGATCCGAGGTGCCACCATTTATGGCATGCCTTACATCGTACTACATTGTTTCGTTAACATGATGTCTTTGAATTCTCTGGGCTGTTTGGCGGCAGTAACAATATTGCTGTCGGATTGAAATCGATTCAATTTAGATTCGTCTGACCTGATTACACGTTTAGTCATCTATTATCCAAATTCTGTGCTTTCATGTAAACTTTAAACCTTTCTCAACAATTTTTTTCCACAGTGCTGGTTTTTATTTTCTTAATGCGGAGATGTAGCCAATATTGCGAACATCTATCGGTTTAACTATTGCTATAGAATCATTGTCTTTTATTATTTGTGTTATCAAGAGACTCGCATACTTTAATGGCTTTTTGCAACCTCTGATTTGTATCTTAGCAACAATAGAACGCCATTTTGAATTCTTATTACCACTGATGGACTTACTTTAAGCTGTTCGCATACAATAGCCACTTTTTGTCATTGCTATTATACTGTCCTCAACGGTTTTATTATTTATTATAATTCGATTTGTGTTGGATAATTTTCAAAAAATGCTTACCAAATGCAATTACATTATTATCAAGCTAATGTTTTTTTTCAGTAACAAACAAAACAAATACAGCAATCAACTGTTTCAAAGCTACACTTGTGAAAAATTGAGTACATGTAAGTTCTTTTTGTACTAATTGTTTATTTGCCGAAAATCACTATTTTCCAGTTTGTATTGTAAATTATTTTTATTAAACATTAAAGCTAAAAAAAACGACAAAAAACAGTTTTCATTTTTCTTATTTTTATGCATTAAAAAGTCCGCAAGGCTAAAACGTGTAGTTATTTGTGCTCTCCACTATAAGTCCATTACTTCCATTATTATGTAGAATCATAGCAAAAATAACAGTGCTTTACTAGGATTATTATATTTGAGCTTTAACACTGGTATGGCAACACCATTCAGCCTCTCACTCCGATTTAGATATTTAATTTTAACATAGGTTTGAAACATGCAGCCACAAATGTTTCTCTAAAAGCTATAAAACTGATGTTGTATGCGAAAAAAATCCTGCATTTTTCTGGTTTCTCTTAATAGCAGTTTTGATTTCCTTTTGTTAAAGACATGCGTTTTCTTTCTATTGTTTTACAGCATCCTTTGCTTTTCGAATCTTCAGCTGTTTTTCAAACATTTAATCCAACAATACATAATTTTAAGGAAGTTTTGTATAATTTTCAATTTATTTTGATTTTTCATTGATGCACACACGTACAAATATATTCCTACTGATACATTTTTTTTTTTTTTTTGATAGAATAACATCAGTTATGTTTGCAAAAAACAAAGCCTTACTTTTGAAAATAAAAAAAAATCTTAATCAAAAATCGCTGATTACACAACCAATTCCATTAAACTATTCATCAAAATTTAATACTTATAATAATATTTTATTTTGAGTGCAATAAATAGAGCCTACAAATCTATTAGAGAAAACTATGAAACTAATTAAGCAAATAATAAAGTATTTGCTCAGTGGCCTTTTTACTAAAAAGTAAGTCCTGTTTCACAGGTTTCACTTTTAGCTGACCAGTTTCTGTTCAATTCTTTTTTGAACTTGCCATTTCGTTCTCACGCGATCTTTAATTTTCGTGCTGTTTAACATCAATAAAAGAAGAAAACAAAAGCCAATAAGAAACTTGACTAGTACCGTCAAGTATTTACCCATTTTATTTTCTTTTTCCTTCCCACCCAATAACACTTGACTTGAAGAGTCAGAATTGCATGAAAACGGACTAACACATCTACGGTGTTGACAGTACAGACCCGGGTTTTACTGTAAATTGTTTAGCTCAAGAGTTTCCGTAAAAATGTTATGAAAATACTTTCGAAGAAAAATCAATAAAAAGTACTTTCACGTAGTTCATGTATTTGCAAAATACAAAAGCAGCATAGGTTGGTATGTACTATATACAGATAATAACACATACATACATACACATGTATGTATGTATCTACATATGTATCTAAACGAATGACTGAGTGAGTGGTAAATTTGTAAGTGAATTTTTAGAGGCTTAAAAGACCTACAAACGACAACAAAGTGGTACGAGCACAAGCAGTCATAAAAGTGAGTGGCTGACTAAATCCTTCACAATGACAACAACATTGAAGCTTAGAAATGTAAACGATTGAAATGGAAATAAAAAAACAACAACAAAAACAAAGACAAATATTGTACATACATAAAATGACCTTTTTTATGACATTCCTAAGAAGATTGTAAAGCAATAGGTTAGATTTTGAATGAATATACATATGTCTATAGTTAAACATGTTTATATGTATAGGTATTTTACATACATGTATGTATGTGCCCAGCAGGAAAAATTGCATGTGCTTGCATTCGCAGGCCTTACAGGCAATACCTTCAGAAGGCGTTCTAGAAGGCGTTTCATACCCATTTTAAAGAATGTCAAAAAATCATGATTTCAATAGCAAACACGAATGGTTTTGCAATTATTCCTTTATATCGTCACTATAACATCAAACATTTTTGACGGGAGTTATACGAGTAATAAAAATTAATAAAGAGATCGTTTATGAATGTTTGTGGTGTAAAGTACGCGTGAAGCACTACTTTATATCAATGTGATTTTTTTAAATTAATTTAAATTAATCGAAAATTAATTTTAAACACTGCTTCCATTTAAAACCTCTTCTTTTACTTTCCTCAATTGTAATTATTAATTAATCGGCCTTCTAGCAGGCATCTAACCAGTAGCGAGTAGGCAAGGCCTTTACTAATAATAACACGCCATGTAAAACTGAAATGATTTGGCAATGTGTCCGAATGTCCTTGTGACTGTAAATAAGGTCTCTTTACAGCATCTTTTTCCCACTGGGTATGTAGTCTTTATATATGTTTTACAATTTTATACTTACTTTTTTTTGTAAAATTGCATGTGACCATGATATCAGAATTGGTGTGAGGGTAGAGGGTAAGTTAGTGATATTTGAAAAAACCACAGAATGTGCAAAGATTCCTATTAATATTAAATGATTCTTCCTTTGTGATAAAAAAAAGACTCAACAATTTAAAATATGTGAAAATCAATCTACAGATGAAAGTAGATTGAAGTGTTCAAACATATTCATTTAGTAAATTGATACTTTTCACTAACAATTTAAAGGGAATTTGTTGACAAAAAACAATGCATATTATTTCAAATAGTAGGATATTTACCGGCTTCTACTGGAAAAGAAACACAATAAGGTAGAGTAATTTTCCAGCTAAAGTATAAACTTTTATTTTGAGGTTTTTAACAAAGCAAAATGGTGATAAGCGAGGTTATGTCCCTATGCCGATGAACAAACATCACATTAAAGATGGTTTTAGACGGTATGTATTTTGCAGTATACGATACATATGTATGTATGTAATAGCGCATGTATGTATGTCAAAATTGGCAATTTACAGGCAGTTTATAATTTTTGCTTTCACACGTCGGTTTTTAGCTTCATGTGACATAATTTACAATAGAAGCCAACAGCTGTTTTTGTTATGAATATTTTTGCAGGAGTTTTGTGTTCTTGCAAATATACTCGTAGTTTGAAAAAATGGATTAAAAAAATGAAATAATTGTAACTTACAGCATTATTGCAATAAAAGCTTCTATAAAATATAAACATAAAAATTGTTGTATTTAAGTTGAATAAATATTAATATGTATAAATACATTTTTTCAATAAATATTTCTATACGAATTTATTGTTTTGTTTAATACAATTTTTTTTAATATAAATTTGCTGAATCGCAAACACCATATTCTTGGCGCCATAAACAATTGACTTGCTGGTTGCAGGTGCTTTGTCAGGTGAAAATAGAACATGCTTTAATTGAGAATTTTATACTGTAAATGCAGGCATGATAGAAGTATTTTGTTTTTGCTTTTACACGACGTGTATGCATTTTGCAATGAAAAATTTGGCCAGCACAATGCAAAATGCATACCGTCTAAAACCAACTTAAGTTCACAATAGCTCACAAGAAGAACTATATTGGCATAGATGATGTTTATACTAAAGTTTCGTATTCAGTTTTAACCGAAAACACGGGTTTTCGTAACCTTAAATTGAAAAAGATTACAATTCGTATGTGCATTTTATTCGTCCCAAGAATGATTGGTAATAAATTTTTTACCTTATTTCTACTAATACCCATACAAATGGCGTTCTGAAATATTGCTCATGAATATTTGATTTATAAAAGCAAAATTACAACATTTTTGTGAAATTTAAAAATAATATTTTTGTAGAAATAATAGAAATTAACAAAATATTGATTATATGTATATTGACATTAATAACTGCTGAAAAAACAGCACACCATACAATTACACCTGTTGTTAAGTCTTAATGTACGATCACATTTGGCAAATATTTACTCAAATAAGCGTAACCACTTGTTTGACGTTGTTTACTCTAACAAGAGTTTTGCAAGATAAAACAGCATCAAATAAAATAAAACTAATCATTTTTGTGATTTGGTCTAAATAAGAAAAGCTGCTTTTAAAAAAATAAATGAGTTCAAATATATGTTATTTAGTGGTTACGTCTTTTTCGGCAAATATTTTCCAAGTGTGGCCATAAATTTGCTTTAAACTCTCACGCCTAGTTTTGTTTGTCGTCACGTATTTTTATACAATTTACTTTGTACATATATTTGTAATTTTCATTTGTATATAAAAATACTAGACAAATATTAAATTATTAATATTTTTGTCCTCTTTTCAAAGGCGGACTTCACATATGATTATATTTCGTTACTTTTGAATTTAATTAAGATATTATAATTTTGACTAAATCATTTCTTTCTTCACCAACTCTTTATTATTAAAGTAAAAGTGTTTGCGTTCAGTGGATTGTGAAGTAATGTAAAAGTTATAACAATAGGAATCTGCATATGCTTCAGCTTATATAAATTATCGGTAAATATAGTTAATGGTCCATTCTTCGAATCATTATCCCTTAAATTTTAATAAATTTTAGAATAGTTTCCAAATCCAGGTATTAATAATGATCAGTGTAGTTTAAATATAACTATGGTTAGTAAAAATATTAAAGTACAGTTCTAAATCTGAAATTCCCATGTGGGAACGAATCCTACTGTATATGACATATGTAAGTTACCTAAAGTATCGTAGAACAAACAACTGCAGCTTTAAGCCTTATGCGGCCATGAAGCCCGCTATATTAAACATAATTTGCTAAAAACTAACTGCAATGTAAAGTAGATACATGGATTTGAGGCGCGCCACAACAGACAAAACTTACCAAGGCTATATAAGGCAAATCATATTACTTCTTACTAAATAACACACCTGGCCGTGAGGTCCATCACTCCGTGATCAGTCTCGTAAAATTTTCTATAAATTGTTAACAAGAAACACAAAGCACGATGTAAAAAAGCTTTCATCCCATCTCCGCTGTTTCGCAGTTGCAAGAAACAGAATCTAAAACACGCAGAGAAAAAAAATAGTTGTGCATGTTTACGACAAATATTTTTAAATATTTTTTTAAAATGAATGTAATTGTTATAGTTGAACTGTTAATTCTTGATATATTTATTTAGTTAGGCATGAGTTCATTAAATTTAATTTTCATTAAATTAACTGAAAGTAAGAATTGTTTTTACAACATGAAAAAATGTTTATTAAAATTTTTATTGATAATTATCTTGGCTGAGCTGGGGATCGAACCTGGGTTGAATTTACAATATTATGATCAATTATTTTAAATTTTAAATAAGTAATAATTATTTATATGATTTCGGCAACCATAATATGGTTAAGTTACGATTCATATGATTATAGCAATCATATATATGATTATAGCAATTTTTTAATGCTTATGGTAATTAGTTTTATGATTAAAGCTTGTACCATATTATGTTGTTCTCTATCACATATGATAAATAGTTTCTGCATCGTAACGTAACAATATCATGATTACCGCAATCATATAAATAATTACAGTGACCACAATATTGTTAAAGAACTTGTAAAACTGTTGTAATTTTTGTGGTAAACGTGTCCAACTATATTTTTTCTCTAAAGGACAAATTTGTAATAATAATAACAATGTATAATAATAATAATGTATATACACACACATTGCAGACACATGTAAATTTCGTTCTCACTCATGAAATATAAAAATAAATATGATTAATTTCCGATATCTATTTCGCAATAACGATGAGTTAAATAGATTATATTTACAAGTAGATCATTGGACAACAAACATTGCTGATAACGACCGTGGTAGCGCAGAAAATGCATTGGAATGTGCCAATTGTCTAAAAATATACTTTATAATGGTATTCCTTGAATAACTAAATTAACAAAATCATATACAAAAAACAAAAAAATCTAAAAAAAAATTAACTGAATATAAATCAAAAGTCCATGAAAATATTTTATTATAGGGGATATCTTCAAACATTTAATAAACCTTTTAGCAATTTATGTAAATCTAAAAAGTAATTTTAAGAAATAATTCTAATTTAGTTAATACGATATTAATAAGATATTAAAAACCTATTGAAAACTTTATAAAATAAAAAATTTTGAATTAAATTTAATGAAATGTATTCCAAAAATTTTAGGAATACGATGTCTGATAAAAAATAATCGTTATTTTCAATTTTACCAAAAATTATTTATTTATTCATCAATAACTATCTTGTTCCCTTCAAAGTAATCCCCCTCATATGTAATACACTTATGCCAGCTCCTGTTTTGGGAAGAGGCAATAGTCACCGGGGGCCAAGACCGGTGAATACGGTGGTTGAGGCATGACAACACTCACGCACAGGCATCGATGTATGAGCTGGTGCGTTATCGTGGTGAAAAATCCATGCGATTGAAATACATTACTTAAATGCCCTGCTAATATCAAGGTCTCATCCTTTAAACTTCGTGCCATCCGATTTTCGTAATGGACCTTGACCCTCTACCGCTGTCTTAATATTTTTAAACGCCTGCCAAAGGGAGAAATTTGTGTGCTTAGTATTTGTTAAATTTTTAATAAAATTTACATTTCTGTCGTCCTCTTCTGAAAGAAGGGCCCTTCTTAATTTTTTTAAGAATCTGCTAGTGTCCTAAAAAAATCATCGAATTTTTCCTTGATCACAGAAAATCGTGGAGCTTAGAGTTATTTCACCAACTCAGCATTCTTGTCGAATGGATGTTGCTTGTATATATTGTTTAGAAAATTTTTCTAGGGAACAATATCTTATTCTATTTCTAAATAAATACCAAATTACAAATTTGTTGTTGTTTCTATTGATGCGTCTGGCGTTGGTTGACAATATCAGTAATGCATGTATGTACGTTATTGTTGTCATTTCTCGTTATTGGTACTACGAAACACCAGAGATGAGATTACAACTTTTTACACCTTGCCCTACGTGTTTTGTTAATTTTTAAAGTTTTCTATTTTTTTATTAATAATTTACCGACGCGTAATACAGGCAATAAAATTTTGACAAAAATAAGTTATATGTAAAACCTAATCACAACTACAAATATTGTGCAGATTTCTCAATAATTGACCATAGCTAAAAAGGTGACAACAGGGCGGTGCTCTTGAGATCACAACTTTCAATTGCTAGCCAAACCATTGTATTTGTACTAAATTTATGCCTTAAATTATGCTACTATTATCAAAGTTACCATAATCACCGTTGCCTTTTTGACGCTTTTCGGGTATTTTTGGTGCTTTTTTGCTATTTAAACACCTGAAATTTTAATTAATACCCGCTTTGGAAAAGCGGGTATTTATAGCACTTTTTACAATTTCTCACAGTGCTTTTTAGTGCCTTTTAAGAAATTAAAATTGTTGGTACTGAAACATTTTACTACTATTATTTAAAAACGCCTGATACTTTTTTAACCAACTGCGTATTACATTTTTGTTTTAAGTAGTATTGGCAAACGCTTCCAGAATTTTTCAAGCATATATTTGCAAATCCAAACAAAAACTTTTATTATTAATTTGTTAGGCAGTGGATTTACTTTTGTTTTGTGCAAATTTAAAAAAGGTAAGTTCTTCATGCATTGTTTGTTAAAATTAATGAACTAATTATGGAAAAACAAAAATATAGAAAAGCTTGGAAGAATGATCTAGTATTCAAAAGGTGGTTTAGACCAGCAAAAAATGAGTTAAAGGCACTTTCTATTTATTGTAATTGTGAAACTTAAGTGATCTACTACGCCATAGTCATACAAAAAACATGAAAAAGTATAGATTCGTGTAAAAGTTTTTGTTATATTCGTTTAATAAAAATCAATCGATGTCAAACAAAAATTTTAAAATCATCAATCATAAGGAATATCAATCTTGGTGCTTTTATACCCACAATTTTGTTAATTTTTACGCTTTTTACACTTTTTACCCTTTTTTATGCGCTCACAGTGCTTTTGATGGTGCAAGAGTTGGCATCACTGCCCATAACAACTTCTAACCAGTCATGACACATGCAGTTAACAAAAATTCCATTACAAATCGTGTCTGTAACTTGCACATTAAAAAACAAAATTTTATGACTTTTTCTAAGTCATCAAGACACCATTAATTCTAAACAAAGTTTTTTAATTATACAGCTCTTTATGGAAATCACAACGCTATGGCCTTTTACATTTTTGTATGTATGTATGTATGTATGTCTTTAAAACATACCAAATAAAATATGGCAAATTACAGACAAAGTATGTATTAAATTGTGAGTAAAAAAAAGTTTTTTTTTTTAATTTTAGTTGTCATAAATTTTAATGATGAATGAAGAATAAAAATTTAAATATGATTTTGATGTAGTTGATTATTGCTTGTTGTAATAATTGTTGAGATTTTTTTATAGGCAAATTGTTATTATTTCGAATTTATAGTTTAATGGTTAAGAAAATGATTATACTCAATCATAAATATTATGAGAATGTCAGTGAGGTAGAAAAGTGGAAAAAGATAAACGAGAGTAGTTGCATTTTCTACAACTACTCTCGTAATTACATATGAGTAATTTCTCAATTATTAATGATTAATGAAAGTAGATTGGAAAAAAATATGTATTAAATTTATAGGGGTTTTTTTTTTGTTATTTTTTTCACTCTGTTTTCTTATCTTCCGTTTCTTTGTTTTTTAGCTTTATGCATTTTTGTTCAATCCGTTTTTAACTAAACCAAGCAAAATAAAATTACGAACAATTTATTTATCGAAATTTGAAAACACTCAACTGTTACAAATAAGATAAAAACAGACTTTCCGCTAAATGTTGTACGATTATATCTATAATATATAGTGTTTTTTTTCATTCATTAATATGAAGCTGCAACATTTGCAAAGAAAGTTTTGAATTTTTATGATAATTCGGAAGATCATGTGTATACACATAAGTTACGTGTATTTGTATTGTAATTATTTATCAATTATACGCCATCCACAATAGGGAATTAAAATTAGCTTTTGTTTCGTATGGAAAACCTAAAGAAAAAAGCAAAGTTTGTAACAGCTTTTGTATTCCAGTGCTGTCAAATTTAATACCAAAGTTGATCTGCTATGCAGTGAAACAAAACGTTTATTTAACTTTCAACGAAATCTACATAAATAACAACATCAACCAAAAAAAAGTTAGTTTTTGGGAATAATTTGACTCAGAATTTAAATTTGTTAGGCTTAAGTTGTGAAAAACATGAATGCAAAATTGCAACCTTAATTTTTTGTCATTTTTGAATCGGCAAATATGCCAATAAGCGAATTTACACCTTTGCA
This sequence comes from Bellardia bayeri, assembly GCA_950370525.1. Lineage (NCBI taxonomy): Eukaryota > Metazoa > Arthropoda > Insecta > Diptera > Calliphoridae > Bellardia > Bellardia bayeri. Next base: position 41,769,849 of record OX493266.1, on the reverse strand, counting down.
GGCGATTGTTCATTTATAAGTCGTCACACAGATCCAGCTGAAGCATCTGAACAACTTTGATCAATGAGTTAAGAAAATGGCTTCACAAATGTTAAATAAAATTTATTGCTACAAAATATATCCAAAAGTTAAATTATCTTTAAGAAGAGATAGTTACCCTTATAACAACATAACAACAGTTAATGCAATCCATCAAAACACCGCAACGGTGTTTGATTAAAAATTAAAGTTGTTTTAGCTTTTCTTAAATTTATTAATTACTAAATAATTATAGAATCATTATTGAAACCTACTAAATCACAGTTGTTCAATTTTGTACAACACCTACGACATTTTTACATATGTATGTTTTTCGAATGTTGTATGAAAGTTCTAGTGTTGCCAAAAGTAAAACTACATATGTATCTCAATCAAAAACTTACTGATTTTAGTTTAAAAAAATAAGCCCACGGTAACACTCAAATCATAAACTAATTGACAAATTTAAAACAAAAAAAAATTAATTAAAAATCAACAAATTTAAATAATGTAATGTAATTGTATGTATTTAATTTATGAAAAAAGATCATTAACTTTCAACTACTTGACTTAATTGTTAAAATGCTTGCATTTTATTTTTCACACAAATTATTGAAATTGAAATTATTTTGATTTTCTCACTTGTATTATTAATATTTAATATTTAACTTGTGAAATTTGAAAGCTTGACAACATAATCATACGACTTTGCTCAAAATTGTGTTCATAATCAGATATGTATGTAGTTGTATCATACAATGTACAACATACAATATCGCTTGTGAATTGAACAACTATTTTAACAAAAACTTTAAAACATTCATGGGGATATTAAATATTAAAACAAAAATATTTTGAACTTTAAAAACAAAGAAACACAAAAATCATTAAAATGCTATGTATTTAAATAAATCAGAAATGACATGGAAATCAATAATATTCAAAATCAAAACCGCCATTAACACTTACACTAACACACACACATATGCCGATAAACTTCAAAGCAAATGCAGACATACACTAATACAAACCAAATACACATTATATATATATGACAACAGACACTTAATGTAAGTGAAAAAGCCCCGAAAACAAGATAAACACGCAAATACAAACAAAAACTAAAGGTACGGTCACATTTGGCAAATATTTGTAACCAATAAATAATATATACATATATGGACTCGTTTCATTATTTAATTAAAAACGTTTCTTATTTAGGCCAAAGCACAACAAATATTTCGTTTTAATTTATTTTATGCTGTTTGATCTTGCAAAACTCTTGTCAAAGTAAGACAACGTAAAACAAATTTGTGCTAAAACAAGTGGTTACGCTTTTTTGAGTAAATATTTGCCAAATGTGACCGTACCTTAAGAAATAAAATGGTAGACAGTTAAATTTCTGCCTGCTACCTTTAAGTAGAGCATAACATAAATACAAATGTAATTCGGCATGCGATTGTTTGTGTAAATGTGTAAAATTATATGAAAAATTATCGTGGTGTTGTTGTTATTTTTATTTGCTGTAAAATCAATAACAAAAAAAACGAAAAAGCAAAAATACTCTGCAATGTTGTTGTTATTTCTATTTAGGCTTATGTACTTTACATGCAAAGCTTGTAGTCGCCATGAACGTATTTTTGTTTGATTGTGTCTTACACTTCTTAGTTTAGCCCTTCTTGGCTGACAGTTAGGTTTGGACAGACGCACGAAATAAAAAATAAAAAAAATAAATAAAACTGAATACATTCAGTCACATCAACAGAATCATTGAGCCCACTTAACAGTGATTGTGTGTCAAAATGAATGAGGAAATGAATGATACAACCTATAAACAGAGGAAAATTATACAAAGTGACATAAAATGTAAGATTACGACGTTGTTATGAGTTTGGCTAACGTAGAACCACGTGTTTTTGTTGTTATTTATTTTCATGTGAAATGTTTTCATTTGCAATCAATTTTTCAATGAAATTATACCATCAAGTATTACTGACGTTCCTCCTACCAACCCCTCCCCCTCATCACAAAATTAAACTGTGTATGTACATTAAATACATTTATTTATTTCTACAAACGCTTGTTTGCTGGTGTCAATATCAAGGTACTTACCTACATATATTATGTATTATTCACACGTAAAGTGAGAAAGTAGTAGGAAGCAAGTGAAAGGTAAAATTAAATTATTACGTTGCCTGGTTTCTTAATGATTAAATTTTACATAAATACGATTTTTTTTCAATATGTATATAAGTGTCTTTTGATATGTCCGTATGTATACAAAATGATAAATTTGAATTATAAACGAGGGTTTTATGTTAGACATACCTGAAGCAAATAAATTTAAATTCAGAAGAAGTATGAATCGAAAATTAATGTTTGATTTGTAATAATAGGATATTAAAAAAATACGATATAAAACTCAAATTGTTTAATATTGTTAAATTTTTCATTTTTAAACAGTTTAAAGGTTTGAATTTATGTATCAAGATTTTAATAAATTTGAAATTAAAATATTAGTTTTTATGTACTAGTCGAAGACATGGATAAAGTTATACCACCACAAGTGTTGAATGTGGCTAAATTACGTTTGTCATTCCGTCTGAAAATTAGTTAATATTCAACTGAGACCCAATAAAGTATATATATTCTTGATCCTTATAAAATAGTAAGTCGATTAAGCTATGTCCGTCTGTGTAAAACATTCTCACGTCCAAAATGCACAACTTAACTTAACCAAATTTCCATAAAATATTTTTTTATTTTGTAGAAATAATTTTGGTATTGAAAATCAGCAAAGCCGGTATTATAAAACCACAAATATGGACCAACATGTGAGGTAACCTCCATAAAAATTTGATATTTTTTATTCTTTTTTTTTTCTTCAAATTTTTAACATATACTGTAGTTACTACCATGAAATTTTGTACACGTTGTTTCCATGATAAAAGAAGAAACTCTGAGCAAAATAGTAAAAATCGGTCTACAAGATATCATAGCCCCCTTTCCAGAAATGTGGTCCATATTTGTGGTTTATAATACCGGCTTTACTGATTTTCAATACTAAAATAATTTCTACAAAATAAAAAAATATTTTATGGAAATTTGTTTAAGTTGAGTTGTGCATTTTGAACGTGAGAATGTGTTACACAGACGGACATAGTTTAATCGACTTACAATTTTAAATTGATCAAGAATATCTGTATTTTGTTGGCTCTCAGATGAATATTAACAAATTTTCAGAGATCTATAGGTATTAAAAATTCTTAGTTTCACATCATCTAGGTCTTTCGAGCCTAAGCCACTTTATTGTCCAGTTGTGTTTTACTCTACATCTACTTCGCTGTATGTTCCACTCAATAGCTGTTCGTGGCTGTTCGTGTTAGACCATCTGCAGTTTTGCATAGTGTGTGACCTATACCTGACCTGGTTACCACTTTTGGTCCAAAGATGATCGTTATCTTTTTCAGACATCTGTTGATAAATACTTGCAGCAAATTCCACGTTTCACTTCCGTATAATAATATTGATTGTTGTTACAACTTGAACCCCCTCGGTTGTCAATTATGCTGCCCAGATAGAAGAAGATGTCAAATTAATCTATAAGCCAGCTCTCTCAGTGGCAGATTCTAGCTAATGGGACATGTCTCTGAATGTATGTATGTGATGTTAAAGATTGCTTGTGTCATTTTATAACAAAATTTACAGTATTTTTGTTTTAGCTTTTCTACATTCATTGAATCCTACAATATTGGATTGTCAAGGTATTTGAGCATTTGTAGAAATATATTCCGACTGATTAAATTTTTTGACAGAATAAACTAAATTTATACAGCAATTGACTACAACAGCCGAAAATGTTACCTTCAGGGTTTTATGTAGAAGAATTCTTTATAACTTGGCTGCATTAGTAGCTGATTCAAAGTCTATTTTCCTAGTATCAATATTACTTCAACATAACTAAGTTGGTGAAATATTTATTTATTTATTTAAAATTTTTTATTTCTAGGTCAATTTTAATGCGTATTCGTAGGTTGCTTAAATCAGTAAATGAGAAAACCTTTTCCATATTTTTTTATTTATGTGATTTTTTTGATTTAGATATTTACTGAATTTCTTTGTTTTAATGATTTCACTCCTTAAAATTATATAGGAGTATGTGAGTTTATGTATGTACATAAGGGTGTCCCCAAAATAAAGTTGCGACTTGTTCCCGACTAATATGAATATTTGATTCATTTTAAGGCTGCATTTCTCAATTTTTTGCCCTGGGGTCAATATTTGGTGAGCTGGATCAAAGGATAAAAAGGTCCTTTTTAGAGGTTTTTTGATTTTTTTCACTTTTCTTCCAAAGAAACTATATGTAAATTTGGTATCATAAGAAAGGTATTTGAGAGGCGCATTCAATGGGTTATTAAAAATTAAAAAAAAAAATTTTTTAATTAAAAAATTTTCAAAATTTCAGACAAAATTTTAATTTTTTTTTTATTTTTTCATAGCATTTACTTAAAAAAGAAGTTGAAATTTCTTGATTATAAACATCATGCAATTTAACCCAAATTGGTTTTCCCGTACTTCGATTTTGGCTTACCCTATTCTATTGTCTTATATATCATATAAACATACTCAAATAAACTGTTTGAGAATTATAACGCATAGCATATCCTAAGTAGATAACTTTTGTTAGTCCTACTTCACACTCTGTAGTTTTAGCAGACCAGTTTTTGTTCAATTCTTTTTTGAACTTGCCATTTCATTCACACACGTAAATTTAATTTTCGTACTTTTTCATACAAATTAATGAAAAAAAAAAAAACAAAAGAAAATAAGAAAATTGACTAGTACGGTCAAGTTTGTAACCCTTTTATTCTCTTTTCCCTTCTCACCAAAAAATACTTGCCTTATAAAGTCAGAATTGAAAGATGTGAGAGGGGACTTACTCTATGTTACAGCCCATTTAGTTTATATTTGCAAAATATCCATGTTCAAAAGAGAATTTTTATTGAAAGATTTCCGCAGTTATTATTATATTCATATATTTTTTTATTAATATATTTACATAGATTTTTATTAAATTCTATGGGAATTTTTTTGTTCTTAATTTGGAAAAACTTGTCGTATTTGAAGTATTTAGTTACATGCTAACACAGGAAAATTTAAATTTTTTTAAACAAAATTATATCATAAGCTTTTAATTTATCAATGAATTTTTCGTCAAATTGTTGCCTGTGAACCCACTGTACAGCGCAATTGTTTATAATAACAGCAACTATGAAAATTATTCATAAAAGTCAACATTGTTTCGCTCGTACATTTTTTTTACCACTTTTGATTAATGATGTCCATACAAAGAAACATTGTATACAGACTCCAGTAAATAGCAACATACAACACAGTGGGAATTTACGATTATGAAAGCATATAAATTGCGGACAAAAACTGACGCCACTCAACAACAAACTCTTGGCGAAATTAACAATGAGAAAACTATTAAAAAAAATAAAATAGAAACAAATAGAAATAGAAGCTTTAATACAATACTCTTAGTAATATACTTATGTATATGAACATTTCCTACTTTGTTTTTAATATCAATGAAACTGATTTTTACTGGCCATAATTCGTATGTAATATATATCTGTCTGCACATTGTCTGTATCACATGCAGGTATTTAGAGTTTTTCCTATTTTGTTTTTAATATCAATGAAACTGATTTTTACTGGCCAAAATTCGCATGTAATTTATATTTGTCTGCACATTGTCTGTATCACATGCAGGTATTTAGAATTTTTGTTAGAATAACAAAACACATGTTAAATTTTCAACAACAGTTAATAAATTGTTGAAAATATAAGGGAAATAAAAACATTACTAAAGATATATGTAAAATGTGAATGTGAAATATATGTATGTATGTTATGAATATTTTAATGAAATGTGGCATGAGATAAGATTAGTTAATACAGACAGTCAATCAGCACTAGCCGGATCCTGCAACATATAAGCTCTTTTTAGAACAGTTTTCAATTAAAATAGTGTAAGTATCTTCTGGAATAACTTCGATTTATACGTCAATAGGCTCATGGGTCTATATTTGTTCTACCTTGGTGTGATATTTTCCCGGTAACATGGTATCATGGTAACCAGTGAAACTTTCTATTCTGGTAGATAATCTTCAAGGCGTATCATAGAATTAAAAATAAAAATAAATAAATTTAAAAAAAATGTTTATTTCTATCCAGGGTATAAGCATTTTGTTACTGATTTTGTTAACAATAGCCTTTTCTATATCTCAAATCTCTAAAATTAGGGGTACAGCTGCTCCTAAATGATGTGTGACTGACGGCAAGTCAATTTTTTCATTTGATGTTTTTGAGGTAAATTATTTTCTTCAAATGATTAACAAATAGAATCCCCATTTTCAGTGTCTTTATGGTACTCTTAAGGGAATCTTCCAAAGTTTAGCACATAAACCCACGTCATGAACGTTTGTAAACAAAGTTATTCTCCGAGCATCCTCATAAAAAATTTAAAGCTCCATATGCAATACTATAACTGCAGGTTGCGGGTCACAGAATGCGAAAAAATACAAAAGTTTGATCTCAAAAAAAAACTCAAATGATTTGAAGTCTAAATTTAAATTTTTTAGAAACTAACAAATATGAGCTAACTTGCAAATTACGTCTCGTTTTCACATTGCGTAAATTCCGAATAAATTATTTTCACATACTCGTAATGTCAACAAAAGTATTTGAATATAATTATTATATTGTTTTATTTCACACAGTGTTAATATTTCCATGTTAAAATACTCAATAATAGTTAGAGTGCTATATTACCATCCATCTAGGTTAGGTTAGGTCAGCAGGCAGCCATAGTTAGTATAGCTTACTTAGGTCCATTCATTGGTCCTTTTGTGTAGCCCGAAAAGAGATGAATAGAAGAAATAAGAAAGGGGATACATTTTATAGAGACTTAGAGAGAGTAGATGTAGACAGGTAGGAGAAGAACATATCAAGAGAAGAAGAAGATGCCGGGTCCAGAAGGTTTAGATGGAGTAAATACTCCGAGCCGCTTAATGGCCAGTATTTGCACTGTAAGTGAAAGGATTGGTTCCAAAATCATGATAGCCAATTGCTATTCCTAATGAAGGCATTGATACGTATTAATTTCAAGTCTGATATTTCAGATAGATTATTAAAGGATGGTCGTCCCAAGCAGGTGTTACGCATGGTACACATTTCTTTGCAATGACAGAGAAGATGAGAAATTGTTTTCTTCTCTTCTTCATCTTTACAACTCCTGCAGAAATCAATATAGGACAGACCTAATCTTCTGGCATGATTGCCGAATTTGCAGTGTCCAGTAGTCACTGACACTAAGTCGCTTAATTGTGATCGTTGTAGTTTTAGCATGTACAACGTTCGTTCTCTATTTAGCCTAGGCCAGATAACTCCTGTTATTACACAGGTATGTTCATTTACCCACCTGGTCTAAGTAAGCTAATGGTAAAATTTGCTTATTCGTTGCTTGCATGTTGATAGCGGAATATCGCATAGATGATCAATGTCATCATCAGGTAGCATGGAGCCATTCTTTGCTAAGTTAACAGCAACAAGGTTTCCAATTGTATCTCCATGTCCACGCACCCATACGAGTGAAACAATTGAATGTCTCGCTATCCTATTTAAGGATGTTCGGCATTCCTGGACCAAAGTCGATGTAATGTGTATACCAGTTAGAGACGTTATTGCAGCCTGGCTGTCAGTATATATGCGAATATCCCTGCCTGATATTTTGTTATAACTGATCCAGTTAGCTGTTCTTTTTATAGCCGATACCTTGGACTGTAGAATGCTGCTTTCATTTGGAATACTAAACGACATTCTAATTCCAAATTCTTGCATGTAGACACCGCCGCCAACTCTTTCCCCTTTTTTGGATCCATCCGTATAGACAGATAAGCTCGTAGTGTTCAGGGGTAGGCCTTCTTCTGATACCGCATTATCCAAAATGGAGTAGCCAAAGTTCTTCGAGAAGAAGGGTCTAGGAGTGCAATAATCGATATTATCAGGAAGACAGTTTACATCTTCGATTATGATAGCATGCCCATAATGTACATGCTTCCAAGCGCCTATTGTATTCAGCCTTACGGCAGTATTTAGAGCCAGTTTTCTGGCCATCAAATCAACTGGTATCCATTTAAACATACTGAAAATTACAAAAAATACACTGGTTTTAGGACTAAAGTATCCTTATTCAGTATTTCTTATTCAGTCTTAGCGCTTAATTAGTATTTCAAAATATTGTTTTGTAGATAAAAATAATTCAATTAGTTTCAAATGTTTTATATTTTATCCCATTTTGATCATTTATAATTGATGTAATTACCAATTATTACCATTTTTACAGTATTTGTCTCTTTACCTTAGCAATCTTGAGTGCAGTTTTACAATAAAAAAGAACATTACACGATTTGCTCAACATTTTTCCATATTCACTACATTAAGGTATAGAAGAGGATAAGATTAAAAGACGAGACCAATTTCTGTTAAATTTGATCTCAATAACTATATTTACAAGAGTTTTATAGATGGCATATTAGAATTGGACCAATTATAGACGAATTTCTATGTATTAGAGGCTTATTGTGGTTAAATTTTATCACAGTAACGTTATTTACAAGATTTTCATGGTTGGTTGATATACTTGGAAGTTTACTTAATTTGGGAGCTACTGCCAATTATGTACTGACAGCTAAAAAATCCAGTAACATAATTGTTGTACAATCGATATGAGTGTCATATCGATTTTTATAAGACATTTACTACCAAATTTGGGCCGATCTTCTTAAATTTCGGACGTCCAATTTAAAAATTATAAAGGTAACATATCAACAACATATTAAAGCTATGGACAAAGAAATAGCGCCCTATAAATTGCCAAACGTATTATATTGAAAAATGAAATGATAATAACATGAAATTCTATGCTATTCTTTTGATCCACTCTGCTTTTCCAAAAATGTGTTGGAAATGTACTCTTAGCTTCTGCACGTTCTTTATTTTGTCATATTTGTTAAAAATTAAGTTTTTTTAAGTTGGCCAATGCAATAGCGCACAGTTATTTCGATTTTAAACCAAAATAGTTGAAGCTACTTTCGATACTAAATTCTTGTGTAATTTAACAAAAATAGTGTTTATCAATAATTTTGTCAACCAAAATGGGAAGGGGATCGCAAAGCTCACTTGAGAAACAAAGGTTATTTGGGAACTCCACCAAAAAGGTACAAAACAAACAAAAATCGATGAAAGAATTTGATGTTCGTGAAAGACATGAAAGACATGCACGAAGACGCCTCAATGAAAATCAGTTTTAGTGACGTGTAATTTAGAAAAAAACACTTTTGTCAAAAAAGTATATAAAGGCACGGTTGTCTTTTGCAAAACTACCCCGATTCTGAAAAAGAGTGATTTTCATAGATGAAAGCTAAATTAATGTAATGAGTCCTGACGGAAAAACATTTTTTTATCGAGAAAAAATCTAGAATTCAAATCCCCTTTACACTACTAAAACAGTAAAGTGCGCTATTTATCTGTCCATATGAGTTTTAACAATATTTTTGGAAATAGAGAACAGTTTTCAATTAAATTCGTATCTTCTCGAATAGCTTCAATATATACGACAAAAGGCTGATGGGTCTATATGATTGTACTTTTGTGAGATCTTTTCCTAGCTTAGGTATCATGGTAACCAGTGAAACCTTCCATTCTGATGGATAATATTCAAGGCGTATTATAGAGTTAAAAATAGGAAGTATTATTCTTATTGCTATCCGGGTAGCACCATAAGCATTTTGTTACTGATTTTATCATAACCTTTTCTTATGCCCTTATTCATAAAAAATTAAAGTAGACTTCAAATGTACTTTAAGCAAATTTTGTATGAAAATTTTGTCTAAAAGCACACTTCAAACCTACTTTATTTTTTATGAATATGGCAGTTAGAGTTTATATCAACAATAGGGGTACAGCTGCTTCTAAATGGTGCGTGACTGATGGAAAGTCAATTTTTTTCATTTGATGTATTAAAAATAGATTCCCTTTCTTGCTTCTCAGGAATTTGAGTGGTCTTCGCTATGTGGAGGTGAAAATTCCGTTGTAAATGCGGTTATGGTAAATGAATCAAGTTTTTATACCCTACACCCCCATAGGGGAGAGGGTATATTGGATTTCCACTGATGCTTGTAACGCCCACAAATAAAGGTGGGTGTTGAACCCTACATTGATCGACTCAGAATGTATGTCCGTCCATCTGTCTGGCTGACTGGCTGTCCATGTAAAGCCTGTACGCAAAGTAGAGGTCGCAGTTGTACATGAAGCATATAAATAACTTTGATATATACAGAAATCGTGACACCTAATTTTATAATGTTCAGTTCGCAATTACTCAAAACTCCTTCAAAAATCAACTAGATATGTATAAATCTTTTAAAAATGTTTTCATCGGGATCAAATTTAACACAAAAGAAATGTGCACAGAAGTCATGTCATCAAATGTTTGGATGATCGGTTTATAATAGGCCACATATAATGAGTGTAGGGTTGAGCTTGACCGAATATACATTATTAAATGTTTATTATTGATGATATGGACATCACTTACAGTACAGTGCCACACATACATATAATGATTACTCAGGGTAGGTAAAATAAAAAAAATCCTCTGCTAAAACTTTTTCAAAGTCCAGAGCCAATGTGAGTAGAGTTAACCATATGATTAATATTATACAGAACATGTATATCCCTACAATAACAGGAGAACTTGCAGTCAAAATTTTTTCTTGAGGAGAGGGATTGTTTATTTTATTATGCACAACAAATTCTGCAGACATGTTCTTCAACAAAAAAAAAACTAATTCTACAAATAACTAGAACATGTTCTTACTTTTCTTCCAGCTCTGTTCTAACAATATTTGAATCGTTATAAATAATAAATTAGTTACAACGCCACAAAGCATTTCGCTTTGATTGCCTGCAATAAATCACAATTATTTATAGACAAAAATAAATGAATTTATAAGCATTATAGAAAAATATTACGGCATTGGAAATTTTTATTAGAAAGTTGTAATTATTGAAGACAGAATATCGGAATGTATGTATATGTTATAGTTACTTTCCGTGTATGTTAATGTAAATGTTATACGATAAGATAAAGTTAAAACAACCATTAATCATTACAAAGGTATCGGTATCGGCATTCAGGGAAAATATTACAAGAAACAAATGAACTTCATTCATGTATTAGAAACAACCAACAAATATTTATTGTACATAATCGCACACACATTTTAAATCTCTATATGAATGCGTGTATTAAACAAATTACAGCAATTTACAGAGATAATAATACTAGGTAATGTATTATAATTGTCCAAATGTATTTAGAAAAGAATAAATATTCAGGGGGCAATCATAATAACAATCAATGAAAAACTAGACTGGAGAAACTTCCCAAGGTAATAAATGTTAAACTAATGAAAGTCGAGATACAATTTAAAGAATTGATATTAAAGAACAATTATTATAACAAAAAATAGATAGTTTGTAAATAGTATGAAATAATGTACATAGCTCAGTTGTACTTATATGTTATTTTGTGTAGGATAGTTCATTTCAGAACCTTTATTATTGAACGAAAGAACAAATCCCAGACTTTTACCAAAGTCCTCTATAAAAAACTTCATTAGAGTCTTACTGAGTTTTAAATAGACAACCTTATCAGACTCTGACTGAGCTTTCCACAGGAAAATTCACAGAGTCTGACTGAGCTTTCCATAGAAAACTTCATGGGAGTCTCAATGAGTTTTCCATAGAAGACTGATTGAGTTTTTCTTAGGAGACTTTATCAGAGTCTGATTAGGTTTTCCATAGAAAACTTCATTAGTATCTAACTGAGTTTTCCGTAAAGAAATTCTTTAGTATCTAACTGAGTTTTCCATAAAAAACTTTATCAGAGTCTGATTGAGTTTTCCATAAAAAAAAACTTGATAAGAGTCTGATTGAGTTTTACATAAAACAAACTTCATCTGAGTCTGATTGAGTTTTTCGTAGAAAACTTCATCAGTGTCTGACTGAGTTTTTCGTAAAAAACTTCAAAACAACTCTGACTGAACATCATCAGTTTGTCGCAGACTTTTCTATAGAAATCTTCATCAGTCATTAACAGTCATTTGGTGTGTAATAATCGTACAGCAAATCATTATCTGGGACCCAATAAATCGAATCGAATGTAGAATAAATGAACAATATAAGCAGTTTTTTCCATTAATGTTTATCATTTATCATTACATCCGGTTAACAGAAACAAATCTAAAAACCAAAATGTAAAACGAACTCGTAAAAAATAGAAAATTCTAAATTTCTCATTAAGTGTATTAAACGAAATGAACCAACATCAATTACTCATTACACAGCACTACTTCATATTATATTTCAATTAAATACTGTTCTTTTATATCCACAAAATGCTTTTAATTTCTATGAAATTGTTTATTTTTTATTGTGAAATTAAAATAAAAATAAAACAATAATGACTCATATTTATAAATATCAAGAGTATTATTTAATTGTTTGAATTCAATATGTTTATTTTTTTACTTAAAAATGCTTTTAACTCGTATTTTTATAACAACCAAAAATTGAAGGTCACAAATCAAATTGCATTACGAACTACAAAAACAAATCGAAAAAAAACTACCACAAACCAATAACAAATATTATACAAAAAAAAACAAATGCAACTAAAAAATATAATAGCAGTAGTAAAGAAAATATGGTTGAAACCAATATAACCAAACGTTTATTTTTGGTTTCTATTGAACACGTCAACTCATGCGGAAATTTTTTGCAATGGTTAAAGAATGAACTCAAAATTTTGTATGTAACACCACTACCATTGTTAATATTCAGTTTTTTTTTTTTATTAAACAACAATAAATAAATGTGAATAGACATTTTATATCTGAATGTATAGAGTATGAAATGTATGTATGTAGCAGAGGCAAAACCATTTGATTCATAAATATGTCAACTTCTTTTTAAAAAATACCTCTTCTGCCTTACTTCCTTTATTTTTCGAGAAGAAAACACTTTTGACATATGGCTATAAATTGGGTCATCATATGAAATATGAGATATTTCACCACATATTTCATGAGCTGCAATGACGTTAAGTCCTATGATAATATTAAGTGACGCAAAACTTTTATGTTCTTTAAAGTTTTTTCCTATAAAAAAAAGCTCTTTGTTTAATAAAAATACCTTATTATTTCATTTAATTTACAGGCTGCTCCAAAATTCAAGCACGATTTATATTTGCCGCCAGTTGAGCAAGAATGTGTTTTACATAAAACAAAACAATTTAAATGCTGCCAGTTTAGTTTTAGTGAAAATGGAGCCTTAAACCAATAACAACACGTGTTCGTTGAAAATAATGAAATGTAGTTTGTCGAAGTCTTCAATAGAAAACTTCACTCTGACTAAGTTTTCAACAAAAACTTGTATCGAAAACTTCATCAGTGGCTGACTGATGAAATCTGCATCAGTACCGAACTGAATTTTATGTAGAAAACTTCATCGGTGTTTAGCTGAGTTTTCTATAGAAAACTTCATCAATTTCTCTGACTGAGATTTCTATAGAAAACTTTATTAGTTTCTCTTACTGAGTTTTCCGTCTGACTGAGTTTTCTATAGACAACTTTATCAGTTTCTCTGATTAATTTTTCTATAGAAATTTGCATCAGACTCTGACTTAGTTTTTACCCAATGCCTGGTTTTGTAGAAAACCAGATACAGACTTATTAATTTCATGTATAACTGCAATAAATATTTATCTGACATCAATTAGATATAAGATTATAAGTTCTACAAATAGTGTCTGCGCCGATAAGCCTGAAATGATTGACCATTTGAAGGACAAAATTCGCCGTGTTATTGTCGATATACAGCCGTAAATATTAAAAAAAAGTCATTGAAAATTGTACCTCCAGATTAGACTACGTCTGAGCCAGTCTTGTGCCAGAAGTCATATTTAAATTATAATCTTTCGTATAAAGTAAATTTCAGGTCAATTTAAAAAAATCATCTTTCAAAGAAAAAAAACACAGAAAACACAGATTCATTCTTTTCAAAATAAATTTGCATAATTTGAAAGCTTTGCTCAGGCGTCAGTCTATTCATGTTGATTTGACATAAATCACTTGACATCTGACAAAATGGCCGCCGTTAAAAAAAAGTATTGCCAACTTAAATTCTATACATTTAAAAAAAAATTATTTGAATATAATTAATTTACATTTCTTGTTATTGTTTATTTGACCTTTTCTATTAAGATTTTAATAATTATTTAAGCTTTAGGACTTTTTTATAAAAAAAACTAGCTGAACCCGGTGTGCTTCGCTACCCCCTTTGACATAAAGCTGTTAATAAACGCAGTAAAAAAGTAAATGCAGAAGTGTACATGGTCAAAAATATTATAATGTAATAAGTAGTCCTGAGTCAAAGCTGCACGCTGTGAAAATTTAAGATCGATTAACAGGTTCAATATATCGCGTGCTCTGTTAACTTTTCTTTTGGTACGTATTTCTATTCGTGCCAATACCATATATAGCAAATACTGTCGCTGTGGGTAAAAAAATGCCCAAAATATGCCGATTTTAAATTTTGGGTTTATGGGCGAGGCCACGCCCCTTTGTCCACTCACAAGAATTTATTACTTCGTAAGAATATTCTATTGTGAATATTTAATGATGATTGGTCCAGTAGTTAAGACTATATTACGATTTAAATTTGCCTAAAAAGGGGCGTAGTCCCACCAACTTTTCTCCTGGTACGTATACCTAATTATGCCAATACCATATGTACCAAATATCATCGACGTACATATGTACGTCAAAACATGCCCAAAATATTGCAATTTAAATTTGTGGGTTATATGGGCGGTGCCACACCCGTTTGTCCAATAAAAACTTCATATAGCATATTACACGGTGCGACAGTCCAAAAAACCTGGGACCGGATATTATTTTTCTTGTAGGGCTTGTCGAGTAAAACAGGATTACAATTGTGAAATATGCCGGACACCTCCAAAATACGGATTTGTGGTTAAAAAACGGTTTTTGTACCTTGGCGCACTTATAAGCCTGTTATTTTGTTGATAATGATCCGATCTTCCGATCTTCCGAATGAGATATAATTTATCTAAAAAAAACTTGAGAAATTTGGGTGTTATTGTCGAGCAAACACAAATTTTGTAGATTTTTCAAAAACTTTTCAACTTTGGTGACGTTTTTATACATTATTTTATTAAGAAACTATAATACTATTGAATTTATTCATTTGCAACAATGATAAAAATTAAAATTTTTTACTAAAATCCGATTCAACAAGGAATTAGTTTTATAGAGAAACAATTCCTAAATGCTATGTGCCATGAATAAATTAGTAAAGAATGTTTTAATGGAAAAGTAACAAATTTGATTTGATATAAACAATGAATTAAGAATTAATTCATTCGTAGTGTTTTAATGGAGTAAATTATATTGGAAAAACAACATTTAAAATTAAAATAAAAAAAAACTAATTGGTTCAAGGACATTTTATTTGAAGAATTAATCTATATTAATAAAACAAAAAAAAACTGTAAAATAACAATACATAAAACAAATATATTAAATTTCCTTACTATTTACCCTTGAAAACTTACAAAGTATTAATTTTTAAGCAAAAAACTATTTAAATTTCACAGAAAAATACAATCAAATGAATTTATTTATATACAGCCCAATCATGAATAAAAATTCTGCGGGAGTTTTTCCCATTTTCCTATTCAAATTCAATGTTAAAAAAATAAAAAAATAAAAAAAAACTCCCGCGGAATTTTTATCCATGATTGAGCTGATAATGAGAAATTAAACAGATTGAAAATATGATTAAAATTTAAATTACAGCAAAAAAAAAACGGAAACATTTTAATACTTTTTAATTTAAATACTTATACAGTTGCTTTTTTTGCTTACAAATGTTCCTATAACAGCATAAATTTATAATGACGTATATATATGTATGTAAAAATAAAATAAAGTTAATATGTTTGCTCACACAGTAAAAACAACCAACATGTTGTAAATGTCTGGCCAAAAGCTAATAGACCAAATAAACATATTGATTTTCTAATAGCCAACTATAATATTTAAATATGTTTCTCTTACATTCTCATAAGAACAGAAATACATAATAGATAGATTAATTTTGTACAAGTACGAGTATAAACCTGCAAATAAATCTACGTAAATATATACCGAAGTATACAATCATGTACGGGTATCAAGTTATATACAACAGACTGAAAACTATTTAGTTTTTGCAGGGTTGGCTAAAAGAAACATTTTCTTTTATACTTTACAAGAACAAATAATCTACCAAACAACAAGCCAGTGAACCATACTGCCACATTAGACACAAAAATTATTCAACTAAAAGAAATATTTCGTAGCATATAGAAGAACTTAAACATTCTACATAAATAAATAGCACACATAAACCAGAAATCATCTTTACACATACAGTGGGGCGCACAATTGACAACACGTTTGAGCCTTGTGTGCTTTTTATTGCATTAACATAAAACTAATAAAGAAAATTGCATAATGTTTTTTGGCATTTATGAAAAACTTTTTTAACAAATAAACAATTAGTACATATAACTTACATGTGCTCAATTTTGCACAAGCCTGTCTTTTGAAATATTTGTACACAAATATCAATGTTTAATGTTAGATTTGTATGTGTTTGCTGAGTTTACTTAAAAAAAATTGTTCGATATTAATTGAATTGCATGTGATAAACACTTTTTGCAAATTATCAAACACAAACCAAATTATAATACAAATTATAAAAACACAATGAAAAAAACTATCAAGACCCATTGAAAACAATATTCTAGTAATGACAAAAAGTAAAGATACGGTCACACTGGGTAAATAGTCACTTTAAAAAACATAACCACTTACTTTAGCACAAATTTGTTTGACGTTGTTTACTCTTACAATAGTTTTGCAAGATCAAATAGCATCAAATAAAATTAAACTAAATATTTGTTGTGTCTTGTTCGAAATAAAGAAGTTTTTATAAATAAATAAACGAGTTCAAATATATTTTATTTAGTTGATTACGTCTTTTTCGGCAAATATTTGCCAAGCGTGACCCCAGTCAACTCAAAAAGTTTTTATAGGAGCCCAAAAAAGGCCTTATATTATTCGGAGACCACAAATCAGAGACCGCGAAAAGCTATTACCATCATTTTTTTCTCTCTTCATGTGTGGCAGAGTCAATGGAGAGAAACGTGAGACCTTCGCGATATTGGGTACATCTCAGCAATAAAAAATGAAAACCTGCATTGTCGATAAAAAAAAAAACTCTTAAGGCATGATCACACTTTGCCAGAGGGCACAGAAATTCGACAATAGATGACTGGAAACGTGTAATTTGGTCAGACGAAACCAAATTTAATAGTATTCAAACAATATTGCTTACGCCAACCAGCAATAAAAGAAACAAATAAGCATGGTGTGTGGGTAACGTCATTAAATGGGATTGGTTTACATGGTGGTAACTCGGACCACTACAAAGAATCGAATTAATAATGATTAAAGAATTCTATATTTGTACTTTGCAAACTAATCTGAATGGTGACTCAAAGCACACTTCCAAAAGAGTTGCTTATTAAGCAGAATTTTCTTTTGATTCAGTAGCCAGTTAAAAGTCCCGACCTCATTTCAATTAAGAATTTGTGGTCAATTGTGTAGAGATATTTGTGACAATGGCAGCATTTTCAGTGCCAAATGCGAAAACATTCTGAATGAATTATTTGAAAACTTTGTGAAGAGTATGCCAAAACGTGTAACGAACTTTGGACTAAATATTAAAAATACTATCATTCTCCCTAAAGTTGTAAAAATGATGCAAAAATCTTTTTTAGAACTTGATGCTTTTAATTTTTAATAAATAAATTATTTTGTTAAATACATATTAAACATAAAATAGTTGAAAAAAAACACATTTTTAATTTTTTTTAAACAAATGCTCAAAATACAAACATGTCCTCCTTTTTGCTCCCCACTGTCTATACATACATACATATACATAAATTACGAATACAATTTTTATTTCTTTTTTGAATTACATATGTCAGCAATCGACCAAGTACAAAAATTTATTCAAATAAGTCTTATTAAAAGTACAAGTAAAATCTCTGGTATGACAGAGGAGTTTTCTATGTTTATATGAGTATCTGAATGGCTTAATGTGCTGGTTATAAGTTGAGCACCAAAGATACTTTTAATTTTATTAAATAAGACTATATTGTAAATTCTTTGCCTTATAAATACTTATGCATTAAATTTAAAGCAAATATATACTAACAAGGATGCATTATAAAAGCATTAAAATTATTATTAGTTTTACGGAATACTTTAAAAATTAAAATGACTTGTATCTTCAGCTTTGTTGAGTCTAGTAAAATATTAATGACAAACAAGATAAGCGAAAACTATGACTGCTATCACAAAATTTTGCAAAATACTCAGTCAACCTTTAAATATTGACCGTTTCACCTAATTCAAGAAAGACTAACTGAATCTTGTCTATTAATATAACGATAAAACTGATTTTTCAACAAGAACTTTATTTTTTCTAAAATGGGTATATTGGTATAACATAAAAGATTTGACTTTTTACGATTCTACTACATATCGCTCAAATATTTATTATGAAAATTGTGGATCTGTAAAAGTCCATTTTTGAATAAATCAGCTGAAAATGCTGTTACTTAATGGATCGAGTGACTTTAACAACTAAATTTTAGCCTATTATTGATGATATGGATAGCAATGACATGTACAATTAACAGGACCGTGTCACATATCACACAGTCACCGTAACCAAATTTCTCTATTGCAAATTTTCACGAAATTCAGCTATTAACTTGAATTTATGGGCTATTTAGAGGATAGAGTATATACAGAGCTAATCGTATGGATTACAGTCTTAGACGCAAAATAAGAGAATACAAACGTAGATGAGACTACATATAATGAGGCTACAGAAAAGACTACAGGCGAGACTATAGAAGAGACTAGTGCTTTTTTCAGGACAATAACAACTGAACTTAGAGCATGGTTCGAAACTTGTTATGTTTGAACGGAACGGAGGAATCATCAATATTAGCTCAGAATTTATTTCTTAAGTTCTAGAATACAACTCAGAACTCAGGTCAAAGGTTCATTCTTTATACTATGTAACTTATATTCCCTCACCTGAAATTAGACACAATGTGCATCAATAACTTCTGGATTTTTTATTAGGGAATCTACGAAGACATCTGTATACTAATTGATCCTCTTTTAAGCATGTTCTTTGTGGACGGCTTCCATTTCTCATATCAAAGAATAAGCTTCAGGCATATATAAGTTTTTATAGAATGCCCCAGAATATACAGCAGTCTATATGTAAGATGTTTAACTAGCCGCCAACCGCTAACTCCAATAGTAACCTGAACTCTGTCATATCTAACTACAGACAGATTAGTAATGGAGATTGAGTAGAGACTTTATAGGTTGAAACAACTATAGACAATGTAGTTGACGGATAATATATAATAGAAGAAATACAAAAAGAGGACATATGAGGCTATGGCCAATATTTCTAATGGAATTGTAGATGACACTTTAGAGAAAACGTTACATTAGATAATAAATTATACAATAGGCAAGGCTATAGACAAACATACACAATGGATAAGATTAGTATTAGAAGAAACCTAAAATGAGAGTCCATAGATATGACGAATTAGAGACTTTAGATTGAACTTAGACGATAGATAATAAAGGGTGATTTCATTAGCAACTTACTTTTTGACAAGACTGTTTTTATATAATATGTTACTGTTAAACAGTAACAGTAACAGTAATAATTTAATCATCAATCGACTTAATAACGAACAACGCATGTAGATTATTACCTTTTATTATCAAAATTCAGTTGGGAAGATCCACGTTTTCATCGGAAAATTGTGTTAAGCGACGACGCTCATTTGTGGTTGAATGGATACGTAACCAAGCAAAACTGTTGTATTTGGTGTGAAGAGCAGTCAGAATCATTGCAAGAACTGACAATGCAACCTGAAAATGCACTGGCAGAAACATTACTGTAAATGGCGAACACACTACCCTAAGATGATTACAAAAATTTTTGTCCAAAATGGAAGAGCTGACCTTGGATGACAGGTGGTTTCACCAAAACGATGCCACACAGCATACGACAAAATGACCCAATTGAGAAAAGAGTTTGTTGAACAGCTTATTTTACATTTGTGCCGGTCAATTGGGCACCTAGAATGGGCGATTTAACGCCTTTACACTATTTTTCCTGAGGCTATGTTAAAGCTCAATTTTTTAGGGCAAAGCCCGCAGCGATAAACAGACTGGAAGCTAATATTGAAGAATTAATTCGTGAGATAGTGGCCGATATGTTGGAGAGAGTATGCCAGAAATAGGAACTAGCGTATGAATTAGAATTTACATGAAATAATTTTTAAACATTAAATTTATCTGTGCTATCGACTAAAATAAAGATTTCATAGATTTCTTAAAATTGTATGTGTTGCTTTTTAATCCAATCCGAAAGCTCTTAATATCACTCTTTAAAGTAAACCACTATTACTAGACAATAGATTCGAATTATATTGATGAAACTAGAAACGTAATTATATTATACTGTAATTCCAAATTATTTATAAAATCCAGAATCGCTGGATGTGCAAAACCAGTAATACATATACATATATATGTATATATGTGTTATATATGTATGTATATATGTGTTACATATGTATGTATATGTATGATTTGTGGCAGATGGGTTATGGAAGTCAGCACTACTAAGTATTGTATGAGAGTTAAGTGTTCTGTTGGAGTGACAGTTTACACGCAAACGAACGGATGCACAGTGGTTCAGTAGAAGGACATAGTAGTCAAATAACATTTGATTTTGATTTTTATACCGTTAGTTCGCTCCAATACTCACTTTTAGTGGTACTACTAAAAGATGCAAAAATTTTTGCAATCAGATGTTTTTTACATTCACTTTTGTGCATCGGAAATTAACAAATCAAAACAACTTTCCTTATCGTTTTCAGCAGTGCTAATAAAGTTAATTTCTAGTACGTGTTTTTTTTTTCAAAGAAAAAAAAAACACTTTTGACTTACTGTTTTACAATGGATATTTAAGTTAAAGGTATTTAGCGTTATTATTATGTATTTAAAAATTTTTCAAGCAAAACATATTTTGCGGAAAGCGGTTTCACGACAAATCAATTTACACGTATATTTTTTTACGGCGTTTCTTTTCCTTAAGGTATTAAAAAATCTCGCTTGCTAACTAAATTTTTTTTTTCAATTTTATTAAACCAATAAAAATTTAAATGGAATAATAATTACTTACATTTATTTCAGATGCAAATAAACCTAACATACCTGTAAATAAATCAATATCATATTCATTACTAAAAGACAGACATAATAAAAATGCTTCAAGCTAAAATCAAATAAAACACAATGATTACCTAATGTAACTGAAAACTATAAACTATCAATCAAATATCTATAAAACATACATACATAGTACATACATATATACATATGTAAACAACATATTATTAGCATTTTAATCACCCTCCCACAAAACCTTTTTAATATACTTCTAAGGTTATAGTCACACATGGCAAATATTTATTCAGAAAAGCGTAAACAATATTTTTGTACAAATTTTTTTTGACGATGTTTAATCTTACGAGTGTTTTGTAAAAACAAATAGCATCATATCAAATAAAACTCAACTTCTATTATAAGTTTTCTTAAATGAAATAAGTTTTCTAAAAAAAAAACGAAAATTTAAACAACTTTTATTTAGTGGTTACGTCATTTGACATATGTGACCGTACTTTAATACTCTCGTTTTTAAATAATTTGTCACCTTTTTTAATTTGTACATTAGTAAGTTTCATTGTCAACCTGGAAATCAGTTATATCCTTCCTTTGCCAATGTTGCTGACAACTTAAATGACTTATAGATTTACCTCAATTTATCTTGCACTTAATTTGAAACCCTTTTTCATGGAAGCTTAAATAGGTTGGTTTATATGAGTTATTTACTTTGGCCTAATTTTATACTTTTTATTGTTGTTGCTGTAGCTGTCGTTGTTGTTTTTTTTTTTTTAATTTTCCTTTAATAGTAAAAAAAAGAACTGCCAAATTTGTATACCTTATATATTGTAGTGACATTTCGTGTTCTTTTTTGCCATTTGGTTTTTATGTATTTGTATTAATAAAATATTTATCTAAGGGCATTAAATTTATACTGAAAAAAATAAGCTTTAGAGCTTTTGTAAGTACGAATAGAAAAAAAAAAACGAAAAGAGCTGTTCTTGATATCAACACAATGTACTATCTCAGGTTCATTTAGACATTTTTCATTTGGCTGTTTCTAGTATTTTTTATTTGTTTGCTCAGTGGTTGTTGGTTTATTATTCCTGAATGTTTTATCATGTCATTTTCTTTTTGTAGGAATTTAAATTGAGCTTTTGTTGTTTGTTACCTAATATTGTGGAATATGGAACTAACTAGGGGTTTTTGTTCAGGTTATTTTATTAGCAGAGGTTTTCTAAGACTTGAAGTTATAATTCCTAAAAGGCATTTCAAATAGTATATATTTTCAAGTAAGGCCAATAATAAACAATTTTTTACCAGTACAGAAAATAATACATATCAGGTACTGAGTCTACAGCTTCAATATTAATTATATCGAGGTAATAAAATCGCTTCAAAAGTGACTGGGCTGAAAAATGGTATTTGAAAAATCCAAAGAAGTGTTTTTCCACAAATAAAATAATCGTTTATCAAAAATATGAAGTTTCTAAAAGACTATAGATGAGACTACAGATAATACTCTGGAAGAGACTATAGATAATACTGCGCAAGGGACGGTAAGCGGGACTGTAGACGGGCTATAAACGGAACTATAGATAGAACTGTAGATAAAACATTAAACGAACTTAGTAGATATGGACCACTGTGCATGTTGGATTCAGTGGGAAAACTTTTCAAGTATGTAAAATTAAAACGAGTAAAAGAATTGGAAGTTCATCCCTATGCAAGACGGTTTTCGTAAAGGGAAAAGTACAGTAGGTGCCATAATCGAAGTTTTCAATAAAGCTATACAAGACGAAACATAAGAAGAATACTAAAGGAGTAGACAACTATATTTTCAACATAGTAGCAAATTATATGGATGCACAGATGACATCGCTCTCGTATAAAACAATAAACTGTCGAACTGATCGACATAGTTGTAAATGATAGTCTATGTCGCTATAAGAGATAGTTGTAAAGAAATTGAATGCAGCTAGCAGTGCCAAAACCTGAGGCCATACCTGTAACAAATGGAAGAGTCTTTACAATACCCAAGAGCCGAGTACAAGATAGTGAGACTTCCTGCAAACGAAATTTGTGCTACAATTGGATGACAAACTCAGTTTTGGACAATAGGTACTGAACATTCGTGACAAAGTCATGTGAACAGCAAACACGCTGGACAGAATTATATCAAACTATGGCGGCCCTAAACAGCAAATAAGGAAATTAATAAACAGCTGTGACGCATGTATAACGATAGAGGAGAATGCATATGCATATACGTTTTGAATATGAAAAGTGGCTGGAACAGAGACAAGTATTGAATAATATGTTAGGCGAAACTTTAACACCTGAAAATATGTTTAACGTAATGCCACATTCCGCAAATTCATGAAAATCGTGTTAAGAATTCATCAATTAAATAATGAAGGTAGTTCACAACCTCCTTACATAGTATTTAGAAATAATTCTGAAAAAAACTACCCATTCTGAGGAATGCTGAAGTAGTTCCAGGATGGTGTAAGTAGAGTTATCCTTTGGAGAGAGAAAAAATACGGAACTACAGACGAGAATACAGATGAGACTGTAGATGAAACTACAGGCGAGACTTTAAACGAGAATTTAAATGAGACTGTAGACAAGACTGTAGATAAGATTTTTGATACAATTGATGACTCTACAGTTAAGCCTATGAATGACATCATAGAAGAGGCTATAGGCAAGACTAATAACGATACAATAAAAGAAACTATAAATAGAGTATGGATGAAAGTATAAATAAGACTGTAAAGGGTGATTTTTTAGCAATTTTCTTTTTGGCAATACTGTTTCTGACAGCTCAGCTGTTTTCTTGTAACATTTTACTGTTAAAAATGCTAATTTGGGTCTATAGTTTATTCATGAATCGACTTAGAAACGAACAAAGCTTCCAGGTTTTTGAATTTTATTATTAAAATTCATTTTCGGTTAAGAAAGTACGAGTAGGTACATTGTACACTTCTTCCATTTTATGGTCAGAAACTCATTTCTGGTTGAATGGATACGAAAACAAGCAAATTTTCATATATAATATGAAAATCGGCAAGAAACTTTGCAAGAAATGTCAATACTCTAAACATGAAAACTCTTAAAAAATCACTCTTTAAATGAGATTGGTTAAAACTATCAATATAGTCTCAAAAATTCTCTTATTCACAAAATTTTATTTTGTTTATAAAAAAACATACATGTTCACAAAAAGGTAGTTTGTTCAAAAATACAAAATTTTTAACACAATTCAAAACGTTTAAGAGTAATTTTTTACAAAACACCTCTCAAATACTTCGTGATTAAGTAAATGTCCTTGGCTGTTTACCAACAAAAAACTAAAACAAACAAAATATTTATTTTACGACTTAATTAAAGAAAATACAAAATTGAAATGCGTAATAACTTTGAAAAATACATAAGAATTAAAAAAAACACTACATTTTACTATCAATATTTTTTATAATTTAGACACAAACAAATAAGAGAAACTATCGAATGATTGGAAAAAGTAAAACGACATAAAGATGTCTGCCTTTTAGTCTGAGTTGTAAATGAAAAATATTAAAACAAATATTTAGACTAGTGCAAGGTTAAAGGCCATAATAATTATACATCATTTGTTTAGCCAGCACTCTGACTAAAAGGCAGGCATAATTAAGGCGTATTATATCAATGTCTTACTGTCTACAGATTTTTTAAATGTCTGAATACCTCTTTTACTGAATAATTCGATTGCTTAAGGAATTTCATTGGCGACTCTTAAATTTGTTTAAATAAAACTTTGCTCCGAAAGTTATCATATTATTTCCTGTTTTCTTAAAATAATCCTTTTTTTTCTTGTTTGGCGTTACTGTCATTCCTTGAATTTATTTTGTTGGTACTTTAAAGCTCTTTTATTATTTTTTTTTGAAGGTTTGTGCATATTGTATTTGTTTTTTTCTGGCCAAACTTTTGCCTTATAAATGATAAAAGTAAATAAAAAGAGACTTAAAATATTTGAATATAAAAATTTGGGTATATGTTCAGTAGGGACAGAAAAAAACAAAATAAACCGCGCTTTTGGCATTTTGGTGGCAAGTTTTCTGTTTTGTATATTTTCCGGTTTGTACAACTTTTTTTAATGGGGGAGTGCCATTTTGCGTCTCTGTTTCATATTCTATATTCATTTCATGGTCCCCTATATTAAGGTCAGCAGAAACAGAATTTTTGTATTCATACTGTATTAAAGGAATAAATGAATGAATGTTTGTTTGCCTTTCCTGCCTGTATTTCTATTGCTTGTCTATTTGACGAAATGATGTTTTTTTTTTTTTTTTTTTTGTTTACTTGTTTGACTGTCAGTTTGTTGTTGTTGTTTTTTACCAATGACACTATAAGCAAAACAGTTGTTGTATGTATGTTTATAACAATTATGATGATGATGTGACTGTTGTTGGCGATGATTATTATGATGATAATGATGACTGAGTTGGTGGCCATTTACTTGTTTAACAGTTGGTGTATGGAAATGCTGTTTTTAGTTGAGTTAGTAATGTTTATTGTAATGGTTTTTGCAATTAGAACACTGTGAAATAAATATGTACACAAATTTGTTATACTTTCTTTTTTAAATGAAAGTCAAAGCTTTTATTATTTAAGTTTATTTTTTGGCGTTGAAAATGTTACAAATTTAAATTTTATATTGATGAAGTTTACGTAATTTAGAAAGTTTGCTAAAAAAAAAGTTTTTTTTAACTTGTTACTCTGCTAAACATATCAAAAAAATGATTGCACTTTTTAATAAAAAAAAAAAAACCATTTAAATATTTATCTGCTTATATTCAGTTATTCTTCAACATAATACTACGATCCTATTTATATGATATTTCTTAAAGAAACAGTTTCTGTTATTTCATAATTAGTTTTCAATATTTTACTTATTTTTGAATTTAAAATTTTCCAGTTGTAATTGAGAATTTTTCCTCTTGCGAGTATTTGAAAATTTTTAAAAAATTTTATTCGAAGTTTTACTTCAAGTCAAATATACAAATTGTTTGAAAACAATTATACACTACAATTTATTTTTGTATATTGTGAAACATATAACAGAAATATACAAAAATAAATTGTAGTGTATAATTGTTTTCAAACAATTTGTATATTTGACTTGAAGTAAAACTTCGAATAAAATTTTTTAAAAATTTTCCAGTTGTTTTATTTAATTAAATTAAATTATTTAAATTTGTTTTATAAACCAAAATATTATGATTTAAATTTACCATTGAAACTATTTATTCTGGCTTTGAGGTCAATACAATAAAATATGGCTAGCTTTCACAATAATAATAACTCAAATTTGTTCCTTTAAATAAAAATTGCAAAAAAAAAAAAACTAGGCATAATTTACGAATTTGATCAGTAAAGAATTTTTACGAACGAGTTAGTCTTATATAACAACTAGTAATGAACAATGTGTTAAAGCTACATGTATACTAAAGTATGGCACAAACACAACAAAAATATCTTACAAGCATTTCATGAAATTGCAATTAGTGTATAGATATCGCACCCTAAATACAAAAGGGTTACAACTCAAAATACTAAAATTTTCAAGAGAGACAAAAAACTGTTCATCGTGCACAAGCAACACACTTAACATAAAAATAGACATCACTGTATGTTTCCAGTTAAAGTAGATAGTGATGTGAAAGAAATTTTTGCAGTAGTTAGAGATGTGTACTCTGAATTAATTTGTGGAAAAAAATCAGTTTTGGAAAATTTTGAGTTGTGACCTTTTTGTATTTAGGGTGCGATATATATTACTTGCTTATTGCTTATATACTACGGAAAATATTTCTTTTGTTTCACGATCAAAACTTTGAAGAAGAGAACACAAGTACAACAGAACAATGTTAAAATAGAACAAAGCTGAAGTAAAAGAGAAATGAAGTAGAACATCAAAACAATGTTGGAACATTCAAAATATGTTTGAATAACTCGTAGACAAACTTGCCAAGAAACTTTTTTTATTCACATTTGGAAAATCAAATAAAACAACACAGAACAAACAAAATGATATTAAGCTTTTATTTTGTGTTGCCTCTTTAAATCCAATAAAATAAAAAATTATTGTATTTTTTTACAAATTAGACCAATATATTTCAAACACAAAATAAAAGCTTAATAATATAATTTGATCCAGCAATACAAAATATTAATCAATAAAATGATATTATTTGATAACACTCCTGTTTATATTTTTACGCTTTTTTATATTTGTTCTAGTGTACTCGATGCTTTTGGTGTAATTTACCGTTTTTTTTTTTTTATTTCATTGTCTGCTTTTGGTTTGATGGTCTACTTCATTTGAATGGTGCTTGTTTTATTTCAATGAGAGTCAGGTTTTGTTATGCTTGTTTTGTTGATAATGTTTACACAGCTTGGAAGTAGTGTGCTTTAGAATACGGAACTTTCAATACATTTTGTACAGCTCTTTATTGTATACATATTTATGTTTGATACTAAGTAGCGTATTCAATATTAAGTATAAGTAAATAAATACCAAATAATTATATTATTATACGAGTATGCTTAACATGACCAGGTTTTTAACAAACAGCTGTATATTAAGGATGAAAAAGCGAGATTTGGAAACAAATATGATGAAATATTTCATATTTCATATTTCAAATGGATTTATGGGACATTTAGAATAGACATGAATCTGGTCACCGCCAGAGTGGGAGCAGCTAAGGACTAGTAGATACCAAAAATATATTGTATACGTCTGGAATCAGCCCAGAATTAAAGAAATATTTTTTAACAAAAAATTGGGTTTCCACCACAAAGTTATGAGAAATATGAAACATTTCATAATATGGGATTTTAAAGTTATGAAATGAAAAAGAGTTCTGTGATATTAGCTTTAAGTTAAACTTGACTTAAGTTTTGTGGTCGTTTATTGTATATTATATTTTTATTAATTATTTGATTATTTATACCAAAATTCTGTTCGTGATGTCCCGTTTTTTAGTATTTTAGTAACTAATTAATAATAAAAATTAATATCCAATGATAAAAAACATCAAAGCTTTAAGTAAAACTTAGTCTATAAGTTAAAGCTGTGTAATAAAACAATAAATTTTGTCACTAGATTATTTAGAACGAGACCCCTGAAGAAGTTAGAATAAAACTAACGAAACGTTGGGTAAATAAAATAAAAAATAAAAATCGAACAAGTTTTTTATTTACGTTTGGAAACAAACATTTGACCAAATTAGCCTGAAGGAAACTCCTTAAAAATTATAGAAAAAGAGTGTGTTTTAAATATTTATAATTAAGATTTGAACGTTTTTTATGTTCTTGTAAAATTTGTAATTCTAGAACTAGGTAAATAAGAATCACAGCATGATATTTAATTAATGACAGCCTTTTAACAAAAATGTGTCGCAAAAACTTAAACAAACTATACCAAGGAATCGGAGCTGAAGTGTACAATTATACACTACATCTACTGCATATTAATTAAGATCAAACGAATACTTGGTTTTAGATTAAACCAAAATCGGATTTTGACTCGTAAACCTTGTTAAAGGTTTAAGCAAACCAATACATACATAGTTTAAAATCATTGGGATACATGATGCAATTAAATAAAAGAATTTTTCAAATTAAAAGTTTATGATATATGTATATTTATATTTTTTCGGCTTAAAATTCATCACAGTTAAACTTTCGAATAAAAGCTTTTTAAAAAAACATTCGAAGTTTTTGAACTGAAGCACTTCCATAAAATTAGTATATACACTATTTAAAAAAATACCCTTTAACAACCAGTTCTAGAGTTATTATAAAGAAGATACACGATTTAAAAAAAAATATATGTAACTAAACATTTTTCAAAATTCCATCTTAATAGCAGATAACTCAGAATCCAGAAACAGTAGGGTAAAATAAATATTTTTTTTTTTAAATAAATCGGCTGTTCCGATCGGGACAAATTTTAACATGGGCGTAGCCAAAAATTAAGGTTTAAGTTTTGAATATGGGCCAGAGTTTTGGTCCATAGACATTTAAATTTACAATCATTACAATTTTTTGTTTTTCATTCGTTATTTTTATTTTCTGAAAATCTCCAGCTAGATCCTCTTATAATTTTCAAATTAAACTAACTAGAAAATAAAAATTTCAAAATACTCTAGTTTAAAATATCCTCAAATTTAATTAATAA
Organism: Bellardia bayeri; assembly: GCA_950370525.1. Classification (NCBI taxonomy): domain Eukaryota; kingdom Metazoa; phylum Arthropoda; class Insecta; order Diptera; family Calliphoridae; genus Bellardia; species Bellardia bayeri. The sequence goes on along the minus strand of OX493266.1, from coordinate 41,740,059 downwards.
TATTTAAACAGTAAAATTCCCAATTATGCGCAGAACTAATTGGAACTAATATATTTTCCTAATCAAAAAATATATGTAGTCCATATGTTCTAAAATGCCAAAACCGGGTTTACAAAACGAAAAGCTGTTTTGAAAACCTTAATGTATGCACCGTAAGAAATGTGGACCTGTAAAAATTGTCATTTACAAAAAAACATTCTTGTGAATTTGGTCTCATTTTTTTAAAATTACTGGATTTTCTTGGTACTTTAAAAGTAATACTGTCATTGACAGGAAAAATTAAATTAAAATGTTAAAAGAAGTTCAAATTCTATTACAGTTTTTAATTTTTATACATATTTCTAGGCGGGATGAGGTTTCAAAAAAAGCAATAATCCCGCCAAAAGCGCGATGTATGGTTACGCTAAGTATGCTATACTTTTTATTGTTAGTTCTGTACACTCAATTAATTCGCAATAAGTGTGAGGAAATATATTTAAATCCCATTACACTGTTTTCTTATACCCCACTTCTTTTTAACCATGTCTAGATTGTGTTTTATGACTCTTAATCTTTTGTTTCATAAAATCTTTGCACAAATTATTAATTCCCAAAAACTTACCGCAAAAAACTAACAAAATTTATAAATTTACTTTCATGTTCTGAATTATTGTCCAGCTTAAATTGCATATTATTTACAATTAACGACAAATAAAAGAAAGTATAGGTATCAAGAAAGAATGCAATAAAAAATAATAATCGTAATCATGTAAAAGAAAAGTACTTTAAAAAACAGGATATATATAGAAGTACGCTAAGCTCTGTCCACCACTGTATTCTGTGTATAGATACAAAGTCTATAAAATCCCGTCCATGCATTCTAGTAACATTTTATGAATGTTTATAATTAGTCAATATGCCAGTACAAAGTTCGATTAATGATTTTCTTCCGAGGTTGCGTGCTTTAAATTATGAACAGAATTATGCGACAAGTTAAAAATAAAACGGATTTTTGAAATGCTCTCGTACCTATAGATTTGCTTATACTTTCGATTTAGAATTCTGCAAATTCAACATAATTTTTCACCTGAGAAAAACAAAACAAAATCAAACAAACGACAATATTTTTAACATTGAACGATCTCTAAAAAATGGTGCTGTATTGTTGGCTATATATAAAAAATTACGGTGTCAAACTTCTTAAAAAATCCGAAAAGAAGTTCTTAGTCGAGTTCTTCAAAAAATGGTTTTTTAAATGTAACTGGGGTCTATTGGAAAATCCTACCAGATGAAATGTTTGTTCACACTAGAGAAACTAGTGCTATAAGAAAGAACTTAACGAAAGATAGTCTAAGAATTGTATATCTGGAACAAAAAAAATAAATAAAAGGCATAAAAATAATACTCGTTTCGCAACAAAGTGTTGCGAGTAAATTATCTTACTTCAAATGAAGAGTGAATAATTGTTAATGGTTAGGTTAGGTCAGCAGGCAGCCACATTTAGTACAGCTCACTTAGGTCCGTACGTTGGTCCTGCCTGATATTTTGTTATAACTGATCCAGTTAGCTGCTCTTTTTATAGCCGATATCTCGGACTGTAGAATGCTGAATTCATTTGAAATTCTGAAATTGTTAATGGTAAAATAAGTTTTATAACCAAAATCCATGCAATTTTTTTTTTTTTTACTTTTTATTATTTATTGAATCTGCCTTATTTCCTTAGGCCTAACAATAAGTATTCAAATCTTAAAACTAAAATAAATCTAATTACTCTCTAACAGAGCATTAATTTCTTATTGGCTGTTACGCTCTATGAAGCCTCGACTCCGTCTGGCTCTGAGCTAGAATTCTAGCCAGCGGATTCGGGTGGGTCTGTAGCTTTTTGATGTAGTTCTCGCGGACCCTTCTGAATTCATCCTTTACCAATGGTACTTCTAGATCTCTGTGGATGTTTTCATTTCTTATGTACCATGGTGCGCCCGTCATGGTCCTAAGAATTTTTGATTGGGCCCTCTGCATAATTTCAATACTGGTACTACTAGCAGTTCCCCACAATTGGATTCCATATGTCCAAATTGGTTTTAAAATGGTTTTATACAGGGTAACTTTATAGTATGCAAGTAAAAACTTTATTAATCCATTATTATTAAGTAATTATAATCCATCAAGTAATCCTCTCAATAAACAATTAGTAAAAACTAAAAAAGGTAGACAAAGATAATCTTACCTCCTAATATTTCAACGCTTAAAACTTATTCCAAAGCTTAAACATTTTTCAATTTAATAAATAAGCGTGATTTGCCCATACTGCAGATTTCTATATAACAATACGCTGTTTTTTTTTTTTTTTTTTTTTTTTGTAGGATTACTTCTTTTCTCATCAACATATCCGGTAATTGTAAGATATTTATACAAATAAAAAGAAAATCTTTAACGTCAACAAGTAAGAGTGCTATACTCGGCCATGCTGATAACCAAGTAACGTTTTATGAATTTGTGTAGTATAAAAACTCAATATTAATTATATTCTGCTGTATACATTTTTAAAGTAGATTATGTTTCTAATAAAAACAAGAGTTTAGTTAGTAATTTTTCATATTTCCGTAAAAAGAATAAATAGCATTTGTTACATCAAAATGTAGATTAAGCACAAAATATTAAACAAATGCAATATATTTTCAACCTAGGTGCTTAATGGTTTAAAATAAATATTTTCAACATTAAAATGCCACAGTTATTCTCTTACCTAGATATCAGCATACGTACATACATACATATTTTATTCGTGTAAAATAAAAAATGATGAGATATTAAACTTACAGAATTACTTGTTTTGTTTCGTTCATACACCGTGATGCTCATTGCTGTTGTATAAGTAGACATCATAAACAACAACGTCCTCGTAACCGTCATAAGGACCATCGTCATCATTATTATATCATCCGTTTACCTTAGAGGTAAGTAAATTTATTATTACATGAAATTATTTAAAAATATTTGCACTCTTTGTACTTTTAAATACTTGTGAGTGTAACGGACTAAAAGACACCCACTTGCAGTAACGTGATAACTTTCTTGGCAAACAGTGTGTTTGTTGTATTTGTTGTTTTTTTAATACATGTTAAATTAATTTTGTCTGTATTTGGCTTTTGCCAGTATAAATGTGTCTATGTATCATATCTATGAAGGCGGCCCATTATTTTTTGTATTTTTTAATTACTTATTTTTTTATCAATATTAAGGCACAATTCCTTAATTTTTATGTGTGTTTTTTTTTAGTAAATATTTCGTTGACATTTTTTAATTCAAATAATTATGTGTCTGTGTTTATCTGTCTATCTGCCTTTTGTTGCGTTTATTTGTTTAAGTGTGAATGTGTGTTTGTGAAAATGAAAAACTTCAGATTCTTTTTTTTTCTTTTTTTTTTTTTGTCTGACATGCTTAGATAAAAATTAATTTGTTGGTGACATGTTTTGTGGCGCATCGCTTTATTTAAATTAACAAATGCATATAATTTATTCAGTTGAAGTTTTGTGTACTCAATGTATAGTATTATTAAAGGCAATTAAATTTGTTTGAATATAAAGCATTATTATTTATTTTATTAAATTTAAATTTTTTTAAATTTTTTTTATATTTCAGTTATTTATTTAACATTTTCACATACGAGTAATTTTTTAATTGTTAATGTAATTAAAATTGTAACAATTTTGAAAATTGTGTAAAATAAATTGCATCACATTTTTACATGACGTATGGGTAACATTTTACTAATTGCTTAATCAATATTAAGTATACGTATTTACATGCTTACATACAACTAACATCCTAAGAGTATGCTATGGTTTTTTTATTTTTTATTATTCTGCATAACATATTTATTAGCATTAAGGTGCGTATAAGTAATATTTAATTCATATAAATGAGAATATAAAACATACGTAGTTGTTCGATTGTTTTCTGTTTAGGATTTGAAAAACTTAAATCAATTTATTTCATAATCTTATAAGAGCAGACATAATTAGATAATAATTAAATTTAATGATAGGAGTTGTGATAATTAAAAGTTAATAATCACTCAGTTATTTAAATCAGATTAATTTATACTACTACATATTATTGATATTGACACAAAAGCAATGATTATTCAGTTGTTATTAAATAAAAAGTGAATAATTCAAATTTGGTACCTAAATTTAAAAAATTCAAAGTAATACCAAATGGCAAATAAGAAATTCTAGTTCAAGTTTTACAAAAATAATACACTTGATTCTGCAATTTACAGAGAAGAACGTTTCAATTTAAAAAAATATATTAAGGGTAAGTTTGATGAATACCATATATACAAGTTTCTATCACGCTGTTTCAGAAAATATGACTGTATCAGTACAAAAAGTGCTGTCGAAAAGGCCACAGTATTTGAAGTTGATTACCTTTATCTACGAAAGATCTAACAAGAAAACCTTCATTGATAGTATAACGTTCATTAATTTATTTCTTAAGTCAATTGATTAAGTCCGTACAGATTTTTATGAAAGTATGTGAATAGTTAAAATTTAGTTACAAATAGTATAAATTCTGTACATTATGACAAAAAAAAGAGTAAAATATTAAAATCTCGCGCAAAGATTATTATAATAGGTTTGAAAAGAATTACATCAGAATTGCAATCAGATATTGTTGGTTTAATGACACTAGCAGCGCAAAAATACAACACAAGTGCAAGTAAAATGTTCGTTACAGCGTAATAAAAATACAAATATCTTGTATTGGGTGTATAACTTAAAAAGTCGGTATTCATAACACATAGAATATCTTTTAAACGCGGTTTTTATATTTAGATACTTATTTGTCATTTTCATGAAAGCGTAATGACAACGATCGGCCACATGAAAAAAATAACGTTTAGACAGAAGTGGTTGAGAAGTTGTGCTTTACCCACCTTGTCCCGTCCGGCTTCTACCTCTTTTAATCAATTGCTAACTCTGGAATACTCCGCACTTCAGAACAGGGTATCGAAAATTGGTTTTATTAGTTTTGGTCTTAAAAGATGAGTATTTTTTTGCACGGAATCGTAGCTAGAAAAGGCAAATATTTTGAATAAATTTATATTGTACAAATTTTTCAAAACAAAACAAAAAAAAGTAGAATGGTGATGAGGTTCTTAAGAATAAGAAAATGTTACCGATTTGTAATAATTGTGCGCTGTAGGTGGTATGAAATGTTGTACAACAAATAATGTAATGGGTAAGAATTAAAAATATTATTAATATTAAACTAAGTAATATTACGAATTCCATACAATTGTACAATTCTTACATCAATGTTACATGTACTTTGTAAACATGACATTCAAATGGTGCCGTCAGTTTCAGATACTGCATGTATGTATATCGTAATTGAATGTTGAACATGCTAGAAAACAATAGTCAAAAATAGACGGTACCATCCCAAATTTATGCCCATTTAAATTTACAAAGCAAACATTTAACTATTACAATAACGAATTCCATTTTCATTTATTTTCTTAATCAATATGCATATGTCCGTTACGACAGTTCAATATTGTCTAATAAAACTATTAAAGTCTTTAAAATGTTCCTAGTATTTCACAAAACATCTTTAATAACAAAATTTTAGCAATGTCTACAAAAACAAAACTTTTACTCCATATAAAACAAAACCAAAAAATAATTGGCAAAAGAACGCAGTGAACTGACACAGCAAATATTATTTAGACGTACACACAAATAGACAAAACCTATTTGCTAGAAAACAAATGTAAGTATTGAAACCAATGAAAACTTCATTAGTCATGAGAACATTAATTGATACGTTTCTACTCTAACATCGACATCTATTTAATGGTATAAAGTAGATTGATAAATAACAGACACAAAAACACTAAAAACTGAATAAATGGAAACTGAAACTAAAACTAGAAGTAGAAATAGAAAAAGAATTTAAACTCAAACTCATCCATTTCAGAAAATCTATAATTGACATTTATTCACTTTAACAAACAAAAAACAGTTACAAACAAAAAGAAAGGAATAGAAACAACTAAACACGTGTGTGTATAGTTTCTCATATTCACACACACACTCTCTCAAATACATACACAAATTCACTATTTTCAAAGTTATTCCATTGTTTGTGTTAGTGCCTAAGTGTGTTGCACACACTCACTTATAAGTTGTATATGTATTTTAGAATTTATTGATTTTATTGATGTTTTTTATTTGCTCAACCTCCCTTATAGTTTCCCTCTTACTCTCTCATTTCTGACTTGTTCTGTTATTGTTGTATTCAGTTTTAATATTCTTAAATTTTAATATTCAGCTTAAGAACAACTTTCCTTTTTTATGTCTTTTTATGGAAAAACAAATTTTAATCATTAAATTCTATACAAATATGGAAAAACTAAAAACGCACACAAATCCATACAAACCAGCACATATGATGGCAGGCTAAAAAGTTTTTGATGAAATGCTATACATATTTACAAAATGTATTATTGTCATATCCTAGATTTTTAAAGATATTTTCAGTTTGCCCTCTTGCATTCAAAAAAAAAAACTCAGTTTTTTCTTCTATTTTCTGGGTTTGGTATATTTATTTTTTCGTCTTTTCACATTTTACGTTTTAACATTTTTTTGGGCCATATTTCGAGTATATATGTATTTTCCTGACATACCATAAAATAATGAAAAATAAAAGAAAAATTAAAAATATACCAAAATGAAAATACAGGCCCATACTGCACTTCCACTTTATTCATACTGGGTTAATAATTCAAGGACTTTTGTGTTCTAAATGAAAACAGAACGAAGAAAACATTTGCTGTTGTAAAGAAAACAACAAACGCTCTTTTTGAATTTATAATTTCTCAAGTAATTTGAAATTAACCGTAAAATATTTAAGCAATATCATGCAAAAGCAGACGCATGACTGCTTTGAATTTAAATCTTATGTTATTGTTGCTATTGCTATTGCTATTAAACAAACACAAAAATATAACTATTTTTAATTTGTATTGCCAGAATTATTAGAAGTTCAATTAATTAAATTTAATAAGAACATATTTAATTAAGGTTAAGACATTTAGCCATTCAACTGAGCAACATAAACGAATAGAGTTTGTAATAAATTGTAAGTTATTTATAACACAACAAATAGTTAAAAATTATAAAGAAATATAATAAATGGAAACGTTTCAGTTCAAACATAGCAAGTGGCACAGTAAACTTTGAATATTATGAAAACTCTCAGTAGTTAAGCAAAGATTCTACTTGACATTTACTTATTGGGCAATCAACTTTGTCGCCTGACTAGCTTCCGATAAGTTCCAGTGCTGAGTTGAAAACTGCAAATATATCAATCCCAATATTACTAACAGCTGTATAAGTAACAGCAAATCCATCTATCTACCTAGTGTTTTTTTAAATCAATTTAAATGAATTAAAATATGGTTATTTTCCAGTAGAATTTCCTACTGATTAAAACGAAATAAAATGTCTTTTAAATGAATTCAAGAATCATCAAATAAGTATTTTTACTGGAATTCAATTCAATAGCAAGTGCTAGAATATTTAGGTTCTTAAGTTTTTAGGCAACGTTCTTATGGCAAAACTATTTTCGGCAACTCAGCTGTTTTCATATACATATGTAACATATTACTATAAAACATGTTCCGTTTGGTCTATAATTTAATCATGAATCTTAGAAACAAATAACGCTTAAAAACAAATAACGCTTGCAAATTATTTAATTTTATTATAAAAATTTCAAAAGTCAGAAGCTCATTTCTGGTTGAGTGGATACATAAACAAGCAAAATTGTTGTATTTGGAGTGAAGAGCAGCTAGAAGTATTGCAATAACATCCCAAAAAATGCACTGGTTGGTGTGGATTATGGGTTGGTGGCATCAATGGACCATGCTTTTTCAAAGACGACGAAGGCAGAAACGTTACTGAAAGGCGTGAATGGCGAGTGCTAACGTGCGATTATTACACATATTTTTTGACTTGGCTGACATGTGGTTGCAACAAAACGGTGCCACATACCAGACAATACGCGAAACAATTGCCAAATTGTTTATTTCTTGCGATTAAACGCCTTTACACTATTTTTTGACTGGCTATGTTAAGGCTCATATCTCTTTCGAATTGTTGAGTAGAATTTGTGGGTTCAAACCTACTATTATCATTACAACCTTATGCTTGGTTTTCACTATGTCATTTTTGTTGTCAAATTGTCTAAATTGTTGGCAATTTTATGAAAATTTTATGAAATTTTAATTATTTTATTTATTTTATTTATTTTATTTATTTTATTTATTTTATTTATTTTATTTATTTTATTTATTTTATTTATTTTATTTATTTTATTTATTTTATTTATTTTATTTATTTTATTTATTTTATTTATTTTATTTATTTTATTTATTTTATTTATTTTATTTATTTTATTTATTTTATTTATTTTAATTATTTTATTTATTTTATTTATTTTATTTATTTTATTTATTTTATTTATTTTATTTATTTTATTTATTTTATTTATTTTATTTATTTTATTTATTTTATTTATTTTATTTATTTTATTTTATTTATTTATCCTGAACAACAAGATTGAATCTTATATTTATAGTACAGGAATTTTAGATGTGTAGAAATTATTTTGAAGTTAATTGAATTAAAGGTATGAATACAAATAGAGAAGACAAAGTACGAAAATAAGTAAAAAAAATAATTATATGATATAAAAGAGAGGTCATTAAAGTATAGTGAAAATAATAGAGGACCCAGGAGAGAAACCTGTGGTACACCTCTTATTACTGGAAGAACCTCAGAAATGTAGTTGTTTGAGAAAACAGCCTGTGCACGCCCATTAAGATACGAGTTAAGCAACGAAATAGCAGAAGAGGAGAAATTAAAAAGTTTTGTGAGTTTAGAACATAGAATATTATATTCAAGGGAGTCAAAAGCCTTAGAATGATCCAGAAGAACAAGAAACCAGACATTACCATCATCTAAATTTTGTCGAATATTCTCTGATACTTCAGCCAAAGCAGTAATGCAGCTGTGATTAGGTCAGAAGCCCGATTGTTTTGCTGTCATTAGAGAACAAATTTGTGCATTCTCTGAAATTTGTCTGTGCAATAACTCTTCCAAAACCTTAGATAAGAAGCAAAGTATTGCAATGGGGCGATATTCAGCTCTAGATTTGGGTATTGGTATAATTTTCGATTGCTTTCAGATCTGAGGAAAAACACTACGAGTTATTATTGAATTAAAAAGGTAAGTTAAGTACGGTAAAATATATGGTAGAAGTATTCTCACGAAACGAGGGTCCATATTTTCAACTCCTACTGCATTGGACTTAACATGAGAAATAGCTGCTAAAATATCAGACTCAGTTACACAACAGAAATCAAAAGTACTGCCACCGCTATCAATTGGTTAAATATTCTCGAAATGGTAGAAATCAGTGTTGATATCAATAATTTCATGCACCTATATTTGTTTTATATGAAGTTCATATTATATGTTGTTTTTAATGTACTTAAACATACTTAAAATAAAAATTAATATTAAAAAAAATTAGTTTTTTAAAAAATAATTCACTGAAAAACATTGCAGATATAGTTATTTGGCAAAGGTATGTGAATTTTGAGAATTCTTTCTCAATACGTCTGATGACTACTTAAAAGTGCTGGTATCTATGTAAATTAAATTAAATGATTTCTTAGTTATAGCTATAAGATACAGCTCAATTAAACCTAGTGTTCACTTTTACATTTTAAATAATTTACTTCTGCGAATGCATTAAAATATTTATTTTTAAAAAAGCTCTGAGTTAAAGCAGTTTATGTTTGCCTTCAAATTAAAAAAAAAATTTTTACAAAATGTAATCCATCTTAGAAAACAACATTTGACACCGTCCACAAGCGTTTAATGTTTATGTCATTTTTCGCTTAGAAAACAAACGATGATGTTATTGCATTTTTTATAAATATATTTTCTTAAATTAGAAAAAAAAATTCTCTTATTATTTGCTTTAAAATGTTCCTTAATCATTTGTTTTGAATTTTTTTTTTTTTTTCATTTACAGTATTTTAGTAGATTAAAGTGAGCTACTTCTGCTATACACCTGTTCCTTCTTTCGACCCACTCTTATTGTTCTTGCAACATTGAAATATTTGAAGAAAGTAACAGAACAAAAAAAAAATGGTATAGAATTTCACCCATTTAGTATGCAATGCCAGAAAAGTTTCTTTTCTTTTTGTTTTTTTTTTTAAGAAATTTTAAGGTAAACTTTGACCTTTTTTCCTTTTCATCTTCTTCTCTTTCATGTGTTTTAATTTTTTTTGTTTTAAGTTGCTTTTGTTATTGCTGTAAATAAGACAGTACGTACCAACATCCATCCATATATTCATTCACTGTAAAAACGTACATGTGCGAGAGTACGTAAATTTTTGATAATACTGGTATAAAATTTAATTGAAATTCTTTTAAAGAACAACGAATAATTGGTGGAAAATTTTTTGCGCAAACTTTTAAACTGTTTTTTTGGGCGCTTTTGTTCAAGAATAAAAATTGCCAAAGTAATATACAATTACTTTGGCCATTTTGTGGTAGTATTTTCCAGAATAATGAAATAAAAAAATATGTTGTAATTTATACCACAAAAATGATACCGTCATTAAAACAAGTGCACTTGTTCTTAGAAAAGGGATTAATTTATTAATATAGCTTTACGTGATAGGAGTGTTATATAGTGTTGTCTTATTAATGACTGTCTATATTTTATAGTTTTATATTTCTGCAAAAACAACTAAAGTTTCCTTTTAGTATACATAATTATAAGCAATTTTTAACAACTTGTTCTTAATTATTTAATATTCGAGTTATTAGAAAACATTACTAACTATTCTGCTAAATTAATTTTATGAAATTTTTATACTCACACTATCCTTGAATTTTCAACATTCTGGAAACGCATGACTTCCCATGCTTGTTTCCTGCCATATAATGTAAATTATTACACCATATTAAATTTTGCTAATTTATACATATTTCTTACAAGAATTTGGCACTTCTATAATTGAAAAACTATTTCCGTCTTTGCTGCAGTTATTTTATAAGATTTATTTATGAAGGTATAATTAAGTTTTATTTCGCTTATTCTTATCTTTGTGTTGAAATTTAAAACTATACTAAAACTTTTATTTTATTCAAACACTGCATTATGAATCACCATTCAAGACATTCTAACAACCCTCTTTAATGCGTCTTATATCAATTTACCATAAATATTGGCAAGGTAAACTTTAAATAATAAAAACTTGCACTTTTTACCCATAACTTTTCAAACATATCAAATGAACTATATATACTACACTTTGCTGCTACTTTCAATGTAAAAAGCGTAAATAAACGAAACCTGATGTTATTACCAACTTTATCCGAATTTATTGAATATTTAAGAAAAGTAATATAAATCAATAAATACTTAATTACCTGAAGTAGTAAAGAACATAAAGTTGTTTTTAAATTTATTTTTATAGAAAAATAAAAAAAAATATCATAAGTTTTAAATAAGCTAAAAGTATTATTATATGTATTCACAGCTTAGTATTTATAGTTTTACAGCAAATTGAATTAATCCCATAGTAAAATTTAATATAAAACAAGTTAGAGAATTTAAATCACCAAATACATATCTACCCTTACCAAACCTCATCATCTACAAGTAATGGGTGGTATAATTATATAGATTCTGTATTATTATTGAAAATTACTATTCACAAATACATTTCATTTCATCAGCAAATTGAACTCACACGTATACTTACGCTCTTTTGTTTGATCGTCAATCAACCAATAAGAAATCAGCATGTTGAGTGGGAGAGACAAAATACACTTGCAGAACTTATGTGTCTTATTCATGATTCAAGATAATAGAAAATAAATATTATTGATATATTTTTGAACCAAACAAGGGAAATCAGAAAGGAAATATATTTAATGATTACATTTTAATCGTCATCGAGACTGAATTATATTTGCTCAAAAACACGCAATAAGCTGAATTCTTCTAGTTTGAGAAATATACTTTTACTGCGTAATTGCAATAAGAGTATCAACATGGAAGATTTCATTACTTTTTAATTGCAAATAGGACAATGATTAATTGAGGGAAAATTTATAAACACTTCGAAGAATCTTTTTATTTAAAAATATGTATATCTAACTATCCAGATGTCCGCACATATAAATTATATATGTATGTATTATATATATATATATGTACATATATCTGTCAATACATTCAACAAGAGCATTACTAAAATATGGACATTCATCAAGAGTATTACTAAAATATGTACATACATTAATTTTACAACACCCGCCACACAAGTGTTTTCGTCTCAATCTCGCTGACGACTAAATAAAATTGTTTTCTTCCAGTGTTATTTTGTCACTCTCACCAATACTACTACCTTGGGCATCACTGCTCTAAAACATCATGCTAAAGCTAAAATTCCTTATACCGTATATACCAATAAAAAATTAGTAGTTTTTGTCATTATTTTGGTTTTTGTTGCATAACTACAAAAAACCACTAAAATTGCAACTACAACATTTGTTATTATTGTTTATTCGGCAGTTTTTATTAATATCTTAATAATTGTTCAAGCTTATGGTGTTTTTTATGGCAGATATAAATATATCTAAAAAAAAATATTGTCAGGCATAAATGTTTCTATGAAAAATTATGTCAGCCAAACAATTTTACAAAAATTTATGTCAGACATTAATGTTTCTAAAAATTTAATATTTCTATGAAAAATTATGTCAGCCAAACAATTTTACAAAAATTTATGTCAGACATTAATGTTTCTAAAAAGTTAATATTTCTATGGAAAATTATGTCAGCCAAATGTTTTTACAGAAATTTATGTCAGATATAAATGTTTCAATGCAAAATTTATGCCAGACATAAATATTTCTAGAAATGTATGTCAGACATAAATGTTTCTACAAAGAAATATATATGTATATATAATCAAGACCTTTTAAACACAACACATTGATAAATCAAGCCTAAACGTGAAGGTTTTATAAACAAAATTTAAGACAATATTCAAGTATATTTTAAATACTGAAATAAAGTATCCACGTTTCATCCCATATACACTATCGGACAAAATAAAGTGTGGTTTTCTAACCTTTTTCATTTCTTTTTGATATTTTTCTTCTACATCAATTATTTACTATTTATTTATACTCCCGTTATTTGTTGGAGTATCTGAATTATTTGCATAAACATTGCAATTTTATAAAGTCGCTCATTTATATTTCTAATGTAAATATATTGAAGTGCACCAAAAATCTCCGCAACATAATAATGTGCGGTTTTTTGTTAACCTTCAAATAAGAGTTGTATTCCTGATTTTTTTTTTAAATTTGTGGTAAGTTTAAAAAAATAATAAATTATAGTGAAGAGCTTATTTATTTTATTTATTATTACTTAAATATACACAAAATTAGGCTAGACCCAGACTTTTTCCAAATGAGGACTTTAACCGAAAAGGAAAAGATTTGTTGGTACTAGTTCGTGAAATTGGGATGACACAGAAAGCTTTGAGTTCTAAGCATAAGATATCGGAATCTGCGATTAGAAAAATAATTGCTTTGTATAAAATAAGAAAGTCATACAAAAGCCTAAAGAACTTATGTGACAGAAAACGTAAGACCATGAAGCTGGACGATAATCATGTTGTAATTCTAACAAAATAAATGATAATAAAATTAGAATATCAATACAAAATTCAGGAAAAATAAGTGTCATCTAAAAGGAAATCGCAAAATGAAATATTTTTGTTCGGTCCATGTTTGACTAATGACCTCATATAAAGTCCACATCTAAAAATCACTTAACAACGTATAAATATGGCACAAATATAGTTACCACCTTAAAATTCGACACAAATAATTCTTATAGATATATGAATTGTTGTACTAAATTTTATGATGGTCGGTCCATAACTGGTTATAGCTCCCATATAAGGACCATATCCCAAATAGCCATTTATCTTTATATATATATTTTATAAATATTATACATAGTTCATTAACATATACATAAAAATTATAGTAGCTACTGAACTTTGTGACTTTCGGTCCATATTTGAGATTATGCCTCTGTAAAGCCCTCTTCCGAAAATCATTTCAATACTCATAAGTTTCTTATAAATGACGGTACCGATTAAAAATTTTACACGGAGCATTTATATATATATGCCAAAATCAAACTGCGGGATTTTGAAAATATCGGCCCATATTTGCCTATATCCTCCATATGAATTCCACTTCCTAAATTCACGTTAATACTAATATGTATCCTCAATATTATGTTGAAATTCAACGTGAGATATTCTCATATGCATAAAATTCTCTGTTTCGAAATTTAAGAATATCGGCCTATGTTTTGTCATTGCAGCTTTATATTTTATTCTCTTGGTTTTAGGTACACTAATTATTTGTAACACTTCTAACATATAACGACATTTGTAAATATTTTCAATGTTTAATACCGATACATTTTCAAAGTTTCGATAGTAATTTAATTTCCTACAATGAGAAGATAATGCAGTTTTTATACCCTTCACCACCATACGTGTTGAATGAGGGTATATATAAGTTTGTCATTCCGTGTGTAACACTGAGAAATTTGCATAGTTTTAGAAGTAATTGCGACATCAGTAGGCTATAATGAAAAAATATGAAGTGGTTCTAGAACTAGTTAGCTTTGAATAAGTTCTGAAAATTATCCTGGGTGTTTACTTTTGCTACTATTTAATTGCATTTCATAAAAATTTTAACATAAAATTTAAAATTTCTTAAAGCACACTTAACACACTAACGGACACACTTTAAGTAAAACTCAAATAAATAATAATAATAATAGTGAAAGAAGAAATAAAAACAAATTTAATAATTGACCTTCAACATTTTACTCAATTGATTCTAATCGTTTTGATCCTATTTAACCTGACATTTAGAAATAAGGAGAAAGGTAATTTTCAACTGAACTAAATACACTGCGAATAACGAACGCATTGCACATGTGAAGTATGTAAAATGTAAAGCAACAACAACCACAATCAATAAGCTTAACAAAAGCAACAAACAAACAACAACAGCAACATACAAATTTGTAAGCTTTATTAAATACACAATTGTACGTGCATAAAATCCATGATTACTCCTCGAAAACTATTTTCAATATTTCCTTTTTTTGCCCACCACAAAAAAGGGGTATATTAAGTTTGCCATTCCATTTGTAACACATAGAAATACTGGTTGTGCAACCAAAAAGTTTATATATTCTGGATCCTTTTAAGATTCTAAGACGATCTAGTCATATTCGTTCGTCTGTTGAGGCTCAATTGGAAAACAAAGACAAAAAATAATAAATTTTTTCCCAAACATTCTTTGACCATCAAAATGTTTGCTATTTAAAATGGGCAAACTCGGTCCAGTAGGATCTGACTTATAGACCAATATTTCAGACAACCTTGATATATTTCAGATATTTGTTGCTATTTTCTTCAAATATAAGATCGATAATATCATGAAGTTTTGCACACTTTTTTTTGTTACAGAAGGACAAGTCTTGTTGAAAATAATAGGTATCGGTCTGCGACTTCTCATAGCGTCCATACAAATGTCTTCCCGGAATATGACTTTATGGTACATAAAAGTATGTATAAAAGACGTATCCATACAAAATTTTGAAAAAATAAGTTGCATGCAAATTGAAATCTTAAAACGATATTTTATTTGAATCTGTTCATATTTTAACAATGCCTCATACATTGTCCACTTCCGAAAATCACCTAAATGCGTTATGCATAAAAAAAAAAAATCACTATCGAGTTAAAATATCAATATATCATATTCTAATTCGAAAAATCACTTAAATGTGCATAAATATCTTAGAGAAATCACTATGAAGTTAAAATGCAACGCATATACATATAAATCGTCGTAAATAATTTCATAGCTCCCTTATGAGGACTATACCCAAAAACTCATTAACCCACATAAACAACCATATTGAACCGAAATTTTACTCAGATCAGTTATAAGTATGTAAAAATTATACTATTAACTTTTGTGAAAGTTGGTCCATAATTGGGCATAGCTCCCAAACAAGCTCCACTTCCGAGAATAGCTACAGAGTATGCAGAGGTGACAATTTTGACAATTCAAAAAGTAAAAATCAGTTTCCTAAAGTAAGTCGATTTATATATATTTATGTTAAATATAAACAATGCGTAATTCTGAGCGAAAGAAACAAATAAAAATTATTGATTATAACTGGAGTACGCATAAAATTCTTTTGAATATCGTTATTGTGGTGAAAAAATAAACCTAAAATAAATAGAAATTACGGCACAATAAAAATCGACATAGCCCAATATAAGCTCTTAGTTGTCTTTATTATTTTTCTTTAACAAACGTTGCTTCTATCGATTTAAAAGCAAGATATATGATATATAAAAGCAAGATATATGCATGTAGACTCATACACGGAAATATTTATTGGTGGGCTACCCTGCAGGACATGGGAATGCACTTCTCTTACAATCAAGTGTTTTTCGTTTGAGCGACATGTAGGTTGTGAAAGAATGTAAATTTTAGATCTGGGGCTACGGTCAAATATGGACCGATCATCATCATATTGAGATGAACGATTTTTATATATATATGGACTATTTGTTTTTGTTTATTTGAATTTAAGCTTAATAGTGATTTTTATAATGGATGTAAGCCCATTTAAGAGATTTTCGAAACTGGACTTTATATGGGGACTACCGATCATCATGATTTTCAATGAATTTGGTACGACGATTTAAATGTATATTTTAATTACGCTTTTCGAATTTCAACATGATCGTAATTTTTACACATGATTTATGGGGCTGTGTCAAAATTATGGACAAATGCAAACAAAATATTGTTTTGAGGTTTCACTTTGCTTGAAACTTATTGTTGTAGATTTTTGTTTTGATACGGCTTTTCTATAGACATTTATGTATCATAAAGCCATATTTCGGGAAGACATTTGTATGGGGGGTATGGAAATTGTAGACAGGACTTATTCTTCTATAATAAAAATAAAGTGAGCAAAATTTCATGATATTATCAACATTATATTTGAAGAAAACAGCAAAAAAAATATCTAAAAACAAGTAAGAAAGTATAGTCGGTCAAGCCCGACAATATAATACCCTACATGGGTATATGGGAGATATAACCTATTGTGGACCGATCATCCAAAAATTTAGTGTCATGATGTCTGTGAATATAAATATTATATGTGTTAAATTTTATCTCGATATAAATACTTTTAAAAGATTTATGGAGCTTAAATTGAATTACGGAGAGGGTCTTATATGAGAGTTTCGAATAATTGTGGACCGACCATTATAAAATTAGGTGTCGTTATTTCTGTATATAAGAAACTTATTTGTGTCGAATTTTATTTGATTACCAACATTTTGAAGAAATTTATGCTCTTTAAAGTGATTTTCGGAAGTGGGCCTTATATGGGAGCTACGACTAATTATGGACCGATCTGCACAAAATTTGTAGATGTGATTTGGCTTCATTTACCACTCAATTGTTTTGAAATTTGTTTGGATACTTGCATAATTAAAGCATTTATGATCGGTAAACCCCAATTTCGGGAGGACATTTGTATGGGGGCCAGGTGAAATAATGTACTGATTTCCACCAGTTTCAATCTCATCCATACTTGGGCCGAAAAAATATCAAGTGATTCTGAGTCGATCGGTATACTTTAAGGTGGGTGTTGGACCAATATTTCTGGGCGTTACAAACATCAGCACAAATCCAATATACCTTCCCCACTATGGTGGTGTAGGGTATAAATATCGAGGAAGTCTGAAACTTGGATCTATAACTTAGATCGATGTTGCCCATTTGCAATACCAAACATTTGCGTGGATCAAAGAATGTTTGGTCAAAATTTCTTGTTCTATGTCTTTTTTCAAAGCTCTATCGTGCCAACAACACATGGACAGACGGAAAACCGTTTTAGAATCTGATAAGGACATAGAATATATAAACTTTTTGATTCTACGACTATTATCTCGATGTGTTACAAACGGAATGACAATATACTCCTAGTCTTTTTGGTGGTGGGTATAAAAAAGAGAACATGAAACAACTTTTAGAGAGGTGAACATTAAAGTAAATTGATATAAATCATTCATTATGGGACCTGGATCTTAATAAGGAAGTACGTAAATTTGTGGCTTAGTAATCTACTTTAATACTATGGAACTGTAAAATTGTAAAGTCTTTAGTGAACAAAACAAATCGCCCATAAACTGAAAACAATAATTTAAAATAAACTACAATCAGGATTATAAAGGGAAATAATTGAAAGTAGATTTTACGGTAGATTTCTTCTGCTGAGTAAAATAGCTATGAACTTCCCAAAGGGCAACATAAAACAAGTTTAGACTGACCATACTATAGTATACATAGATACAGTAAAGTGTCAATTCACTTAATGATAGATTGTCTGCTTTGTGGAAATAACCAACCAATATCAACCAATAATCATTTTGGTTGTAATTCAAGTTAAACACGAGCATAAATGCAACTTTGAGCCCAGTGCCAAGCAATTTTTAATTTATATCAATAGTATGATCCAATTAAAACAAAACATTGTTTAAAACTGCTGAAATATATTTTTTGGATAATATTTCAATATAATTCTACTTAAAATCAATTCAAATTTCAAGAACATACCATGAAAGTGCTTGAATTTTTAAGCCTTTAATGCTTATTAATATTGCTTTAAAATATATGTACATCGGAGTCAGTTAAGTAAATATAGTAAAATACTTTCTAAAAGGGGTAAACTATCTCCATAAATACTGAAGGGCTTATGAAGACAGCCACACATATATATATATATATATATATATGTATGTATTGTATATAAACCTCTAATGGTCGAATTCTCAGTTATTAGTTACCCATTAGTAAACTAAAATACTAACTATTATTTAACTATTACTTGGTATTCATATGACAAACTAAGCATTGCGAATAAAGAATCATTAGCTAATCCTCTGTCAGTAGCTAACTAAAGACTGTGAATTTAGCCATAAGTATGTGTACTTTAAAATTTTACTTATTTGCGACGAGAACGAGAAGAGAAAACCCAGAAAGAAACCCTATTTGATTGAATGCGTTAAAATGGTCAAAAGCATGCAGGAAATTATAAGACACGCGATTGCTGTCAAAGAATTGAACAGGAAACAACAACAACAACAAATAATACAAATTTCAATGGAAATAATTTCATCAAAGAAGAAAATTTGCTATAATTTGTTGTGTAATAAAATAAATTTTTGTTGTTTAGATTAGAAAGATTTACTTAAAATTGAACACATTACTTTTACATACAATAGAAGTAATTGAACACAAAACAGAAAGTAAACATATGGTATTAAACTTCAAGGGGAATCTAGCTGACAGCTGCTTAAGATGGTAATAAAGGCTTGAGTAGATAATTGAGGAGCTGCTTAAGAAGGCAAATTATTTAAATAAAGAAGTGAAAGGATAATACTGAAAAATGAATTATAAGTAGTGGAAAAACTACAAAAACGTAGTAATTACATAAAATATTGTTTACATAAAATTTAACCACACTACACAATCTTTTCTAAAAACCAAGTGGCAATAATTTCGGTTTTTTTTAGTAAACAAAATTTTTTAATTTAATCAGTGCTGAGCAATGGAAAATCAAAATAGAAAGAAAATTATGCAAAAATTTCTTTCAAATCCGACATTGTTAACAAGACTAACATGATTTTGGCAATTGTATGCAAAATTCTGTTTCAGGTAAATCGTTTTAAAAATTCTTTTTTTTTTTTTTTAAATATATGCGATTTTTTTTTTGTAGATAATTTGATTTTTATAGCCACCACCAAAAAGATGGGGAGTATATTCCATTTGTAACACATTGAAGTAATGGTCGTAGAGCCAAAAAGTCTATATATTCTGGGTCCTTATAAGATTCTAAACCGTTCTAGCCATGTCCATCCGTCTGTCTGTCTGTTGAAATCACGATAGAGCTTCGAAAGAAGAACAATGATATTCTTACCAAACATTATTTGATCTACCGAAATGTTTGGTATTGAAAACAGGCAAAATCGGTCCAGTAGGATACGAGTTATAGATCAAAGTTTCAGACTACCTCGATATTTTTCAGATATTTTTTGCCATTTTCTTCAAATATAATGCAGATAATATCATGAAATTCTGCACACTTTATTTTTATTATAGAATGACAAGTCCTATTGAAAATGGTTAGCATCGGTCCACGATTGCTCATAGGCCCCATAAAAATGTCGTCCTTGAATAAGGCTTTATGGTACATAAACGTCTACAGAAAAGCTGTATCCATACTAAATTCTGCAAGACTAAGTTTCATGCAAAGTGAAATCACAAAACGATATTTTGTTTGCATCGGTCCATATTTTTACCATAGCCCCATACAAATATCATGCCCAAAATCACTAACAAGTCGAAATTTAACACAAGTAATCCGTAGACACATCTAAATTGTTGTACTTAATTTCATGATGATCGGTTGATGATGATAAATAAAATAAATAAATAAAAAAATAAATAAAATAAATAAAAAAATAATATAAAGTCCACTAAAGAAATCACTTAACTACGCATATATCTCTTATAAAAATTACTAACAAGTCAAAATGTTATACAAGTAAACCGTATATACAGTCTTCTAAATTGTCGTAGTAAATTTCATGGGGATTGGTCTATATTTGACCATAGACCCCATATAAAATTCACTTCCGGAAATCACATAAATACGCATAATCTCTTATAAGCATCAGATCAGTTCTTAGCATTTAAAAATTATACTATTAAATTTTTTGAAAGTGGGTCCATAATTGAGCATAGCTCCCGTACAAGCTCCACTTTCGAGAAGAACCACAGAGTATACAGAGTTCACAATTTTGACGTTTTTTGAAGACAAAAACAGTTGCCTAAGGAACTTAAATTATAGTTTGTTAAAGTAAATCTCTTTATGTTACACGCTGCAAAAATATAAACAAAGTGTAAATTATTGATTATAACTGGAATATGCATAAAATTCTATATAAATGTCATTATTGAGATGAAATTCAATAAACCTAAAATAAATAGAAATTACAGTACAATATTTTATGAATAGGTGATTTGGTGGTGGGTATATAAGATTCAGCACAGCCGAATATAAACTCTTACTTGTTTTATTTAAGAATTTTTAATTTATTAGTTCAACATGTTTATTGATATTTTTTTTTCGATTTTTTTTATTGTTTTGGAAAGTTTTTGCAATAATGGGAGAATAAAAAAAGTATTGTATAATAAAAATATAAATAAGAAGTAATTTGAACTATTTTTTAATACAATATTCACCCTTATTCTGTTTGACGACGGCAATGACAATGTCAATTTTAAGGCAACATCAATTCTAATCAAAGACAACATCAATTCTATGATAATTTGGTATTCTGTAAGATTATGACGACGTTGACTGTTTATCGATAATGCTAATAAAATACAGCACACATCTCCAATATTAGAGTCAGCTGATTCGTTTTGTTTATTGTTTTTGATAAAAAAAAATATAAAGTTGGAATAAAAAATTTTTTGTAAACAAAGCAGAAACAAAAATGTTTTTTATTTCTGATTCCGACTCGTCCAGTGACGAAGAAAACAATATAAAATTAATAGTGAAAAGAATACTGATTAGACAGAAATCTAACATTTCTAAGTGACATATTTAAATGCATATTTTCCCATGTAATGTATTTTTTTATCCTTTTTAAGATTTGATAGTTATTTTCGGTTGAATAAACCCACTTTTATACATGTGTTGGAAATAATAGAGCCTCATTTAAAAGAAGGGACGAGATCAACGTTTGCTCCCAACACAATAAAATTAGCAGCAACATTGCGTTTTTTGGCCCAGGGATCGTACCAGGTCAGTTCCAGTAGTTTCAAAGGTTTTGTCCGAGACTATGGAAGTCATGGAGAGAGAAGTTTGTCCACAATGGATAAACTTCAATATGACGGATGCTGAAAAGAATGAGGCCAAGTTGCATTTCTTTGAAAAAACAGCATTTCCAGGTGTTATTGGTTGTGTGGACGGAACCCACATAAAAATTTTAGCTCCAAAAAAAGAAGACCAGCATCACTATTTTAACCGAAGGGATATTTTAGCTTAAATGCCATGATAGTAAGTTTGGAATGTACATACATATGTATGTATTTTCTATATATTTTATATTAATGTAAACCTCTTTTATAAAAACATAGGTTTGTGATTACAAGATGCGAATTCGTTTTTTGGATGCCCGATACCCAGGTTCTAGCCATGATTTGCTAATTTGGAACATGAGTCATGCTAAAGCTTTTCCAGCTCTTCCACTAGCTTCTCGAACTGGCACTTTTTAGTTATTTTAATTTGTTCCATTTTTTTTTAATTTTGCAATCACAACAGAAAACAACACAAGACAACACAAGACAACACCAAAAAGACCGTCGACAAAATGAAAGGCAACATCAACGTCAATTCATGTTACAGAATACCAAACATATGTTGACAGTCATCGCTAAATGGCAATATTGCCAACTGGAATACGGATTTACAAAAAATGATTAAAAACGACGTTGTGTTGTGTTGACGTCACCAAACAGAATAAGGGTGATTATTTCATAATTTATTTATCATGATGTAGTTAAAATGAGCTGTAAGAAATGTCTCTAACTATCCTTTAAGTTTCTTTAAAAATAACAGAAATATGTTGCGTACAAACTAGGAATGCCAATCCCAAAATACCTATCTCAAAAATCCCAGTTTCCTTAAAAATAACAGAAATATGTTGGGTACAAACTAGGGATGCCAATCCTAAAATCCCGATCCCAAAAATCTCCTGAAAACTGGTATTTGTTTACAAAGTCATCAACAAAAATTTATGTAAATTTTAAAACGTTTGTCGAAGAACTAAAGGTGAAAGAATTAAAATTAATTTTGGATTGGCAAACTCGAACGCATTATTTGATGTGTCTACAGTTTTTAGAATTTGGAAATTCCTATATAAAAAACTTCAATTGATTTAACCCTTCTTTGCATGATTTTTTCTTTACTCTTATTGTATAAACCATTATTTAAAATTGTTTACTTGTCAAATTAGGTTATTTTTTATTGCAAACACGTTGAATTTGTACATTTTGCATTTGAGTTTGCTCATAACATAGTGATCAGTCAATAGAATTTTAGATATAATGTGTTCCAAAAAAGGGTAAGTCATTATAAATGTTAACTTTTATTTTCAATGAAACTGATGTTAGTTTCTTGTATAAAAATTTGTATATTTTATTATTTGTTTTGAAAATAATATAATTTTATTATCTAAAGCGAAAAAAACATTTAAGGTGCATTGGGAATATGAGACACCATGAATATTTTTCAAGGGGTCGTATACGTTTAGAAATGAATTTTATCGATTGTTTTTGTTGTTTTTCTTCAGTTTGAGCGTCCATGAAATCATTTCAGCTTTAGAGGATGATAGCCCCATTATATCAGCTGATATATTTATCACACCTCCTGATAATACAGACGTAAGTGATGAAGATAGTAGAGATGAAGATGACGAAACTGAAGTGCAATGTCAAGCACCTACAAGTGAAGGAGTTTTAGAAAAGTTAGAAGGCATTCCGTTCATTTCTAATGAAGAAGTAAATAACCCAAACACTTTTTCTGGTGAGCCACTTAGAAAAAAGCTAAGACTTCTATCAAAAGACAATGGAAACAAAAAGATATTACGTCTAAAACTGAGAAAGAGTGGAGTACTGCGTTCAAGCACAAAAAATAATGCCATTGGAAAAGGCCAATTGAACTTTCGTGTTACCACTAAAGAAATAAAAAGCTTTCTAGGTAGTTTACTCTTGTCTGGCTACTATAGTGCATCGCGTTATAGATTGTATTGGGATCAGAGTGTTGATACACATCACCCGGGAGTAGCATCATGTATGAGTCGCAACCGATTTGAAGAACTTCTTCGCTGTTTTCATGCTTGTGATAATAGCAACCTTCCTACTGACGATAAGTTTGAAGAAAAAACTTCCTGATTCGATAAGATTAGATGAAAAGGGACATTATATTATTAGAAATGAAACACAAATAAGATGCCGCCATTGCCATAAAAATACAAAGTTCAAGTGCAGCAAGTGTGGAATAGGCTTACACCAACATTGTTCCCAAGTTTTTCATACATAAAAATAATTTGAAATTTTTTTGAAATAACTTTACGTTTTTTTAATAAGTATACTGAAAGAAATTAATTAATTTTTTAATCAACAATTGTAAAAACTACTTAAATTTTTAATTTTTTTTTGTACAATACCCGTGGGCATATTATCCCACTGCCCCATTTATGGTGCGCTTCCAAAAAACATCTAGATATAAAAAAATTATTTTTTTTTACATTTTCTCCTCTTTTGATGTGATTTTTTTACACCTTGCTAAAAAAAATAACTAAATATCGTTATTCTAATGTCTTGGGATAATATGGGCTAAATAGAAATAAGAGAATGCATTAAATAGTATGATCGACATTTCCACCATTATGCAAAGAAGGGTTAAAACCTCCAGAAATGAAGAATTTTTTATACATAAACAAATAGTTGTCATTTTAAATCCAATTAAAGCAATAGACAAAGCTCTTTGCCGCAGTAATATGAATCTCTGTCGATGCTGACCTTTTATTTATACTCAAAGAGATATCAAAAAGTGATCTGGTAAAATATATGTTTAAAAGAAACCAAAAAAGAAGGATGTTTTTAAATTTTTGAAAAAACCCAAAATTGAAGAGTGAATGTTTGTTGTTAGAAATGAATTAAAAACGTTGATTGCAAATTAATGTAATTGAAATATGTAAAAGCCCCCCACAACAGCTAATAATGTCTGTAATAATATGGAATAAAATATTGAATAAGAATTATTTCTTTCGGAGGGTGAGAAAGGATTGCTCAGAATACAAGAATTTTCCGGGTATTGAAAAAACTGTCCCGTTTGGCATCCCTAGTACAAACAATTGGCTAACACTGTATGTATATTGCTTTTCAATTCGAGTACATTCTTCGAGTAGAGTATTTCAGTAACAGGAATTAATCAAGATGCTTCTTGGTATATTTGTCTATTTAAAACTGTATTAAATTTAGTAAAATCACTCTATATTTGTAAAATTTACAACAGATAGACACTCCAAACCCCCCCCTTCCTTCTTGATTACTTTTTAATAAACAAAAATATTTTAAATATCAAAAAATAAACAAAAAACTTTTTCACATGCAGTTGAAAACAATAACCAAACACTTTTTTGATTATTGTATATTTTATTATTGTTATTGTTATTTAAATGTAACGTAAAAAATAATAACAACAACATAAAACAAAACACCAAACAATCTAAAAGCCATCTATCAAATTTGACACAATTTTTAACAAAAATAACAAAAACAAACGTGTAAATAAAATTTACCAAAACAGTGTTTTCGTTGTTTTGCCAATATTTTGTTAAGCAAAATACAACAACATTGTGGTAGTGTATGTATGTGTAAGTGTGTGTATGTGTTAATACTTTCAATGTGTCCACATGTTATTTATTTTATTTTATGTTTTTTTTTTTGGTAAGGATGAGTTAATGTGTTTGTGTGAGTTTGAGCACTTTAATATTTAAAGAACAAGTAAGAAAGTATAGTCGATCAAGCCCGACTATATAACACCTTACCCTACAGAAATGAGCGCTACATGGAAAGTATGGACCGATCATTAAAAAACTTAGTGGTATGACTTCTATTTTTTGTGTTAAATGTTTAATGTTATAAGCACTTTTAAAAAACTTAACATGTATAAGTGATTTTCTGAGGGGATTTTATATAAGAGCTTTAACTAATTATGGACCAACTCTTATAAAATAAGGTGTCACGATGTGAAACTTATTTGTGTTGAACTTTATTTAGACAGTAACATTTTTAAGAGATTTATGGTCGTTAAAATGAGTTTCGGGAGTTGACCTTATTGTTGACCGATTTTCATACAATCAGTGTATATATGAAATATATTTTTGTTGATAACAACATTTTGATAAGAGTTATATTATTTAAAGTGATTTTCGGAAGTTGCCTTTATATGGTAGCTATGATCTAATACGGACCGATCCGTACAAAATTTTTAGATGTGATTAAGCTTCATGTATAACTTATTTGTTATTTCTCGCGAAATTTGTTTGAATATGGGAATGAATCAAACATTATGACCGATAAATCCCTATTTTGGGAGGACATTTGTATGGGGGCTGGGTGAAATAATAAACCGATTTCAACTAATTTCCATCGCAACCGTTTTTGGGCAGAAAAAATATCAGGTACCAATTTTTATAAAAATATCTTATAAATTGCGAGCTGTACTTTGAGCACAAGCTTTACATGGAGAGTCAGCCAGCCAAAAGAACGGACGGACATTATTAAATCGGCTCAGGAAGTGTTTCTGAGTCAATCTGTATATAACAGGGTGGGTGTTACAAATATCAACACAAGTTCCCACTATGGTGATGTAGGGTATAAAAAAAACTATGAAAAATATTTGTTGTTCTTGTAAATTTATTTCTTTTAGTCGGTATTTTGTACTCAATTTACATGTAAATCGATTAAAAATTCTTTTTTACTTTTTTTTTTGCTTCTTTTTTGGCAAGTAAAAAAATATTTTGTATTCAAAAAGATGCACATTCATACATGTAATACAAATTTTATATACTGGTTTATTGTAAGTATTTATTTAAAGAAACAATTACAACGTATGTATGCAAATATTCACATGGTTTACTTTTAATATTGATGTTTCTGTAAAAGTACAGTGATATGAAATTGTATTCATGCACTAATTAGTGCATGTAATGGATCGGATAAAAAAACTATAACAAAGTTTCTTTCCTGTGACTTTGCGCTCTGAAGAACCATTACGAAGTTATTACTTACAAGATTTAAATTTCTTAATAAAACATCGTAAGTAAAATTCATAGGGCTTTTAAATAATATAAATAATTTTTAGGCTTACACGAATTTTATATCAATATTTTTAATAAAAAACTTATTTTGGTATTTATTACTTTGGCTGCCAATTCTTTTACTTTAATAAATATTATAAAAGACAATCCTCATCATCCATATAGGGTCTATATTTTACAAAACAACTTTTCAACTCATTTCACTTCATTTTTATTTTTTTGCAATTTTTTCTAAATTTTTATATTTTCTTAGCAATTTCTATTCCACGTACGTTCTCTTGTGCGAAGTGCAATGTTAATATTGAAAAGAGTAATTTGCAAAGATTTTGCAAATAGTTTCGTTGCACAAAAATTGTTAATTCCGTTTTTGCAAAGGAAATTTTTTTATCAAAAATTTGTAAGCTAAACGATCGCTTTACAAAATCATATTGTTATCACTAGTGAAGCTTTCAAAGTGTTAAGTCGTGAGTTTTTGTCCAACGATAATGAAGACGCGGTTATAAGAAGAAATTATAGAGATCGAAAAAATTTTTCGGGTCTACCAAAAATTAATTTTAAAGAGTGTGTTCGTAAATCAAATCCAAGTACTATATATTTTATTTTAAACTAGCTAAACCCGGTGTGCTTCGCTATCCCCTTATAAACGTATTTATGTATTTATTTACCAAAATTTATTTATTTGATTTTAATTTATTTATTGCAATGTTTTAGGATATACAATATTTTTAGTCAGTATGGCCATCAGGAGCATACACATATAAATCGGTGGGTTTTTCTACACGGGATGTTAACTGGAAACTGCAATTGTTTAAAATCGAATGGTAAATCTGGAATGCGTGGTAAAAGTACATCTGTACCTTTATATTTGCCTGTTATAATAGTCGCTTCTATTAAATTATTTCTCCGTTTTTTTTACTGCAAGTCGAGTGCCATTTAAAGCCGTGGTGATCGATATTACGCAGTAAAATAATTGGCACTCCAATTTTAAGTTGTAGCACATGTGGTGGAAAGCCTGGCACATCGAGTGAATTTAAGAACTCAATAGGATAATTAACAGCCTTATGGGTTGCTTGATTGATTTGACGACCTTTTTGTATAATTTTTTATTAAATAATTTTTAAGCTTGAGGTTACTTTTTTCGATTTCTTATTTTTTAAATATTTAAATAAACTAACTCCTGACGAAGATTTCCAAAGGAAATCGAAATTTCGAGTAATTTGTATATAAAAATAAAAAATCTTTTATAAAAAACAAAAAGTGACCTCAAGCTTAAAAATTATTTAATAAAAAATGTATATAAGAAAGTTATTTGTGACAAATTTTATTTGAATACAAACATTTTTAAGAAATTAATGATCGTTAAAGTGAATTTGGACCGATCATAGTAAAATTGTACCGTATTATTTGCATACATATGAAATATATTTGCGTTAAATATTATTTGGATACCGACATTTTTGAGAGAGTTATGCTCTTTAAAGTGACTTTTGGAAGTGGGCCTTATATAGGAGCTATTAGTAATTATTGACCGATCTGCACAAAATTTGTAAATGTGATTTGGCTCGATTTAGTAATCATTTCTGATGAAATTTGTTTGGATACTTGCATAATTCAAACATTTATGATTGGTAAACCTCAATTTCGGGAGAACATTTGTATGGGGCCAGGTGAAATAATGGACCGATTTCTACCAGTTTCAATTCAATGTAAGCACAAGCTTTACATGGACAGACAGCCAGACGGACGGACGGACGGACATCGTTAAATCGACTCAGAAAATGATTTTGTGATTTAAAAAATTGGCATTCCACACATTATAGCTACATAATATATAAATATTTTGTCTGTTAGTGATGGACTTAACTAATGCCTGATAATATTAAGGTGATTTAAGATTCTAACATTTTGTTTAACACAGCTTTGCTGGAAACCATGTGTTCCTGAATCTCTTTGTTGAGATAAGTCAACAAATTCTGAGTCGATCGCTATACTTTAAGGTGGGTGTTGGACCAATATTTCTGGGCGTTACAAACATCAGCACAAATCCAATATACCCTCACAAATCCTTATAGATCTACTATTTATTATATACCAACATAAATGATATGCCTAATTTACTTCAAAAATCTAAAATAGTGATATACGCGGACGATGCTCTTATTTTGAATGAATCAGAAACAGATGAACAGTGTCAAAATAATCTAATGCAAGATATGATAAATATAAATAAATGGTTAACGATGAATAAATTACAACTCAACGGAAATAAAACCTAGACAATGCAAATAAACGTGAACAATAATTTGAATTTTAATTAAAATAAATGACACTATAATCAAAAAAGTGGTCAAAATAAAATACTTAGGTTTCATAATAGATAAAAATGTGAACCCAAAAGGACATTTAGAGTATATTTGCAAAAAAAACAGAATTGGTTTTTTTGGAAGAATAAGGAAAAAAGTATATACAATAAATGCTGTAACTATAGAGCAATTCCATATGAAAGCGATCACCTTTTGGACGACCCCTCTCCGATTTTAAAATAAATAGTCTCAATCGATTGCCCAGCAAAAAATAATGTACCTACATATTTTTTTTTTTTTTTATAGTGGTGGTGTACACCACTGTCATTTGACAAAATTGAAGAATTCTAAGAAAACTACTAAAGCGATCGCAACGAGTGATAGCTCGTTGGAAAGGTATTGAATCACATATATATGTATACCGAATTCAACTGTTTCGTTTGAAGTGAGAATTGACCGAAATACTATCAGAATATACTGTCAGACGTGATAGCTTAATATTGCATCATTACAAAATAAAACCATTTAGAAAGAAGTGGTTGGGAAGTTTTGCCTCAGATTTAAGTCCAGACCTTTCCTCGTTTGACAACTATTTGTTTCTATCAATTAAGAACTATCTATCTGCGATATGTTTCACTACAAAACAGGGTATCGGAAATTGACTTGAATCGTTCTTGGCCTCAAAATAAAGTTGAAAAAAGGTCATTGCTAACATTAGCCAATACTT
Source organism: Bellardia bayeri (assembly GCA_950370525.1). NCBI lineage: Eukaryota > Metazoa > Arthropoda > Insecta > Diptera > Calliphoridae > Bellardia > Bellardia bayeri. Next base: position 41,709,845 of record OX493266.1, on the reverse strand, counting down.
TGAATAAATAAATTTGATTAACCCATTTGTGCGCAGAGTCTCTTATAAGAGACTCTCAAATTTTCTACTGTAGCTACGTAACTGACATTCCAACAAAGAGTGTTTTATTTCGTTTCTTTAAAATATTGTGATTTGTGTGCTGTGTTTTATGCAAAATATGGAAAAGCAAATGGCGAAAAAACAAAAATCTCGAGCTGGCTAAGAAAAATTGGAATATATGAAATATTTTGTGAATATTTGTTATTTTTTGTGTGTTGGTATTTGTAAAGAAGTGCAATGATTCAATTGATGTAAAAAAATTATGACATAATGCTATACTAGCTGCATATAGTGACTTTGAATGCGCCGATAGACTAGGCGATAGTGTGCCGGACTATCAGTAAGAGGGTTGCGGGTTCGATTCCCGCCAAAGACTCTGGGTGTTTTCTGCAGACAAGCCAAAAAGCTTCGCAGTTTGTGTTTGTTTACAAAAAAAAAAAAAAAAAAAAAAAAAAAAAAAACGTTCCCTAAAAGGGACACTGCGTCTGTGGTACAATTGTGATACGATGATTGAGTACATACTTTTCATATGTATATCGAATTATAGTTTCTGAAATATTGATGCCCTTGAAAATAATGAGCATAGCATTGTAATTTACACAATTCCACCATTAGATGGAGCCGATACTGATCAAGATACCGATGAAAACGATGATGAGCATGAGGCGAATCTTAATCATCTCGGTTCAAAATTATTATCTACCAAATGTGAAGTAGTGCAGGCAGATAGTCAATGGGATGACAGTGATGATGAACCCCTAGATAAAAGAATAATGTCCTCTTCCCTCAATACCGGTAATGAAAAAAAGAAGAAATCCGAGATTTACATACAAATAATGGGAACATATTGCTCATACGATGGAAAGATAATAGTGTTGTCACAATTGCAAAAAATTTAGATTCAATGAAATGGGATCATGCCAACGATTCATTACAGGAAATGGTGCTGTACCAAAAGTCCCAACCAAAAGCTTTTCATCGATATAATATGGGCAGTCTACCGCTCGCGAATCAGACAAAAGCAATGGTGGTGTCTAACATGTCATGAACATTTCAGTTGTTAATGCATGGTTGCTGATAAAGAAGCTACATCCCAATGATTCGGCTTGTGCGTATCTTCTAATTTTTCGCCGAAATCTTGCTACATCCTATCTTGAAACGTATAGTAGCCCAAAGTACTTAGTATGGTACCCCATCTGAATATTTCAAAACTGATAAACGATGTGGACATTGCGGAAAAAAACAAACTTGATTTGCAACAAATGTGATATATTCAGCCTTATTATGAGTGTCATTTCTCTCTTTCGTAATAGATTAAAGATAAAATTAAATTTGTTTCTTTAATCTATTACGAAACTGTCGTTATCGTAAAAAGAAAACGACACTCATAATAAGGCTGATTATCATACGCCTAGTGTACCTACTGCGCAGTGTCCCTTATAAGGGACGGTCAAAAACTATAAGTTTTTTTTTAATAAAATGTTTTTAAAACGAATTAATCAGATCATTTTTATTAATAATTGGTGAAAATAATTTATGGAAAGTGGTCAGGGAACTTCGTCCACTAATGGGTTACTCTGAACTAATGTTGAAATATTTCCTAAAATGCAACAATAGAAAAATTGTTTTGATAATATAGTTTGGTTACAATTTTATATGAATTTGAACTATTAACTACAGAAAAATCATACTAAATATTTATAAAAACTCCCAAAATCGAATACGAATAGCAATTTTTTTTTTTGTTATTCGGTGCCCCTATTAAATATTATTTATATAAATTTTGTCTAGGCCATCCTAATATCTGAGTATAGATATATACAAGTATTAATATAAATATTTCGTTTTGAAATTTGCGAGTGAGAGCAAAAATACCAAAATGTGTTTGTGACATATTTGTGTTGACGTTTGGCATGAAATTTGAATTAAACTGTCGTGTAAACAATTTTTAAGAACTGTCTATTACACAAATTTGGTTTTTGTTTCAATACATGCCAAGCAACACAAACACACTTTTGCCATTTAGATTTAAATATTTTATCATTATTTTACATTTGGTTAGAAGAACCAAAAACATAAAAGGTAAGACACTAAAAATACCGTACCTATACAAATGTATGTATGTATGTATGTAGATAAGACAAAATGGGAGTTTTAAACATTTTTATTTGTTCTTATAACCTGAATATGAAATTGATTAGTGCATAAATTAGTTAAGAATTTTGTACATAAATTTAATAACATCATTTGTTATACAAACTTTCTTATAAACGATGGACTAGGGTATATTTTCTCATTTCCTATTTAATTGTCCATGCCTGGTCGCTTATGCTCAAAAAGTTTCTGAACATATAAAACTTTTTGTTTATGTTTTATTTATTTTTTTTTTCTTTGTGAAAAGCAATATATATAAAAATTATAAGGTTTACAGAATTACTCACGTACACATTTGCACAAATATTGGTATAAATGTGACACTTACTACACATGAATGTAAACAATAATAAAAAGAACAACATATATATTAGGTTGATATCAATTTTTCACGTTTTCTTTTGGTTTTTAGATGACGGAAAACAACTTTACAACTTTGGGGCATAAAAAAATAAAAATGTAAACAACCATTCAGCAAACCACTCTAATGCAATATATTTATATTGTGTAATAAATTATATACATTTGAACTTGGCCATTAATCAAAAATTATGCTTGTAAAAAAAGAGAACTTTATATGCTATTAATAATTTATTATATTTTATTTATAAAATTGTATGATGTTTTCAAAAGACAAATACAATATTGTATATGGGCAACTTAAAAAATTTACGGCACTTGGTATTTTTTTTTAATTTTTATACCCTACACCACCATAGTGGGGAGGGTATATTGGATTTGTACTGATGTTTGTAACGCCCAGAAATATTGGTCCAACACCCACCTTAAAGTAAACCGATCGACTTAGAATCACTTTCTGAGTCGATTCAACGATGTCCGTCCGTCCGTCCGTCTGGCTGGCTGGCTGTCTATGTAAAGCTTGTGCGCAGAGTACAGGTAGCAATTTTGAAAATATTTCGATAAAATTCGGTGCGTGATATTTTTTCGGCCCAAAGATGGATGGGATTGAAACTGGTGGAAATCGGTCGATTATTTCACCTAGCCCCCATACAAATGTCCTCCCGAAATTGGGGTTTATCGGTCTTAAATCTTTGAATTATGCACGTATGCAAACAAAATTTACTACAGATAAGTAGTAAATGAAGCTAAAGCATATCTACAAATTTCGTGCAGATAGGTCTATAATTAGTCGTAGCTCCCATATAAGGCCCACTTCCGAAAATCACTTAAAAGAGCATAACTCTCTTAAACATGTTGGTATCCAAATAATATTTAACACAAATATATTTTATATGTATTCTAATAATACGGTACAATTCTATTATGATCGGTCCATAATTAGTCGTAGCTCCCATATAAGACCCACTTCCGAAAATCACTTTAAAGAGCATAACTCACTCAAAAATGTTGGTATCCAAATAATATTTAACACAAATATATTTCATATGTATTCTAATAATACGGTACAATTCTATTATGATCGGTCCATAATTAGTCGTAGCTCCCATATAAGACCCACTTCCGAAAATCACTTAAAAGAGCATAACTCTCTTAAACATGTTGGTATCCAAATAATATTTAACACAAATATATTTTATATGTATTCTAATAATACGGTACAATTCTATTATGATCAGTCCATAATTAGTCGTAGCTCCCATATAAGGCCCACTTCCGAAAATCACTTTAAACAGCATAAATTCCTTAAAAACGTTGGTAATCAAATAAAATTCGACACAAATAATATACAGAAATGATGACAGCTAATTTTATAATGGTCGGTCCATAATTAGTCGAAACTCCCATATAAGAGTTTGAGGTTAGAAACATTTTTTTTTTCTTTCATAAAATTGTAAATCTTTAAAATTTTTTCGTGCGTTTTCAATTTTAGTATCAAGCTCAGTAAAGTCTTCTATTCGATGTACGTTTCAGCACAATTGATACAGCGCTTTAGTTGTCACAAAGCGAAATGTGTTTGTGAAAAACTGCCGCTGCACGCGCCCGGGTTGAAAACATTCGTTTTTTTTTGCACTTTATCAGTTTAATCCGTCGCGAAGAATCTATTTAAGAATCTATGTTCCCATGGCATGTTTTGATATAAAAAAAATTTTAAAAAATGTTTTTTTTTAAATTTTAAAGTGCGTTTTCGCCTCGGAGGTACCCTTTGTGAAGTTTCTCACATCACGCAATACACTACCCAACTTAAAAGACAATTCAGATTGTCAGACGCTAAAAAGATACATTTTTACAAAATTTACGCTAATTTTTTTTTAAGTTTGTGATCTCCATGATACGTTATTGGTGCGCTGATACCAACTTGATATACCTCAAACTATATAAAAATACGTAGTTTTTTTTAATTCTGCGCTTAAAACTCATTTTTATTAAACGGCGCAAAAACCTTATGTAAAATCTTCAAAAAGTTTAAAATTCGGAAAATTTTCATTTCACTTGTAAACCACATGCAACTTTTGACCCAGCAGCGATATCAAAATTTTTTTGTGGATACATCCTCCAAGTCTAGTACCTATATCTTGTATTAGTTTGGATCTGAAAGCTAAAAACTATTACAAAGAAAACGGAATGGATGAAAACACTCTTGCAAGTTTCAAGAAGTTTTTTTAATTATTCGAATTTTAGATGAACACCAATTCTTAAGGTGAAGACTTTTCAACGTAAAACTTTGCACATCATATCCTTCAAGTATAGCCATCCACGTTTTTTTTCAATTCATAAAACTTAACGGAATAAGAGCCATAGTATGTCGGTTTCAGCAGGTGCTCAAAAAATTTGAAAAACCCCATATAAACTATTGCAAAATAAAATATTTTAAAAATATTTGTTGTTCGTTTTTCATTTTAAAATAATTAAAACAAAAATATATTGAGTGGATTGATGTGTATACAGAAAAAAATGTTTAATATTATTCTGATTTAATGAAAAGGAATTTTCAAAAATTTAAGTTTTTTGTGGTAAAATTAGTGACATTTTATCTACAATACTAAACAAAAATATTGAATGTATTAATTAAAAAATATATATATATTCCTGATCCTTATGGAATTCTAAGTCAATTGAGCTATGTCCGTCTGTCTGTCCGTCTGTGTAAAGCACTCTCACGTCCAAAATACTCAACTTAACTAAACGAAATTTCCGAAAAAAAAAATATTTTTTATTTTGGCAGGCAACTTTGATATTAAAAATCAGCAAAATTGGTACAGCAGACCCAAAGTTAATGTCCAAAATAAAAATTTTATATTTTTTATATCATAGTCCCCATACAAATATATTCCCTTTTTATGGCTTAACGAAAAATAAGTGCCTATAAAATTGGTATATCAATATAAAACTAAGCAAAACAAGTTTTATGTAAAAAGAAATCGAGTAGTGGGATATTTGGAATAATATTGGGAACTAAGTAATTTTGACTTTTATTGAAAAAAAATTCTGGAGAACATTTGTGAAAATTTTGGAAAATGAAAATTTTAATTTTTTGCAAAAAAAAATTGATAAGGAAAAATTTGGAACTGATCATTTTTTTCTTTGAAAAAAAAAATCTGTAGAAAATTTGTGACCATTCTAGAAACCAAAACTAGACTATATAGATTAAGTGTTGCAAAGAGCACTTGTTCGAAATGTAGTAGTGGGAATTTTGGAAACTAAAAATTTTAATTTTTTTTGGAAAAAAAAATCTAAAAAAGAATTTTGACAATTTTTGAAATCTTGAGTACTAAGAAATTTGGAATTCAAAATTTTGAAATAAAAAACTGTAGAATATGTGTGACCAGTTTGGAAACTGAAAATTATAATTTTTTTGAAAAAAAAACTTTAAAAAGATTTTATTAAATTTTTGAAATCTTGAGTACTGAGATTGATATTTGGAATTGAAATTTTTATTAAAAAAAAAAAAATCTGGAGAAGATTTGTGACCATTCTGGAAACTATATATATATATATGTTCGAAATGTAGTACATAGTTGAAAATTTTGAAAATCTTAAGTACTGAGAAATTTGAAATTGAAAATTTAATTATTTTGGAATTGGTTTAAAAAAAGAAGGCCTAACACATTATTAAATTCTAAATTTTATGTAAATATTGGTATTTGAAGTCCTTTTAATTTCAGTGTATTTATAATTATAATGCACTTATTGTTTTCTTTATGCATTTTAAAAAGTAACATGACAAATAATGATTTTTTTGTTAAATACTCAGCCATGTCACAGAATTTAATTCCGTTCGTAAGTGGAATTAATTCCGTATTTTGCTTCTGTAGAAAAAGTAAAAGAAATGGAACCAAATAAATAAGATCTAAGAAAATAAAATTATGAGCAAATGCTGCTCATACTATTGATCATTTACATATACACAAAAATCATACTGTAGAAATTTTTATTATAGGTTTATTTTAGTTGAATTCCATCTCAATAACGATACTTTTAAGAATTTTATACATAAATTTTTCCAGTTATAATCAAGAAATTATATTTATCTCTTTCTTTCAGAACTGCACTATGTTTATATTTTTGCAGCGTGTTACATAAAGCGATTTATTTTTACACACAATAAATTAAGAACCAAAAAGGCCCTTGCTTTTTGAAACATCAAAATTGCCACCTCTGTAGAGTTTGTGATTATTCTCGAAAGTGGAGCACCCGCACAAAGCTATGCCCAATTATGGACCAACTTAATAGTAAGTTTTTTAAATACTTATAACTGATCTGTGTTTCAGCTCGATATGGATGTTTATATAGGTTAATGAATTTCATAAAGGAACTATGACCTATTACGGGCCAATCATCCTGAAATTCTGTATATATGTAGTAATTTTTATAAGATGCTTATGCGCATTTAAATGATTTTGTGGAATTTTCATAGGGTATGTCAAAATAGGGACCGATGCAAACAAAATATCGTTTTAAGATTTTACTTTGCATGAAAATTATTATTGCAGAATTTTGTATAAATACGGCTTTTCTATATACATTTATATACCATAAAGCCATATTCCGGGAATACATTTGTATGGGGCCTATGAGAAATCGTTAATCAATTTCTTTCATTTTCAACAGAACCTGTCCTTCTGTAATTAAAATAAAGTGTGCAAAATAAAGTTTCATCATCATATATAGATAATATTATATTTGAAGAAAATAGCAAAATATCTAAGATAATACTCTGTATTAGATAGGTCCAAATGGATCCTATCTATTTATAGCTGCTGAAATCGAACCAGACTATCACAGGAAACCTGCACTGATGCAACTGATTCGTTTTAAGCGAGCATTGGTGGAATAATCCTAGAATATGCTGCCAGACTTTAAAACGTAATATTCTATCATGATAACGCTCGGTCACATATTGCAATACCTATTTAGAAGTAGGTGGGTGTGAAGTTTTGCCCCACCTGCTACTATTTCTTTCGAATGTTCTCTCTGGTTACGCTTCACTTCAGAACAAGATATTCGAAATTAACTTGATTCCTTCTTGACTTCAAAAGATTAGCAGTTCTTTTGGCGCGGAATCCATATGTTAACAGACAGATGGGTAAAGGTCATAATTAACAATGGCCAATAATTCGAATAAATTGATGTTATATAATTGGTTAAAAGCTAAAAATTGGAAAAAAAAATCCAGCATTTTTAAATTTGCTTTAAATAAAAAATAAACAAACCAATTGGCACGCTGAAACAAATGTTTAATATATTCAATATATACTAATGAAAATGAGTATATCTGTTGCACTGGGATGGTTAAAATATAAAACTAAACTTGTCCAAAACTGTATGAAAACTAAACACTTTCAAGTTATAGAATGTTCAGCATAAACATTCAGGTTATTCCAATGTGCCTCTGTTGGAAAACAAAGTTCTTGCTGAAGCCCCCGTAAATAATGCTGCTAAATAAAACCCTAGACCCTAGATCAATAAAGTCAACAGTGACAAAATACTTTTCACTTTTGCCCCATGGTGTAAATATGTGCATGTATTACAGTATTACAGATTACAGCAACAGGGATTTTTTTCAACTTTGATTTTTTTATCTCTGTTAACCAAATGGTTGCAAGTTGGTCAGCCACATTTATAATATTCTAAATAGAACAATAAGCTATATTTGGCTGTGCCGAATCTTAAATACCCTCCACATAATATAATAAAAAATTCAAACCCTAGAATGGTTATTGGACTAGAATATCCTTATTCAGTGTTTTTTAATTACGAGCAACAAAATTTATTTCAAATATTTTTAAATTTTATCTAAATTTGATCATTTATAATTGAAGTAGTTACCGATTCTTACTGTGATTTACAGACTTTGTCTGATTTTCATAATAATCTTGAGTGCAATTTAATTATTTATAAAATTAAAAAAAAAAAATCATTTTTCCACATTCACCACAAGTTAAAACAGAGTATAAGAGAGGTAAGGTTATTATAAGATGAGACTTGTTTTAGTGAAATTTGTTCTCAATAAATTTATTTAGAAGAGATTAATGGGTGGCAGAATTTGGCAGAGTTTTATAAAAATTTCACAACAACGTATTTTATGCATATGAGAATATCTTACGTCAAATTTCAACATAATAGTGGTATAAGAGGGTGCTGTAGCTTAATTGATTAGCGCGTTTGATAATTAAGCATGAGTTGGTATTTGTGGCCTGGGTTCGATTCTCAGCCGATGCCACTCAAAAACAACATCAGTTTCTGATAATTATTAGTTTTTCTATCCTATGATAACTAATATTTATCACAGCGCCCTCCTATGGTGGTATAGCATTTAAACGCCATCGAAGTAAAATAATTAAAATAATGGCTATAAATCAAGCTTGGATCAATGAGCCTACTCACCACCAGAGGCGCTGCAATTAATATATAGGCATATTAATTGATTGGGTGTTATTTATGGTATATTTAAGCTACATATTGGTATTAACGTGAATTTCGGAAGTGGACCTTATATGGGGGATATGGTTAAGCATAAACCGATATTCTCAAAATCCAGTAGTTTGATTTTGGCTTATATATAAATGCTCCGTGTACAATTTCGGGACGGCACACAGTGGCATTTCTACGGAAAAAAATAGGGTTTTTCAACTTTCCAATTTCAAAATTTTAATGATTTGGTTTTGTAAAGAAAAAAAACTAACAGAAGTCAACGAAAATTTATTCAATGAAATTAGATTAAAATTGTTGTCCAAATAAAGAACTTTTTTGTGTGTAAGTTTATAGCTTGGCTTTTGTTTTATTTTTTTAGTGAAAATATAGCAGTTACTTTTTTATAAAAAAATTGAAATTGGAAAATTAAACTAATTATTATAATTTATTAAAAATTACACTAAAAAATGTCAACTTTTCACTTTTTGATGGAAAAAAACTTTATGTGCTTTGCCTTGCTTAGACCTCTAACTATAAAAAAAAATGAAAGGTTCGAGTCTGTACTTTCAATTAAGAAAAAAAAAACAACCGCCAAATACCATCCCTTTTAGTAACATCGATTTTAATTTCAAAAGTCACTTCCAATATTTCATACAAATGGTCAATAAGACAAAAAATGGGGTATACATACTCTCAGGGAATTAAATCTTGAAACGATTTATAAGTGAAACATTATTTTTGTTTACGAATATGTAGGCGTAACGAAATTGAATGACATTTCAATCGAAAAACGGCTTAAACTATATTAAATTTCATTCATATACCTTTATAGTTCATATTAATATGACAAATTGAAATTATATGCGTCGAACACTGCGAAACTGTTCGTACAAAAATATAGTTGGTTTTATATGCCTGTTACTGTGCACAAAGTACTAATGCATGGTAAGGATATAATGGATGCTGCCGTATTACCAATAGGAATGCTTTCAGAGGAAGCCGAGGAAGTCAGAAACAAAGATTACTAGAAGTGTCGATTGATGTTTTCGAGAAAGTGATCGAATTTCCACAAATACTGATGTATTCAACAGACTTCTTATAATTTCGGATCCTTACATAAGTAAGTAGCATAAGACATCATTCGAACAAAATTTACTTAGAACTACATCCCATTGTTAAAGATATGGTGCTTGAATAATATTACAAATAAAAACTAACACAATTTTTTGCCTTTTACATATTCAATTAAAACATTGTATATTATATTGGATTTTTATCAAGCTGAAAGGTATAAATAACCTCATTTGGCGTCTCAATATTGGCAACACCATTTTTTTTTCATTAAAAAACATTTTATATCAATTTGTTTCAATGACTTAGGTGTTACACACTTTAACTTGGCATACTTGACTAGAAAAGCGGCATGCATTTGTGCGATATTTTTGGTGTATTTGAAGGCTAATATCTTTCGCGGAGGGTTGTAGGGGATATTCTCTTCTTTTGTAGGGAGACAACACATGTTTAACTTTTGAATAAAAATTAACATTTTTTAAATTAAATAAAATTTTCATATGATTCTAGACAGGGAAGAAAAACACCTAAAATCTACAACTTTCAATTGGCGTAAAATCTAAAGTAGGCGTGGCATCCTCAATATGTTTAATTTTTTTCATAAGGAGAACTCAATTAAGAAGTGTCCCGAAGTTCAAGTCCCTAGGTCCAAATTAAAAATTTTGGCAAGTGCAGTTATATGGGAGGTGGGTGTGGCAGTGGGCGGTTTTACAAGATTTTTTTTAAATTTCTTAGTTTAGCCCAGAGAAGTTTCATTGCTGTACGACCACTCCTTCTATTTTTTTCTAAGAAATGTATGGGGCGGTGCCACTGTGCGGCATCATTACTTATAAGAGATTTTTGAGTATTGAAGTGATTTTCGGAAGTGGTCCTATATGGGAGATATGGTCAAATATGGACCGAAATTCTGTAGTATGATTTTTGTGTATATTGAAATGATCTATGTATGTTTTACTTTGTTGGGTCACAAATGTATATTTCTCAGTGTTGCGCACGGAATGACAAAATATATATACCACTTGTGGTGGTGGATGATTTAAAAATGAACTCTGTTAGATGTTTTCTAGTGGTTTTATTGCATTATTAGACCCAGTATTTATGTGGCTAAATTTTAAATAATGTTTTAGTTGTGCTGATATTGTTTTTTATTTTGTATTTCAGTGTTGTGGTGGCTGCGTCCGATTAAAATATTAAATTAAATACAAATATGTACATGGAAGTAGAAAAAACAATGAATTCATATATTATACTAAATATTAAATACTAAGAGTTTTTCTTGTCGGAATTTACTGTGTTTTAATACAAAATAATAACAATGCTAATATTTTTATTATTTTTTCTGTAGGTTTTGTTACTGCCATTAAATTTTATATGATTTAATAACACGCTATATGTATAATATACACACAAACTTCAAGTTGAATGTATTTGCAATTTGGAAAAGGAATTATCAGAATTAACAAATTTGGTCAAGAGTGAAAAAAGTTTTATTTGTAGTTTCTGAAGAGTTTTCTAACAAACTCTCGTATATTTGTACTACTTTCAGCTCTTGAAAATTCCATTGTGCATATAAGTTTGATTGCTTAAAAAGTACGAGTACAAGTAAATAAACAATTGTTTACTTTAATCTTAGCATCTATTTGATTTGCGTGTGAGTTTTTGTGTGTTTCCCCCCCCCCCCTGTTTGTTGTGTGGAGAATATTTTAATCTTTATATTATTGTATTGTATTGTATTTTTTTTGGTCCTCCGGTTTATATTCCTTTTCCTCTCTAAGTTTTTTTGTATTATTTATGAGCTTAACTAAGTCACACTTCTTATTTCTATCAAAAAATAAAAAATAAACAATTGCGTGTACATACATACATATATATTTGAGGTTATTTATAATTTATACTCATGGACATATTCATATAAACGGAGACTTGCAAAAAGATTAGATTTTTATTCTCAAGGTTTTGTTGCTATTGTTGCTGTTTATTGTTGATCTCATATTGTATATTAAGTTTCGTTTATTACATTTCATTGTTTTACGATTGTTTTTCTTTCATCTAAGATTCATACTACACTAAGCAACAATGAAGGTACTACAGAACATTGAAAGTATCATACTTGTTTATTAACTTGTTCAAAGGTTTTTTGATTAAGAAAAGAATCTTTCAACTCCCATACTCTAATAATATCAACAAGAAATGTTAACCTCAATGAGTCATTCTAACTTAAAATAAAAATGTGTTTTGCCAAGTTGTTTCGAATTTTAGTTTTATAATTTGAAAATTATTATATCCTAAATTTAGCCAAAATAGTAACATATTTTTACTTATTTGTTTAAGAATTTATATGAATAATATTTCTTTTTTTTATTTTTTGTTCATGTTAGAATAAAATGTCTTCAATTTAGACTGAAATTTTGTTTGTCATTTATAGAACTCAAACGTAGCAGAAAAATTGCGTAGATTACTGCCTTTCTAAAAACATGATTTTTCCATTCATTTCTAAACAAATAGCCAAACTTTAAAATTAAATTAGAAAAACTTTACAAAATCTTTCAGGGATTTTGTCTGAAACTAAAAACGATTACATAAAATTAATCGCAAGATGTAATCAGATTAATTTAAATTTGTTACCAATAAATATAAATTTAAAAAAAGTTTGTGCACATTAGATAAGCTCTGATATTAATTCATATCTGTTATTTGCGTTAGTACGTATGTACATTAGGGTGGCTCCGTTTGTATGGAGAGAAAATAAGGTATCGATGTTCCCGACTAATATGAAAATTTGATTCATTTTAAGACTACGTTTCTCAATTTTTTTGTACTGGGGTCAATATTTGGTGAGCTGGAGCAAAGGATAAAAATGTCCTTTATAGAGGTTTTTTGATTTTTTCACATTTCTTCCAAAAGAACTAAGGATTTGTTCCAAACACTAAACCGTAAAGAAATTTTTAAATCAGGCCTATAGTCTAGCTACATAAATTATTGTGTAGAGATGCTTTTCTTTTAGTGAAAACACTAAGGTAACCTAAGTATCGATTAGTATACAAAAACATTTCTCCAGATACGATAACCATCGTTTTCATATTAATCGACTTTAATCATATTAATATACATATTTATATTGTTATTATTCAGTTCACTTTATTTATTCAATTCAGTCTAGACACAAAATTTGTACAGCCTATGATTACTTTTTAAATATAATAATTAATTTATAATTATAAACATAATTACTTCTATAAGAGTTGAGGCTGATCTCAAAAATCATCCACTGTGTCTACATTACAATTTTATCACCAATATTTCTATATTAGGTCTACTATGGAAAATAGTACATACTGGAAATACTGGGTGGTATATTTGATTCCGCACGGAAAGGAAAACTAAGCGGAAAGAAATATCGATCGATATGTAAAATGTAATTATTCATTCCTGCGGCATACCGCAATACTATCTATGTAGAGATGATACCGCAAAAGGGAAAAATACCACAGCAACTATATATTACAAGAGCAATGCACTCTTTACCCTCAGTTGAGCTAGATATGCTTAGATGCCTATTGCGACTTGATTTGTAGTAAATCAGGTACTGTAATGCGAAATGTTAAAAATATAATACACCTGTTTCTTCACGGTTTTGATTTAACACGGTTTAAAAACAAATTATTCCATTTAGCACGATTTATATTCTTTTGGGCTTACATTTTGTTGGTTAAATTTAATTTTTACTAAATATTTTCATATCACAAATTTAGAGGATGTCCCTTTTTGTGAAAACAAGCAAATTTACTGCTCAGAGCAATTGTAAATAGCACAAATTTGGGGGAATTTCATTTTAGTGGACACAAATCAAATGAACTTGTCTTACATTTTTTCAAATTACATTTTACATTACTTTAATAGATATGCTTGTGTAAAATCACATTGTACCTACATATATATGTACATATGTATATTTTTTTTAATAATTAACAAACACAAACTGCGAAGCTTTTGGCTTATCTGCAGAAAACACCCAGAGTTTTTGGCGGGAATCGAACCATATCGGGGCACATGTGATTTAATGTTATAATCCTAAAAAGTTGTTCTTAAAAAATCCTTGTTTTTCACTAGTTTTAATAGGTTTTAGAGCAGGGATCCCCACACACATACATTCACATTTATGTTTGTGTGGGTTATTTGTTTTTGAGAGTAAAAAAAGTGGAAAAAAGAACACAAGCGACTACACAACCTGCTCGCATGACATATAAATCAAGACTAAATGTATAAAAATTCAAATTATCTTCTCATGCTCTCTTCTTAAGTAAGAGAGCATTCGCACATGTACTTTGAAGATCTCTGTTTTAGAGATAAGGAACCAATCACCTCGTATGCGATAAATCAGTGTCATTTTTTTACAATGTTTTATTACACGGGGTTTTCCTGGAAACAATTACCGTGTAAAACCAGAATTAGGTGTATAATACTTTATATGAAATATAAACTGATAGTTTATGTCATAAAGTTTAAATAAAGGACAAATAGTCCCTAGAATTGTTTTGGTGATTATATAAAGACGTCCTTAAAAATATTAGGTTGATAAGATAACTGGCGCCGCAACGGCTCTGAAATTTGGAGATGCATTTACAAGGGGGTATTATTTTTTTCGGTTTTTATAAAAATGTTGCCATTAAATAATTTTTTTAGTATTTTAATTTAAAAGAATCATAATATGTACGTAATAAACATTTTAAAAAGATATTTATTAAAAAATTGTATAATTATTCCCCAAGCCATTAACGTATTTCAGATCACTTGAATAAGAAATGTTGAAAAAGTTAACGACCGTACATGTGGAAAACAGTTTTTCAGAAATGGGCGCTATATTGGAGCTATGGCCCATAATGGACCGATCATCTAAAAATTTAGTGACATGACTTTTATGCGTATAAATATTTTTTGTGTAAGTGTTATCTCGATACAAACACTTTTAAAAAAGTTATCCATGTTAAAGTGGTTTTCCAAAGAGTTCTTATATGGCAGATTTTACCAATTATAAAAAGAAAATTATAATAAACTTATTTGTGTTCAATTTTATTTAAATACCAATATTTGTGGTCGTTAATGTGATTTTCGGATTTTGGACTTATATCGAAGGATTTATGTAGGTATATTTGAAATATATTTATATTGAACATTATTTGGATACCAATATTTTTAAGTGATTTTCGGAAGTTGTCTTTATGTTCAACTTATTTGTAATGAAATTTATTTGGATATGTGCATAAATCAATTTATAATCGTTAAATTCCTTTTCGGAAGAACATTTGCATAGGGGCTACGTGAAATAATGGACCGATTTAAGCAAATTTCAATTCCAAGCTTTCTTGGGCCAAAAAAAATATCATGTACCACATTTTATGAAAATATCTTAAAAATTACGACCTCTGCACACAAGCTTTACATGGATAGCCAGCCAAACGGACGGGCGGACGAACATCGTTAAATCAACTCAATAAGTGATTCTGAGTCGATCGTGAAACTTTAAGGTGTGTTGGACTAGTATTTATTGGCGTAACAAAAATTAGCACAAATCCAATTTACTCTCCTCACTATAGTGTTGTAGGGTATAAAAAACGTACAACAAAATTTAAAATTTTCAAAAAAATACCACATTATGAGACGTATACTTTATATACAAATTGTATTAATTAAATATAACTCATACGCAACATGTTTTTAAAATGTAATTATTTACCCCCTTATTCATAAAAACTTACAACAGGGGTATAACAGGTTTATAATGTAAACTTCCATACAAAATTTGCTCTATAAACCTCTTATAAATCTGTTGTAAGTTTTATGAATAAGGGCATTAATGTTTATGAACACCTCGAAACTACTGTTTCGTTCTATTGGAAACTTGGGAAATCAATAGGGGAGAATATAGGTTATGCTATTCGTTTATTACCCGAAATATATTTAACTTGGGACCAGCGTTATACATGTAAGCATATGGTAAGCGAAGCTAAATTGTTTTCAAAATATTTTTCAAAAATGTTTTTAAATAGAAACTCTTTTTTTAAAACCTACACCAATCCTTAACTTTACTTTCATATCACCTTGAAGTAAATTTATATTAAGCCTTTTTCATAAAAAAAAGAAACTGTTGCACTGTGTTATACATATACACAAATGTATGTTTGTCTGTTAATTTATTTATTTCTTTACCTTCATTCGCTTTATAATAAATCCAAGAAATCACTGTATGTCCTTTGTTGGTCTTGCTGCTGCTGTTCTTGTTGTTTTCTGTTGGTTATTTCACATTTCATGTTTTTCATCATTATAATCTGTAAAAAATAAAAATGAAAATAACACACAAGCTCTATTAAATATATGTATGTATGATATTTAACATATTTATATTTAATTTTATTTTAAATTAACACACAATATCCATATGAAATAACAATTTCTTGTTTATTAAAAAGTTTTCCATTTTGGTAGGCAACTTAAATAGTTAACACATGTTTGTGGTAACATCGAACAAAAAGGCTGAGAAAACATAATATTTATTTTAATTTGTTTAGATTTGTTTTATTATAGTACTGAAAAAAAGGATTCTTAAAATTTAGACAAAAAATTTCAGAAACAGACTTCTTTGTGGGTCGATTTAAAAAAAACGCAATGTTTGTGTCCCCGCGCTTTACACAACTATTTTAGTTAATAAAAAAACAAAAACAAACAAACAAAAATGTGAGAGTGATCAGCCAGGAATATGTAACAAAAACACGTAATTACCAAATTTGTATGTTTGTTTTTTTATTTATTCAGAATGGTGTTTTGTTTCTTATCTGATTCCTTCCATAAAAAAGCATGTGTCCCCCTTTAGAATTTTTAGTAAACAAAATAAAATAAAATCAAGAAAAAAGTAAATATGCAACATTTAATAACAGTTTTCGAATTATTGCGTTTCTTTCAAAACTTAATTAGTGCGAATTTGGCGTTGCAAAGAAAGGTTGTCCCCACAATTTGCATGGAGCGTCACTTTTTTATAAATCAAGTAATATTACTAGTTTCCAATTTGCATTTAAATAAAGTAAATAAGGAAGGAAAGTACAAACTTTAATTATTACAAACGTGAAAAAGCGAAAAAAATCTATTAAATTTCATGAGCGTCACGCTAATTTTTTTTAAAAGTGAATATATTAAATGTAAAAAATTGAAGTTGACAATCATTGTTTACACGGTTTCAAGTCATTTTTTATTATTTGTGAATTTGAGAAATAAATTGCCTACGAAAAAAACAAAATAGGCAAATATTTCATGAGCATCACTTTTGAAATATATTGCTTCATAGCTTAAAATGCTTAATTTTGATTTTATTTTTTAATTTTCAAGAGTAAAACAACAAAATTAACGGCTGCTGAAAGAGCACGGAGATATCGAGAGAAAATAAAGCTCGATAAAGCGCGTAATGACGAATATAAAAGAAAGAAGAAAGAAAGGTATAAGCGTGGTATATTTGAGTTTAATATTTATTGTTACTGACTGATTCTATTTTTGCCACAAACTTAATTCGAAAGTTGTAAAAATGAATGAGAATGAAAAAAACAAAGCCGCTTGTCATTTCATGAAGTTTATACAGAATAAGAATGAAAATTTATAAATTAAACTAAGTTAAATTATAGTTTGGCGTGAAATATTTTCATATGTGTATAAGTTTCTTCAAGAATTACTTCCTTTTTTCAATTCTTGTTAAAGATTCTTTGATATCATGTAGTTTTGTATGAAAATTTTTGTTTTTTGAAGAATTTTTGTTTTTTTCGTTAAACTTTAAATTTGGCATTATTTCTTGTTTACGTGCAACAAAATCTCTTGATCGTCACAAAATATCTTGATCGTCGCACTTAGTTTTTTTCCTTAAAACGCTTATAATTGTAGTATTTTAAATACATTGTTACAAGCATATTACCTTGCATGTAACCTCTAAGTTCAAGTCTTTTTTGAAAAAAAACTTACATATTTTCATCTTCAAATTTTAAAATAACTAGTCACTGAAAAGAAAAATCAAGGTGAATCGTGATTTTGTGTTTAGAATCGAGAAGATGATTTTCGCAAAAGTCAATCGTAAGAGACAAAAGAACATCGTAGTAAACTTGAATTTCAAATATTTTTGCATTTTTAGCGATTTTTTATACATATTTGGTGTGTGACGCTCAAGATAAAAATCATAGAAAACCTAAAAAAAATCCAAAAATATTGATTTTTTTGAGAGCCTAAAATTACCATCGGATTCTTCATCAATTTCTATAGAAATTGGCTACTCTTATAGGCGAATTGAAAAAGCTTTAAAAATAAGCAAAAAAAAAACTCGTTGTATATGCTGAGTGCCTACTTGGAAGCAGGTTTCTGTTTGGTTCTTTTTTTTCTATGCGTTATTACTTAGTTATCATTACTTATAAAAAAAAAAACTCGTTGTATACGTTTTTTTTTTTTTTTAATTCTGATGATAAAATGAAATCAGCAAAACACTCTAACTATTCTACCCAACAACATGAAAGTACTTTCCCTAGTCGTCACTGACAGCCCATTCAACCAAGCGTATTTTATATCTCCTGTATATATTTTTGTTTCTTTTCACTAAAGTAAGCCTTTTAAAACTTGCGTGTATTTCTCGTATTTCTTTTAAAAAACGCAATAAGTATATAAAATGACCATATGAAATCTATAGTATGTAGTCTACTATAATATAAAATAAAACACAAAACAAAAAAATATTATTTCAACTTAAAATAATAATTACAAAAAAAATGTAAAATCCACCCTGTTTTCGACAGGGGAAGGAGTGACAGAATAAAACCACCAACCAGTTCGTAAAAAAGAAAACAAACTCATGAATATAAAAAAATATAACCTACTTTTATGCACGAAAACTTTATAGTCTATATTCGTTTTTAATGCTTTTTTTTGAGGTTATTAAATACTTATAAAATTAAATATTTAATGAAAGTTGAAAATAAAAAATATTTTTCTGGAAAAGAATAATGGTAAGTATTTTAAATAAAGATTTGTAAATAAAATCCATAAAATGAGGGTATTGAAGTACGTATTACAACTATATGACTTAAATATCAATGTCAATCAAATATCCAATTTCAATTAAATTAGAAATTATACCACTAGAGCCTGATATTTCACAATATTGAACAAAATGTCTGTATAAATAAAATTAAAATCGCTTCAGCAGTTAAAAATAAAACTATTTACTACCATTTTCGACTGTAAAAAATTGATGTTATACAGTGAGCGTCAATATTAACTAAACACCTAATATTGCTTAAAAAATTATTATCAATACTACAAATTATAAATTTAAACAAAATATATTGCATAATTCATAAAGTAAACAGGTATATAAAAATTATGTTAAATATTGTATTTAATATTGTTTTTAGTCCTCTTGATTTTATCACAGCTAAAAATCTTCTAGACAAAGAACCAATGATTTTTTTTTTCTTATTTTTTTTGTGAAATAAGGCGAAATTTTGTTCCATTCATCCTATATTAATTCCTTTAAGTCATTCTTGCCTCATTTTTTGTCCAGATATTCCCACAAGTGCTCAATTGCATTGAAGTCTGACGACTGCGGAGGATGATCTAAAGTTTTTGGGTAATGATAGAGCAACCACGCTTTCACGATTTTGGAGGTATGCTTAGCTAGTTACAAATTCTTTAAACTAGGGGCTACATAGTTTTTTTAAAGTGTCAAGATAATCTTCCTTTTTCATTTTAGATTCTTACAGTCTAATTCATAAAAACTTATCAAGGGTTTATAACAGGCTTATAAAGCTATACAAAATTTGCTTTATAAGACAGTTATAAACCTTTGACAAGTTTTATGAATAAGGGGGTATAAATATAAGATTACAGGCCCCTAATGCCACCATACAATGCCAGACCATTACTGACCATTACTCAATTAAGTAATTTTAAGCTCATTTAATTATTTTTTGCAAAATTTAAACGTTTAGTTTGGTTGTTCTTTGATATAAAGTGTTACTTACATGGCACTCTACATGGTAGGGCCATTTCATGCAAAGATCTTCTAAACGTACTCGCGCTTACTGATTTTTTTTTTTGAAGCTTTTGTAACATTTTCAGCTATTTTTGCTACACTAAATGTTGGGTTTGCTATTACTTATCTTGCAATAGTTTTTTTTAGTTTTTGTGAGACGCTTTGACGCTTTGAAATTTTTGCACCAGGTAAACTTTTTTACTGTACAGTGATGCCTGCCAATGATTTTATCTATTTCACGCAGCGTTTTTCTAAGTAAGTTTGTTATTATTAGCCGAGTCTTAATTAATGTTTGTCTTCCCATTGTAAACTTAAGGGTACGACTTAATATATTTTAATGATATATTGGGCCATAAACTACATTAAATAAGTACATAAAATACAACGTATAAAAAACATTAAATTATTTATTAATAATTGATAGTAAAAAATATTGATAATATTGTTATCATAAAGTTTATATAGTTTTGCAAATAAACTATAAATGAAAAACTTGCGTACACAACTTATGAATTCAATACGAATGTGTCCAGACTGTCGGATGACATTGATACTATCGTCAAATTGCCGTAAACCTTTTTTATGGCTGTTGTTTATGGTAAGTTTATCATCATAATGTTGTTGCTAACTGGAGATTCGAGAGATCCAGGTAGCTATGCTAAAAAGAGATGTATTTGGATCAATTAAATGAGAAAATTCAAGAAAAACGTCCAAACACAAAAAAATAAATGTTCATCAAGACAACGTACCAGCGCACAATAGTGTTTTAACAATATCTAAAATCAACGAATTAAAGCACGAGTTGCTTGCCCAACCACCTTATTCTCCTGATTTAGCTCCCTGTGACTTTTACCTGTTCCCAAATCTAAAAAAATTCCTAGCTGGCAAGCGTTTTACCTCAAATGAGGCACTATTTTGAAGGCCTTGAGGAAAACTATTTTAATCAAGGAATAGAATTGCTAAATAAGCATTGGACCCTCGTATAAGTATAACAGGTGATAGAAAACATATATTTCTGTTGAAACATTTGGGTCATAAGAAAATAGTGGAGCCGATGCGTCGTATGACAATGAATATTTTTTATTTTGTGACTGGGTCAATTGAGAAGACTAAGGTTCGACAGGTTAAGTAACACATGAAATCGGAGGAAAATCTGAAGCATGTCAGGCAGGATTGATTTGATCACAGTCTGCATCAGACAATGAGAATATTTTGCCACGTAAAACAGGAGTTGTTGTGGCACAACTAATTGATTTTCTTGACATAAAGCAGGCTTTTGATAGAGTGTGGCATAACGGATTGCTATTTAAACTGAAAAAAATTCTACCTGCTCCATTTTTTGCGTTGCTAAAATCATATCTGCACAATCGAACATTTTATGTGAAAGTTGATGATGAAGCATCAAGTATAAATCAAATATATAGCGGAGTACTGTAAGGCAGTATTTTAGGGTCAATACTATACACTTTATATACTTCTGATATGCCTACATCCGATAATGTCGAAGTTGCGACTTATGCGGACGACACCGCCATAATCTCTTCCAATAAATGCCACATCGAAGCCTCATATGTAATGCAAAGAGTGCTAAATACGCTGCAGCAATGGTTAAGCAACTGGAAAATTACTATAAACGTAGAAAAATGTAATCATATAACATTTACTTTAAGGAAAGAAGAGTGTCCTCCGATATATATAAATGGCTAACAATTACCGAAATCGAATTGCGTAAAGTATTTGGGAATGTATATAGACAAACGTCTCACATGGAAAGACCACATCAAAAGCAAAAAAATGTAACTTAATGTGAAAACCAAAATAATGAACTGGTTACTTAGGAATAAGTCCCAACTTAGTTTAGAGAACAAAATAAAATTATATAAAGCTATATTAAAGCCTATATGGACCTATGGCATTGAGCTGTGGGGAACGGCCAGTAATTCAAATATTGAGATATTGCAACGCTATCAGTCTAAAACCTGAAGTAATATTTCTGGCGCTCCATGGTTTATGAACAACATTCAAATTCATAGGGATCTGAAAGTACCATTTATTTTAAATAAAATAAACAGATATAGTGCTAGGTATTTAAATAGACTAAGCAATCATCAAAAACCATTGGCGAATTTCCTTACTGCATGAAACAAATGAAATTAGAAGACTGAACAGATTTCACGTGTTAGATCTCCAATATAGAAAATGAAACATAAAGTTAAGCTCTAAGAACACCAATCTTTATATGTATACTTATTTTAACACGTACATACTTACATATGTATATCTTATATAGTTTATTAAACTTATTGTAGTTTAATAACACATGTGATAATCTTATTTTAATAATTGAATTTGCTAAATATTGTAAAATAGATTGTAAATAAAGTTGAATTATAAAAAAAAAAAAAAATATTTTATTTATTGCATAAATCTTATTTTTTAACAAATTTAAAAATATTTCCCTATAAAAAAAATCTCATACCAACATAATTATAAACTAAGATACACATCTTTAAGATAATACATCATATATATAATATTTATTGTGCTAATTCTTGGAGCATAACGAAATTGTAATTAGCTGTAATTCAACAATTGCTTACATATACTTACATAAGAATAATTGCATTACTTTTTTGCACTGTTTTCTCTATTATTGGCTTAATTTTTTTTATATCTGTTATATTTTCTTTTAATTTGGAGCAGTTAATATATAATTTATTATAATTTCTTTTTTGATTTAACGCAGCAGTTCGGGTACTGTTCTTTTTAACCATTTGTTTTTATTATTTTGTTTTCTTTCTATTACTTAAGGCACAAACAAAATGTGGACGAAACAGAAATAAAAGTTAAGGCAAAACAAAAAGAACGACTTTATTAAGTTTTGTTAAGGCAATATATAGAAATCAAATCAATTTTTTCGTATGCTGGAAAAAAAAACACTCAAACACATAAAACAATAAGGAATTCCAACTGGTGTACTTTACTACTTTAAGTAGAGGGAGAGATAGACAGAGAGCAACAACAACAAATCAAGTTGTGGAAGGCACAAATAAATCTTTCTAAATAACTTAAACCCAAAGAAATATGAACGGAGCCAGCCTAAAACAAAAAAGTTATTTCTTTATCAAGGTCTGACTAGATGAATTAATATTTTGCTTTCATTTACTACCGCTCGCTTGTTTCACAAATGCTGTTTTGCTTTTTGTTCTATTTAATATTTGTACACTCAAAAAATTCTGTACGTAAAATTAACTGAAATTGTAATATAAAATAAATGAATATTCAGTTAAAAACCGGTCTGCTTATTATTCATTTAATTTTAACGAAAAGTTCATTTAATTTTAAATGTCAAAAATTCAACTCCGAATTCCTTGAAATCAACAGAATTTTCAGTTATTTTATGTATTTTAGTTATTAACTAAAATAAAATTTTATATATTTTAGTTATTAACTAAAATAAAATAACTGAAAATAACTTGAAATAATTTTCTAAGGGTCGGTTCATAGCTTCTGTATAATATCTACATATACATATCTTATATTAAAATTCACAATGACTGTTTGAGAATTATAACATTTAAAATTAAATGAACTTTTTGTTAAAATGAAATGTAAAATAAGTAGATCGGGTTTTAAGTAAATTTTCAGTTATTTTAAATTACAGTTTCATTTAATTTTACATACAAAATACTTTAACATAAACAACTGTCAATATCAAATGCAACTGAAAATCCGTATTAATGTGCACTTAGTTTTTTGAATAAATGTTAGATTCAGTTAAAAATAAATTTTCTTAGAATTTTAAATGTTTATTTAACAGCACTGAATAAACTATATTCCGTTACTGTAATAATATTGTGAGTGTAGTAATAAAAAAAAGTAAAAATCATAGATTTTCTCTTTTTGTGATTTCTAACACGTTACACTTTACATTATTTAAATGTTTTTTATGTATGTACAGTGTGGCTTAGGGTCGAGCTAAATGGTAATAAATTTCAAATATATGATTATGCTTCGTTGGAGCTAATTAGGAAGAAGTTAAATTTATTCTCTTTCATGAAAGGGAATAAATTGAAAATTTTATATACAAGGGTGATTGCAAAAGTCTGAAATTTAAAGTATTTTATTTCCTGTTTATCTAAGACTTAACCACAAAAATGTTCGCTTTTGAAACACTGTGCATTGCTGGTATTTTTCTTTTCTCACACGTTTATTGTACATAAACATTTTATTTAGTTGTAGTTGTACGATACATTGTACCTCTTTTTGTTTTTACTATTATTATTAGCTTGTATACCACTTGTAATTTTTCAAGTGATTGTTGTGGTTCCTTGTTTTCTTTTAGGTTTTTTCTGTTACTGTTACAGTGTGGTTGTTGTTTTCATTATTATCATGATTTTTATACACAATTGACCTAAATTCTTAACACTAGAGTTGTCTGTTGCTGTTTTCCTTTTTAGTTTTTGCAGTTTAGTTTTCTTTCCCTTTTTGTGTTTTCTCAACTAAGTAATGCTCGTTTAGATTTTACAATATTGGCTTGTTTCGTCTTACTGGCTTAAAAACAGCAACAACAAAAACAATGAAATAACAGGAAAACGAAACGAAATAAAGAAGCAAAAAATAAATGGAGTCAAGACGCCGTTAATGTCTCGAGGAAATGTTTTTTTGTCGTGTGACTTACATTTATTACAACGACTCTTGTTATATTTATTTCTATCCTTTCGATAGACATAGATACGTACTTAAAATCAACAACCATATACATACATTATATACAATATATATGTAGGTATATACCCTATTATTTATGTCACTCACTCATTTACAAACAGTGTTGCCAGTTTAGAACTTTCAGTGCTAGATTTAGCATTTTGTTTCTCGAAAATGCATTGAAATTTTTAAAAATTATGCTAAATGCTTTTTAGCCTAATTTGCTTGATAAAAAAACAATTTTTTTCTCGAACAAATTTTTACTATTTTACTCCAAAAAATACTTTTGGAGAAATAAAAAATAACTTTTATTAATATTTTAACTAAATTTCTTTCAGTGTGGTAAGTAAATGAATACGGAAATTTTTGAATTAATATATGAAATGTAATCAACAATTGTTATGAACAAAATTAGAAAAAACTATAATTTATATTTGTAACATTTGAAATAAAAATTGTATTGTTACATTGAAAAAATTTAGCACTTATTTTTTTTTCTGTAGAACATTTTAGCACTTAGTTTTTCAAGTTTTAGCATATTTTGAAATTCATTTTCTGGCAACACTGTTTAGAAATGACAACAATTTCAGGCACATACAATACAATGTATGTGTAGTTATTCGCAACATAGCGCACAGTGTTAGTGATTGTAAACAAAATGCTAGAAATTATAAATCTGAGAAGAAGTTCGATTTTCAGTTTTCACTCATTGCGGAATTATTATTTAGGTCTTCTACAACATTTAAATCAAACAAATAAATAAGTAGTTTAAAATTTAATTATTTCTTACCCTTAATTTTCTATAAATCACTGCCATACCTGTAGTACAGCCAAATCCCAATTTTTAATTTTTCCTCAAGCTCGCCAAATGCAGATACAGAATAATTAGTGAACATTTCCAATTTTCGTGCGTTACTTAATATGATGTTATTTCAACACCCAAAGTTTATAAGATTACTTTTACCCGTGATTCTACCGTATGTTACTTATCTATTTAATACTATTATAATGTCAAGTACGTATCCGTTAAACTGGAAACACACAAAAATTATACCATTACCTAAATCGAATGGAGAATATAGACCGATAGCTATCTTGTGTTTTCAAACGAAGGTTTTGGAGAAGCTCTTGTACAAACAAATGATGGAATATATTGATACCCATAGTTTACTTTCCAGCACGCAATCGGGGTTTCGTCAGAATCACAGCTATGTTACGGCTCTAGTGGAGGTTAGCGAAAATATACGTCAAGGATTAGATGAAGGTAGTATGAATTTTTTAGTACTTCTAGACCATTCTAAGGCGTTCGATACGGTAGACCATGACATACTTATTAAAAAACTGGACCACTTTTTTCGATTTAACGACACTTCTACTAAACGTATATCTTCGTATCTTAGGAACCGCACACAATCGGTGTTTGTGAACAATACATGGTCAGATAGCGTATCCCTTAATAGAGGAGTACCTCAAAGTTCTATTTTAGGACCACTCTTATTTTCTTTATATATAAACGATTTGCCAAACCAACTCTCTAAATGCAACATCCATTTATACGCAGATGACGGGCAACTTACTCTAAGTAGCTCTGATCAAAATATAGTTTCAGGAATATCATCCCTAAATGAGGATTTGAACAAAAGTTAACCCCTGGCCTTGTGCAAATGTTTAATTCCACACAAATCTAAATGCATTGTGATATGTAAAAGGAGCTTAAATCGTTACATTCCTGAAGATATTGTTTTAAATGGCGAAAAAATTAAAATTGTTAATTCAGCGAAAAATCTCGGTAAAATTTTCAATAGTAATCTGACATGGACTGATCATATAAACTCACTGGTTGGTCAAACATTCATAAAGTTACGAGCTCTCTGTTCTACACAATATTTTACACCAATAAGAATAAGAACCTTACTAGCCAAGACGTATCTGATTCCTTCTCTAATTTATGGGTGCGAATTATTTGGAAGTTGTGATTCAAGTAGTAAAAGTAAGCTTAATATATTGTTTAACAACATTATAAGATATGTATAGGAATTGAAAAGGTTTGATCATGTTTTTGCTGTTTCCAATAAACTTTACGGAGTTTCACTTGATAGCCTATTAAAAATATGGTATTCTTGTATTCTTGCACAAAATAATAAATACTCAAACTCCCAAATATATATTTGAAAAAAATACGTTTCTTCCAATCGTCTCGAAATCGTAATATTATAATACCTCGACATCATACCTAGTGTCTGAATGGCAGTTTTATGTACATGCCGCTCGTCTTTGGAATAATCTTCCACGAAATCAACAAATAAATAGTAATGCCAATAGATTCAGAATTTTTTTAGATAACTTTTTCACGTAAGATGTTACCAATATCAATATAGGTTTTTCTGTAACTAGTTTGTTTATGCTCATGATAAAATTGTTTATAATGTAATGCGTTCCTGTACTATAAATATAAGACTTAGTCTTGTTGTACAGGAAATGAAAAAAATTCAATAAATAAACTAAATTAAATTAAATGTCATTCGATACAAGATTTGAGAAGCAAAAATCCTTGCCACTGTACCAACATTTATATGTAACGTTTGTTGTGGAAACACACAAAACAACAAGAACTAAACGACAACATAGTAAGACAATGGAATAAAATGACAGTTAAATACTAACGCGTATGCAGGACTCACGAACACACAAATAAACACCACATTTTATAAGTATCTATGAGTACATGTAAAAAACAAATAAAATGCTTTTGTAATGCACATAAACACAGTTACATATACTAACATCTAGACAAATGAAAAAAAGTTGTGAGTTTGCTAAATACATTGTCTCTCAGTGGGTAACATTTTTGTACATTTTGTACATGTTTGTACGTTTAAAATCGTGTAAGTGTAGAGTATAAAAATATTGTTAAAGTAACTGTCATGATGTTTTATATGTATGTTAATATTTATTTGTTTTTGGGATTTGTTATTTTTGTCCAGTTTTTGTTGTTTTTTGCTGTAATATTTCTACTTAATTTTTTTTTTTTTGAATACATTTAAGTAGAACTAGATATGCCATTTTCTTTGGAGAACTTTCTACCAATTAAAATATTTTTTTTTAATAAATCAGCCAGCTGTTAATTGAGTAGCTTAGAATTGCAACATTTATGTCAAATTGGTTTAAAATTGTATCAAATTGTAAATTGTGAAATTATTTTCCTGGAACACTTGTTTTTGGTATCGTCAGAAAGGTAATTATATGTATTACGCTTTGATATTACAATATCGTAGCAGACCAATCAAAGTAAGTCTGAAAGAAAATCAAACATTTAGGAAAATCGTTGATAAAGACAAATATAGAGCTTCGGTTATGCAAAATCGTTTTTCATAGTCTTTTTTCGCAAAGTTTTGAAATTGCTGCTAGATTAACTTCCAATGATGTAAGCTATTGTTATGTTTGAAAAGAATCTTCATAGAGTAATGTACCCAATTCTTGGTCTTCAGACTTTTAACGCTGTCCTGGGCTAACTTTGTCTACCGTGTCGCTACTTCTGATCCTCACAAACCATATCTTGCAGTTTGAAATACAAATAAATGAAGTAAAGCTAAATTTTCCGCCTGTTGTCACGAAATTCGGTATATATAGGATTTGGATTTAGAAGAAAATACAGTACTATCCAACAAACCCATAGACTTGTAAACATCATCAAAAAAAACATTTCAAGAAAAAAAAAATATTGTTCAGCTCTTTTTATTGACATTTCTCAAGCGTTTGCTAAAGTGTAGTATGATGGTCTTATATACAAGTTGAAACTAAATTTTAAACACACATAAGCTATTGGAAAGCTACTTAACTGGTCGAACATTTAAGCTTACAGAAGGAGATTTCTTAAGCTTCGCCCAACCTATTGAAGCAAAAGTACCTTAAGGAAGTATCCTGGGACCCTTCTTATATTTGATATGCCAACTAACAATCGTACTTACACATCTACTTTTACTGATGATACTGCTATTCTAAGCAGTCATGAAAACCCTCAAGAGGCATCTCACTACCTACAATATAATACTTCTAAATTAGAAAACTGGTTAAAGCAATGGAAGATAGAAGTTAATGAGCAGAAATGCGCACACATAATTTTTATTACATTGCGTAGAGAATCATACATTGAATCATTAATTGGCTCATTGACAGAAAATCTAACCTAAGTTCAGATTGCAAACTCTTACTTTACAACTCAATCATAAATAAAACCTATATGGTATTATGAAGCGGAGGCTATGGGGAACAGCCTCAGCTTCAAATGTAGACAGAATTCAAAAACGACAAAACAAATTGCTACGAATGATTAAAATTGCCCCTTGGTATATAAAAAATTCGAATATCCATAAAGACTTAAACGTGCCTTTAGTCATTCTTCCCAATTCAAAATTTCAATTGAAATTTTACCAACTTCAAATTTAAATTATATTAAATATAATCAATATCTTACGTGATTATATTAAATATAATCAATTTCATTTGGAATATTCTTAATATCATGTATAATGTTCTCAATTTATATTTAAAATCTTAAATTTAAGATAATCACAATATTAAATATGTCAAAAAAATACCTCAATCCCCCAAATATGTCGCAATTTCGACCATTTGAATATGAAACTGTATTAAAAACAAAAAAAAACTTTTCCATCCCTGGATGAACAAACGTTCAGTGTTGATATAGCGTATGAGTAATATTCAATGCATACCTTAACTTTTATATAAAATATAGGTAAAAGTCTATTATTTGTATAACTAGAAAATTTTCAATTTTAAAGGAATACCTGCGAGTATTATCAAAACCAAAAATACTCGATTTTAACGGAAAAGTACCAGATTTTATATAAAAACTATGTAAAACATTGTATTTAATATTTTGTAGTTTTGTAGTTTTGTAGTAGTCTTTTTGCCTTTCTTACAGCTGGTAATCTTCTAGACATAGAATCAACGAATTTTTTAGTGAAATCAGTAGAAATTTTATGCCATTCATCCTCTACTACTATCTTCAGGTTATATTGTAAGAAATATTTATTTGCCTAATTTTTTTTTTTGTCCAGATATGCTAAAATTTTTGGACAATAATTTAGCAACCACTTTTTCACATTTTTAGAGGTATGCTTAAGCTACGGTCCCACTTGGCAAATATTTGCCAAAAAAAAAAAGACGTAACTATAAAATATTTCTGAACTCGTTTATTTATTATTTGGGACAAGACACAACAAATATTTAGTCTTACTTTATTTGGTGTTGTTTTATCTTGCAAAACTCTTATAGGAGTAAATAACATCAAATAAATATGTGCTCAAACAAGTGGTTACGATTTTTTGAGTAAATATTTGACATGTGTGACCATAGCTTTAGGTTTGTTGTCCTGTTGGTAAAATCCTATTCTGCGCTAGTTCTAATTTCTATAATTCCTATTATCTTCCTTTTTCGTTGTAGATTCTATAAATGTAAAATTATCTACTAGTGATGGCGCAATACAACTTTAGACAATTACTTAGCCGCCGCCATGTTTTGCCGTCTTGGTAACATATTTATATATATTACTAAAAGCTTCGTGCTTGGTTCGCCATATTTTTGTGGGGTTTTTGACTTTAAATATCTCAAACTTGAAAAGTGATAAGAATATTTCAAAATATTATTACAAAAAATTTCAGGCTCATTTATGTATATATGTGTTTGCAAAATTCAAACGTTTGGTTTGATATTTTGTCTTTTATATAAAGGACATCTTACGTGGCACTCCACCATATAGGCCATTTTTATGCTAAAATCGTTTTTTCGTAACATTTTCAGCTAATTTTACAGCACTACAGCCGGGTTTGCTCTTACTTACTCTTACTTCAGTTTTTGTAAGACGCTTTGGTCGTTTAGCGCCAGTCAATTTTTTTACGGTATTATGTTTGATTATATTTTTTTTTTCATTATACAGTGATGACTGGATCAGTTGATGTAAAATTTTTTTAGTATCATAAAATTTTTGTCTAGCACTGGCTGGGCTTATTATTTTCTTTTTAGTATTAAGATTTGAATACTTATTGTCATTTCATTATATGAAGATTCAATAAATAAATAAAGGCTAAAAAAAAAAAAAAAAAAATTATACAGTGATGC
This sequence comes from Bellardia bayeri, assembly GCA_950370525.1. Lineage (NCBI taxonomy): Eukaryota > Metazoa > Arthropoda > Insecta > Diptera > Calliphoridae > Bellardia > Bellardia bayeri. The sequence goes on along the minus strand of OX493266.1, from coordinate 41,678,842 downwards.
CTGTATTTTACCTATTCACACAGGGATTTACATGTTCTATCTAAGTCTATTATGATTTGCCGAGTGTCAATTAATGTTTGTCTTCCCATTGTCTTCCCATTTCTTTTACTACATAATGTATGTATTAACTTAATATTTTTAAATGATAAATTATAAAATGTGCAATTATTTTAAACGGTCTTTACCGATATACTTTCAAACAAAGAAAAATTAAAAGACTTAATGACTTTTGCAAAAGAATGATGCCACCATTTACTTGATTTTTAAATTTAATGTAATTAAGCTTTTCTTGAAATAATATGTAGTGTTGACAGTATATGTGATTGTGATATAGCGTATAAGTGATATTCAATTCATACATTAATTTGTATATAAAGTATACGTACAAGTATACTATTTGTGTAACTATAAAATGTTCCAATTTTAAAGGATATAAAAATATCAAAAACCAAAAAACTCTTTCGCATAAATCTAATAATAATTAAGTTATACAAAAATGTGCTCAGTAAGCAACACATTTCCCATTCGATATAGAATGCAATAATTTGATAATTGCAAAATTTTACCAATTTAAATTTAACGATATCAAAAGCGACAGTTAGATCCCTGATTCTGTATTACCTTTTTATTATGATACGACAATTAAACCAAAAAATATTCATATACCTTAATAGCATGAATATTTAAAGCAAATCTAAAGGCACAAAGCCAACAAAATGCAATATAAAAAATCTTTTGTGATATAATATTTCGAATTACTAAGAATTTTCAGTTTGTTTAACACTCTATTAATTTATACAGCAAGATACCCAATTTACAACTAACTGTCAGTGTAAAATGTTTAATTTTTCAAGTTGATTTTGTTGCTGCTGCCTGTCACCAATTGCAAAATACGACTGTTTTGTTTGATTCTCATTTGTTTGTTTCCCTAAGCATGAAAAAGTGGCTTTACTTCCGACAAGTGTCCTTTTATTTATTTGCTACTTTTCGTTGTAGTTTACCCTCCATTCTTTCTAGAGGTATGACTGACAATATTGTAAAATTTTTTTTGAGTAAAACAACATATACGATACAACGATACAAGTGGGTAAATATGTATCTACTATAAAACTGTTTTTACAGAATAATTTGAATTTTAATTTTTGATTTCATTCCTTCATGAATTTTATGCATTTATTCAGGTAGTTTTATTTGCTTGCTATTTTGTATGTATTTTATTATCTTTTTACTCTAGTGTATACAATTGTATATAAACTATTTGTAATAGCTTTGATATACGTGAGAAAAGAAACTATCTTCAGTGATTAATGTGATTTTATATTTTGATATTTTTATATGACATGAATCATTATGAGTTTCTTTTGAATTTAGCTACTTAGTTTAAAAGTTAAAAAATAGTTTAGAATATCACTCAAATAAAATTTTAAGGTTTTTTGAAAAATTTCCTATAATATCATATATGTTTAAGATATAAACGTAAAAGGCTAATAAATCTCGTAATAGTTTTCTGAAATTATAAATTTTTCTTAAAAATGCCAAATTGTTCCTAAGAACTCTAACCTGCTTTGTTTACTTGTTTATTTATTTAGGACTAAGAAATAATACAATTGTATTTAATTAAGGATTCTCTTTACATGTATATGTACTAAATTTATGTTTATTTTGAAGAACAATTTACACCAAAAACGGATGTCAGGCCCAGCCAACCATCCGAATAGACACCAAAGCCAAATATTTTTGGCTTTAAGGAAATGCTTTGTATTTGTAGGGATCAAAAGGGTTTTATCTATTATAAGCTGCTGAAATTGGGCCAGTTGATCACGAATGCCCCAGACATGAAATCGTAATATTCCATTATAACAACGCTCGGCCACATGTTGTATTATCTGTTAAAAACTATTTAGAAAGAAGTGATTGCGCCTTATAGACCAGACCTTGCCCCTTCTAATTACTATGAGAGAAGCTAAAGGTCTTTGTACAATCTGGCTTTAAGTTAAATTGATATTTATTTTTTACTTTTGGTGTATCTTGACATTATGCTGCAAATCTTGCTTGATTTTGAGACACTGTACCAATAAACATAGGACCATGAAATTATGCTTTTAAATTTGTAATTGAAGTAACTACATATGAAGAGTTACTGATTGGTCATTTTTTTCTTCTATTGGTACTATTTCATTTCTATTTTATCGGATATAGCATCTAAGGATTACAATTCCTTTGAATGACAACTATCAACTAACTAGTCTCTGTAATTTGAACATGGCATTGTTGAAGGAGGGATAAATTAATAAATTTTGTAAAGACTCTGTAATATATTTCAGACAAATAAATTACAATGAATGATTTGTAAGCGTTGTTCAGGCGTAAGTCTTTCCATTATGAAATGCCAAACAATACTAAACAAAAATAACATGACAGCATGACACGACTCACACGTGATCTGTCAATAAAAAAGACTATTGCAAAAAGTATCTCTACTTAAATCACCCCTTATCTAACAACGAAAGAAATCTTTACTCTAGAGTGGAGACGTCTAATAGAAGACAGCAACCTCTCTGCAGGCATTATTTTATATAAATATCGGAAGACATAGTTGAAACGGTTACAAAAGAGGTGCACCTTAGACCACAGCTGCAATATGCTTGCCAAACAATTGTTTTTTTTATCAAATTTGTCCAACACCCGTTTTATTTTTATTTTATTTTTATTATTATTTTAGATAGCCTAGCACAACAAGATGAAAATCTTATAAATTATAGTGCCATTGGGTATATAAAACAGTATACATACATATTAAATAAAAGAATACAAAATTAGGATTAACATTTTTAAGAATATTTTAAAATTGTAGGTTACAAATGTATAAAATACAAGCAAAGAAAATTTATAAACAAAAAACAAAGGAAGAAATAAAAGTTAAGTGACAGATTGAATATTTAAGAATAGTATTTCCTTAGCTCATTTTTAAACTTGTTTGCGTTGTTTATGATTTGAATTTGATTAGGAAGATGATTCCAAAGGCTAGTGGCGTAAATATAAAATTGGCGTTGTGATAAAAGGCTTTTAAATCTCTTTTGGATTATATTTTTCCCATAAGGATTTTATATTTATATTTTAAATTTGAGAAGATTTTCAAAGCTCATTTTATAGATCTGATATGAATAAATAGATATAGATTCCCGGCGTTCTTTATTGAAGACATATCTCACAATATTGTTATAAGCAACTTTTAGTGTTTTGAAGTCAGTACTGTCGCAGTTTGCATAAATTTCGCAGCCATATAACAGAACGGGAATAAGATACGTTTTGGCTAATAGCATACGTATATTGAAAGGTGTTGAATATTTGACAGCCCACAGATTTCGAAGCATTCCAAATATCCTACCTACGACAAAGTTGATGTGAATAAACCAAGTTAATTTATTATTGAATATTACTCCCAGATTTTTCGAAGAGTCTACGAATTCGATATTATCATTATTTATTGAAAGTTCGATATCATTAGCTAAAGTTCGATTACTTTTTAAAAGAAATATGCATTTGGATTTTGAAGGATTTATATTTAAGCCGTTGGTAACAGCCCAGTTGTAGATGTTGGCTAAATCATAATTTATATTATTCACATATGAATGGATGTCATTAATGACAGTACTATTTTAAATTTGGACGTCAACAGCATACATTTGCACCTTGCTATGCGTAATTATATCAGGTAAGTCGTTAATATATAAACAGAATAAAAAAGGGCCTAATATAGATCCTTGTGGAACTCCTTTTTTCACGTTGAGAGCATTCGAGTTGTTTCCATTCAAACTTACACGTTGTGATCTGCCTGTGAGGTATGATTTAATTAGTTTGCATGCGGAGTTAGAGAAATAAAACATTTTTTCAGTTTTTTTGTTAGTATTGAATGGTCTACAGTGTCGAAGGCTTTACTATAATCCAGAAGAATTAAGAATGAAACCATGTTGTTATCTAGTTTATTTCTTGAATCTTCTATCACATCGGTAAGTGCTGTAATACAGCTTCTACCCTTCACAAAGCCAGATTGAAAATCTGATAGAAGTTTATGTTGGCTCAGGTAATCATTCATTTGTCTGAGCATAAGATTTTCCATAACTTTGGATAGAAAGGGTAGAATAACAATAGGCCGGAAATTATTGTTTTGCTTAAGAATTGGAATAATTTTTGAAATCTTCCATGCTTCTGGAAATACAGATTTTGTAAGGATTGTGTTAAATAGATGAGTAAGAAATGGCAAGAGCTTATGGATTAGTGCTTTTAAAAATACAGGATTTATTTCGTCCAATCCAACTGCTTTTGTTTTTATAGCGGAACAACTTTCTAAAACTTCAATTTGGTCTACACAGCGAAAACTAAAATAACTTTCGATAGGAACGATGCATAAATCATCATAAATCGATAATAATGATAATTTCGTCGTATTGCCCTGATATATCTTCAAGAACCCTAATAAAATCGTCTAGCCTTATGTCTTTATGTGGCCTATAGACACTACCAACCAACAGTTTTCCCTTTTGCATAGCGGTCAATTCAAGGAATAAGTACTCAATTTCACTTCCAATGTAAGATCTTAATTTTTCTGTACAGTTAACACTATGTCTAACATATATAGCGACTCCTCCGCCCCTGGCTGAAGTTTCAACACCGTTAATTAAAATCCTCCTATCAGATCGGTAGAGTTTAAAACCTTGTAGATTATATATCGAATCACTTATGTCCGAAATAAACCAGGTTTCGGAAATGCAGATAATATCAACCCCAGATGACTCAAATAGGTATCTGAACTCATCCATTTTAATTAATTTGTTTTTGTGACCAATGTTTATAATTATTATAATTTTTAAGGAGTTTCCTTCAGGCTAATTTGGTCAAATGTTTGGTTTCCAAACGTAAATAAAAAACTTGTTCGATTTTTATTTTTTATTTTATTTACCCAACGTTTTGTTAGTTTTATTCTAACTTCTTCAGGGGTCTCGTTCTAAATAATAGCTTTGATGTTTTTTATCATTGGATATTAATTTTTATTATTAATTAGTTACTAAAATACTAAAAAACGGGACATCACGAACAGAATTTTGGTATAAATAATCAAATAATTAATAAAAATATAATATACAATAAACGACCACAAAACTTAAGTCAAGTTTAACTTAAAGCTAATATCACAGAACTGATTTAATTATTAATTGCAGAGGAGTCTCATCCATTTTATTTTTCAAGCTCTGAGCATTAAGGTGCACAATGTTTAGACCAACTCTTTGCCTAGACAAACTTCGGAGCATATTATATACACTGTCTTTAGAACCATAATTACTATTGCAATACATGTATGAGAGTATAAACAACGCAAGAATTAAAAAATGTAAATGTAAAAAATGTAAAAAAAATTATGTGTAAAATATTGTGACATCTGTTAAAACGTAAAAACATAAAACATAAAGCGATATTCAATAAAAGAAAATAAAGATATAAAAATATATAATGAAATCTGTTAAAACATAAAAACATAAAACATAAAGCGATATTTAATAGAAGAAAATAAAGGTATAAAAATATATATATAATAGCATAAATAATATAGATAAGGCATAAATATTTAAGACTAAGGAGATCAAAATAAAGTTTTAAAAATTTGCATTGAATGCGATAGTTGGAGCCTCCGAGTCAGGAAATAATTGATGTAAACTACCGATGTCATCTATTTGTATGATGTTACCATTCACTTCTTTCTTTATGTAGACAAAACCACGCAAAGTAAAAGCATTGGCGATAAGTTTTTTGCTTCTTTAGTCGAATTGCCCGTAAAACGTTAAAATTCGATTGTGTTAAATTTTCGTTAACATAAAATTTATGATCAGAGTCGAAACCAATATCTCTTAAATAGAAGGAGAAACCTTTTTGTTGAGCTTATTAAAGTTGGCTAATGATTTTAGGAAAACGTTTTTATCGTAAGCGGACCACATCAAATGGCAACACCATTTGGCTTTTTTTTACAATTTGGATATTTGAAAAACACCAAACACACATATTCATTTGGCGGTAATTAATATTTGTTTGTATTTTTTGGTTTGTTTCTTGTGACAGAGATCCGGATTTTGCTTTATTGAATGTAGTATTTATTTTGTAAGTTCCTAGTTTCTTTTAAAAACATTTATTTACAATACTTTTTGCAAGCTTTAGCTTTTTTGCAAACATTGAACACTACAACTCCAATTTTCAAAGAATTTGAACATTTTTACTCATCCAAAATCCAAATAACTGAAAATACCGTTGGTTTATTAATTTTTATAAATAATTTAATTAATATTTACTAGCAGCGCAAATGAAATCTATAAAATGTTTACTTAAATTGAAAACTATAAATAAATTTTGAAATAATTTAATGCTAAAAAGTAAATAACAGCACATTAACATTCCCCAGTGTTACAATATATATATTTTATTAATATACGAGTATTGATAAAACTTATAGTTTTTTGCTATCCTTTTGCTAAAGAGAAAACAAAAATTTTAAATTAAAAATAATATTTTGCCAGTAATGCTTAAAACTTGTAGTAAATTAGTAAAGGCTATATTCACATCTTATGCATATTATACCTTAGTTTAAATTTAAAAATAAATATACTCAATATTTTAACAATTCAAACTTTATTAAATTTCTTGGTAAAACTCCCAAGGGTCAACGGACTGTTATGTGTGTATGATTGTATAGGTATGAACTTAACACAACTTTACACTTATATTTATGTTTACATAACGTGGTGCATGTGTTTACGTTTTACGCAAATGAATTCACATTCTAACATATCCTAAACACAAATACATTTAAACATTATTAAATTATCCTTAAATTTAGATTTATTTATACTTTTATACAGATACACTGCATATAAATGGAAAATATTAGATAACTGAGTTATGTTTTTTGAATACAAATATTACAGGGCAACAAAGAACACCGAAAAAAAGCTAGACTTATTTTATTTTCTTTAATAATATTATTATGCATTATGTTGTTAACAAATAAAAACTTTATTTTTATAATAAAACTGTTATAAGTGCGTAAATAGGAAAATTGTTTGAAAAATATATAAAAAACTAATAAAAATATTTTTTATTTCTGGGCTTAAATAATTTAGGAATTATTCTTATACAAATGTTTAGGCATGGTAAGGAATAAGGAAAAATAGGTAGATCATTTACCTAGTTGTGGTTATTTGTAATATATTTACATGAATTGTAAAGACCTAGGGCTTATATTCACATGCTGCTTATTCAAATGTAGTTCTTAATAGTTTCTGATGTTTCTGATAAAAACAAAAAGATTTCTTTATTTATTTATAAATAAGTTGACATTGTAAAACCAGTAAGAAGTAGGTATATGCGCACCAATTACACTTAAATTTTGCAATTTGTTCAAAAGTTAAAAACAATTTTTTAAAACGCGTAAAACTTTTTAAGCGTATTTTGTTAATGACCTCTAGGAAAACCACTTCATTAATTTACTGAGAAATTGTGCATTAATATTTTGATAGTGTTTCATAACTATAATAACATTTTATAATGAACAAAGAAGAATACTAGAAAATACTTTTCATTATTCTTATTATGCAATATTAAAAAATTTATAATTTAAAATAATTTGAAAAACGTCAAATTTCAGTTTATATAAAAAGCGGCTTAAGAAGAATTTTACCAAAAAAAAATGTTGCCCTAGATTTCATTCTGGCTACACCCATGTATTCGTGTATTGCCATCGGGAATATGAATGCCTGCAAAGTTTTATCCATTTGCATTGAGTAAAAGGCGGTTAAATTAACGTTACAAGATTTGATTTTCCGAAGTGAAAGTAAAGAAAAGGTTTTAATAATAATTAAAAATAGGAACCCGAAAAAAGCATTCAATCGTATAAACTGTAATGTAAGGAAATGTATTCCAATCAACTAGTAGTAGACTGAAAAAAATTCCAGACTACTTATAAACTAACTGGAAACAGGTAAGCCGATAATCTTTGTTAATAGTTGCACCATTTCAAAATATATTTGTTTATTCTCATAAGAATATATGTATGTATTTATTTATTCTCATCGGAGTAAATCAATTCCAAGACATACGGATGAAACCACGATATTTTTCAAAAAGATAGATAAAGAAGACAATTACACAAAATTACTAGTTGTGAGTTTAATGCCATTTCTAGAAAATACTAATTTAAAACAGCTTAAGTCTGTTTTTATATCCATCTGTTCTTCTATTATATGTTTTAACTAACAGTCATCAAATGAAGTGAAATAATGAATGAAATAGGATAAATAAATAAATTATTTATTTTTGTATTTTATTTGTGGAATTTCTTTTAACATGAAAGCATCTGTGTTATTTAACCTTAAGTAAACCTTAATATAAAATAATAAAAACAATGAAACATAAATACTTCCGAGAAGAAAACCATTAAAATCTTTTTCTTACCTTTGGACAAATAATTACAAATAGTGGCGTATACTTAATATTGATTAGATAAATATTAAGTATACGTAGTGTTGTGTTAATTTCATGCTTAATAAATGGAAGAATCGATTTAAACCCGAACCAAGTTTATAGTTTAACCTAATTTCTACCATTTTTAGTGTGAAAGAATTTAGGTAACTTTAATGCATACAATATTAAGGTATCCAAATTCCTATATTTTTATACCCTATTTTGAAATGAAACGAATAGTAGACGAAATTTATCAAACACTTCCTTCTAAATAGTTTTTATTAGGTATTGCAACATGTGGCCGAACGTTGCACAGTGGGTGAATGTGGGAAAAAAGGAAAATAAATCTGTAATTTCTAAACAGTAAATCCAATTGCTATAATATATCACAAGCTTAGAGAGGAAGTGTTGTCGAGTTTAAGTTTTGAATAGGAAATCTACTGGAGACGGTGCCAGAGGTGACCAAAGTAGTGAACTTCGGGTATGTGATAGGTAAATGAAATCTACCAATCGAGTACAAAAACACTACAAAAAACTTTTTTGTAACTTTATATTTTCGAGATTTTCGCATATGAAAATTAAATTTTTTTATTGTAGTCTAATTTTTTGCTAATAGTGGATCTAAATATTTCGTGATATCTTTTTATGAATTACTAATATCCCAAGTCACAGTCTTTAGTTAGCTAATGACAAAGGCTTAACTAATGATTGTTTATTCGCAATGCTTAGTTTGCTATAAGAATAAAAAGTAATAGTTTTAACAATAGTTAGTATTTTAGTTTACCAATTGTTAACTAATGACTGAGAATTCGGCCATAAGACTTTTATAAAGCTAGTAAAAAAATATTTGTTTAAAAATCATCTCATAGTCAGAAGTTATGTGAACTTAAAATTGAAAAATGTTAAGGCAATATGACCAAAAATCAAAAAACATCCATTTTTCAAAACTTGCCCCTTTTCATCCAAAAATACTTTCTTTGACGAGTCAGAATTAAAGAGAGTGAAAGCGGACTAAGATATTATAATAATATTACACAAGTTGTCTTTTTTGTGATTCCTTATTTAACCCTCCGATGAGTGACAGTTCTGAACTTCACGGCCGTGTGAAAAGGTCCCTACGGACGTTTTTTGTAAATCATGTTTTTTTCATATAAAAAATGTTTTTTGATTTTTTTTTGTTTTTATTGTTTATAACTAAATTCTACATGCAAAAATAATTTTTTCAATTTTTTAATTAGCGACATTAAGGATGATGATAAAAACAAAAAATTCTAAGAACTGGTTTATTGCTAGTAGTATAAAATTAGAATATTGTGCCTTTCCTTGAAAGCAATAAAGTTCATGTCATCGAATTTTTCTTAGAATTTTTTGTTTTTATCATCATCCCTAATGTCTTTGAGTTTAGGTCTTTGTGTTCAGAACAAGTAAATTATGTGTTAAAACAATATAAAAATTATAATGATGCCCAAAAACATGCATTTATTAGTGAAATTCAGTACAAGGTCCATACGGAACTATTCACACGTCCGCGTACTATTCTTACTAAAACCTCAATAACTCCTAAAGTAATGATCCGATCGGCTTGTTTTTTTTTTCAAAAGATGCGCAACAAAATACTCTTGGAACACAGAGTATGTATTGAGGGGTTGTAGTGGCCGAAGTAGGAGTAATTTCAGTTTGAAAAGGCAAAAAGGTCCCCAGGGGCCTCTTCACTCATCGGAGGGTTAAAGACGAATTTCGGGGGGAAAAAATTAAAAAAGAACAAATTTCCAATACATTTTTATACGTTATGTATGGTTTCTTACTCATCAAGAAAATCACTCAATCTTGAACAAATCACATTACAAATGATAGCTCACTTCATACAAAAAAAATCAGCATAAATAACTTATTAAACAATTTTATTTTTCGAGATTAAGGTCAGTTTTTATTTTTTTCCGATATTTCGCTACACAATGTGTAGCATCTTCAGGGAAACAATAACAAAATTAAAAATTAATGACAATTTTTTTCAAAAAATAACAGTAATTGTCAGAATTTAAATATTACACAAACAAAAATATTGATATGAAAAATATTTTAGTTTTTAGTTTATGATTGATTTTTTATTTCACCCATATATAGTTTTTTCCACTTTTTTTCTTACACTTTAATTTTATTTTTCTTTTAATTAAAACAAAAATGTTTTTCTTTGTAACAAAAACTTTAATTCTGTATAAAATTACAAATTATTATTGTGTCACTTCAAAAAGCTTATAACTACACAAAGAAAATAACTAAAATCCACTTATGTACTTACATATGTACTCGTATGTGATAAGACAACTTTACTGTAGACACTTCATGGAAAGGGAAACGGTACAAAGGATATTTCTCTTGCAAAAATAAAACTTTTATTATTATTAAAGACTTAAGAGTAAAACTAAATGAAAAGTCTTTAAGTGCTTTAAAATATATTTTAAAGATTTCTAGGAATTATTTGAAATTGAAAAATTAAGAAATTAATTTAAACAGAAACATTAGAGATTAGAATGATCAGGAAAAACATCGAAATATAGGAAACAAAATTTTCAATTTTGATATCATATGTATTTAACCATTTGATAGCAAAATTACACTTAAATCTGCAACATAGAATTTTATTATTTAACACACTTTATCAGAATATTCAAACAAAACATAATTGTTTGTAATTCACATTACAAGTTATGAGAATATGGTGGTATTCACATTAGTTCTATAGAATTTTAATATTTTGAAACAATACACACAGACAGAAATTATGACTTTTCCCAGTATTATGCACCACTACAATACTCACCACAACACATTAAATGAAACAAGTACCACCAAATCACCTATTATGGGGCGATCTTCATAAAATATTGTACCGCAATTTCTATCTATTTTATTTTAGGTTTATTATGGTTGAATTTCATCTAAATAACGATATTTACAAGAATTTTATGCATAATTATAATTTGTATTTGTCTCTTTCTTTCAGAGCTGCTACTTTAACACACAATAAATTAAGTACCAAAAAGCCCTAGAAATCTAATTTTGGCTTTTTGAAACGTCAAAATTGTCACCTGCTTATAATCTGTGGTTATTCTCTGAAGTGGAGCTTGTACGGGAGATATGGCCAATTATGGAACAACTTTCACAAAAGTTAATAGTATATTTTTACATACTTAAAACTGATCTGTGTAAAATTTCGGTTCGATATGGTTGTTTATGTAGGTTAATGAGTTTTCGGTAGTAGTCCTCATAAGGTAGTTGTGACCAATTACAGGCCGATCATCATTAAATACTGTAGGACGAATTATATGTACGATTTTATTTTATTGAATTTCAAATTGATAGTGATATTTGTAAGAGATTTATGCGCATTTGTGGCTACGGCCAAATATTGACCGATCATTGTAAAATTTGCCACGACAAATTATATGCATATGTAAATTATTTGTGTTTAATTTCAACTTGATAGTAATTTGGAAAGAGAATGATAAGCTTTATATGGGGACAACGGTCAAATATGGACCGATTGTCATAAAATTGGGTATGAATATTTTTATATGTGTATTGACTATTTGTGTCGAATTTAAACTTGATATTGAATTATATAAGAGATTTATGCGTATTGAAGTGATTTTCGGAAGTGGTCTTTAGCCCCATATCTATGTCAAAATATGGACCGAAGCAAACAAAATATCGGCTGACTTCATAAATGCATTTTGAAATGCAACACTTCTTTTTACATTTTAGTGCATTCTTTTTTTCCTTGTGTTATTAAATATAACTTTTTGCTAAATTTAACTAAATCCACAACTTTTATCACAAATTAACTTGTTTTGTATGTATTTTTAGTTTTACCGTCAAGAAAAATGTAAAAGTAAAATTCACTAAGCGCAAAAGAATCATTAATGAAAACAATTCACAAGTTTGACAAATGTTGCGCATTGAAAAGCATGGGAATGCAGTAATTAATTTGGCATCGCCGAAACTAAAGGTATGGTCACATTTGGCAAATATTTGCCGAAAAACACGTAACCACTAAATAAATATATTTTTGAACTCGTTTTTTTAGGACAAGACACAACAAATATTTAGTTTTCTTTTATTTTATGCTGTTTGATCTTGCAAAACTCTTGTAAAAGTAAACAATGTCAACATTTGTTCTAAAATAAGTGGTTACGCTTTTTTTGAGTAAATATTTGCCAAATGTGACCGTACCTTAAGTCTATCTACTGTATTTATGAACAGTACGCATTGCAGTGTTGCATTGCAAACTGCATTTATGAAGTCAGCCATCGTTTTGAGTTTCATTTTTTTAATGAAATGAATTTTTTATGGATACTGCTTTTCTATAGACATTTATATATCATAAACAGTGGCGGATTTAGGCCTGCTCCCTTCCTAGGCACTCTTTTTGATTATACAAAAGTGATAATAAAAACCCATATAATTTTTAATTATTGTGTATTAATTTTTATTAATTTAGATACACATACGTTTTTCAATTCACATGTACATATACATATACATACATATATATCAATCTTATATTTCATATAATTTTTAATTATTGTGTATTAATTTTTATTAATTTAGATACACATACGTTTTTCAATTCACATGTACATATACATATACATACATATATATCAATCTTATATGCATAAAATTTTGTTTATAGTAATTTGCAAACAAAAAATTTGTGCAGAACGCACATCTTCAGTATTTGCCAATGAATCTTCAAGTTGATAATGCAAATGAATGCATTCATTTGCTAATGTCTCTTCTAGATCACCAGGATACTTTTTGGCGAGTTTATTTGCCTGACTTTTTAACTCAGTTGTATCTATTTTATATAAATTATCAAAAAAGCTGAAGTTTACATATGAAGTTTTCATATGCGTTTTTACGTTCGGATAACTGTAAACTCAGAGTAACCAAAATGAGATAGTAAATATTTGTACGAAAATGTTCTTGTCCAGAAAATTGTGCTCTTTCATTGACCCGTGATTCATCTGACTGAAGTTTTCTGGTTTTTCTGCTACGAGTATCATCATCATTTATACCAGATGATAAATCAGCGTGTGATCCCTGTAGTTTCTTACTAGCAGCATTAAAACATTCCAAATAATGATTAGAATAGCTGTTTCTAAATGCTGTAATTTAAAAAAAAAATTTAGCCAAATCAATTTTCGAAATTGGCGCCCTTTAAGTTATGCCGCCTTACTGGCCTAGGTGTAAATCCACCACTGATCATAAGCCATATTCCAGGAAGACAATTGTATGGGAGCTATTGAAAATCGTGGACCGTTGCTCACAATTTTCAAAATGACATAATCTTCATTAATAAAAACAAAGTGTACACAACTATTAATGATATTATCTGCATTATATATAAAGATAATAAAAAAATATCTGAAAACAGTTTGGTCATGGAGTTATGGATTTTTTTTATAATTAACAAACACAAACTGCGAAGCTTTTTGGCTTATCTGCAGAAAACACCCAGAGTCTTTGGCGGGAAACGGACCCGCAATCTTCTGACTGATAGTTCAGCACACAATCGCCTAGTCTATCGGGGATCCTACTGGAAATATTTTGTCCATTTTAAAACAAAAAATATTTGTGAAAAATTTCATTGTTCTAAATTTTTTTCTAAATACTATTGTGTCTTCAACAGACAGATGGACGGACATATATAGATCGTTTAGAATCTTATAAGGACCCATAATATATATACTTTTTGGTTCTACGACCAATATTTCGATGTGCTACAATAGGAATGACAAGCTTAATATATCCCCCCACTTTTTGGTAGTGTCATTATACGACAACTGCTAAGTAACACAAACGGCATGTAATAGATTTTTAAGTATTTTGAGTTATTGCTAGTCCAGTAACAAATTATATTTTTAATAGTAAAACTACCTTCGCTCATCTATAAAATGTTTGAATAAAATGTTTATAAGCACATTTAAAAATGTGATTGCTCCAACTACTTTGAAATATTATCCTCAATAGATATTATAGATAATTATAAGAGTTTTGAATAATTTTCAAAACAACTTAATTAAATGTTATTTAGTTTATTAACACCCTTATTCATTACACTTGTCAAAGGTTTATAACAGTCATATAAAGCAAATTTTGTATGGATATTTGCTTTATAAGCCTGTTATAAACCCTTGATAAGTTTTTATGAATTATAGACTGTAAGTATTTAATTATTATCACCTATAAATATTGTAAGTATATGTATGTATATAAGTATTTGTAAATGGCTCTACATTTTGTGTAATTTTTTATTTTATTTTATTTTATTTTTGAATTTTTCGTTTCATTTATATATACCTAATTTAGTTTTAGTTAATTTTCATAATATCTTTAGTTGCATTCAAATACAGATTAATTTTTTTCAGTCATACTTAATTGTTGTTATGATTTTGTGGTAAAAATATGGTAGCACTTTGAAATGTCAACAAAATTATCGATATATTTCAGAAAAGAGGTGATTTTTTGATTAAAATTTGCCAAAAATTTTGTGTTTCGGTTTTTGTGTTTACTTGTTGTATTGTTTTGTGTGTTTTATTCTTTTGTGTATTTTATATATTAAATTTGGTGGCATAAATATGGATAAAAGAAGTCCCAACATTACCTTAATAGAGATTGAATTCTTGTTGGACGCTGTTGAGAAATACAACAGCGAGATAGAAATAAGAAACCAAAAACAAATGTCAAAACCATATGTTCAATGTTTACAACTTAAGTTGCACTTAAATGAACATCGTTGGCCATTTAAGTTGCATTTAATTTTTCAGTGAAAAACAAAATTTTGTACTTAAATGCACTTTAAAAATAAATGACATTTTAATACGCACTGTTTTATTGGGCTTTAATGTAATCACTTCTACATGTATTTGAAAGAAATTTGCAAAAAGAAATATTTCCTATATTTAGTGCACAAAACTCTTATTTCCCAGCAAAAAAAATGCCATGGGGAAAAAATAGTTTAAGCAGGTGTTGTTCTACTGAGTCATGAAAAGATAAGCTTGCCATTGGAATAGAATAAATATAAAATAAATACCTATAAATAAATGCATTTTTATTCAACTGAGTGTTTGGAATCAATGAATGTTCAATGATTCGACAACGTTTTGTCATTACTTTATTATTTGTATAAGAATCGTTAAAGGTTTTTTTAGTTCCTATTTAAAACCACTGATTATAAAATGTGATAATAAAATTTCAAATGAAAGGAAAAAATTTAAATTCTTTAATACACTAAAAAATTATGTTGGTTTTTTTATTTTAAAGCTGTTCACAAATTTTAGTAATTGTTTAAACTTAAGGTCTTTTTTTAATTAAGTTTTAATTTCGATATTACACTACGTCTTTGTGTAGCATCTTCAAACAATTTTTTATTTCAAAAATTTTTAAGATGTATTCTAAATCTGTTAACAATCGACATTTAGAGGCGCTTATGTTATTATGTTTAGGTAGACCTTAAGCTATTTTCATAGTTCTTATGTTTAAAAATATCAAATGTTGTGGTTACTTTTGAAACAAATTGTTGCTGATTATAGTGTTTTTTAAAAGCATTTTATTAATGATAAATTTATAAGAAATTATAAAGGTATTTACAATAAATTTCAGTGACTGAGTTCCTAACAGGGTCTTTATAATATCATATACTTTGAACAACTTAAAAATGTTGCTTTGGAATTTATATGAAAGAGTGCCTACATAAACGTTTGTTGCCTCTAATTAGGCTTCATAATACTTTATTAAATATTCCAAAGCTGAAATGAATAGGTCTCAAAGAAATCTGGTCAGAATTATTGTATTTGACACATCATTGAATTTTATTGAGAGTATGACATAAAAGAAATTTTTAAAATTTTTAGATTTTATTTTGAAACATTTGTACAATATAATGCGACCTTTTCCCAACTTTCGGTCGTATCCCAAAGAGAGCGTTCTGCATCGATCAAAACAAGATGTATTTGGAATTCTTAGGCTGCGGGTTATCGTAATGAACTAACTTTTCGTTCCAAGTACACAGAAAAAAAATCAAAATGAGTTTCAATTAAAATATTTGTGGAATCAATTAAAAATTTAATTGAAATCGGACCTGTAAACAAAATGATAGTATCAATTAAAAAAAAAATTGAGATTTAATTGAAAAGATCAGAAAAATCAGAAAAAGTAATTGAATCAATTAAAATTTTAATTGAAAATTATTTTAAAATCAATTAAAGGTTTAATTGAAAAAAAACATGATTTTTTTTTTGTGTAATGACTCGGTGCAAAAATGGTTTTCTTTTACAGCGTTTAGGCAACATTTCGGACATGCAAAATTGTATTTCAAAGTCTACCAACTTGAATTCATATGGTACCCAATTTTCATGTATTGGAATGAATTCTTCTGCTTGCAATAGTTTTGAAATTTCTGCTTGAGTGGCACCCAAAGAATTTGCAAGCTCTTGTTAAGTTTTACAATAATCTTAACGGAGTAATGCCTCCAATTCTTGGTCTTTAAACTTTTTTGACTGGCCTAGGCAATGAAAAAAGGGCTCGGAATTCATATACGAATTCTTAGGCTTCATGTTATCGTAATAAATTAATTTTTCATTCCAAGTAATGACTTGGTGCAAAAATGGTTTTCTTTTACAGTGTTTAGGCTACATTTCGGACATGTAAAATCGTGTTTCAAAGTATCTCGACTTGAATTCATATGGTGCCCAATTTTCCTGAATTTGAATGAATCCTTCTGCTTGCAAAAAGTTTTGAAATTTCTGCTTGAGCTCTTGTTGAGATTTACAACAATTTTAATTGACTAATGCTCCCCAATTAATGTTTTTTATCCATAAAACATTCTAACTTCTTTCTTAATCAAAATATACGATATATAAGTTAAGAATTTATACAAAAAAATGTAGCCTTGCAAAAATGTTATTGTCAAAGTTGTCCCAATTTTAGATTCAGGAATTTTGTTTAACATTGTATTTGTATTAAAATGTTTCAAGATTTCAGCAACTGACGAAAAATTTTTACTGTAAACTGATTTAGTTTGAATGTTTTCATTCTTAGAAGAGCTTCTAATAATTAGTTTTGCATTTCTCTTTTAGTAATAGGCATAACTCTAAATATGTAACTTGTAATTTCAAATTGTGGGTTTAAATCTAGTTCAGATAGCTTCTTGAATAATTACCCTAAAATAAATAGAAATATTTCTAATGACCTTCTGCTAAATAAATGGTAACATTTACAAAAGAAAAATTATTATTAAATCATATTTACTTTATCAGTTAAAGTTAAATTTCTATTACTCAAAGGTTTTCAAATGCTTTCTTATACGTTCTAAAATAAATTTAAAACAGATTATAATTTAAATATTTTCAAGAATTTCAAGGTGCATAAACCTAAAAATGTGTTTCCTTACTGGCAGAACTATTCTGTCCTATTTTCTATTTATTTCAAAGTACTTACCTACTCTGATTTCGAAATTATCGCAATCTTTTCATATAAAAACTAAACTGTGTAAACTAAAGGGGCTCTCCTGAAAAGTTGTTAAAGGGAGTACAAATTTACAAATTTATAACAGCCAACAATCTTGTTGACAATTTGAAGTTCCTATGTTACGTATACGTAATATTATTTGCAAAACGAATAAATATAACTCATATGTATGAGTAAATGCACAAAACATAAAGTTCTTTATCTGATATATATAATTTTGTTTTTATTTATATTTTGAAATGTATTTTTATTTATTTGTTTTTTGCAAAATATCCACCAAATATTTACAAAACACTCAAATATAATTTAAAATATTATCAATCAATATTATATAATCAATATTATAGGTATAAATATTTAACAAAATTAAACAATTTTATTTTTCGAGATTAAGGTCAGTTTTTATTTTTATTTTTTTATTTTTTCCGATATTTCGCTACACAATGGGAAACAATAACAAAATTTATTGTTATTTTGTTGTTTATTGTTTGTTTAAGCTTTAGGTCTTTTTTATAAAAAAAATTAAATTTTCCAAACTTTGAAAATATATCGGTATTAAACACTTTAAATAACTACAAACTGAAAATGTAGCACAGATTTACAGACATTTAATACATAAAAAATAACACAACTTACAAATATTGTATAATTAGTTTCATATTTTCTACTTGTTATAAATTTTTTTAATATTTTGTTATGTTAAAGTTTTCATATCCTTTTTTTCCTATGACAAATAATTTTTAAAATTTATAAAATTATAAAAATTTTTATCCTGAAGAAGCTACTCAAAGAGTAGCGAAATTTTGAAATTAAATTTAAATTTTTTTTATAAAAAAGAACTAAAGCTTAAATAATTACCAAAATCTTTATAAAAGAAAAAGTTAAATAAACAATAATAAGAAATTTAACAAAATTTGTTGTTTTGGCTATTTGATTACCTTTTTATTTCTACTTTTGCCAGAATTTTCAAAAACACACACGTGCACAATTATAGAAGAAAGCAAAAAAAGAACATTAATTATATTTGCTAATTTACCTTCAATAACAAAATAAACGTTAAACAATAAATGAAATTACCTCGTTTAATAACAAACGCTGTTTTTGCTGTAACTTTAATCACATACAGTAAAGTTTAATTAAAACTTTTAGCAAACTAAATTGTATTTAGTTTTTTTTCTAGATTTTTTATGCACTTAAATTGTAATAATGTAATAAATTTCAAATTTTTTTAAGGGGTTTCATGGTATTAGATGATGTTTTTTTAGTAATTTATCAGGATATTAATTAAATTTTTATTCAAGCTAAGTATATTTTTTAAATTTTATAATAACTCTTAAATTAGTTTGTTTTATTAAATTGAATTTAATTTTTATATTTATTTATTTTAATCCTTAGGTATTTAAATTATTTAAATTTGTATGTATTACTTATGTTTAATACAGTTAAAATATTTAATTTACTTTCGTTACATTTTTTTAATTTTTTTTTAGTGCTCTTGTTATTTTCTTTTTAACTATTTTAGATTTTTTTATTTATGTAAATGTTGGTTGTTTTATAGTTTTCTATTGGAGTTTTTTATGATTTTTTCTTCTTCTTCAATTTCTTGTTAGTTTTTTTCTTAATAAAATAAAATTTACTGTTACAGTAACGGTAACAGCGAAGCACGCGTGTATAAGTTCAATCACAATTGTTTGTATGTAAGTAAGGCAAAGAATGGTAAATTGAAAAGAAAATAGTGGTGTAAGTGTGTGTGGAGGAGTGTAAAAGCAACTGAGTTAGAGCAAGAGAGCAGCAATGTAAGTATATTTATTACAAACACTGTGTGATGTTTAAAGGTAGACTTTTCAAAATATTTATAAGTACACACATATACTATTATACAATTTAAGTAGAGTGCTTTGCTGTTTGTTTTAATTTTTATATATATATATTTTTTTTTGCTTTGCTTTGCAATTTTTTTTGCTTTCTTCTTGTTGTTATTGTTGTTATGTTTATATTTTTTGCTTACTACTACACTACAAGTACTATTACCACTACTATTACTAAGTATTTATGTACGACTACAGCGATAACGACGACGACGACAACGACGTTAACATTACAAACGAATATAACGACTAAAAATGGTTTGTTATTTTAGCTTTTCTAAAACTTATATAAGGTTTTCCTTTTCTTTGCATTTATTTTATTTGTTTTTGTTATATTATATTAAATTTAAGAAATTTTCTTTTTTTACTTAAATTTAATTATTATACATATTTAATTTATATTTAAAACTATTCATTAATATTTTATACACTTTAAATTAATAATTGTTTGTTGTTGTTTTTGTTTTTGTTTTTACACAATATACTATGTTTTTAAAAATATATTTTCCTTAATCAGTTTTAGTTTCAAAAACACCGTTTTATTTAAGTATTTCCAAATTTGTTGTTCACACGACTAAAACCTCACGAAGACTAACTGAATTTCACTTTCTATTATTGAATGTTAAATTCTTAAAAATTCCTCTAACTAAAGCTTTTTAACGATAACAATATTGAACGAAAGCTTTTGTTTTTGCATCTTAACTACCCTTACTACAAAAAGCTTTTTTCAAAAGTCACCTCATGTGTTTTGTTATTGTTTAATTATTATCAACATTATAACATCCTTCTTCTTTACAAGGAAGCTTTACTCTTCTACTATTATAAAAAACATGCATGCAAAAACCCCCCTAAACAAAAAAAACTTAATGGCAGACATGTGTTACAGGTGATATTGTATTTTTTCTTTTTTGTTTTCGTTAATCTCTTCGTCTGCCTTTCGTATCAAAAACAAAATTAAAAAAAAACAGCTACTTACTAACACTACGCTAACAAAAAGTGTTGTGTTATTTCCGTTATGTTTTGTACGCAAAATAAAGAGTTCATAGAATTCTCGTAATTTCTCTCTCTCATTTTTTTATTAAACTTAATTTCAAAAACTGGGAGGGTGAGAGCTAGTTTGAATGTGTGAGTGTGTTTGTGTATGTTAGAAAGCAGAAAGTGTGCACGTAAAATTGTTGCTGAGCTTATGACGTATCCAATGCATTATTTTGTTGTTAGCATTACATCATTGCACAATTGCAAACACTAATTTACCACCAAATTAATTAAATGACCCAATTAAAATGAAAAAAAAAAACAATAAAAATGCATAACATTTTTTGGAAAGAAATAAATTTTTACAAATAATAATAAATTTGCATGTGAATTATGTTATAAGTATGTAAAGGAATAAGAATAAAGTGTAACATTACAATTTGCAGTAGTAATTTACATTTTTAAACATTTGCAATAGTTGGTGGGAATTGATAAAAAGGATTTGCCATAAACAGTATTTTCTACTAATAACTTTCATTGAGGTATATTATCCTGAATTTTAGACTAAGATCAAATGAACTCGATATACCAAAACATGTTTTGATGATTTCAAAATCATCAAAGTGATGCATTTTGAAATGTATGTAAATCAGTATGTGCGGGTTGGAAATATGGAACTGGATAACTATTGAGTCATTGATTTATTATTGCGTAGAAGGTCCGATCTACTATTTGGGTTGATGTTGGGTTAAACTGAAGAATAATGGAGATCGCCGACTAGGTATGTCTGACCTGGATTCGAGAGACTGAATAAAGACAGTAGTCCAGTATTCAGAAACATAGAAAAAAATAAGAATGTGTACTAGGATATCTTATTGACTTCACGACGAATGCAGCGTGACCTTGCTGTGATTTTATGTTTTCGGACTTCTGTAGGATGTGTAAGAATTTGGAAGAGCTGCAAACGATAGAACATATTATCAGTTATTATCCAAGTTTAGCAGTTTACAATAAATACTTAAAATTTAGATTACCAGATGGACTGTGATAATTTCTGTTTTAGTAAGAAGTTAGGTGCTGCTGTTTAGTTTCCTACTTATCACTTTTTATCTCATTTTTTTTAGTGAATCTCGATGTCTTATGATCGAGTTTCTTTCTAAGTTACTTTAATGGCTAAATATTTTATTGGACCTTATCAGTATTTGACTACTATATCGATATTATTGTAGCTTCGTAAATATACGGTGTTTTTTTAGATTTTGTATATAACTTTAAGTTGGCAACACTTTTTAACTGGCGGCCATTTTATCAACTGTCAAGTGATTTATGTTTGATGTTTGATTTATGTTTTGTAGCCTGAACCGATTGACAACTTGGAGGCCAACATTGCCCCGTTGTTGCCGATATACGGCCACAAATGTTGCAAAAAGTCATCGAAAATTGGACCTCCAGTTTAGCCTACGTCCGAGCCAGTCATATGCCAGAAGTCACATTTAAATTATCTTTCGAATAAAGTAAGTTTCATGGCAGTTTAAAAAAATTGTCTTTTTTTGTTCCATTTCAAAGTTCTATACATCTAAAAAAACACAGAAACATGATTTTCAAAATAAATTTGCACAATTTGGAAGCGTTGTTCAGCGTCACTTTATTATTGTTAAAATACCAAACCAAACATACATAATTCACTTAACAGCTGACAAAATAGCCGCCAGCTAAAAACAACTTTTACCAACTTAATGTTCCATAAATCTAAAATACACCCTATATTTGTGGAAAAGTTTTACTAAAAAATATTATTCCACACCAATTATAAATTATACCAGTCTGCACAGAATCAATATTTGAGACGATTAAGCTGTAACAGTCTTGCCGCCTCGAAACGGATAACTTATAATGGGATCTTCAATTAAAATTCGGAATAGAGCATTTTAAAATTAGATTTTCTATTTTAAATTCACAATACATATTGAATTGAAATTGAAAATTAGAATAAATAAAATCGAGGAAAGAACAATTGCATTCATCTCAATAACTTTATTTACAAAAGTTGTATGGTTGGTTGTTATACTCGCAAGTGGACTTAATTTGGGAGCTATTACCAAATATGGACTGACTGCTACAAAATTCAGTAGTATAATTGCCGTACAACCGATATTAGTATGATTTTTGCATTATAATTTCTGATCTATATAAAATGTTGCTTCGATATCGATATTTCTTAGACATTTTTGAGGGTTAACTTGTTTTTCGTAAATGGTCTATGTAAAATTTTGCATTTATACCGTTATTTATAAAAGATTTATGAGTATTGAAGTGATTTTCGGAAGAAGGCTTTATATGGGGGATACGGTCAAATATGGACAGAAATTCACAAAATTCTGTAAAATTTTGAGTCGATACCGATATTTATAAGAATATATAAAGATTAATGGATTTCTCGGATGTGGTGCTTATATGGGAGCTATGACCAATTATGGGCCAACCATCATAAAATTTAGTACAACAATTTATATATCTATAAGAATTATTTGTGTCGAATTCTAACCTGGTAACTATAATTGTACCAGATTTATACGTATTTAAGTGAATTTTAGATGTGGACTATATAGGAAACTATGGGTAAACATTGACCGAACAAAACAATATTTCGTTTCGTTTATTTTTGCCGAATTTTGTATTAATATTCCAATTTTATGGGCATTCATTTATCATTAAGCCATATTTCGGGAATATACTCGTATTTGTATGGGGGCTATGAGAAATAATGGAAAATAACGTGTACAAAATTTCATGCCAATATTTGCAATATATTCGTATTTAAAAAAATTTAAAGAAAAATGTTTAAAAATATAAATTTTTATGCAGGTTGTCTTACATTTTGGTCCATAATTCTGGTTCTACTATACCAATTTAGCTGTTTTCAATACCAAACTGGACGTGAGAGTGTTTTACACAGACAGACTGAAAGACAGATAATCGACTTAGAATTCCATAAGGATCAATATACGTTGTTGGGTATCAGATGAATATTTCTCAGTGTTACACACGGAATAACAAACTTATATATACCCCCATTCACCACTTATGGTGGTGGAGAGTATAAAAATTAAAACATGTAGAAACTTATTTTCTATTAATTTAGTTTTTCTCAATTTCATTTCTTAAATTCTTAATTTCGGAATTGGAAATAAAAATTCTCAATTTAAATTGGATAATCTTATTTTCAATTGTAATTTTCTGAATCAGTTTTGAAAATAGAATAGAACTATCCCTACACCACCATAGGGTATATTGGATTTATGCTGATATTTGTAACGCCCAAAACTATTAGTCCAACATCCGTGTTAAAGTATACGGATCGACTCACAATCACTTACTGAGTCGATTAAATTATGTCCGCCTGGCTGACTGGATGCTCATGTAAACCTTGTGCGCTGAGTATAGGTCGATAAAAATAAATATGAGAATTTTGTTCAGCCCAAGAACGATTGGAATTGAATTTGTTTGTAAACGGAGAACTATTTCACCTAGTCCCCATACAAATATCATCCCGAAATATGTCTTTATCTGTAATAAATGTTTGATTTAAATGCGCATTTATATGAATTCTAATCACACCTATAAATTTTGTGCAAATCGGTCAATAATTGACCATAATTCCCATAACTTCCGGAAATCACTTTAACGAATATTGAAATTCAAATAATATGCAACAAAAATATGTTTCATATACGTACACACAAATCATTCGGCACAATTTTATGATGATTGGTCCATAATTAGTCATAGCTGCTATATACGACCAGTGCTGCCATTTTAGAACTTTCAGTGCTAGATTTAGCATTTTGTTTCTCGAAAAGCATAGAAATTTTTAAAAATTGTGCTAAATGCTTTTTGGCATAATTTGCTTGATGAAAAACAATTTTTTTCTGGAAAAAATGTTTACTTTTTTACTCCAAAAAATACTTTTGGAGAAATAAAAAATAACTTTTATTAATATTTCAACTAAATTTCTTTCAGTGTGGTAAGTAAATGATCACGGAAATTTTTGAATTAATATATGAAATGTAATCTATTAAAACAAGTCAACAATTGTTATGAACAAAATTAGAAAAAACTATAATTTATATTTGTAACATTTGAAATAAAAATTGTATTGTTACATTGAAAAAATTTAGCACTTATTTTTTCTTCTGTAGAACATTTTAGCACTTAGTTTTTCAAGTTTTAGCATATATTGAAATTCATTTTCTGGCAACACTGTATAAGACCCATTACTAAAAATTACTTTGATATGCATAAATCTTTTGAAAGTGTTTATTATATATCAAGATAAAATTTATCACAAACAATCAGGGGTGTCATAGAAACCAATATTGTCAGAATTGGTTTTAAAACCGACAAGAAAAAATGCTTTGGTGCCATAGGGCACTGCTACACGTTCAATAAATATTGAGATATTTCTAGTATCATGATATTTATTGCATGTGTAGCAGTGCCCTATGACACCAAAGCATTTTTTCTTGTCGGTTTTAAAACCAATTCTGACAATATTGGTTTCTATGACACCCCTGAATATGTATGTATAGGTATATTAACAGAAATCATACCACTAAATTTTTGGATGATAATAGGCCATTACTTTCAAATAGAAAAACTGTTTTGCACATATACTGGGTGTAGGGTATTATATTGTCGGGCCTGTATCGACTATACTTTTATACTACCTCGATATTTTTCAGATATTTTTTGCTATTTTCTTCAAATATAATGCAAATAATATCATGAAATTTTGCACACTTTATTCTTATTATAAAAAGTCTTATAACAGGTCTTGTTGAAAATATTAGGTCCACGATTTCTCATAGCCCCCATATAAATATGGCTTTATGGTACATAACTGCCTATAGAAAAGAATCCATGCAAAATTCTGCAATAATAAGTTTTATGTAAAATGACCTCTCAAACCGATATTTTGTTTGTACCGGTCCATATTTTGACATAGCCTATTTTGACATTGTCCACTTCCGAAAATCACTTAACCCTCCGATTGCCTCAGTTTGCTTTTTCAAACTGAAATTACTCCTACTTCGGCCACTACAACCCCTCCATAGTTACTCTGTGTTCCAAGAGTATTTTGTTGCGCATCTTTTGGAAAAAAAATCACTAAAACCAATCGGATCATTACTTTAGGAGTTATAGAGGTTTTAGTGAGAATAGTACGCGGACGTGTGAATAGGTCCGTATGGACCTTGTACTAAATTTCACTAATAAATGCATGTTTTTAGGCATCATTATAATTTTTATATTGTTTCATCAAATAATTTACTTGTTCTGAACACAAAGACCTAAACTCAAAGACATTAGGGCTGATAATAAATACAAAAAAATTTAAGAAAAATTCGAAGACATGAACTTTATTGCTTTCAAGGAAAGGCACAATATTCTAATTTTATACTACTAGCAATAAACCAGTTTTTAGAATTTTTTGTTTTTTTCATCGTCCCTAATGTCCTTAATTAAAAAAAATTGAAAAAATTATTTTTGTATGTAGAATTTAGTTATAAACAATAAAAACAAAAAAAATTGTATATGAAAAAAACATGATTTACAAAAAAGGTCCGTAGGGACCTTTTCACACGGCCGTGAAGTTCAGAACTGTCACTCATCGGAGGGTTATTATAATTTATAAACATGTCTATCCAGTTAGAAATTAATACAAATAGTCCATCCATATATATAATATACATATATAACTCGTCACTTTCAATACGATGATGATATTTGACCGTAGCTCCTATGTAAAATCCACTTTCGGAAATCACTTAAATGCCCATAAATATCTTATTAACATCAGTAGCAAGTTTAAATTCCCAATTTAATGATTATGGATCCATATTCGACCGTAGCCCACATGTATTGTCCACTTCCGAAAATCACCTAAATGCGCATAAATCGCTAAGTATGAATTCAACACAAATAGTCCATACATATATATACACAAAGTATGTATAAACAAAGAGCAGTTGTGAAAGAAAGAGACAAATATAAATTTTTGATTATAACTGGAGTATAAAATTCTTATAAATATCGTATTGAGATGAAATTCAACTAAAATAAATAGAAATTTCAATACAATATTTTATGAAGTTCGCCTATAATAGGTGATTTGATGGTGGATATATAAGATTCGGTACAGCCGAATACGAGTATAAACTCTTACTTCTTTAAATTGTTCATGTGACACATTCGATTTTGACGTTGAATAACAATTTACAAAAAATAAATATTGTCCTTGTATGTAATTGTTGCCGAGACGCTTTATCTGTTTAATACAACTTGGTCATATACATATGTATGTACATACCATACGTATGTATCAAAGGTAAACAAACTAAAGTAAAACATAAAAAAATTACTTTAGACAATTAAAAAGAAAAGTTAAATTTCTATATATATGTATATGGTTTTCTAGAATGAGCATATCTTTCAGAATTTACTACAGATAATTATTTTTAAATTAAATTGTCCGTTGTACTAAACATAAGTAAAAATGTTCATACCTAAAAACTCAACTCTAACAA
The DNA here is from genome assembly GCA_950370525.1 of Bellardia bayeri. Classification (NCBI taxonomy): domain Eukaryota; kingdom Metazoa; phylum Arthropoda; class Insecta; order Diptera; family Calliphoridae; genus Bellardia; species Bellardia bayeri. The sequence goes on along the minus strand of OX493266.1, from coordinate 41,651,376 downwards.
TTATGTTAAGTAACAGCTGTCAATTTCTCTCACTGTTAACTATACATACTTTAAAATTGACATACCAGCTGACTGACAATTAACGAAGTAATATTTTTACATCTTGGCACTCAGAAAAAAGCGACAACTTTGGAGAAATTAATAAAATTTTCAATAAAAACCACAGAAAACCTGGAACTTTCCTAAACAATGTCTGGCTATGAAACTTACGGAACACCAAATAAACCAGACAGCAATTGTCGAACATGTAATGACTTTAAATTTTGGTCCAAACAACAGCGGCAAATATTTCACAAGGCTGGCGATGTAAGTGCATCAATTGAAGTTGTTAAGAAAATGAGGTAATTATATTTTCATTTAGCCCAAAGATGCAGCTAAGGCAGCTAATGCGAATGGAGATGGCAATGGTGGTAATGCAATGGCGGAAGATTGTCCTTTGGACAAATCACAATTGGGCAAATCAACTTGGGGTCTATTGCATACAATGGCAGCATTTTATTCCAACAATCCAACGGATAATCAGAAAACAGATATGAAAACATTTTTTGATGTCTTTTCACGTCTTTATCCCTGTGAATATTGTGCTAAAGATTTTCGGAAAGAGTAAGTTAACAGACGACGAAAGGAAATTCCTATGTAATGATGCAATATTTGAAAATTGTAATGAAATTTAATTTCTCCTAAATAGTTTACAGCATAATCCCATAAATGTGGATTCACAAAATGAATTCTCCCAGTGGCTGTGCCAGTTTCATAATCGTGTTAATGCCAAATTGGGTAAACCCATATTCGACTGTTCTAAAGTCAATGAAAGATGGCGTGATGGATGGCTAGATGGTTCCTGTGATTAAAATTGTATTGATGATGTTTATTAACATTGTTCCAAAATGTTCCTCCCATCGACATTTGGCTGTTTCATATCATTTTTTGCATGATTGGAATCTAATTGTTTTATAAATTGTATTTGTAATTTGTATATATGTATATCTATTAAGAAGTAATGACCCTGCCCAGCAAGATTTTTATTTCAAGGCAATTCATATCTGTATATTAATTTATCCCTTATTTTAAATTTAATAAATACAAATTCCATCCTTATCATCATTGGTTATAATCAAATATCAGATTATAAAATTACTTAATGATAATAAATCTTATTCGGTTTTCTTGCTAAAATAAAAAAAACTATATTGTGCCTTTTTGTATAACTGTATATATTTGTGAAATATAAATTGTTTATAAATAAAACGTTTTAAAGTTATATTTGTTAATAACTACTAACCTTACAAAATATATGGAACTATTTAAGTCAACTGATTACTGAAGGGTCTCTAGTTTTTTTTTATGAAAGCACTATACGGTTTAACTTGATATTCGTTTCACAACAAAAAGAATCGCACTCTGCATTAGGTTGTAAATTATTCAGGTATGTGACGGAAATCGATTTCGAAACCATGTGTTAATGTTGAAACAGCAGTGTTCATTCCGATGCGTAGAACCAGCTGCCGTGTGAATCTGATGTATTTATTACTTTGTATAGTGTGTAGGTATATCGCACAAATAAATTATTTATTTCGCTATTAATCCTACGGATAAACTTTAGATGTACCTATCTATTGAAATTATCCTGCAAATAAAAAATATAGAACAAATCTTGCTGTACAAGTTTCGCTTGGAGCTGCTGTATGTACAGTAGCTCGCAGTTTTTTATGCAGTACATTTTGTCGTTTTCAAAGCTCCATCAAAAGAAAACTAATAGGAACGTAAAAAAGGAATTGGTGTCATTTAAAGTAAAATATGTTATAGTCTAACAAACAAAAAACATTTATTGCAAAAATGTAAATTTTCTTGCTTATTTTATGCAAACACGTATGCGTTTCGAAAACTTGAATTTTTATTATATTATCTACAAATACTGTACATATACAGTACTGAAATCGTTATGTAAAGGGTAATATTTATTAAATAAAAGCTAACATTTTTATAAATTTTTATTGGCAATAGTGTTGCCGTTGTTTTTATGCTTTGTGGTGTTTTTTATAATTTGTGAAATAAATTAATCGTACACTAAATTGAGGACAGTGATAATATATTAACATTTTCAAATTCTGGTAATTTTTAAAAGTTAGATTAAATTAATTATTATTACACAGGGTTTTTTCAGTATGTATATGAAAAGTTCTTAATACTCGCATAACATGGGTAAAAGCAAAGCCTGTGATGTCAGTACTCGAAAGATTATTGTACAAATGCATAAGGATGATAACACTTATTGGGAAATCGCATCAACCTTGAAGGTTTCAAAAACGATGTTGTTCAAGCGGTGAATTATTTCAGAAAGCATTCGACTACACAAAAGGTGGCTCGTAAAAAAAGAAACCGTATTATGACAGTTCACGAAGATGCACTGATTATGCTAGAGTAGAAAAAATCCGCATAAATCAGCAAATGATATTCGGATGGTAGTCTTTAGCCAAAATGAGGCAAAGCCGTCTGTAGATACGAATTTCCAAAAGAAGCTATTAATGTCTGAACGTAATTGAAAAAAGAGTATCGAATTCGGAAGAAAGTGGTGACCTCAGTGCCTCGTAGATGTCAAGCTGTTATCGATAACAATAAATTTTCAACAAAATATTCATTTATTTTTAAATAAATACTTTTTTTGTAAAATTTTTGCTATGTCCTTAATTTATATGCACGACTGATTCAATATTTGAAAATGTGACTCACAGATTCATAAATAATAAAAATACGCAGTTATTTTCTAGGACTAAGGGTAAAATTAAATAAACGACAAATTTTGATAATATGTATTATTTGATTTGATGATTTGCTTCAAGCTCACATGTTAGTATCGTGTTTTTAATTAGTTGCACGTAGCTGTATGTGTACATATGTATGTACATTTCTTATTATTGAAATATTAACAAAAATTAAATTAATTGTAAATTAATCAATCCACTGAATGTCTAATATAAACAAATGGTTTTTACTAAAAATTCAAATTTTGAAGCAAAGATTTAAAGGGATTTTGAAAATTTTACGAGGAAGAAATTTAAATTTCTAAATACATTTATTGTGTACATATTGTCGCTTTGTCAAAATTTGACCAAACAAAAAACATTTTGAAAGTTAAATAAATTAAACAAATAATGGAATATACAGATAAAAGATTCATATACAAGATGGATTTAAAATAGATCAGGCTAATCATCTAAAAAAAAATCAAATTTATTTTATTTATTTAATATTAATTACAATAATACAATTAAGTAATTAATAGTTAGAAAAGAGCACTAGCTGCTAAGGCTTTTGACTCTGTATACCATTAAGTATTTAATTATTCCTAATATCGACCTAGTATTTGAGAAAGCTTATAAGGATTATTTTTGTGTATTTCGATTGGAAAGCAAAAGCTTTCGAAATACAATGTAAAAAGTATACAAATTTAAACTATTTTCTTTTTGGCAGCTCAACTGCTGTCGTGTAACATGTTAGTGTTAAACATATTCAATTTGGTCTATAATTTAACCATGAATCGACTTACAAACGAACAATGCTTGCGGATTATTGAATTTTATCATCAAAATTCAGTTGGATGAAGATCAAAATTTTGTATCAGAAAATTGTGTTCAGCGATAAAGCTCATTTCTGGTTGAATTGATTCCAAAAATACACTGTTTGGACCGTACTTTTTTAAAGACAACGAAGGCAGAAACTTTACTGTGAATGCAAATACAAATATTTTTTGCTCAAAGTGAAAGAGCTCGACTCAGCTGACATGTAGTTTTAACAAGACGGTGCCACATGCCACACAGCCAGTTCGGTAAACAGTTTATTGCACGTTTGGAGCCGGTCAATTAGCCGCCCCGAGCGTGCGATTTAACGCCTTTACTATTTTTGTGGAGCTATGTTACGCACTGGAAATTAATATTAAAGAATTTATTCGTGAGGTACCGGCCGATATGTTGGAGAGAGCATGCCAAAATTGGACCCAGTGTATTTTCATTTAATTATTTTTTCGAAGATCTGACATGCATTGTATAATTTTCTATTTAAAATTTAATATTGTTTCGTTTTTGACAAAGATTTCCTATATACCGAATGACCAAAACCGAAGCTTCTATTCGATAATAGAAATCAATATTTATCCGATTACTACGGAGTTTTTTCTAATATCAAACATTCCATCGAATTCTAGAAAAAAAAAATCGTGCACAAAAACACTTTAAATAAACCTTTTTAATCTTACCTTAACTATCTAAAATAATCTATATATTCGGAGTATTGATACCCATTTTAATAAGCTACAGTTATTATTCTCCGATCCTAAATCAGTTTGTATTTCTATAAACAGATTAATATTTGAAAATTTAATACTTTTCTTTTACTTATCAATTAAATTTTTACCATGTATTAACAAACACTAATGAATTATATTTTTTAAAACATCATTTGTTTATTATTTATCTCTAGGATATTTTAAAGCCATTTGATTATTTAGGCAGGCAATGATTGCAATGTAATAACAATCTTTTATCGGTTTGTAAGGATACTGTTCTATATCCTTTAAAGAATTTTAGTTTAAACACTAATTTAAATACATTTATGTTTTTTTTTTGTAGAATTCAATTCATTATTATTATTATTTTAAATTTGGTTGAATAGATAGATGTTGGTTAACAACACAATTTAAATGATAATTATTATATAAAATTTTAAAATTATTAATGAATTTAAATTCTGCCGGGGAAAGTGCCACTTTCGCGTTGATCGTCCCACTTTTCAACCCAGGCATTGGGGCACATAGATCGGAAGGTCTTCTTAAAGTAGTTGCAGGGTTCATAGCTTTCGCCACGTTTCTTCTGGCAGCGATGGAAATCCACGTAAGATTGGTAGCAGTAACGGGTCACGTTCTGGTTGGGGAAACGTGGATCGAAGGGAGCAGTTTCCAATTTGACAGTCATGTTTTGATCGCCTTTTTTTGACATGGAATAATATAATAATGACTTATTGTATTAGTATAAGACTATTATTTTTTAGCGATGATTAGTTGTTATTTAGTACGTAGCAAGGATATGGTTGTATTATGGAATTTAATTCGACAATATACGAGCATTATAAATGTAGCAGATGGGGACATTAGATGTTGATTTGGTTTTGAATATGACAGATAAAAGACAAAAAATACAAAAAGAGAAAATTACAATTATTACAAGTACAATTTATAATTTTATTTAAATAAAATTTTGTAAAACATAGACAAAAAAAAGCATGAAAATAATGAAAGTTTGTAAAATGTTATGAAAATATAATGAAATATTATAATATTTATTAAATAATGATCGACTCTATTGTAAGTGCATTTTTCTGTATAATAAATACTTTTGTTTAGCACCAAATAAGAGTAAGAATAATTTTATTTTTTTTTGGTTTTTTATAAAATTATTTAAAATTTCGTGGAAATTTATACTTTAACCTCCTAATTTATACTAATTAAACAATAATAAACATGTGCCTATTAAACACGATAAATTCAATGTAATAAAATTACAATTTACTTATAAAATATGTATGTAGACAACATAAAAGTTTTCTAGTAATTTGAAGTAAATTTATTATTATGAATTTTAAATAAAAATATCAAATTCCAAAATAAAGTATAAATTTGCTAAAACTTTTTGCATTTTCCATGCTTTGTAAATAAAATTCCAGTAACACTTTCACATATTTTAGTCTTCTGTAAATCGAATCCTCTTGGTTTACTCGTTTTACTTTCGAAAGTAAAAATCTGTTTCAATGTACAAAATCGTGAAATTTTCTAATATCAATTGTTAGAAAATTCGTTTTGAAATTAATCGATTTCCAGAACAATAGCGATCAAGATAAAATGATAGCAGATCTGCCATGATAAAGAAGAGAATATGATGGAGCACCAATTCTGACATTATACGAACCTGGATATTTTTCCATCACGGTTAATCGGGGTGGAGTCTGAACGACTCCTTCATTTGGAATTCGAGAACAGGACAATCATGTTCCTTTTCGACAATCGCAATAACAATTTAAGAAAGTCTTTAATTTTCTTCTACGATAGCGACTCTTAATAAGGTAGATTATGCAAAAAACACACATTATTGCATGCTTAAACAAGTAAGAAAGTATAGTCGGTCAAGCCCGACCATATAATACCCTACACCCAGTATATGTATCGGGTTTTCCAATAGCTACTTGACAACTCTGAATTTAAATTGTGAACGCACTATTTCACTGATCATCTAATTGTTGCTTTCTTTTTTTTCAGTAAACTTAACATTTTCGTTATGGTAAAGTACACGAAGGAACAACGTTTGGAAATTATAAAAATGTACTACCGAAATTCGGAGTCGGTGACCGCAACTTTAAGAGCGTTAACTCCAATTTTCGGTCGTAATTATCGCCCTAGTAGACAAGCAATAACAAGTTTAGTGCAAAAATTTGAGTCTACATATTCATTGTGTGATGCTGTCGTGCCAGTGAGACAACGGCCTGGTCGAAGTTCCGAAAATATCGCTGCCGTTCAGGCGTCCGTAGCAAACGATTCAAATCAGTCGATTCCGCGGCGTTCTCAAGAACTGGGCATCCCCAAGACCACTTTATGGCGAATTTTGCGTAAGGATCTGGGTTTACACCCATACAAGATTAAGCTGACTCAAGAATTGAAGCCGATGGACCATTTGAGTCGACGTACGTTCTCCGATTGGGCTCTGGAGAAGATGCACCAAGATGATGAATTTCATCGCAAAATCATCTTCAGTGACGAAGCTCATTTTTGGCTCAATGGGTTCGTCAATAAGCAAAATATGCGTTATTGGTCTGCTGAAAATCCACATGTGCTTCACGAATCACCACTTCATCCACAAAAAATTACTGTTTGGTGCGCTTTGCATGCCGGCGGCGTCATTGGGCCATATTTTTTCGTCGACAATAACGATCGTCACGTTACTGTGAATGGCGATCGTTATCGCGCAATGATTAGCGATTATTTTTGGCCCGAATTGGAACACATGGACTTGGATGACATGTGGTTTCAACAAGACGGTGCCACAAGCCACACAGCACACGTTACAATCGATTTACTGAAGAGTAAGTTTGACGAGCGTGTTATCTCAAGAAATGGACCAGTCAATTGGCCGCCTCGTTCTTGCGATTTAACGCCTCTAGATTTTTTTCTTTGGGGCTACGTCAAATCATTGGTCTATGCCAACAAGCCGACAACGTTGGAAGAACTTAGAGCCAACATTGAACGCGAAATAGCGGCCATTCCGGCCGAAATGTGTGACCGAGTCATCCAAAATTGGGTCCAACGAATCGACCACTGTCGACGTGGCCGCGGTGCCCATATGAACGAAGTCGAGTTCCATTCATAAATGTTTTGAATGTATTTCAAGTCGGTAATAAAGTTTTGGAAATATCTCAAACGGTTTGGGTTTAATTGAAAAAAAAAGTTGTCAAGTCCTTATTGGAAAACCCTTTATAAAACAGTTTTTCAGAAATGTGCGATATAACCTATTGTGGACCGATCATCCAAAAATTTAGTGTCATGATTTCTATGAATATAAATATTATGTATGTTAAACTTTATCTCGATATAAATACTTTTAAAAGATTTATGGAACTTAAATTGAATTACGGTTAGGGTCTTATATGGGAGTTTCGACTAATTATGTACCGACCATTATAAAATTAGGTGTCATTATTTCTCTATGTAAGAAACTTATTTATGTCAAATTTTAATTGGATACCAACATTTTTGAGAGAGTTATGCTCTTTAAAGTGATTTTCGGAAGCTACGAGTAATTATGGACCGATCTGCACAAAATTTGTAGATGTGATTTGTCTTCATTTACCACTCATTTGTGATGAAATTTGTTTGGATACTTGCATAATTCAAATATTTTTGATCGGTAAGCCCCAATTTCGGGAGGACATTTGTATAGGGGCCAAGTGGAATAATGGACCGATTTTTACCAGTTTCAATCCTATCCATCCTTGAGCCGAAAAAATATTACGTACCAAATTTTATCAAAATTGAGACCTGGGGCCAAATTACCGCATTCGATATCGAGTAAAATTGATCGTAATTTTCTTATTTGAGATTACGGCATTCGATATCGAGCAAGAAATTTAGTACATTTTATCATAATTTCGATATCGAAATCATTTTTCGATACGATAGCTCATTCGATCACGAATGCGGTAATTTGGCCCCTGTACTCTGCGCACAAGATTTACATGGACAGCCAGCCAGACGGACATCGTTAATCACTTTCTAAGTCGATCGGTATACTTTAAGGTGGGTGTTGGACAAATATTTCTGGGCGTTACAAAAATCAGCACAAATCCAATTACCCTCCCCACTATGGTGGTGTAGGGTATAAAAACACATTTTGAGGTTGTAAAATTTATTTTTATCATACATTACTTTAAACTTGTAATCCAAATGAAACCTTATTCAATATTAAAATAATAATTAATTCACTTTTATATATTTTATGTTATTTTTGTTTTGTAATTAAATGTATTTTTTAATGTTGCCATTTAAATAATAACTTACGATACTAAAAACTATATACGTTTATTATTTGAATGTATTATATTATACTAAAGTGACATTCTGTCCTATTCTGACACTGTATTTTTGTATTTAATATACATAAACATACGTATGTATATAAAATTAAATAGAGAAATAAACTCAAAATAAAAAAAAAAATCCTAAAATTGGAAGCCTAAAACTAAAATTTTTTTTATTAAATTAGAATTAAAGAGAAAAAATATGTTGAAAAAATTGAAATAAGAAAAAATATGCACAGTTCCTAAATAAGAATGTTGTTTTTTTTTTTTTTTTGTTGGGTTTAAATCTCAATTGTTCAAGTTCATTAGATTTATGTGGTAATTGAAAGTGTATTAGAGTAGTAGTATTTATTTGACAAGCGGTCTATTGCCTTGTTCCGATTCACAAGCTGTGTTCTTATATTTATTAACCTCGGCCAAGTATAGAGACCAAAAATCTTTGGGATCCGCGTTGGCATCTGTTTGTATTTTGGGTTTAGCAACAACACCAGTTTTCAATATTTTACCACCTCTACGACGACCCACAATTGGGGGTGGAGGAGCACTTTTACCAGCAGCAGCGGCAGCTAAATAGGGAGCAGTGGAAGGGTTGGCAGTAGCCACTATTGGGGGAACGGCTGGTGCTAGGGTTTTGGCGGTAGTTGATGAAGCAGTTGCGGCTGCCGTTGAGGTTGAAGCTTGTTGCATTTTTTTAAAAATTTCCAGAAACGAACCATCATTAGCGAATACAGGATGTGAAGCCTCCGGTTTGGGTGGTGGATAAACTTTACCCTCTTTCGCCAAGGCGGCTCGTAATTTCTCTTCCATTTCTCGATGTATGCGAGCTCTATCAATAGGTTCATTATCATCGAAATGATAAATTCCATCGGATTTTTTATCATTGGAATTCTGTTGTGGCAAAGGCAAATCTTCTAAACTTTCATATGTGTTTTTCGTATCATTATGTTGCTGTTGCTCTCTGATCAACGTAGTAGATGTTGATGGTTTGCTAGGAGATCGATTTGGACTTTGTGTTTTTGGCTTAGTGCCGAATTCACGAAAATGTGATGAACTCCTGGATCTAGAACGAGAACGAGTGTTTCCTCTATTTCTTTCACCATAATCATCACGTCTATAGCGATTACGCTCTCTGTGATGTCTGGATGAATACGATTGGGATCTAGATCTGGATCTGGAGTAAGATCTCGATCTGGAGTCACGATGCCTTCGAGACATCTTATTGTGCCTGTCTGTATGTCGGGAATGACCACGACTACGACTTCTAGAACGACTGCCTGAATTTGAGTCACGAGCATGTCTGTGACTACGTCTTTCTATAGATCGGCTTCGCATGCGCGAAGTATCATTATCAAGTTGTCGGCTGTAAGATCTTTTACGTGAACGACTTCGTGTTCTCGATCCCGATGAACGTGACTGCTGGTATTTGCCACGATCGTTAAACGATTCAATGGATTCTATATCGAAATCATCACGTCGAATGCGACGATTAGAGGACATGATGATGATTCCTGCAACACTCGTTCAAAATTCCCTCAATGTATACAACGATTAATCTGTAAATCAAACCATTTATCCTCGTCATTAGAATTTGTTTTATATTCTTTTTATCACGTCAATACTACACTTTATTTCATTCTATACATATACATTTTGCTAATATTTTCTTGTTTTGTTAATTTTTTTTTTGTTTTGTTTGAGAAGTCTAGTTAGTTGGTTTTATGTGTTGAGTTTTTAATTGGAGCTGTGTGTCTGTTTATTAGGTATCAAGTTGCGACTTTTGAATGTGATTTACAGACATAGAAAATATTGATTATATTTGCATATTACATATGTGGGAGCTAGATTAGAAATCAAATTTATAAAATTTATATTATAAATTTGAGTAACTCTATTTTACATTTTCGAAAATTGCAAAACAAATTTTTTATTGAAAGAATTTTTCATTTGATTTGTTTTGTTTTGTTTTTTTCAACATATGTATTTGCTAACTACAAATTAAGTAGAAGTTACATTCAATAATTGTTTATAAAACAATACCTATTTTTTCAAAAATTACTAACATATTTAAAAACCAAAATGATTTTCTAAGATTTTTAACATGTTTCTATTTGAGCAAAAGTTCAATAATTGATTACAAATCAATTTTTATTTTTCTAAAATTTCGATAACATTTGCAAATCATGATTTCAGTAAATTTGTAATTTACAAAGTTTTTTAAACTGTTTCTAATTATTTCAATTATCTGAAATTATGATTTTCTTAATATTAATTTTTCGAAAATTCAAAATTATCTTCAACAGTTGTCGTAAAATCCCTTCCTACACTGTTTTAGTTTGTTAAAGTTTTTGTAAAAATAGAACTTAGTTTCAAAAAGGTCAAACATTTTTGAAAACACGAATATTGTTGTAAGAAATTTTCAACAAATGAAAATTTTTAATTTTCTAGAATTCAAACTTTTCCTCGCTTTTCCTGTTTGCAAACCATAAATTTCGCTAAAATATTCAATTCAAATTGATTTTCATTCAGTTTTAAAATTTTTAAATTTGTCTGCTATAAATAAATAAATAACAGTCGACTTTGGTAGTTAAAATAATTGTATCTTGTTTGCATTTTATGTGATGGAACAATAAAGATTTGATTAAAAACCACAAGCCATTTCTTTGAAATATTCACCCCTATCGTGAATAAAAATTCCACATGAAATTTGTTCCCTATTATTTTTTAACATTGGATTTTAATAGGAAAAATGTGAAAAGGGAACAAATTTTATGTGGAATTTTTATTCAGGATAGGGGTGATTGTTTAAGTCATTTCAATTGAGTATGAATTTAATTGCTAGCATCATTGAACTGAAACCGGACATACTACACGGTAAAAGTAAAATAATTATTTGAAAATCAATAATATTCAATTCTGGAATAAATACCTATACATATAATATTTTCAGTAATATGAATAGCTAGCTGGCAATATTGCCTAGGTTTTGCACACATATCTATAGGCAATACTAATTAAAATCGATATCAAAAACATTTGTGCGTGCTTTTGAAAGTAATTAAAAAATTCAATTTTATAAACACACAAAACATTTGGTAATAGAAACATTTTCCTTTAACAGACAGCTCGCTTCCAATCAGTTTAAACGTATTAATTGATACAAAACTTTTTAACAAGAAAATATTTATGGTCTTGTATTTTTCAAAAATATTTAAATTTTCTTTTTTTGTCTTTAATTTGAGTTGTTTTGAAATTTTGTTTTATATAATAAATGAAAAAATTAGAAACATTACTTGTTTTATAACAGCTTCTTTTATGAATCTCCAGAAACACACAAACTCTCACACAAATATGTTTTGTGTAACGGACGCAGTGCAATGGACGACCGCTTGCGTATCTGGTGGAGAAGTTACAATTTCGTTGTATAGTTGATTGTTTGGTTCCAGATGTTTTTTGTCTTGTAAATGTTGTACAATTAAAGTTGTTGTGGTGGTGACTTGGCGTTGCTGTTGCTGCTGCTGATGATACTTGATAATATGTGGTCCTGTAGGTTTTATATTTAGCGTAGAAATTAAAGATTTTCGTAAATCCTGCATAAAAAATGAACTTGAACGCATGAATATTTTATGTTTTCCTTTAGAGACTTGTGCATAAATTTTTTTTAGAAATTATAAAAATTTTCTAAATAAATTTTTCAAAAATACTTATTTCCTTTTTTTTATATCATAATTTCTTTCATTCTTTCTCACACAACGAGAATAACACTTTTCGACTAAATAATATTTATGTTTAATAAATAATAAAATTTCTTAAGACTTAAATAATGGGTATATATTTGGTAAGAAAAATTCTCGTTATGTAATTTCATTTTTTTCACGTATTCTCTCACCCTTTGTAATTCACTTGGCTTAACAAAAAATTTTATGTGCCCAACACTTGAGTTTGTTTTTACAGAAATTTATTCTTACTCTTATTTTGAATTTTGTTCAATTAGTTAATTTTTGTTGAATGGTAGTGTTTTGCATACCTTTTTGTAGTTTTCCTTCAAAGAAAAATTCAGAAATTTATTTCCTTAGAGCAGCGACTGATTTTGTCACGATCTGGTTGAGAATTTTCGTCTAAAAATCAATATGGCGTTTACTAGTTAGTTTTAAATCGGTGTAAAAACGGCTTGCGGAATTAATCGTTTGTTTTGATCAGCGATGTCAACTTTGAAATTCCAAAACGCACCAAAATGGAGAAAAAACGCACCAAGTATAGAATTTCTTTTTCGATCAAAATGTTTATTTAATTAATTACATTTTTTTAATACATATCATAAATTCTATTTACTATTAATAGTAAATATAATAATGTAAAAGCTTTTTTAAATAAATGAACTAAAAAGATAAAATAAGCATTTAACCACTTAAAATTTAACTCACAATATGCTATTCCGAAATGAAGTTCTAATTAGTACATACATATTTGGTACTTTTTTTTAATTATTTTTCTTTTCTGTTTTAAGTACTTCTATTTGAATTTTCTTCAATAATGGGAATATTTTTCATCTGCAGTTGAGTAGACCAAACCATTAGGCAATAACCTTCATGAATATTATGTATTCATTTATCATACATTTGTAATTAAAATACATATAGTGGGGTCCTTTTTCATCGTATAGATAGATTACTTGATAATGATTTATTAAAAAACCGCATTAAAAATTAGTAAAAATAAAGATTTCATCACTAAGGAATTTTTCGCACAAAAAATTTAAAAAAGCACCAAAAATGGTGCGAAACGCACCAAGTTGACAATGCTGATTTTGATGTCATAACTCGGACGTGATTACACCGTTTGTAGTAAACAGAGTTGCAATTTAGAGAAAATATTTCTAAGTTCAAATAATAACTGAAACATTTTCGATATAGAGTGCTGCCAGTATTTTTTTTAGAGCTTATCCCCAATTTTGGATTTGTCTAGGGGACAATTTTTTTTGATTTATTTTTTTCTCCCAGCCAATAAAATCCAAATAAAATTTTTTTCCAAGTTGTACTACCTACCTTCAGTAAAAAGAGAAGGCGCACGCACCTTTTTTTAGAGAAAAAATTTTTGCAAATAATTCATAAAAATTCATAAAAAAACACAACCTAAGTTTCAATTACGGATGTTGTTGTTTGTATTACGAACAATAAATAGATGTCTTTTGTCTAAAAATATAACCACAAAAAATCTAATATTCTTTTTTCTAAAAAAGTTCGCATAAATAGAACATTCGGGGTTATTTTTCACACCGCAACAACCAACACAACACAAACAATGCAAAATGGACGACGACGACGACTATTACAACGAAGGGAGGGAGACACTTACGGAGAAATTTTAAAAAGAGTTTGCTGGTCAGACTGTCGGAATTGAAGGGAAGGGAGGGGAGGGAAAAAAGTCGACCGACCCTGCACAGAATTTTTTTCTGCCATGTGGTGAATTTAAAAAAGGTGGTGAAAAAATCGTGGTGAGTATAAAAATCGTGGTGAGTATAAAAATATTGGTGAGTTTTTTATAAATTCACCACAAATACCGTTATTCGAAATTTTTCAAGTTCATTGAAAATTTGTCATTCTAAAAGCAGGCAGTGGATGTGCAGTTTACAGTTTTACGGGGTGGTTGCTTAATTAGCTAACAAATAAGAAATTCACCACAAATATACCATTATTCGAAATTGTTCAAGGTCATTGAAAATTTGTCATCCTAAAAGTAGGCAATGTGCATTTCTTTTTTTTACAGTTTTACAATGTGGTTGCTTGCTGAATTAGTTAATAAATAAGAAAGCAAGAAAGGAATTTTTAGATCCTGTCGTTTTTTTTATCATATACAAACAACATAAAAAACCTTTTTAGAGTAAAAAAACCAAGTAAGAGTGCTATATTGGCTATGCCGAATTGTTGTGGATGCAATTCTTCATAATTACAGAGTTTTTCTGATGTTCACGCAAGCGTGTTACACTTTAAAAACATACTCATGTAATTTCAAACCTTTTTTTGCCAATCTTCGCGTTCCCAAGAAACATTATGATTTTTTTTAATAGTATTTAGTATTTGCAGCCATTTTAAACAGTAAAAATAATTTTTTTAAAATATTTCTTCTAATAAAATCCCCTAAATTTGGTGTCATCCCCAACAAATCTTCGGATCCCCAAGAGGAAATTTTTATCCCAAATCACGAAAAATAATCCCCAATTTGGGGATAAATCCCCTAAACTGACAACGCTGACTCTATACTTTATAAATTTAAGTACGATAATTAAGATACAATTACTAATAAAAAATAATATGAACAAATATATATCAATTAAACTATTTTAAACAAACCTTTTTTCATTCCTAAAGAGCTGAAATCGAAAATCTAATATAATAATAAATTAATACGCATTTATAAAAAAATTAAAACAAAAACCCCACTTTAAATTAAAATTTATTTAATAATACCAGTGAGTTAAAAAAGACTTTTTATAAATTGACTGCGCGAAAATTTAGCTACTTAAATGAATTTTTAGTATGGAATACAAATTAATTTTAAATATATGCGGAATACGGAATTGCCAACGCTGGTAATATGGTGTTCACACATGCATTTTTAATTGCCATTTTTTAATTAACGCCTAATTGAATTCAATTATCCATACAAAATTTCAATTAAGATAATTGCTTCATTAAGAGTTAATTGTTCTAATAATTGTTAAAATTAAAAATACAACCCTGTGACTAGTAATAACTAAAATGGCAGTTGTTTCGCTTTTAAATTAATAAAGAATATTTTTAGGCTGAAAATTATAATATTAGAACCAAATACAGTGCACTCGGGAAAACGTCAACTAATTAAAACCGCGGGTGTTGACGTTTAAGAAATTGTTGATGTTTTAAAAAAAATCTGTTATTTTTTTCTGCTGTTTTTTTCTTTCCAACACTTGGAAGAGAGACTTCTCTCTATTTATTTCATAAAATTTTAGAGTAGGTAATGTAAAAAAAGGGTTGAGATTTTGGGATGTTGACGTAAA
This sequence comes from Bellardia bayeri, assembly GCA_950370525.1. Classification (NCBI taxonomy): domain Eukaryota; kingdom Metazoa; phylum Arthropoda; class Insecta; order Diptera; family Calliphoridae; genus Bellardia; species Bellardia bayeri. The sequence continues at coordinate 41,635,727 of OX493266.1, read as the reverse complement.
CGAGCGTTGACGTTTTCCCGAGTGCACTGTAAAAGTATTCTTTTTTGTCAGCTGCTGTCAAACGCTAATTAAATTAGCAATATTGAGCATATGTGAACACTTTTTAATTAACCAATAATTGACTCAATTAAAAATGCATGTGTGAACACCATATAACAATAACTATTACATTGGATCACCTTGTTTGATTTTTTGGCTACAGGTTCACTGAAATATTTTTTCACATCCTTAAGTTATGCTGTAGAAATTTTCTTAAAAAAGCACATTGCCTACTTTTAGGATAACAAATTTCAATAATCTTGAAAAATTTGGAATAACGGTATTTGTGGTGAATTTCTAAAAAGCTCACCACGATTGTTTACTCACCACGATTTTTTTACTCACCACGATTTTTTTTAACAACGATATTTTCACCACATTTTTAAATTCACTCACTACTACACGAGCAAAAAAAATTTTTTCCCGCTAATATAAATCACTATTTTGATTATATGGACGAATTATTTATTTTTGGTCTCTGGTTTATTCTATGGAAACTCCCTGTTCCCGATGTTAAAAAAATGACCCGTAAGAATTTAAAGTTGTCATCAGTATAGTATTGTTATAAGAATAATAGATGAGTTCGTAAAAAAAATAAAAAACAACTTAAATTTGCATCCATTCTTTATTGATTACCACACCCTGATGACGGTCGTAATTACACTATGAAATAAATGTGCCACATAAATTAACTTTCATATATGCCAAAACATGTGTTGGTAAATTTAAAAAACTGGCAACTCCATGTTTGGATTCACATAGGCACGGCAAATCTATAATAATTTGATTTTAACTAGACATGGAAATGTCAAATACCATACATAAAAAATAAATTGTTATTTATATGAATGTCAAACTCCATATATAAAACATTAATGAATTTGAACCTGCAGTCAATTTGTCAAATTCGCCTTGCAGTTATCAAAAAAAAAAAAAACAATTTCCAAAAGAAATTTGATCAGATGTGCGGTAAACTTATAACATGATGGGTTGTTGAAGGTGTGCAAAAAGTAGATTATTCTTTCTTTTTTCCCTACATTACTAATAGTGTAACTAAGATAAAGTTAATTAAGCACCATACAGTAAAAAAATTTTAACGTAACATAAAAGCAAATTTCGTTAACAAACCAATAAGCTAATATGTATTTAGCATTTTGTGTAAATTAAATTAACGACATAGAAAAAGGTGACGAAAAAATTAATTAATGGTAAAAAACGTTTAATCAATCGACCTATAAGTGAAGTACTAAAGAAAACGTAAAAAGGGGAGTGGAGAAAATTAAATAAAAAATAGCAATTCACTCACTAGCAGCAACTACAACGACGACTAAATACAAGTGGAAATTTTAATTGTTTGAAGAAGAGAGTAGTAGAGTGTGTATGCAAATTAGTTTCATTTTATGGTTATATATTTTATATTGTAAAAAAAATTTGCAAAATAAAAGCGTAATTGTAATAAAATTTATTATAATTGAAAATATCATTTGTGGTTTTTGTTGTTGTCGCCTGTAAGAGCACATAAATATTGATTTATCACTAACTTCAACACACTAACTAGTTGAAACAATGGCTCCTGCTTTAAGTAAATTGCGCGAAAATCAAAATGCCATAGTGGGCTTAACTGGCATATCGGCTGCTCTATGGATCATAGCTTATGGAAAAATTAATAGCAAACGCAGGTGGGTAATCTACAATTACATCTATGTACATACGTAAAATTTATTTATTATTTTTATTTTCTTTACGATTTCTAACTGTCTATAATATTAATTACAGTTTCATACAGACAGCAATACATAGTTATATTTTACGTACCTATAAAACATAATCAAAGTTAATACTCATATTGCCATGGCCCTGAATATTTTTGTAATTTTCTTTCTTCATTTTTAGTAAAATCATTATCATTCAGCTATTTTAGTTTGGTTGTTATTATATCTTCCGTTGTAGAAATTTGTTGTTTCGCTTGTTTTGGCTACAGCTACATACATATGTACATATTAAAATGACTGGATTCCGGTTTTCTTAACATTCAATAACATCAATAATGCTGACTGTTAACAGCAAAGCTGCCGGACAGTGTTAATGAAAAAAAGAAAAATATATTGCTTAAAAATTATAGCTAGTTAATGTGACAGATTCTGCATTTTTATAACATTTAATAATACATATTAAGAAAATATTTAATTTTTTTTAAAACAAACGTGTTAAGTGCACTTCTTCAAAATTAAGATTCTAATACATATGTTTAAAAAACGTTTAGTATTATTTATTGTTTTCTCGTTCTTATACTGTAGTAAGCAAAATTGCAAAGTTCATTTTGTGTCAAAAAAAATTATCTTAGAAAAATGGAAGTGTATTTTTAGGATATTAAATACATAATAGACCCAAATTTGTTTTAAAAATTTATTTATTTATTCATATAATTATAACCATTTAACGTAAACCATAAATTTATAAAACACGAAATAAGTAATAGAAAATTTACTAAGTCCCAATAAAGAACTTAAAAGTAGTCAACCTACTTTGTCTAAAATGTGTTTTTATATTTGGCATTATAAATCATTAAAAATAGGCAAAAAACTACAGTGGCTGACAGCTTTTTTTATGTAGTACATTTTTTTGTTTTCAAAGCTCCACAAAAATAAAACTAACAGAAACTTAAAAAAGAAACTAAAGGTACGGCCACACATGGAAAATATTTACTCAAAAAAGCGTAAACACTTGTTTTAGCACAAATTTGTTTGACGTTGATTACTCTTACAAGAATTTTGCAAGATCAAACAGCATTAAATAATTCAAAACTTGTTGTGTCTTGTCATAAAAAAACGAAGTTTTTTTTTTTAATAAATAAACGAGTTCAAATATATTTTATTTAGTGGTTACGTCTTTTTCGGCAAATATTTGCCAAACAAAAAAACAAATGTACATTTTAATATATTAAAACTTAAAAATCATAGCTTTTCGAATGTTATATGAAAGTTTTAGTTTTGTCAAAATTTCTTATCTATTGTTTATCATCTAAAATTCCTTTTATTCCTTGTAATTTGAAAATAAAAGCGTAAAGTAATTAAAAAAAAATATATAACCTTGGTCCTTTGTTATGTAATAGTACATCCCAAAATTCTGCTCGTAACATTAACAATTATTTTAACATTTGCCACTTAAACGCTCAAAGTATAGTTCCTAAGAACAGTTCAGTCAAATTAATAAAATCAGTCAAAATCAAATCAAATTCAGTCAAGAAATGAAATATGTTTTTGATAGTTGCAAATATTACGTTATTGGTATTATGGAAACGTAGTTGAAAAATTATATAACAAGCACAAGCATAAATGGCTTTCGGAATGTTATACATGATAGATGCTGGAATAAAGGAGGTGAAGTATGTCTTTATGTATCTGAGAAATTTGATGTTAAAGTAATTAATAGGTATTAATAAATAAGTAGTAATAGGTAAGGGAAATATTGAGACAATTTTTGTTGAAATTTCTTTAAATAATTACACCAATATCCTTATTGGTGTTATTTATCGACCATATAGGAATTTTTCTGGTTGTGACTTAGGGACTACAAGTCATTCAACTTGGATCGATATAATTTCGTTTTCAAACTAGTAGCGGTATTTTTACATTTTAGAACAATGGAGGATTTACATTTAGAAATGTTTATAAATCAGAGGTATTTCATGCTATGACAAGTATTAAAAGAAATTCAAGCAGGCCTGATGGTTTAAAAATTAAATTTAAAAAAAACCAGCTCAATTCACTTTTTTATTAACCATTATTACTCTTCTACTTTTCCTACGTCTTGGAAAATTGTTAGAGTTATACCCATACCAAAGATAATATCGCCGTGTTCATCTTCAGATTGTAGACCGATAAGTGTGTTAAATGCTAGTTCCGAGGTCCTGGAAGTGTTACTTGGATAGCAAAAAGAATATCATCTTAGTACAAGGGGAATAATAAGTCCAAGGATTGGTATTAGATATTACTGAAAGTATGAGAAGGTATATTGTCAACTCTTACAGTTCATTACTTGTTATACTTGATTACATATTTTGATTATTTAAGTCACGAAATTTTATGTTAAAAACTTCAGAGTTTTTGATTTTGGTACCTCTTCTAGTATCTAAGTTAGTTTGAAGTTTCATTACGAACATATTTAAGTATGTTGAATATAGAGGAAACAGATCATCGACTTTTATAGTTTAATGTTTAGAGGAGTTCCACAGGGATCTATATTACATTAATGATCTGTACCGTAAGATTACGTCTTACAGATGCTATTCAGATGATATTCAACTTTAAACTGATGATTCTGGTTTAGGGGTATAACATCTGGATATTAATATCAACAACAATTTAAAATGTATTGAGGAGAATTACATGAGTTTAAACTTAAAAGCCATGTATTTTTCAAACAACCTAATTTTGTCTAATATATCAGTAATGAATGAAAACATTGTGTACGTATTATAACTCTTTGGGTATATATGCATGTACTGAGATTCTAAACTTGATTTTAATTTTCACATAAGTTACATAAAATCAAAACTTTCTTTTATTTTAAAAAAGCTTTTTTGTTTTGGACATTTTTTGTACTTTGAAGCCAAAAAGAGAATTCGATGTCTTTGTGCCTACCTTTATTTCTGTATGGGATAGAAATATTTTCGTGAACGTCGCAACAAAATATGATTAAACTACAATTGTGTTTTAACCGTGTATTTCGTTATATTTATAATCTCCGTTTTAATAAATATATTTCTGCCCATGTTATTGGCATTTTAGGTTCTGATTTTTATAGTGTTGTTAATGTTTATTACTACAATTTTTTAAGATTATGATTATCTGATGAAGAAATTTGTTTTTGGCATGTCTACCAGAACTAATACTATTGTTTTCTCAAATCTCGTCCTTGTACATTACTAGATAATTTGCGGTAAGTGTATCCCGAACTTGGAACCACTATATTCCTTATGATGAACGTAATTTTAGTAAATCAGTTCTAAATTTTAACAATATTTCTAGGATATATAACGTAATACAAAAATATATTTAACTTTAATGTTTGTATAGAATTAGATTACTAGATTACGTAGGTCTTTAGTCTTGTAATCTATGAATATAATAAATACAAATATAACTAGTCTTTATTTATTAAAATGTACAAAATAATTTTAATAATCAATCTGTCTTTTAATACTCTTTTACAATTTAATTTAACACCAGCGTTGCCATTTGTTAAGTTTTCCCTTTTTCGCAAGTTCTTTGAGATGCAAAAAAGTTTTCAAGTTTTATTCTAAAAAAAAGATTTGTGGAAATTTATAATTTATTGATAAGTTTATTATAATTTAGTTTATAAAACAAATTATTTTCACCATTAACAAAACAATGTTTTTCTACTATGCTGTACTGCGCTAGTAATTTAACGATATTATACCTCTTTAATCCCTTTTTATTGCAACAATGTTTAATTTAGTATTATTTCGTCTTAAGTACAACAAATGTCATATAAATATGTACCTATGTATTTATAAAATGTTAACAGTTTACAACACAAATAAACTCTTTATTTTGTACATGGGGTTTGACAGTTAGGAGTACTCAAGTTCATATGTAAAAATAAAAGTTATTTTGTTTTCAATAAAATTTGGTTTTGTAACTTTAGTACTTCATAAAAACAAGTTTTTTAAAAGTGTGTAAAAAAGTGTAAGTGTACGTAATTTAATTTTCGTTAAGTACATGTTATTGCATTGGTTTTAAGTTAATTTGCTATTTAATTCAAATAGCCCATTTGTTTCGCTATTAATCCCACGAATAAACTTTAGATGTATCTATTGAAATTATTACACAAATAAGAGAAATATAGAACATCTTGCTGAACGAGTTTCGCTTGGAGCTAGTCACTGTACATACATATATATAAAAAATAGCAATATAATGTTCTATTATAATATTATTTTTATTAATATAATTAATCTTTTATTTTAATATGTGATGTTGACTTTATTTTGGTACTCACAGTATGTTTAAAATACAAATGCTTTAAGGTTATTTCTTCTCAATATTTCTTATTTTATTAAAATAATTTATCTAAAACATGGACGTGGCCTGCATATTGCTAATAGCATTTGTATATGAAACAAAACACCTACATAATTAAAATATTTGCTAGATATTTCAAAGCTATTTAAATATTGTTTCACACACTATTATCTAAATTTGGGTGTTATACGAATTTTTTGTTTAGGGTATTTTGTGGAAAATTCAATTTATAAAAATGTTACAGTTGCACTTGTTTTCTAGCTACTATGGAAAATGTTATTATCACCACTGTAAGTTTAACATATAATTTATATATTCTATACGTTGTTGTATGTATACATTAGTTGTTGTATGCATTCACTTTTTGCCGATTTCCGGTTTTGCCTTGATTTAAAAGATTTCAAGTGCATTTTAGCAGAAGTTGATCGTAACAGAGATCATTTTTAATTTTTAATATAGCATGTTTTAATTTTACATACTACTGACCCAATTTTGTGCATTTACCAATAAACCAGTTGCAGTTGCATACATTTTTTCATTTTTATTTTATTTAACACTGTTGCATTTTTTTTGTTTCAAAACAAGTTTTAGTTTAAATTTCTTAACTATTTAGTTGTTAATATGTATTTATGGTTTTTGTGTTGTTTTTCATATTACAAAATTATAACATTTTACAATAACAAAATGCTTCTGTTGCATGTTGTTGACCATCTATCTGTGTACCTGATTTGTTATTTTTTTTATTCAATGTTTGCATCTCTGCTACCTGAGTTAAACATGATGAGATTTCAATAATTTTACTGACTACGACTACATTTACAATATTCAACTCTTACTAATTACACTGTGCAATATGGGTAGATTTTGTGATTATTTGCTATTTTAGTTTAACTTTTTTATAACATTTCATAATTATGAAATGTTTTGAAACTTTGCGCTCAAACATGTAAAGTATTAATTTTTGTTTATAAAGTTTTATTTATATTTAATTTATCGATTTCATTATAGATGTTATGTATACTAGTTACTTAAAATAGTAAATTAGCTTAAATTGCTAAAAATTATTTTCTTAAGTATTTTATTTAATGAATGAGAATTTTTCCTCTTGCGAGTATTTATTGTAAAAATTTTTAAATATTTTTTTTTTAACTAGAAGTAAACTTCGAATAAAAACATTTTTTTAAAAAATATTTTATTTAATCTTTCTGACAACAGCAATATTATATTTTTTTTTAGTTTTTTTGTTACTCTCATTAAGTTTAGAATGGTTATAGTTAGTGAAATGGTTTCTGTGAATGCTGGTGATTTTTCAAAAATACTTGCAGTTTGATTGAGTTTGTGGATGCAATAGTATCCGCAATCAACAAGAAATTACGTTTTCCTGAGATATAAGCTAAAATGCGACTTTTGGCTTTCCATACTTAATATATCATATTAACGATATGAAAACTCAATGGCGACTCTAGTTGTGGTCTATTGCAATCAAGTTGTTACTAGTTCATTTTGAGCAGTGTCAATCTATGCGGGTTGACATCATTAATTTACTTTAATACTTATTTCAATGTCATGTCATATGCATATATCCTATGAGCGTCAATTTAAAGTAAACACATAATGTTGTTTATAAAATATTTTATTATATATGTGACAAGTACAAGTTTAAAACGAAATATATTGCATATTTCATAAGTAACTTAAGCAAAATAAAACTCATTAACAAAAAACTAGAAAAATAAAGAACATAAAAAAATAATAAAATTTTAACGGAAAACTACCAAATTTTCGCTTCAAAATACAGCAAACAGGTATGTTAAAATTATATAAAACATTGTATTCAATATTTTGTTTGTAGTCCTTTTGCCTTTATCACAGCTGACAATCTTCTAGACATGGGGTCAACCATCTTGTATTCATCCTGTATTGCTTTAGGTTATCCTTACATAATATATATATCCTTGCCCATTTTTTTGTCCAGCGGTAGATGATCTTAAGTTTTAGACAATGATTGAGCGAGCAGCCATTCTTTCACTATTTTCGATGTATGCATAGGATCATTGTCATGTATGCATAGGATCAATTCAGTTCTGCGCTAGTTCTAATTTCTCTACACTGGGGGCTACATTGTTTTTAAAATGTCGATATATGCCTTTTTTTTTGTAGACTTTATAAATGTATATTACTGATCCGCAGTCATATTTTACCGTTTTGGTAAGATATTTGTTACTTCAGGGTCCTTCTTGTTTCGCTATATTTTTGGGGCGTTTTTGAGTCTAAATATGTATCTCAAACTTACTCTCATCAGTAAAAAAAAATGTTATACCAAAAATTTGATACTTGTTTGTAAAGCGTGATCCATTTCGAGGTTCCCTAGTTTTTAAAAAATAAAAAAACAAAGAAAATTCAAATTTAATGGGGAATGTTTATTATTATTTGAAAGAACATTCTTTGGCATTAATTTTTTGAAGATTATGTCTATTAAATGTTGGTCGTTGCTACGTCGCAGATGGTCTATGCGTTGAGTCCAATTTTCGATGACTCGTTCGACCATTTCAATTGGTAACTAGCGAATGACACGCGTGATGTTTTCCTCCAAGGCCTGAATTAAAGCGGGTTTGTCCGCATAAACTTTAGACTTTACATATCCCCACAGGAAAAAGTCTAACGGTGTGATATCACACGATCTTGGTGGATAATCGACCGGCCCAAAACGTAAAATTATGTGCTCACCGAAGTGTTCTCTCAATAAATACATTGATTGATGCGATGTGTGGGAAGTGGCACCGTCTTGCTGAAACCAAATGTCGCCGAGATCACGAGCTTCAATTTCAAGCATCAAATATTGGCACGATAACGGACGCCATTGACGGGTACGTTCGCACCGGCATCATTTTTAAAGAAATATGGACCGATGATGCCAACGGTCCATTAACCACATTAAACCTTTGTTTTTTCTGGATGAAGTGGCAGCTCTTGAATCTCTTCGGATTGCTCTTCGTCCCAAATGTGGCAATTTTGTTTGTTCAAATACTCATTGCGCCAGAAATGGGCCTCATCGTTATACAAAATTTGCCTCGAAAACGTCAGATCTTCTTGGGAACTTTTCAAGAGTTCATAGAGCGTCACAGCGTGCTGGACGTGGTCTATTCGGTCGAATAGTATCCAATAATGAATGCTGGGTTTCAAAATGGGTGATGGTGTTGCGAATAGTACGCTCAGTACGCCGATTATGTTGACCATAAGATGAGCGAAAAGCACGAAACACATTCCTCACAGAACGTGAACTTTCGTAATAAAGTTGAAGGATTTGTAAACGTTGTTCAGGCGTAATTCTTTCCATTATGAAATGCCAAACAATACTAAGCAAAAATAACATGGCATGACACATACGTGATCTGTCAAAAAAGGCTATTGAAAAAAGTATCTCTACTTGAATCACCCAATAAAGTTTTTTGTTCTTTGATATAAATGGCTTCTTACGCGGCACTCTACCATGTAGGTACTCGCGCTTATAGGTTTTCCAGAAGCTTTCGTACCATTTTTAATCTATTTTTACTGCACTCTTACTTCAGTTTTTGTAAGACGCCTTGGTCGTTTTGCACCAGGCACTATTTTGTGTTTGGTATACTTGTCTATAATTTTTTGTATAATTTTTATTGTAGAATGATGCCTTCACGCAGGGATATACATACATACCTTTCTTATGTAAGTCTATTAATATTTTCTTATGTAAGTCTGATGTTTGTCTTCCCATTTTAAACTTTTCACTTCTAAACGTCACAACTTAATCTCTTTTATGATATATTATGAAATTTGCATGCCGTTATACTTTCAAACAAAGAAAAATTAAAAGAATTGCCACTACTTTTGAAATGACAGATGATGCTACAATTTACTTTATTTTGACTCGTAAAAATTGGTATATTTTAACAATAAAACAATTACCGTTTGTATTTGTTTCTTTTTTCTGAATTTAATTCTACTTAAGTAGGCAATATAATTTTCTTACATAATAAGTGGTGTTGACTTTATTTTGATGCTCACTGTATACAAAAATACATGAAATAATGTTATATTTGACCGAATGTTATATACCAGTGACCGGCACAAATGGAACATCCAGCAATTATTAAATTGTATTGTAAAATTATTTAAAACAAATTTTTTATTTGTGTTTTTGATGATTAATCTACAATTTGCTTCCGTTTTGATAATTTTGAGATTTTTGGTAACATTTGTGCTGTGTACATCTACATACGAGTACATAGTCGATCAGCTATAAGTGCCGAACGCTGTTAAACACACATCAGTAATATAATTCAGCACCGATTTTTATTCATTTTGTATAAAAAAAAATTTATATAGATCTTAATATTTAGTTCGTTTATTTGACCTTTTTTAATATTTAATAGTTTCTTCTTCTTTCAAGCAATAAGGTCAATTGCATTTTATATAAAAATATTTTATTTTATTTATATATATTTGTATATAAAATGCAATTGACCTTATTGCTTGAAAGAAGAAGAAACTATTTATATAGATCAAAAAATTTTGTTAATTTTATATTTTCTATCACTAGAAAATATTAGTGGTAAATTTGATATTGTTAGATGATTTATGAATTTAAATGCAAAATATATACGAAGTCAACATTTTTGGTTGGTGAGTACAAAAACGAATTTACAAGTGGACAGGATAAAACTTTATATAAAGCATCATTAACTTAATATACATACATACTTTAATGTATTACAGTCTAAATTTAGAAAAACCAAGCAATACATATTATGCAAAAATCAAAGAACTGATTCCAGTAATTCCAGATTTTGCGGATGGTCTAATATTATTTTATTATAGTACATATTGCATATAATTTTTAGTTTCCTTGAATCGATTATACTGTTCGGTAATAATATGCAGGCGAAATTAAAATAGCATTTAATTTGTATGACTTTGCAAACAAATATAGGCATGCCTTGCAGTAAATGTTAATTAATGGAATTAGTTACTGGACTAATACACATACTTAGCATATAAATTCAATTCATTTCTATGCAGGAACATTAATTTGCTGTTTTATAAATTTATTCGTACAATGTGCAATTCTGTAAAATTGTGTATACTAACAGTAGAAGTATGTATAATTTTAAAGCGTTTTAGACTTTGTGCAGCATTTATTTAAGTTGTAACTCTTGATTTATATTAATCACTTTAATGCATACTAGTTAATATACAATAGTAAGGAGAGAGACACATATCATTGTAAGTTTTTTATGTATAATAAATATGATTTGCACAATAAACACCATTCAAAACACAAACCCTTTAATTAGAAGTAAAAGTTATTTGAATATACATTTCTTTTTACACAATGTTTACTGATATTAAATCTAATTAAGCTAATAAAGAATTTGTTATTTTGTAAAAATACCCTTATATACCTTATATTATATACAATAAAATATTGCAGATTTTTTCTCATATTTTTCTTAAATATACTATACATAATTGAGTTTGAGTTTTAAGTTATGCGTATTTAAGTGATTTTCGGAAATAGAAATTTTCAAGCATAATGTTAATTATGGTTTCTTTTACATGCAATTGGATACTGATGACATTTACATATATGCCAGCAGCATTTATATGGAATAAATTTGTATTGGGGCTAGGATAATTCATGGACCGATTCTTACCATTTTTAATAGAGCTTGTTCTTAGAATGTTGTCTCCCATTTTGGCCTATAACTCTGGTTCTATTTGCCTATTTTCATTTGTCCAATAGCACAGATTTCTGATCAACAAATAATATTTAGGGTTCAAGATAGATTTTACAGATCCCTAAGTACTAGGTACAAATTCTGACTGCTGTCACTTTTGATAAAATTCAGCGTCGAATAGCTCAAATAGATTTGAATAGTATTATTTTAAATAATTACAAATTAAACTGTTGTATTGTAGGGTATTTAAAGCCCCATTCGCCGAACATTTCTTTTTAGGTAAATATATGTAGAAGCTACTAATAATTCTCTTTAGGGAATTCCTAATATATTTTTGTATATACATACAGACAACTACTCGTATTTTTCATTAAACTGCGGTAAACTTATGTGCTATACACATACATACACATATACCCCCTTATTCAAAAACGATTATTAAATTTAACAAACGTTTATTAAGCAAATTTTTATATGCAAATCTGTCTTAATAAACGTTTGTTAAATTTAATAATCGTTTTTGAATAAGGGGGATAGTACATATTGTATATGGAGATGTCATTGCCTATAGAGTTTGCTATATTTATTATTATGCAATATTTGTTTATTTTTAATTAAATATTTATAAATTTGTATTATACATAAACTTGAACACAGTAAACGGTACGCGGTTTTTAATTCAATTTATAGTTTGAATTACATATTTGATTACTGGACAATTTCTTAAAAAAAAAATACCTTGCGCTCTTTAGAAATTGTAGGTTGACAGTTGGCTTGGCAGTCATATTTACATCAATTCAAGCTTAAGTGCAGCAAATAAAATCATACTTATTTGTTATCTTCAGTATTCAGTTACATGATCCATATCAGCTGTGTATTTTATGTTCTTCCCCATGGCTCCAATTTCCGAAACGTCATTTGTTTCGAACAAAAATTTTGTATGGAGAAAACTTTTTTGCTGAGAGTTTTTGCAGCACCTTCACCGATTCGTACGAACGAACGATTCTTCTGGAAAAACAAAGCTACCATACAGGGCTAGCAGAAATTTTCAGCAAAAAATCTTAATTTCACAAAAAAAAGTCTTATTTTTGAAGAAGAAATCTTATTTTTGGAAATAAGTAGTTTTTTTTATTGTAAATAATAAAAATAATTCATATTTTATTTAATGCATACAATAAACAAAAAAAAAAATAACAAAAAATTCAATTTCATATACATACCTACTAAATTGTACAATTTTGAGATCACAAATGTGTGTTTGCGGTTTTAAACCAACAGGTACATACATTACATATGTATATAATTTAAAATAATAAAATTTCAGTTTTTTATATTTCTAAAATCAAATACATATATAAAAATTATCTAAAGGTATCGTCATATTGAAGATTTGTTCGCTCGAAGGCAAATATATCATCAAAAATTAACAAAAGCAACGATTTATTCCATATCCAGACATATGTACATACATACATACATCTGTACTTCAAAAGTGACATTAAAACAAAAGTACATCGAAAACCATAAATGCATGTTTTTGTTTTTCAAATGTTTTTTAATTGAACCTCACCTTCGTCTAGACAAAACAAAAAATCTTTTTTTTGGGGAAAAAATCTTAAAATCTTTTTTCGGTTAAAAAATCTTAATAAAATAAGGTAAAATCTTACTTCTGGCAGCGCTGCTACCATATGTAAACATAATCTATTAATTTTACAAATGGTAATACTGCGGTCATTGATTTATTTTGCGTTGATTTTTAAGTGTCAGAAAATAAATATTAAAATTTTTTAAAATTATAAATTTTTAATGAATAAATGAGATGAATTATATAATTTCACAAACACCACAGATAGAAATGTAACCTGTTGGTTGGTAACTTAGTTCATTTTTGTTCTGACAAAATAAATACATAAAATTAAACCAATTCAAGCTGATAGTTGTTCGTAAAAAATATTTTCTCTCTCAAAAAGAGAGACATCAAACTTCATATGAAAAAAACTTTGTCCAAACAAATATTTTGTTTAGAACGAATGTGTGAATCCATTTTAATAGAATGGCTGATATGTTTAGTTACACCGAATCTTTTATACCTAACAATAAAATATAAAAAACAAAAATTGGTTAACAAATATTACAGTTATTCAGTATTCTCCAGGCCATTAACAGACCACTTCAATAATAAATGAATGAAAAAATTTACCAAATTTTGAGAAATATTCCAACTAAATAATATTTTTACTTAAAATATAGCCGTATTTACTTGTATATGAGTTTTTTATATCTTTTGAGCATAACTATAATCTATTATCTAGTGTGGTGAAAATATAAACAAATATTTAATGCTAAAAGGCCATATTATTAATATTTAGTTAAAAATCTAATAAAATTTATGTTGAGATTAAAATTTTGTATGTTTAAAATGTTGTTGCACAATTAGCTTTAATGTTTAACAAAATACAATGTACTGTCTTTATTAATTATAATTACGTGATATTCCCCTACAAAAATCACATAAATATACTTAAAAAAAAAACAAACAAAAATAAATGTAAACTTTGAAAAACTGAATAATTAAACGTTAACTGCAATGTTTAAGTGAAATATTATCTTAACATTTTAAATTAAAAGTTTCCCAATAAAACTCTGTCAGGTGTATGAGTACAGTTAAATTCTAAATAGAACGGTTAATAGTGAGCCTCTCGATGCCTGTACTCATTGACTTTACAGTAAATTTATTTATTTAAAACATTTTTTTATAAACAGTCACTCAATTAAGTAGTAAAATAAAAAATACAAAACAATCTTTAAAATGTAAAGTTAATGCACATTAATTTATTTTATTTTAATTTATGTTAAAAAGGGCAAAAATATTCAATTAAATTATACCCAGTTAGAAATATGTATCTGGGTTCAACAGGTTCAGTATTTGTTTCTGGTCGGAATTAAAGCTAATTTTAATTACAATAGTCCATCACAAGGTTTAATTTATATTTTCGCAATCTGAATTAAATATCCAGTTTAAAACAAAAATTCAAATACTGCGTTACATATAACTCTCCCATAATTTTATGCTTAGCGGGTGTTTTACTTACCATAGACTTTAAAACCGCTTAACTGACCCTAGCGTCAGTCAAGGAAACTATTTTATGCGAAGAACATTTAATTTTATGAACTTATTTTTTATTTAAACCTAAATATCTTCCCTATTTATTATGAAATAAGTTTTTGATATTGTAATACTGATGTATAAAACACCAAGTTTTTGGCAATTGTGTTTTAATGGGTTAATATTTACATATCATTTAAAAGATTTGAATACTTACTGATCTAGTCCTAGTAATTCAAGAGAGTTAGTCATAAAATAATTTGTTGTTTATCAATATTTTGCTCAAAACAGGGATGGCAAGCATTGGTAAATTTTAAATTTTGGTGGTACTCTTGTACTACCATAACTCATTTATTTCTCCAATTATTCGATATTAGTCAACAAATACTATTGGATTGGTAAAACGTAACCCCCATAATTTCGTGTCCATGTTATGTTCGTGTTATTCTTCGACAATTTGTTATTGCGCGTACAAAAATATGGATGATCTGGTCGTCATAAAAGTAGACTCGTTCAAAATTTCTTAAAAATTTATTTATTTAATAAATATTAATGACTATTAATTAAATAAATTTTGAAGAAATTTTCCTGTTTACACGAGTTTGAAGCATTTTGAAGAGAAATTTTGAAGAAAATTTCAATCGTGTAAATCTGGCTTTACAATTATGTAAAATTTGTACAAACTAACATTTAATTTACGTACATACATATATACGAGTTTACAAAAGAACATAAACACAAAAATGTAATCAATTTTAGAACAAGAATTTTTGAAATTTACATGCAGGTTCTCTGCTTTTGGGTACAAATGTTTGAAATCTATTAATATCAATCTACAAAAATACATATATCAGTTTAACAAAGTTTAAGTCAAAACGTAAACGTACCAGCTTAAAACCCAATGGTTTCTTATACTGCGGCCATTTACTTATGATATCAGATGTACTATTTAAATTGAATATTTCCGATAATTTTTCGTTGCAGCCGGCTTTCAATTTCAGCCCACAAGCAGTTGTCCGTTATAATTGCTTCAATGTTATTGTTAATATTGTTTTCTAGAGAACCTAAATTAATTACAGATATTGCATATATTTAACAAATACGAAGATATAAAAAATTAAAAGTATGTGCTTCTTACCAATACTTAAAACTCTTTTATTATTTATAGTTTTATAAGAATACGGTCTTTTTTTGAGAACACCATTATGCTTTAGTTAACGAATTGTATTAAAATATTTATCATATAGTTTTCCTTGGAGTTTCTTTCCTGATTGATCTGTATTCCCAATTTTATTTTCCATTAAATACAAAGCTGTTTAAGATGTTGACGAGTCATTTGTTTTAAAGCCTGAATATCTATGCATTCCTTTGTAAGTAAATAAAAGTATAGTTATGGGAATTTTAAAACGTTTACATTTACTTTGTATAATTTGTATAATTACCGTAAAATATAGGAAATAATGATTCAAAATACCATTCATTTAGCAATTCTTTAATATTATATACTTCGTCTGAGTTGACAATTCCATGAGTTGACAATTCTTGGTCGAAATTTAGTGATCAAGTCATTATGCATATAATCGATTGCCGTGGGTACTCTAGAATCATGTGGGTTCATATGCTTCCGTTTAATGTGCCGTTTGAAAGTATTAACATTGCTGAAGAATTGTGAGCACGAGTACTCACAACACTGGTATGTGCTATATGAGGAAAATGAATGATATACCTTAAAGTGCACAATTAAGGCCTCGATTGAGCAAAACTCTTTTTCACAAACAAAACACTTCATTCTCATAAAACTTTACAATTACTACCTCTTTTTATTTATTATTTAGTTACTTTTTAATTGGTTTTTAATATAATTCACTTATTTTTTTCTCCACTTATCCAGACGCATGTTTTAATGCAGTAATTATGTATTTGATTTTCTATTTGAAAAAAAAAATCTTCAGGTCTACATGCCTTTATTCATATTTTCTTCAACTTTACTAAAACTATTTACTTAATGTACGAAATTTTTTCAATTCTACTGGCTATTACTCAGGTTGAAGAATTTTATTCATAATTACTAGAACAATTTTGGTAAATTTAACGAAATTTATTTAATTTTACAGGCCTTTTTGTATTATTTTTTGCTTTTAGTCACTTTGAAGAACTTTCTTCATATTTACTAAAATAGATTACTGCATTAAAAGTTTAACAAAATATTATTTAACTCAACACCTTAATTATTTATTTTTATTCTTCTTCTTTATTGCGTTAGAAAAAGTTACGAAATATATTCAAGTAAACAAAAATTTTATTCAAATTTACTTCCATTAGGGGTGTAAAATTAACTAATATTGTGCGTTATTTCGTTTACGATGCGTTACTGCCGCTTTTACTAACTTTTTGTTGTTCTAGCAGAATATTAGTTTATTTTTTAACTAAATTTTATTCAAATAAAGTAATTTTACTAAAATATATTTTTTACTAAAAAAATTTATGTATATTTGAAGAATATTTGTCCATATGGATAAACCGCCAGTTGATTTGAATAAATTTTTTGTTTATTTCACTATTTTTTTAGTTGAAGGTTTACTCCATTTGTTCGTTATTATTACCTACGATATTTTTTTCTGTGTAGAAAACAAAAATGTATATTTTATTGTAAAATATTGAAGAATATGTGTTTAACTTTTCTTTTAATAAAATTTGTTAGTTCAAGATGAAAAAATAAGACTTATGTAGAAGTATCGGTACTTTAGGGCACTTTAAATTATCTAAACATGTTTTAAAATTAAAATAAATATTTCTTTTGAAATTAATAGTAAATTTAAAAAGTTTCGTTTTTTTAGTTTCGGTTCGGTTACGGTCTAAAAAAACCGGTTTCGATCGGACTTTAGAATTTAGCAATAATTATTGGGTTATCATAAAAGGAAAGTTTAAAAGGAGTGGTTCTGTAGGGCTTGGCATATTAAATATTAATAAGTGAGCATGAAGAAAAATGCTGCTACATACACATCTCTCGTCAAAATTAATGGTTTTCAAATTTAAACACACTCTATATTTCAATAGTTTCAAATTAGCCGGAGTAATAAATTATCTAACCAATTGAAGGTACGGTTCTGGCCTGAAAAACTCGGTATCGGTGGAACTCAATTAATTTTGTATGTTATATACTCGTAAAATGAATGTACAACTATTTTGAATTATTATTTTTTTAAATAAAAAAAGTATTTTTGAAATTCAAAAATACAATACATTTTATTTTCATAGTTGGTACATAATCTAAATAAGACATTTTCCATCTCTGGTTCAGAGAACACAGTTTTCACCGCACTCTTTCTACTTGATTCGTTTAAACTACGCACTCATCGTGCACTTTCAACGCCAAATTCCACACCAATTTTACGCTCCCATGTATTTTCAATGATGAATAACAATTCTTTTGTTTGTTTAAAAGTTTTGCTTAGCAAAAAAACCTGACGTATTGAAGTTTGAAAAGAATTTAGAATAAGATTTTTAAATGCTACTAATAGAAAGCAAGTAACGGGTGTTTTTTTTTTTGGAGTGATACAACTTGAGTTGGCATAACTGCTTTATTTGACCACTCATTTAACAGCTGATAGTTACTTTTTGTTTAGTTTGCTTTGACATTTCATTATGGATCGACTTACACCAGAGCAACGCGTGCAAATTGGCGAATGGGCTGAAGCACAAATTGATATTGATTCTGAATTTCCATTCAAAATTTTATTTTCCGATGAAGCCCATTTTTGGTTGAATGGGTACCTAAATAAACAGAATTGTCGCATTTGGAGTGAGGAGAATCCACAAGCTTTTGTCGGAACTCCATTACATCCACAAAAATTACTGTTTGGTGCGCTTTATGGGCTGGCGGAGTCATTGGCTATATGTCTTCCAAAACGATGATGGTCAGAATGTTACTGTCAATGGTGAACGGTATAGGAACATGATTCAAAGTTTTTTTACCTCAATTAGCTGGCATTAATCTTGCTGATATGTGGTTCCAACAGGACAGAGCCACATGCCACACAGCGGCGCTACAATTGATTTACTCAAGGAAACTTGTGACGAAAAAATAATTTCACGAAATGGCCCCATTAATTGGCCCCCAAGATCGTGTGATTTAACCCCATTGGATTATTTTCTTTGGGGTTATGTAAAGTCACTTGTGTACGTCGATAAACCACAAACAATTGAACACATGGAAATCAACATTCGAAGAGTTATCGGCGAGATACGGCCGCAAATGCTGTGAAAAGTTTGTGAAAATTGGTGTTTCAGTTTGCTCTTTCTACGAGCCAGCCGTAGCGGCCACATGGCCGAAATCATATTTAAACATTAATGTCATACAATTTTCTATTCAATAAAGACCGTTTCATTGATATCAAAAATATATTACATACTATGTTTTATTATGATTTAAACTTGTATCACTATATAAAAACACCCTTTAGTTATGAAAATTCTGTCTGTAAATAATTCTATTGTACATACATATATGTATATATTTTCATGTTTGTATGTGTATATGGCTATAAAGCTTTAAATAATTGTGTTTATACTATACAACCGTACATTTGTGCAAAATCATGATTCGTAATCACGTATACAACACTTGTTTAGCGCTCTTTTATAATTTTCATTCCAATGAAATTGTGTATTGATAATTTTACAAATTATCAGTTTTGTTATTATTAATTAGTTTATATATGTATGTAGACTTACTTTTATGTATGCCAAAAATAAGTACATAATTTTCGGAATTTGTACGTAAACTTATCGGTCTGCACAATAATTATTACCCACAATTAAATTTGATAACAAATATGTATGCACAGACTTTAAATATGAATATTAAAAAATTATATTTATGGCTTAATACAGAAAGATCGTATCTATCTTTTTTCAAAATCGGGTTTTTTGCATATTCATACAAACAAATTCAGTTTCATGTGTTGACATGATTTACAGTATTAAAAAAAACCCTAACTCATTTCAAAAATTGTTTGAAAGAAAAAGCCCTAACTCATTTAAATTTATCATTTTTTTTTGTTTTATACTAAAACAAACTACGAAAAACTATAACATAACACACATACGATAATATGTATGTAATTGCTGTACATATCAGAAAAAAATCCAAAAGGGATACCTACGACTGAAATTATCTTAAATCTTCAAAAAAAAAAAAGAATTAGCAAAGGGGTCGAACTGCTCGATTTTTAAACCAAAGAAAGATCAATGCAATTTATATATCACATAAAAGTAATAATATTTTATAGGAAGATTATGCAAAACATAGCGATGAAATAAAAAAAATGAGCGAAGGAAAACATAATGACATCAACAATGCTGCATCCGGACTATGTGCGGTTTTTTGTATGGATGTTCAAGCTGTTAAATTAGTGAATCAATTACATTCAAGTGCTGCACATTTCAAAATGAAATTGCAAATGCTTAATTTCACAATATATAATGTTGTCACACATGCTTCAGATAATTATGTTTGGGATGAAACTGATGGCAATCTAGTCCCTTCCATTTTTGCAACATGCATTATTAAGCACTTAAGGAATTTCTATGCTCGATCGCCCGATATTCATCATATAATCATTTACTCGGATGGTTGCTTTTACCAAAACCGAAATGTAATTTTGTCTAATTTTCAAAAAAAAACCAATATATCGATTGAGCAAAAGTATTTAAAACGGTCATACTCAAACGGAATGTGACATTACATACACCCTTATGGAGAGAAAAATTAATAAACTTGGCGTCTCAATTTGTTCAACTTATAACTAAAGCACGCAAAGTTTCAGTACCCTTAGATGCATACCATTTACATAATGATTATTTTTTGAATTTTGAAAGTATTTCCTAGATATATTTATCTATTCGTCCAAGTAAAAAATATTGCCTGGAAGACGAACTCTAAGATATTTATAACCAATATTTATCTAAATTTTTAGGCAGAAACATTGGTGATCCAACAGTAAATACTATGAGCCTCAAAAGTGAGTAAACACAACAAATTATTTGATTTTTTTAAGATAATGAAAATCCTAAAATCTATCCATCGATTGAAATTTAAAAGTTTCGTTAATTTGTTTTTGTGACCAATGTTTATAATTATTATAATTTTTAATTTTCAGGCTAATTTGGTCAAATGTTTGGTTTCCAAACGTAAATAAAAAGCTTGTTCGATTTTTATTTTTTATTTTATTTACCCAACGTTTCGTTAGTTTTATTCTAACTTCTTCAGGGGTCTCGTTCTAAATAATCTAGTGACAAAATTTATTGTTTTAATTCACAGCTTTAACTTATAGACTAAGTTTTACTTAAAGCTTTGATGTTTTTTATCATTGGATATTAATTTTTATTATTAATTAGTTACTAAAATACTAAAAAACGGGATATCACGAACAGAATTTTGGTATAAATAATCAAATAAGTAATAAAAATATAATATACAATAAACGACCACAAAACTTAAGTCAAGTTTAACTTAAAGCTAATATCACAGAACTGATTTAATTATTAATTGCAGAGGAGTATTGAAGTTTCGTGTTGTCTTTGTTTTCTTTCGTATTCATTGTTGTTTTTATTTTTTGTTGTATGCGTAAACTCTCCAGTGTATGTATACCTTTTGTTTTTCTTCCTTTCTATATCTAATATTTTAACATTATCAAAATCTGCCACATGATTACACTCTTTTACGTGCTGGGAAAGTGACCAAATTAGCCTGAAGGAAACTCCTTAAAAATTATAATATTTAAAAGTTTCATTTCGTTGGATATTTGGTTGAATAATAGATTCGGTTATGAAAAAAAAAATTAAGTTGAACTATAATGCTTTTCATAATCTTAAAAAAATCAAAAAATTCACTGGTGCTTACACACTTTTGAAGCTGTAAGTGTATGCTACGAGCCTTAGGATATGATTCGTCCAGAACAATTTATTTTCAAAATAATATATCAGACAAATATGAGATGCTCCCGCAGAGCTCGAAGTCTGATATAAAAGATGTTTGCCCTGAACGACTTTATAAAGAAAAATACTAATATCTAAAAACAAGTAGGACCACTTGCCACCACTTCTATGATAATTTGCCTTATAAAAATTAATTTTATTTAAAAGTACATTATTTTATATTTAACACTTGTATTTTTACTCAGATTAATTTAAACACGAATTGGTTTAGGAGTATAATCGTTTTTAAAATTAGTTCAAAATTAGTTTTTAATTATTTTTAAAAAAGTAAGTAACTAAAAACCCTATCATAACTTAATTAAATGTAGAGTTAAAAATAAGAAATAAAGCAGAATTGAATTTGTTCACTTTTTTAATAAAAAACTGCTTCATAAAAATATATTTAATTTTTATTTTCAAATTTTATTGAGTTTTTTGATTCTCCTGTAAATTTACTAAAAGTTGAGATATGACCTTTCTATATTAAGCCATCGATATAATATACATACATAATTTATATTTTATGCCGGTTTTTTATTATTTATTTAATCGAAAATCTTTTGTAGGCTTCTTTCGTTGGAGAGATTCGTATTAATTTGTTTGGACTTTGATCATATGGCGTGTCTTGTTGAATTTTTTTTTGTTTGGTAAATGTATAAAACATACACATGTGTGTCTTGTCTAGCTTTTATCTATTAACAATATATTGTACATATGTATGTACATATGCATATAAAAATAAGCTTATATATAGCTGCTTGGTATAATAGAAAAAAATTAAATAAAATGTTGCTTAAATATAAACAAAAAACTAAACAATATATGAATAAATAAAGGGACTGAATGTTATTACCAATAACTTTCATTCAATCTTTGAATCAATGCAATCTTTGTTTTTATTGTAATTTATTATTTGAACTTATGGGCCATAGTCACAAAAAAGTGTACATACTTTAATAGTTAAAAAGTTGATTTTGTTCAAAGTACACTTTTCTTTAACTATAGACACGTAGAAGTATACTTTAACCGATAAAACATACTTTTAATTTAAAACCAGCTGAAGTTGCTTTTAAATAATTTAACATCACTTTAAAATCAACCAGCTGTTTATGCAAATAACAAAAACTGGATTGGTACAAAAATATAAAAAAAGCCATAGAAGCCCGGATTTTTCTCCATGTGTTCTTTTTTAAGAATCTTGGAAGTGTCGTTGTCTTTGTGTTCGACAATATCCAGGTGCAATCTTAGACACTCCCGCAAATATTCTCTTTTTGCAGTAGCCCAATTCGCCTCTCTTTCTCTTTGTTTTTAAAACCTTTTCTTTACTTTCATTTCGGAAAATCAAATCTTGTAACATTTAACCGCCTTTTACTCAATGGAAATGGATGAAACTTTGCAGGCATACATATTCCCGATGACAATACACGAATACATGAGCGTAGCTAGGATAAAATCAAATGGGAGGGGGCCAAAAATTTTGTTTTTGCTATAACCGTCTTTTACTCAATGCAAATGGATGAAACTTTGCAGGCATACATATTTCCGATGACAATACACCAGTACATGGGCGTAGCCAGGATAAAATCTAGGGGGGGGCAACATTTTTTTTTTTTTGGTAAAAGCATTTGACTGCCTTCTACTCAATGCAAATGGATAAAACTTTGCAGGTATTCATACTCCCGACGGCAATACACGAAATCCCTTAAAGAAAAGCGTGGGGCGCCCATACCAACCTGAACTTAAAAAACATGACTGCCTGAGTACATTTTAATATTTCAGACCGAAAGAAATACAACCAATCATGTTTAAAGTTACGAATTTTCAATAATTGAGCATTTTGTTTCATAACAACGCGCCCCACGCTTTTCTTTAAGGGATGTGTGAGATTTTTTCCATGTTGATTTAAAATTTTATGTTGTTTGAAATGTTCTTATTTTTTGACTTTTAGTCGATTTTTTTAGCATTCATATTTAAGGTAAAGAAAAGCGTTTCTTAAAAAAATTGTTTTTTTTTGGCTCCTGTAAAGAGTTACCAAAAAATCAACGCCAAAATAGCTTAATTATGATACTAATCTTACCTTCTCCATTTTTCCACCGCAAACACTTTTCTTAAATTTTCTCGCTTAATTTTATAATTTTACCGATTTTTTTTTTAAATTTTCAATGACAGCTGTTTAAAGCTGCCACTTGCTTATTTTAACAGTGTGTATGAAATAATTTTCGACATATGAGGTGGCACCCAGTTAAAGTCGACCTTAAATTTTGACTATAGTTACAAAATAATTAAAAGTAGGTTTTAAGTTTAAAGTTGTTATTAAAAAGAACCGACTTTAGTGTTTATCTATTTTTATGGCCCATTATATTTGGTCGTTGCTATTGATTTTTAATTAATTTTTACTCTTCGTAATCCAGCAATAATTTGTGCATCATGCATACTTTAAGGTTTATAAATACATTCATAAGTGCACGTAAAAGAATTATATACAATTTAAAGTCAGTCGAAAAAGAAAAATCACCACAAATAACAATGTCTTCCGGTCGCATAAATGTTTTAATCCAAATCGCCAACAACTATCACAACCATCCCCTTTAACTTTCGTTTGACAATGATCCATTCTTGATCATTTAGCCGAAGCTTGAGACTATAATGTGTGTTCATATACGCCTATGTTCTATATTCCACTACGAAGTGAAACTAAATCATTTTAATTGCTCTTTTCGTTTCTTTTGTTCCTGATCAATGTTTTTATTTTATATTATTATTGAGGTTTTTGTTTTTCCTCACGGGCTATTTTGAACAATAATTCTTTCTTTCAACAAATGTAAATAAAAAACATTAATGGTTTTTTATATATTTGTTTTACCCATCGTTTCGTTCGCTTTTTTCGAACTTCATCAGGGGTACTTTTATTTCCGTAATTATCTAGTAACAAATAGATAACAATTATAATTAAATCTAGAACTTTTATAAAATCATAGTTTAACTTACGAATTAAGGTTTACATTTGTATTGTACTTTTCAATTATTTATTTTTAAACTCCACATGGACAATTAGAACGCCGTGAAAACGTGATGAAACTTTTACACTACGATGAACGAAACTAAAAGTGCTATTTTACTTTTCAAATCATTTTCACAAAATTTAGAACACAAAATTAATGAAAATTTCACTTCCACTTCATTTTACAAATGTAGAACCCAGGTGATATTCTTTTATTAATGGCATGTTTCTAGATAACAAGTGACTCAAATTTTTCGCCCAAATGAGTACAAAAATTAGTTTTGGGGTTTTATAAATTCTCTTCAGTGAAAACTTTTTATGGTTTCTACATTGCAATTTCAATTGTCCTACTGTCAAAAACAGACAAGTAGAAATAAGTGCTTGTGTGCATCAGAAAACAATATTTTATATATTATTTTGTATATTTCTACAGCATAAACTGTTGTCCACTACCTTAACTTTCAATTTCAATAATAATTGCGAAAAATGGAAACATTATTCATTCAATTTATTAAAAAATTCATAGCAATTTCAATTTACATAAATTATTTTTGTATTGTAAATAAAACACAGCTGTTTTTATTTTGGTTTCTAGGGTTGCCCGTAAAAAATTATAATATTGAATATTAACATGGAAAAAATTAAATAATTTGGCAATAATGCAATTTAACAACTCAATATTTTCAACGTAACTAACGTAAGTCAGACAAGTACTTTATAAAAACTCATTTTTTTTTAATTTTCCCGACTATTATTTTTCGGGATCTCCCGGACCCCAAACCCTACTCATTATCCATTAAAAGTTGTTGAATTTTGTTGTTGCTGTAGCAACAGTGGTTGCTGAGTTGACAGTCCTTGGACGGGTGATCTCGGGTCATTATGGTGCGTAGAACCGGCTGTCGTGGGAATGGTTGTTAAAACTTTTGCTTGTATCATTTTATGACATTATTTTTTATAGCACTTTTGGAAGATTTGGCTTTTTTAGTCATCTGAAAAATGTTTAAATACCTACATATATTTAATATGTGTATTTTTTCGGTCCAAGGATGTAGTCTATTGTAAGTGGTTTAAATCGAACTACTACTTTATCTAGCCCCGATACAAATGTCCTCCCAAAATAGTACCATAGATGACTGATTTATATACATATATTTATGATTTTGAGTATATAAGACCCATTTCTGAAAATCACTTTAACAAGCACAAATGTCTTGAAAATTTTAGTATTAAAAAAAAATTTAACGCAAATAATTTTTATATATATTCATGCAAGTGGGCTTGACCGACTATACTTTCTTACATGTTTTATTTATAAAAGGTTAATTAAACAAATACTATTAGAAAATTTTAATTTTTGTTTATTAATATTAAAATTGATTAGGACTTATCAAATTCCAAGAGATTCTATTTTGTAAAAGTTATGTTTAATTTAAAATTAAATAGACAAATAGAAACTTTAATAATATGTATGTACATATAAATAAACTTTAGTATTTATTCAAATTTATAAATTTAGTGTCAAGAGCAGCACAATTATCAAAACGCATATGTTAGCATTTTTCGGTTAAACATTTGATTAAGTCACATTCAAATTAGAACCACACAGATTTCTGTTATAATTTTGGTGACTTATTTTAACTAATTAAAATAGTTAAATGCTAATAAAGGAATTTTACTGTTTTTAGCAATCCTAACAAATATTTTAGCATTGTAATGACTCTAAACTAAAACTTTTACTACTTTATAGAAATCAATAAGAAATTAATAATTAATCTAGAAAAACAATACAAAATATGTAAGGTTTTATTTGCCAAAGAATGTGAATAATGGTCATTGTTTATTTTTAAAATACTTAAATAACACTTGTTGTACTAGTTAAAAAACCGGATGAGCGGGGCATCCAGTGGGTAATGCTAAATCGAGTACGCTGAATCCAGTGGTGCTAACCGTTTTTAGGTTAGCTCTAGTTTTGGAGATATTTTATAGGTTTCGCGTAACTCGAAAACTGTTTAGTTTATTGAATTAAATAAAAAATCGAAATTCGGCGACAAAATTATTTTTAATCTGTACTAAAGTCTTTTTGGAAATGATTTGTTTTCTGGGCTGATTTATGGTAAACTATCAAAGACACATAATTTAAAAAAAAATATTTCCAAAACGACTGCTCATAAAAAAAAATTATTGTTTTTTTCTTAGTTTGTTATCAAATTTATTAGTGAAAACAAGCGACCAACACACAATCGACAGACTGTGTCTAGTACATATGAGTTCAAAATTTTGAATATTTATTAACAAATTAACGATTAAAGTTGTATTATATTATGATTATTGCGATATGTGTATGTTTTATAATTTTACTGATTAAATTTATTGTGCCAGTAGAGGTTCCCAAACGTGAGTAATTAAGCGTTACCATGAAGTGGTAAGGTAATATATAAGTTTGTCATTTCACATTTATCATTTGTGACCCAATATATATAGTATACTGTGAACATCAATATAAAGGAAACACTTAATATTGTTAAAAAAAATGTTTTATTTCATATACTACAAGTACCAATTTAAAAGGAAATATATTGCATAACAAATAAGTAACTTAAGCGAAATATAACTCATTAACAAAAACTAGAAAAATTAGAAACATAAAAAAATAATTAAATTTTAATGGAAAAGTACCAAATTGCTTGTGTCAAAATAATGTGAACAGGTATATTAAAATTAAGGCAAACATTGTATTTGGTATTTTTTGTAGTCCTTTTGCCTTTATTACTGCTGACAATCTTCTAGACATAGAATCAAAGAATTTTTAGGAAAATCAGGCGAAATTTTGTTCCATTCATTATACAAGGTGGCGCAAAAGGAATCCTCCTATCAGAAAATTCTATAAATTTTGCGCAACTTGATGAATTAGGATTGGAAAACATGTGGTTCCAACAGGACGGTGCAACGGCACACACTGCACGTGCCACAACCGATATGCTGAAGGATGCATTTCACGGGCGCCTAATCTCTCGTTTTGGCGATTTGCACTGGCCAGCAAGATCACCTGATTGGAAGTTTATTTTTACGCCACCTTGTACTGCCTTCTTGCAAGAAATATTTATTTGCCTATTTTTTTGTCCAGATATTCCCATATGAATTGAGGTCTTACGACTGCGGAGGATGATCTAAAGTTTTTGCGCAATGATTGATCAACCACTTTTAAAATTTTTTGATGTATGCTTAGGATCATTGTCATGTTGGAAAATCCAGTTCTGTGCTAGTTCTAATTTCTCTACACTAGGGGCTACATTGTTTTTTATAATGGTGAGGTAATCTTCCTTTTTCATTGTAGATTTTATAAATGTAAGATTACCGATCCATTATGTTTTACCGTCTAGGTAAAGGCTTCGTTCTTATTTCGTCATATTTTAGGGGGTTTTGACCCCAAATATCTCAAACTTACTTTCATCGGCGAAAAGAATATTATTCCGAAAAATTTGAATAATGGTTTTTTGTTTTTCTTTTTTTCTACTTCTATCAATATATTCCGTTGAATCTTGAGTCCGATTTTGTAACGTAAATTTTGAATTTAATATTGTTCAAATGAATCCACAAACAACGATAGTTCAACGATAATTGATTTTAAACCAATTGACAGTGAAAAATAGCAGAACATTAAAGCTTTCACAGTCCAAAATATTATTGAGCGCATCATCCATAAAAATCAGGGTCATAACAAAAACCAAATAAAGTTTTCAATGAGCATGATGAGCGACACAATTTAAGAAAAATAAGGGCAAATCCAAAGCTATTAGCTTCACAACTGTACCTGTACTGTTCATCCTGGCTTGCGCCAACACGATTTTAATGGCCGAGCTTCTTTAAAAGCTCTTTTTCAGATGGCAACTTACAATCGGAAATCCTATTTCTTCTAATGGTACCTAACCCATTAATGCCTAATTTAGCTAGATATTCCAAAAGATGCAAGGACGTTAAATAATTATTAAAGTAGAGCTTTTAATCCTATCGTCGAGGAATCATACGCAATAGTCGCACTACAGCGTTGTAAGACGCGCCTAAATCCGACTAATCGAATTTGAAATATTGGACCTGGAAGGTGCTGGTTCTTCTTCAGGATAATAAATAATGTCGTCATTGTTCAGCATCGAGATATCGATTACATATTCCAAACACTCTTCAAGAAACTCATCTAAATCCGGAGCAAAGTCAGGATCATCATCTAAATTAATACCATCTTCACTTTCTTCACCTGCTTGAAGTATTCGGACGATATCTTCGTCATTTAGCTTATGTCGGCAAGCCATTATAAAACAAAATAATACTCCAATAAATTTTCCTATTATGTATATAAAGTAGGCCCCTTTTCGCATATTGTAGCTCACAAGACACAAACACTAAATTTCATGTTCTACAAAAATTACTGGATTAGTAAATAATCCTTGACCATTTCCTTGCGTATAAACGTAAAACAACAAAAAAAATGTAAAAAATACTGTTTTTATTAATTATTTACTTTTATCAAATGTGCACCTTTTTGAATTCTCCGTAATACTAAAAAGATCGACTACTTTCAAACAAAACAGACACCCAGCTTATGGTTTTTGCACAGAACAGAATGTTAACTACAGTTTACATAGTTTGATAGGTCATAGTAACTGATACTGTGGCTGTTAATAAGAGATGACCAGTATGTTGTCTATATGTTATAGTGGGTTAATTTCAAGTTTTCGAAACCCATATGTGCCTGGATAAAAAACTGTAAGGTGAAAAATCGAGCATTTTTTTTTTAATTTAAATATATTATTGTAAATTTTTGCAATTATTTGTTTTACTATAACTTTTAGTTATCTTTCTATGCAGCTTTTATGTTACTATTTTTTATGGTAGAATCATTATTAGAACCAAACCCCTCACAGTAATCTTTTTTAATTCTTGATAAGGCATCAAGTCACCCTCCCATAGAACAATTAGTACAACTCACAGTAGTTTTTTTTAATTCTTGATAAGGCACCAAGTCACCTTCCCGTAGAACAATTAGTACAAACAAAACTACAAAATGGGCAAATTTGGACGATGGCCTCCTGATCTCACATCGTCTAAAACTTATTTAAAAAATAAATCTTCATATAACGAAACGAACCTGACAAGAAATCATTCGTTTTCGACTTGTTGCTTCTTTAGTACAATAATTGAGAACCTCTGATTTATTCTCGCCAAACTGTTCACAAATAATAAAATCAAAGTGTGTATGTTATCATTATCAACTCTTGTATTAATTATTTTGTCTTGTTAAATTAATCAAACAAATCCAAAGTACAAAGATTTGATGAAATTATGAATTAAAATCAGACTTCTAGTGTATAAATCAAACGATATGAGTATTTAGAGGTCAAGAGTTCAACTGTCTATCTGAAAAAAATGTTTTCATATAAAATTAAATTTGTATTCTATTTTTATATGCGAAATCTTCGAAATAGAATTTTTTTTTGGGAATTATTTGTATCTCTTTTGTGCTATTTAATAACCATTTGTAGAGGAGGTATTTATTTTTAATGAATATGTAATTTAATTTATAAAGTGTTTTATTGAAAAACAGTACACTGCCATTGATTTATCTAAAATTAGTATTGTATTTTTTAGAAAACAGTTTCACGAATTTTATTAAATTAGAAAAATCATACACCTATTTGTTTATTAAATCTATGTATAATAAATTATTATGTATATTTCGTTTATTCTTTCAGAAAACCTGGCTATGAAGAAAAAATCCAATACACAATAGCCGAGAAAAAGGATAGGAAATCACCGAAAGCTCATGTCAATGCAGTTTTCTTCAGACAATTAAGAAAATTATTGCGTAAGTAACATATACATTTTATAAATATATTTACAATTAAAATAATATTCATAACAAAGATTTATTTCACTCTCTAAGTAAAATTTGTTAATAACATCACCTACGGTTACGACTACGACTTGCACGACTTCTGTTACGATTGTTGCTGCGTCTTGCTTGATATATTATATCGGTATTCATATTACAACATTCTGCTGCTCTAGATTCTGTTAAAACATCTTTATTGTTATCACATTTATCAGACATCTTTATTGAACGTAATTTTGACCAAGTTCCCATTACATATGAGTTTATCTTCCGACACATACGCATAGACCGTTTACGCATAAAATGAAAATGATCTGTGGCCTGGCCAACAAACAAAAGTATGGCCAAACTTGTTAAGGTAGTAACCGAGCCCAATATGTAATTTTCCCAGGCATAATAAAATCCAGGTGTTATACCGGTAACCAGAAACAGTGATTTGCACAATTTACAACAAATTTTCTCTATGGTACACCATACCACCAGTAATCCAAATTCCGTCAAAAATATTGCCACTATAGTTTCAGCCACAATTTGACAAATATATGGCAAATGCATGTAACGCACTGGATAGATACAAATGTCCAGAAGTATGTCTAAAAAAGCGATTAAAAATATCCAACTTGCCAATGTCGGTGCTGTCGAGCACAGATCACTGCTCTGTTCAATGAAGAAGGAGATACGTAGCACAATTTGTAAAAAAGCTGCTATGGCAACAGCACTAGAGGATGTCATTACTGTTGTTGGTGTTAGTTTACACTTTTAGGATTTTCTTAAGCAAAAATTTTGTTTTGTTTAAAATACGAATTAAAAATCTAAATTTATATTTTTATTATTGAAAATAAAAAGAACAACGCTAATGACAGTATTTACTAAGAAATCTTAAATATATTTTAATTATATATTTGCTGTCAAGATGTATTTAATACGCCTTGCTTGCTGTGTTTCCTTACTACACAATTTCCAATTGAAATCAGAATTTTGCAATTAAAGCGCTTGCTGCAGTAACTCGATAATTCACCTTAACCGAACCTATTTTACACATACTTTTATAATATACTTTCATAGAATTCATATATTTTTAAAATTGTCGTTTATTGGAATATTTTGGTTTTGTAACTTATCGAGTTATTATTACACCAAGTCCTTCAATTATATTTACAATTTGTCTTTTATTTTATTTGTATTAGAGAAGTATTTGTTTGAATTGCAATCGAAAATATGATTATTCTGAAAGTTCTTTCCATGATTTAGCTGTCGTTGAGTTGATAATTGTTGCGTAGTAGATTCAAGATTCGGGTCATTGCGAAACAAAGGTCTCAGTGAAATTCCCGTTTGGTAATGTTCTATTTTGATTGTTGTCAGTTAAAATGATGTTCCTTAACGGAAATTCTTTGAATATTTCTCCACTGGGTATTGTTTTTTATGTTTACTCGTATATTTCTAGCTGTCGTAAGATTTGATATCCTACCTTTTTTTAATGGTTACTGTCAACTATTACACCAATTATTTTTGGATAATTTGAAGTCGGAATTCTGTCCCCATTAATTTCTTTATCATTAACTCGAAAAATGACTTAAAGGACGATCTGGTTCTGCGAAGACTGCGAAAAATAAATTTAATTCTCTCAACTAAATTGGCTTGATAAAGTAAAAAATTTTAACTATTCTATTACTAAGAAAGGCGTTGAAGGGAAGATTAAGTTTCAAAAACTTGAATACCTTTTTCATTACTGATAACGTGCAAATCGTAGTAATATTAATTTTAGACAATTGTTAATGAAAAATATAATTTTTACTATATGTACATACTAAAGAGCAATCGGTTCGGAACAAGTCGGTTTTAGTGACTTTGCTACTACTGGGTGTCTGATAATTTGTAATACATTAAATAAAAGGTATTAAAATATCTTTTCAACGATATATATCATGATTATCAAATATGGACCGAATATGGGTTAAATCCGAAAAGAATATTTTTTGACCCGAATTTTTTTTTAATATCTTAAAAAATTAAAGAAAATGTCTATATAAGTGTTATTTTAGTTTATTAATATAAATATCTAAGACATTTAGCTTTAATTTAAGGTATCATATGTGTCTGTAGGTACTATAATCATAGAATTATAAGATCTGAAAAATTAAAAAAACACATTTTTTCAAAATTTTGTATGCATTGTACAAATTTCCTATATTGCCGGCCTACGGATTTTATCCTCCATGATATACAGAAATCATGCGAAATTAAAATTTATCAATAGGTCGTTGGAGAAGTCTTTAAAATACTTATCATTTGATATATATATCGTCTAATAAAAAAATGTAGTTTTCAAGATATAGCTAAATATATTACAAACTTTGGAGCCACGCCCACTCGAAAATAGGCGTGACCGACCCAATTTTTTTTTATTTTAATCAGAATTTAAAATTTTATTAGTGATAAAATTTTGATAGTGATTTGAAAAAAGTCACTAAAACCGACTTAAGCCATCGGTTCCACGTAAATTAAATAAATGACATTGACGAAGATACAGAATCTTAGTTGAAAAACAATAATATTTAATATATTCAAGCATGTGATTTAAATCGATATCGAAAACGAATGAGTTTTAAAAGTCAATTTTTTTCGTAATATTTCTGTATTGAAAAATTTGTATCACCTAAAATATAAAGATATTGGGCTACTAAGGAGAATCTTAAAACAAAAATTTTAAAAATTAGATTATAAAAGCATTAAAATGTATTTCCAAAACTGATTCGTTTTCGATATCGATTTCCATCACATGCCTGATCATTGTTGTTTTAATATCTAGTTTTTAGTTTTGCAAAGTTTTACTGTTTTAAAATGGCTCAAATATGATTTTATTAAAATTTTAATCAATTCCAAAATCCCATATCTGACACCAATTAAAATATTGCCTTAAAATATGCTAAATATTTTAAATAAACTATTGCTTACAATAACAAGAAACACTTTTAATTACAGCAATTTTAGTCCCTGGCTTTTGGAGTGTTGAAAGTGGTTTGCTATTTTTGGTGGCAGCTGCCCTTGTTGGTCGTTCCGTCAGTGATATTTGGATGATACAAAATGCCACCGTTGTGGAAAGTACAATTATACACATGAATAAGGCCGGCTTCAGAACGGCTTTAATAAAATACTTAGCTGCTCTACCAATGGTAAATGATAACTGAATTAAAAATTAAAATTGCATTATAACCAAATATATATTCATACATATATGTATACATATATATATACATATATAATATATTTTTAGATTTCTGTTGTAACCAATATTTTGAAATGGAGTTTGGGTGAATTAAAATTAAGATTTAGAACCAATTTAACACATCATTTATACAATCAGTACCTGACGTAAGTTTACTTCCTCTAATACCTAAAAACATAATTAAGAATGTTAAATTTTTTATTGTTTTTAATTCCAGTGGTTACACTTATTACAAAATGTCCAATTTAGATAATAGAATAGCCAATGCTGATCAACTGTTAACAACAGATATTGATAAGTTCTGTGAAAGTGCCACGGATTTGTACTCGAACATCAGTAAACCTGTATTGGATATATTTATTTATGTTTATCGTTTAACGGTCAATTTGGGTGGCAAAGTATGGTTTTTAATATTTATTGTCTATGTACGTTTTAGATATTTTTAATAAAATATGTTTATTTGATTTCTTTTTTAGACTCCATCCATATTAATGGTTTATCTTTTGTTTGCTGGTGTTTTACTTACACATATGCGTCGTCCTACTGGCCGTTTGACAGTTGAAGAACAAAAATTAGAAGGCGAATTCCGTTATGTTAATAGTCGTTTAATCACCAATTCCGAGGAGGTGGCCTTCTATCAAGGCAACACACGCGAAAAACTTACTTTATTAGCCAGTTATTCCAAATTACGTACACATTTGCGCAAATTTTTGGAATTCCGTGTTGGCATGGGTATTGTGGATAATATCGTGGGCAAATGTAAGTTGAAATTACGAGAAAATTATTCAAAATACTGTAGATTTATTAAAATCTTGTATAAAATTCTGTACTTTAGATTTTGCTTCCGTTGTTGGTTTTTATGCTGTCTCAATTCCATTCTTTACGCCAAATCATCCATTGTTATCGGGCGAAAATCAGGGTCAACGTTTACAGGTAAGGCTTTTTAACTCTAATAACCTCCTAAAATTGATATAAGTTTTCTTGAAAGTATATTGTTCTCATTCATATACTTGCTCTGTCCCCGTACTAATTTATTTTAGAAACTGCTATCTAATTCTGGCTAAAATCGGTTAATCTGACGAGAAGGGGAACAAAGCAAGTATTAGAATATGAGCAATTGGCGAATGAGAAAATGTATAAAGACAAACCTTTTTTTGAACTGAACTTAAGCATTCAATTCTATTAAAACATCGGAGTTATTACTATTTGTTAAATTAAATGTAAATTGTTGTTTTCTTCCCAGGCTTACTATACCTATGGCAGAATGTTGATTAAGTTGGCAGAGGCTATTGGTCGATTGGTATTAGCTGGCCGTGAAATGACACGTTTAGCCGGTAAGTTCTATCTACAAATATATTTATTGAAAGTAAATCTTTTTAATCACAATTTTCTATTAATTATATTCAAGGGTTTACTGCTCGTATGACCGAATTAATTAAGGTATTGAATGATCTCAATAAAGGTACCTACGAACGCACCATGGTAAATAATGTCAGCAGCAAACAGTCTGATTTTGGTCCCGGGAAAGGTGAAATGGTGTTTGTCGATAATATTATTAAATTTGAAAATGTACCATTGGTAACGCCAAATGGAGATGTTTTAGTGAAAGATTTGACATTTGAAGTAAAGTAAGTTTTTATAAGTTCTAATATAAATCAAGAACTACTTGATTTGATAATATTTATTATTAATTTTAGATCTGGCACAAATGTATTAGTCTGTGGTCCAAATGGCTGTGGTAAATCTAGTTTATTCCGTATTTTGGGTGAATTATGGCCAACATGGGGTGGTAAAGTAACCAAACCACTTCGTGGCAAACTGTTCTACATTCCCCAAAGACCTTACATGACATTAGGTTCATTAAGAGATCAGGTATGTTGGATTTTGTAATTGTATTTTAAGTTAGTTTAACAAATTAATTAATTTCACTTACTACAGATTATTTATCCTCACACCCGTGAAGATATGCGTCGCAATGGAAAAACTGATGAAGATCTGATGCAGTACTTGGACATCGTACAACTCACTTATTTGGAGCAACGCGAGAATGGGCTGGATGCCATTGAAGATTGGATTGACGTGTTGTCGGGCGGTGAAAAGCAGCGCATTGCGATGGCTCGTCTTTTCTATCACAGTCCCCAATTTGCCATTTTGGATGAGTGCACTAGTGCTGTGTCTGTCGATGTCGAGGGTAAAATGTACAGTTATTGTCGTGAGGCTGGCATTACATTATTCACCGTATCACATCGTAAATCATTGTGGGTTCACCATGACTACTTTTTGCAATTTGATGGTCGTGGCAATTACGAATTCGGTCAAATCGATCAAGATAAAGAACAATTCGGTTCATAAGCACAATATAAATAAAAAAAAAAAAACAATAATATTATGAAAGTTCCAAGTATCCCAAAAAAAACACCACCGGATTGATGCCACTTATGTACATACGTATGTACGCATGTATATGATATGTTGATGGTATTTGAAGTGACGATGTGTTTATGTATCAGATGAAGGAATGACATTGCTAATAAGTAATTGTTGTTGCTGTTTAATACCAACAACAACATATATGACTATCATATAGTGGCCAACATATTATTTTTATTAAAAAAAATAGTAGTATTTTATAACAAATTTTCATTTTTCATGATTATTTTGATAGCTTTTTTTTCTACAAAAGAATTTTTACTTTAAATTAAATATTGTAGATCGATTTGTTAATATTGATTTTACCATATACATATACTTTGATTTTAAACATCAGCCTGGCATTCCAACGTTATCTGCGAAATAAAAATAATAAAATTATTTGATTTCTTTTTGACTTCCTTTAACCAGGGCGAGCCTTAAAAAAAAACCTACATTCATGCATATTACTCATAGTAGTTCTTTTATCATCCGGTTATCTTTTGTTAGTTAACACTATCCAGTGACTTCCTCTTCCTCCATTTAAATAAAAAAAAAACTTTATTTTACTCTTAAATAGCTTTATTATGTTTACATTTACAATCTTGTATAATTGGTGCTGGTTGTATTTAAGAAATGAAATGAAGTATATTTGCTATTAAATATTTAAAATTAGTCTAATCCTTTTCATGTACTAGTAATCATACGAGTAACTACACTCCCAATGCATGCACAAATTATTTGTCTAGCTTAAATTGAAGATTTAGTTATAAAACAAAATTATTTGATTGCAAAATTCAAATTATTATATTTTTTTTTCTCATAATGTTATAGAAAATGTTTGTAAATTTAATAAAAAAAAATATTTGTACACTCTTAAAGAAAAACGAATAATAAATTATGTATTGTAGTAAAAACAAAATATCTACATATATGATTTTATTAAAATTTTATTCAAGTTATAAATAAAAATATGTATATTTACTTTAATATATAGTTGTATTGTAATGTGTGTATATATGTGTATATCATCATATTTATATACGAAAAATGTTTAATAAAATAATAAATATAAAAACAAAATAAAGTCCAATTTTTAAAATAAAAATTGTGTTTTTCTAACAACAAAATAATTTAAAGAAAATAAGAACTACATATGTATGTCTCCATAAAAAATTAAAGTTGACCATAATCACTTGTGCGCAAAATCTTTTTTCTTATTTTTGAAGAAACTAGGATTATTTTTTTTTATAAATTTTTTACAACGCGACTGCTAATTAATAAATTAGAAAATAAAATTGTAATTTGAACAATTAATTTAAGGAAAAATGGAATTTTTTTAAACTTTATTTAATACTTAGAAATATTAGAAAATTTTTGTTTCAGCTTGAGTTAATTATTACTATAATAATTCTATTGCAAAAAAACAGAATCATCACAAAGGAGAAATGACAAAAAAATCACACATTGCTGATATTGTCAACCAATGC
The DNA here is from genome assembly GCA_950370525.1 of Bellardia bayeri. Taxonomy (NCBI): domain Eukaryota; kingdom Metazoa; phylum Arthropoda; class Insecta; order Diptera; family Calliphoridae; genus Bellardia; species Bellardia bayeri. The sequence continues at coordinate 41,597,830 of OX493266.1, read as the reverse complement.
ACAATGGGGAATTTGGAAAAAAGGGAAATAAATCTGTAATTTCTAACCGATAAGTCCGATTGCAATAAAATGCCTAGAGAGAAAGTGTTGTCAAATTTAAGCTATGAATTTTGACCTCATACGCTCACCAGGGTCGTTGACAGAGACCTCCAAGTGGGACACCTCGGGTATATGAGAAATTAAAAACGATCTCAATTCTTCATTTGTTATTCGATATCAAAGATTATACTATATGTATATGAAAAAAAGTTAAAAAAAAAGACTTCGTCGTATCTATATATATTCAGCCTTATTATGAGTGTCGTTTTCTTTTTACGACAACAACTGTTTCGTAATAGATAAAAGAAACAAATTTAATTTTATCTTTAATCTATAAAATTCGTTGTTTCTTTAATCTATTACGAAAGAGTCGTTGTCGTAAAAAGAAAACGACACTCATAATAGGGCTGATTAAATCTTATAGTTTACGAGAATTCTCTGATTTTTTGATAATAACGAATCCAAATATTTTATAAACATAGTAAAAAAGAATTATTTAAAAATCATCATAGAGTCAAAAGTTATATACAGTTAGGAATTTAAGTATTCATACATACCGAAAATTTCATATTTTCGTCAATTGAAGAGTACTATTTTATCTACTATACGAATAATCAGTAAATAAAACTCGTTTCCAAAAATTAATGCCTTTATTTAAATGTGTTTTTGTTCAAATTTGAGCCTAGGTCTTGGATTCTTTTCAGATATCAAGGGTTTTCTGCGGGGTTTTCGCCTTGTATACCATTGATGCCGTAATGCCTTTTGAATAACTCTTGGATTACTTTTTTTATCCGTAGAATTATCGATTCTATTCGGCGCTGAAATTCTAGGATTTTTTGAAACGTCTCTTAAAATAAGACTGACATCTTGCCTGGAGAGTTTCTTTGGGCGTCCTGATCTTGGCTTGTTTTCTACAGGGCCAGTGTTTTTTAACTTTGGTTTGTTAAAAAGTTTACTGATTGCGCGGTAAGATTTTCCTTTTTTGTGTTCTTGAATAACAAGATTTTTTACATCGACACTAACTTCTCTACGCGTGCTCATCTCGTTAATTTGTAAAAACTTATTTGACCAGCAAACTGTTAAAAAGTAATTCAGCAGTCACGTACAGAAATTGAAACTAGCGCAGAATTGTATTTTCCAACAGGACAATGATCCTAAGCATACCTCGAAAATTGTGAAAGTGTGGTTGCTCAATTATTGTCCAAAACCTTTAGATCATTCTCCGCAGTCCCCAGACCTCAATCCAATAGAGCACTTGTGGGAATATCTGGACAAAAAAATTAGGCAGTAATACAGGAGGAACAAAATTTGTCATATATAATTTGTTATAAATTTTTACTTGTAGTAAGTATATACATACGAGGGCGGTTCGGAAACTTTTTAGCCTAGCACAGAAAGATAATAGTTTTTCAAAAACATTTTTATTTTTCAATTTAAACTCCTGAAACTTCAATAATCTCAGTCCAACGCTAATCTAGCAAGTCTATCCCTTGATAAAAAAAATGGTTTTTCTCAAGTCCTTCAAAATAGTGGTTCACAACTGTAATTGCATCTTCATTTGAGGTAAAACGCTTGCCAGCAATTCGTACTTTAATTCGTTGATTTTAGCCATTGTTAATACACTTTTGTGCGCTAGAGCGCTGTCTTGATGAAAAACTATTCTTATGTTTAATAATTTGTCGAATTTTTTATATTTAATTGATAAAAGAGGTGGAAATGGTACTCTGAATTTATTGTTTTACCCTTTTGCAGACAATCAATCAATAAAATAACTTTGAAGTTTCAAAAAACCGTTGCCATAGACTTAGCAGCCGATTGAATTGTGTTTCCCTTTTTGGGGCACTTCCTCCAACTTCAGTCCATTGCTTGGATGGTTCTTTTGTCTCTCTATGTCTTAACAACAGTTTTGAAACGACACTTAAAATCCATTTTATTTTTCTTAAAACCATTCAAACCAGTTTGAGAAATTTTCATTCTTATACGTTTTTGGTCGACTGTTAACAAATGCGGCATCCATTTTGCAAAAAGCTTTTTCATCTGTAGTTCTTTATGCATAATTAAATCGACTTGATCATTCGAGATGCCCATGATATTAGCTATTTCACGCACTTTTATTCGTCGATCATTTAATACCATATCTTGCACTTTGGCTACAATTTCTGTTGCTGTTTTGGGACATTCACTACGTGGTTCATCCTCAATGCTTGTACGACCACGTTTAAATTTAGCAACCCAATTTTTTACTGTTGCATATGAAGGAGCACTTTCACCTAACGCATTCATCATAACATGATGCATTGCTTGCCCCGATAAAAATTTTTTTATTTAAATATTTATGACACCACGAATTTCTCATTTTTCCATTGTAAAAAAAAATCTTTTTTCTGTTAATACCGCGCTTTCTGTTCTAGGCTAAGAAGTTTTCGAACCGATCTCGTATGTATAATAAAACATTTTTTTAAAGAATATTAGTTGTTTACTTTATATTCACGCTGACAGCATAAAGTTCTATTTTGACAACCAATTTAAAACTGAAATATTCTTCGAACACGAATAGATTGTGTTCACTGCCTATTACATACATACATACTTACCTTATGCATCACCCTACAACTTATTCAAAGAATTAAAAAACAATCATTCAGCTACAATGTTATTATTTCATAAAGTTTTTATTTGTTTTAATTGTTTGTATTCTGTATTTTGTTTTATTTTTTATTGACCATTATAATACTTTACAAAGTTTAATGCTGAATAAAATGTACGTACATACATAACCCCAAGTACATTTAATCTTATTCCAAAATATTCCATACAATGATTTTTAATATCAGATTTTGTTTTAAAGTACATATGTAATTAATAGACTGTCTGCCTGACGAACTGTCAAATTAAGAGAAAACCTAATGTGTTGTACATTTAGTAAATTTATCAAATGTTTTGAAGAGTTTTCTTGTTTTGTAAAGATTTTACTCGTATTATTATTTTTTTTTATTGTTTCTTTATGGGTTTTTAAGAAAAGTTGAAAATATTTGTTATTTTGTTGATAGAAGTTTTATGTGTTTTTTTGTTCGTTTAATAAATATGTATGTATATTTTGCTAAGTTTTTTTTTTAATATTATTATGTTTTTTATAAGATTAATTTCGTATATTCTTAAACTATATTATGTAGGTATGTATATTGATTCAATATTTTTTCGGTTTTTGTTTCATTGTTTCTTATGTACATACAAAATTGTATAAATTATTACAGCAGGAAAATTAATTATAGTTGCATACATACATATGTATGTATGTAATTGTAGAGAGCAGAATCGCTTTAAATTGTTTGTTGTTGTTAATAATAAAAATTTAATATTGTTAGGTGTGTTCAAGTTGAAAATGAAATAATTTGTTTATTTTTGTTATAACATTATTATGGATATTTTAAAATTATACTACAATACATGAAGACAAATGTCTATTTCAATATTTAGACTGTTCAGATGTTGCAAATATTTGTTGTAAAAAAATGTTCTTACAAAAATCAAATAATTACATTTTGAAAGTCTACAAACAGACCTATTATTTCTGTAATGTCTTACTATAATTTCTTTATTTTAGTATTTTTTTATACAAGTATATTTAATCATCTTTATTTTATATTTATATATGTAGTTATTTTACACAAATATTTATTATTTAATTATTCTTCATAATCTTCATTAAATATTGATTTTATCAAAAAATTAAATGAATATTTTCTCTAATTATGTATTAGTTAATTAAATATGTATTTATAATTATAATAATATTGTGTTATTATATTAGATTTCATCATGTTTTTTTTTTGTTCACTTTTCTGCTACATTTTTGTGATTTTTATTTACTAGTTATAACTTTAACAGTAAATTAATAAATTATTATTGTAATTTTGTTTTAGTAATTCTAATGAAAAATTTTGTCTAATTAAAGTAATTTTGGGCTTTTTGTTTTGTAAAATTTTGTACTTTGCTTTGAAATTCATATTGCAACGATATGAAATATCCAAACAAATTTCAATTAACCTTTCCGATATATTTAGTATGATTAAATAATGGTGTGAATAAAAAAATATACAGTGGTTTCCCGGTTTAACGAATTCGCGATTTAACGAAAAGTCATATTCTTTCCATTGAGTACCTTATATTACGAACAAATGAAAATGTCATGTACACGGTTTAACGAATTTTTGCAAAAAAGTTAAAAAATAAATGAAATCAAAAGAGAGTCATTGCAATTACATTTGTACAATGTTATAAGAGACGCTTTATGAAAAAAATGGATTAAGAGAAAAATTTATTTGTATGTGAAGAAATTTTTCGCTTACCAAAATTAAATGTATACGTTACAAAGTCATTTTTTAGTTTTGTTTGAACTAATTATTTTTTTTTTTGTTTTTGTTATGAATTAGAATAAATAAACATGATTTTTTATTTAATAAATCATATTTAAAAAACTGCCGGATTTAACGAATTTTTCGATATAACGAATGGGCCTGACAATATATAATTCGTTAAACCGGGAAACCACTGTATGTATGTATGTACATATATATCAAATCATTAACATATTATTAATAAACCGGATGCCTTTTAATTGAAAAATAAAAGCGTCAAGTAGTTTAAAGAATTTATAACGAGTCTTAATTTATTTAAATGTACAAAATAATTGAAATAATTACTCTGTCTTTTACTAATCTTTTACAATTTACCTTAACACACACGTTAGTGTTCTATTTATACACTAGCGCCATATTCTAGTAATTTCCGGAGGCCTCTAGAGAATACAGTCGAAAGTTCTTTTCTGCAATGTTTAACCAAAGCCGTTAAAACTTAATGTACACAACTATTTGAATAACAGTGTTTGTAACTGGAAGTTTCGACTAATGCAAATGTTAATAATCATGTTGTATATAGATAAACATGCTGTATGTTTATACCAGCCGTTACAAACCGTCTAATTTAAATTGAAATAACATTCCGTAACAATATAATAGTTAACGAACTTATAAAGTTAAATACATTATCAAACAAGTAAGAAAGTATAGTCGGTCAAGCCCGACCATATAATACCCTACACCTAGTATATGTAAATATAAAAAAGTTTTTCAGAAATGGCCGTTATTTGCGAGATACCACCTATTTTGGACCAAAATTCACTGTCATGATTTCTCTGAATATAAATATTATATGTGTTAAAGTTTATCTCGATATAAATACTTTTAAAAGATTTATGGAAATTAAAGTGAGAGAGTCTTATATGGGAGTTTCGACTAATTATGGACCGACCATTATAAAATTAGGTGTCATCATTTCTGTATATTATTTGTGTCGAATTTTATTTGATTACCAACATTTTTAAGACATTTATGCTCTTTAAAGTGATTTTCGGAAGTGGGCCTTATATGGGAGCTACGACTAATTATGGACCGATCATAAGAAAATTGTACCGTATTATTAGTATATATGTATATGAAATATATTTGTGTTAAATATTATTTGGATACCGACATTTTTGAATGAGTTATGCCCTTTAAAGTGATTTTCGGAAGTGGGCCTTATATGGGAGCTACGACTAATTATGGACCGATCACCATAAACTTCTTTGTATGGGGGCTAGGTGAAATAATGGACCGATTTCCACCAGTTTCAATTACATCCATCCGTGGGCCGAAAAAATATCATGCACCAAATTTTATCGAAATAAGCTTTAAATGGACAGCCAGCCAGCCAGACGGACGGACATCGTTAAATCGAATCAGAAAGTGATTCTGAGTCGATCGGCATACTTTAAAGTAGGTGTTGGACCAATATTTCTGGGCGTTACAAACATCAGCACAAATCCAATATACCCTCCCCACTATGGTGGTGTAGGGTATAAAAACCATTTAAAGGGAAAACTAATTTTAAATGCACTCTTATACTTTTTCCTAATTTTACTACATATTTAAAATGTTTAAATTTAATTGGAATCATATTCATATTCGTTGTTAAGAAACTAGAGAAATAGTGCGAATATAAGTTCTTAACAAATGAAATAATTGGGCGGATAGTGTAACAGATTATCTCTCGGCCGAAAGTTGTTACGATTATAATGATTTTTTTAACATTAATGAATGAAATTGAATTAAGTTTTAACTCTAATCTTTGTATTAAAGCATTCATAACAAATTAGTTCCTAGACTTAATTCCCTCATAAATTAAACGCATTGAATTCTTATACCTTTGGCAATCCCTCGATTTACGTCGCCAAAAATGTTGTTCCTTCAACTTTGTTTATAAACAGAAACAAGGTAAGAAAGTATAGTCGGTCAATAATACCACATAATACCCTACAGTATTATAACTCGACAGGATTCAGACCAGAGATGTGTGAGAATTGAGTCCCATCACAGGCCCTGTTTAGATAACTTACGTCTATTGCACAATTGTCTTTTGTTCGATATCAAATCGATATCACTATCGATATAAAATGTTACACAAATTTCTTTCAAGTATGCATAGATCAAACTACTGATATAAAGGTGATGGGTATCTAAGATTTAGCGCAGCCGAATATTAACTCTGACTTGTTAGCACACTATTATTACACGTTTAATAAGGTGGGGTACTATTTTGAATTAAAATAAAACAAACTTTTTACACTCATCGTAATATTAAAACTAATTTCAAAAATATATACACGCATACGAGTACATATTTTAAAAAATGTAATACATATAGAAAAACTTCAGTTTTAACAAACATTTCCACCATTATTAATCAAACAAAGCACATTCTACATTAATTTGCGTATTTAAACCGAATTCCAGACAAAATCCATTTCATTAATCAAAAAATAAACATGCCAATTTTATGCTAACTTTCCTCATACTTTCATATTTTATATTTTCAAAAAAAATATGTATGTATGTATATATATTCATTAAATCAACAACAGAATTCATACTTTGTTGAAGTTGAACAAATAAAAAATATTTAATTTAAGAATATCGTACGCACGAGTACATATGTATGTATGTATGTATGTATGTACATATGTATGTATATATGTAATAAGTAATTTTAGAAAAATATTTCACAAAAACTATGAATATTTTTGTGGTATTTGTATTATGCGGGTGTAATAATTGTTGTATTGTTGTAAATTAAATTATTATACTTAAAACTATATTGTGTAAATGTTATTTAGAATATTATTAGAATTATAACTCAGTTGTATGCTTTTTTTTCACAAATATTATTTTAAATTATTATTTTTGTCTGCATGTCACACTTTAACTAAGTTTTTGAAAATTGTTTATTTATCTTAGGTTAAGTAAAAAAAATTGCACATTATTATAATTATTTAATATATTATTTATTATTGTATATAAATATGTATGTATGTACATATATAAATAAATAAATATGTACTACTATATTTTATGTATGTACGAGTATGTTTGTTTATATAAATAATATAAAAATTATTTTAATAATAATACAAAAGAAAAACAATTAATTAATATTGAAAAAATTGGCACAATTTTCTTTATAATTTTCAAAATTAATACAAAATCAAAGTAACCATGTCTGTGATTAATTAGTTTTTTTTTTATTGAAACGTTTTCTTTTAAGTAGTCGCAAAAGTTTTCCAAAAATATTGTTAGTAATTTGTTTAATTTATATTATTTTACGGTTATATTTGTTTGTTTTTGTACTACTCATATAACAATATTGAAAATTTTTTAATTTATTGTTTTAGTAATAATATTTCATAATTAACAACATCTAAATGTACTCTGCAAGAGCAAAATTACCATTTAATACGAAGTAAAATAAATATTCGAATTTATAAATAAAATCGAAAATAACAGGCGAAAATTAAGGTTTCTAATTAAGAAATAAAAAAATATATATTTAATATGTATATTGAACATTTTAAAAACAAGATCAATAAATATAATAAAACAACTAATGCATAGTGGTTTAGAAACGTTTTATTTTCGAAATAATTCAGTATCCCGGCAGCTTATTATTGTGAATTTCGATTCGAAAGCAAAAGCTTTCGAAATACAATGTAAAAGGTATACAAATTCGAACCCACCAGATATCGTAACGAAATTTCACATGGTTGGAACTGAGGTGAACTGATGTCAAAGCTTCGCCCATGGAGGGTTTGTGCGGTCCATCATAAAAAGTTAAAAACGATTACTTCTTTGCTACTCTCATGTAAAATTGTATCATCAGATCAGAGCAGCGGTTTAGAAATGACAGCTATATTTCTAAAAAAAAATTGAAACTGCCCAATTGTGTTCATACGTTTTGCATGTAATATAAGAAAAAAATGTTAAAATTTGTGGAATAGGGCAAGGTTTGTGGAGCTTCTGAAGAGTAAATATAAGCTTTTAAGTATTTGAAGATTGATAATTTTGTGAAATGAATTAATTTTATAAAATTTTCGGATGTTATTTACCTTAACTAGAAAAATTATAATATGCTGATTTTCCTTAAAGAAAAATATAAAATTCTTAAAAAAATCAAAATTTTGAAGTTATATAGTTCCAAATATCTTTAAATCAACGACATTATCATATTTGCCATTTTTTATTTTCAAATACCGAAATTCCTAAAACGGAGTAAATCACCCCTATCGTGAATAAAAATTCCACATGAAATTTGTTTCCTTTTATTTATTTAATATTGAATTTAAATAGAAAAAATGTGAAAAGGGATAAAATTTCATGTGGAATTTTTATTCACGATAGGGATGAATGCATTTTCTAAAATTTAAATTAAAAAAAAAACTATCTGTATATTTAAGTGGATAGACAAATATGGATCATTGTAGAGGATCAGTACTTCGCGTTTTTAGAATTTTTTGCTTAAACCTAATTTTTTTTTCAAAATTGGTTAAGTTTGGATATGAAATATGCCAACGTTTATGCCTTCAGTTAGTCCTCTTTTTGGATCATATAAAAATTATATATAGTCTTAAAGCCAATTTTTTCTATAAAAGAAAAAATATAGGGTCTTTTTCGGGGGAAAAACGTAAAATATATGGATCTTTTTACATGTTCCAACATTGAATGTTTCTTATATAGGAAAATGTAACTGCTTGCATGTTTTTTAATTTTACTGATATTTTAGAAAATTTTTAGGTCCGCAATATTTAAAAAACTCAAAAAAAATCGACAAAAATTAAAATAATTTCAATAATAAATCTATAAATCTCTTGAACTAAAAGAGATAACGTTTACACATTTAAGCATATTTTTTATATCTTCTCAAGTACATATTTTAAATTACAGCTCGTTCGGATTATACAGCCATGTCACAGAACTCAATTCCGATCGAAAGTAATTTTGATTCTTTAGAAAACGAAAAACGATTTTTTTCGGAATGAAACCACTTTAGATTTCTAAAGTTGAATTTTTAGTTCTTATGATTTTATACAAAAAAAAAAAAAAAAAAAAACAACTCATTAGTAGTAAATTTATAATGACAATTAAATTAAAATGTTAAAAAAATTAAAATTTGGTGTCAAAAAATTACAAAAATTAAAAATATTTACACATCACTGGAATATAAAAGAGGATCAGATGCATTCCTTAAATTTCTTCTTCATAGCAGCGTGTTGAGTTATTTATTCATTTAAAACAGCAACAATTTAAATACTGGGAATTTTAAAAAAAAAATTGTTCACTTTTTATTACAAAAATCATATGTTTTTTGTTTTGGTTTACACTACGTTACGATTTTAAGTTAAAACCCAGATTTAAAAATGTTTTGAGAATAAACAAAATCGATCGAAATCTAGAGAACGCAAAGTAAAAACGATCGATTTGCAAATACGGAATTGAAACCATTCTGATCAAATTATGTGACATGCCACCCACTGGTTTCCTCTTCCGTCCACGATGTGAAATATCGTTACGATATCTGTAATAGCTTCCGTGATACCGAATTATTTTCAAAAACGTTTCTAAACCACTGTTAAAGACAAATGTCAAACAAATAATAATTTACAACGTGATGTAGAACGTAAAAGTAGTTTTCTAATAATGAGATAACAATTTTCTATTTAAATTCAGGTACCAAATTTAATCTCGTTCAGCGATCGATTGTTTAAAATGTCAAACTTCAATTTCAAATTTTACATTCCTTTTTTGGTGTAACTCTATAAAAGAAACTCCTTAAATTAAATTTTATATAGACCTTAAGTAAAAATCAGCTTTAGTACTTTATTCAAACATTTACACAGTTCTATCGATGGTTTTAGAATTTCTGTAGTTATTTGTAATAATTTCAAAACTTTTCTGGTTCGGTAACATCATCATTGTAAAACTGTAGAACTTGATCCACATGATTAACTCGTTTTACTTTGTAGTAAGCAAACCTGTTTCAATGTACAAAATCATGTGAACATTAATTTGTGAAAATCGTTTTTGAAATCAATTGATTTACAGAACAGAGCCCTATTCCACAAATAAGTGTTTCTGAGTATGCATAGCTGCAACCATTTCCAATGCAACTGCTGCTACTGTGATATTTAGCCGACAAAACTTGACTGCGCTGGGTATTGTGCTCTAATTTTTCTCTATATATTTCTATATTATATTTCTCTTATTATATTTAAAATGAAATCAACATGGATTTGATTTAAAATTAAAGTTTTGAAGTTCCGAAAAATGAATTCGTTGTCTATAGTTTCCTCACAATAGTCGAAGAAAACTCATGTCTTAACATTTTGAAAGGTTAATCGTTCAAATTTTTGGCAAACTTATTAAAATTTGCTTTGCAAAAATAGAATTTATAGTTTTTGTGGAACGAAACAGCAGAGAAAGTACATGAAACAGAAATTGCAAAGAGAATATAAGAATTTTAAAAACTTTGCAAATTGCACTTATCAATTTCAACTTATCACTTATTAAAAAATATAGTCCTAAGGAACATAAATTGTCGCAAATTGACGAAAAATTGCATAAGTGCAAAGTGAAGTTGTCAGGTTGTTTTGTGGAATTGGGCCCATATTAGTTTTAACATGTGTTACGAAGTGTCAATTGTTGATTGATTAACAAATTATGAGCATTTAAACAAATGTTTAATGGCCGAGCAATGATCGGTTTCGACAATTGCATCTTCGTAGGTTTGACGCTCATCATTAATTTTTATTGTCTTCGCTCTGGTACATGAGTTTTGCGGTTCTGGTTCAAAGTCGTTTGCATCAACCACCTTTCCTCTTACGTGGATAAACCAATAAGAAAATTTAACATTAATACTGTTGGAGTACCGTTTAGAATCCGAATTTTTAATTGGTGAAGTATCATTTATAACTCGTCATATAAACCAGTGAAGAATCGTTAGCACTCTTAATATGAATCTGGAGATTTAAGCGTTTCCGCTTTCTCAATGAAGATATATGTATGTCTACTGAGCCGATGTAGGATAACTAGGAAATTTGTGAGTCGTATATTCCGTCAACAAACTTCAAATATAAACAAATTTACAATCGTTTATGCATGCAAACCGAATATGAATCTCAGCTATTTTTTAATAACCCAAATATTGAAATGGTTTTGAATCATTTTTATTTCTAACCAACCAATTAGTCAAAATCGCAACATTATATAATAGTAATATTTGTTAAAACTCTTACATCTTAGTTTTCGAATAGTTTTACATAATAAACAGTCAGTAAATCTTTATAACTTTAGCCAATATCGAATAGAAAATGTTCGCTGCATTAAAAAACTTTCAAATCAAATGTATCAAAAAGGAATACATTTACCAAAATAGCTACAAATTTAAAGAAACATAGAATAATTTAACAATTATCAATTTCAAACTATTTGAAAAAGAACTAAAAAAATTATATTAAAAAATTAAAAGAAAAACCAAAAAAAACAATTTTTTGTATACAATTAAACAAATTTATTTCTTTTTCACATAAAAAATTTAAATTAAAATAATAATATATTAAAAAAAAATTAAAAATATATATAATATTTAATAAAAACTAATTAAATTAAGTTAAAAAAAATGTTCTGTTGTGTTTTTATTTAATTTAAAATTAAAGATTGTTGGTAGTTTTTAATAAAACCAAAAGGCAAAAAGTTTTCAAGTGTATTTTACTAAAAGTAATAATAATTATGTATAATAAAATAAAAAAAAAAATATTAAAACAACGAACAAAGTTTTTAAAAAGAAAGGGGGGAGAAAGAAACTAAACAAACAAAACAAAGGAAAAACCTTAACTTTAATTCATTGCTAAATCAACAAACGATTCAATGAAAATAATGAAAAAAAATATATTTTAAGAGTTTTCTGTTGCCTTTTACTGCAAAGAAAACGTTTTTAAGTGTTTGCTGTGTTTGAAAGCTTAGCCAGCAGAGCAATATAGAAATTAAATTGATATAACTGCATTTCAACAAAAATAACCTTTGTGTAGAATAAGAAAAAGTAAAACGTTATTTGTTTGCTGTTTAGTTTTTTAAGAGAATTATTTGTGTTGTTTTTTTTTCAAATAAATTCTGACTTATACACTAAATGACATTTTAAATGTGTTTGTATATATGTATGTAAAAAAAGTAGGAAGGAGAAAGCTTGTTTAAAGCAAAAAAAAATTCTGTTAAGTAGTTTTAAGAAAAGCTTAAATATGTATTAAAGCCAACAAAAATTCATTTAGTATGTGTTTAAGAAATTAGCATAGCAATTTTTCTACATATGTATAAACAAAGAAAATATGTATATATCAAAATATTTAAATATTCCCAAAAAGAGTGTGTGTTTATGTACCTACATATGTATATAATATAAAGAACAAAAACCTTAAGACAATTAACAATTCAAATAACAATAATAAAATTGTCCTTTATACAGAAAAATTAAAAGAAGAAAAACTTACAACATAGTTTGCATTTCAAAGAGTTTTCTTTGTTATTTATAATATTTAATTTAATAATATAATAGTAGTAGTTGTTGTTGTTTGTATTGGTAATGGTGGTAATGTGAGAAGAGTGGTTTACTAAAAACTAATAAATGCTACATAAAAATTAAAATAAAATTAAATTAAAAGAATTGCAATTAATGAAACTGAATAAAAACTAAAAAAAAAAAAATAATTTTGCGTATAAAAAATTCAATTGACTGCTTTAACAAAAATTTATAAAATATTATTGTTGTTGGTGTTTTTACGATTAGTTTCAATTAAAAATTTCGATATCCAATTTCGTTCAGGTTGTTTGTGTTTTGTTACTTTCTAGTAGAACAAAATTAATAAATTATTTAAGCAGCTGTATCAACTTCTTCAACCAAATGATTCGGTGAGACTTCACTGGGTGTAGTGGCCGAGGTGGCCACACTTATTGGTGTGGTAATTGTACTATTCGAAGCAGTTAAAGTGGAGGCGCTACTATCTGTAACACCACTAGTCGCAGCGGTGGTGGTGGTGCCCACAACTCTGGCGCCATAAGGGGCACCTTTCAATTTGCGCGCCTCTCGCTTTTGTTTACGCTGTTGCATTACCAAACGTAATTGATCTAATTTTGATTTGGTTTTAATATTATCCAATTCAGCGGCACACTTCTGGCAGGTATAGTCACGTTCACGTTCGCCAGTCTCAGAGTGTATGCGATACCGGCATTGACACACCTTGCGTTCATCGACCATTTGATGGTGGTGGTGATGATGATGATGTGACGAACCATGATTATGATGATGGTGGTGACCATTCGATGCGTTAGTGGTGCCAGTAATAGATGAACTGCTATTGTGGCCGACTTGATGTTGTTGTGCTACTGCAGAGGCTGCTGCTGTTGATGATGGTGTGGCGCATGTTGTGGTGTTGTCTTGTTGACAGCAGGGATAGGTTTTAGCCGATTGTGATTTACTGCTGGCATAATGACCATTACATTCACCATAGGCGCATACTAATGACGACGACGACGACGACGATGATGATAAAGATGCTGAGCTGTGGCTGTGGTTTATTGTGCCAGCGGCATTTGATGTTGAGGCAGATTGTAAATTGACTGTAGACAGTGAAGCATTGTGAGTTTTAATACATTTGACACAAGGGTGGGAAGATTGATGGTGTTTAGAGGAGAGCTGCAAATATTAAAAATAAAATTTAATTAGATTACTTTAATAAAAACTCTTTTAAGTAAAGATTTCAGTGATTTAAATTTTAGAAAAGAAATTTATCAATAATAAAATTATAAATAAAACAAGTAAGAAAGTAAAGTCGGTCAATATTCTACACCGAGTATGCGAGTAAATACAGTTCTTCAGAAATGGGAGTGCACATTTGCATTAAATTTTACCTCGATATCAACACTTGTAAAGGATTTATGCATGGTAATGCATGTTTTCAGCAGAGGATCTTATATGGGAGCTACGACTAATTATGGACCGATCATCATGATATTCGATAGATTTCTTTATATGTTAAACATATTTGTGTTGAATATAATTGGGTTAACAAAATTTTCAAGAGAGTTATGCATCTTAAAGTGATTTTCGGAAGTGGGGCTTATATGGGAGCTATGGTTAATTATGGACTGATCTGTACAAAATTTCTAGGTGTGGTTAGCATATGTGCATAAATTAAACATTTATGACAGACAGACCTTATTTCGGGAGGACATTTCTATGGGGGCTTGGTGAATAAATGGACCGATTTTCAACACATAAATCCTAACCGTCTTTAAGAAGAACAAAAGTACAAGGTTTACATGGAAAGCCAGCTAGCCAGACGGAGAGACGAACGAACAGACATCGTTTAATCAATTCATAAAGTGATTCTGAGTCGATCGGTATTAGACTGGGTGTTAGACTAATATTTTTGAGCGTTACAAACATCAGCACAAATACAATACACCCTCCCACTATAGTGGTGTAGAGTATAATGATATAATCCTTAATTATATACTTCTTAAAATGATTTTAGATTTTTAGGTCATAAATCCACTGGACGAGTTGGCAGAACAATTAAATATGTGGGATATTAATCAGTGCACATTAATATCACAAAAATAAGACTGTTGCTACATCCTGACCACAGTTATGTGTATAACAATATCGGAATGATTCTTATTTAACGAAACATCTCCTCAGAGTTTGGGTCCAAATACCACATTCACCTGTGACGGTACTTAAGGCTCCAGTTTTAAATATTTCCTAAAACTAGATATGTACCTCTTAACAAAGGTATCACTCTGGAGTAGCGTAAAAAATTATTTACCCCAAGTGCCGCTGACCTAATTTACAATTTTACCCGGTCACGATTTCTAAAAAGGGGAAGGGCGTATAAAAGCAACATGTTTGTCAGAAAAGGAAAGCATTCGTTTGATGGATGTTGACTCAAGCACTACTTTTTTCCAAAATCTATAGTATAAATAAGCTTATTTTTTCAGAAAACTTAAAATCGCATTTGTACATATTTTCGTGGTTAAAATTGAAGCATGAAAATTTGTATCCATAGCATATTAAAATTATATGTATAATACATATATGTATATATCTAATGAAGGCCATTTTAAACAGCAAACGTGCCAATTTGCATATAAGAAATAGGAAATTTTGTTGAATTGGATCCATACAAATCCATCCTTTTGAGACATCGGAAAACACTTACAAATATATACACATGTATATATTTAGCTTACAAATAACGTTTTAAAACCTATGTAAATAAAAAATACTTACATGTTTACTTCTGGAACTATGATGAACGGTGCCAGTGGAACCACTAGCAGCCGCTACCGATGCTGCTGCTGCTGCTGAGGTGGAAGGAGCCTCAAAACTTATACGGGCACCACGATGATACTGTGGTGTAGCACTCAAAAGATCATTTAGAATGTGTATAACAGTCGATATATCCCGTTTCGGACGACCATATCTGTCCTGCAGAGCCGGATTTAAAGTACCAGAAAATGTGCCCGAATATATGCCTTTACCGTGATTCTTCATCGATTCAATGACAGCACCTGAACCGCTCTTGCGGGGAGTTTCTTCGCTGGCCGAAAAATCAATCTTATTTGTGAATACTTCTTTGGAAAGTTTACGCAAGGTTTGTGTTAGATTCCGCGAAGCCTCAGCAAGTGTGCGAGAATCGGAAACAATGCCAGAATCATCGAGTTCAATAGATGTAGTAGCTGTAGTTGTTGAAGATGTTGATGTATTGGCATTAGAAGCTGCCGATGTAGAGGTGGAGGTAGCTAAAGGTCTCACTACTATCGGAATAGTGTTGGGGTTGTTGATCGGTGTTTGACTAATGTTGCTAGTGATGCTAGGGGATGCTGAAGATGCTTTTGTTGAAGTTACATTTAATGAGGAATCATCACCCGAATTAAAACCACTATCGTTAGCTACAACTTTAATGGGGGTCGAGATGTTGGTAATCATTTTCTGGTTGGTTCCGTTACTTAGCTGTTGTACTGATGTAGGATGATGGTAATGATGGTGGTGATGATGGTGGTGATGATGATGACGATGTTTTCGTGATATTGGATTGTGAGCGGTTTTATGCAAAGATGAGTAAGATCTCGACGAGGATGAAGATGAATTCGTTGCACCATTTAAGGAAGCTATTATAGAGCCTGGTGTTAAAGTTGCTTTATAGTTGGGAGTGCTGGTCATAATGGTGCTAGTGCTAGTACGAGTTGTATGTGGTTGCAGTTGCTGCTGAAGATGATGGTGCAGTTGTGGCTGTGTCTGCTGCGAATTACAGGCGGTTTCCATACATTGCTTAGCCGAAGCATGCGGTATATTGTTGACCGCTGCCAGACCACCATTTAATCGAGTACATAAACATGATGTCAGTTTAGCTGCTATAGGATCTTGACACATGACTGAATTGGCAGCTGCAGCAGAAGCATTTGAACTGGAGGTTGAAACAGCCGAAATCGAGGCTGTATGGGGTCCAATGGCTACACTATTGTTTGCAGAGGAACTGTTGCTATTATTCGATATATTGGGAATGTTTTTAATGGCTGTTGTTTTTATAGGACTGGATACTAGGTTCGATAAAGATTTGATGGGAGATTGTTCTAATAAGACGGCCTCTGACGGAGCATGAAATGTGGGTGCAGCTACGGGTACACTGGTACTGGAAACGGTGATTGGTGGTACTGTGCTCGAAGAGGTTGACGAAGAATGAACTCCTGTATTAGATGTAGTTATTGATTGTTGTACTAAACGTGATGGTTGAGCCATTGCAATGCTTTTTACAATATTTTGCAGACTTTCATAGTCGCGTTTGCTTAAAAATGAACTTAAATCCGAGTTTTTAGTTACTGTGGTGGTAGTAGACATCGACGACGATGAAGACGCGGCACCATTTGTAGTCGCAGCTGTTCTGCTTGAGTGTGGTGCTATTAATGTTGAGGTGTTGCTAGTGTTACGAGGTGTCTGACAGGTTGTATCCAATTCTAATTTTCTTACAGCTGTAACATTTTGTGCTGTTGTCGCCACGGACACTGCGGTTGGTGGTAGGGTAGTGGTTGTTGCAGAACCTGCCACAGCAGTATTGCCGTGATGATGATGGTGGTGGTGATGATGATGATGGCTATAATTTGCTGTTGCTGGTGTGCCTGCAGTTTGTGTAGCTGTCGATGCTGTAGCCGACGTTCGACTGCTACGATGATGATGGTGGTGATGACTGGAACGTTGCCGGGACGAGGAACTGCTGCAGTTGCCTCCATTGTGAGCTACACCATTAACTGGATTAACAGTACTCAGCTGCAGTTGTATTAGCATCATGTGATCGCCCAAACGCATACTAAGATTTAAGGGTGTTTTGCCACTAAGGAAATCATTGACTTGTGAGTCATTTAGGGATTCGAGAGCTTGCATCACTGTATTTTCAGGACGTTGAGCCTAAAAAGAAAAAGATAGAAATTGTATTTAGGTTTAAGTAGATAAAAATAATTTTTTATTAATGAAAAATAAGTTTTAATTTAAATTGCCTAAAAGTAGGCATTTATAAATTTCAAAAATATACAAATAATTTTACTTTAGCGAAATCACATTTGTTTTCCTCTATCTAACATATAAAAAACTATAATAAATTCAATAAATATGTATTACAATAATTTCAAAAACATTACAAGATGTTGTATAATTCTTTAGGGATTGTGTAAAAAAGAAAATAATATAAAGTTTTTATTTTTTTCGCCTTTTTAAATCCTTAGACTTAATGTCTCCATGACCATATGCTCAAATACGCTGCTGTGACAAACTCATTTATAAAAGTGCTAAAATGTGCATGAATTGTCTTTCGTTTTGCAAAAACGTCAACAAGTCAATGAGTATAAAGTGTGCAAATGTTTCAATTTAAATGGCGCCACATTTTTATATAAACTATAGAATTATGTAATTTCTACAACAACCAATCAGTCTAGCACTGTGTTATACATATTAAAAAAGAAAAATAATAAAATAAAGAAATTATATACATATGTATGTATGTAGTAAATGAAATTTAAATATCTATGTATGTGTGTATTAACTATACATATATGATCTTTTAATTAAGTGTGACAAGAGGAATGAATGAATTTTACGCGTTGACATGCTTGAAAAATTGAGAAAAATTAAGTTGGTATTAGTGGTAGTAGTTTGTTAATGCATTAATATAGTAGATGTAAATTGGATAAAGGAGAGAGTGAAAAAATATAATTTTTAAAAAATAAAATAAAAAAATACATTATATTGTTTACACTGCAGCAGCAAAAATTCTTAATTCTAGAGGGAGAGTCATAACAGAAACACTAATAAAAACAAGCGTTGGTAACGCGGCGTAGGTGGGTCAATGTCAATGTCATTTTAAATACGTATCGTCGTTTTTATTATTATTATTAAAACACAATATAAACACAAGCGAATGTGGGCAAACGCAATCGTTTTTTTTATTATATTTACAATGTATAAATATAAATATTTAAAATGAAAATATGTATATAATTATTTTTCTATTAGTATAAATTTTTTTTTTTCAAAACTTTTATAGTTCAGTTTTTAAGGATTTGTAAAGTATTTATTGCAATTAATTAGAACTGGAAAATATTGTACTTTGTTGATGAAACATTTAATGTGGAGGAATCATCATCTGCATAGAAACCAATTTTGTTGTAAAATAGATTCATATTAACTGTGAGCGTCAATATAAAGTAAACACCTAATATTGTTTAAAAAATGTTTTATTATACATAAGTATATGTGTACTACAAGTACAAATTTAAAACAAAATATATTGCATAATTCATAATTAAAATAAGAAAAATAGAACTAATTAACAAAAAGTAAACTAGAAAAATTACGAACGTAAAAAATAATTAAATTTTAATGGAAAAGTACTAGATTTTTTGCGTCAAAATAATGCAAATACTTACATTAAATTTATGTAAAACATTGTATTTAATATTTTGTTTGCTGTCATTTTGCCTTTATCACAGCTGGCAATTTTCTAGACATAGAATTATGAGTTGTTTTTTCTAGTGAAAGGGCTATATTTCTGTAGCCCTTACAGAGCCATAAACACCGGTATACAAAATGTTATGACGGACTAAAAATAGCGACACATAGTGTACAGTAATATCTTCCAACGATTTTTCTTATTTCAAGCAGGGATTTAACTTTTCTATATACTCGTACATAATTCTATTATAATGTTTGTCTTTCCATTGTAAATTTTTCTATACTTAACTTCACAAGTTAATCTTTTTTAATGATAAATTATGAAACTTTTTATTTTGAATGGCACTTTATACTTTCAGGCAGAGAAATATTAAAATAATTGCCACCACTTTTGGAATGACAGGGTTTTTTTTGCATAAGGATGATGCCACTGTTTACTTTATTTTGACTCTTAAAAATTGGTATGTATATTTTAACAATAAATCAATTAAATTTGTATAAACTTTTGTTTCTTTTTCATGTGAATTCAATTCTACTTAAATAACTATATAATACTGCAATATAATTTTCTAATATAATATTATTTATATTAATATAATAAAGCTTTTAATAATATGTGGTGTTAACTTTATTTTAACGCTCATAGTATACATAAACAATATCTGTTAGGGCCAATTTAGATGAGTAATTAAATTCATGAATTTTTTTGTTGTAGAAAAAACGATATGATTTCTGCTTTCAATGATTTATGTTTATTTCCTTTTTTTCTTTATGTTATATTAATTATTTGTTTGAAAGTGACAAATGCTTTTAAAAAGTGAAAACATAAATATTTTAATTATTAAAGAAATTAAAAGATAAATATATGGAACAAAGAGCTCTTGGAACTTCTTATTACGAAATACAAAGAAATATACATGAAAGTAAACATGAACTATACTATTTTACTATTTTCAAATCTAAAAGACTATCTTGTAGTTTTCAAAATCAAATTAAAGTCTTTTAAGCATTTCATTAAAGCATTTATTATGAATTAATTCATAGGTTTAATAAAATAAAATTAATACTTAAAACATATTGAATTTATTATGTATTTCAGAATCCATGTGATTTTACTGGACTTCCCAAAATGTATACTGTACAGTGTTGAACGGTGAACTTCCAGATTGGCTGTATTTGCAATTTTATTTTGGTTTTATTTTGACAAATTTAAGTAGCGAATATAAAATAATTTGAAAAATCAATTCTTAAAGTTTGTGTTTAAGAATAAAACATTTTACAATTAGTGATCTAGTGAAGAAAAACTGAAGTAAAATAAAATTCAGGTTGATACTTGCTGCTTCCTACACCGATTCAATGTGGTTTGGGTTTAACTTTTAAGAGGATAAATACTTTATATTTAGTACGATTCTTAAAAAAGACAAGTGATATCAATATATATTTAAATATCCTTGAATAGCATTTCTTTTGAAAATTCTAGATATTGTTTTTAATGATAAAAATTTTAAAAAATATTACGATATTTATTTGATATTTTAAGAAATACAGACTCATAAAAATGTATTTTCTTTTGCTAAGGTGCTACATTTTTAAGACTTTATATTTGTTTTTTTTTTTTTTTTTTTTTAAATTAAACATACAAATTATTTTTAATAATTGTATTTGTATTTCCTTTTAGACAGTTTGCAAATGATGATGAAGAATAATTTTTATATGCAAAATAATTTGTTTTTGGGCAAATAATAAAAACCATTTAACTAGGGATTTACATGCTGTTTATGAACTTTTGTGGCAGTTGGTATTTTTTTAATATTTGCATAAAATATATAAACAAATTGTAAACAGTTGCTGTTTTTTATTGAATTATACGAGAGAACATATGTATAAAAAGATTTTGGGCAATTGTTAATTTTTTTTACATTTAAGTTTAGGGTAATTGAACTTCAGCTCTGTTAAATCTTTGTTGTTTCAATATTTCTGTGTTTTTTATATTTTATTTGTTGTTTTTTGTATGATGGTCTTTGGAATAAAATAAAAACAAAAACAAGAACAATAACAAAAGTTATTAATATTCCTTTGTGCTGCTTACAACAACTTTCGAGTCGACTTTGATTTTGTGTTGGCTGGATTGCCCTTTGTTGACATTTTGATAATTTTTTGTTGTGGTTGTTGCTATTTGTTTTCTGTTGTTTTTTTTTTTTACAGCACAGAAGAGAATGCACTTCATGTTGTAGAGAATACACAACAAAAACAACAGAAATATAAAATTTCATATTTAAGTATATTTCAGTCATCATCATATGCCCAGCAATTAATAGATAATATTCTCAAGAATGATGAGTAATTATTTAAAATAAGAATATATAACACTCTGTAGTTGAAATAAAGCTACATACAGGGTGCTACATCAATATTGTCAACCCAGAGACAGTTATTTGATCCTTAGTTAAAACACTCATTTGTTGCTAGAATCAATTCCAAATCACTTGTTAAGATAAATAAAACTTCGTATGTATATATTACAGAGATTCGCATGTTTTCCAATTGATTAAAATTAAAGTTTTTTGATTTGGCTTGACATTTAAAACGATACATTTTTATCGCTGGGAATTTTCAGTTCAAATAAACCACATTGTATCGAGCGAAATAACTTTTTTAATCGCATAAAAAAGTTATTCACTGTGAATGCAGAAATTATTTGTAACTGACTTCTTCATATGAAGATCTTATATGAATCAAGTTTTTGCGCAGGGGTTCTTGGAAATCAATCTTGGACTGCATGATCACGGAAATCAACTTTAGTAGGTCACATCCAATACTGAACCCGCATAGCGATGTCTGTAAAGAATTAATACGATTGATAGAAGATGGGAAATGGCACTGGATGTTACGGCTTAAAAATCAATTTTCCTCCGACTATGTGATTAGGGATTAGGTAATCGAAAATCGATGGGTATTGAAATTTCTACATCTTGTGTTGAGAATCGTCACGTTGGTTTATAGTCAGCCGCAGTTAAAGGCTCTGAAGATTCAATTTCAATCTGAACTGTTTAATGGAACGCTATGAAATGATACTGTGCTGGGTAACAGGAGATTGGGAAATTGAGGGCAACAAGATCGTACATTAGCTTGAAAGGCAAGGTTAGGAGTTATCGTTGGAAAAGTGAGCTAGGTTGCTATAGCCACCACTCAGCCTCTATCATAGTGTTGTTTCGGAGAAAATCCAGTACAGGACTAGACAATCATTGAACCGAATCTGGTCGGAAGTAGCAATAGGGGAATACAATCAGAGCTTAAATTAGCTGATAGAACAAACTTTTGTACGAAATTCGGCAATAAAAAGGAGTTAGTAACTGCACCGATTATTATCTGCTATTATTCGTGGCTTTAATATCAAGGGGTAATTTGTCTTGGTGTAATTCCATCACCTTGACGCTGTTACAATCCTTGGACGAGATATGGCGAAGCCAGTGCAATGAGCTTCAAACTGGATAATCTAATTGTTTACCCAATGAAACTTGAAGCTGTCTAGAGTTTCTATCTAATGTCACGGGATCAATTAAAAGCCCGGGACTTATTCTCTGATCTGGCCTGTAGGGTGCAGGTCCCCTAACTGAAAATTTGTGAAACCTATTGAGGGCACGTGGTGGCTGTACCAAATCGGAAAGAATTACAGTTGGTTAAATGACTGATATTTGTTCTAGTAACAATTTTCGGGCCACAAAATTGTCCTAAGTGCTGTTGCTGAAACACCAGAGCCAATGAAGGTAGTGGTGGTACTCAGGAAATGTACTGAAATTTTGGCAACTTTGCTGACGATCCTATTTGTTTGTGGTAAGGTTACATGCCCAACATTTTACAATTAACAACTTTTTATTTTTGTTTTGCTGATATTGGTTTAATTGTATAACAAAGTCAGAGAGTTTTAACTGGTTTTTGAAAATAAAAGTCAGAAGAGCTTTGCAACTTTCCATATTGAAGTAATCAAATAGAGCAAACACATTTATTTCCAAAATTTATTTAAACTTTTATGTGACGTTATAATGATAAATACGTATTTTTAGTTCTTATTCCTGTCAAATTGACATTAAGCAAATGACAATTATTAAAAATTAGTAAAGTATTAGCTTATATTTAGTAAAGAAAGAAAGGGGGTTACCCCTTATTCATAAAAACTTACAACAGGTAAACATTAAATTCTTTTAATATATAACTAATTTTAAATTCTTGTTTTAGACACAGTTCTATTTTAAATAAACTATTATCTAACCTTTCAACACTTAGTTCCACACCCTGTTTTTTATAAAGAGAAAACAAGACAATTCAAAAGATAACATTTATTATATTTAATTATTATAGAAACTTCCGAAAGTCTTTGTTCTCTAAAATAATATGTGTAACAGATTTTTTAACAAAGCCAAACAGTTTTGGTTAAAATATTTGGCCAAACAAAATTCCAAACTAAAGATTTTCAATTTTTTTTTGTAAAACAATGACAAGTTTAAGAAATTTCAATAATTTATCATTTCAATCTATCATAATTTTTTTAAATTTTTAACAACTGCATGTGTGTAAAATACGTGATTTAATGTTGTAATAATTACGTCATTTATACGTTTTATTTTCATTAGTATTGTTTTTTTTTTATTTGTTGTTGTTAAAAAATATAAACAATGTAATGCAAAAACTAAGAATAAATAAGTTTTATTTTATATTTTTTCAGTCAGTTTGTTGTAGTAATATTTATAGACTTCCATATGAAAACAAAGCGTTTTAAATTAAGTAAATTATGTGCATGTGGAGAGTTAGCTATTAATATAAAACACGCCCCATTAAGTTACGTGCTTGTTGAAATTTAATTTCCTTTTAGTTTGTATAAGGTTTTTGTGTAAAAATTATTTAAAAAAAAAACAGTTAGAAGAAATTTGTTTGTAATTGAATTGAAATCATTTATCTAAAAAAATCAAAGATTTATGGAAGCTATTTATAAAGAGTGATTTTTTAAGAGTTTTCGCAAAAAAAAATTAGAGAAATGTATTTGAGTCGATAGAACCATCTATATAATTCAATATTTATGAGCCTTAACATCATAGCCCCCCAAAGTCTAAAGGTCTTAAATCGCACGATCTTGGCGCCCAATTGAGCGTCCCCAATCGTGAATAAACTGTTCACCAAACTAGCATCTTAATTGGGTCATAGTTTCGCGTGCTGTGTGACATATGCTGTGTAGACACAGCCAGCTCTCCAGATCAGAAATGAGCTTCGTTGCTAAACACAATTTTTCGATAAGAAAGTGGGTCTCCATTTAACTTAATCGAGCATGAAATTTAATAACAAAATTCAATTATCTACAAGTGTTGTTCGTTTGTAAATCGATTCGTGATTAAATTAGATACCAAACTGAACATGTTTAACGGTAACATGTGACGAATAGAGCTTAGCTGCCAAAAAATCACCCTTTATCTAATAAATTTTAACTAATATGTAGATCAAAGGTGTTTATTTTTGACAATTTACTTTTACAGTCAGTTCAGTTTTGGTATTTCTGCATGCAGAAAACTTGTCACTGTACAATCAAAAGAGAGAATAATTATTAGTTGAAATTTATTCAAACATAGATCGCAAAACTTTAAACATTTTATTATTCGTTTTGGCGAATTGTTTTTTTTTTTTAATCTCAAGTCTATGTGAACAAACCACTGATTCTTGAAGCTCTTAAATATAATAATCGAGTAGAATATGAGAATTTGTCTACTAAAGTTCGCGCAGACAATTAAAAATTCAATAAAAAGACCCGCAATTTTGTTATGTCAGTATAATTTGCGATATTTATCCGAATACTATCCATTCTAATTTGCAGCTAGCGGTACCCTTGTGTTCACCGATTTGACACGATGCTTCTTTTGGAGTTTTTTTTAATTCCCGGTCTATGTGAACAAACTGCAGCTCTTGTAGTTCTCAAAAAGGATATTCGAGAAGAGTATGTGAATTTGTTAAATAAATTTCTGGCCAGATAAAACAAAAATTCTATAAAAAAGAGCCTAAATTGTCGTATGGTGATATCTCAATATAAGTTGCGATATTTTTTTTCGAATACTATCCATTATTAATTACTTTTCTCCATAATTATTTCAATAATAAATTTCATTTAAATTTTCCCAAAAACATCCTAATTAAAGCAATACATTTTACACAAAAGACAAAAAGATTTATATTTTTATAAAAAAATTTGACTTATTTATGACTAATTTTTACAAGTGCATTAAGAGCAAATATAAAAATTTATGTCAAATATGTATGTATGTATGTATTTTGAAAGAAGATAAAAACAATCGCGCCGCAGCTTCCACGATCACAGGCATAATTCACCTTGAAATATATTTAACTTGCATTATATTTTATTTTTTGTTTGTAAAATTTAATTAAAAACCACTTTGAAATGAAACGAAAGTGAAATGATATAAAATAAAATGAATTCGTTTTGGTTTTCTTTATGGTACAAAAATAAATCAAGATATATAAAACATCATGATGATTATATTGTATTGTATATAAATTCAAAAATATATGTATAAGTATAAATAATATCCTTCTGTTTTAATATTTACGTTGAATTAAAACACACAGGAACACATAACAAATCTCACTTTCAAATGAAATGACCCATCACAATAAAATTGCATGCCAGCTAGTGATTAAATCTTCAGAAAAATCAGAAAAAAAATATTAAATCTGAAAACAGAGTCGGCTGGGGTGTGTGTAAATAAGAGTGCTGCTGCTGGTGGTGTAATTAATTAATTACAAAAATAACAAACAATCAAAAAACACCAGCCTTAAATATGAATAATATGCAGCTTTGCTTAAATAAAAATAAAGGAAACTTAAAATAAAAAAAATATATAATGAGCCAGATGAATGAAGGAGTAAAAGCGCTAACAGCGGGAGCAATTTACGGCGAAGAAAACGAGGGACGAGGGGTTAAGGTGTTCACAGAATTCTTTATATCCGTACAAAAAAAATGTTGTATGACAAAAATTGTGTTTTATTAATATTGACAAAGAGAAAAGCAAAAAGTATACAATTAAAAAATACTTATATATATGAACAAAAAAAAAAATAAACAAATGTTTATTTTAAGTATTAATGGGTCACTATGTCAAAAATATTTATGATTTTTAAATGATTTCAAAAAAACAACACACATACTATATCTACATACATACATATATGTTTGTAAAAAAACTCATCTCAATAAAACAAAGAAAATAAAACAATGGCAGGAAGGTTTGACTGAATGCGATCTACTCGTATAAGCACTCTACGGCCAGTGCAGTTGAAATATTGCATACAGTTTGTTGGAGACAAACTGAAATAACAGCTACTGGTACAGTCGGTCGCACAGTTATTAAAGTTATTAAAAAAAACACACTCAATTTCATTTGATGTTGGTTATCTTTACAAATGTTTTGTAAGAGCAAACAATTGCCAATAAAATTAAACCAAATTTTTACATCTGAACGGATATATAAACAAACAACATTTTACACTTCTGGGACTCTGAGAATCTACGATTTATTCATTAAGAAAATCTAGTTTGTATAGTGGCTCGCAGCTTATTTTATTCAGTGCATTTTTCGTTTGTTTTTAAAGCTCCGTAAAAAGAACACTAATAGGAATTAATAAAAGAAATTGATGTCATTTAAAAGAAAAAATTATATAGACTACTTGGTTTTCACTATGTCATTTTTGTTGTCAAATTGTCCAAATTGTTGGCAATTGTATGAAAACGGGCTGTCATATGGCGTCATCTACATATGTTTACAATCATGATTGCAATCTCATTAGACCCCATAGACAACCCGTTGTTCTACAATTGCCAACAATTTGGACAATTTGACAACAAAAATAACATAGTGAAAACCAAGCATAATAAAAACATTTATTACAAAAATGTACATTTTAATATTAAAACTAAAAAAAAAAAAAACAAAAAATGCTCGTTTGTTCACGTCGTTGTTGATTTTTGTTTCCCTTTTTTAGCTACTTCTATCAATATTTTTTTATTGAATTGTGAGTCCGATTTTTTAACGTCAAGTGTCAATTTAAAATAATTTAAATAAGTCCGTGTGTAAAGATTAACAATGAGAATTGGTTTTAAAACCATTTCCAAAATGGCCACTCACAGCGAAAAATAACAGAATGACAATCGGGTCCATACCAAAGGCAGAAAGGCACAAAACAAAATGTTTAATTAGTACGATGAGATACACTTTTTAAGAAAAATAAGGGCAAATCCAAGGCGATCAGCTTCACAACTGGCCTCCGAAGTTGAAGCTGACCTGTTGCGTATAGACTGTTCGTCGTGTCGCCAACATGATTTTAATGGCCGAGTTGCACGCAAGAAAACGTTTATTAACCCAAAAAACAAACTGTGTAGTCTAATTTCACCAAAGAACATGTTTGCAAGGCATCTGCATTCTGGAATTTGGTCATTTTGGAATTCGGGCCGATGAAACTAAGTTTAACATATTCGGTTCAGATGACATGTCGTATGTTTGGCGGAAATCAAATACAGAACTCAACAAAGAAAACCTAAAGGCAACAGTGAAGCATGGTGATGACAGTATCATTGTCTGTATTTCAGTTTTTAGCATTTGTTAAAAAAAACATGGACAAGTACTTTCCGATGCCATTATTAATTTTCAGACTAAATTGTTGCTGGGATTTAAAGGATTAAAAACAGTGTGCCAACTTCAATAGCTTTATCTGTAACTGGACTTGTCTAGAGCTCAAAAAGGGAGAAAGGTTTCTTAGAATCTGAGCAAATTGCAAACCTTGGTTTAGTATTTAACGCATTTAGGAACATGGTTATCAGGAGCACTTAGTCCTAGGTGTCCTAGTTTCGTGCGGGGAGTATACATAGATTGAATAGGTAATCAATTTAGTAATTCAGTAATCGAATTTATCTAGAGTTCAATTTTGGGGCGAAAGGCCACTTCGGAGTCTAGTAACACGGAACCTCTGGGACATGGAGCTTTTGGTGTCAAGACTTGTGTACGAAACTACCATCTTACCCTTCAAAAAGTTTAAAGAATTACCACATCTGTTAACACGGATATCCACCTAACATACGAAGGTATGTTAAGTTGGGTGTAAAGTGGATATCACAGAGATTGGAATCATCTAGAATTTATCGAAAATTGTTTTAAAACGCTTGATCTTGATGGAAACGTTAAAAAAAACAGATTATGATTATATTGCATTAAGTAGAAAATTAACGATAAAGCTTCTGTTTTATGCTTTTTTAACAAATTATCATACGTTACCAACGTATTATATTACCAAATATACCTCTGCCATGAATGAATTTGGATACTTCTTTATATGTATATGTAAATCAGAGATGGACAATATACACAAAATAATTAATTAACCCAGACATTTGTTTGGATTTCATTACGACTGTCATAACGATGATGATGATATTGTTGTCGATAATGTTGTTGCTTATAATGATGTTGATGGTGATGATGTTTGAAGTGACGACATACAGTGTTTGTAGACAGAAAAATGTATTACCTATATAAAATCGACATTTGATGCACTTGTAGCTACTGTACATTAAGTTTAGACTTTGATAGCTAAACAAAAAAAGTGCTTTTGAAATGAGCGTAAGTTGAAGAGTGCCGTTCTCGTTTGGCCATTTAATCGGATTGATACGATGGTACAATTGATTGTTTAAATTGACGACTGATTGATTGATCGACATATAACTACTACATGGGTTAGATTATGTGTGATGTTGACGATAATAATATTTATTGCACAATTTTTGGGGGAAAAAACTGGCAAACTTTTTTTTTTGAAGATAAAATAATCAAATTTGTCTGTAGGGGAAATATTAATGCTTTGATTTATTATATGATATTAAATACTCCTAATAAAATGTAAATTTAAACTTTTGTAAAGTCTGTTGAAATTTTGGGAGAAATTTTATTTGTGTTTGAAATAAATTGTTTGTTTATATGTATATTTGATTTAAAGTAGAGGTGTTTTGTATTAACATGATTACAATTATAAATTTTTGAAAATTGTTTGTTTTATTTAGTTTTTGTATTTTTCTTGGTAAGCTGTGAATGATTACATTCATTTACATGAACAAGTTACCTGATAAATGCAAAATATGAAAAAGTTTTTAATATTGTAATGCGTTAGTTACATATTAATATTGAAAATAGTTAAGTTCATTGTGGATGTATTACAATCACACATTTTTATTTATTTTTTGTTTATATAAATCCATTTTTAAAAATAACAATTAAAATAATCGAAAGTGTTGACAGCTGTATTTTCGTAATTATTGCTTTTTTTTTTTTTGAATATACATATATGTATGTACTATTGATATTAATTTTATATTTTTAACTAAATTATAAAGTCTGTTTGTATGTATATATATATACATACATACATATATAAAAACTATAATAAAATGTGTCGTTTGCAGAATTATGATGGTTGAATTATTTGAATATATGTATATATTTTTTTTACATATAATATTTATTTCCATTTCATTGTGAATTTTGGTACAAAACAACAGCCATATTATTTCAAATAAAATTAATTACGATGCTCAGATTAAAATATTTCATATAAAATTGCGTAAAAACATTAACTATTCATATTATAATTTATTGCGATTTCTTTTCAGGCAAAAATGTTTGATTTTTTGTAAAAAAAAGGGATGGAAATCTTGCCTTTTTATACTACTGCCTCAAATAAAATAAATTTTAAAATATGTACTGAAATGTTATCGCCTAATGAAATTATTCTTTAAGCTGTATTCTCATTAAAACCTAATATTTTCTCAGTGCATCAAACACACACATAAACAAATACCAAAAATGCATAACATTTAAAAAATGTATTAATTAAACCGTAATTTTTGTATAGAGAGAAACTAATAACAAACAAAAAATATTTGCAATATATCGCCGGCGTCAATGTCAGTCATGGCCATCAAATACAACAACAAAAAATTACTAATAAATAAAAAAAAAACAAATGTATACAACAGGGATGGAAAACCTGATACGATAGTACTTTTGAAACTAATTCATATTCAAGAGTACCGTAGTACACCTGTGATTCATTTAATACCTTTAAACTATTTTCAGTATTTTATCTAAAAATGGAAATTTACAAATTTCGATAGACTAAACATAAAATCATAAAAACCCACTCATTGTAAAGAATCTGAACCCAAAAAAAAAAAAAAAATCTATTTAACAGTATTTTCTATAAGCAATGTTGTGTATACTAGTTGTGTATAACAGTAGTCAATAAAAAGCTTGTGTATAATAACAGTATTTGCTATAGAAAATCTTGTTCATCTTGTGTATAACAGCATTTTATATAGAAAATCTTGCGTATAATAGTATTTTTTGGTAAAATATTGTGTATTGAGGGATTTTATATAGAAAATTGAGCACCACATAACTACACTAATATGGTAATAAATGAAGTTTAAATTTCAGTACTTTGGGAGTGAAAAAAGTACAATTTAAATATTGTTTTGCCACTGACCAAAAATTTAATTTCCATCCCTGGTATACAAACTACTATCAGTGTGATTACAATTGGATTTCTAAATCGCTTTACATATATTGTATGTAGGTAATTGTTATATGCACATTTATGAACACATCTTTTTATAACTAATTTTGTTAATAGAAAACAATAAATAATACAATTACAAGAAAACACGTGTAATAATTTGTCTTGTGATAATGAAATTTAAATGGAAACAATAAAATATACACATGTATGTATGTATGTAAGTAAAAAGAAATTAGTTGAAACTATAATTTAAAAAAAAAATACATATAATTAAAAACATCATAAAAATATTAATTTTATTAACAGTAATAACACAATAAAATTTCAGCTGTTAACAATGATTTCAACTGATTTCTTACTGTGTATGTATATACGCTTAAAAAAAGTTTCTCCTACTCATTCGTTCTCTCTCCTAGTGCCACTTAAGAAAAACTCTCTCTTTCAAATGTTTCTATTTTAAAATTAAATACATATTTTAGCAGTGGCATATTGTTGTTGTTGACCTTGGTACACTTACAAACAAATTTAATGAAATAATTAGTTAAAAAAAACTAAACATACACGCACACGCACACTTTTTTAAATTGTAATCGAAATCAACATACATACATTTAATATTATTGTGTAAAACTTTAGATTGTTAAACAAATACAGTTACTTTATGGGCTTTTGCAATGTTTAGGACAAAAAACTACGATTTGTTTGGGTCTAACAGAGGTTTTGCCTTTAAGTGCTTACACACACTCGCTCTCTCCTAATACCACTGAACAAAATATACAGTGGTGTCACAACGCCAAAAAATTGGTAATAAATATTTATATATCTGGTAAACTACAAATTTGATTTATATATACTAATAAACAAATTTGGATCCAACCAAGTAAATTCGAGCTAGGTTTGCAAAACTACAATGGAAAGGAGGTAAGTTTAGTTTTGTCATTGCTTTTGTATTTTCCAAAATTTAAATTTTCAGCCCACACAAAGTATATATGTATTCTGAATTCTTATCCGAAATCAGTGTTGTCCGTTATTCAGTGTGTTGGTTGTAAACGATTTTCATGTATGATCACACAAAGTAGGTTAACGATGAATCGGTTATGTAAGCTGGCAACTAAAATAAAAATGGTAGCTATCCTTGATATCTAATAAAAGGATGCATAATTAAAAATTTGAATCGACAGTGGCCCAAATTCTAAAAAAAAATATTTTTTAGCATGTTGTTTTAAAGTTAATCTAAGAAATCGGGAAAAATATCTCGATAGACGTAGTCCATAGCTCTGAAATTAAACTGGAATAAAAAAATTTCAGATTTTTCACAAAAAATCACACTGGTATAATCAGGTTGACATAAAAAAGTCTCTTTATACATATAGTACGTATAGTAGTAAAGTACGAGTTAAATCAATATGTAGTACGATCAACAACAAAAAAATATCTCGCTCTACTGGAAAAATGTGTATTATACATGACTTTAAGAGCATCGGAAGCAAATTTCATCAGACAACCCATAATGTGTATTATGATACAATGAAGCCTACAGTCACCAAGAAGCACATTCGCCCTCTCCTTTAAGCAGAAAATATACCACCGGCTGATACCTGAGCCGAAAATAATGAGAAGATCATATGTAATAGAGTATGTCTTGCACCGTTTCAGTACTTAAACGGATATTAAATTAAGTTTTAATGTTCAAAACATCTAGAATTTATAATTCCTTTATATTTCTTTATTCTTGCGATTTCTTGATTTCTTAATACATAGTTATTATATACAGATAAAACAACATGATATACATTCTGCACTGATTATTGCGCGCATTAAATTCGAACTTTTACATATTTTAAAAACTTGATATTTTTGTTAACAGCCAAAACTTTAAAACGTAACTTTAAAATTAATACAAATGCTGAATGAAGAGTATTTAAAGTTTGGCTTAACATTATCGAAACACAGAAATTTAACACGCATTAAATTTTCATACAAATATTTTTAAGCAAAACATGTTAATGTCTATGCACAACTACGAGTATGATTCGTGGTATTCGTGGTATGTTATATTATTATGTGAATATGTAACTTTTGTATACTACTTTTTATAAATTTTGTTTGCATGTAAATGTAGGTTTTTTCTCTCTTTGTCTTTAGTAACTTTTCTATGATACATATTAGAGACAGACACTGGCAGACTCGACATACGTTTAAAAACACACGCATAAATTTGTTACCTTTTTTTTAGTTACTCTACATACGAGTATATAGTTTGGCTAGATGTCTGTCGATGTTTCATTTCAAACATAGGTATAGTAACTTGTTTTCTTCTTCTTTCTTTCTAAGTTAACCTTGTTGCTAGGTAAAAAAAAAAAGGAAAAAAAGGTTTGACGTTTGTCAGTAGCTGGCAGTAGTCGCAGTTTGCCTTAAATTTGTGTCAAACTCAAAAACAAAACATGTAAAATACACATATTTCTTTATATTTTGCTTTTTTTTAAGTATGTACATATATTTAAATTTATTTAAAAAGTTTTAAAACTTTTAAGAAAAAATTAAAAAACATCGTTTTATTATGTGTTAAAAATATTTAAATTTGACCTAAATTTAATGTGCAACAAACAAAAATACAATTACTTTCACTTTCGTTTTTAGTTTCATATTAATTTTGTTTGATGCCATATCGTTTTTGATACTAATGTACATACAGTGAGAGTCGTAAAATGTTTGACTTGCGAAATTAGCGAATAAAAAATTCTAAACAAGAATTTAAGAGAAACTAAATTTATTAAGAGAACTAAATTTATTTAAAAAAGCTAGTATGATCGTGTGTATACGTATAATCAATGATCCATTTAATTTGATATATAGGTACTATTTGACAGCTTAAAGATATACTTTAGTATTGCTTAAATACACCTATAGTTTCAACTAGATAGGCATTTAGAAGCCTAGAAGCGGGAAGTATGTAAGTCAAACCTGAGTGCACTTTTTAAAATGAAAGAAACAGTTTGTAAAACCTAGTTAAGCAAAACCTTTACACTCACATAAATACAAACATATTAAAATCAGTTTGAAGACTCCACAATCTTCATTTACTAGTCGTTTATTAGTCGTAGTTCTTCAAATTTGTTACCTTTGAAATACTAGTTACACTTTTAAATTTCTAATTATTAATTTGTCTAGCTTTTATCATTTGTTTAACTTTACAACGACAACTATTTAATTTTTTCGAAACAAATGTATTTGTTCTGCTGGTAATGCCTTATAATTTGTTACATTTTAAATGAATTATTTATAGTCATGGTGTGTAATATAATTGCTGATAAAAATAAGAATTGTAAAAGGAAAAGCGTAAAAAGTTGATGGCGCCAGACTGCACTTGAGAAAGAGTTATATATAATTTTTTTTTGTTATTTTAAAACAAAACAAGGTTTAGATAATTTATGAATTATAAATTAATATATGTATGTCAGCTTCATTTGCCAGTTGCCCTGTATGACAATTTACTTAGCAGCCTTTTGTTAAATTCTAACTTGTATCTTCATGTGGAACAGGTGTCTTTTAATGGCACGGTTTTTCTGTATGATTTCTAAATATCCATTGGTTTGTTTAGACATATGATCTGCTATTGGTTGTATTTTTCATGCATATTTCACAATAATTATAAAGTTCATTGACAAACGTATGTAGTACGATCTACCACAAAGAAATGATCTTGCACTACTGGAAGAGTGTGTCTTATTTATGCGAGCATCGGAAACTAAGTTCCCTAATTTCAGCAGACAACCCACAATGTCGATTATGGTACAATGAAGCAATAGAGTCAGAGAAGCCCATTCATCCTCTCCTTTAAGCAGAAAATATACAACCGGCTGATATTTGAGCCGAAAATAATGAGAAAATAATGTAATAAAATAACAACATGATTAACATTCAACACAGATTAATGCGCGCATTAAATTCGAAACTTTTCGTCCGAATGTCTGCATTCTTGTCCAAATCTACAACTGTATTGGGCTATACTTGAATGTATATGAGTGCCAAATCCGATATAGAGGATCATTAAGAATATTTAGACAGAGTAGGAGAAAGAAATGAGTCTTGCAGTATAACTGAAATAATTTTGAATTTTTTTAAGAGCTAATATATAAATTAAATGCATAAGACTGACAACGATGTCTATTTGGAAAATTATATTATTTTCAGTTGGAATACATGAATATACTCAAAGATTTCTCAAGAAAAGATTTCTGGAAAAAGTATGTTTTCTCAATTTTTTTATCAAGTATCTTTGACCTTAACTATAATTTTCAAAGATTTTACAAGTATTATTAAAAGTTTGAGTTAAACATTTGAATTCACTTTGAGGTTGGTTTGAAAAATTGTGTTTTCTTAATTTGTCAACAAATATTATTATGAAATCATTCTCAAACCAAAAACAAGTCTGACTTGGATTGTCATCCTGTGACATTTTTTCTATTACAAATAGGAGAAAGGGAACTTTTAAGAAAGTTCCCGGTCGAGTAGTTTCCTGATTGTTCTTTTGTTATAATGCCCCTTTTCTATTTTCTCTGAGATCATTTGAAAGAGCAGGTTTACGTCTGCGTCTATACGAAAGGAAAGAACCAGGCATATAATCTAAAAATTAAATATTTTCAATTATGTAGCTTAGTATTATAACACTAGAATTTTCGTATATTTTATTATTATTACTAAACCCTAACTAAAAATCATAACCCACAAACATTATTTCTTTTTAATTTTTTTTCTGTTAAATCGTAAAAAAAAGTTCGACAAATTTAAAAATCATCACGTACATGAATTCTAGTAAAACTCAAATAAGTATAAATGATGAAACAGAACACGACCGCAACTTCAAGCAAAAACGACTCTCAGAGAAAACAGGCCCATAATTGAAACCACGGCTGCAACTTCACGAACTGTCATTTAATGTTTTTATATTTCTTCTGTTTACCAACCTGTAATGCCGACGGCTTTTCCAATTTTTGTCCACAAATCTTGTTTTAAATAAAAAATTTTATACAATGGCGACTGCAAATTATATATGCAATCATGCTTTTGTACTTCTTCAATTTATTTTTCTATAATATCACTTATTTTCTTTTATATTACAAAAATCTCACTTTTAAACGTTTTTTTTTTAATGTTCTTTTTAGTGCTGGCAAATTCTACTACTTTCCATTACTCAATAATATTCAATACTTTTCATTTGGGTACTCAATACTACTCGAAAATAGATCTTCAACTATTATTGGTTTTGTATGTCTTTTATTATTAAATCAAATATAAATGTAAAGCTAACTTTTAATTCAACGTTAACAACAACTTAAGAAATACAGTGAACTCGCAGAAACGTGAACATGTAATTAAAAAAAAATTTGTAGCTTACAAATTGTTGTCTTTTTATACAGTGAAGCATTTTTATGCACTAACTTGCTTAAAAATACAACTCAGAAAGTATCGAGTAACTACTTTTGAGTATTGAGTATCCAAAAAAAGGGCAAATACTCGATACTCGGTACCCATTACTCAATACTTTGCCAGCACTAGTTCTTTTGTTTTAATTTTTCTTGCGCCAAAGCTTCAAAAACACATGGTTTTGTTTAAAAAATTTAATAAAAGTATGGTAATATTGTTGAGAGCATTTGTGTTTTAAAGTGAGAGCATAAGAAAAAACGCTGTCAAAATAAAATAGATTCTATTTTCACGACCGCATTCTCTGGCATAATTTTATGTCAAACTGTATGGAAAAAAACGTTCAGACCCGGTTCTGTTTCATCATTAAGACGTTAAACGAGCATTTTGTTTTACGTACTTTAAATAAAGAATTTTTATATGTATGTTTGTAACATATTTTTTCGGAAAAATGACACTTACAACATTTCTTTAGCTGAATGAGAAGAAATAAAAGAAAATAAAAACGAATGAATTCACACACTCGTCGAAGTTGTTGATGGAGCAATACGAAAAAATATATGTACTTATGTACATATGTATATAAAAATAATAATAATAAACCGTAAAATAAATAACAAAGTTTTGTTTTTCTTTATTTTGTATTCAACTCTTAAAGCATTTTCATTTTCATAGCTTTCACTAAAAAGTTTAGTTTGTTGCAAGGATGGTAACACTTTCAATCACTGGTCCTATGAGGGACATGAATGCTGAAAACAATTGCAAAAAACCAACTCACCCCTTGACCAATAAGTTCTATAAAAACTACATATATGTTTTATCTAAGAATTTACAAATTTTGTTCAAGCTTTTCTTGCAACAATAAGTAGTATACATATACAGTGAGCACCAAAATAAAGTCAACACCAAACATTATTATATGGAAGGCTTCATTTTATAAATATAAAAAATATTATATTAGAAAATTACATAGTAGTATTTTTATTTAAGTAGAAAAGAAATAAGCGAAAAAATTAAAGCGTATACAAATTCAATTGTTTTATTGTTAAAATATACCAATTTTTACGCGTCAAAAAAAAAGAAAACAGTGGCATAATCCTTATGCAAAAAAATCCCTGTCATTCCAAAAGTAGTGGCAAAATATAACGGTGAAGTGCCATTCAAAATAATAGCAATGGGAAGACAAATATTAGTTGAGGCTCAACAAATCATAATAGACATAGAGGGAAAAGCATCACTGTACAATAAAAACAATTATAGACATTTACGATCGAAGCGTCTTACAAAAACTGAAGTTAGAGATATAGTAAGAGAAGTAAGAGCAAACCCAACATCTAGTGCTTTAAAAAATAGTTAACAATAGCGCGATTACGATTATAGGATCTTTGCATCAAAATGGCTCACATGGTACATACAAACAAACAACTACAACTATATAATGAGCCTCAAATATTTTGCAATAATATTCTTTTCACCGATGAAAGTAAGTTTGAGATATTTAATCAATTGAGATAAAATCAAAAATCCCCAAAAATATGGAAAACACATTTAGTAATAAATATGTTACCGAGACCGTAAAATATGGCAGCGGCTCAGTAATGGTCTGGGGTTGTATGGCGACATTAGGGGTCGGTGATCTTATATTTATAAAATCTACAATACAAAAGAAAGATTATCTCGATACTTAAAAAAACAATGTAGCCCCTAATGTAGAGAAATTGGAACTAGCGCAAAACTGGATTTTCCAACAGGACAATGATCGTAAGCCTACCTTCAAAATTGTTTAAGCAATGGCCCAATCATTGTGGCAAAACTTTAGATCGTTCTCCGTAGTCCCCAGACCATAATACAATTAAGCACTTGTGACAATATCTGGACAAAAAATTAGGCAAAGAAATATTTCTTGCAAGGATACCTAGAGGCAGTAATACAGGATGAATGGAACAAAATTTTGCCAGATTTCACTAAAAACATCGTTGTTTCCATAACTAGAAGATAAAGGCAAAAAAACTACAAACAAAATATTAAATACAATATTTTACATAATTTTAATATACATATGTACCTGTTCACTATATTTTGAAGCGAAAAATCTGGTACTTTTTCGTTAAATTTGCATTTTTTTATGTTGCTTATTTTTCTAGTTTTTGTTATTAAGTAATATTTTGCTTAATTTATTTATGAATTATGCAATATACTTTGTTTTAAATTTGTACTTGTAGTGAACATATATAATAAATCATTTTTTTTTAACAATATTAGGTGGTTACTTTATATTAACGCTCACAGTATATAGTAACCACAAATTTAGAAAATCATTAACATTTAATCTGAGACTTGTCAAATCAAAGACCTATCTCATTGAAAACCCCGGTATAAACTTTTAAAAAAAACTTAAAGCTTTCATAATATTCGTATAGTGTTTGTTCTAAGCCCATTATGCCTACTATGTAGTACTGACACTTTATGTACACTTTACTCTTTGATATTTTAACTGAATTTCATATAAACTCTCGTATTACTTTGATCTTATTTTAAGAAAAACAAAACTGTTATGCTACCCAATTTTTATTTTATATCTTTACACTTAACTTATATTTTCACAAAACGTACACAACATTACTTCACAAAACCTAAACCAAGAGTTTGTTAAGAACCCAACAAAGTTTACAAAATTTCATTTGCCAAAACAAAAATATATTCAAAGTTAAATTCTTTTCTTCTTTTTCATAAAACAGTAACAGTTGTTTAATACTCTAGAAAAATAGTTTTTTTTTTTTTTTTTTTAAAAATTTTGTTTCTTTATTTTTCGGTAATTTAGCATTAAATAGTTTGGATTTACGATTTACGATTTTTTCTTTCTTGATTTGTCTGGTA
The DNA here is from genome assembly GCA_950370525.1 of Bellardia bayeri. Taxonomy (NCBI): domain Eukaryota; kingdom Metazoa; phylum Arthropoda; class Insecta; order Diptera; family Calliphoridae; genus Bellardia; species Bellardia bayeri. Next base: position 41,558,446 of record OX493266.1, on the reverse strand, counting down.
AGTTAAAGTACAGTATAATATGATATTGTGTCATATTATACATAATCAGACCAAGTTCAAGTTGCTAAAAGCGGCAATAGAAAATTATGATGTAAAGAAGATGTTAACACAAGAAAATGTTATAAATAGAAAAAGAAGAATATAGGTATATAGAAGAGATTTAAAATTGTTATTGGAAATTGTTATAACTGGGTTAGTGTGAGAATATAACGGCGGGTTGTTAGGTTTGGTAGACAGACGTTCATTTCATCATTTTAGCAGACACTTATAAATTATGTAGAAATAATAAACTAAGAAAATAGAGTAAATTATTGTTGAAGAATGAGAATGAACTTTGTTAATATTATAACTTGTTTTATATATTGTAAATTGAATCAATAGAGTTTGTTTTTTATTGTAAAAACGTTTTTAGAAATTAGAAAATAAATTTTCACTTTTTGACTGTTATTCTAAATATACGTATCACATACTAACAATTATTTAATGGTAACATCAAACAAATAATAAATATTCAGTTTCATTTGCTATGATTTAAAAGGAATCATCAAGAGGTTTTATTTTTATTAAACTACCTAACGTCCAAAAAAAGTTTCATACGCTTAATTTTGGAGCATCGTGAGCTCTATTTCAGGTGAATGAAAGAGTCTTATTTGGGATCACGAATATTGTTAAATATCTCTAGACAGCTTTAAACTTTTACTTTACCTTTATCACTTTTTTGTTTTATATTGTAAGTTTAACATTACAAATTAAACGCAATTTTAAACCAGAACCGAAACAATTTACTGTTACAATGTCTTGCATTTTTATAAAATATTGCTAAATAGTAATAATGAAAAATTAACCTAGAATTTTTTATTTATATAATTTTAGTATACATATTTTAAAAAATTAAGGAATAAAAGATATACTCTTTTTTATTTGGGTCATTTTTCATTTATCGTAAAATGCAAAATCACCCCAATGATAAAATTCATCTATACCCCAAAACAGCCACTGTAAAAAATAAAGTTAAAGAGGTCCAAATTTAGCCCTAATTTTTTTATGAAAAATTACCCCAAGATTAAAATGAAAAGTGGCCTCAAATGTTAGGGCAAATTTTCATTATGAAGAATGCAATTATTTTTCATTATAAAAAATACCCAACATGTGCAGCCAACTTTCATTTTAATCTTGAGGTACTTTTTCATTACTCTTAAAATGCAAAATTACCCTTAAAGAAAAAGTGCATTATAACCCCAACAAAAATTACAAAAAAGTCCCAAAAATTTCGTGTTTTTATAATCAGTGTATTTTTTTGGGGGTTATTTTACATTTTTTGGACCATTTTTCACAGCACCTCAAAATAAATAGAAAAAATGGTATGGTATTATTTCTCATCTTTTTCATTGGGGTAATTTTTGCTGGAGCCGCAATTCGCAGCGCTTTTAATAAATATTAAAAATGGTACCGTGAAGGTCTAAAAAGTATATTTTATTTTATTTCCATCCCTGGTTTTAGGGCTTATGGGGAGGAGAATTTACACAAATTATGCCAGTCCAGCTTTAGTTCAAATTAAGGACAACTATATATTAGTGGACATAGTTTGGAAAATATTAAGGGATAAGAGACAAAGGGATAAAAATTAAATTTGTTCTCAAAAATTCAATTAAAAAAAAACTCTTCAAAATTATTAATTTTTTTTATAGCTTCTTCACACGACCATAGTCAAACCCCGACCAATTCCTACATATGTATGTATTTGTCTAGCTGACTGTATAATTAATAAACCCACTATTAATAGTGTTAAAATTATGAACAACTTTTTGAGAATTCAAAAAAAAACCTTGGACAAATCGAATTATATTTCATGTGGTGTTTTTTGTTTTATTTTTTTTTTAAATTTCAAAGTACTGTTAAAAATAAAAAAAAAAAACGTAAAGAAACCGGCTATTTTTGTTGTTGCTGTTATTAGGTTGATTAAACTTTTAGATGACACTTTATGCACATTTTTTGCAAGTGTAAAGTGAAAAACAGCGCAAGAGAGCGAGAGAGGCAGAGGGAATTTCAATACATTTCATACCATTCACTTTGAGTTGACTGTATCTTATCTATTTTCTTAAAGTTTATTTCGCTATCATTTTTGTTGACTTTATTAAATTATCTCTCTACTGCACATGTTTCCATATGGTGAATAGATAATATTACTATTATTACTTTTAAATTGTTTCTGTTTATTTTCTTTTGTACAATTATTTGCTGAACAATGTATCTATGTACATAGTACATACAAATATTGTTTTTATTTTTACAACTTTGTATTGTATTATTGTAAGTTATAAATATTTTCTAAAGTTACGAATTGTATTTATTTTTATTATTTGCTGGCTATTTATTTATAATTTTTATGTTAAGTACCAACTAACAGGTTTGCGTTATAGAATCGAAATAATGTTTTATTTGTTTCATTAATTTTAGATATGAAAATAGAGTTGTATTTTTCAAAAATTCTTCTTGATTCTTAAGCGCCAACTTTTATAGTCTGTTTTAGCATTTTTTCACCTATAATTATTTCCCCAAGTGTTTATTTTTCCTAGTTAAGCTTGTTTTTTTTTTCAATTTAGTTAAAACTTTATTTTTAGTTGTAGTTTTATTTGTTGTCTTGTATTTTATTAGAATTTCCTGTATTAAAGTTAGAGTTAAAGTTTAATTTCGAAAAAAAAGCTATAACTAATACTCTCGAACAATAAAATAAATTTTTGTGGCTTTGCTTTTGTTTAAAATATTTTGGTGACAACATTTGTTAATTAATTTGTTAATTTATCAGCACAAAAATAAAATATTTATTAAATACAAACATAAACACACATACATATGTATGCACACGTACACAAAAATTGTTTTAATTTTAGCAAAAATGTAGAAACAAAGACAACAAAACTATAAAAACAAATTGTATATAAGTGACGGTTTTTATGTTTGAAATAAATTCTTTGTTAAATTTAGTTGTTTGCACTAATTTAAGGTGTAATTGCTGGGTTTAAGTGTTTGAATGTTTTAGACAAAAATACAAAAAAGAATTGAATGACACACCTTTTTCTTAATGAACGAACGAACACCTTGTATTATGAGATAAACCAAAGTAAAAAATAAGTAAGTAAGTGTAGTCGGTCAAGCCCGAAATACACTCAGTATATGCACTAAAACTAATAACCTATTATGGATCGCTTATCCAAAAATTTAGGGGCATAACTTCTGTGCATTCCATTGTCAAATTGTACCTCAATATAAACACTTCAAAGATTTATACATGTTAATATGCTATGGGAGCTTTGTTTAATTATGGACAGCCCGTTATAAAATTAGGTGCTATGATTTCTGTATTTTTAATGAATATTATTTGGTTACCAACATTTTTAAGAGAGTTATGCACTTTAAAGTGATTTTCGGAAGTGGGAAAATTTGTAGGTATGATTAGGCTTCATGTACAACATATTTGTGTCGAAATTTGTTTTGATACATGCGTTAATCAAATATTAATGACCGATAAACCCCTATTTCAGAAGGACATTTGGGGGTTAAGTGAAATAATAGACCGATTTCAACTAAATTTAACCACAACTGAATTTAGGCCAAACAAAAGTTGCATACTAAATTTTATCCAAATATGTATCTTAAAAATTGCAATCAATACTTTGCGCGCAAGGTTTACATGGACAACCAGCCAGACGGAGGGATGGACATCGTTTAATCGACTCAGCATCACTTTCTTAAACGACGATTAAACTAGAAGCTTAAACCCTAGTATACTTTAGGGCCTAAGACTCTTAGGCTCTTGAGTCTTGCCATGTACTCAACATATGTATCTGTACCTATAGAATATTTGGATCCCATTGCTCCATGGGATTATAGGTAATGAAAAGGCTGACGCGAATTCTAAGATTAGTTCCACTATAAAAAAATACTCATGGAAGGGGACATAATGGGCAAATCTGACAATGCCATGAATTTGCCACTGTAGAGATTGCTGATATACTATGAGGATATTCCAATAAGGATTGACCGAATAGAATCTAAAATTTTACCAGGACTGTATTGAGAAAGTTAATAGGATTTCTCAACAAACTGTTAGAACTTCTGAGTATAGGGCATTTATCTAGACCATACCAGGAATCGCTCCCAATACTTTTTTTCCGCCCACTCTCAAAGAATTGTGAGAAAAGGAGCAAAGTCCTTTTTCAAAATTATAAGGTGATTTTTTCGAAAAACCGTTCTAAATTCCAAAAAAACAAACTGTTAGAACTTCTGAGTATAGGGCATTTATCTAGACCATACCAGGAATCGCTCCCAATACTTTTTTTCCGCTCACTCTCAAAGAATTGTGAGAAAAGGAGCAAAGTCCTTTTTCAAATTTATAAGGTGATTTTTTCGAAAAACCGTTATAAATTCCAAAAAAAAAACAAACTGTTAGAACCTCTGAGTCTAGGGCATTTATCTAGACCATACCAGGAATCGCTCCCAATACTTTTTTTCGCCCACTCTCAAAGAATTGTGAGAAAAGGAGCAAAGTCCTTTTTCAAATTTATAAGGTGATTTTTTCGAAAAACCGTTATAAATTCCAAAAAAACAAACTGTTAGAACTTCTGAGTATAGGGCATTTATCTAGACCATACCAGGAATCGCTCCCAATACTTTTTTTCGCCCACTCTCAAAGAATTGTGAGAAAAGGAGCAAAGTCCTTTTTCAAATTTATAAGGTGATTTTTTCGAAAAACCGTTATAAATTCCAAAAAAAAACAAACTGTTAGAACCTCTGAGTCTAGGGCATTTATCTAGACCATACCAGGAATCGCTCCCAATACTTTTTTTCGCCCACTCTCAAAGAATTGTGAGAAAAGGAGCAAAGTCCTTTTTCAAATTTATAAGGTGATTTTTTCGAAAAACCGTTATAAATTCCAAAAACACAAACTGTTAGAACTTCTGAGTATAGGGCATTTATCTAGACCATACCAGGAATCGCTCCCAATACTTTTTTTCCGCCCACTCTCAAAGAATTGTGAGAAAAGGAGCAAAGTCCTTTTTCAAATTTATAAGGTGATTTTTTCGAAAAACCGTTATAAATTCCAAAAAAACAAACTGTTAGAACTTCTGAGTATAGGGCATTTATCTAGACCATACCAGGAATCGCTCCCAATACTTTTTTTCCGCCCACTCTCAAAGAATTGTGAGAAAAGGAGCAAAGTCCTTTTTTAAATTTATAAGGTGATTTTTTCGAAAAACCGTTATAAATTCCAAAAAAAACAAACTGTTAGAACTTCTGAGTATAGGGCATTTATCTAGACCATACCAGGAATCGCTCCCAATACTTTTTTTCCGCCCACTCTCAAAGAATTGTGAGAAAAGGAGCAAAGTCCTTTTTCAATTTTCAAAAGTTATTTTTTCCAAAAATCTTTATAAAAAAATTTTTTTAGTGTAATACTTTTACTTATTTAAATTGTCTGAGACATTTTTTATAGATTCCGATTTTTTTCAATTTTGTCGGACTGTTTTTGTGTTAAAATATCATTAATAAAGTTATATATCGAATTTTGAAACTTTAACATTGTCTCTGTTAAATAGTTAACATGACTCTGTTAACATAAAAGGTTTGTGTCTAGGGAGTTAAATTTCAAATTTATCTTCACGCACATAAATAATTCAATTTTCCACGAGTCCTGTTGTAGAGGTGAAAATACAATGGGGAGATGATTCCTTTAAAGATACAACAAATTGTATACCCAGTTTGACGAGTATTGAGAATGTAAATATGAGGGTTCATATTGAAGTGAACTTTGCACGGATATGTGTGGAGGACAACGAAACTTTAAGCCAGATTTTAGTCGAATAGTTGACAACTATTTATTAAGGATTTACAAAAACTGTGTTATTTTAAAAGATAAAAATGATTTTCCACGACAGTTTCAAACAAGAGAGTTTTGTTGGTTTTAAAACATCATCGGTCATTGGGCTACATTAAATCATCCTTAATCGGCTGAATATGGAGCTAAACCTAATACATATTTAGATGAACTCTGCAGCTGTTAAAGGTTTATGTCTTCGCTATATAAGTTCATAACTTAGTTGAATATCAATTGACGCAATTGTCTGGTTTTTAAGCATTTTCATGAATAATTAAATTGAAACATAAATTAATTTTATTTCGTTTCGTTTCATTTTTTTTTTTTTTTTTAATTTTAAGCACAAATATGCATAAACATATCAAAAATAATTTTTGCTGCGAAAAAAAAAGAAAGAAATTAAGAAAATATAAAATGTCATATACATATACGTTTATATGTATGTATGTATAAAATTTAGCACCAAGTCCGGTTAACAGTATAGTGGGTGGATGATGTCTGATGCTCAATGAGTGAAGAGTAAGCAATTTATATACAAAAATCTTAACAAAATAACTTAAAATTTTTAATATAAAGAACATTTTTTTTTGTAAAATTTTATGTATGTAAATTATGATGTTTTACTCAACAAAAAAAAATGAAGATCTTATTGTTCTTAACAAGACAACATCATAATGATGATCAGACTATTTTATGCCTCCAAATTGTAAGATGCGTAAGTGAAATTATAATTTTTTCTTCTTGGAGACGGGCGCGTCTGTCAAGTGAAATTGTCTTATGACAAATAATTTTAAAATTGTTTTGGTCATTTAAATAAAGTACCTTGTAAATTTTCTATATGACCGTATTATTCTTTTATTGTGTTTTTTGAGCAAAATTGTATTTTATTTAATTGTTGTTAATTTTTGTCTTTCTGTAAAAATTTGTTTTTTTTTTGGTAATAATGGCATGAATATTTAAATTTAATGAGCTTTGTTGTGTTAATTTGTTTAAATCTTTCTTTTTTCTTTTCTTTTTTAAATAAGTAAATTAATGTATGTTATACATTTTCCATCAATTTGAGTATACATTTGCCGAACGACTACAGGCATAAAAGTCATGCAGTATTCATAAAAGTTTAAAGTGTCAATAGGGTGTCAATTTAGAAAAATGGTTTGACAATTATTCAATATAATTGAATAATTAATTATCTTTCAAGTAATGTGTTTTTTGTTAAATGTCAATCAAATGTATATTTTTGTGGTATAATTTTTAGTTGAAAAAAAAATATTAATTTTGCTTTTGATATTTTTAGCTAAAACACTTACATAAGCCAAGACAAAAACCACTATGTTTACATAGTAATGAAATCACTTGCAAGACAAGGTTTGTACTGGACTTGGAGATGGGAGTAAAGATTGCGATTTGTCAGTATTATACCCGGGGACTTCATGAATGCCTCCAACAGATCATGAGGATAGAATATGTAACGAAGTGTCAACCAGAATGCTGTTAGAGTTGGACAGTTGCAAATTGAGGATATTTGCGCTGTTAATAACGGGTAACTATTTGCTAAGTTTTAGAAATAATTAATTGGACAGCGGTACTCGAAATTTTTGTAGGACGTCGATATTTAAATGGCGAGGAAGACGATTCTACGATAGAATGAAAGACATTACTGGTTGTAAACAGTAAATATTTTAAGTTTCATTAAAGGAATTACGGCGAAAGTGTGACAGACTTGGGCAGCTCTTGCTTCTTTATATTTTCTACAAAGAAGAACTTTTAATGATCTGAATACAAGCAGAAAGTACATTTGAAAGCATTTAACAACTCTTCTCTCCAGTTACGAAAACAATACCTTTAGACAAATGAACACAAATTTTTTTCACACTTTAGATTCAAAGTTAACATTTTGATTTCAATTAACTGTTGATATTAGTGTGAGATGTTGCAGTTACACTACTCTAGCTAGCTACTTTATTAAATCCCTTGCCAAATACTCGCTGTCGCCCTAATTCTGTCTGTCTCCTGACAATTGCGCGTAAAATTGAAAACACAAACAGTTAACAAAGCAAAGAACAACCAACAATCACAGTGTAGATGAAGAGCTTTCTTGGATTTTCATTTGGTTAATTGATTGTTGGACAAGTGGGTAATAATATTGGCCAAACAGCAGTACAGTACAATATAAACTGAATACGTCACATACATATTTTCTTGTTGTAACATTATTTTGCTCATTCACAATTCAGTCAGAGTCATTCATACAAAGAAATTGTGATTTTTTTCTTCTTGATTTTTGACTTTTTCATATACATATGTACATAAAATTGTAATAATAATAATTTTGCCTCAAAGAATGTTAATGGCAGAATTGTACAGCTGCTGTTGTTGCTGATAATGTAAATGTCGGTTCTGTGCTGTTTTGTTGCTGTGGCTGTGGCCAAAAAACAGCAAGTTAGTTGATGATGATGATGATTTTTTGTGATATGACACAAAGAAATTGGTTAAGAATTATTTAAATTCGAAACAAGAGTGTTGATGTTTTTTTTTCGCAAAAACTTTTATTGTGTTAAAAACAAATAAATAAACAAAAAAATAAGTAAATAAAATAAAAATTTTTATGATTTCTTTGTATAAGTCGGGGAATATTTTGACAATTATTCAGAAAATTTGGAATTTATTGGGAATTGCATTTCGGTAGTTTTACAGTAATATAATAACCATAAAATTTTGTTTATTTGGTATGACTCATTACCTGGGGCATTACATAGTAATAGGTATTTCTTTATAAAATCAATAGTAGGTACTGATGTCAAGAAGTAAAATAATTAATGTAAGAAATAAAAAAATTGTTGTTGCTTGTTGCTTGATCAAATTTCAAATAGTGTTTATTACACATCGCAATTAAAGCATTGTTTATATACAATTCGGCCTGCAAAAGATTTTTTCTTTAAACCTGGCTACCGTTATTAACATTTTCTTAAAATATTAATAAATTTTGCAACAAACGTGTGAAAAATGTTTATTCAAATAATATATTTATTTACTTGGCTTTAGATTTGGTCAATTTATTATAAAATTTTCCGACTGACTTTTTGAAATTTTTACGAGTTGAAATAAAAATTCAGAACAATTTGACAATTTTTTGATGGTTTGGTAGCTGGTTTAAGCGAAATTTATGTTTAATTATGTATATAAAAAATATTTTTCTATGATAATAATTATGGTCATCATTATTTTGTAATAAATTTACAAAATTTTATTTAATAGTTTTTTTATTGCATATACATACCTTGGTTTATACTTAATTATTTTTAATGTTTGCATGTTTCTTTAAATTTGTGTTTATTATTATTATTTTTTGTGTGACGGTTTAATAAATTTTGTGCCCAAATATCATCATAAATTGTGTGTAAACATTTTATTTTTTTCATTTCCAAAAGACGCAATTTGTTAATTGTTATTATATATTTGAAAATATATAAATACATTTTTAAATGACAATTTTTTAAGTCTATTTAGAATCGCTTTTTTATTTACAAAAAAAAAAGGAATAATCAAGTATTTGAGACATCCAAAATAATGTTAATTAGTATGACTTTTTACAGACCTTGAATTTGTTTAAACAAAACAAAAGAGGTAATTTATTGTTACAGTACATATACTTTGAAGCAGAAATAATTTATTTTTTTTTTATATTTCTAATGAATTTTTTTTTGGAGTGGAGTGGAGTAAATCAGCCTTATTATGAGTGTCGTTTTCTCTTTACGACAACGACTGTTTCGTAATAGATTAAAGAAACAAATTTAATTTTTAATCTTTAATCTATTACGAAAGAGTAGTTCTCGTAAAAAGAAAACGACACTCATAATAAGGCTCAATAAATATATGCTCTAGGAAATTTTATAGCGTTCTGCGGCTATATTTGGGAAACGAATCTGTTTCCAAGTCCTTTTCAAAAGAATTCTCTATCAAGAATGTTTAGCATCTAATGTAAAGGAATGATTCAAACATCATTTAAACTTATAAATATATAAATTATCAGGCTAATTCCAAGCATACTTATGAAAGAACTAGTTCTTAAACTATTGCTAGAAATGTGTGTTTGCTCTGCACAGCTTCTTTAGAACTAATTCCGAGGGTGACAATTCCCAAAAAAAAAAAAAAAAAATAATAATAATTTGATTTCAAAACCGTTCCAAATAACTGGTTCCAAATAACAGTTCTGCAGTTGACAATTTCACGCAAATTGCATTGGTCATGTATGTATGTGTTCTAGAACTAGCTCTAAACTAATACAGTTTTTCCTGGGATTTGCCAATTGTAATTATGAACTGACAGCTACCAAAAGCAGTAATTACCGTATGACCGATATTATCATTAGATATGGATTCAAATTACCGATCGGTGTAAAGTGTTTATTTTATTCATTTACTTAAACTTGTTTTTCGTAAGTGGGCCTTATAAGGGAACTATGACCAATTATGAACCGAACTTGAGTATATATCACATCGTATTTCAACAAACCGCCGGTATATTTAAAATATATATGAGTATTTAAGTAATTTTTGTAAGTGGATATGGTTCGGATATGGCCGATCTTCATAAAATCGTTATTTATACCAGGTCAATACATATTTAAGTGATATTCGGAAGTGGACTTTGTATGGAGCTATGGGCGAATATGGACCGTAACTAACAAAATATAGTTTTGTGATTTACTGTTATATGACACTTATACTCAGTAAAATATTGATATTGTTATTTTAAAGATATTTATGTACCATTTTGCCATATTTCAAGAAGAAGAATATATGAGGTCTATGAGAAATCATGGACCGATTCTTACTATTTTCATCATAGTTTGTCACTTTATCATAGAAAAAAACTTGTGTTTAAATCGATTTATCTACAAAATATAAAATCTGTTTAGGTTGTCTCAGATTTTTATCCGGTTCCACCAAACTGATTTTACTGATCTTCAATGCCAAACTGCTGGATTTAGGTTATGTATTTTTAACGTGAGAGTGTATTACACAGACAGACGGACATAGCTCAATCCATTTATAATTTTATAAGAATAAGGAATATATATACTTTGCTGGGTCTTAGATGACTATTTATCAATGTTACACACAGAATGACACGGTATATAGTATAATGATGACATACAAACATGAATGTATTTGAAGACCACAACATGACTGGACAAATGTTGGTGAAGAATCATTATTAATATAATTTAATTTAAGAACATTTTCCTCCAAGGCGGGAGAGTAGTTTATAATTACAATTAACATGAGTTGTGTTCCTTATAGATTTCGCGTGCCATGTTGTATTTGAAAAGCACTGCATGACTTGACTTGACAACATGTGGCCACAATTTAAAATGAATTCAAGAAACTTATAAACGTACACTGAAAAAAAATCATGTTTTTTTTTCAATTAAACCTTTAATTGATTTTAAAATAATTTTCAATTAAAATTTTAATTGATTCAATTACTTTTTCTGATTTTTCTGATATTTTTAATTAAATTTAAATTTTTTTTTAATTGATACTATCATTTTGTTTACAGGTCCGATTTCAATTAAATTTTTAATTGATTCCACAAATATTTTAATTGAAACTCATTTTTATTTTTTTCTGTGTAGTGTACAACAAAATTCTAACTGACCAAAAGTGTTCGTACTTTCGGCAATATATGATACTTTTTTATTGTCTTTGTCATCATCTTCATATAGTAGGTACATATGTATGTATGTATTTAAAATTCTTACATACAGATTTTCTAAAAATATACCAAATAATATAATACGATATTGAAAAACAAATATTTCATCTCATAGTTAATTTCATTAAGTATGCGCCATTCTAAAATCATCACCACGAGCCCACAAGATTTGTCTCTCAATATAAATACACTTAAATAAATACCCATAAATTGTATAGCCGCATACAATTCAATTCAAATCAAATTTTCTCGTTTTTTACTCAAAATAAATGTAGATTGTAAACAACTTGCATCATAATTTCAAATACAAATGGTCAAGAGTTGGTAAGAGTCATCATAGAAGCAACAACTGTTTGTGTTATAAATAATAGGATTTTTTTCTGTTTTTTATTTACGATTCTATATTATAATTTGCCCAATGTTTAGTTGGATTCTAATGACTGTGCCTTACACTTTAGAATTGTTAATTAATGTTTGCTTTTATTTGAAAGAGTATTTCGTGAAATTTGATTTTGATTTTTTACTGACTTTATACTGCAAATCGCAATTCAGATCATCACAAGTGAATATAACAAAAGATGAGACCCATTAAATCATATCCACCAGTGACACGAACTTGAACGCTTATTTATTTGTATTGCAACGAAATTCTTAAAAATTACAATAAATAGCTGTTTAGATAACTAACTACATAGAAGGAAAGTAAATAAAATGTTTCTAAAATCTATGTTATCTAGATGCCAACTACTGTATTAAATGAATAGGAAGTTGAGGTTTAAATCTAATGAAAGAATTATTACGTTGATGTTATTTTTAATAAAAGCAAACAAATATACATATAAGTATGTAGTTTCACACAAAAAAGATTATTTACAAAAATATTAAAAAATTCAAAAGTTTTTTATATTTAAAAAAAAGACCTCAAGCTTAAAAAATTAGTAATAATTTTTTTCATTTTATTTAGATAATTTTCAAAATTTTTAAAACTGATACAGTTGAAGTTCTTGCAAAATATTTTGCTATGATTTTCTTCTCATTTTTTAGAATGAAATATGTTAATAGTTCTCCAGTTTAAATTTTCTAATTGTTACAACTTTTATAACCATATGAAACATACATAATACTTTATATAAGTACTTAGTAACAAACTTCGTTGTTGTTAATTTTATTTTTGTTTGAAATTTCTGTCAATTTTAATAATTTTATGAGCGATTTAATGAAAAGGTGCAAAGAAATGCACTAAATACAGTTTTTTTTTTGTTTCTCTAATTAAAACTACATTGTATTTTGGCTGTTCAGTTTCATTAAGTATTTAATTTATAATAATTATTTGGCAAATTTTAAGAAATTTTCAAGAAACAATGAAAATTATATACAGTGTTGGGCATATAATTTAAACATTCATTAGAACAGAAACTTATTCAATTTATTTTCTATTTATAAAAAGATAACACAAATGTTTGTTTCAGTATTTAATTAATTTAATTCCCCTCAAAGCAGGATCATAAATCTATAAAAATAAAAAAAAATCGTTAATGGGTTTGGGCAAATAATTAAAACTTTCACCACTGTTTTATTGTTTGTCATAATTTTCTAATTTCATATTTTGCGGATAACCCTTATTTCTTATCAAATCAAGAGTTGGCAAGAATGGGCTCAGACATAAAGGGGAATAACCGTATGGAGGCAGTTGGACCTCCAATAGGCTTCTATTACGGAAGAATTAGGGATTGGATCCTAAGTGCGACCAATCAAGCCTGGGGGAACCGGACGGACTGCCAAGTGTCACGGACGCTGTGGCCGGTGCTTAAGAAGTCCGATTCGGAATCGCTACTGGGCAGGAGTAGGGTCTGCGTAAGGACTATGATGGGCATTATCACGGGCCACTGCATGATAGGCAGGAGAATGGGATCCGAATTGTCGGATATGTGCAGACTATGCGAGGACCCGGATGAGCTGGAGACAGTTAAGCACATTCTGTGTCATTGTCCCAGGTTGCAGGGCATTAGGATGAGGTGGCTGGGCAATAGATTCTTGGGCGAATTAGGGGATGTCTCGAGCTGTGGGCTGGAGAGTCTAATAAGATTCGTAATGGGAATGGCCTGGCTACGCGACAATAGACGGAGTGCTGGTGGCACAAGTGGAGGACATGTGCATGTCTAAATAGGTTTTTGGTCAGGTATCTATATAACACTTGCTTTTCTATCCAAGGCATCACAATGGACCATATTGGTCACTGGGTGAAGGTGTGAGGTGACTCACACCAGCCTTTCTACCTACCTACCTACCTATCAAATCAACACATTTATTTTGCATACTTTCGACTAAATGACTGCAAAGTGAAATGGGTAATGGGTAGCTTTCCAAGTCGCCTCAATGTTTACCCACAATTCATCGGAACTTGCTGTTTTTCCCTTCCAAACTTTTCTCAACTTTGTTCCACAAGTTTTTAATTGGCTTGAGATCAGGCGACTGTGCTGGCTATTTTAAAACATTTATGTTTTGTTCCTCTAAACAATACTTCATAAATCATGAAATGTGTTTAGATCATTGTCGTGCATAAAATTTCATAGTAGCGGCAAATTTTCTCCAGCGAATGGTATCATCGTATTTTCTAATATGTATGTATATTTTTATATAAATGTTTATCCATTTTTTTAAGGAATTCTGGCTATTGGCCCCATCCCGAGCCAAGAAAACGCATCCCAAACTACTACATTACCACCGCTGTGTTTAATTGTTTTTATGGTATACTTGGGATGATGCTGCTGATTTATTGGACGCCATACATAACGTTTTCCCCATCAGATTGTCTTAAAACAATGACAATGATAAAATTGTGTGTTTACACAATTGTTAGATGTCTGACAATATTTTTGTCTTCCAAAGTACTGAAAATGCTTTTTCTTACAACGTGGGAAGGCAAAAATTTTACGTTTACACGGTTGTTAGACATTTTTTGAACATTTTTCGGACAACGTTGTAATATCTGACGATCGTGGACACATAGCTTGAGTCATTTATTTGGCGATTTAGTTGATTTTCAATACCAAAATGTTCATGAGTGAAGCTGATGTAGTGATACCACAAGCAACCTCGTAGATTATCTGGTTACTTTATAAAAAAAAGGACCCAGAATATATATTTTATATGATGGCAAATTAATATTTCCAATCGTGGTAAAGGGCATTAAAACAAAATTATGCAATATTTTGGGATTTAACAAATTTAAACAGGATCTAAAGAAACGGAACGTATGAAACGACTGGTAAAAAGTCTTCTTTGTATTGTGCCCAAAGAAAAAATCCCATTTAAACTGACATTTCATGAACAATTTTATTGAACCTGACAAAATGTTTTATTGTTTTAACTGTGTTTTAAAAGTAATTAAATGATGAAAAGAAAACAAAAATTCTTTAATGTTGTATAATTTTTTTTATTTATTTATTCTTTCGTACTTTTTTATTAATAAAACAGGCAGCACACTTATTTTTTAACATCTACATCATTGTAATTACAAGTAGGGGTTTCGCGAAAGGAAGGAAAAGCAAATAATGGGATTTTTTTAAATTAAATATGAGGATGTTGAGGCAATCAATTTAGAAACTTAGGTATGTATTGGGTTATCCATTCGACTAATGATCGTTCGAATAATCGAACAATTTCCTTCGAATAATTATTTGAAGAATTTCAAAATTACCACTTTTGAATAACAAATAATTCGATTAATTTTATAATTTAAAATAGTAATAATTTGACATTTTTTTTTTTTTTTGAATTTCAAAAATCTAAAAATCCGTCTACTGAAAAACTACAATATAAAATTATATAAATATTTTTTAATATAAACGAAAGTTGAACAATAAGTGCAATAAGTTATAATTCTAAAAGAAATATTTGATATTTAATAAAAATTAAATATGATGGCGAAATATTACCAAAATCGAAATAATGTATTAAGTACGCTATATATTTGTCCCTTATTGATAGCTTAAAAGAAGGTGTTGAAAGTAATAGCAAACAAAATATTTATGGGGTGAAAAAACTTTCAAATCTAGTAAGAAACTGCTGAAAACACGTTGATATTACTAAAACATATTATTTCATCGCATTGAAATGCCTAGAAACACAATATGTAAATATCAAAAAAGGAATCAGAATGAACCACTTTAGTTTCTATATACGCAGGTTCTTAATTGAACCAGTTCTTATAACATAACCTAAAATAGCGGAAAATGAGATGTTGAATAAAATTAAAATGCATATAAGTAATATAATTAAAGATGACTTTACTTTATATACGACTTGATGAAGTAAAAACATTCGAATAATTCGATTAATTTTAAATATGTGATCGAATTATTCGAACAAGTTATTTCTTTTTCGTTTCATTCGAACAAAGAAAAATAATAAAATGACACCTAGCAAAAATTTAGTAATGATTTGCAATTATTCAATGACTACTTCAGATTGTATCTACTACTTAGAAATAGTCATATATTCAGCTATTTAGTATATACATATGTATGTATTATAACTGCTTATTTTCAGGCATATTCATATTATTAGGCATATCTATCTATCAATGAAATAACTCATTGTCAAGTTACACTCAAGTCATTACTTGTAACTAATTTTTGTGATATTCAAGTAATGACATATTTTTAACCATTTGTGGTAAGTACTTGGCTAAAATGACATCATAATGTGTTAAAATGCAATTGTGTAAAAAGTTAAGTGCCAGAATTTAGCATTTGAACTCATTACTTAGTAATGACTGTTGAAGAAGTTCGAGGGGTTATAACCATGAAATATCACTGTAACCTGCCTTCAGGTGGCATTGAACAGTATTGATTTTAAAATAGGCAGACCAATTAAATAGTAATTAAATTTTGGAGTGGCAAGAAGTTGAAGGAAATATTGCAAATCTTTGACTTTGACGTTTTTTTTTTGTTATAGCCATACCTAAATACCGACTTTTAGGGGTTTTTAATGTCAAAATTTCTCATGATCGTACATTTTGTATGGAGCATACCGAAACAACGCGGCGGAAACGCTTTGCTATTGGAAAATCCGATTTTGACAAGAGAAATAAAACAACAATGTCCAGCTGTTACAATAAACAGGACCGTTTTATTTATTTGTTTGATTACCCTGTTTTTATCGTTTTTTTTTTTTGGGGGGGGGGGGGAGGATGGGGTATCAGCGTTAATGCTCAGCGTAAAAAAATGTTCCGCTTACCGTCGGTATTTAGGGATGGCTGTTAAAGTTTAAAAATATTCTTAAATTGGAGTTAAACCCCCAATTCTATACAATTTGTATGAAAACCCCTACTGCTTACAAGAACAAAACTGAAATACCAGCCACAATTTATAAACACGCACAAAAAGTGTTTAACATCAAGCTGAGGATGAAGTAGAGAAAAAAACCGACTACAAATTTAACAGTAAATTGAACAGACAGCTAAAATACCATAAATGGACAGTAAACAGCCAATATTATGTCAGAATTTGCAAAAAAAAAATACACACACAAAAAGCACACACAACATACAGATTTTACAATAATAAATAAAAAAATAAAAAAAAAAACACAAAACCATCAAGACAAATAATGCCACAAGAAGAGAAATCTTTATTAAATTATGACATGATTTGTATGGCCGGCTATACTTAACTAGGCTTAAATGCAAAGTCCATAAAGAAAATGATTTGATCAATATATTTTAGATTTTGTTTTGTTTTTTTTAGCTTTAAAGAAACAACTACATACAAAAACGTAAATTTGTTGGTGGTACATTGAAAAGTTAATTAAATAAACTTGTTCACAAAATAAACGTACTCGTCGCCAGTAAGCACACATAAATAAATAAATAAGTTGTCTCTCATCATCAATATGTGTTAATTATACCCTACACCACCATAGTGGGGAGGGTATATTGGGTTTGTGCTGATGTTTGTAACGCCCAGAAATATTGGTCCAACACCCACCTTAAAGTATACCGATCAACTTAGAATCACTTTCTGAGTCGATTTAACGATGTCCGTCCGTCTGGCTGGCTGGCTGTCCATGTAAAGCTTGTACACAGAGTACAGGTCGCAATTTTGAAGATATTTCGATAAAATTTGGTACGTGATATTTTTTGGCCCAGGGATGGATGGGATTGAAACTGGTGGGAATCGGTCCATTATTTCACCTAGCCCCCATACAAATGTCCTCCCGAAATTGGGGTTTACCGGTCTTAAATCTTTGAATTATGCAAGTATGCAAATAAAATTTACTACAGATGAGTAGTAAATGAAGCTAAAGCATATCTACAAATTTCGTGAAGATCGGTCCATAATTAGTCGTAGCTCCCATATAAGGCCCACTTCCGAAAATTACTTAAAAGAGCATAACTCTTTTAAAAATGTTGGTATCCAAATAATAATTAACACAAATATGTTTCGTACATATACATATAACATGGTAGAAGTTTATGATGATCGGTACATAAATAGTCGTAGCTCCCATATAAGACCCACTTCCAAAAATCACTTTAAAGAGCATAACTCACTCAAAAATGTTGGTATCCAAATAATATTTAACACAAATATATTTCATATGTATTCTAATAATACGGTACAATTTTATTATGATCGGTCCATAATTAGTCGTAGCTCCCATATAAGGCCCACTTCCGAAAATCACTTTAAAGAGCATAAATTCCTTAAAAATGTTGGTAATCAAATAAAATTCGACACAAATAATATACAGAAATGATGGCACCTAATTTTATAATGGTCGGTCCATAATTAGTCGAAACTCCCATATAAGACCCTCTCCGTAATTCACTTTAACTCCCATAAATCTTTTAAAATTATTTATATCGAGATAAAGTTTAACACATATAATATTTATATTCACAGAAATCATGACACTGAATTTTGGTCCAAAATAGGTGATAACTCCCATATAACGCCCATTTCTGAAAAACTGTTTTATATTTACATATACATACTAGGTGTAGGGTATTATATGGTCGGGCTTGACCGACTATACTTTCTTACTTGTTTTTTATTTCTTTTTTTTTCATTTTTGCTAATAAATTTATAAATGTGTATGATAAATTTATTATTTATTATTATTTCTGCAATTCTTCATTAAATAAACATTAAAATTTAGCACAGATTACACGCACATAAAGTGCGTGCCTGCATAATTGGCTCTTTCTTACAAATACTTTAAAATACACAAATATTACGCCAGCCATAACCCAGCAAACACTGTGGTTTGCAAATGAATTGAAGATGGTGTGTTAACAAAAATTTTCTTAATATTATTAACATTCTATCTCATTCTAATTAAATTTAATTATTAATTATTCTTATTAAATATATGTATTTATTGATATACGAGTATGTATCATTATTGTCAGATAATTTTTTTTCTTCCCCCCAAACAAATTTAGAACTACCTAAAGCAGAAAAGTTTAAGTAGTAATTTAGTTTCATCATTCATATCTTTATTAATTTAAATTGAGGTACTATCATTCTTATAAAGGGTGGTTAAATTGTAAGGGCCGATGTTGAATGTGAACCACACCTAAACGCCAAGCTTTTTTCCAAATTTTATTTGACATTTCAGACTTGCTCAATTTGAACCATGGAGAGATACACAATCCAACAACGTGTTAAAGTTATCCAGACTTGTTATGAAAATGGGCGTTCAAATCAAAATGCATATCGTGCACTTCGTGATTTTTTTTGGTCAATTTGATCGTCCAAATGTGCGTACAATCGCAAAAATCGTGGAAAAATTCGAGCACACCGGGTCTGTAGAAGATGTGAGAACACCAGTGCATGCTCGTACAGATCGTACTGCAGAAAATATTGCTGCTGTTCGCGATAGTGTGGCTGAACTCGTCGTCGTGCCCAACAATTGCACCTCTCACGCTCGTCGTTGATGAACATTATGCATAAAGACTTGCATTTACACGCTTACAAGGTGCAATTGGCTCAAGAAATAAAGCCTCTTGACCATTCCAAACGTCGTGAATGGGCAGAATGGTGGCAAGAAATGGCAACAGTGGATGATCAATTTTCGAAGAAAATCATCTTCAGTGATGAGGCACATTTTCACCTCAGTGGATTCGTCAATAAACAGAATTGCCGCATTTGGGCGAATGAGAATCCAAGAGTGATTGTCGAAAAACCAATGCACCCACAAAGAGTGACTGTTTGGTGCGGTTTATGGGCTGGCGGCATCATCGGGCCGTATTTTTTCCAAAATGAGGCCGGTCAGGCAGTTACTGTGGTGTGTGTGTGTGGTAATGGTGTTCGCTATCGTGAGATGATAACGAACTTTTTATGGCCCGAATTGGTAGATATGGATGTGGACGATATGTGGTTTCAGCAGGACGGTGCCACACAGCTAACGAAACAATGGCTCTTTTGCGCAACAAATTCAATGGCCGTGTTATCTCACGTAATGGCGATGTCAATTAGCCGCCAAGATCATGTGATTTGACACCGTTGGACTTCTTTCTTTGGGGTTATTTGAAAGAAAAGGTGTACGTCGATAAGCCAGCAATAATTCAAGAGCTAAAGGATGAGATAATTCGGCACATTAACGGCATAGAACCTCCATTATGCCTCAGGGTCATCGAAAATTTGGACCATCGGATGAAGGTGTGCCGCCGTGGTCGCGGCGCCCATTTGGCCGATATTTTGTTCCATACATAATTGAGTAATACCAATATATCATAATAAAATAAAATTACAATAATTTCCTAAATAGTTTGTGTTTTATTCAAAATCAACATCGGCCCTTGAAATTTAACCACCCGTTATAATATACTCTACTAATTATTAAAAACAAACATTTGAATTATTCTTCGCTTACAAATTTTATGGACTTACGTAAGGTGAACTATTAGTTTTATTAAAATCAGGTTTCTTCAAAAATTTCACGAGTTGTAAAGTCTTCTTCACTAGCTGTGTCATATCATTCGAATTGAAAAATTTAAGCATTTCAGGTGTTGGAATAAAATCTTGACATTTATTGTTTAACGAGTACTTGACTCTTAAAATACTTTCAACTGTTGAAATATTCATTCTGTTTCGCAGCTTATTTTTTTAATAATAAAGTAGTAATAAAGATAATCCTAGTTTACTAATTCTGCAAAATTTTGGGTTATTGCCAGCATCCCTCTTGTGCCCGACTTCATACCAAAATTTTTCTAAAGACGTCGTATTACTCCACGATATAAAGTGCAAGTTGTTCCACTCACTAAGAGTTGCATCGATATCTTCACAAATGTTTTTGAAATGAACAACGATACTGGTAATGTTTGGTTTTTTAGCTTTCTGTTAGATTTTAGATAAAATTGAAATTAATCCAAATTAATTGAATTATAGGCAGAAACTCTAAGCTTAATTTCGATTGTAAACCCCTACTTTATAATTCGATCATAAAACCTATATAAGGAACTGAGAAGTGTGTGTTTTGCAAGCTACCACATCGATGCAGTGTTCTTTGGACTGAGATTTCGCTGTTACAAACTTGCTGTGGTTTTATTGCAAATACTAGCAGGGTATTTCTCTGCTCCTGCTATTCCCTAACATAACCTGATCTATCGTATATATTTAGAAAGGTAAATGTCTTCATTCGTACATAAGAATGAATTGGTTATGGGCTTGACATAATCGAATGGAATGCTGAAGTTGTGAAGAAGAGCAAGAGAAGACCTTATCTGCCCCTGCGCAGCCTTGGCTCATCGATGATTTGAAATGCAAGGCATCTAAAGAATATATAATATGAATGACAAGAGGTAAGATGTCTACT
Organism: Bellardia bayeri; assembly: GCA_950370525.1. Classification (NCBI taxonomy): domain Eukaryota; kingdom Metazoa; phylum Arthropoda; class Insecta; order Diptera; family Calliphoridae; genus Bellardia; species Bellardia bayeri. The sequence continues at coordinate 41,537,028 of OX493266.1, read as the reverse complement.
TCGATCCTTACTCAGCTAGCCCGTTCGAAGAGTTCAAATGACTTCTGTATACATATGTATATAGTAAACATGAGGACAACAAGAAGAATGGTGTGACTTCTCTACTACTGCTATTCCCTAGTGATAAGTGATAAGATTATATTTTCTGCATAACCTGAAGGATTTGATTTACATCAGAATGGATTAGGAACTCGGAATAATTAAATGAAATGTTGAAGTTGTGAAGATGACGAAGGGGAGAAGTTGAAACCTCCTCTGAAATTGCCCAGCCTTAGCGCTTCGGAAATTCGTATGTAAAGCTAAATGTATATACATGAAAGTTAAAAGAAGCTTTTAATATTTATTTCATTCGACAATATGGTTCTTTTTTTGTGTGATCGCTGTATGTATGTATGTCACTGTATGTTCGGAGAGTTCAAATGAATTCTGTATAAGTTATGAAGATGAGAAAAGGAAAAGATGGTACTAGATTAAAGATTCAAGCAGATTAAAGATTTTTTTTAGTTTATTTTTTGGCACAACCTGTGGGATCTAGCGGAGTCGCAAGTCAAGAGGTCAAATGCTTTCATGCGCACTTTATAAGGATTCGGCCAACATTCGTACATCAGAAGTAATAAGGACTTGGAACAATCGAATATATCTTATTAAGCTTTTTCTTGGTAGGTAGGTGGCGTTTTGCACGACCTCAGGGATCTATCATAGATGGAAGTAAAGAGCGAAAATGCTTTCATAAGTACATCATAATGGTTTGGTTAAGGACACCGAATGATAAGTTGTAATGATGTTATACATTTTACATGCTCCTGAACCTATAAGAATTTTAATTTATATTTGGATTGAGATTTGCATCATCTGTTTTAAAAGTTATTAAAAATAACACCTAGGTAACAGTAAAAATGTGCTTTTCTTCCTATGTTTCGCTTAGAAATACTTTAATTTCTATTACGTTGGTCTACTAAATACAATTTTTTTAAACTTACCAATAAACCAGTTTCAACATTTGGTATTAAAATAATTTTTGAGCCATCCATTAAATTGTTTTCTTTTAATAAACCATCTTGAAGTTCTCTGCAAAAATATAAAAAACAACAGATTAATATATATAATATTAAAATAAGAGGTAAAAATGTAAAAAAAGGTCAACCTAGTAACTAAAATTGTATTGGGTAGTTAGGCAACTACATAACCAAGAAATTTTCCCTATAAACTTAACAAGAAAACCAAAACAAAGCAACAATATAGTTTGTATTAGCAACAAAATCTATTAAAGAATATTTAATGATTTGTATTCAATATAATGAAGTACTAAAGAATTATATTTTATTTTTCGAAAATACGGTCTAATATTCTTTTTATTTTTATTTCATCGGAAGAAATACGGTCTAATATTCTTTTTATTTTTATTTCATCGGAAGAAATAAAAAATAAAAAGAATATTAGACATTATTTTCGAAAAATAAAATATAATTGTTTAATAAATAAAAAGGTCGAACAATCAGTTATATAATGAAGTACTATTAGGTATAGGTAAATTTTCTTAAGTATAACATATTTTATTTTGATTTCATTTCAGTTAATTTTTTTTTTTTTTTTTTTTGAAAATTAATTATAAATAAAAAATATATTCCAATATAAAAATATGCAGAGACAACAAAGAAATATATATATATGTATATACATATAGATACACATATGTATAACAACAACAACATTTACGAGTACATAATAACAATGACAGCAGTGTCAGTTGAATGTTTAATATTATATTTGTTGTTTAAACTTCATTTTCATACATTGAAAATAAAACAAGCACAAAACAATTGCAAATAAAACTCGTATTTGTATTTCAAACAATATAAAAAATTTAAATAAATTCAAATTTTGTTTGGTGGATAAAAAAAAACACCACTTAATAATTTGGAACAGAGGCAGTATTTTTCCAAAATGTTTTTTAGGTTTATTTTTGGCAAAAATTTGCAATAAATGTTTAAAAGTTTGAAGCTGGAGGTCCACACCAAGCGTCTACGCGTTTCACGCGTTTTAAGCAACTGTCAAAAAAGTAGAATCAATGTAGTTGTATGAGTTAAGTTACACACTCAAAAGCGTAGGATGCGCTGACGCTTGAAACGCGAAAAGTTCGTTTACTTTCTACTTTTGAACGAATGCAAAGCAAATTTATTTTAAAGATGATGTCACCAGAAAAAATGACAGTTGAAATAACACTTTTTATATGACTTTGACAAACAAATCGATAAAAAAAACTTCATATAAAAAAAAATCAGCTGGGCATACGGCATCACTTCCAAAAGTACATACATGCAAAAAAAAAAATATTGACGTGAAAAATCTTCGCATGTAACTTCAAATGCCTGACGCTTAAAACGCGTTGACGCCAAAACGCGAGTTGTGGACCTCCAGCTTTAGAGTCGGTTACTGGTTTTTTGAAAACGGTTCTCTAATTCTAATTTAGGTAAAATCAAGGCGAGTTTGTACTAGTATTTTTAAAGGCGAATTCTGACAAAATGGTGCGAATTCATTCAATTGCCTGTGAGAATGAAGAATGTGTTGTCAATGACAAAATTCGTTCCAGTTTGCCTGAATTCCTCTTTGCAAATAACAGTATAAATTCACCTCGGGTTAAAATAGAGAAAACAGTTTTAAATTTACTACGACTTTGCATTAATCTATTTTAAATATTTTAAACATAACTAAAGAAATGTCAAAGTCAAGAACGTAAAAAAAACTTGAATATTTTTCTTTCAAAGTACATGAAAATAAATGTAAAATAAACTGCAAGGCAATGACATTTTTTACACGATTTGGTTGATTTCTTTTGTACTTTTTTCGGATTAAAATACATCGGTTTGTTATTGCTGCTGGCCAGCCATCATTAACAAAAATTCACGAAAATTTTAAACAAATAAATGTTAATTTTATGCTGATAAACCTCTTTTTTTATTTTTTTTATTGAAAAGGGGAAATAAACTTATTATTTTGTTAAAATTTCAGTGTATGTTATGTTAAACAGACAATCAACTTTTTATTTAAAGGGGCACAAATTAACAATAAAAAATAACTTTAATCATCAAATACTCCACAAAAAAATTTTTTGCTATTTTAACAAGTTTTTTGTTTAAGAAATTAAATAAAAAAACATTTATTTAGTTATGAATTAAGTTCAATACAACATTTTATAAGTTAACACCTGCAATAAGAGTAAATAAATGAAAAAAAAAATTAAACAAAAAGCGTGAAAAAAATCATCACACATGTCATTTGCGACATTTGACTTTATGTTCTGAAAAATTTAAATATTTTTAATTGATTAACAACTTTTAGAGTTTTAAATATTGAAATAATGTTGTTTATTTTGCAACAGGTTGGTTTATCGACTCGTTTATGATTCTAAAAATGTATTTTTCTATCAAATCGTTGTGAAAAACGAATTTTACTGTTATTCAAAATATTCAATTGTATCAAACATTTTCTTCACTTGCAGCATTAGAAATTCAATTGAAACAACTAAATATGTACGTTTGAAAGTATCAGTCAATCAATTTTGTATGACCATTTTGGTTGTTTTTTTTTTGTGAATTGTAAGGAGTTTGAATTTGGCATTTATTGTGACACTTAACAATTGAGTGCTGTTTCGGCTCCGAAGTTTGATGTTTGAAAATGCATTTACAATGTGAAAATTTATACAATTTTAATTTTATATTTTTTATACTTCGTGTCTATACTGCGCTCTTTTCGAATTGCGTACCAAGAATTTTGGATTTCATTCTACAATTCGGCCAAACTTTTTCTTCCTTCTGCCTTTATATGTTGCTCCACATCACACCATAGGCCATTTTAATACATCAATCTTATTCTAAGAAGACTAAATACCGAATTTTGTTAAAAGTTCTTCTTTAATTGCGGTGAATCTCTTAAATGGTTCTGCCACTGAGGCTCTGTGAATTAAGAAGTCTTTTTTACGGGTTTTTTTACGTCTTGGAGCATGTGTAACATTTTTATATGTCCGCTAGGATCGAATAATGCGTTGTATACCATCTTCCTTAAGCAAATAAAAATACTTGTATTCTCGCCAATGGTGTTTCCTCTACAGTTCATCTTTTTTTAATTTCTGTTTTAATTTAAATAACTTTGTATGATCCTTAATCTTTTGCTTAATAATATATTTTTAGGATTTAATAATTCCTAAACAATTTACCGCAACTAACAAAATATAGAAATTTACTTTCACGTTCTAAATTATTGTCCAGCTCAAATTGCCTATTAATTGTAACGGCAAATAGAAGAAAGCTTTAAGATCACACCATAGGGTACACCACTGGACAAAATTTGCAATTAATAATTATAATCATTTAAAAGAAAAATACTTTTGAAAGCAGCATATATGAAGTGTGCTAAGCTCAATACTCAATTATCTCGATAGGAAAATTTATATATCTAATTCAAAAGCAAGGCTTCGTTCACCATTCTTTCGCTGTATTATTCATCAAGTCAACAAGTGTTTAATGTAACTAAAACACACCATTTTTGTTTGACCTAATCAGCAATTTATAAACGCAATCTAAAAATAAGCTTTAAGCTTTCTAAAACAAAACTTTCTGTGTAACAAACAACAAATTAGTGATATCCTGTTTCTGTAGCTGTTTTTTCTGTGTATTGATTTAAGGAAATTTATATAATTGTTCAAAAATTTTAATTTCCAAGGACTTTAAATTTATTCTTTTCTTAAAAGCTTTGATTTTGAAAATGAATTAATTTAATGTGAAATAAAAACCCCTTTTAACGTTTAAGATTGCCTTAAATTTCTGTTTTAATTTAGTGTCAATAAAGTAATAAAACAAGTTATATACTGGAGTTTTAAGTCGAATAATTAACTGAAAGAATATATTCGTCATATCAGTAAATGTGTGATTAAATATAAAACAAAGTCATTGTACGAAAAATTGCAGTATTAAAAAAACATTCAACTCACTTGCATTTTTATTTCAACAAAATTAAAAAGAAAAAATGAGAAATAATTAAGAAAAACCTTTCGGGTTTTAATTGAAAATAAAAAAAATACTTAAAAGAGTGTGACTGAACACTGGCCACCCAAATAACCAAAACTATTATTAAAGAATCTTATTTTAGCAAAGAAATTCTATAAAACTTATATTTTTAACATTTGTTGTTAAAACATATTCATACTTAGCAACCAAATGTTATGCAACCTAAAAAAAAATACATCAATATCAATTACCCACCCATATACTCGTATCACCGCCATATTACTATAATTGACAATAGATTTTAGAGTTTCTTAGGTATTACTATTTATACATATAAATTATAACAATTGTTGTGCCTCTCTGACATTTCATTCGATTTTAGACAACTGCCATAGTCTCTGTTTGTATGTTGTTAACAATATCAGCCAGTCAGTCGTCAGTCTAAACAAATTGTATAAACAAAACCATTCATTCACCTTGGTTGGCATGCAAGTTACGTACCAATTGTACCATTTCATTGCATTTGTTTGGTACGTACACACACGTATCACCCTAAAACTTGGTTATAAACAATTAATCGGTTTTTGTTGTGGCATCTCCAAAGTAAAGTAAAAATATTTGTTGTTACCAAAAACTTGGTAATTCTCCTTGGAGTCCTTGTTTTTTTTCGCTGTTTTGTTAGTGTAACTTAAACACCAACAAACAATAGGTGCCATAGCAAAAGCACAACAACAGCAGCAACAATAACCAGCAAACACGAACGCAACAGCCATGACAAAAATAAAAAACAAAACAAACAACTAACGACTAAATATAGGCAGACACCAGTGTGACCAGGTCTCAAACATTTTTACAGCTAAATCCTATCCAAAATAATACTAAAAAAAATGCTAAATGTATTTTTAAATGCCAAAAAAATGCTAAAAATTTTTTATTAATATTATGAAAAAATGCTTCACTGTTTGTACCGCTGTTTCTACAAATTATGTTTGATTATATTAATAAAACCACATCGAACTCCAAAAGAAAACAAATTACCTATTTATTCTCTTAAAAAATCGTAAATTAAAATTATAAAACAAAAATTAAAAAAATGTGCAAATAGACATGTCAATATATATAAATACATAACATAATTTTGGTCAAAAGCGACTATTAATTCATGTAACATTTTATGTATTTTATATGTTCTAAAATGTCATAAAACAAAAATAACAACTTTTGGCTACATATTAAATACTTCATCAAAAATGTATTCTTCACATTCTGAGGGCTCTGTTATAATCCATAGGTCATTGGTCCAATCGAACCGGATTTATTATTGGAAGATCATCAAATGTTTAGCTGAAAAGCTCTGAAAGTGGATGGACAATTGGAAGAGATTATCAAACTCTCTGAGCCGAAACCAAATCATTGAAAGAAAACAAGGAAATTAGGAATTTTTTCTTATTATTTATTAAATTATTTGAACAAAGGATTTCTTACCAGTAGAGGAGAATGAAGTGAACAGTTGAATGGTTAGTTTGTATCTCGCCGAAAATAAGTATTTACGATCTTTTTAGAACATTGCCATTCTATTTAGCACTTTGTGACAAGTTGAAGTATATTGCAACACATAGCTTTCTGCATTTAGATATATTAAGGAAAATTGGAATTGTAGGGAAACTAAGGCCCCTTTCAGATTAGCCAACTTTATTTGCGCAAGTCTTGTATTTGTGGAAGTGAAAGGAAAGGTCGGTTGGAAGGGGAAATAATTGCCAAATTGCTGAGTACAGGCTTGTTTGTACTTGGCAATTCTGTAGCTGCTGTCATTCTTGTCTTGGGATATTTATTTGTTTTTGACGTTCAAAAGAAAATAAATAAAAAATAAAATTATACTTGCGCAATTAAAGTTGCCTAATCTGAAAGGGGCCTAAGAAGAATCGCTAAGTGTTGTTTTGGTATAAACAATATGTATTTGTATCACATTTTTGGATTAATTCTTTAGTTATTTGAAAACCTTGGCAGCATTTATTCAATCTTTTCAATCCACATCTTATATAGAGAAGAGAATTCATTGTATTTAATATCATTCTATTTCTTATTTGATTTTTTAAAATATTCATTCCGCTAAATACACGTTCAACTCTTGCATTACTTAATGGCGAAACTAAATATTTCATAACAAAATCGGACAATTCCTTGAAGGGATTTTCATTCACAGCATTCCTGTATTCATAAACTTGTATTCAAAACTCAATAGTTGAGTTTTGATTTTGCCACTCGTATGAAGTTAATTTTGCCATTGTAATTTCATCATTTAAAAAAATTATCATTTCTTCTTTCATATAATTTACTTTTATTTATTTTTAAACTATTGTCAACAGCAAAAAAGTTAATATACATATTTTAAAATAAACAACTTTTTGGGTAATCTTTGCCTTAGTTGACATATTAACTCTGCTATGAGATTTCTACATATTATTCTAATATCTTTTTCAGTTTCAGAATTTATATTTGTTGTTTTCAAAAAATTTTCAAGGTACCTACATATATATTAATTTTAATTGTATCAGGGGTAAAACTGAAAAAAAATTTAATCTAGAAAATGCTAAACAAAAAATGCCAAATGCTAAATCGTAAATTTGCAGCTAAATCAAAATAAAAAATGCTAAATCTAGCCGCAAAAATGCCAAAATGGTCACACTGGCAGACATACATGTATTCATTCTCATACTTAGAGTTCTGATATGCAACGGTATTTTTGGTTACATTACAAATAACACAAACAACCAAAAAATATTTGTTTATTTATGTTTATAAATGCTTGTTGTTGTTCTTGTTTATAAGTGTTACATATTACCCTAGACAAGGTTGCCATATGACAGTCATAACATTTTTAAACATAAAAAGCATCAATTACACTATAATGGTCGAAATAAAAGGAATCTTGCATTCTTATTATTACATACATATATATGTACATATGTATCTGTGAAAGTAACTTAAGTTTATTGTTTTATAACCCCTCTCTGCTGTCTGTCTATCACTCTCCATCTGGGTTACTATTGTTACCGTTTGTAGTGTTTTCAAAAATATTTTCTAAGCGTAAACAAATCATTTGAAACCAACAAAAAGTACATACATACATAGTATGTACTATAATTTCTATATTAAGTTTATTGGAAACTAAAGTTGCTAAGGAAAATAATTAATGTCAAAGGTTATACCTATAACTATAAGAATTTGTTTAATCTCAAGGCCAATTAAACAAAACATTAGAGTGCTTAAATTAATTTTAAGCGTAAAGTAAGTACCCTTATGGCAAAATGTCAATGCACTTTTTGTAGAAAACTACAAAAGTATGTTCCAAATATTTCCACATAAAAATATGTAACAACAAATTAAACATGTTTTTGTAAGATCTTTTAACGAAAATCCGATAGCAATAAGAATAATACTCTTTATTTTTAACGCTATATTACGCATTGAATATTATCCATCAGAATGGAAGGTTTCACTGGTTACCATGATACCTAAGCCAATTGTCAAATACATATATCGAAGCTATTCGAGAAAATGCTCAATAACAAGTTATACCCGATTTTAAGTGAAAACAATTGTATACCAAATCATCAATTTGGATTTAGAAGTAAACACAGTACTATCGAACAAACCCATAGACTTGTCAATATCGTCAAAAAAAACATTTGAAAGAAAAAAAATTTGCTAAGGTCTTTTTATTGACATTTTTCAAGCGTTTGATACAGTGTGGCATGATACAAGTTGAAACTAAATTTTCCCGTAAACACACATAAGCTATTAGAAAGTTATTTAACTGGCCGAACATTTAATCTTAAAGGAGATTTTTTAAGTTCCGCACAACCTATTGAAGCAGGAGTACCTCAAGGAAGCATCCTGGGACCCTTCTTATACTTGATATACACATCTGATATGCCAATAAACAATCGCCCTTACCCATCTACATTTGCTGATAATACTACTATTCTAAGCATTCATGAAAACCCTCAAGAAGCATCTCGCTCCCTACAATATCATATATGTATCTCAATTAGAAAACTGATTAAAGCAATGTTAAAGTTAATAAGCAGAAATGCACACACATAACTTTTACAGCGCGTAGAGAATCATGCTCTCCTATTTATATCAATAATCAAGCAATAACACAACAATCCGAAGTTAAATACCTCGGTATACACTTCGATCGTCATCTTACATAGAAATCTCATATAAATGCAAAATTGATTCAAATGAAATTGAAATTTATCCAACGGATGATCACAAATGCTCCCTGATATATAAAAAATTCGAATATCCATAAGGACCAAACGTGTCTTTGGTAAAAAACTGAGATCCAAAAAAATGCAGAAAAACACTTAAAAAAGCTTGAAGTACACCCAAACAACATATTAAATAATAGTGGCTATATTCTACTAAGAAGAAGGAATACAGTGGATCTGAGCCGAAGACAAGAAGGAAGAATACCAACTTAATAAATAAAATAAACAATGGTCACACAATTTTCGTCCGGCATTGGCTGGACTAATAATTAATTTTTTTGTTTATGAAGATTCAATAATTAAACAATTGAAAAAAAAAATTTAAGTTTTTAAAAGTTTTTCAACAGGGGTATATTGGAGTAACATAAAAGTTTTCATATTATACTAGTTGACACTGAAGCTTTAACAATTGTTACAATGAATTCAATTTCGCTTAAAAATTCACTATGAAAATGGTGGATCCGTTAAACATAATCGTCCTTCTGGGACCACTATTAAGAATTTGGTCGATAGAATTACCATATTTGGGCTTCTGAAAATCCAAAAGCAATTGTTATGAAGCTTTTACAGTCTAAACGGTTGCTATGTGGACAATTTGTTTAATTCGTGTAGAATCAAGAAATTTAATAAGAAATTTTTCACTTATTATTGATGATTTGCATATCACTGACATGTGGTTTTACCAGGACTGTGCTTTTTGAGAACAATAATTTACTAACATTAAATCAAATATGTAACTATAAAAATCAAGAAATAAAGTTTTCTAAAAATACAATAACGATTGATATACTCCTTAAGAACCCGGAATACTATATTTTTACGAAATAAATCGTTTGTGTGAAAACTAACGGACACGAAAAGATCCGTTGGTAAGAAATGTCATGGAGCATTCTAGTGAGCGATGCAGATTGATGACTGATGCCAATCCCGATCCGATAATTTTGGATGACTAGAAATCAAGGATGATTTACTCAAAACTTTTAAATTTTTTAAAAAATATCTAAAATTGAAGAGAGAATTTGATAATGAAATATAAATGTCTAAAATTAATTAAAAACGTTGATTGCGAAACGAATGAAATAATGAATGTAATTGAAACATGTAAAAGCCCCCACAACACCTTATAATGTCTGTAATGATATGGAATCAAATATTGCATAAGAAATATGTATAATTATTTGTTTCGGAGGATGAGAAATGCAAACAATCAACATACAATAATTTGCTAACAATTTTGCACACAAGCGTTGATTTTGAACGATGTTTTTCGTTAGCGTCATATATTGATAACAAAATGAGATCAGATTCTCTTTACTTTAGATTTACTTTTAGATTTTTTAAAAAAATTACATTTTTAAAATCCCGAATGCCGGGATTTGCAAATCCAGTTCCGTTTGGCGTCCCTATTAATGACCAACAAATTGTTTTTACCTTGAATAAGGACTTGAGGATGGTAAACTTGCTCAAATGTGGCAAGCCAGTACGTCCGCGAAGCAGTATGAAAGTTATTAATGATTGTGGCATCAATTTCCATATCCTGTGATTGGACTTTCGTCCAAAGAAAATAGGGTAAAAAGAGCCATCATTGTTGACCGATACTATTTTCAATATGCCTGATTTAAAATATCTTCAATGGTCGTGAAACATCTAAAATACATATGTGAACTCCGAATATCATAAATAGATGCATCCATTCCATTCAATGGAAGGCGAAACAGACCAGATGAAATAAAGTATTTCCTACGCCGTGTTAAAAAACTATAATACTTCAATGCTCCTTTGGACACTTGAAAATGTTGTTTAGTTCAGAGGACATTACTCTAAATTCACATGGCAAGAACATCACGTACTTCTGATTCATTGATATTTACAACGCCTATAAAAATAGTCGAAGAAACAACATTGAGTCTAACGTGTATTCTCACAATTCAATTCAGATATTGTCCCAAGGTCTTGATTAACGTATCATTCATGCTTGGCCTCATTGCCCTAATCTCGCACAGGCTTGATCTATAGTTTAATAAATATTAATGGCAAATGTCGCTATCATATGCAAATTAATAGATAGGGTTAATAGTTTAACGTAAAAGTTCATTTATAAAAATAAGAACTCAGCTTAGAGGCACCCCTGATTAACCCATCTATAACAGTTTGTATAGTGAGATTTCTAAGAAAGCTAAAATAGACAGAAGGTTTTCACCAATGCCAGAAGAAATAAAGAAATCTCTAAGCTGCCAAATACAAGTAATATAAAAAATAATTTAAAGTTTTTCAAGTTTCGCATTAACCGAAATTGCAACAAATTGGAATTTTCTTATATTGTAGGTATAAAATTTATATTTTGTCTCTTAAATACTTTAAATTAAAATAAATCCCAGCAGCTGACAGAATTGTAAACTCATCTGGGGATGATAATGATGATGGTGGGGTTTCCAGAATTAAAAAAGCGCCACCACGAAAATCATTAAAAGTATGTTGTGTGCGCATTATTGCATGTGTGAGTGCGAGTATAAAGCATAAAAAAACTTAGCACAATGATGATGGTATAATCTTTAGCATAACAAACTTTCCAACGCACAACCACAACAAACAGCAACATCATTATTATGTATTGAACAAAAGAAAATGGGGCTTGGTTCCAGCAATAACAACTACAACAATTACAAACAATAATACGAACATCAACAACAACAACCCAAACACATTATTAAACTTTACAATAACAATATGGAAATAATGAGAAGAAGTGAAAAAGAAGCAGAGTTGGCAAACATGGTACAATTGTACTTTTTTTGATACATTTTAGACACAGTTGGTACCGTGGTACTACAACGAGTCATTAGATACTATTTGAAAATGCTGTTGCATCATAATTTGTATAAAATTTCATTTGATCTTCAAATATGCATCTACATATTAACGGATTATTACGACAAAAAAATGTTTCACATATAACTGAAGTATACAAAAATAAATTGTAGTGTATATAATTGTTTTCAAACAAATGTATATTTAACTTGAAGTAAAACTTCAAATAAAAATTTTTTAAAAATTTTCTAATACTCGCAAGAGGAATAATTCTCATTTAATATATAAAAAAAGTTAAATATACAAGGTTTGAAAATAAAACACTATTAAGCTGGAGGTCTACACCAAGCGTCTACGCGTTTCACGCGTTTTAAGCAACTGTCAAAAAAGTAGAATCAATGTAGTTGTATGAGTTAAGTTACACACTCAAAGGCGTAGGACGCGCTGACGCTTGAAACGCGAAAAGTTCGTTTACATTTTACTTTTGAACGCGGTGCACGCGTCACATCTGACTTTGACAAATGCAAAGCAAATTTATTTTAAAGATGATGTCACCAGAAAAAATGACAGTTGGAATAACATTTTTTATATGAGTTTGACAAACAAACCGATACAAAACTTCATATAAAAAAAATCAGCTGGGCATACGGTATCACCTCCAAAAGTACATACATATAAAAAAAAAATATTGACGCGAAAAATCTTCGCATGTAACTTAAAATGCCTGACGCTTAAAACGTGTTGACGCCAAAACGCGAGTTGTGGACCTCTAGCTTTAGACACAAAGAATGCTGATGACGGCTTTAGCAAGTCAGAAAATGCGTTACATTTTGCTGTGTCTCTTTGTATATTTTTTGTATGATTTTAAATTTAAAAATTTTTAAGGATTTTTTTTATTACTAAACGAGCTCTGTTTCATTGCATTAAAATAAAATTTGTTAGAGTAATGGCCAGTTTTTAACTTAAAAATTAAAGTGTGTTTAAACTTAAGTTCTATTTAAATACCAAATTCATTTTTATTTATCATATTTAAATATAACTTAAATCACTGACTACGTCCATTTAAATACAACTTAAGTTTTCATTCTACCATATGATTTTGACAGTTCTGCAAATTATGAAAATTGCACATTGAACTTTTTTTTATTATTTGATAAAAATATTCAATAAATAAAATCGCTGCGAATAAAAATATTGTGCTTATTATTATCAATATAAACTAATATCAACTAAAACAATGAATTTAGAAGAAGAGGACATGAATGATGCAGCTTTTGTCCATTTAGTTTACAACAATTTGTAAACTAAATATGAAATCAGCTGGTAAATGAAGAAGTTGTTTATATTTTTTTGATATTTAATAGTGCTACCATACTTTTATCACAATTAAATAAAAAAGTTAATTTGAGACTGAAAAAATGAAACCGTATTTAAATACAACTTAAGTTTAAAGAAAAATTAACTAATTTTGTATTTAAATATCAAGTTAAAAACTGGCCATAACTTTGCTAACTTTCTTCCTGGAACACTAGTTGCATATCGTGAACAAACGCTTTATCCGGTAGCATTTTCCAATAGAGACCAATTTAACAGAATTTATAATATCACCAGAAGTTAGATACTGATTCTTTGAAGAAGTCGTACACCGTATTCTTTTTTATCATTTGCAATAAATCAATATCAATAGAGTATAAAAATGTTGCCATAAGATATATCGAATTTTCGATAAAGTAAGTTTGTGGTTAAGTTTTATTATTATTTAACAAATATTGAAAATGGTACCGTGGAGGTCTAAAAAGTGTATTTTATTTATATGTATAGGTAGTTGGTACGAAATCCAAACCCCAATTTTCCATCACTGGTGTAGATAGAAAAAGTGTAATAAAAACAAACTATGTACATACATACATATGTACGTAAAAGATGTAGGTTTGTATATTTGCAAAAGTAAACGCATATACATATGTATATTAAATGCTAATACGCACTCACATACACACGAACAATAAATGCGGTTTTAACAAAATAATTTATTTTGTATAAGTTTCCTTGCACATAAATAAACCCGTTCTCTTGCCCCTTTTCCAAGCAATTACTTGCTCTCCCCCCACCACACACACCCACTAAAACAGAAACATTTATACACAACCAACAACAAAAATGTCGGCATTTTAGTTTTACATGGTTTTGTTGTAATTAGATCAACCTTACTCACACAACACAACAGCAACAAACAAACTGATTGACAAAGTTGGTTGCATCAAATCAGTTAGACTGTGGTATGTGGTGAAAAATAGAAATTCAACTTCAAAACAAAAAAAAAGAAGGTCGTGCTGTCAGCCGCAACTGACTTTTGACCAAACTGAGCTGCTACGACGCTGTCGTAAGCAGAGCTGAGCAGTTTATGTTGTATGCATCATATAAAATGCGAGAGAAGAAAATTCATATTTTTAGGAAAGATGTTGGGGAAGCATTGTTGTCATATTTGTTTGCTAATAATTTACTGACAAAATTTCTTCAATATATTTTTTTTTAACTTTTTTGTATTGGATTTGAATTAAAAAGAAAACATACCTACATACCTATACAAAATGATTCAATAAGGAATTATTTATTATACTATTAAGAATTAATTCTTATGCTTGGTTTTCACTATGTCATTTTTGTTGTCAAATTGTCCAAATTGTATGAAAACTGGTTGTCATATGTCGTCATCTATGTTTGCAATCTCATTAGACGCCATAGACAACCCGTTTTCATACAATTGCCAACAATTTGGACAATTTGACAACAAAAATGGCATAGTGAAACCAAGCATTAAAGGAATGAATTCTTATAAAAATTGATTCTCAAAGGAATGCATTCGATACGTTTAATGTATAGAGGAATTACGCCTATTAACAAATTAGTAATGAGTTCTTTATGAGCGGATTAAAAAGCTCAAATTTAATTTTATGTTTTATGTTATGAAAATAGAATTATTTCTTTCAAAACTTTGCTTAAAACAATTCTATAAATTCGAAGCCTAATTAAGAATGCCGATTGAACATTCTTCCAATTGTCTAAATGATCATTGACGACAGTGATCATCAATGTATATTTTGTTTTTGTTTAATGTATGATACCGTTTAAAAAAATGTGAATTTTTTTTCTTTGTAAGTTTTGGTTTTTACAACAAAAAAAATAAGTTTTTCTTTAAATGTAGTGATGTTTGCTTTTCATAAGGAATTTTTGGGCATCCCTAGTCTATATCACTTAGTCCTATGGCTCTTAAAACACTCCAAAAGAAGTCTGGAGCAGTAGAATCGTCCCATTTTTTTGCCGGGAACTGCAAACGAGCCCTTTGTCGACCCAGAAACTCATCCTTTAAAAGTTTCCTGTTGGAACCACATGTTCGCACGACATAATAAATCATTTTGCTTTAAAAAAAACTTCTATACCACCAGTCTCTGTAGTCATACCTAGAAACGTTACTTTCGCTTATGTCACATTGCGACTAGGTATATCATTAACGAATTATTTCGTAAAAAATAGTCATGTGTATTCATCACTATTTTTTAGTTTTTTTTTTCTATTCCGCGTCCGTTATTTACAAATGTTATAGCATATGTCTGTATATACCAAATACTGTTACATACCTACAAGAAAATATTGTTATACACAAGATTTTCGAGAGAAATGCACAAGAAGATACTGTTATATGTAGGTACATACGATTTTTGCCACATTTTGGCTTCTGAAAATCCAAGAGCAATTATTGAAAAACAATTGCAGACTGAACGGTTCACTGTAAGTAAATCGTTGGAGATTTTTATGAAAGATTTTCTATATAAATATGTACTGTTATACTAAAGAATTTTATTTAAATAGTTTCGCTTTATAAGTTTCGCCTTTTACATTTAATAGTTTAAAAGTATAAAATGAATCGTTCGAGAACTACGACAAATGCTAAATAGTTACCATATAAGTGTGCTATCCAAATCCCTGCTTATTTTATTTATACTGAAAACATATAAAAGATTTTATAGTAATTTTTGTGTTTATATCACAATTTTACGATATTATGCCAAAATTATCTGGCAACTACGAATGCACAAGATGGTGTTTTTATGTTATTGAGATTTTCGTAGAGTTTACAGTTGGAGAGAAAATGATGGACAAAAAGAGTAAGTGGAGTGGTAGAGTTTTGGAATTAATAAACAAAAAACCAGATTGTAGGTATGATTTTTTTGTTGTTCGTTGACAAGAAGAAAAACATGGCGTCTACTACAAGCCAAATAAAAAATGTGAACCAATAAAATTAATATTAAAGTTTTCAATTGGAGAAGTTTCTTGTACAAGAAAGAAATAAACATATGGATGGATGGTTAAAATGTATAAATGAAATTTAAAAGTTTAATACCTATTAGGTATAAACTAATTGAAATTAAAAACTACTACATTTGCAAACTTTTTCAAAAGGTTGGAACAATTATTTGTAATTATTAAAAATATTATTAAAACTTTGATTATATCTGTAATTAAAATATGTACACTTAAAATTTTGGCAAATTAATTCTAATGTTAATTCCCTTTTAACTAACATCTTCAAAAATTGGCCAACAACTTTTAAACAAATTTGTTAATTTTTTTATTTTATTTAACTTTGACAAATAAAGAAAAAAACAAACTGATTTATCTAAAACATATTGAAAAATTGGAAAAAATCTGTCAGTAATTTTTTATGATTTTATCTTGGAACAAGAGTAAACCGAAAAAAAACACACAGCAAATACATCCCTATATACATATAATCTTATAAATGTGTGTAAAACACACACACATTAATATTATATGCTGAATTTAACCTAAAGGTGGAAGTGGTCATTTAAAATAAATTAAATAAAACAACTAGAGTCTAACGATGTGGAGGAAGAGAGAAGAGTATGTAATGAAACAGCAAGGCTGGCTGTAAAATACAGACAGTGCTTTTTTTCTAAGCTGCAAAATAAACATACGCAAATACAGATACAGCATGAAAAAAAGCGAAAAATAAAAAAAAAACACACACACACTAACAGTCTGACATCCCTTTATACAGTCAGCTGTGAGAGAATGAAAATAAAGCAGACACGCAATTTTATGTTTACAAATTGAGAAACAAAAACAAAATGATAACAAACAGCAACAGTGGCGTTAATTTTAGGTTTTAGTAAGGCAACAGGAAAAAATTATATATGTATGTATATATCCTATATTTAAAAAAATCTAATGTAAAATATACCTACTTGTCTTGTAAATTTTGTTAAAATTTTCTTTCCAAACATTTCTCTATATGTATAATATTTATTTTAAAGCTTTTGTTTCCAAATCATACTTGTCAACACTGTTAAATTTCCCGGTCTACACCATCTTTACACACAACATCGCAAACAAACTGTTTAGCAAACAAAGGATGATGATAAACACGAGTTGAAAAGGGTAACCCCCCACACAGCAGCTGATTTATGTTGAAAGTATTATGAACATTAAGATAGAAAGAGAGGTGATACTTTGATTATTAGTGTGAGTGTAATAACAAAACACTACATAACATTTTCAGAGAGAGTGAGAGGACAGCATGTAAGCATAAATTTTAAATTTAACATGTTTAGAAACATTAACAGAGCACTAAAAACACTGTAGCTACGCATTTTATTTGTGTATGCATAGTTATGCGCCAAACAGGGGTAAAAATTACTATAGGTATGAGTTTTTTTTATGTTGTTGTTTTGTATTAAATAAAAACCTGCTTCTTATAGTTTTTTGAACAATAACACTAAACAACAACTAAAACAAAATAAACAAAGCAGTTTTTGTTGACAGGGAGGGTGTGTATGTGTATGCTTGTTCTGTTTAGTGTAATTTGGATTAATTTTTAAATATCAACATCAAATGTTGTTAGAGGGAATTAAATTTTTTTTACAATATTTAAGACATTTATTTGATGAACAAAAACGATTTTGCCAACTGAATTTCTGCAAGGATATTCACTAAAAGTTCAAACTGGGTTGAATTTGTTTAAAATGCTAGAAAATGTCGATATTGGACTGGAACTTATCACGAAATTAATGCATGTTTAGGCATTAATTATCTTTACATAGGTACTAACTGGTCATTTAAAGTCAAAATGACAATCGTTAAAAATTAATAAGTTGATTAGTCCGAGGGAGTATTCATCACTTTAGATGTTAGTCTCATTTATTGGCCCAAAGATATATGAATAGTATTTTAAAATATGAGCTTGAGAATAAAAAAAGTCGACTGACTGCATGAATATTTTAATCCCTGGCAAATTACTCAAAATTGTAAGTATTTCTACCAAATGAATAAAGCAACTTCTTTGGCAAAAGTGTAGCTTAAAACTGCCAAGTCAAAATATGAAGTAAGATTAAACAGGCAGTTGTTCTAATTCAAGAGTGCCACGAAACATTATTTATGACTACAATAGAAGGAAGTTGGTCAATTTACAAATAATGCAGAAAAGTTAGTTACACGTTTTTAGGTGATGTCATTACGAGTTACCGATATTTCTTAGAGAATCTCTACATTTTAAAGTCATGTCGGGCATTATTAATTACTCAATCGAGCATGTGTCTTCAATAAGCGATTTGGCCAAGTTATTTCTTCCGAATTAATAGCTTGCAAAAAGGAAGTGCAACATAAGCGATTTGGTTTAATCCTGTATTATGTAGATGAGTGTCATTAAGAGATACTGAGATTTCGGAATCAAATATTCAATGCATTAAACTCGCCTCATACAATCGAAACTCGTAAATGAATCTCGTGTATACCTTTGAAGACAACTAAATTCAATAACCGCTTGTCTATCAGGTTTGGTCGAACCCATATAATTCCTACAGAATCGAATGAAAATAATACAATTGGCAATATCAGTTTTTTTTTCAATCAAATGTCCTACCTTTCAAGATCATGTTAGATGTAGTGTAGTTACCTAATAACAATGACTTGAAAGGCGTGCAAGACATTTCTTCACCCTTCAATTGAACTGCTGAATTTTTTGTGTCTTTTGTAACCTCTCCACAAAAATTCGAATTAAATCCGCTGTTGTTCTCAATAATATGATAATAATTTCACGTACTCCTTATTTTACTTTTAACATTAAAAAAGATGCTGGAAGACAGAAACGCACACAATAATGCACAGAATTATTCGCAAATAAGTATTTATAAATTTGACAAACGAAATATATACATAAGTAGTAGAGAATTTCCAGTGAGACTAACAAATGCAGTTTCTTAATTTAAGGGTTGAACTTAATTTAAATTAGTTTGAAGATAAAACAAAATTAAGGGAAACTTTTGTCAATAAAAAATAAGGAAATTAAAAGGTCAACGAAATTAACATTCTTGAAGATTTTTAGAAATACTATGCTTAAGCGAAAAACAGAGAGGTAATAAAACATTTACACAAAATCATATAACAAGGAACTGGACTACTTTGGACATATAAATGAAAAAAGATTTATGGTTTTTGCTATTTCTATAACAAATATCATGTACTTGCAACAATCATATATAGAAGATTCAATTTCAATTTTCTATATAAAATTTTTTTAGAAGGGTGTGCCAGCCCACCACATTTGATTTCAATAATAATACTGCACAGTTTTAAATTTGAAAATTTTTAACACATCCACAGTGACTTTTCCAACAAGTTAATATGTTTAAGCCTAAACTTTTAACTTGTTGTTTTTACCTTTACAGTTTATGTTTATGTATGAAAGTACATGTCCTTGTCGTATTCCAACCACCACAGTCTGCCAGTCTGTCCGACCATTTATCTGTCTGTAAGTCTGACCCTTTCGTCTAATCAAGGGCTGCTTGTCAAATTATGTTTTGCTTACAAGCAACCAACCTACCACCATCACACCACTCAATACTTATGCATACACCATCACACCTTTGGAAAATCTCACACTGGTTTTTTACGGAAAAGTAGCTAAAGGAAGAATGACTTTAAGTGGTGGTAAGCAACATCAGCAGCATCAGAAAGATGGTATGATTTTATATATATTGTATATGTATAAAAATTCTTTTGCTAATATAACCTTTTCAATTTAAAATACATACATGGTATACATGTGATATATACACATATTTATATACATACATATATACTTTGTATACAACAACTACATAAACATGTACTTAGTTATATAGATATATATTGTGGAGATATTACACATATGTATGTATATATCTGTATGTTTGTAAATATAAATATAAATTATTTTGTATATATTGCCTGACAAGTATTGTTTATGAAACACATACAAAATCTACCAATACGTTTACATTCTAATATGTACAATAGTAATTTTTCAAAAATTTAACAGTATGACAAGTGATGTTTTAAACAAAGTTCACCAATATCTGCACAACATATTATTGAATAAAGTTGCAATATAGTTAAGACTAGAGTTTTTAATGTTGCCACAATACCGTTAATATAAAATTGCAATATTCTATTATGCATTTTCGGTTTGGAATCATGCATATACTTATGTACATACATAAATATACATATTATATATCACATGTATTTGAAAAAAAAAATTTTTTCGAAAAAGGGTTACATATTAATATAAATACCTATTTTTAACAAAGTTTTGCTTAAAATCATTGAATTTCATTTAAATATGTTGATTTGATGCTTAAAAGCAAACTTCAAGGTGTTTTGCTAGTTTCGAATTTTTTTAAATTAAATTCGAATTTTTGAAAATACTTAAAAATATACATGTTTTTATATTTTTGCTTTACCTATCATGTTGTAATAAAATCATTAAATTTAATTCCACTTTGTTTAAATGTATGCCTATATCAATTTAAGATGTTTTGACTGTAATCGAATTTAATTAAGTTCGAATTTTCGAAAACTTTTAAAAATTAGAATTTTTGATTTTTTTTATTAACATTGATTTCATTTCTATTTAAATGTAATACTAACACAATTTTCGACGTTTTCACGAAGTTCGAATTTTTCAAAACTAAGTTAGATTTTTGAAAATGCTTTAAATAACTTTATTTTTAGATATTTTATTAAAATTAATTCCTTTTTTGTTGAAATCTATGCTGTAATATATAATTTCGAAAATGCTTCAAAATGTTAGGACGTTTGGCTAAGTTCGAATTTATCGAAAATGCTTAAAATTTTTTATTTTTACTTATTTATTTTTTAAACAAATAAATTACATATAGACATGCTTTATTCTGAAAATTTAAACCATTTAGTAAAATTAAAATTTTTCGAAACTAAATTCGAATTTTTGAATATCTTACAAAATTAGCATTCTTGTACTGTTTCTTTATTAAAGTAAACAATTATATGCTTAAGCGTTTTAGCTGGATTCGAATTTTCGAAAATGTATTCTTGAATTTTTCGTAAAAAAAAAGAAACAATTTTATGCTTAAGTGGAAAAATTTAAGCCTTTTACGTAATTTCGAATTTTTCGGAATTATGTACGAATTTTCGAAAACCCTTAAAAATGTTGATTTTTTTGAATAAAATCTAAGTAAAGTTCAAATTTATTTCAAATTAAGTTTGAAAATTACAAACAAAAACTGTTGTTTTCCGATTACCAAAATTCAAAAATAACTCGTCCCCTAATCCAAGTTCTTTAGCACTTATTTTTAGTTAAAAATATAACTGAATTACTTAAACTATCTTCACACCATTGCATTAACTGAGATAAATAACTGAATGAATTCAGAAATGCTTCTTAAATGTGGTAAATTATATAAATAGTTTTTTAACATTCTTCAATTATACATAAGAATAATTTCTGTTTATTCCATGTAGCTTGCAGTGGCCATTAAAAGTCTCCGTTTTGTTTCATCTCTTTTTCATAATTTTTCAATTTCTCAGCGATATTCAGTTTTGTCAACTTTAAAATTTCAAAACGGATCAAAGTGGAGAAAAAAAGCGCCATTTAAAAACGCACCAATATAAAACTTTTTAAAAAGAGATCAACGATTAATAGTAAAAGTAATAATAGTAATATCTTTTTTTTAATAAACGAACTAATTTAACTTTTTAACCACTCAAAATTAAACTAACAATATGCTATCGGAACTAAAGTACTAATTGGTAAAAAAGGGATACTCTCAGTGAATATTTGGTACTATTAGAATTATTTTTGTTTTCTATTTTAAGTACCTCTATTTGATTTTTTTTCAATAAAATTTGTTAGGGCTCAACTGAGACTCTAACCATGGTTGTTCGTCTACAGTTTAGTAGACCTACACAAGAATTTTTATTTCGATGTTTAAAATGTTAATTTTATTTTCAAACAAAGATTTCACCCGATTCACCTTTAGCAACAACCATCATGTGACGAATTTGATAGTATGTATTCACTTATCATACATTCGCATTTAAACTACATTTAATGGGATCATTTTTCATGGTATAGATTTCATGATAATGAATTATTAAGAAACTGCAATTAAAAATTAGTAAAAAGAAAGATTTCATCACATTTTCGGAAAATTTAAAAAACGCATCGAAATTTAAAAAAGGAACTAAGGAATTTTTCGCACAAAAAATTTAAAAAAGCACCAAAAATGGTGCGAAACGCACCAAGTTGACAACGCTGCCGATAATGGTATTAAATTGTTATTTATAATTAGAATGTGGTCCAAATATATCTTTGTGAACCTGTATTTGGACAATAAACATTATTTAAGAATTTTTTATACATACATAATATGCACTGCACACACACTTATGTAGTCACTTTTATATACCAGGGATTTAAAGATGTACTATTATTATCAGTTTTATATATTCTTCTTTTACTTCTCATACTCATTGTCTTTTAAAAAAGAAAAAAGTAAAAATGAGAACAAAAAAAAAAGGTTTTTTGTTCGTCATCAACTTCAATTTTATTTTACAACAACAATAGCAATAACAAAATAAGAATAATAACAACGATAGCAGCAGCAGCAGCAATTTCCATTAGATTTTACTTGTTCTGTGAAAAATAACAGAACAATATGTGGAAATTTGCCACAAATACACACACACATGTGTTTTCTCTGCATGAATTGTAAGTTTATGATGTTGCTTGGTTGCTGCTGTAGTTGTATAAGTCTCATAATGTAGCTTTTATTTTATATTCGTTTATTCTCATCAACCTCCTTTTCCTATTGCAGTCTTCCCTGGCAACCAGCCTGCCCGCCCTTAAAAAAAACTTTTATGCATTTTTTTTCATTTTAGTTGTACATATTTAACTTGTAGACATGAACGAGTGTGTGTGTTGTGTAGAATGTGAGTTTTAAGTAAATGTAGGGTATTTTTCATTTAGTTTGTATGGTGGTGGAATTTTATGGCCTTTTTTGTATGTTTTTTCTTGTCAGAGCTGCCAGGGTATAAAATAACTCCTGCTAGCTGGCCTGACTGCCTGCAAGCATATTCAGTTTTGGTCATTATCATTGCCGTAAATTTTTACTTTCAACATTTATTTCCTTTCTATGTACAACAATATTGTGCAAATATAATGGATTTTAATACATGCTGCACTGATGATGCTGACGATGACGACAACGGCAACGACAATGTGATGTTGCCTTGATGTGGATGGAGTCTCTCAAATTCACTGGGCCTGTGTCTATATTTACTGTGTTCGGTGGAGCTGGACTTGCTCTGTTTTTATATTTAATGTTCCGTTTTGGCAGGGTATTCATTGTTTTTGTTGGTGTTTTGGAAATGGATGATGCTAACTGAGGTTTATTTCCTTTACTTTATTTACCCTGGCATGTGTTTTTTGTTGTTGTGGCTGTATATGTGTTTAAATTGTGGCCTATTCAAAATGGTTGTTATTTAAATTATTGTTGGAAGCTTAAAGCAGAAGTATATTTTTTTTTTTTGGTTCGTCCTTTCTTTTTGCTATTGAATTTAAGCCATCATTTATTATTATCCCCCCTAGAATACTTAAAGTATACAACAAGAATCCATAAACATTCACTGTCAGTATTTTTTTGTGTATATTTTTAAGATAAATTGGCCTTTTTGAAGGTTTTTAAGCAAAAAAAAAATAAAATATTTAATTTTTTTTTTTTTATAAATTCAGAATTTTTTCTGTCAAATGTCTAATTGTGATAAATACAAAAATTCTTTAAGTATTTTGTTAATTATTGGCCCCAAACTTTGAATTTATTCATATTTTCTGAAAATAAACATTAAACTAAATTTTGGCTAATTACGAATTTTTCGAAATTTGATTAGAATTTTCGAAAATCGTTTTTTACTTATATTCTTTACAAACAGCAACAAATATTAGTTCTACTGAAATCTAGCGGAATTATGTTAGGCTGGATTTTTTCCAAAAAATTATACTAAATCTATTAAAAATTTTTTCTTTAAATTTTTAATTTTGTTTATTAAAGAAAACATTTTCTTGATTAAAACCAGCGCTGCCAGAAGTAAGATTTTACCTTATTTTTTAAGATTTTTTAACCGAAAAAAGATTTTAAGATTTTTTCCCCAAAAAAAAGATTTTTTGTTTTGTCTAGACGAAGGTTAGGTTCAATTAAAAAAATCTTCTTTGTTCCCATTTGAAAAATCAAAAATGTACAATTTAGTATAAGAAAATGAATTTTTGTTGTTATTTTTTTGGTTATTATTTATAATAAAAAAAAACACTTATTTCCAAAAATAAGATTTTTTCCTCGAAAATAAGACTTTTTTTTGGCGAAATTAAGATTTTTGCTGAAAATTTCTGGCAGCCCTGGTTAAAAGATTTAACTTTCTCTTCAATTTTTTATAAGTCAGACTTTATCGAAATGAAGTTCGAATTATCGAAATTGCTTAAAACGTTTTTTTTTTTATTTTCATAAATTTAAACATTAATATTTTATATTTTTACTAGCCGGACCCGGAACGCGTTGCTGGCCCTAAGCAAACATTAGTGTTGTATTACCACACGATTTAAATTGAGCTTTTAACGAAATTTGCGTTCTTTAAATAAAAATCCATGGAATACCTATCATTAAGTTTTTTACAGAATAACTTACATATGGTGTAGATATGGGCTCAATCAAAAAAGAAACGCATGTATTTAAGGCAAATTGGAAAATATATTTATTTATTACTTCATCTTATGGCCAGGATAGACAATGTTTTTTGTTTTTCTATTTGGTGTAAAAACGTATAAATTTTTTGGCGTGCCAACTCGGTTGCAAGCCACATTCAACTGTACACGGCCATCATCAAAAAGATGAATTTTCCAAAATTAAGCCAGCAATTGTCAATGATTGGCCTTGTGCTTTATTGATGGTAATAGCAAAGGCAAGACTTTAATAAATAATATTAAAATATATGTATGTATGTACATTAGTACATACCGCCTTACATGCAAAAATAAAAAGTTCGCGGTACACCACCGAATATGAAGTATTGTTGCAAGACAATTTCGAAAAAAAAAATTGTTTTTTTTTTTTGCCGAAAGTAGGGGTCGCCAAAATACATTTTTGTTATATCTTCGGCATTTATATTTTTTATTTTATAAGTATTTTTGTCTTGAGGAGATCTATCGATGTTACTATCTTGCATTTACCTCATATATCCCGTTTTAGTATTTACTCACCAGATCTCAGTTCCTACCACTCTAATATCAGAAAATAGAATCTCACAAAAAATCATTAAACTTTTGTAAAGGAAATTTTTCGATATTTCCAACATAATTTTGTCATATCATCGGTATTTACAAACAAAAAAGGCATGCTTTAAAGTAATGAGAAAAATCATGTAAAAAGTTACTGTTTAAATCCCCTAAGAAATGGAATAATACCGTTACTACTTTCTTACTTTGTTTTGCTATTCGTTCTACCCGTGAAATAATTGTTGGAATTTCGGCTGTATTTACTATCAGTTATATCAAATTAAGATGTTTTTGTTAAGTTCGAAATTGTTAAAAAAAATTTTATAAATTTATTCCTGTTTAGTTTCATTTTATGTTTAAATAACAAATTTGTGACGTTTTTGGTAAATTTGAATTTTTTGAAATTAAGTTCAAAAACTTATTAAATATAATTCGATTAAAATTAATGTTGTGCATTAATATGAAATTTAAAGCTTTTTGGTTATTTTTGAAATTAAGCTCAAATTTTCGAAAATGTTTAAATTAAACATTTTTAGTTTTTAATTTTATTAGAAATAACCCAGTAAAAAAATTCGTGGTTTTTGAAGCACTTAAGAGAAACGAATATCGCGCTTCTCAGTTACTATGAATTTTTCTTAAGCAAAAACATTCAGATAGAATTAAAAAAAAAACACTTTAGGAAAGTGCTTTATATGCATGTTTGATTAGGTTAAAAAAAAACGCTTATTGTCAGCAGAAAGTAGTCCTCCAAACCGGAACACCTCATAAAAAAATCATGCATCCCATCAGCAGGTTTGAAGCGATTTGAGGTATGAATTCATACATAAAATTCTTCTACTTCTTCTACTTTTGGAGCACATTTTTTACTGGGCAGAGACAAATTTCAGTTACAATTCAAATTCTCAATATTTTTGTTTTATCAAATAGAAACAAAAAATAATAAAGCAAATTTTAACAATAAAATCTATATATATATATATATATATATAAATGAAATGGTCCATGTATGTAATGGCATCACGTGAGAACGGCTGGAGCGATTTGGCTGATTTTTTTTAATTGATTCTCAGGAGATGGTTTGTAAGAAAAAAAATTTCTGGTAAAACTCGGAAATTTTAAGTTTTTAATATATTGCCTCCGTTTCACTTCTCATTTTTTTTAATAAGAGACATTTTTGGAAGAACTGCCACCAAAGCCTCCTTTTCACTTCTCATTTTTTAAATTATCAACCAATTTTATGAAACCTCAAAAAACTAAATTTTACTACCTTATTATCACTTCTCATTTTACTTAATAAGGGACATTTTTTGAAGAAACTTGAAGAACTGACACCAACGCCTCCTTTTCACTTCTCATTTTTTAAGTATAAAAAAATTAACAAAACTCAATGAACTAAATTTTACTGCCTCCTTTTCACTTCTCATTTTCTTAATAAGTGAAATTTTTTGAAATACAAATCATTAGTAAATACCGAGCGAAGCCGTCAGAAGCCGAGCGGTAATTTAATATAATTTTTTATAATTTAATCAAAATCACTTTAAATTGTAAATTTCCACTTAAATACAATCGTGTATATTTGCGATTTTCATAATTAAAAAAAAACTAATTTACTTCAACCAAAAAAAAATATGAATATTTGACATTTTGCAAAAATTTGTGACAAAATACGACAAAGAGCACAAGGTAAAACGCATTTCAATTGAAGATCTTACAGTGACAGACAGACCAGCAATCACAAATGAAATTCAAACATATACAGAAACAAACCAACAACAACAAAAAAAAAACGCAAAATCACATGGCTGGCTACGCAATACACAAATGAAGCTTCCGAAATAATAAATGATAATAATTTGAAATTGAAAAAAAAGAAGAAAAAAGAGCGAACAACCAAAAACGACAAATGAGTTTTAGCTGGTATGACTGGCTTAATGAATTTGAAATACATTAATGCATACATATGTACTAGATACATACATATACTCGTACATTCAAGTAACTAAATACATATGTCTCTGTATTTATTAGTACAACATTGTATATTCATACAATTTTCAGTTTTGCAAAATAAATGAATGTAGAAATGAACGTAAAAATTATTTGGCTTTTGTTAAAATTTAATCGAAATAAAAAAAAACGCTTAAAATTAAACGTGGTTTGGGTTTATTTTTTGTGTGCACGAGACCAGTCTACTACACATTTCCATAATGATGATGAGGTTTTGATTAAACATAATGACGATTATTGGAATAGTGTGAGTAGCATCACTTGTTATATATAACTTTGCCATTACTTGTGTAACACTGAGATATATTCATCTGAATCCCAACAAAGTACATATGTATATATATTCTTGATCTTCATAGAATTATAAGTCAATTGGATTAGGTTCGTCTGTCTGACTGTTCAAAATATGTAACCAAAATCCGAAAAGTTTATAAAAAGCCGTTTATAATTCTGCTAGGCAGTTTGGTAGTAAAAATCATCAAAATCGGTTCAGGCGAACCAGAGTTGTGGACCAAAATCTATAACAACCTCCACCAAAATACGATATTTTTAAACTGTATTTTGCTGTTTTGTTTAAATATATTGAGGGTAATACCATAAAAGTTCTGCAATGGAAGGACAAACTGTGATGAAAATAGTAAGAATCGGTCCATGATTTCTCATAGCTCCTATACAAATTTCTGTCCTAAATATGGTTCAATGTTACATAAATACATATAAAATTGCAATATCAACACAAAATTCAGCAAAAATAAATTTCATATGAAAAAAAACACAAAACGGAAATTTAATTAGGTCGGCCCATGTTTAACCATTGCTTCAACACAAAACCCACTCCCGAATAACACTTAAATACTTACAAATCTGTTATAAATAGCGGTACCGATCCGAAATTTTTCACAGATCATGTATATATATGCCACAATCAAATTGTTGGATCAATCAGTCCATAATTGATCACATCCTCCATATAAAGTCCACTTCCGAAATATATATAAACTGTGTAAATAATGGCAATAATTGGTGAATGTTGAATGGTTAAAATTAGACTAAATTTAAAAGCATTTGAAATAAATTGCCAACGTAAGCGGCATGCAGCCGCGGGAGGCAATCAGCCGTTCTTTTTGCCGCTTATACTTTTTGTATGTAGGCAAATGTTCGCGGTATATTTAAAGCGGCGAATGTCAAAAAATTAAATTGATTTGTTTTTTACTAAATTAATTCTTAACTAAACGTTTTTTAGTATGTACAAAAAGTAATCAAAAATGAAAAAAAAATTATTTTTAACTAAACTCATATGTCACATATTATATACATACATGTGTATGGCAACATCGTTTTAAGCGGCAAAGTTGAACAAAATTCTACTTTTCCGCACTGCCGCTTCTCACAGCATTGCCAGATTAAGTAAATTGCGATACTTCAAAATTTTTGTATGAATAATTTTGTAAAGAAACAAAACTTTTATTCACAGGTAATACTATTGCCGCCCACGGCCGCATGCCGCTTACATCCACTATAATAAAATTTTCCCTAAAACTGAATAGAAATACTGAATAATGATAGTCTGCGTACTGAATTACAAAAACAGCGTAGTTTTCATTATATTTAGGTGGAAGGTGGAAGGAGGGTATTTAAGATTCGGCACAGCCGAATATAGCACTCTTACTTGTTTTTGTATTCATGTGTCAGAGATGCTAAATATAAAACTAGCACTTTTGTGATTTTAGTATATATGCCAAACAAAATAAAGTACCAATAAATGTATTCACAACTTTAACTATGTTAAAATAATTTAATTTTAAAATTTAAAATTTTAAAATTTTCAATTGCAAATTGTACCAGAAAAGGTACAATTCTTTCAGCCTGATGGGTTAAGGTTTTATGAAAATCATAATAATGATGTTAACGTTCATAGTAATGATGTTTATTATATGCAATGGTAGAGGTGGATGGATGGAAGAAATGGATTGCCTTAATGCCGTGTATATTAGAATGGTTTTCGCTGAAGTATGTATGGCTGGTATGGTAAATTTGGTTGCTGATGTTTGGATGGGTTGTTAACTAACAACTAACTAAGTCCCAATTTAAACGAAGCAATTTTTATTGAAAATATTGATACAATTTTTTCCTTGAAATTTGTTCGGCGTTCACACAGCACAATTTAATTCCTTAAATCGCTCGTATTTTTATTTGAGAGTATACACACATGTGTATACACATATGTAATACGAAGAAAAGAGTAACACGAATTTCTAGAATTACAATCAAGTCTTCCCCTCACCCCGATGTGAGCTTAGCTTAGCTTAAAGAATTGCTTCGTGTAAATAACGACTAACAGTGACGTTACAACTCTTACGTCTACGTTATTCTGTTTATAAATAAATAATATTGTTGCTTTTATTAACTTGGTGCGGAATACCTTTTTTTGTTCATGATATCGTTGCCGGTAATAAGCAGCAGTTGTTGCGGCTGTTTCCCTCTCTCTCTCTCACTCTTTTGTTTTAATTGTTGTTAAACCACATTTTACTAATATTCCAACACTGACTCCCCACTTATTAAACTTTGGTTACATATATTGAAGTGGTAATATACAACAAGCATTATTTAATAAAACTTTTCATATTTTTAGGACGCTATTAAAATTCATCATCATTATTATGATGATGATTTGTTTGTTTCACGATAAAAAAAAACACGTAGAAAATAGATTTATAATATAAACTGCATATGTCAACCATACCATGTGTGAGAGTAAAAGGGCTTTGGTTGTTTAAGGTGACAAAGATAAATAAATACAGTGAGCGTCAATATAAACTAAACACCTAATATCGTTTTAAAAACTGTTTTATTATATACTCGTATGTAGGTACATATGTATACTACGGTACAGTGCAATAACTCCCAATGGAAAAATGAAATAAACCCCAAAAATGTTTCCATACAAATTGGGACTTATTTCATTATGAAATAACTCCCAATGCATTTTAATTTAATTTTATGCTGTGGTGTACGATTTCATTGTTTCATAGAATATGTATTAATGTTTCTCTATTTTTCTACTTTCTATGATGGAAAAATATTGATGTTTAACTTTTATATATGAAAAAAAAAAATTTGTTTCCTAACAAATATTGGTTTTATATTTACAAAACATTTAAAACAGCTGTTTCTTCTTATGCTCTTTAAAACATTACAACTTATGTATGTTTATAAACATTGTTTAAGTTTAAACAAATGTTGCTAAACCATCAATGATAATTACACTGTTTGGCTAAATTTTTAAGAGATTTTATTTATATAACAAACAATAAATTTTTTCGATTTAAAATTTTTAATTAGTTAGAATCTTTTGTGAAAACAGAATTCCATCTTACATATGGGTCAATTTAAAAAAAAAACGCAATTTTGTGTCCCCGCACTTTACACTACAATTTTAGGTAAAAAAACAAAAAAACCAAAATGTGAGAGTGATCAGCGAGGAATATGTAACAAAAAACCGTAATCCTCAAATTTCTTTGTTTGTTTTTTTGTTTATTCAGAATGGTGTTTTGTTTCTCCCTCTGACTGCTTCCATACAAAAGCTTGTTAGAATTTTTAGTAATCAAAATAAAATAAAATCAAGAAAAAAGTAAATATGCAACATTTAATAAAAGTATTCGAATTATTGTGTTTCATTCTTGTGTTTTGATTTGTTATAGTCGTCAAAATTTAATTAGTGTGAATTTGGCGTTGCGAAGAAAGATTGTCCCCCACAATTTGCATTAAGCGTCACTTTTTTATAAATCAAGTAATTTTACTAGTTTTCAATTTGCATTTAAATAAAGTAAATAACATAAGGAAAGTACAAACTCTAATTATTACAAAAGTGAAAAAGCGAAAAAAAATCTATCAAAAAAAGTGTGCATTTGCGTAGTTTTTGTGAACACCATGGTAAGGGCGCGATAGAATTTCATGAGCGTCACGCTAATTTTTTTAAAAGTGAATATATTAAATGTAAAAAATTGAAGTTGACAATCATTGTTTTATAATTTTTTATCATTTTTTTATAATTTGTGAATTTGAGAAATAAATTGCCTACGAAAAAACACCAAAATGGGCAAACATTTCATGAGCATCACTTTTGAAATAGCTTAAAATGCTTAATTTTGATTTTATTTTTTAATTTTCAAGAGTAAAACAACAAAATTAACGGCGACTGAAAGAGCACGGAGATATCGAGAGAAAATAAAGCTCGATAAAGCGCGTAATGACGAATATAAAAGAAAGAAGAAAGAAAGGTATAATCGCGGTTTATTTGAGTTTAATTTTTATTGTTACCGACTGATACTGTTTTTGCCACAAACTTAATTCGAAAGTGGTAAAAATTAATGAGAATGAAAAAAAAACAAAGCCGCTTGTCATTTCATGAAGTTTATACAGATTCAGAATACGAATTCGAATGAAAATTTATAAATTAAATTAAGTTATTGTTTTGTGTCAAATATTTACATATGTGTTCAAGTTTCTTCAAGAATTACTTCCTTCTTTCCATTTTTGTTAAATACATCAAAGAATATGTACATGTTTAGTTTTGTATGAAAATTTTTGTTTTTTGAAGAATTTTTGTTTTTTTTGTTTTTGTAAAAGAATAAACTTTTTTTCGTTTAACTTTAGATTTGGCATTATTTCTTGAGCGTCACACTTATTTTTTTTTTCCTTAAAACGCTTGTAATTGCAGATGTTTAAATACATTGTTACAAGCATATTACTTTGCAAGTAACCTCTAAGCTCAAGTGTTTTTTTTTAACAAAAATTTACATATTTTCATCTTATAAATTTAAAATAACTAGTCACTTAAAAAAAATTAAAAATCAAGGTGAATCGTGATTTTGTGTTTATAATCGAAAGGGTGATTTTTGCAAGAGTCAATCTTGAGAAACAAAAGAACATCGTAGTAAGCTTCATTTTCATATATTTTTGCATTTTTAGCGATTTTTCATACATATTTGGTGTGTGACGCTCAAGATAGAAATCATAGAAAACTTGAAAAAAAAAATCCAAAAATATTGATTTTTTGAGGGCCTAAAAGTACCACCGGATTCTTCATCAAATTCTACATAAATTGGTCACTCTTATAGGCGAATTGAAAAAAACTTTAAAAATAAGCAAAATAAAACTCGTTGTGTACGTTTTTTTTTTAATTCATTATTCATTGTTGTAATGAAAATTTTATAAGAAGAATACGTAATCACAGTGTTGTATTTGTTGAGTATCGAATACGAATAAATTTGTACTGGATAATAAACCATATGAGTCAAAAAGGGACTAACATCTACTTCCTAATTTCATTTTCGAAATTTGTCTTAAAGTAGTAATCTTACAAAATCGCATTATCTTATTGGAAATCTAAAGAAAGTTAATTTATAGATTTTATTAAATACCTTATTGAATTACAAGAATAAGATATTTTTGTACAATTTGAAGAAATTTTTAAGAATTATCTTAAGCCTTGTGATTTCGGAAAACCAGCCCTATATAGTGGATGCTTCTCCCAAACTGGGTTTGATTTTTCTATTTCATTCAATTTTGTATCACTGTGTAATTTATGAATTATACTAAAGAGAAAACGAAACATATATAAAATTTAACTCAATATACAATTTTTTCTATGATCTTATATGATATGATCGATCTTTCTTTGACAAAAAAATAGTATGAACCATAAACGTTAACGCAAATCTCAAATCAAATTATTTATAAAGTATCTTAAACGTTATAATGACAATGCCTTTTACTATGAAAGTAATTGTAAGTTTTTTTTTGTAAATACCAGTTAAAAGTATTAAATTCTCTAATTTAAAGTTTCATAAAATGTATAGAGAATTTCTTGAATATGAACAAAACTTCTCAATATAGCATTTTCGAACAAATCGTGTTAATTATGCGTAGTTTTATATTGAAATAATAAAATCCCGGAATATATTCAAAATGAATTACTAAACTTCAATAGTATGTTTTCGTTATGGGTTGATAAGAGTGTTTAGCATTTCTTGTGGGATATTAGACTAACATATTTGCGCTGCTAACATCAAGGATGTGTGGGTTATGAAGCGTTATTCCCAGCAACACCAGGGAAATGTAGAGGTCATTATAATCAATACCATCTGTTTTTCTGTAATAGATAGCGTTTAGGGGCTTAATTTTTTTCTGACGCTATTACGGTCCACTTAAATGTAGTTCAAAGCTTTTATTAAATGACTAAATAGGGAGTCTTTAGAAAATTGTAGGTAGCAAACTTGAGTTAAGTGAGATAAGGTCACGAACCCACCCCCGACTGATCGCTAGCGATACTAGGCACCCGCAGACCTCTCTCTCTCTCTCTTTTCCAGTAATGATCCTTAATTTCAATTAAGCCGAACTTTTAAAATTTAATGTTTTTTTTAGCATCAGTACTTGTGCTCGGGTGCGATACATTACAATGCTTAAATATAAAATTTAGAACTTTTAGTCTAGTTGGATTTTTTAGACATTAAGTTTGAATTTTGGAAATTTTTGAATAAAATTATTAATTTCTATTTAATTTACAAACATAGTTGAATGTTTGATGTTTTCAAAATTAGGTTTGAATTTTCCAAAATCTCTAAAAATGCTTATTTCTGAATTTTTCAAATAAATAAAAAAAATGTCTTTATATTTTGCGAAAATTAAGAAAAATCCTTTTGTTTTAGTAGAAAATTATAAAAAAAATGTTTAGCTCTCTTATTATTTCAAATAATGAAAAAACAAGTTCATTTTTTGCAGCTGTTGATATATTGAAATAATAAAATTTTCATTGCGATTAATTAATTGCAATTGCAAATAAAGCATTTTATGGACTTTTGTTTACCTAAAATAGCATAGAAATATTTGCAAAAACGAAAACAAGCTATTTCAGTTATACATACACAATAAAATGACGTTAAAAAGTTTTGCTCCAAACTTTCTTCCACGAAATCCCCCAAAAAAAAAACGTGTAGGTGTGAGACGTATTATGCGTTTTTTTTTTTCTTTTTAATTTTTCTGTTTTTGCCTTTTCACACCCACCCAAATCAATACAGTTTTTATGCGCTTGTTTGTACGAAAGCGAAAAAATATGAAATCTACAAAAACCATCTAAATACCACACTTCCACCAACACCCACCCAATCATGCATACCACTTAATGTCACACATTACACGGCGCAGTCAGTTGTAGACATAGAAGACAGTTTGTCTGTCTGTCTTGCTGACTGACTGACTGTCATTTAGGCCATCAGTGAGACAACACAAGGGTTGTATTTGCATTGAAAATATGGTAAATATTTCTTTATTTTTTTCTTCCATTTTTCACTTATTTGACATGATGTTGACGAAATAGATAAAGAACAATAAGGAAAAATGAAGAGGAGTAGGAGGTGGTAGGTTGGTTGTTTTGCGTGACGTTGAAGATGAAAACCGCCCAAAACAAAAATACACTCACTCTCCATACATAGCTTAAATTCAAGCTTTTCTATATAAACAATAACACCCAAAGCTTTCATTGTTCATTAGAGAAAGCAGTTAAAAAAAACTCATACTACGAAAGAGTATAATAAAATAGGCTTTTTATGATGATGCTCACAAGGATGAGGAAAGCATAAAGGGTAGTTGGTTGCTGTTGCAATACAATACCAACCAACCAAACATTCAATATCGCAAAGTCATTTGTGGGGCTCAACCATTCACTCACTCACTATCTTTCTATATACATTTATAAAACTCATGCTTCTTAATGTAGATTAGAAATTTTCTTCTTAATATGCGGGTCCTTTTTGTATCCTGAGTGCACACAACAACAGCAAAACACACGGATGGTGTTTAAAAATTTCCTTCGTACATTCCTTTCTACAGCCATAAAGATTGATGAAAAATGGAACACAGTGTTGTTGTGGAACTAACAAAATCTACCCCCCCCCCCAAGGATTTGTGTAAACAAAAGGAATGGAAAACTATTTATTATTTATCATATACAATGGTCGAGGAAGTCGAGGACAAAAAACTAACCCTAAAAAACCCCCAACAATAGCATGACATACATACAAAATAAAGAAAAGAAATAATTGTTGAGGAAAAATTTTAAATAAAACATCAAACATTGAATTTTAAGAAATACAATATGTGTAGCTTTTAAAAATAGTTTCGTAATTAAAGGTAATAGATGGAAAAAAGTTTTCCTATTAAAAATTCAATCTTCGATAATTTGAATTAGTTTTAGAACTTTCGAACATAAGGTCAAAAAATTCGAAATGGTTAAAAATGTTCACTTTGCCTAAAAACTAATTTTTTAATCTTAAATATTAAATTTTGTTAGATATTTCATTTTCGAATAAAAAAATTAATTTCCAAATATAAAAGTTTCTTATTATAGTTTATTTAACCTTTTTCATTCTTTTTTTTTTCTTAAAATAATTTTTTTTTATTTTCGATATTTCGCTACACAACTTCAGGAAAATTTTTTTATTTATGAAACCACCAAATTCTTACATAAAATCAATACCGCAAGTGACAGCACACATAGCCTATGGAGAGCTACAAAATACTTGAAATGACCAGCTGAAAGAAGATGGCACTTGGTCCAGATCAGGCGAAAATAAAGCAGACTTTTTTTCTAAGCACCTAGAGCAAACTTTCAAATCTTTTCCAGCTACAAACTCTCCAGATGAAACCAAAATTTTAGAGTTCCTAGATTCGCCTTGTCAGATAAACTTACCCATTAAACCGTGTACAATTACAGAAGTTAAAAATTAAATATCTAAGCTCAACAATAGTAAGTCACCTGGCTACGACAAAATAGACTCTATATGTAGTTGCCAAAATTTTATCTATATTTGACATTAATATGCAACTCGATTTTGATACTGCCGCATAATCCCACGCAATGGAAATGTGCAGTAATCATTATGATTCCAAAGCCAAACAAACCCGATAATAATGTCTCTTCATATAGACCAATTAGTTGCTGCCATTATTCTCAAAAATATTTGAGAGAATTATTTCAAATCGTCTAACGCTAATCTTAGAAAGACAAAATATAATACCTGATTATCAATTTGGATTTCGTCACAAACATGGCACCCCTGAGCAATGTCACCGTATAATTAATGTAATTACTGATGGCATGAAGGCTTGCTTTTCAAACTCAAGACAATATTACCAGCGCCTATTTACTTGCTATTAAAATTGTATTTGAAGAAACGATCGTTTTACGTAAGAGTGAGTGATGAAAATTCTGTAATACGTTTTATTTATGCATGGGTAACTCAAGGAGGTGTAGTAGGTCCAATATTATACACAATTTTTACAGACGACATGCCAGCTTACGAAAAAACTACAATAGCAACTTACGCCGATGATATTGCAATAATAGCTTCTGATAAATCTCCGATTACAGCATCATCTTATGTTCAAAACGAGATCAATTTATTACATGGGTTGCGAAGTGGAAAATCACCATAAATACTGATAAGTCGAACATTATTTAATTTACCCTTAGACAAAGTGATTGCCCGCCAGTTTTTATTAATAACACTCAAATTCCTAAATCAGAGAGCGGTATGCACCTTGACAAAAGACTAACTTGGAAACAAAATATTAAAGCTAAACGAAATCATTTAAACATATTAACGAAGAAACTATATTGGCTGTTGGGACATAAGTCTGCTTTAGACCTTCGGAACAAGTTACTAATTTATAAGGTAATTTTGAAACCACTATGGACATATGGTATTCAATTGTGGGGTACAACAAGTAACTTAAAATTGGAAATATTGCAACGATATCAGTCTAAAACTTTGAGACTTATAGTTAATGCTCCTTGGTTTATTAGCAATAAAAGAATACACAAGGACTTAGATATACCATTTGTCATTGATGAAATAAGAAAATTCAATACACGTAATCTCAAAAGACTAAACCTATGAGCAGAACACAAGTTCACTTGTGGTATAACCGGTTAAGGAAGGCCGAGAAGATGTCAATGCAATGCTCATCCTGATCACCCGAGCGTCAATACCCGATGAAAACATTGAAGCAGTGAAGAAAATGATTTTGGATAATCGTCGAATCACTATCAGAGAGGTTGTTGATGATGTTGGCTCATGCCAAGCAATTTTTACGGATGTTTTAGGCATGAAACGTCCGACAGTGAAGATTGTTCCAAAATTGCTAAATTTTGAGCAAAAACCACGTCGCATGTACATCGCTCAGGAGCTGTTAAACATCGTCAATGACGATCCAGATTTCCTCAAAAAGTTCATAACTGGTGACGAATCATGGGTGTATGGCTATGACATTGAAAACAAAGCCCAATCATCCCAATGGAAACGTCCAGAAGAGCCAAGACCGAAAAAGCACGTCAAGTTCGGTCAAATGTGAAGGTTTTGCTCACTGTTTTCTTCGACTGCAATGGTGTGGTGCATCATGAATTCTTGCCACAAGGTCGTACGGTCAATAAGAAATACTACCTTAAAGTTATGGGCCGTTTGCACGAAGAAATTCGTCAGAAACGCATAGAATTGTGGAAAAACCAATCATGGATTTTGCACCAGCTCACACATCGATGCTTGTGCGTGAGTTTTTGGCCATGCCTCAACCACCGTATTCACCGGATTTGGCCCCGCTGACTTTTTACTCTTCCCAAAACTGAAGGTACCGATGAAAGGAGAGTGTTTTGCTACGATTGAGGAGATAAAAGAAAAATCGAAACAGGAGCTGTTGGCGATACCAAAAAGCGCATTTCAGAAGTGTTTCGAGGATTGGAAAAAACGCTGGCATAAGTGTATTATATTTAAGGGGGATTGGGACAAGATAGTTATTGATGAATAAATAAATACTTTTTGAAAACATTTTAAATAACGGTTATTTTTTGACCAGAGCTTTGTATAGGCCTATTAACACATGTTAAGTTTTAATGTTATGTTACATTTTATCTTACACCATTTACTTAATATTGTTAAAATAGATTGTAAATAAAATTTAAAAAAAAAATTATGATATATAAAATTGTTTAAGCTTAAGGTCTTCTTTTGATTAAAAAAAAGATTAATAAAAACAAGTAAGAGTGCTATATTCGGCTATGCCGAATCTTATATACCCTTCACCTTTGTTGTGGATGTATAATTATATTATATACATACATACATATATATATTATATTGTTACGTTTTTACCTTTTAAAAACTGTGGTTTATTTCCTTTAAATAAACCGGATTCTTTTTAATTGCAAAATAAAAGCGTCAAGTAGAGTGAAGAAAATATAACGAGTCTTTATTTATTTAAATGTACACAAACACAATTAAAAAAAATAAACACACTGTCTTTTTACAGACTTATATTACGGTTTAAGAGCACACTTAAAGTTTTCGAACACTTTGACGCCACGCCAGCTGTTGATGAATTTGTTCGTATCAATATTAATACACTTTGTGTGCTCATCGCCATCTGTTGATGAGTTTGTTCGTAACAATATTAATACACTTAGTTTTTTTGATGAAATTTTCAGAGGTTGTCTCGGATTTTTGCTCATATCTCCGTTATTTATGGACGGATTTTGCTGATTTTAAATAGCAAACTTCTCGAAAGCATGTCTGACAGAATTACTGAAGATTTGGATCCCGAAGATATCTGGGGACTTCAGAAAATTGATTTCAACAGTCAGACAGACAGACAGACGGACATGGGTTAATAAACTCCGCTATCTATATGGATCCAGAATATATATACTTTATAGGGTCGGAAAATTATATTGTGAAAATTACAAACGGAATGACAAACTTATATATACCCTTCTCACATAAGATGAGGCTTTTGTGTTTGAATTTGATCTCAATAATATTATT
Organism: Bellardia bayeri; assembly: GCA_950370525.1. Lineage (NCBI taxonomy): Eukaryota > Metazoa > Arthropoda > Insecta > Diptera > Calliphoridae > Bellardia > Bellardia bayeri. The sequence continues at coordinate 41,497,412 of OX493266.1, read as the reverse complement.
TACAAAAGATTTATGGGTATCATAGTAGAAGTGGACCAGTTATGGACAGATAGCTTCTAAATCCAGTATCCACTAATGTGGTTACTACGTATTAGAGGCTTATTTTGGTTGAATTTCATCTCAATAACGTTATTGTCAAGAGTTGTATGGTTGTTTAATATGCTCGGAAGTGGACTTAATTCGGGAGCTATTGTCAATTATTGACAGACAGCTACAAAATCCAGAAGCATAACTGCCGTATAACCGATATTAGTATGATTTCTGGATTAAAATTACTGATCTATATAAAAGTTGGTTTGATATCGATATTTATTAGACATTTTTGAGGGTTAAATTAGTATTAACGTGAATTTAGGAAGTGGACCTTATATGGGGGACATAGTCAAATATGGACCGATATTCTCAAAATCCTGCTGATTGATTTTGGCATGTAAGTAAACGATCCCTGTAAAATGTTGGATCGGTTATTATTAATTATAAGAGATTTATGAGTATTAAAGTGATTTATAAGAGATGTATGTGTATTAAAGTGATTTTTGGAAGAGGGCTTTATGAGGGATACGGTTAAAAATGGACTGAAATTCACAAAATTCTGCAGAATGTTTTTGCGTATATGTTAATCATATATACAAAGTTTTGAGTCGATACCGATATTTATAAGATATATATAAATATAAATGCCTTTTTTGGATGTGGTCCTTATATGGGAGCTATGACCAATTATGGGCCGACCACCATAAAATTTAGTTCAACAATTTATTTAGCTATAAGGATTATTTATATTGAATTTTAACCTTTTATCATTAGTTATACCAGTTTTTTACGTATTTAAGTAAATTTTGGAAGTGGACTTTATATGAGACCTATGGTCAATCATGGACCGAACTAAAAAAATTTCGTTTTGCAATTTCTTTTTACATCAAACTTATTTTTGTTGAATTTTGTATTGATATTCCAATTTTATAGGCATTTATGTATAATTGAGCAATATTTGGGGAATATTTTTGTATGGGGGCTATTAGAAATCATGGACCGATTCTTAATATTTTCCTCAAGCTTTTTTCTTTTATCATAAAACTAACGTATACAAAATTGCATGGTATTGTCTGCAATATATTTCAAAAATTTGCAATAAAATGGACAAAAAAATATCAAATTTTTATGGAGGTTGTCTCACATATTGGTTCATAACTCTGGTTGACCTAAACCGATTTTGCTGATTTTCAATACCAAAGTTATCTGCAAAATAGAAAATATTTTTCTGGAAATTTCGTTTAGTTAAGTTGTATAGTTTGGACGTGAGTGTTTTACACAGACGGACAAACGGACAGACAGACAGGGCTCAATCGACTTAGAACTTCATAAGGATCAAGAAAATATATACTTTGTTGGGTCTCAGATGAATATTAAAAATGTTTCACACGGAATGACAAACGTAATATACCATTCTCATGAAGGTGAAGGGTATAAAAAGAAGACATTAAGCTTGAACAGTAAGCTTTATTTTTGAATAGGTATGTATGTATATTTATTTAATTTTTTTATTTATTTATTGTATTGTAATTAAAGACTTACAGTAAGTATTTCAAAGTTTCTATCTAATAAATTTTAATTATTTAGTACAGCCAATGCCGTGCGAAAATTGTTTATTCATTGTTGTTTTTTTAAGAGCTCTTGAATTGGATAAAAAAAACACATACAATTTAGACAAATGTATGACATCTTTAATTGAATAGATAGAACAATCTATGTATATAATTCAATGTTTAAAGATTATTTCATGTAAATGCTTCTAATGTAGTATAATTTAGCTATTCTATTGTATTTTTTTTTTTAATTAAAAAAAATGTTAACCGCGACTATGCCTCAAATGGTTCATACTCTGAGTCGAATTTTGGCACACTCTCTCCAACATATCAAGCAGTATCTCACGAATAAATTCTTCAGTATTAGTACGTCAATCGTCAAAAAATAGTCTAAAGGCGTTAAATCGACCGATCTAGGCGGATTTGAATATGATAGAATATGCTTAAATTAAAGAAAAATGCTTAAAAACCTTTTTAGAGACTTAAATATTGAATTTTTTGGCTTATTTAATTTTCGAATATAAAAATGTAGTAGTTGTTATTAATTTTGTTCAATATTTAATGTTCGAACATAAACGATTTTAACTTGAATTTATAAGTATAAAATTGTATATCCTTGTCAACTTTTTATTTTCTGTTAAAAAAATCTTCATTTTTATACTTCAATTATTAATTTATTATAATTCAAAAATTGTATTATCCCTGAGGAAGCTATTCATTGTGATAGCGAAATATTGGAAATAAATATATAAAAATAAATCAAATATTTTTATATAAAATTAAAATGACCTAATTGCTTGTTAAAAGAAACTATTAAATAGTTAAAAATAGTTATCTCTACAATATAAAATTTGTTTACATTTTTGAAAAATTATATTGAACTTTAGATATAAAACGAAATACACACGAATGTACAAATTGGTTTTCAGTTCAAAAATCTTAAATATCCTTTATATTTATTACTGTAAAAATAACTTTAACTTATGCACACTCGTAATAAACTTATTTTATGAAAATTCATTAAAAATATTTTTCTAATTATTTCCTAAATGAAATGCAATATTCGATGATGCTGCTGCTGCCTTTGTTATTGTGAATTTAAAATAGGGTTAAATAGAATTATTTAGCTATTTTTCTTTGTTTTAGACTAAACTCTTTGTGCTAAGACTTGTTGTTATTTAATTTTGTTTTTATATTTTTCTCAAAACTGTAATATTTTGCAATGATTTGTTTGTTTGTTTTTTACATATTATTGTTACAAGTAAATTGTTTTTTTTTTCGCACAAATTAATTAGTAATTGTTAAAAAAAATATATTAAAGAAAAATAATAATAAAACAAAAAAAAAACAATTGATTAACAAACGTTACACAAAAAATTCGAGTAAATAATTTAAAACGTACATACAAAAAAAAAAAAAAAAACTACTACTAATGACTGACATTTTCAAATCACTGCTTGTTAACCACGACTGACTACCGCTGCTGCTGCCGTGACTGCTACTGATTCTGATTCTACCACAGCAACAACAATAACAAATGAACTGACTGACATTCTTGGCGCCATCAATAATCAGTATCAATTCATTGAACACTACTTGTATGAAACTGTGAGTATGAAATGAAACCAATTGTGTTGGTTTGTTTGTATGAATGCTATATATTTGATCAACATAATCATCATCGTAGTCATCTGGTTCTATTATAAATTGATTACACTACTTGTTTTATGTGTGTAAGAAGCAAAAATAAAAAAAGTAGAATTTTCAAGACATGTCAAGTAAATGCTGCTGATGATGATGTTTAACTTTAGAATTGCTGTTGATTAAGATGACATTTGTATATAGCCATATTTATGTATATGTTCAGATGTCAGTTTTTCATCCTGTTTATCCTTTCTTTTCTTGCTCTCCCACACCCATTCTTTGCATTCTCTCACTTTCCTGTTGACATATGTAAAACATACAATTACGTTTTCCCCAAACATTTGTTTAACTTTGATTGAAGCTTTTATTAAAGTACATTCGTGTTATATATTTTTTTTTTTTTTGATGGAAAATGATGATGACGATGTTGGTAATGATAATGACGTTCAATGATTATGGCTGATTGTGTTTTGTATGTGAATTCAGTATTCTAACTGTAACTATACATACTCGTATAGTAAGGGAAATAATTATAAGTTCACCTAACATAAGAAGGCAACGGGGGTTTAAAAAGTTGACAATCAAATGTTTTCGAATTAATCATATTAAAATATGTGAAAAATTATATTTCCATGGTCCAATAAGTAATGACATAAGTTTTATACAAATTTCTGAACATGGGCTGAAATGTTCGTATATCCCTATTTATAATATCATTTATATGTCTTTAGTATAATCATAGGAACTTTCCAGAAAGTATAATCATAGAAAAAACAGCTCGGCTAGAAATTATTACCTAGTTTTTAAAATTAATTACTTACTTATTTTACTTATCTTAAGTTGTCAAATTTATTTTATAGAAAATACGTACCTGCAAATAAATGAAAGAAAAAATTAAAGAAAATTGTATTAAATGTGATATTTTATTTAAAAAAATATTAAGCATTTGTTAAAGATTTTCTTATGAAGTTTCTTTATGACTTTGGAAATTGTGCTTATTCAAATTCGATTTATATGTCGATTTATATCAGACTAAGAAAATCTACCGATAACTTTAATTTTCTATATATGGATAACTTACAATTTTCTAAATAACATTCATCGATAACTTTAATTCTCAAGAGAAAATTCATTGATAACTTTGATTTTCTAGAAAGCATTCATAGATAACTTTAATTTTTAAGAGAAAATTTAACAATAACTTGAATATTTATCGAAACTTTAATTTTCAAGATAAAATTTATCGATAACTTTTATTTTATAAAGAAAATTTATCGATAACTTTAATTTTTCTGTAGATAATATTTTTTTTTTTAATTTATCAAATCTACCTTTAAATGTCCCTAGACTGTAAACAGAATAATACACGCCCAATTCATTTATTCTCAATTCATATTCAATTCATAGACATCTATTGGATGTAGAATTTGTGTGATTGTCTGGCTGACTGTTTACTCGTATATACATAAATATGCATCTGTATATGAGGTGAAGTACTCGTATCTTTTTTCCGTTTTGTCTTTTTTTGCAGTTTATTATTATTTTTGTTGCCACAAATTGTATGTCTTTGAATCAATAGTTCGAAATTAGAACTTGTTATTTTGTTATTTAGCATGCTTGATTGTACAAATATTTATGTACATATGTATGTATAATATATCTATGTATGCAAAATATCTATCTGCAGCAGTCGTTAACTAACCATTCTTTGTGTTCACATTCAATATACTATTTTGTTTTGTATAAATTTTTCTCTTTGGTTTTTAGTTATTTTTGTAGCTCTATATGCAAATTATTTGTATTTTTCGTTTCGTTTTTACAAAATTTTTCATCATGTTGTTATTCATGTAACGACATTAGCAGCAGAGTGGCGACAAGAACACCAAACATCATCATGATAATGATGATAAACATTCACCATCAGATGGTTGTTTTCTAAAACACCAAAATCTCAGAAAATGTAGGTATAAAAAAACAAAACATGTGAAATTTTCGTGATTGTGTGCTTTTTTATTTTGTGTTATTTTTAGTTTTAATTTTTTGAGAAAAAATGCGTTTTTAAAATAAATGAAGAATACATTTTAAACCAACTAAATTTGTCTATGAGTACACATGCATACATATAAATAAAGCGAAATATTTTTTCTCCTCTTTCTATTATTTATTGTTAATTGATCTTATGTATTTAAATAAAAAATTTGCTTTGTTTAAACGTACGAATATTTCTTATTTTTTGCCCTTTTATTTATATTCTATTATTTATAGGTTATTTTTTTTTTTTTTTGCACTACACTCATTGTTTTTTGCAATATTATTTATAGTTAAACGGATATTTTATTTGTTTGTTGTTCGTTTTCTTATATTTTATGTTTAATTATTTATAACGTTTAAACATTCGTATGTTTGTAGGTTTTTTGATGTGTATTGCACTTTATGGGATTTACACTATGAAATCATACATTTTTTTTAGTTATAAACTGCGTCATATACAATGGTTGAAACATACTTAGAAATTATTTTATCTTGATTGAAATTATTAAGAAAATGTGGCAATAAAATAGAATATAATAGTTAATTCAAAGAATTCTGAAAGAGAATTATGGATATTTTAAAATATTTCTGAAAAAAAACCGATAAATAGTTATTTAAATGTAAAAACTTAATTAAATCACCTAAAGAATTGTTTGTAGTACATATTAGGATTAAATTAAATAAATGTTGCTTCAATTGGAATTATTTAATAGATTATTTATAAAATTTATAAATATTTAAAGAATAAAATTTGATAAATATTTGTTTCTGTAGAAAATATATCGATAAGTGGAACTTATGGCCTATTTCTACATAATAAGTAAGTTCTCAGGCAAGCAAGCTGTACACAGGCGAGTACGTAAGCAAATGAGTTTTTATAAAGAACTTGTCTGACTTACGTTAGTTACCTTGGTAATATTGAGTTGTTAAATTGCATTATTGCCAAATTATTTAATTTTTTCCATGTTAATATTCAATATTTTAATTTTTTAGGGGCAACCGTAGAAACCAAAATAAAAACAGCTGTGTTTTATTTACAATACAAAAATAATTTATGTAAATTGAAATTGCTATGAATTTTTTAATAAATTGAAAGAATAATGTTTCCATTTTTCGCAATTAATATTGAAATTGAAAGTTAAGGTAGTGGACAAAAGTTTATGCTGTAGAAATATACAAAATAATATATAAAATATTGTTTTCTGATGCACACAACCACTTATTTCTACTTGTCTGTTTTTGACAGTAGGACAATTGAAATTGCAATGTAGAAACCATAAAAAAAGATAGTCTTACGTTTTCACTCAAGAGAAATTGACACTTTGTGTTAAAAAAACCCCAAAACTAATTTTTGTACTCATTTGGGCGAAAAATTTGAGTCACTCGTTATTTAGAAACATGCCATATTATTATAGAAAATTGATCGACGTCTTGAATTTTCGATAGGACATTTGGATTTTCTACATGAAATTTATCGATAACTGAAATATTCGATAACAAATTGATCGAATTGTTGAATATTTTATAGAAAAATTATCGATAACTTGAAATTTTCAAAGAAAATTTATCAATAATTTAAAATTTTTATAGATAATTTATAATCACCCCTATCGTGAATAAAAATTCCACATGAAATTTGTTCCCTTTTTACATTTTTCCTATTAAAATTCAATGTTAAAAAAATAAAACGGAACAAATTTCATGTGGAATTTTTATTCACGATAGGGGTGAATTTTATTTTTCTGTAATAAATGTATCGGATTTTTTAGTTTTCTATAGAAACTTTAACTAAGCTTCTAGAGAAAATGTATCGATAACATTGATTTTCTTTTGAATTTTTTTTAATTTTCCATAGAAAACTTATCGATAACTTTAATTCTCTAAAGAAAATTAATCAATAACTTATATTTTCAAAAAAAATGTATCGATAACCAGAATTTTTATATGATATATGTATGTATTTAGTTAAAAATTACACAAGGTATTTTTAAAATATGTAGAATATGTAATAAAATAAAAACAAACAAAATGTATAAAAAAAAAAACACAGTAAATTAATAATATCGGTCTTACTATCCGGCCAAGAGACAAACTGACAGTCAGAGCATATAAACAAGTAAGAGTTTATATTCGGCTGTGCCGAATCTTATATACCCACCACCAAATCACCTATTATGGGGCGAACTTCATAAAATATTGTACCATAATTTCTATTTATTTTAGGTTTATTGAATTTCATCTCAATGACATTTATAAGAATTTTATGCATATTCCAATTATAATCACGAACTTACACTTTGTTTATATTGTTGCAGCGTGTAACATAAAGCGATTCACTTTAACGCACAATAATTTTAGTACCAAAAAGCGCAATTCTATATACTCTATGTTTATTCTCGGAATAATTGGCTTCGGCCAATTATGGACCAACTTTCACAAAAGTCTATTAAGTTTTGGATATTAAAAGTCAATGGGATAATTTTTACATACATTATAACTGATATGTGTACAATTTTGGTTCGATATGGATGTTTATATAGGTTAATGAGTTTTCGAGAGTAGTCCTCATAAGAGAACTATGACCTATTAAGGTGCAATCATCATGAAATCCTGTACGACGATTTTTATATATATATATATGCAAATTATTTGTGTTTAATTTAAACGTAATAATGATTTTTATAACAGATTTATGCGCATTTAAGTGATTTTTTGAAGTGAACTTTATATGGGGGTTACGGTTAAATATGGTCTGAGATCATCATCATATTGAGAGTGACGATTTATATATACACATATGTATGGACTATTTGTGTTAAATTCCAACTGGATAATGATTTATAAGAGATTTATGCGCATTTAGGTGATTTTTCGGAAGTGGTTTTTATATGGGACTATATCAAAATATGAACCGATGCAAACGAAATATTGTTTTGAGATTTCACTTTGTTTGAAACTTTAGACATTTATGTACCATAAAGCCATATTCCGGGAAGACATTTGTATGGGGGCTACGTTAAATCGTGGACCGATTCATACCATTTTCAACGGGACTTGTCCTTCCATAATAAAAAAAAGTGTGCAAAATTTCATGTAGATAATAGCATTATATTTGAAGAAAATAACAAAAAAATATCTGAAAAATATCGAGGTAGTCCGACGAAACTTTGATCTATAACTCCTAATCATGCTGGACCAATTTTGCGCATTTTTAATACGACACATTTCGGTAGACCAAAGAATGTTTGGTAAGGATTTCATTGTTATATGCCTTTTTTCAACATACGGACATACAGACGGATATGACTAGATCGTCTTAGAATCTTATAAGCACCCAGAATGTATAGACTTTTTGACAAACGGAATGACAAACGTAATATACCCCCCATCATTTTGGTGGTGGGTATAAAAATAAATAAAATGAAACCATAGAAATATAGAGATACAAATTATTCGTATGGTTGGATGCCTCGGTTGTAGTGCAAGTAAAAGTATTGTAGCCACCACTACAATTAAGGTAGAGAAATTTTGATTTTTTGATTTTTTACTTCTCTCTTATTTGAATTGCACAAAATGGTGAATATTTCAATTAAAAACTCTGCAAATAATTTCAAAAATAACTTGAGAGTAGAGAGAATGAGTTGTAACAAGTAATAAAAATAGAAATTGCAAATAAATGTATCTTGAAAATAGAATAATATACTTACATATATACAATAGCAAACAATAATAATAAAATTATTAAACTATTAAAAACAAAACAACAACAATGGGTTACAATTTAACGTTACAATGAATAGTTTGAAATATAAGCAAATATTCAGCTACAACGTCAACCACAACAGCAGCGGCATTAATTTATTTATTTGTTTATGAATTACTACTAACAGCAGAGAAATTAGTGTAAAAAAAATTGTAGAGCAAAACAACTAAACGATGAAAATTTGTTTTTTTTTTGCGTTTGTAAAGAAAATTGCATTGTTTTGGTACATTGTTACGCCCAACTAACTCTGAATGTTTTGAATGGTGTTAACGTAAGCGTTAAAATAATATGATTGCTTACGCTGTTAGAGTACTTTGTAGTTATAAACACAGATTGAAATTCGATCAATTTACATTTTAGTACTCTTTAGGTTTTTCTATTTAAATTGTGTTGTGTGGTAGCAAAGTAACAGTTACATAAGTTTGAAATGAATTAATTGTTTGATTGTGGTACCTTTTACAGATAGAAATTGGAACAAGTTAGAGTGCTATATTCGGCTATGCCGAATCTTTAATACCCTCCACATAAACGTAATAAGAAATACAGAAACTACACTGGTTATTGGACTAGTATATCATAATTCTGTGTTTTCTATTCAATCTTCGTGCAAATCTTATTAGTATTTTATATATTGGTTGAAAGACAATATTTCCTGTTTGTCTTAAATGTTTTTAAATTGTATCTAATTGTGATCATTTATAATTGATATATGTAATTACCGATTCTTACTGTAATTTACAGAGTTTGTCTGAATTTCATAATAGTCTTGACTGAGTGAGTGAAATTTGTGTCGAATTTTAACCTTTTATCATTATTTATACCAGTTTTATACGTATTTAATTAAATTTTGGAAGTGGACTTTATATGAGGCCTATGGTCAACATGTACCGAACTAAAAAAAAATTTCGTTTTGCGATTTCTTTTTGCATCAAACTTATTTTTGCTGAATTTTGTATTGATATTTCATTATTTGGGGAAGATTTTTGTATGGGGGCTATTAGAAATCATGGACCGATTCTTACTATTTTCCCCAAGCTTTTTTCTTTTATCATAAAAATAACGTATACAAAATTTCATGGTATTATCTGCAATATATTTAAAAAAATTGCAATAAAATTGACAGAAAATATCAAATTTTTATGGAGGTTGTCTCACATATTGGTCCACAACTCTGGTTGACCTAAACCGATTTTGCTGATTTTCAATACCAAAGTTACATGCAAAATAGGAAATATTTGTCTGGAAATTTCGTTTAGTTAAGTTGTATAGTTTGGACGTGAGCGTTTTACACAGACGGACAAACGGACAGACAGACGGACAAAGTTGGGTCTCAGATGAATACTAAAAAAGTTTTACACGGAATGGCAAACGTAATATAACCCCATTCACCACTCTTGGTGGTGGAGGGTATAAAAAGCTTTAAAAATATTCTTTTTATTTTATCGATGCCTAAAATTTGTGGAAAATAAATTGTTATTTAGAATTTACTTTAGAAAATGTATCGAAAACTGAAATTTTTTATTTAAAATAAATGAATAACTTTTTCTAGGGAAAAAATTATGGATAACTTCAATTTTCTATAGAAAAGTTATCTATGTCTTAAAATTTTCTCAATTTCTTTGATAGCTCCAATTTTTAAGAAAAATTTTCGATAATATTAATTTTTTTTTAAGAAAAATTTTCGATAACTTGAATTTTCTTAAAAAAAGTAATCGATAACTTAAATTTTAGATAATAAAAATATCGAAAACTTGAATTTTCTATAGAAAAGTTACCAGTAACTAAAATTTGTCTGTATTAAATTTATCATTCGTTTCGATAACCAACTGTTTAGACACTCACTTTTTAGCCTCAAATTTTCAATAACAATTTAATTCTTTTAAATTACATACCCATTGTAACATGTACAGACTGCACAATGATGCAAAACATACTCAATAAATTGAATTTTAAATATCAACAGAAAATATACAACTATTTACATACATACATATACATATATTTACATAGGTGTACTAGAAATAAAATTTAAATCGAAAATTGTATGCGTCTTAAAATGGTAACATTTAGGAGCCACCAACCACACCAAAAATACACACATTTGCCATTAATAGATCGACGGACCGACAGCCCCAACTAAAAGTAGTGTAAACTAACGAAAACCAAGAAACAACATACAAAATCATTGAAAGAATTAATGAATGAATATAGCGGCAGTAAAAAAAATGTAATCATGACAATATAGCAAGAGAGGAAGAAGGTGTTGTTGAAACATTTCAGCATTAGACAGGCGGACGTTTATAATAATAACAAACACTTGCATATTTGGTATATAGTATATGATGTAGTTAGTACTCTATTCGTTGCTATAGTTACGACTGTCCGCTAGCTGGCCATACAATTTTATTTAAACGAACAGTAGTAGTAGCTTGTGTTGTTGTCTATTAAAACAAACAGCGTTTATTGTTAAACAATATTAAAAAAGGCTGCTGTTAGTTGCTCTTTGTTTTACCCTCTCTCTTCCCTAAAATTATAGTCATCCGCCACCACTGGTTACTTTTAATTAAAAAGCAAGCATGGTGGGCTGTGGCATGTTTTAAAGCTTGTGCTCTGTTATTCGATAAACCCTTTGAGTCAATAATTATTTTGATATAGAAATGTTTTTCAAATAAAAGAAAAATCGTAGCATTGGTTCTGCTTATGGTTTCTTTGGTTATTTTACTGAAGAAGTTTCAGATTCTACACAGCAAAAAATAATTGAAGTCATACTTTAAGAACAATATATTAATTACATACAAAGTAGCTAAAACATATTATTATGGTTTTATAAAATAATTATAAATAACTTCTTCGATCTAAGTTTAAGACAATTAATTAATTTATAAATAAATTATTAAAATATTGTCGAACAAATCAAAATCTGAATTTGCATATGATTTCACTATTGTTAACTTCTACTAGTACTGCGGAGTAGGCGGCCTTTATCCGGTCAGACATCTTTAATAAAGGGTGGATAAATTTTAATGGCCAATGTTGAATGTGAACCAAACCTAAACGTCTAGTTTTTTTTCTGCATTTCATTTGACATTTCTCAATTTCAGACTAACTCAATTTGAATAATGGAAAGGTACACAATCGAGCAAGGCTTTAAAGTTATTCAGGCTTTTTATAAAAATGGGCTTTCAAATCAAAATGCTAAATTTATCTATGTTCATCAACCATTTGATGGGTATTATCGACGATAGTTTGTTGTGGTCTAAAAATGTCCCTGTTCCGAGAGGGTTAAACTAAATACAAGTCGTTTTCATAGCATACTAGTAGTATATTTTAGTTTAATTTTTATTTTTATACCGTTTTTTATTTTCAACAATTTTCTTTCCATTTGTTTTTATGTGTTTTTTTTTAGTAGTTTTAGCTTAACAAGGTTTTACTTACGTTTAAAGCTGGTGAGTTAGCGCAGTTTTTATTTTATTTTGTGTTTTGTACTTTTTTTATAATAGTACGTACATATGTACGTAACGTATAAGTAACTAAATCTCTACCATCACACAGTGGTCTAATATCCCAATCTAGCTAGAAGTAATTCATAACTTGTTATTGCAAAGCCACACACCCATAAAACTTTGCACGTTAATAGATTTTATCAATCTAAACAATCGTTCAACAAATGGGTAAAATTTGGTCAATGGGCGTGGCATATTTTCTACTTCATAGAATAACAAAATAATACACGTTTTAATGTTAAAATTTTTTAATTATTTATATAAACTATAGAGTTTCTAGCACAAATTCAGTCTTATGTGATTTAAATGATTTATACGATAGCATTAAATTAATCCAGATATAATAAAATTAATCAATAGGTTTACTTTAATCTAAAACTTATTCACTTTCTGAATCGAAGTTAGACCCAGGCATTGTTTCTGAAAGTAATGCAAGAACTTCTTCATTTAAAAGCTCTCTGTTTTGAGAATGAACAGAAGATTTTGAGGATGAGGAGGAAATGAGAGGATCTAAAGACAATAGAAGATAGTGGAAAAGATCATACATTGTTATTTCGCGGGACATTTTTCGCGTGTGGCATTCTCGTATGTTTCTGAAGTCCTTATTTATAACAAAAGGAATATCTAACCAATATTTTTTTTAAATTCAAACTGGGATTTTGAACGAGTGGCTTGAGCCCATTTTTTTTGTTAGTTTACATACAAACATTTGAACGGATTGCTTTATTGGCTTACAAAGGCTATCTGATTTTTTATTTTGATGTCCAGTTTTATCAAAAACGTACTGCATAACGGCATTAATTTTTTTCTTTTTTTTGTTTTTCCTTCAGCCAAATATTATATAGCTCCCACTTTGGAATGGACATTTTGATCTATAAATCAAATAAAAACAATTTAAGCAAAAACTAGCAGATAATTTTGATACCGTTTAAAAGCTACGACCATACCAAATACAATAAAATAAAAAATATAGCGGAAGTCTGCGGAATTCTTATTTAAAAGTCTATTAGAACTTGTACAATTTAGTAAAATTTCACATACAAAATACACGAGTACAAAATAAATAGCAATATTTCTGTGTTCTTATTTCTTTTTTTCTAGGAAGTTCACTTGCACTAGTAAATATGCACTAATAAAAAAGAGATGACAAGTATTCAAGGGAATAAAACAACACTGATGTAGTTATTTAAATAAAACAAATAGGTATACGTTATATACTTTGAACACTTGCCAGCTTACTACCGAAGAAAAAAATTATATTCGAATTATATAAAAAAAATTACTTTCTTCCAGCTAGATTGGGTTTTTAGACCACCGTGCATCATCTAGTCTCGTTTAGTATAAAAAAATAAAACGAAATAATTTGCATACGATTTTATTTTTTGCACTTTTTCGAATTTGTTACTAATATTTAGCCGCTGTTGTGTTTTTTATATCGAAAAATAAAAAAATACTAATTGAGACTGACTGCGCGAAGTGTGTGTGTGTGTATGGCAAGACAAAAATAAGTGACTTACTCTATAAGGTTTGCATTGTCTGTCTATGTACTTTTTCTGTTATTGTTGTACAATATTATGGCGGCTATTGCGAAATTTAAATGGCTTCATTTGGGGGTTTTTTGCCTTTTTTCGCCTCCAAACAATAGACACACTGTAAAGTAGTTGCAAGAAAGAGGGGCGTAAAGACAGACAGACGAACTTGTTTAATATATACTAAATGAAATGAAATAATATATTATTTCATTTTAATAAGTCATCAATAAATAACGTTTAGAGATATTGATCGCACTGTTAAGGAATTTCGTTTAAAACCTCTAAATTGGTTTGTTTAAAAGGAAATTTTTAGATAATATTGAAAAAAACAGCACGATTTATTTAAATATTAGATCCATGGTGTAACTATACAAGATGAGTGCAAATCGGCAACAAATACAACACAATACAGAAACAACAGGCATTTTGTTTGTGTAAAATAATATACTACCGTCAAAATCACTTGACAAAGTATTACTTTTGACATAAGTAAATTGTAAACAAAGTAAGTCAGCTGTGCTACTGCACTCACTCACCTTGTATAATTACACCATGATTATTTTTAAAAATAAAGCAACAGATATTTTGAAAAATCAACAACTTACTTATTATACTGAGTAAAGTATAGAAAATGTAAAATAAGATTAAAATTATAAGCTTGATTTTGAAAAATAATTTAACATTTTTGCAAATAGGAATAAACAGTTAAATCGTTATTTAATTGTCTTTAAATAAGTTTGCACTGAAAATTGTACACAATTTCTATAGATTTTTAAAATATTCGAATTTTTGAACTTAAGCTCGAAATTTGTTGCTGCTTAATTTGAAAATAAGCTTTGTAAACTTGATTTTTACTTCGAACTTAAGTTTAGAAATTTCAATAAAATTCGTAAAAAAAAAAAACTTAAAGTAATATTTTAAGATGAAAATTACCAGCCGCCAGGATCAATGCTCACTTGGGACCAGCATTAGATCCCGTTGTGATACCTCTAAAATTACCCAGTTTTAAATATCTATAAGGATTGCTTTTAATCTTGTGTAACTAATCCGTTAAGTTCATTAAAACCTATCAAATTTGCAGAGAATGCGGGTTGTTATTAACCTGCCAAGAATCCATTTACTGGTTAACTGGCCACTTCCCTCTAGGTGAACACGATCGCTGTAACAATAAGCGGGTGACAAGGGATGAGACCTCCGCCTCTACGATTTGAAATTTAAACTCTAGGTAAAGCTTACGGTAGCTCGCTGACATGTCAGTAAGACATGTCTCTGTCAGAGATTAGCTACACAGTGTTGATATGGTCTGAACTGAACTGGGACATATAGTGACATTTGCATGCTATCTCCTTTCTTTTATTGCAATTCATCCCTGTAATTTTTAGCTTGCTGTCATATAGAAAGTTAAGCCTATGTGACAACTATTCTTAATGCGATCCAGTGTGTTTCTAGGTTTCGGAAACTCGTCAGCCAGACCATATGTCCAGGCACCCAGATTAGGTTTATAACCGTCATTCAGAAACAATTTTGAATAAGATATACACATTCTAAGAGGTCTAAAGACCACTTTACTATCAGTGAAGATGAGGATACTCCTCTCAAATAAATCCTAAAACTAAAAGTTCAATATAGCTATTAGAACAACCTGAATTATCCTGCAATGGTCAGGTAGTCCGAGGGTCTTAAACTCTGCTGGGTTGAATAAATATGCTCCATCCTACTCTACATTGTAATGTAGAATATGTATGAAATTAGTCCATTCGGTATTTTCAGTAATCTCTTTATTAGAAAATCAAGATCGTAGAGCGATCCGGATGCTGCTGTTCTAACACCTTTTTGGCATTATCGAAAAGCGTTAAGGGTTACCTAGGTTTACAACCAGTGCGCATCCGTAACACGAGTTAGATAATAGATTGAGCGCTAATTCCAGAGCTTCCATTAGTAACCTTGAATCTTTAACCTTGACCGTTGCTGCAAAACCCGCACATGCAATAGACACTCTAACTATGAGTAGAGTCTTACTGGTTCCAGAGCAGTGAATGTACCTTAAAACTCTTATAACATAAAAGGAATATACACGTAGACAGGATTCTATTATATTGTGTACGGAAATCTAAGAAATCTTTGACGGTGCTGTAGCTTAATTGGTTAGCGCGTTTGATCATTAAGCATGAGTTGGTATTTGTAGCCCAGGTTCTAATATAATAACTAATATTTAACACAGCGCCCTTCTTCGGTGGTATAGCTTTGAAACGCCACTGAAGTTAAATAATTAAATGACGGCTGTAAATCTTTCACCAACTTTACTTCTTCAACCTATCCCCATTCCAACGAAAGTAACTCCATTAAATATAGGCATATTAATTGCCTGAGAGTTACTTTTCTTTAAAAAAAAATCCCAGGAGAATTACTGATTTTAAAGATGTTCCCATGTTTGGGTTGTTTGGTTTAGCCTTAGAATTGGATGACACCCGTCCATTCGGAATGAAAAATAACATAAATGCTGACCATCTTAAGGGAACATGTGATAGGCTCAGAAATAATCCAAATATTATTAAGATACATGAGACATCACAGTGGTTATGTATTGCTGATATAATATTAGCATCTGCACCAGAAGACTTATATGGGCATAGGTCATCGTATTCGGTGGTGTGCAATCGCCAAATAGGTAACATTGCAAATAACAGGCAAATTTCCAAACAGCCAGGAAAATATGTAACCAGCAGTTATTCCAAAGTTTCCTGGATATTGGTGGTTCTAGCGCCATCCATTTCGAAATATAAGATGGTGTATGATGGATTTTCAAACAAGAATACGAATATTAGAAAGTTCCTACTAAACATAAAATTTCTTAGTCTTTGCAACCTTAAACAATTGCCTTTAAAGATTTTTATATAAAATCTACTTAAACTTCTTTAAATTTATCGTATATCAAAAAAGACTAACGATTTTCATACTTATCTTCTAATAATTCCAAAAAAATACATACTTGCCAGTAAAAAAGAAGAATAACAATAATATTACAATGTTTTATTAACAAGAACATTAATATTTTATAAACAAATTTAAATATAAAATGAATTTTTATTTTAACGTTAAAAATTTACAAGTAAAAACAATGCTTTTTTCTTGCAACCCTTTAATGTGGTGTAAATTCTAATGCTGGTAAAAACCCTATAAGTGTAAACATTGACTAGACAGAACCCCACAAAAAATGTAAAACTAAAAAAGCTAAAAAACAACCACAGACAGATAAAGACCATAAAAAAACAAAAAAAAAGTACTTCTACGCAGCCTAAAAATTCTTATATGTTGGAGCGGCCATTTATGTTAAAGATAAATATCATTACCTTACATGTTTACCAGAATAATATTAATTAGTTTATAGTAACAACAAGTAAGAAAGTATAGTAGGTCAAGACCAACCATATAATACCCTACACCCAGTATACATATGTATAAAACAGTTTTTTTTTTTAGAAATATGCGCTATATGGGAAATATGACCTACTACGGACCGATTATACAAAAATGTATTGCCATGATTTCCGTGAATGTAAATACATATAATGTATGATATACTTTATCTCGATATAATTACTTTTAAAAGATTTATGGAGGTTAAAGTGAATTACGGAGAGGGTTTTATATCAGGGAGTTTCGATTAATTATGGACCGATCATCATAAAATTCTACCATATTATTTGTATATATGCAAAACATATTTGTGTTCAATATTATTTGGCTACCAACATTTTTAAAGGAGTTATGCTCTTTAAAGTGATTTTCGGAAGTGGGCCTTATATGGGAGCTACGACTAATTATGGACCGATCATTATAAAAATTTACCATATTATTTGTATATGGGTCAATTTCAAAAAAAAAAAAAAACGTACACGAGTTTTGTTTTGCTTATTTTTAAAGTTTTTTCAATTCGCCTGTAAGAGTGGCCAATTAATTTAGAAATTGATAAAAGAATCCGGTGGTACTTTTAGGCTCTCAAAAAAATCAATATTGTTGGATTTTTTTTTTAGGTTTTCTATGATTTCTATCTTGAGCGTCACACACCAAATATATATATAAAATCGCTAAAAATGCAAAAATATTTGAAATTCAAGCTTACTACGATGTTCTTTTGTTTCTCAAGATTGACTTTTGCGAAAATCACATTTTAGATTATAAACAAAAAATCACGATTCAACTTAATTTTTAATTTTTTTTAAAGTGACTACAAAGTAATAGCCTTGTAACAATGTATTTAAAAAAACTGCAATTATAAGCTTTTTACCGACCCCTGATAATATTATTAAAATTGTATCTTTATTAAGCTTGAGTTCAAAATTGTATTTATTATATTTTCCGATATTTTGCTACAACATTGTGTAGCATCTTCAGGGAAACAAATTTTATAACTTTGAAAAATATTGTTAATTATGCGGAATATAAACATCATACCAATAGCCCTTCTTTAGGAAGGTCCTTGCAATAGCGTTTTCACCAGTGAGTGAATTTAGTTTAAGTTAGATGAAAATACATACTATATGGCAATGTTTTTATATTCCCTTCGAAACTGATTTATAACTGCTTAAAAATGCATTTTTAAATGTTTACTTTATTACAATTTAAATAATTTTTTATTAATCATTACACTTTAGAATGTGATAATTCAAAACGAATTTGAATAATAACATTTCTAAAGTGTTTTTGAAAATTTCCATTAAAATCAGGCATACTCGTATATGTATATGTACGTAGCAATAAGCGTAGAGACATCATACAAATATTTTCGTTTATAATTTTGGGCGAATTTTTAATGAACCACACAACAATAATGATTCATTACCCAAAGATATTGTTAACAAAATATTAAAAGATGAGAAGATCTCTGCAAAGATGACGATGATGATTGTACAATAAATACATGATTAAAACAAATTGTTGTACAGGTGTCCGTGGTGGCCCAAAAATTAAAATACACTCATTGTACAAAATTTAAATATGGCAAGTTACTCACCAAAAGTAGTAGGTAAAACAATAATAAATATTTAATATATTTTCGCCTAGTGTAAACAATTTGTTTTTACAATAAAAAAGCATTATGGTTAATCAACCGATTTTTTTTTTTGTTTTTTAAATACAAATTTACTTATTTTTTGACAATATGTATAAAAATGGGCTTTGCTGGCTGGCGATATTATTATAACAACAAGTAGAATACAAAAAATTGTATGGAACAAAAAAGTTTACACATACGTAATAAACAACAAATAAGACATTTAATTGCAACACATACGAGAATTCGTTAATAATTTCGAATGTATGTTCGAATGAAAAAAATGATGCCATTAAAAAACACATTTATTTGCATACAAAAGACAAGACAAATAATAATAACTGTCAACAAAATTTTTATAAAATATAAAGAATATACAATTGAAGAAGAAAAAGAATGTAAATACAACGACAAATTATTGAGTGCAATTAAAGTTTAATACAACGTAGGTTAGCACTTATGTTTTGAGAGAGAAAGCAAATGAATCACGTTTTTGGTATAACTACTTATGATTTAAGACGAAAAAATTTGTATGATTGCTTTTTTCTCGATTATTCGAATAATATTAGTCAATTCATATTCAATATAATTTTATACGTTTTTTTTCATTAAAAACGCAAAAAAATAAATAAATAATCATCACACGGTAGCCCACGTCATTCACAGTAACATTCCGGACTTCGTCGTCTTTGAAAAAGTACGGTTCACTGATCCACAACAAACAGCGCATTTTTCGGGATGCAAAGCTTCAGACTGCTCTTCACACCAACTACGACAATTTTGCTTGTTTACGTATCCACTCAACCAGAAATGAGCTTCGTTGCTAAACACAATTTTCCGATAAGAAAGTACACGATGCACTTTCTTAACTAAGCAAGAATTTTGAAAATAAAATTTAATACTCTTCAAGTGTTGTTCATTTGTAAGTCGATTCATGGTTAAATTATAGAGTAAACCGAAAATGTTTAACAGTAACATGTTACACGAAAACAGCTGAGCTGCCAAAAACAGTCTTGTCAAAAAGAAAGATGCTATAAAATCACCCTTTATGTATAAATATTTCTCTGCATATTTTAGAATCTCAGTTTTTACCAATGGCATGTTTCGATTCTTATGAATATACAAATTTTATATATACCAGGGGTCAATTGTAATCATTCGTAGCAATTTTTGACGCATTTGAATTATATCTACATTTGAAGCTGAGGTCGTTTTCCATAGCTGTATTCAATAACACCATATAGGTTTTAGGATCGAGTTATCTAAAATAAACCTAAAGGAAATCGAGTATGTCATGAAAATGAATATGAATAATTACAAAAATACAGTAAAATACCATACTTTTCCAAAAACCCTTGAACGTTTTGTTATGAATAATTTCATTTGCAATTGGTCTCATCCCATTCCCATTTCATTTTTTGCTCTGTGTTATTAATCAAATATTTGTAAGCATTCGAATAATGATAATATTTTTCATGATTTTTTGGCTTCTCTCTCGGTTAAGTTCTTTTTATTAACCACAATGTAGAAATTCGGTTTGTTCAACAAAACGTTTTCTTTACAAAAACAAGTAAGAAAGTATAGTCGGTCAAGCCCGAACATTTTTCAGAAATGGGCGTTATATGGAAGATATAACCTATTATGTACCGATCATCCAACAATTTATAGTCATGATTTCTGTGGATATAAATATTATATGTGTTACACTGTATCTCGATATAAATACTTTTAAAAGATTTAAGGAGATTAAAGTGAATTACGGAGAGGGTCTTATATGGGAGTTTCCGAAAATTAGGTGTCATTATTTCTGTATATAAGAAACTTATTTGTGTCAAATTTTATTTAATTACCAACATATTTAAGAAATTTATGATCGTTTAAGTGATTTTCGGAAGTGGGTCTTATATGGAAGCTACGACTAATTATGGACGGATCTGCACAAAATTTGTAGATGTGATTTGGCTTCATTTAATTTGAAATTTGTTTGGATACTTGCATAATTTAAGCATTTATGATCGGTAAACCCCAATTTCGGAAGGACATTACAGGTCGCATACAAGCTTTACATTGACAGCGAGCCAGCCAGCCAGACGAACGGACATCGATTCAGAAAGTGATTCCGAGTCGATCGGTATACTTTAAGGTGGGTGTTGAACCAATATTTCTGGGCGTTACAAACATCAGCACAAATCCAATATACTCTCCCCACTATGGTGGTTTAGGGTATAATAAAATTTACTAAGGTGAAGGGTTATAACAATCGGCACAACTAAATATTGTATTTTAAATTGTTTTTAATTTTTGTTGTTTGTATATTAGTGCGAATGAATTATAAAGCAAATTACTGCCTCAACACATTAAATATTAAAACTTTATTTACACATCGAAAAAAAAACAGAACACTTTGTTGCCACGAGCTATTATAAAAATAGTAACAATCAAGCACTATCAAAAAAAAATTAATAATATTTGTTACAATTCCATTACGAATGAATAAATAAACAAATTTTGAGTGGTGGCATGGCATCCACCAATAGCAACATAAAGTAGAGACGACGCCACCACAATCTAACTGAGATTGTTGCCACACAGCCATTAAATGTTCTGTAGCTTTTGCAATAATGTCCACTACTACCAGCTCCTAGTTCAACTCTTCTTTGTTTGTGTGTAAGATGATCTTGGTGAGGGTTTTGGTTTTTTTTTTTTGGTAAATTTGTTTTGTGTTGCCAAGCTCTCAAGTAATACATACAATAATGGCAAGCAAACAAAGTTAGTCACTCTGGCCAAGAAACTCATAACACAGAAATCTTCAGCTTCCTTCCATCATCTCTCGTCATTTGTAAATTAGTAGCAAAAACACAATTGGCGGCAGCAAGCAAAAAAAACTCATTCAAAATCATTGATTGCAAAATCACAAAGATTCACTATGTATGTACTTACTGCAGCAAACAATAAAAAATCAACAATGACAAGAACCTAAAACAAAGTACAGAGTGCAATAACAGCAACAAGCCAGCCAGCCAACCAATAACCGCAGATAACAGTGGCATCATACAGCTGAAAATGAAGAAGCTACAACAATAGCTGCAGTACTTGTAATGAAATTGCAGTATCTTTTGCAATAAATTGCAACACACTCTTAGCAACAACAGCAGCTACACAACTCTACCAATAATAAGCACCGAAATATGCAGACTTCTTGTTTCGCTGACTGTTTTATGGAACAAAGGGAAAGTTTAGCGTCAACATTGCTTTGTCAGAAGAGTACAAATCAGCACTTAACGAGGGGCGTTTCATAAGTGCTTGCTATAACTGCTATAAATTAGATAGCAGTATTTATAAAGAAGTTTTCATGACAAGACCTATACATAAGTAAGACTGACTAGGAAAATAATATTCCCAAACCCTGTGATTCGATTCAAAAGAAAACACATTGTTTTCCTCTGCACTGTATGGATTATTACGACAATATTTTGATGGGCAATTGATTTATAAAACAAACTCAAAATCAATCAACGCCATCAGCATTTTAACACCTTGTACTAAATAATAATATACAGTTCCTCAAATACCAATAAGCACCAAAAAAAAAAGAAGAACATTAATTAAAACTAAATATACATACATATTTACTAGGAAGTAGGAACAGAAAAAAATTGTCACAAAATATACAATATACATATGTATGTACATACCAACAACATATCACTGACGTTTCAAAATGAAATAAATAAAACAAATGCAAAAATAAAATAAAATCAACAACTAAATTCATAGTGACCATCAACAAGGCAACATAAGGCTGACGGCAGGGGCATTCAGTCAGCCAAGCTAAACCAAAAACAAACTGAAACTACAAATACAAAAACAAAACAATCAACCAAACCTTCGTTATCATGTTGTCAACGATACTCTCTGAATGCCTGGTTTATTATTGTACATATTTATTTATAATTTTAAAGGAAGATAGATAGTTGTGCAGTATACAGAGAAATCCATAGATTTAAAAGATTTTATTCATTAAACCCTTAAGACAGACATTTAGTGATCGATGGTGTATGGTCAGTCAACTTCATTTACTTCCTTCTTTAAAGCTTATTGCCAACCTTCATAAGATAATTCAACACCAATCCAACGCATATGCATTGTAAAGGTAGTAATCTTTTAGGGTTATAATATTTCTTATATGAAAACTATTTACATATGTTTATACTTTGTAAAATCTAGAAATTTAATTGCATTATCGTACATTTTATGTTCCGTGAACAAAATAAATTCAATTGGTCTGCTTTAAAAGTTGTCTTTAATGTTCTAATATACTTAAATAAACGAACAAAAGCATCTTAATTCTTTGAACCAGCAATCAACATATGAACCCCAATCATTCAAAGAATTGTGTTGGAACTAGGAAAATAGGTTATTGAAAGCATGACAGATAAAATAATATTTGATTTGAATTATCCTTCGTTGAAGTGGGTTTTTTTTTTTTTTGTGGAAATAATTCGAACAAGCGGTATTGGTGTAGGAAGTTTCCTGTAATGTAAATGTAAATAAATGCTCCTAGTAGCGTTGTCAACTTTGAAATTTCAAAACGCACCAAAATGGAGAAAAAACGCGCCATTTGAAATAAAGCGCACCAAGTTTAGATTTTCTTTTTTATTTAAAATGTTTATTGAATTAATTTCACAAAAAAATATTTATATTTTTGTATTATAAATATAACAATAAAACTGTCTTCAACAGTTCAGCGTTTTTAGTAAAAAAAAAAAATAAAACAAGAATAAAAAATAAACTAAACAAATTTGTTTGTATTCTTTTGTACTAGATAGATACATATGTATGTAATTAATTTCTTCTTTTTTTAACTTTTTAAAAAGAGATCAACGATTAATAGTAAAAGTAATACATAATAGTAAAAATACTCACAATATGCTATTCGGAAGTAATTGGTAAAAAGGGCTAATTTCAGTACATATTTTTTAAATATTTTTGTTTTCTATTTTAAGTACTTCTAGTACTTCGTTGGCCCTATTCAATAACATTTGTTAGGGCTTCACTGGGACTCTAACCCTGGTTGTTCGTCTACAGTTCAGTAGACCAATCAGGCTACAAAGAAATTTTTATTTTCATGTTTACAATGTTAATTTTATTTTGAAACATCCTATTCAGCATTAGCAATAACCTTCATGTGACGAATGTTTCATTATCATACATTCGTATTTAAAATGTATTCAATGGGGTCCTTTTTCATCGTATAGATTTCATGATAATGAATTATTAAAAAACTGCAATTAAAAATTAGTAAAAATAAAGATTTCATCACATTTTCGGAAAAATTAAAAAACGCACCGAAATTTAAAAAAAGCGCACCGCGCACCAACTAAGAAATTTTTCGCAGCAAAACTTTAAAAAAGCACAAAAAATGGTGCGAAATGCTCCAAGTTGACAACGGTGGCTCCTACGTTGAATGTAACAGCATAGACTTGAACCATTATTCCACATATGAATATAATGGTATGAAAAGGATTTTTTCTGTTAGACTGTTTTGTGATCCACTGTACAATCGATCACAAATGGCACGAAGCCAACACTTAATATATTGGGGGAATAATTTATGGGAGTGCGATATAGATATTGGATTTGGTAAACTTTGTATTTAAATTGTTCCACGCTGAAGGCGACCAGCATAGACTTCAACTATTATTCCACATACGAATAGTACCACTAAAAAAGGAACGTTCACTAGTATACTGTAGTGTAAATCTACTGTTCAATTAATCACAAATGAATGAGTTCTTGTGGATGAGCTATAAAGCTTATATTCCTTAAACATGCACCCAACATATGAATTCTACTAAGGTTGTAAATTCTCTTGGAACTAGAAAAATAGGTTATGCGAAATATGAGAAAGAATATTTGTTGACATTTGATATAAATTTGAATGAATTCATTTGGTCTACTTTAAAATATTTTCATGGTCGGCAAATCATGCATGTATCCCACTGACGATTCGATTTTTTTTTTTTTTTTTGCTGAACCAGTACTCAATGTAGGAATCTATTCATCATTCGGGGCAAATGCAATCAAACACAAGTTAATCGCATATGAAGATTCTTTTTCATTAAACTAGTACTCAAGGAAGTATTTCTAGTTATGCAGTACATTGCATATAATCAAGAAGCTGACAAAGACTTCAGCCAGAGTATCATTCTATATATAAAATAAACATTCGCTGTAGATTGTTGTAGGAACCACTATCGAATTAATTGATAAGGCATGTGTCCTTAAGGAAGAGCCAAATAAAAAATAACAGCAAAGACTTCAGCCTTATAAAAACCCAAAGTTTGCTATAGAGTGTTGTGGGAAGGGCCTAGATTCTAGGCCCTAGAACCAGTCAATGTAGGAACCCTAATTTTGCTGTAAGATATTGTGACATGGATAGGAAGATAGAGAGAAGTTGATATAATATGGAGTTCTTGTTGAAGAACGTGTTGAAAACTGTAACTGTCGAGAACTTTTCCTTATTTCACAACATTGTTAAAACGAGAGAATACTGAAACAGAACAAATATAGCAATTATGCTCCAGCTAATACAATTTATCAATGTCACTCCTGCATACAGTCGAGAACCCTGTAAACATACCCTGTAATGCATGAAAATTGTATTCCATATTTTATGAGATATACCTATTTGATAGTCGATCAAAAACTATGATATCTCACATTCTTTACAAAGGAAAGGTAAGAAGTTTTCACATAAAGCAACCCCTTCGAAATTCAATCGATTACTTTGAGAACTACTAGTAACATTGTTTGAAAGACATAAAGAATCTAAACACAGGTAAAAATATTAAACAAACTGAACACAAAATAAAATACGTGTTTAAAGAAAAACAGTCTGTAGTGATTGTTTTCGGAATCCAATCGTTCGTTTCAAAAAAGATTTCAGGAAAAACAAGGAAATTTAATCAAAATTTATGGTCATTCATCAAATTACTATTAGGATGCACAAGTGTTTAAGCAATATTTGATTAAGCATGATAGGTATATAACCAAAAGGCAAGAATATCAGCCTTGAACCTTAACCAATTTCCAAATCTAAAGAATTTTTTTGGTAGAAAGAAATCTGAGGATTTGAGAAAATATATTATTTTCAGAGGAAAATAAACGAGAAAAACATGGAACGAAGTACGTATGTATGTCTAAATGTAATTTTTCATTGGTGTTGTATTTATACATAAGTAAAAATACCTGTGAGAAACTAACAAAAACCGCTCTAATTTGACACCTTTTTCATAAAAAAAGCTGCGAAATAAATGTTGTTGTTTAAAATTTAGTTTTAACGTCATTAATATAATTTTTGAGTAGATGTTGTTTTTGTCTTTACTTCTATTATTTCTGTGTAAATTTGATCTCTAATTATTCAAACAATAAACACTTGTTTCTTCCGTTCTATAAAACAAAACAAAACCCCAACTACGACAAAAATATACTACAATAAACAAAGAAAAACTATTTTTAAGAGGAAAAAAATAGTACAACAAATCTCTAAACAAAGAAATGGATTAAAAATAATGAAAAATATAAAAAAAGTATTAAAGACAAAACAAAGAAACCCTAGAGGCGGCCGGTTATTGAATTGAACAACACAACAAGTTCATCAAACAAGCCCACGAGAAACTCACAAACACATAATAAGGAGCTTAAGATAAAGACAAAAAAATATACACAAAAACTGCGAAAGGGGAGTTTAAAAGAAAGACGACAAAAATTAGAATGTATGTAAAGAAAGAAAACAGCACAATACCCAACATAAATTGCATTAAATGCAAAAAAAAAACTCACAGAGCAAAATGCAGTTTTGTGTGTCGTTAACTCCAATTGCTAATCGTGTGTTTATTTACAAAAAGTCACAGAGAGAGAAAGAGAGTCAGAGTATAAAGCAGCATATTTGTGCATAATTTAAATTCATATTACAACACAAACAAAACACAGCATACCAACAACCGGCATTACTGCATAAACAACAATACTAACACAAAATAACCCCAACACTAAGTTAGTAACCTGTATAATTGACAGTTGCTACCAAAAACAAACATGCAAAAGCATAAACAGAAACAGAAAAAAACCTGACAAAAACAAGAATTTTAAAATATATAAACAAAGAAACAATAACAAAACTATTGTTATGATAGAACATGTTCTTTTTTTTTTCATCACAGAAACAACATAATGAACTGATGACGATAATGTTATTGTTGTTGTTAGTGATGCTGACTGATGAAACCCCAAAAAAATAACTATACAACAACAATATTGCAGACAAATCAAAATCAAGCCAAGCAAGTTGTTGTTCACGTACATACATACTTACATATGTATATAAGAATAACAACAACGAAAACAAAATAACAGCAACAAGACAGTTTAACTGCAATAGCAGCAAGTCATTCAATAAAACGAGGTTTATTCTACAAAGTCAGACAAAAAAGTCTTTTAAAGAAAGAAACCCTAATTTTTGTCGTAACTTGATTTTATTTTTATACTCTCCATCACCATAAGTGGTGAATATGTATATAAGTTTGTCATTCCGTGTGTAACACTGAGAAATACTCATCTGAGACCCAACGAAGTACATATTTATATTCTTGGTCCTTACGATATTCTAAGTCGATTGAGCCATGTCCGTCTGCCTGTCTGTGGAACACTCTAATGCCCAAAGGACACAACCGAAATCAAAAAAGTTTGCAAAAAAAAAAACGTTTATGGTTCCACTCAGCAGTTTCGTATTGAAAATCAGCAAAATCGGTAGAGTAGAACAAGAGTGAGACAACCTCCATAAAAATATTTTTAAACATTTTTCTTCCAATTTATATTGCAGATATTCCCATGAAATTTTGTATACGTTGTTTTTGTGATAAAAGAAGAAAGTGCGAGGACAATAGTAAGAATAAGTTCATGATTTCTCAAAGCCCCCATACAAAAATCTTCCCGAAATATTGCTAAATTATACATCAATGCCTATAAAATTCAGCAGGAATAAGTTTCATGCAAAAAGAAATCGTAAAACGAAATTGTTTAGTTCAGTCCATGTTTGACCATAGACCCTATATAAAGTCCACTTCCAAAATTCACTTAAATACGTATAAAACTGGTATAAATAATGTTAAACGGTTAAAATTTGACATAAATAATTTTTATAGGTAAATAAAATGTTGTACTAAATATAATGGTGGTCGGCTCATAATTGGTCATAGCTCCCATATAAGGACTACATTCGAATATCGTATAAATATCGGTACCGACTGAAAACTTTCCACAGATCATTTACATATGTATATGTATACTAGAATCATCCCACAATTTTATCAATTTCTCTTCCGAAAATCACTTTAAAAAATCTTTTATAAATAAAATTTTATACGAATTATTTACATACATGCCAAAATCAAACTGCTGGATTTTGAGAATATCGGTCCATATTTGACTATATCCCCCATATAAGGTCCACTTCTGAGATCCACGTTAATACTAAATATCCTCATATGCATCAAAATTACTGTTCCAAAATTCAAGAAAATCAGCCCATAATTTGTCATAGCTGTCATATAAGAACCATTTCCGAAAAGCAATTTAACCCAAAAAAATGTCTAATATATATCGATATCAAACCAACTTTTATATATATCAGTAATTTTAATCCAAAAATCATACTAATATCGGTTATACGGCAGTTATGCTTCTGGATTTTGTAGCTGTCTGTCAATAATTCGCAATAGCTCCCGAGTTAAACTCACTTCCGAGCATACATACTAAACAACCATACAAGTTTTGTAAATAACGTTATTGAGATGAAATTAAACCAAAATAAGCGTCAAATACGTAGAAACCACATTAGTGGATACTGGAATTAGAAGCTATCAGTCCACAACTGGTCCTCTTCTACTATGCCACCCATAAATTTTATGTAAATAATGTTATTGAGATCAAATTCAAACACAAAAGCCTCATCTTATATGTATCTTATTTTTTTACACTCTGTTTTATACTCCATTTCTTAACTTGTTTTGAATATGGATTAAAAGAACATTTAATTTTATAAATTGTTAAATTACACTCAAGATTAGTATGAAAATCAGACAAACTCAGTAAATTACAGTAAGAATCGGTAATTATGTTACATCCCAGCATACCATTTTCGGAGCGCTCCGAAAAAAGAGTCAGAAAAGAGTCCAACAAAAGATCATTTTCGGAGCGCTCCGAAAAAAGGAGTCAGAAAAGAGTCCAACTAAAGAGCATTTTCGGAGCGAAAGAAAATGACTCAGAAATTTCACTTAATTTTGTGTGTACCAAAGCCTTTTTGTCCTGTTATTTGTGCTTTGAAAAAAAAACATAGCTGTACCACACAAGAATGATAAAAACAAGATTACACAGAGAACAACAAAAACCTCATAAAAGCCTCTTTTCTGACATTATCTAAGAGCTCTTTAAGAGCCCAAAAAAACCCTCATAAAAGACTCTTTTCTGACATTATTTAAAAGCTCTTTCTGACGGACCATTTTCGAACGTAATGACCCTCTTTTCTGAAGGTTTTCGAGCAATTATGATTGTTTTTTGGGCTCATTAAGAGCGTTAACGCTCCGAAAAAGGTGTCAGAAAAGACTTTTTTCGGACTCATATGGCTTGCTGGGATCAATTATAAATGGTCAAAATTAAATAAAATTTAAAAACATTTAAAATAAATTATATTGGTCGTAAAATTGTCTTTCAAACAATATCAAAAATGATAATAAAATTTGCACTAAGACTGAAAAGAAAACACAGAATAAGGATATTCTAGTCCAATAACCAGTATAATTGTTGCATTTCTTATTTCGTTTAGGTGGAGGGTATTAAAGATTCGGCACAGCCGAATATAGTACTCTAACTTATTATATTTAATCTGGTTAAAATGGCACAGATAAATGCCAGAGCAAAGAGAACTACAAGGAAATCTACGAATGGTTCTGAAATATATTGGTCACAAAATTGGTTGGTTATGTACCAAATATGGACCTGTAATAACTGCAGCATATCCGTAAAAGTTTAAATGGACTTCTTCAATGCTTTGTTAGTACTGAAGTAAGAAACCTAATTAATGGGAAACTTGTTAGAATTGGGGTTCAACCCGTTCTGAAATATGTTGGAGTCATGCAAACTCAGACTCAGACCAAACATATTTGGCCTCCGGAAATAACTATCACTTGATTTTAATGAATTCTTTTTTATATGTAAACTCAACTCATTTGGCCGATATCATAAGTGCTGCTACCGGAATCAAATGCTGGATAGACGATAACGCCAGACCACGAGAGTTTAGTTCTGCAGGCCATCTGAGAATGGAAGGTGAGGAACGATAAAATGTCGAATTTATTTGGCACTCGCTTAAGTTTAATTACAAATACTATATATGTGTGTGTGCATTATATAATTTTCAAACATCGATGAACTGTCTGATGTATATTCGTTGGATTATGTACGTTAGATCTTCTTAAGGAAAAACCTAGAGTTCTTCACCGTCGATAACATTAAAACATCTGAAAGGACTGGGTCAGAAATAAAAAAAACTTAATCGGCATTGCATTCTTCCTTCCGGTAAGTCTATCAGATTCTGCAAAGTATCGTATCTTTAATCCGTCAGAGCCGATAACAATATGGAATTATTAAAATTCAATCTTCTAGTCTGTGTTCCGAATAAGAAGTAAGGAATCGTCACTATCAAATTTCGCAACTGAGAACGCGAAATGTTTGAACGACGATAGGATTAATCGACATCATGACAATTGAGCTCACCACTCGCTCAAAAAGATGGGTCGAAACATTATGGCCCACGATGTCGAAAGATAACGTTCGCTTAGATAAGACTTAAGACACAAACTTGATTGTGGAATAAACAAACTTGATTGAGTAAAAAATAGATACGATAAAAAGTTTGTGTCTTAAGTCTTATCTATGCGAACGTTATCGTTCGACATCGTGGGCCAGGCGGTTAATTAGAAGACATTGTATCAATTATGGCCCATGGTATCAAAATTGACTAAACAGGAATCATTCTCCAACTCGATATCGTCGTCTTAAACATGGGTTGTTCGGAATGAAAAGTAATAATTTCCGTTATTTCTCGTCTTGCTTGTTCTGGAGACAAAAAGCGCTTGTTGCGTTTAAAACCGTAGTTTCAGGTTTTACATGGTCGGAAATGATGTTTAGCCATTTAAGACGAAACAAAGTTGGCCTCAATAGCTGCTTACTCTGTCGGAGTTTGTGTACAAACTTTACTGTTTGGCCTCCTACCATATTGCTAAACAACAAACACAATCGCATAACACACACTCATACAAATGCATGTCTGAAATAAGTGAGTTTTAGTGGTAGGAGAGGGTGACAGCAGCATATTGGAGGTTGCTGACTTGAATGTTTACAAAGCTTGACTTGAACTTGTTTTGATTCTTCAGTAGTTTCTTTTTGCAATTGAAGTTAGAATTTCAAAGCATAATAGAAAAAATTAACAATTATAAAAACACCGCTACACAAAGTGTTATAACAGAAATTTAAGAAAATAAACCATTTACAAATGTTAAGTTTTCCTAAAAAATTTAAACATTCCATAATGCCAACTAACAGCTGTCTGTCTATAGTATATGACGGTTGTTTGGTGTTGTATACGTACATACATATGTATGTAGGTTTTTGTCTGGTGCTTTCCTCAAAAAGTACAGCAGTACAAAAAAGGTTTCACAAACCCAGTCAGTACAACAGAGCTAAACAAACATACGAAGAAAGAAAACAAAATCAATGTTGACGTTGATGTTATTTACATATATGTATGTACATATATGAAAACGTGGCAGCAGAAAAAGGTATCACACCACATAATACAAACAAAAAACCAAATAATATTAATGAAAACAAAATCAAAAAAGTTTGCATGTGTGTGAGCTAAATATGATTTTGGGGAGTATGTTCCAACCAACAACAACAAAATCAACATACATACAATTTAGACAATTGAGCGAGTGGTGAGTTCAAAAAGATGGGGGAGAAATAAGTATGTATACAGATATATATATACACAACAGAGAACGATTATACGCAAAATTGTAAAGTTGATTAGATGAAAAACTTTGAATCTGAAAATGAAGTTGCAATTCCAGATTCGTTATAGAATTTATTGCAAAGTTATAACCAAATTAATTAGCGACTTCGTACTCCAAATATAAAATATACTCACAAATAAAAACGCACGAGATTTAATTTTAAAACTAAAAAATATTCAAATCGGAATGAATAATAATCAGCCTTATTGTGTAAGGCGTTGGCGTATGAAAAATTTGTCGTTTTACTATGACAATGCACGGAAAAGGTAAATAATTTGATCTTAAGTAATTTTTTATTGCTAAATTATTTTGCTTTAACAATTTTAGAAAATATGCGAATTTCTAAGCAGCAAAAAGGAAAATTGGTGGAATATAGTTCTAAAAATTTAGAATCGTTAGAAAACAATTTGATGACATTACTATAATGTTAACTCGTTAACACTAACGAACAATGTTCAAAAACTCGTTCAATTTAAAAATTTCTTAACAATTTATATTAACCACTTTCACAATTTTCCTTAAGAATAGCAAAATTCTCGAAAGCATGTCTGACAGAATTATTGAAGATTTGGATCCCGAAGATATCTAGGGACTTCAGAAAATTGATTTCAACATCCAGACAGACGGACATGGCTTAATAGACTCCGCTATCTATAAGGATCCAGAATATATATGTATACTTTATAGGGTCGGAAAATTATATTGTGGAAATTACAAACGGAATGAAAAACTTATTTATACCCTTCTCATGAATAATAATACACGAGAAAAGAAGATGCAAAAGAGAAATGTCAAATTTGTCGCTTCGTTTCTCTATACCTGTGACACTAGCGTACTCTCCACTACGTATTTCATCTATAAACTCGAGTCGCAGGAAAAAGTCGCAGCGTGTGAACCTACCCTTAGCAAAACAATTTTATACCACAAAACTATTTTTATTTTAATACAAATTATTTTGTAAACAACAAACATTAAAGTCGTACTATACATTATTTTGAATAGCCGACGGTTGTATTTTTGCCGCCGTCGTTAAACATTTTTCAATTTCAGTAACTTTTGTTAGCCGTCAACGATATTTGTGATTAGCGGTTTTAAACCCTGAAATTTCACATCGACTTTGAGTTATATATTATGATATTTCTATCGTAACGACGTAATCCCTTTTGATAGTTTTCGACATGAATTACACACATTTTTGTTTTCTCACTTCTCGAGAAACGAGGGAATATTTTGTTTCACATCTTTTCGCCGTGAGAAGTTCTCACTATAGTAACAGAACATGGGCACAGAAGAAGCTTCTTCTTCTTATATAGCTGGCGCTCCGAGTGATTTGCTTGTGGCCTGTAATCGGAGCTTTGAATATTGCTCCACTGAATATTACTCAACGAAGGTGAGTACACTGGAGCAGCGAAATGAATAGTCTTGAAGGTAGCAAGATTGTTGTGGCATAAGCAGAATATATAGAGCCTTTAAAATGTGATCCCTTACAATTCGGCTATTCAACTACGACGACAATAAGGTTTAGCTTTAAATTTTTATTCACTGTTAAATCACATTAATGAAATTATACGGAATGTGAGTAATAGACCACGGACTACCAAATTGACATTTTAGGTAATTAACAGTATTCGTCGCCGCAACAAATGGCGGCTAAAAATATACATTAATGTAAGTTGGGGAGAGTGTTGCATACTACTTGTTTATGATCGCTCAAAGTTCTTTGGAAGTCGCGAAATCTCGGATAGACTCGTAAATATACATACATACATATGTACATTATAATTCTTTTGTCCCACTTTAGAATAACAAGTAAATGGCTCTTTACTAATTTCATTTCTTGAAAAAAAAATCTGAAGTACAGAAAAATCTTCAAACTTTTCAAATCGAAAAGGTCTCTCTCACGACAGTCAACAAACACTAATCAGCCGAATATCATTGCACTCTTTTATGAAAATTTTAATTTTCCTTTTAGGTTTCATATGTACTTAATGTGTGTTGTTGCTGTTGTTTGTTTTTATTTTAAACAACATGTGAGTTGTTGGGATTAAAGATTGCGAGTGCGAGTACAAAACAGTACTTGTTTTTTCAGCAATGTAGTATTAGTGTTATGTGAAAATGTGTGGGGTATATGTATATAAAATTTTGCCGGTTCTGCGCGTTGCAATAATGTAGTTTTTTGCTCAAATGATACATACAAACGTAAGTAAATATTTTAAAATTTTTTGCAGTTATTTGTTTTATTTTGATTTTTCATTTTTTATTTATACATCATATTTCTATTTGAATTGAATGCTTGCTGTTGTGGTTATTATTGTTGTTTTTGTATGTTATTTTTATTACTACTAATAATGGCGCTTTAAATATTGCAGTACATACTTAGAAATGAGTGTGTATGTATGGATGGGTGTTTGTGCTTAAATTTCAAATAGAATACAGTACATACACTGACTAAAACAAATGCCCGTACAGTAGTTATATTTTTAAATATATGGAACCGATTCAAACCAAGACTTCTGCAAAATATGCAATATTTACTGACGAAAGTAGGTTCAATATTTTCAGATCAGAGGTTTGAGTGGAGATTTCAAACACGGTGGCGGAAGTGTGATGTTGTGGAATGTCATGTTAGCAGGAGTTGCCGGGAATCTTGTGTTTATTGAAATGACAATCGACAAGCATATTCATTCAAATATTTTAAATAACAATTTATAAGATAGTCCAGCGTAATTAGGTATTAAAGGCGACTTTCGGTTCATTCACAGCAGCTATGGGAATTTTTGGAGAAAGCCTAAAATTACCAATAAGCAAAAAAATATTCAACTCATTATCGTAGGATAAGTATTTTTAAAACAGCATTCAATTACATTTTGAACTGCTTAATGTATGAGCAATTGTTTGAGTCAGTGTAGGTATTTTGTTGTATTTGTTTTTTCTTCTATTATGTCATACATTCATTATTTTGTTGTTGAATTTTTGGTGTTGGCTTTTTTTACATTAATTTTATTTTAGATTTGTATTCTTACATTTTTGTTACGTTTATTATTTTTTTTAATTTACACTCACTGATGGGTTTCATTTTCTTATGTACACACACTTGAGATGTTTTTATTTGTGAAACGGTGAACGATTTTTTAAATTAATTTTTTCACAAAACTTAAAATGTGTTAATTGTTTTCAACACCATTTTTTAGCTGATTGCATACAAAATGTTCTGGCTGGTCATTTTTCAAATAATTACTAATAATTACTACCTATTACTATTTAGAAATTAATTTGAATTGTATGTAGGCATACAGTAAATGTTTAAAAAAATGTGTTGCACTTCATTGTAATTTTTGATCTGGAGTACATATATTGTATATATGTATGTAGGTATATTTTTTGTTGGAATTTGTGAATTTAATTTGAAGTTGGGGATTCTGAAAGAGTTTTTAGTTCAGTTTACGCAATAAAAAATATTGTTAAGAATTAAATTTTTATACATTTACATGAGAATATATTACGAATTACTTTCCGACTCGATTTAACGAATTCCGTCAGTAAACTTATCAGCAAATTTTATGACAGTGTAGCGTTTTTTATGATCAAGTATCACCGACTATTCTTTCTTGTTAAAAATTATTCACCTTTATCCTTCCAAATTGGAAGGTGATTTTTTTTATTTATCTCCCGGTGGAAAATGATGTTTACGAGGCCTCATTAATATGTTTAGACATATGGACAGCCCTTTTCACAAATTCTAAGAAAGTGAAATTTCGACTGAGAAAATTGTTGTGATTCTATTGAATTACTTAATAAAGCCAAAACTCAACGTTCTCAAAATACTATCTTCGATCTATTCCGTATTGCATGCGTGATTGCCGTTGAATGAACTCCGAAGGTAAAGAAACTGACCCCGAAAAACTTCCTACGTTTATTAATATTTGCCAATAAGATTGTTCTACAATCGAAAATTTCCCAAAAATTCGTCGTCTGCTTGTACCAGTAATCACAAATGATTCACCAATTTCTAAAACGTAGCCACAACGATGGTAATTCATTTAATTATAGAGAATCTAGCGATGGACGTCAAAAAACAAAAGCGTATTAAAGAATTATGTACTTAATTACAGTTATTTAAACTTTAAGACATGAAGTTTTTATCGTAATATCAGTATTAGTATTAAACCATTCCAAACAAATTAATATATTAATTTTATACATACATATGTATATATCCCAAATAGATGCTCAAGTCATTACAGTCCGATATAACTGTAAAATTTTAACAGTAGCAGAGAAAACATAGTATTGTAGTATATCCATATTTCGTCATGGTAAGCGAAACCTATTTTACTGTCATGACGACCCAGACTGCAGTGTGGGTTTGAAAATCATATGTGCATTAAAATAAGTTCAGATCAGGTTGGCACTCCAGCATAACTTTAAACCAGCTGCTTACAGAGAATGAAAAAATACCAGACAAATGATCGATCACATTAACTTTCTCGAAATTCAGTTTCTTGGAATATCTTAAGACATTTAACGTTTATTGGTTAACAGAGAATATGGGAATATTGGCTAACAGAAGTCTCTTTAAGGCTTGCTAATTTATGTCCAGAGTTATAACTAACATATTATTAATTTTATTTTAATAATCTTCAAACCAACACCTGATATTATTTAAATTATGCCACAAAAATAAGGGTACAACAAAAAATAATACGTAGATACATACATACCTACTATATTAAACGGATATAAAAATAACCACCATTTGTTGTGTCTTGCTGGCTTTATGGAAACAATATAAAAGAAACGAAGAGTCTAGTTTCAAGTTAAAACGCAATTCGGATGATTTTAAGACGGCTTATTTGTTTGTAAAAATTTCTGTAAATGAAACAAACCCTTAATCCTTTTTTCAAATTGCTAATGCAGCAATAGCAGTAAGAAAAACAAGCTTGACACAAGTAGTAAAATAAAATAAGAACGAAGAAAAAGATAAAAACATATATTACACAAATGAAAAAGTAGAAGTAGAGAATATTGCCAAAAGCACTCGACGACAATAATTATACGATTTGAAATACAAATAAAAAAAGAAAAACCATAAAAACACACCCCTAACTTGAGATTGTTGTACATATTTGGTGTCTGGTAGTTTTACTTATGGTTCTAAGATTAATGTGCGTGGTGTTTTTACTTTAAAAAAATTAATGAATAAAAGTTTTCAAAATGAAAAACATTGTTTGTTCTATAGACTTTAAAAACGGGCCATTCAATAATTCAGTCAGAATAATATTACGTTTTTTTTTAACAAGGAAGCAAACATGTTCCAAATCTTTATTGTCTTTTATATGGAAGATAGAAGAGAAGATGGGTAAAAACACATAGTAGAACATTTATCAGGGACGGAAAATTTTATTAAAAATTTGGGCATTTCAAAATATGTATTTAGTTTATTTTTAGGGTATTATTCACAAAACAACTGCTTTCCATTATTCTGGATTTGTTTTTACAGTAACATTCCCTAACCATGTATTTATTATATGTATATGTATGTACATATTTACTAGACACTGTAGTCTGAAGATAAGTCACTTTTTTAATTTTATTAAATTTTTTGTTAACCAAGAAATTCTACTAAAAATAAACAAACCATACTCTCACTCACTACTCACCGGCCACAAATTATATATGTACTAGGTGAGTGAGTAGTGTATTTGTTATAAAGGGTGTCCCAACTAGATCACTATGATCTACTACGTCATAGTCATACAAAAAACATGAAAAAGTAACAGATTCGTGTAAAAGTTTTTGTTATATTAGTTTAATAAAAATCAATCGATGTCAAACAATAATTTAAAAACTTATTCGTTATATTTTCGTTATAAAATCATCAATCATAAGGAATATCAATCTTGGTGCTTTTATACCCGCAATTTTTTTAATTTTTACCCTTTTTACCCTTTGCTTTTGATGGTGCAAGAGTTGGCATCACTGATTATGACAACATGGACAGCGTTGTCAACTTTGAAATTTCAAAACGCACCAAAATGAAGAAAAAAACGCACCATTTGAAAAAAAATCGCACCAAGTTTAGGTTTTCTTTTTTATTTAAAATGTTTATTGAATTTATTTTACATAAAAAATATAATATTTTTGTATTATAAATATAACAATAAAACAGTCTGCAACAGTTCAGTGTTTAAAAAAAAACTTAAAAAAAAATAAAAAGTACCCAATAATCATTTTGGCTGGAATTCAAGTGGAATTACATTTGAAATCCAGTCACAATTTCCAATTTCCAGTGTTGAATTACAGTAGAAACACAGTTGAATTCAATAGCGAATCCAGCAAAATTAACCATTGAATTACAGTCGAACAAAACAGTACTTTTACAGTGTAATTCCAGCCATGAATAACAGTGTGATTCAAACAAATTTGTTGTTGTTTTTTTAACAAACTTCAAACAGACTGGAAAGAGGATGGATTTCAAATGTAATTCAAGCTTGGATTCACACTGGAATTCCAACATTGGAATTCACAAAAAATGTGTGCTTATTGGGTAAACTAAACAAATTTGTTTGTATTCCTTTGTACTAGATATGTAATTAATTTCTTCTTTTTTTAACTTTTTAAAAAGAGATCAACGATTAATAGTAAAAACCTTTATTTTAATTAACGAGTTAATAATTATAAAATAATCATTTAATCACTCAAAATTTAACTCACGATATTCTATTCGGAATTAATTGGTAAAAAAGGACTGATTTCGGTACATATTTTTTAAATATTTTTGTTTTCTATTTTAAGTACTTCGTTGACCCAATTCAATAAAATTTGTTAGGGCTTCACTGGGACTCTAAACCTGGTTGTTCGTCTACAGTTCAGTAGACCAATCCGGTTACACAAGAATATTTATTTTCATGTTTAAAATGTTAATTTTATTTTCAAACAAAAATAATTATCCTATTCAGCTTTAGCAACAACCTTCATGTGACGAATGTTTGATTATCATACATTCGTATATAAAATGCATTCAATGGGGTCCCTTTTCATCGTATAGATTTCATGATTATGATTTATTAAAAAACTGAAATTAAAAATTAGTGAAAATAAAGATTTCATCACATTTTCGAAAAAATTAAAAAACGCACCGAAATTTAAAAAAAAAGCGCACCGCGCACCAACTAAGAAATTTTTCGCACCAAAAATTTAAAAAAGCACCAAAAATGGTGCGATACGCACCAAGTTAACAACTCTGAACATGGAGGAGAGCTTACACCTCAGTGATAAGTTAAGTAGAGCAACATTGTTAGAGGCAGAGTTGCCAAATATCAAGTTTTTCCTTTCTTTTGAAAGTTTTTCGAGGCAAAAAAAAATTTTTATATAAAAAGTTTTTTTTTTAATTTTTATATAAAAAGTTTTTTTTTGAATTATAAAAATTATGAATAACACGGTGCGACAGTCCAAAAAACCTGTGACCCGATATTATTTTTCTTGTAGAGCTTGTCGAGTAAAACAAGATTCCAATAGTGAAATATGCCGGTCACCTCCAAAATCCAATTTTACGCACTTTGCGCACTTATAAGCCTGTAATTTTGTTGATAATGACCCGATTTTCAATTTCTTACTAGATTTGGAAAGAAGAAACTGAGATCTTTCGAATAATATATAATTTATCTAAGAAGACTTGAGAAATTTGGGTGTTATTGTCGAGAAAATTCTGTTATAGCATATTGTGTTATTGCTCGACAATAACACCCAAATTTCTCATTATCAACAAAATGACAGGCTTATAAGTGCGCAAAGGTACAAAAACCGGTTTTTTAAACGTATTGTTAAACCGGATTTTGGAGGTGTCCGGCATATTTCACTATTGGAATCTTGTTTTACTCGACAAGCCCTACAAGAAAAATAATATCCGGTCCCAGATTCTTCTATTTCATTCAATTTTGTATCACTGTGTAATGTTAGCAAAACTCACAGGAAGTGGTATAATTTTGATTTTTTGCAATATTTATTATTTCGACTTCGATTGATAAAAGAATAGATCAACAAATAAAATTGATAATTTTCTTAAACAAGTTTAAGTACGTACATATTATATAAAAAACTTTTTTTTTTTGGATAAAAAGTTTTTTTTTCAAAAATAAGTTCTCTTTATCATGTATGTGGCAACGCTGGTTAGAGGTGAATGTAGGCGGATGACTTGCTGACAAGAGTACATAGTACCTAAATCCATTGTGGTGATAGTGATTATTTATTTAACAACAAACAACACAATTTATTTATATATTTTTCTTTTAAATAAACCCCTCTCTACTAGAAGACTTTTTAACTAACATTAATTATAAGCATTTAATTAAAAATAATAATAATTTATAGGTAGTGTTTGATTTATTTTAAACATGCATATTATCTACCTATCTTCCTATCTATCTATCACACACATACATACATATGTAAGTTAAAGAAATCAAGGTTAATATTTTAACCTAAAAAATTGTTTAAACTAAAAAATAAACATATTTTTGCGTTTTACTTTGCGTTTTTTGTCAATTTTGTTAAACAAAAAACCACGCGTAGAACTATTTTTATCAAAATTCAAATTTGTACATACATATGTAGGTACATAAGTATGTACACTTTAATTTTATTTATAAAAGAAAACCATATAAAAGAATATAAAAAAACATGTTTCTCTTGGTTTCATTTAGTATGCGCTTACAAAAGCTTGAGGGAAAACCACAGCAAGACACAGGCGGGAAGAATAAAAGAAATACAGTTATATTGTGATAAGAATTTTTTCATTTATAAACAAGTAAGAAAGTATAGTCGGTCAAGCCCGATCATATAATACTCTACACCTAGTATATGTAAATATAAAAAAGTTTTTCAGAAATGGGCGTTATTTGCGAGATATCACCTATTTTGGACCAAAATTCAGTGTCATGATTTCTGTGAATATAAATATTATATGTGTTAAACTTTATCTCGATATAAATACTTTTAAAACATTTATGGAAATTAAAGTGAATTACGGAGAGGGTCTTATATGGGAGTTTCGACTAATTATGGACCGACCATTACAAAATTAGGTGTCATTATTTCTGTATATAAGAAACTTATTTGTGTCGAATTTTATTTGAACCAACATTTTTTAAGAAATGTATGCTCTTTAAAGTGATTTTTGGAAGTGGGCCTTACATGGGAGCTACGACTAATTATGGACTGATCATAATAAAATTGTACCGTATTATTTGTATATATATGAAATACATTTGTGTTAAATATTATTTGGATATCAACATTTTGGAGTGAGTTATGCTCTTTAAAGTGATTTTCGGAAGTGGGTCTTATATGGGAGCTACGACTAATTACGGACCGATCACAATAAAATTGAACCGTATTATTAGTATCCATATTAAATATATTTGTGTTCAATATTATTTAGATACCAACATTTTTAAGAGAGTTATGCTCTTTAAAGTGATTTTCGGAAGTGGGCCTTATATGGGGGCTACGTCTAATTATGAACCGATCACCATAAAATTCTACCATATTATATGCATACACACAAAACATATGTGTGTTCAATATTATTTAGATACCAACATTTTTAAAAGAGTTATGCTCGTTTAAGTGATTTTCGGAAGTGGGCCTTATATGGAAGCTACGACTAATTATGGACCGATCGTCATAAAATTCTACCATATTATATGTATATGTACGCAACATATTTGTGTTCAATATTATTTGGATACCAACGTTTTTAAGAGAGTTATGCTGTGTTAAGTGATTTTTGGAAGTGGGCTTTATATGGGAGCTACGACTAATTATGGACCGATCTTCACGAAATTTGTAGATGTGCGCTAGCTTCATTTACTACTCATTTGTGGTAAATTTTGTTTGCATACTTGCATAATTCAAAGATTAATGACCGGAAAACCGCAATTTCGGGAGGACATTTGTATGGACAGCCAGCCAGACGGACGGACGGACGGACATCGTTAAATCGACTCAGAAAGTGATTCTAAGCCGATCGGTATACTTTAAGGTGGGTGTTGGACCAATATTTAGGGGCGTTACAAACATCAGCACAAATCCAATATACCCTCCCCACTATTGTGGTGTAGGGTATTAAAACCATGTGGTTGATTAACATAAACTTTAGAATATCTGCTGGCAAATAAAATAAAGACCTCAAAAAATTGTAAAAAAAATTCCAAAATTTTTTATTAGATAAAAATGTATTGATTTCAAGATTTTTTTAAGGCAAGCTATGAGCAAATTTTGACTAATTTTATAATTAGCAATTATTATAGTTGCTGTCGGATCCGCAGCCCCTACAAAAAATTTCCCAATGATCTTTAATTTCAAAATTATAATGTACTACTCTTCAACATAATAGGAAAAATATAATAATATTACACGAAAGCCACTAAGTCTGGTTCTTTTTAAAAATCGGCTAATTGATAAAAAAAAAATCGGTTTCTTTAAACGATTACGTAATAAAATATCAATATTAACGGCTATAAATATTTATAATACAATGATTAAACCACATTTTGAATTTGGTTCACCAATTATATATACAGTATTGGAAAAAATAATATAAATATAAATAATAATAATAATATAATAATAAATTTTTTTATAAACAAGGCATATTGATCTTGAACTTAAAATTTTTACTAAATGAGAGAATAAATATAACAGTAAAAATAATTTCTTGTAGTTGAGTTTTAATTTTTGACATAAAATTATTTTAATTAGTGTTTAAAAATGGGTCGAGGTGTTCACAGTACTCAATCTGAAAAAGATTTTATTTGTAGTTTAAAAAAAAATGGAAAATCTATTCGTGAGATTGCAAAAATATTAAAGTGCTCCAAAAATAAAGTTTATAATGCAATTCACGCAAAAAAAATACATGAAACTCGAGGAAGAAAGCGGAAAACATCAGGACGTTTGGACCAGTGCATAGTAAGAATGTCAAAAAAAAAAACCCTTTTAAGTCATCAAGTGAAATCAAAAATGAATTGTGTGCACCAGTAACCAGTCGTACAATAAGAAATAGACTAATAGAAGCAGGACTCAAGGCTCGATGTCCAAGAAAAGTACCGTTACTGAGTAAACAAAACATTAAAAAAAGGTTATTATTTGCCAACCAACACCTCAGTCGGGAAAATTGGAAAAACGTCCTGTGGTCGGATGAAACAAAGATAAATTTGTTTGGCTCTGACGGTAAAATGTCTGTACGAAGACCAAAAAAACAAAGCATTTGACTCCAGATACACAAAAAAGACCGTCAAACATGGTGGCGGTTCCATAATGATTTGGGGTTGTTTTTCGTCATCTGGCGTCGGTCCAATTTTTTGGATAAGAGACAAAATGTGCTCCGTAGATTACGTAGATATACTCAAGAACCAAATGCTACCATTTGCTGAGGAAGAAATGCCACTTGCCTGGGAGTTTATGCAGGATAATGACCCTAAGACCTCTAGACTTGCTAAATCATGGTTTTCGGAGAATAATGTGCGTGTCCTAGATTGGCCGTCCCAGTCTCCGGACTTAAATCCCATTGAGCATTTGTGGGGGGTCCTTAAAAACAAAATAGGGATACATAAGGCTAAAAACAAAGAGGATTTATGGCAAACAATTCAGGAAGCGTGGTATTCCATACCCCCGGAAACCTGTGCTAAACTTGTTGGATCTATGCAACGCAGATGCAAGGAGGTAATAAAAATGAAGGGAGCATCTACCAAATATTAATATAATATTGAAATACAATGGTAATTTATGGAATGAAATTAAAAAATTATAAAAAAACTAAATCGTTCCTATTATTTTTTCCAGGCTGTTTTTTTGGAATTAAACTTTTTTGTTTTAAATTAATGTAATATAATAAATTTTATTTTACTTTTTGCTAGTCCTTTTGAAGTACTTTTATGTTTATGTATAAACTTAATTTTATATATAAGTATGTAAATAAAAATTAAGAAAAACTGAAAAATAAATGTCGTCCCTATTATTTTTTCCAACACTGTATGTACATGCTGCAATGTAACACAAATAGAAAGACTTCCAAAACTACAAAACAAGGCAATGCGATCAATTTTAAAATGTAGTATTTATGCACCAATTGAAGGTATGCTGAGTGCGCTAAAATGGCTCAATATAAAACAAAGACGCTACACTTTATACAAAAAATGAAAACAGGAAATGCAACAGAATATCTGATAGAGCAACTATACTATGTTGGAGAAATACAACCGTGTCAATTAAGAAATGCTGAAAATTTTAGACTTCCAAAAGCAACAACAACTGCAAAGCAACGATCGCTTTTCTATTAAGGACTACACCTGTACAACATTCTTCCTAGCTATATCAAATTGGAAAAAAATAATAATGCTTTTAAAAGAAAAAATTATATATTTTATAAAAAATAATAATATTCCTAATAGCTTTTGAGAATATATGTAAAATTAAAATTGTAAAAAATTATCGTAAAGTATTCTAAATACTACTAAATTAATAAAAAAAAAAAAAAGAATGAGCTGAAATTTAAAATATAAAATACCTCAAAACACCTTCTCAGCTCTAAACATGTGAAATTTAGTTGCGATACCTGTAATAGCTCGAGCTTACAAATTTCCAAAATAAAGCTTTTCTAAACCACTGTGCATTTGTCAATATAATTTGAAATACATTTATTTTTACATAAACATACAAAGTTGTGGTCATATAATTAAAACATTCAT
Organism: Bellardia bayeri; assembly: GCA_950370525.1. Lineage (NCBI taxonomy): Eukaryota > Metazoa > Arthropoda > Insecta > Diptera > Calliphoridae > Bellardia > Bellardia bayeri. The sequence continues at coordinate 41,452,418 of OX493266.1, read as the reverse complement.
CAGAACAGTAACTTATTCAATTTATTTTCTATTTATAAAAAGTTAAGAAATTTTTTTGGACTACTTAATTCTAAGCCTGGCTGCTTTTATTTGCGCCCTCAAAAAGGAATCATATAACTATGAAAACAAAAAAAAATAAAGAAAATCGTTAATGGGGTTGGACAAATAATTAAAGCACTCCCCACTGTTTTATTATTCCTAATAATTTTACAATTTCCCTAAAATAATTATAAATTTATCTTTAATGTTTTGTCGGATAACACTTATTTGTTATCACATGAAGACTTCTATTTGGTATACTTTCGACCAAATCCCTGCAAAGTGAAATACGTATAGCTCTTCTGACCGTCTTTCCCACAATTCATCTAAATTTTTATTTATTTTGTTTGATGTTAGAGAGTTGTTGAGAATTTTATGCAAGAAAAAATATAAGAAATTATAAGAAACCTAAAATACAGAGAAATCATCCTTCACAGAGGCCAGGATATTAAGTGAAGATTCTTGTTAAAATTAATAGAATTGTACTAAACAATAAAAGTTTTCATACCTATATGTATTATCAAGAAAATTAAACATAATATCAAGAATCACGTTAAAAATGTTTAATAAACAAAAAAGTGGCAAAATTTTCTAATGGTTTTCGTAAAAACCTAGTGAAATTAAAAAAAAAAAACATCTCGCCAAATAGTTGTAAACCACAAGTGCTATATTCATATTTAGGGACAGTATTTAACATTTACACAAAGTGAATGAAAATTTACCAATTCAAGAATAATTAAATATGTACATATATTGACCCAAATGAGCATAGATATGTAATGACAACATTAGTACATTCCCACGACAATCGAATCTTCGCTCCGTAACGACCCGAATCTTATTCGGCAAAAGATGCTTAACTAAGCGAAAGCTAAATCAAGCGGAAGTTTTTTTTTTCAAGGAATGAACTTTTGACGACAGATATTACAACAACATTTTTTCACTAAACTATGGATTTGGATCGGTCAAAAGTCTTGCATTTAGATCATACAATGAATTTTTGCTGAAATCAATTAAAATGTTAATATATGTATATTCTTTGGGCACTATTGGAACATAAAATTATTCTATTTTAAGTAGTCCACTCAAAATCTTGAAATAGTTTGTTTTGAACTATTATAGCGTTTGTTAGAGATCCTAAAAGCTTTTTTTGTAAATAAAACATAGTCTCTCCAACATATCGGCCACCGGCCCATAATCTACACCAAATAGTGGATTTTTCGGGATGCATTGGCAGTTCTTGCAATGCTTCTGGCTACTCATCAAATACAACAATTTTGCTTGTTTACGTATCCATTCAACCAGAAATGAGCTTCTTACCACGATGGTACTTGGCGCACGATGGTACTTTCTTAATCGAACAAGCGTTGTTCGATTCATGGTTAAATTATAGACCAAACTGAACATGTTTTACAGTAGAATGTTACACGAAACAGCTGAGCTGCCAAAAACAGTCTTGCTAAAAAATCACCCTTTATATAATGTTTTGGCCATATGCAGAAAATTTTTAAAATAATACAAAATTTATTCGCAATTATAATTTGTTATTTTTGAAAATAACTGAAAAACGAAACATTTGTTAAATTTAATAATCGTTTTTGAATAAGAGGGTAAGTGTTTAATAATTTAATTTTATTTAAGCTAGATTTACACGATTGAAATTTTCTTCAATAGTTATTAAATAAATAAATTGTGAAGAAAATTTGCTGTTTACACGAGTTGAAACATTTTGAAGAGCAATTTTAAAGAAAATTTCAATCGTGTAAATCTAGCTTTAGTAATACTAAAACGTATAAAAAGCTTCTTAATAAGGTTAAAAATTGCAATGTCTTTCTAATTAAACAATAAATTTAAATTTATTAAAACTATTTTTTTCGTATATGTTTTTATGTACATACATATGCATATGTAGGTACATATATGTACAAAGAAAAGTTGTTAAAAACAATTTGTTAACCAAATATTTATTCCCAAAAAGGGAAACATTATTGCACTTTTGGTTTACGTGCACTCTATCCGCTTTGCATCTACTTTCTTTCCGTTTACATTTTTTCAAACCGCGCAACATTTTCCTTATTTATATTATTTAGTTAGAGATTTCTTTCTTTGTACTTACTTTTCACGATGCAATAAACAAATGCGATCCTTGGCCACCTTTAATTTTTTAGCAATAATTTTCTTGAGATTTTCCACCGTAATCTGAGGATCTACAGACACACTAAAGTTACCACCAGTTGTTGTGCTAATATTAAGATTAATTGGCGCCATTTGTGAGGATGAAAACGATGAAGAAGAAGAGGTGCAGGAAGCTGAAGCTGCTGAACCTAATGATGATGATGCTGAGTTTGATAAAGTAGCAGCAGTAGTGCCGATTGTGGTGGAGTTTGAAGATTGATGACACAAGGTGGTATTGTTAAGGGACGACATAATATTGTTGGAATTTAAATTGCTGCTGCTGCCGCCAACAACAACCACACCACAGCCGCCTCCTCTATTCAAAGGCGATGATGTTGCTGCTGTTTTCATTGTTGTTGCTGTGGATGATGATGGACCACACCCTAGTGAATTATTAAGTTGATTTTTAGTTGGAGTTGAAGTAGTAGATGATGTTGCTGAATTGTTTTGATGATGATGATGCTTTTGCAAAATCTGCTCTTGTTGATGATTAGCTTCACTAGAGGCTGCTGTTATTGTATTATTACTATTACCTGCTGTTGTTGTTGTCGTTCCTCCAGAGCCTACACTTGAACTGGAGGTGGACGACGTAGTGGATGAAGAAGAGTCTGTTGATTTTTCCATTTTTTTTTTATTAAATCCTTGTTAATTTTTTCTTTCACTTTTTTCTGTTTGGTAAATGAAATTTTTGACAATTTTGTTTGATTTTTTTTCAATTGATTTTTATTTTATTAAATTTTCATTTATTTTTGATATTAAAATTCACTAAAAAAATGAAAAAAAAACTATTATTTATTTAATTTTTAATTTATTTTAAGTATTTTTTAATTAAAGTTTGTTTTTTAGTTAATTTGTTTTATTTTTTTAGTTGTTTCGTTCGATACGTAATCAATCGATTTCCCCACACCTTACAATGTGTTTTTTTTTCAATATTGTTGCTGTTTTTCTTGCTAAGAGTGTGTGTTTGAATATGTATGTAAAAAACGAGATAATACAGAAACAACAACAGCAATCTTTATTTAACAGTAGTGTATTGGTAGTGGAAGAAGTAGTTGTTGTTGTAGTTATTATGAGAAGCTTAGCAGCACACTTTATCTATACAATCACTAAATTTAGTATGTGTTTGTTGTGCTTTTTCTTTTATTTATTATGAGAGTGGTGTATTTTAGTTTTTTGTTAAGTTAACGGGGCCAACCCATACATACATAGGCTGGCTCAATAGAAAAATAACAATAAGAAAGAAACCGCACAAAATCATCTACGGCCGTCTTTGTTGTTGTTGCTGTTTTTCAATACACCACTTAAAATATTTTAAATAAAACACAACAACAATATTTAAACACTGCTCAAATTTAAAGTAGAGAGTACAATACTGTTAACCAAGCATAGAAAGAGAGAGAAGACCGAGTTTGAGAAATTTTTTGGATTACGTCTACTTTTTTTTTCTTAATTTTATACAAAAAAAAAAAAAAAATAACTAACAATTTTTATTGCCAAATCCCGTAAGCAAACACACTTTTATAAATTATTTATTTTTCTGCTACTTTTTGTTGAAAAATAAGGTGTTTTTTGTATGTTTTTCTCCTTTAATGAATATTATGGTTGATTTTTTATTGATGCTTTAATTAAACGCTAATATTATTGTTGTTGTAATCCTATAATAGATACAAATTTAGGGGAAAAACACTCCGATTTATCTTCTGGTAAAGTAATAACAAGCAAAATTTACAACCGTACGCACTGACGACCAGCGACTGACTGATTAAACTTGAAATGATGAACGCTGTTTGGACTGGTTTGTTGTTTGTGTGTTCTTGCTCTGCTTGTTTGGTTGGCTTGCGTCGGCGTTGACCGCGAAACATAACGCCAGCAGAAAGAAAAAACTCACCAACAGTGATGGCTGGTACTTTTTCTACATCAAGTTCGTCCGCTCGTATATGTATACTATTTTTACATATTGTATGTGTGTGTGATGATGTATGTCGTTAATATTAGGATCCTGCAAAGAACGCGAGTACTCCATACACGTGTCTATGGACTACTCCACAATGGACCAGGAGTACTCCAAACATAATCCATTTGTATGAAAATACTAGTCCATTTAACATTACGATGTCCTAGGACTGGACCATATACTCCAGCTTTGCATAACACGGGACTAGTCCCAAAACTACTCCTTGTAACTACATCAAATATTTTTTAAACAACGATTACGGTCGTTAAAGCACGAACAATAGTCGTGTAACAAGAAGTTCTGCTTTGAAAATAAAATGGTCCATAAGTGCATTACATAGGACCATGTGTAGTCACTACATTTTAGCTACAATGGACCACGTACTCCACAGATTTTTGCAGGGATGTAGTTTTTTTGTCGGGAAACAATATTTGTAAAAACACGTAAGAGTGCTATATTCGGCTATGCCGAATCTTATATACCTTTGCTGTGGATGCATAATTACATATATTATATACATACATATGTACGGTGGTTTATTTCCTTTAAATAAACCCGATTCTTTTTAATTTCAAAATAAAAGCGTCAAGTAGTTTGAAGAAAATATAACGAGTCTTTATTTATTTAAATGTACACAAACACGATTAAAAAAATGAACACACTGTCTTTTTACACACTTATATTACGGTTTAAGAACACACTTAAACACTTTGTGAGATCAACGCCATCTGTTGATGAAATTATTCGTAACAATATTAATACACTTAGTTTTTTTGATGAAATTTTCAAAGGTTGTCTCGGATTTTTGCTCATATCTCCGTTATTTATGGACGGATTTTGCTGATTTTATATAGAAACTTCTCGGAAGCATGTCTGACAGAATTATTGAAGATTTGGATCCTGAAGATATCTGGGGACTTCAGAAAATTGATTTCAACAGACAGACAAACGGACATGGATCCTATAAGGATCCAATATATATACTTTATAGGGTCGGAAATTATATATATATATATATAAACCCTTCTCATGAAGGTGAAGGGTATAAAAAAAGAGACAGACATAGAAAATAAGAAAAAATTATATGTATACATAATATGTATATGTAATTAATTTTAATAAAATATATGCCATGTAACAGAATTTAATTCCGTTCGGAAGTGGAATTAATTCCGTATTTTACTTCTATAGAAAAAGTAAAATGAAAATTTTTTCTGAATGAAACCACTTTAAATTTGCTATGTGAAATTGTAATTTTAAAAATTTCTAGGTTTCATTCCCAAAAAGTGTTAGTTTTACTTTTTCTATAGAAGCAAAATACGGGATTAATTCCACTTCCGAACGGAATTAAATTCTGTGACATGGCTGTATATATAAGTTTTTTAATAATTATAAAAGTTGTGTTTTTTGGAGTTTTTTAAATTATTTTTTATAAATAAACAATTTTTGTTTTTAACTGGTTCGTCCGCAACGGCACGGAAAGTAACAAAACAACTAACGACTTCTACACATTTTCTATTTAACAGAATCAAGTCAGCTGATTCGGAACGGAACAGAAAGTAAAGACTAATTCTGCCTTAATGGATAAATTAGAAATAAATATATGTACATAATATGTGTGTCTTTTTTTGTAGTAGATATACATATGTTTAGCCTTTTCTTTTATTTTTTATTTAATGTACCATTTTTCTGTTTTTTTCCAATATTTTTTATGATTTTTGTTTGAATAAAAAAATTCTTTACCTCTGGTTTTTTTTTTCTTAAAACATTCTCTACAATGTTATTAACAGTGGTAAGAGAAAATAGGGGTAAACTCTCTTAATAGAATTGCGAAATTAATTTTATTTTAGTAAATATGAAGATGACTACATATATATATTTAGTTTAATCAAGTAAATGTGTAGTGTATTTTTAGTAATGCTCATTTTAAAAATTGAAAAGGACAGATGAAAAAACCCCTTCTTACTTATCCAATAATATTTCTGTGCCTGTTTCAAGATTTTATTTTTTCCAATACTTTCTTCCATGGTGTAACTACAAAATGCAGTAGCACAGCTGACTGACTTTGATTACAATTTACTTATGTCAAAAGTAATACTTTTTCAAGTGTTTTTGACAGTACATATGTAGTATTTTATATTATACAAAAAACTGTCCGTTGTTTTTGTATTGTGTTGTATTTGTTGCCGATTTTCACTCACCTTGTATAATTACAGTCGCCGTAAACAAAACAAACTGAACGAAACTTTATCAAACCGTAACAGCTGTTTTATCAAAACAAACTTTTTTTCTTGAGTGGTGAAAGTAACAAACCACAAACATAACCTAAAATACATTGAACAAACTTATGTATTTTATAAACAATAATATACTAATGTCGATGCAAATAAGTGAATGATGAAAACCATATTTTTTTTAGAAATCAATAATAAAACACATTTAATCAAAATAAAATTAATTAGTGAATTTTGTGTATTATTAGAATTTTGTGGATTATGTATTAAACTTTGTGGATTAATAGAATTTTTGTGCATTATAAGCAATAATTGTATAAAAAATTAAAGATCAGTAATCCCCTATAATTCCCGCACTTTATATTGTGCATCATATCGGAATGCAGGGATTATTCCTTTTTAACCATAGCAATCGGAATAAGTCCAATTTTTTGTCAGAAAAATCTAGAATATAGACGATATTACGTACTAAAATTAGATCTTAAAAGTGAAATAGATAAAAAATTAATTCGTTGTAATTTCTTTATAAATCCTGAACAAAATCTTGTGCATCATACTGGAATGCGAAAACTCTTAGCTAGTAAATACAGCAATCGGGTCACGCACAGATTTTTCCACAACAAAATGGAACATAGGAAGTATGCCCTAACAAACTTTCATACTTTAGGTAAAATGTTAAAAAAAGCACATTTGAAATTTTCCTATAAATTCTAAACGGGAGCCTGTGCATCATATCGGAAAACAGCAGTTAGTAGCAAATAAGTGTAGAAATCAAATTGCGTATAGATTTTTCCACAAAAAAATGGAACATAGGGGTTATGCCCTAACAAACTTAGTTGTTTTAAGTAAAATGTAAAAAACAGTACATTAGAAATTTTCCTATAAATTCTAAACGGGAGCCTGTGCATCATATCGGAAAACAGAAGTTAGTAGCAAATAAGTGTAGAAATCAAATTGCGTATAGATTTTTGCACAAAAAAATGGAACATAGGGGTTATGCCCTAACAAACTTAGTTGTTTTAAGTAAAATGTAAAAAACAGCACATTAGAAATTTCCTTATAAATTCCAAACGGGAGTTTGTGCATCATATCGGAAAACAGGACTAAGTAGCTAATAAGTGTATAAATCAAACTGCGTATAGATTTTTCCACAAAAAAATGGAACATATGGGGTATGGTTTAACAAACTTTAATGCTTTAGGTTAAATGTTAAAAAAGAGCACTTTAGTAATTTCTCTACTGGAATCATTTCAGTTTGTTAGGTACGTCACCCGATTGCTATATTTACAAGCTATGTAATAGTTTCCGCATTCCAACACGCTGCATAAGATCCTGTTTAGGATTTATAGAGAATTACTACACTTAAATTTGTTCCCACATTCTACTTTTAAGTTCTAATTTTAGTAGGTAATATCTTTTACATTCCAAATTTTCCTGGGTAAAATTGGACTTCATCCGATTGCTGCGGTTAAAAGCGAATAATTCCTTCATTCAGATATGTTGCACAAGATGAAGTTGAAGAGTTGTAGAAGGATTATTGCACTGGAATTTTTCATTTACTCATTGCTTATAAATTATAATGCACACAATTCTTCTAATGCACAATTCGTTTTTCAATTTTATTTTGATTAGATTTATTTTAATTTAAAGAAAATAGTTATGGTTTTCATTACATATGGTTTGTTCTATGTTATTTATCAAACCGCATTTACAATAATAAATCTACAAGATGATGCATGAACAACAACAAACAATTTTTCACCACACAAAAAAAGTTTGTTTTGATAAAACAGCTGTTACGGTTTGATAAAGTTTCGTTCAGTTTGCTTTGTTCACGGCGATGTATAATTACACCATGCTCTCCTCCTTTGCATCAGGGATGCAAAAGTTGGTACAATTGTACTTTTTTTAGCACTATTTCAGAGTCGTAAGGACAATAAAACACCAATGAATAAGTCCTGTTGCACAATCATCAGTTCTGACTGTCAAGTCAAGTATTTTTCAATGAGAAGGAAAATGATAAAAGATAACTTTCTGTTTCCTTCTCATTGAAAAATACTTGACTTGACAGTCAAAACTGACGAGTGTGAAACAGATCTAATGTAGCACTATTTAAAACTTAATATTCATTATTTACCTATGGAAATTAAAACATTAATGGTAATTTTATCTACATATATGTAAGTACTTAGTACGAATAAATTTTATTGTGCTTTTTTATTAATTGTGAAATTTTTTCCACACAAATTAATTGTTATGTACGTTTTTAGTTAGTTTTTAATAAAAATTATTAAAAACATATAAGAAAATATTTTAGTACAATTGGTCTGAAAAAGTACACTTTTGTCTTGAAATTTAGTACAACTTGTAAAATGTTATATTGCATCTCTGCTTTGCATAGAAAAAATATTTCAGGTGTGGCAACCTGGCGACAGCCCACCATACAACTCTGTGTTTTTTGTTCACACAAAAAAATATCGGAACAAATGGTGGTAATTGAACAGCTAAATGTTAATAATTCCTCCTCCGCCTCTGTGAAAATGGCAAATTTTTTAAACAATTCTGCCAAAAATGATGCTACCAACAGCAGCAGTACAATAACGGTGGAAAAGAACAAGCCCATGTTTCCGCGTCTCTACAACAAAATCGTTCTCACTTTGGAAAATAGTTTAATACCTGAAGCAAAACTAGAACAAACGCCATCACACTTGGATGGTTTGGATATGGAAACTGAAAAGGATTTACGTATACTGGGATGTGAGTTAATACAGACGGCTGGCATTTTGCTAAAACTGCCGCAAGTAGCCATGGCTACGGGGCAAGTGATTTTTCAGCGTTTCTTCTATTCGAAGAGTTTTGTGCGGCACAACATGGAAACAGTGGCCATGAGTTGCGTGTGTTTGGCATCTAAGATTGAGGAGGCGCCACGTAGAATACGCGATGTTATTAATGTTTTTCATCACATCAAGCAAGTGCGTGGACAAAAGTAAGTATTGTTTTTCTATATATCTTTATAAAATGTGGTTTATCAAATTTTCTGTTCACGGCAGGAAGCTTTCGTAATTGTAATTAATGGTGTATAACAAAGGTCAGTTAGTACATTATAGGAATTCTTCAAAGAGTATCGAAATATTGAAAAAAAAACCAATTTTTTATAAAAAAGACCTAACGCTTAAATAATTACCAAAATCTTAATAAAAAAGACTTCAAATAAACAATAATAAGAACTAAATTTATACAATGCCCCTAAACATTACACATTTTAATACTCATAATTTGTTATTCCTTTCTTTTCAGGGATATTACGCCCATGGCGTTGGATCAATACTATACCAACCTCAAGACTCAAGTCATTAAAGCTGAGCGTCGTGTACTCAAAGAGTTGGGCTTTTGTGTGCACGTCAAGCATCCACACAAACTGATTGTCATGTACTTACAGGTGTTGAAATATGAAAAACACGAACAACTCATGCAAATGTCCTGGAATTTTATGAATGATTCACTGCGTACTGATGTTTTTATGCGTTATAACCCAGAGACTATAGCATGTGCTTGTATATACTTAAGTGCCCGTAAGCTCGCAATACCGCTACCTTCGCAACCAAATTCTTGGTATGGCATATTTCAAGTACCCGAAGATGATATTATAGATATTTGTTATCGTGTCATGGAATTGTATACGCGTGGAAAACCGAATGTAGAGAAATTGGAAGAGGCTGTGGAAGAGTTGAAAAAACGGTACATTGAATCGAGAAATAAGACAAAAGAACAAAATACGCCACCTACCGTAACGGCGGTAGATCGTAGTAATGGTTCTCATAATGCCTGGGGTGGTTTCATTCAGCGTACTTTGCCATTGCCTTTACCCAATGAGAAATCACCTAGTAAGGATTCCCGATCAAGGTCTAGATCAAGATCTAGAGATTCTCGTAGAACTGCACGTTCTAGATCACGTTCTCGAACGCGTTCACGTTCAAACTCTGATAATCGTTATAAGAAATCACGACGTGAGCGTGAGAGGGAACGTGATCGTGAGCGTTCAAGATCTCGCACTCCGCCACCCTCTAAAAATAAGAAAAAATCTCGTCACTATTCTAGATCGCCATCGAGCTCACCACATTCCAAACATCGTAAAAGGTAAAAATAACATTTTGTTCTTTATTTATTCCCATTTGTTAATATACTTTTTATTAATTTCTTTAGGAAACCTTCTCGCGATCGTCATACTATGGATAAATATATGGATAATAGACGCGATAAATACCAGGAAAAATATCAAGATAAACGACCCATACACCATCATCATAATTCTTCATCATCGAATAGTAATAAACATTATCGTGGTCACAATTCATCGCATCGTGGTTCTCATCGTGATAATTCCCATGATTCCAGACATCGTAAACGTTGAGTTTAAATTTTACTAAATTTCTTATAATTTATTTGACCTTTTTTTTATTATTAAATTTTAATAAATTTTTTTATTAAAAAAAAAATAAAAAATATAAGTTTATATTAAAATATTCATAATTATATTTTTTACTAAATATGCCTGATGTTAAACTATAAATAAAATATTACAAATACATATAGGTATACAATATTGTATGCCTTATGATTTGTTTTTGTAGGTTTGTTTACATAATTATGTAGATTATGGATTATATGACAAAAACATTAATTAATATTTTGTAAAATAATTACTAATATTAGTTAGAAATTCCGTTGTACGCAGTAATGAAAACAAGCAATTTCACTTAAATATTAAATTTTAATTGTTGAATAGGAACTCACTAATCATGTGAGAATACCACATTCATGCGGTATACTGCAAACCCGGTATTGATGTCATTTCTATAAATGTCATTTTCAAAGCTGTATACGAGTTTCGGTTCAAAGGACTCCAGCTGTGTGTTTTTAAAGCTAGGGTGATTCCATCGATGACATCCATATAGGAACTGTTTCATCAAAAACTTTATAATATATGCTTAATATTGAATTCAATGCATACAAAAATTTAGCACATACAGTTGATTTAGAGAGTGAGTACTCACTCATAAATTAAATTTAAAAGTACATATTTTAACTCATAAAAAACATAAATATGTAAAAATATTAAGTAATTTAAAATCACAACGCATAGAGAGTGAGTACTCACTCATAAATTAAATTTAAAAGTACATATTTTAACTCATAAAAAACATAAATATGTAAAAATATTAAGTAATTTAAAATCACAACGCATAACTGAAAATAGTTCAGTTTTAACTTCAAAAAGTGATTACTCATTTCGAATTTTTTGCAATAAAAATCGAGTAGAACAAATATTTTAGTATTTTTTTATGGTAGCCTTTCTTCTTAATTGTGGCTTCTAGTCTTCTGGGTATAGAATCCACTAAGTTTTGGGTCACCAAGGGTGGAATTTTATTCCAGTCTTCCTATAAAGCTATTGTTAGGTCGGTCCTATTCTTTATTTCTTTTTCTCTCTAAGTTTTTTGTCTAAATAATACTACAAGTTTTCAAAAGGATTAATATAGGGTGATTGGGGTAGAGTTTCCATCCATTTTGGAGTGTTATACAATAGCGATAATTTAGTATTATGAGCTATGTATGTGGGGTCGTTGTCTTGTGTAAATATAAAGTTTTGTGAAATACCCATTTTTTGCACGCTGCAATGGAGATCAGTTTTTAAAATGTCAATATACTTCCTTCAACTCTTAAACATCTGCACACCAGAACTAAGTCGCCTCCAAGTTTAAAATTTCGACACAATTTTGTTTTATTTAACCTTCACATTTAGTCTTGTTTAGAGTTTCTTATGAGCAACATGACTATTGTACCCAGAAATATCACAATCACCCCTATCGTGAATAAAAATTCCACATGAAATTTGTTCCCTTTTATTTTTTTAACATTGAATTTTAATAGGAAAAATGTGAAAAGGGAACAAATTTCATGTGGAATTTTTATTCACGATAGGGGTGATTGTGATATTTCTGGGTACAATAGTCATGTTGCTCATAAGAGTATATACAATTAGAAAGAGCCTGTGTGATGTGGACGCACTACATCTTGGTTTATTTGCATTATTTTTTGTTTTGTTATATATATATGTATTTATAAACAATTTTGTTTAATAGTAGAATAAGACAATATTTTAATAAACTTGAAAAATTGTTTTAGAACTAGCAGTTATGATTGTTTCAGAAATAAAATTAAAATTTAGAGAAAATGTAACTTACCAAACAAAACTACATACTTCTATTCAAAATCTTTTTTTTTTCGAAGAAAGAAATTTCGATCTAAATTTCTCTTTTATTTTGCGAAGGCCTATCTATGGCTGCAATGTGACTCGATTTAAAAAATTTATGGGAAATATATTCAAGTCATTTGTACTGAACAGATCATGTTTATATAAAATTTTTACAATTCGAAATGATAATAAACAACAAACAATATTTTTAGATAATTAAACTAAACCTTTTTGGTTTTATTTAAATTATATCTTTATAAAGATTGAGGTCAAAAATTTATGTCCATATGCATTTATGTAAGGTATTGAAATTAAATCAAAAAAACATTTTAGTAGAATATTAATGATGTATTCAATAATACACCATGATATTGAGAATAATTTAATTAATTCCCTAAATATGTAAAATTAAAGAAAACTTTTAAAAATTTTATTGTTCTTTATTTACTAAACTGTATTAAAGTCTTCGGAATATAGCCAAGAAATGTGATCCTTTATTACGCACCACTTTAGCACCTTCTTCACTGCTCTGATAAAGTTTTGGGGTTATTGGATCGTTAGCCTAATAGATACAAATTTTAAATATGAACAAAAACTTGCTTCAATTTTTACTTTACAACAAACCTCTTCTTCAGCAGAAATTCGTTCAAATAAGGGGTGTTCCTCCATATGTTTAACAATCCATTTATGTAAATCCTCCACATCAGTCATGGTGTAAACAAGGCCCTAAAAATATTAACAAAACAAAAATGTTAAAAGAAAAAAAAAAAAAAAAATCTATCATATTAAATTAACTTACACCCTTTCTTAGAACATATGCATATTCCGATAATAAAGCCTGATTAATTATACGCCACTTATGTTTGGCCTTCTTGAAATGTGGATCTGGATACAAAAAGAACATTTTGTCCAGCTGATGCTTAACAAAGTAGTTGGGTAAATATTTCATAGCATTTGTACGTATGCAAGCAATATTATTGTATTTTCCAGCATTTAATGATCTTAAGGCTTTTATGCGATCCATAACATAGTCGGAGACCTTGACTCGAATTTCCATACCAATGGCCAAACGGTCGGGAAACATTTCACCTAATGTCACCAGAAAACCACCATAACCACAACCGATATCGGCAAATTCTACATATTTTGGTGGAGAGTAGGTGTCGTATTCTGGATAAAATTCTTTCCAATCCACCTCTGCTGGATGTGCAGGACTAGAAAGGTGCAAGATTTTACAAAAAAAAACAATCAATATTTTGTTATAATTCAAATCGATTCATACTTACTAATCAAAACAATGGTCGGCTATTGGATTTGAATGCGCCCTCTGTCTGTAATAACGTTTTTGTGGCAGTGACAACGTGCTTTCCTCTTCCTTACTTGGAGCCATGGCGGTTGTTGTTTACCAGTTGTCACCACAGATTATAATACTCTGTGGTTGTCACACCATTTAAAAAAAGAAAAAAAATTTAACCAAAATGTGTCATTCACACAAAAGTAATAACAAACTAATAGGAATGCCGGTCTGTATAATAGAGTGATTTTAATTTGGAGTTTTAATGCGTATGTGAAGCAGTGGAAATCAACTGCAAAATTAGTGAAACAGCAACATTTTTTTTTTATCGACATGAAGAAAAGAACTATTTTCAACCGCATTCCAAAAACTTTTTTCTTTTACACACGTGTTTACCCTGTGCACAATATAAACAAATAAAATAAATAAAAAAAGACAAAAATATAGCAAAGTTTTGCTTATTACCAAAAAGTCAATTTTTAACAAATTTTAAAACTTTAAAGAACCACGGAAAGAGAATCCACACACAAACCTAATTTTGTGGTGCCCACGTTATAAATTATAAATAAAGTTTAAAATCAAATCTAAAATAACAAGTTTCCTTCAAATATTTCCACTTATTTTAGCGGTTTTTGAATTTTGAAAACGGATTTCAATAGCCTGTAACTAGGGCTATTGAAATTCAGAAATGTCAATTTCGAAAAATTAGGCGTTTATAGGTTTTTCCATTTTAAAATAAAAACAATTTAAAAAGGTTGTTGCTTTGTAAATCTTTTAAATTGAGCGGATTTTAATAGCCCCCAACTAGTTCTATTAAAATTCAGAAATGTCACTTTCGAAAAATTAGCTGATTATGGGGCATTCCATATCAAAATAAAAAATGTTTGTAATTTTTTTGTTTACATATTTTGTTTGTGTTTATTGTGCACGTGGTAAACACGTGCGTAAAAGAAAAATGTTGGTAAGCGGTTAAAAATAGTTGTTTTCTTCATGTCGATAATCCCAGCAAATAGTAAAATTGTTTACCCTGTTAGCAATTCGGGTTTTCTGCAATAACTAAAGAAGAAGCATCAAAACAATAACACGTGCGGCCAAACAGTTTTAGCGGTGGCATATTTTTTAATAACTAAAATAAAAAAATAATAATGAGTGACAATAATATTTTAGAAGTTTTATTTGTAAGTGATACCAATGATAATCAATTAACGTGTTCAGTATGGGATTATCGTACGGGCACAAATTTAATGAACTATAAAGGCGGTGCTGGTGGTGCAGCTTTGCATTCTCTGAATCTTCTTCGTTCCGAATATGTTATGGCAGCCAATTTAACAAAACCTTTGTTACATGTATGGCCCATCAACACACAAGAACAAATGACTGCCATACGCTTTGTGGTACCAGGAGCGGTGTCGGCTTTAGCTTTGTCACCCGATGGCTGCTATATAGTTGCTGGTATACAAGAAACTATTTATATATGGCATGTGTCTACTGGCCGCATGATGGCAAGTCTGAGCAAGCATTATCAAACAGTTACATCTTTGAAATTCATTGATGATGGTTCTCATTTCGTAAGTGCTGGCAAAGATGGTGCGGTCTTGTTATGGAACTTAACGCAAGTTTTGTGTCGTAATATAGATCAAAATACTGAACCCATTTATACGTTCAATGATCATGGTCTTCCCGTCACGGATGTTCATATCGGTGCTGGTGGCATTAGATCGTACTTGTTTACCGTGTCATTAGACCGTTCTTGTAAAATTTACGACCTAAGTAGTGGCACTTTATTGCTAAGTGTTGTGTTCTCTGATGGATTACAGAGCGTTATATCGAATGCCATGGAGACTGTGGTGTTTGTGGGCACAAACGCCGGAAATATTTTCCAATTTTTCATCAAAGATATCCCAAGAGTTAAGGTGAGTTGGAGATCATAAGTTTTGAAAGTATTCAATTACAAAAAAATTTTTATTTTTAGGAATATCACGTAGAAGAACAACCAAAATCTTTTGCAGGTCATACAAAATCAAGTTGTATAAATTGTTTAGCATTATCGTTAGATGGTCAGACATTAGTCTCTGGGGGCAGTGATAACCAAGTTTTAATATGGAATATACCAAGTCGCCAATTGGTAAAAACTATGCAATTCAAAGGACCCATAACAAATCTTAAAATACGACTAACAAGTCCAGTAGTTTTCCATCCGGAACATAAGCAACCACAAGTTTTTGGCTCAAATCTTAAACGTATGATAGATCCAATTGAACAGGATGAAGAACATGCTATTGAGGTGATGGTTTCCAACTGTTACGAAGATGAATTTGAAACCAAACATTCTGAACATGATATTAAACGATCCGATTATAGTTCCTCCAGTAGTAATGTGGTGACTTCTGCCAATGACAATAGTGAAGAACTGAAATCGCTGCGCCAAGAAATTCAAAAACTAAGACGTATTAATAAGCGTTTGTTTGAGGTTTCTAGTAAACAACTATTGCGATTGAAAAAGTAATTGCTGGATTACTGTAGCATTTTAACCTAAGTTGTAATATTTTTGAATTATTGTACTTTATTTGTCGTTTAAGAATAAAACATAAATCACCCAATATTTAATACTTGTAAGTAGTTGCTGGCTACCAAAAACATAACTTGAAAAATATGTGCAATCAGGTTTTAGGTTTTTCTAAATCTAAATTTTTAACTGCATTGGCAGCATTCTCCAAGGCTAATTCTTGGCGTATTTCCCGATTAGAGTCGAGCAGCTCTTTTAACTGTTCGATAATGTTGTCAGTGCGCTGCTCAAAGAAATCTAATGCACTGCTCAGCTCATCAAGGCTGTCGTTAACCGCGGCCATTTCTACAAGTACACAAAAGATATATTAATAAATCTTAATAATTTAATGAAAACATTAATGAAAACATTACCTTGGAGATCCGCATCATTAACATTTTGATAGGAATTCTCGGAAGGGTCATTTCTAGGCGACATGTTTTTCGAGTCACCTGACTTTTCGTCCATAACATAACAAACACAGATGTAAGATAAAGTGTTGTAAAGTGCTTAGATTTTTATGTATATGTAAATCATTCGTAGTGAGTGCCAAATAGTTAAATAAAAAAACAAGAAGAAGATCATAACACCAATTACACTTGAAAAAAAAAAAAACAAAAATGAAACAAAAACCAACTCTGTTTTAATATTTTGTTGCACGCACTGTAATACGCAGGCGTATAGACAACATTCGTATTCTTGCCACATATGTAAGTTAATTCTTTAGAAAAAAAATGCGCCGCTCACAAGAATATCAAACAATTAAAGATAATAGCAATTGTGTTAATGTGGATGTCGGTAGCGAAAGTTATTCTTCTGAAACCGATTCTGGTAGTGCTGATGATTCCTACAGCGATGGCAGTGATATGGCCAACTGGGAAGAGTTTGTGTCGGAGGATGGCTCTTTGTTCTATGTGGAGTATATGCCAAAAGATTTGAACAAACTCCATACTGAGGGTAAAGTTGAGTTTATGAGAAATTCCTTAAGGATGGCTAAAAAATCTTCAAGAAGACAACAAGCAGGCCTTAAAGCCACGGCTGAGGAAGACAAAAATAAGAATAATCATTTCTTGTTTGCTAATATTGCCACGTCTGAAGAAGCTAGCAAGTGTTTGGAATTGGTTATCACAGCGGCTGATCGTTTTCGTTTTGGTCGGCGTTCTACGGCTGTTGAATCTATTTTAGGTTTTCATGTTGTGCCTTTTGCAGACCAACCCGAGTGCTTAATGGTAGATAGTTTTGTACACGATATGCCAGCTCTATTTCAACAGGGCAATCTTAAACCAGTTTCTAGGGGAGATTGGTTTAAAACATTGGATGACATTGAAATAAGGTCGAGTAATATAGATGACTTACTGTTGCAATTTGTGGAACCCACTAAGGTTTGCCTGAAATTTCAAGGTCCCCTTAAAACAGAAATAAACGAAGATAATGCCAACGGCGGAGTTAATGCCTCTAATGAACTTAAAAAAATTGAGAACCTTAAACAATTTTCGGAAATGTTTGAAAAGCTATTAAATCTTAATGAAAATTCGCAAACAACAACTTTAGAATCAAGCATGTGTTTTGGTCTTCTAATATTGCCACCAGAATGCTATCAAGATGATGAACATAAAAATTCATTGTATTACTATCCCGAAGATCCTTTAAAGAACTTTTTATATAAGGCCCGTGGCAGTTTTTTAACTTTGAATGCGGTTCTTACTGAAGAACTGAAAACGAAACCCTCTGCTTCGAAATTGGGCTTTGACAATGTGCAATATTTTGTGTATTACCGCAATTTGAATGGATTTCTTGTACTATTTTCTTATCCTTGTGCCATGGTGAATCTCTCCGAAGGTAACCTAAGGGCCGACGAATTGTTAACCTACATAAAATTAATATTTCCTCACATGAGTCTGGATAGTTTTAAAAATGCCGATTTTCGCCAGTTTATGTTGAACTTTTGTGAAATACAACGGGTGCGCTTATTGGCCAAGGTAGAGAAAAAGGGCTTCGCTACTCCATTAGAGGACGTTTTAAAAGAATCACGTCATCTACCTCTACCCAAAGAAGCTCAACTGCGTATTTTTGATGCCTTAAGTGAAATGGAGGCCATGGACTATCGCAATTGGAATGATGAACCCTTGCACACGCATCGAGAGTTCTTTATTTATGGCAGTGTACTCTACTATGATCAATTTATGCTGGCCTCCCAAATGCCTTTGGATATGCGCCATCACATAGAGGTATTTATGCGATGTCGAGGTATTTTTGATTTCGTTAGCAAACACAGCACTAAGGAATTGTATATATGGGAAGAAATAATTTTACCCGAAAGTCCTGGACGATATTTCTTGGCAATTTGTGGCCGTGGCCATCTCATATTGCCGGTGATTTTGAAAATATTCACCACACCAGACTTAGTAGAGGAAGAAAAGGTAGTGCCCTCTTTGTTCTACATAGAAGAGATACAAGAAACCCTGGATCATTTAGTGCAGTGTGGCATAGAGTCGTTAGCTATGTTTTGGTCGGTCTCTAATAAAAGACCTGAAATTTTAGAAACATCTATAATGGAGGAAGAAGCCCAAGCAGTAGGAAAGGATATGAAAAAATCGGATACTACTACACTGATCAAGCAGAAATTACATGTCACAAGTAGTCAGGCGGGTAACTCCAATAATAACATCTACACACAACGCAGCATTTCTTATGAGGAGGACAATCAACCTTGCTCATCTTTAGGCGGCTCATCTGTACACAGTCTTACACCAAGTGAAGATGACTCAAGTAAGAAACGTCTCATAAACATTGCCAACAATGAGGCCAGTGATGACAGTGGTTCTGATTGGGAAAATTTCATGGAAGAGAATCTTTTACATTGCAGCGGCACAGACGTTCAGCTGCAGACCCAGGTAACCGAGTCATTGTGGAAGGAAATTAGCAATGTTGTGCCTGTTAAAATCTCAGCTGGCTGGAAAAATAATATTTTCTCTTATGTGTACGTAGACGGCACAAATAATTCGGTGTTTTGTCCTTTGAAATCAAGTAAAGAAACATTTCCCTTTACCGCCGAAATGTCCATGGCCTTTCACACCATACATCAAGTATTGCAAAAGGCCAAATTTTCAAAGCGTGATTCGGTCAGACATATAAGTGGCAAAGACTTTGTAGCCGTTAAGGAACATGGCATGACAATACGCATACGCGATGTAAAATCGGCTGACGATAAACATTCATATTTCACTGCAGTGGGACGTTTGTTTCTATCACCACCCAAGGAGGTTTATATATGCCACCGTCCCGATATTCCTCAAAATATGGTGGAAATGGCGTTTAGATTGTCATTTTTCTCATTGGGTTAGAATATTTTAATTTATAATATAATTACAATTTTATAATAATTTATGTATGTATGTATTAATGTTATTGAAGATATTAAAATTATACTACAATTTTTCTATTTTTGCAATATTTACTATAAACTTTAAAAAAAAAAATTGGTGGCGGCAGTGTGCACTAATAAAATATTGAATATTTTTTAAATATATTGTTTTATTTAGCTTTATTGGGTAGAGGAATTGTATTGGGGCAACAATTACATGTGGAGACTTCCATCTTAAGGAGTTAATCCAAACCAGTTCGAAAATATTATTAGAAATTAAATATGTATTTGATATTTGTAAATGATTTTTTAGATGGTAAATCAAAATATTTTGATTGTGAAAATCTGTCTGAAAATATCAAATATTTAAAAAATTAATTTTTTTCGATATATGTATGTATGTACGATTAATGATAGATAATGAATCGAATAGTTCTACATATTTTTTGTAAGATAATTCTTATATTTTCCTATATCGTGTGGGAAATAAAACTTCATTATTTTATTATTTTTTTGTAATTATTTTTTGTGTAAATTTTTTCATTTCTCTTTTTGTTTTATTTTTTGTATTTTTTCATAATTTATTTAATGAAACTAATTTATTTAAATAAATATAATTACACCTAATTTATGTACTTATTTTTTCGGGTTTTTAATTTATTTTGGTTTTAGAATTCATCCTTTTCCATTTTACTTACGATTCTCAATTTTTTTTGTTTTGGTTTTAAGAATATAATTTGAATTCGTTTCGATTTTTCTGATTTTTTTACCCATCGGTTTTAAATACAAGTATATCTCTTTTAGTTTTTCTTTTTTTTTTTTATTTATTTTTGAAGTTAGTAATAATAATAACCATAACAATTAATTTAACTAATAATTTAAAGTATTTATTTTAACTATTCTAGTTTTTTTTGTTTTGTTTTCTTGGGGATTTTTCTTTAAAAAGTATTTCGAAATGGATCTTCATATAGATTTTGGTTTGTTTTTTTTATATTAGTTTGTATGTGTGAGTATTAATGTTTAAATGTGTGAGTTAAGATTTTTTATAAAAAAAAACAATATTTTTATTTGATTTTTTTATATAAACTGAAAGTGAAACAGTATGTAGAGTGAAAAAACTTTTACTTGAATTGTTGCATTTGTAAAAAACTAACTTCTTCAAGATATTAGATATTTTCATAAGGACATATGATAGCTTAAACAAGAAAGTTCAAGGGCTTTTAACACTAAGTGTCAACCTATAGTTAGCACTAACCATAGGTCTTAATTTTGATAATTTTTATACAATTGAAATGGTTTAAACGTTTAATTGCTGAAATATAAATTCGATTTGAATTTGATTTAAGACCACAAATTTGACACATGACATTTTCTCAATATGATATCAAATATTGTGTTTTCCCAACATGATGAATACTTCCAGTTGTTGAGCTATTAAATTATTACCAAACTTTTGACGCATTTGAAAAGGAGTTTGATTTAAAATCATTCTTAATTTGAGATCGCACTTTTATGTTTGCTGTGACTGTCCAAGTTGATGTATGGACGGGCACCAGTGTAAAAACAAAAAATAAACATCGGGATTTAGCATACAAATATTTCTACATTCGAGTTTCTAAACTTCCTCAAATCCAAACGTTTTGGTTTTAATAATTTGAAGAAAAAAAAAAAAAAACGAAACTGGCTCCACACAAATCTATATCAATTAAAAAAAAAATATTGCAAACTGCGGTAAGTTTAAATTTTGGATATTCGATAAATCAACGACATCCAAAGTTTCAAAACTTAATTTAATTTTACCTATTATTTTATTACATTATTTAAGTAAAGCCTCAATTACAAAAAAATCATAGCCTTAATACATTAGTATTTCAAACGTATTGTTTTCAAATATTTAAAAATTCATTCTTTATAGAATTAACTTCTAATAAAACCATAAAATTTTCTTGAATTTAAATCTATTTCATTTAAGAAAATAAGAAATAAATTGCTGCCATTTTCTAATTCTGAATTAAGATTTCAGTGAATTAAACTCAAATCGTATTAATGAATCCTGTGTTGTTAATCATTCAAATAGGAAAAAAAGTCAAAATATTTATTCTTTGAACTTAAACACATATTCAGATTATGTGGGAACTGATGATTAAGAAACCGACTTTTAAAAATAACAAAAGTTTGATAATAGCAATTTAGTTATCATTTAATGCTATTTTAGATTTGATTTTTAGTTAGATTTGTGGTCGCTGAATTTGTATCATTTTCAAAAATCATATATATATAGAGATAGATATTAGTTCCAATAATAGAATATCAGCCTAATATTGCTTTTATGATTATACTAGTTAAACTTCGATTTTAATAGAAACTTTGTTTCAGTATTTAAAGTTTTAAGGCAACATTTTTAAATAAAATCTCACCTAGTACAAATTAATGAGATTCGAAGCGTGTTATTTGTTAAAAGAACAAAATCTCGGGAGTTTGTAAACTCAAGCGGCCCCGATTATCTTAGGCAATTGGTTGGTATTTTAACACTTGTTAAAATGATCAAGTCGTATTAAAATTACACTTTTTTACTTGTGCTTAGTGAATTTGTTTTCAGGTTTAAAACACAAGTTTAATAATAAACAAATTTTCAGTTGAAATTCCCTTGTGTAAAAAATAGAAAAACTTTACAATTGCATTTGCTTGTAAATAAAGCAAGCCTAAACATATGCAATAGTATTTTCGTGCCAATTAATTTTTTTTCTTGTTTATGAAAGATAAAAAAGTTCCAATGAAATTTTCTGCTTGAAAGAAAATTCCTAAAAGAATTTCCTAAAGTTAAAAAGAATTCAAGTTAAAGTTTTAACTAATATGGAAATGTACTTTTGTTTATTTGGAGTTAAATTTATTGTATGTTGTTCTTGTTTTACATAATTTTTTTGTTTTGTTTTTCTTTTTCTAAATCTAATTTTAGCAAATGTAGGCACCCTAATTTTTAAAGCTTTTTGCAAAACACTGTTTTTAATAATATTTTACTTATTAATTAATCTTTAAATAATAAATAACAATATTTTTGTTTGTTTGTTTTTTGAGTTTAAAATATACATATTTTTTTTTAAATTTCTTTAGTTAATTTTTAATTACTTGTTAAGGTTTTTATTTTGTTTAAATTTAACTTAATTGTTTGTAAGTAATTTACTAGTTTAGTTTAATTTTTTTTTTTTGGTTTGTTTAATTTTCGGTTTTAATATTTAGTTTTGGGGATTTGTTTTATTTAAAATTTTTTTTTAGTACACAGTAGTTTAGTTTATTTAGTTAGTTTATGTGTTTCATTTTCTTTAAGTCAATAGTATTAACATTTGTTTGGTTTTTAGTTAATTTTATGTTTATGTTATTTATAATTTGCATTCTTTGTTAAAACGTACAACTCTATATAAATTGGTCTTTGTTGTCACTTGTTTCTGTTTCTGTTTTTGTTTTTTTTTGTTTGTTTGTTATTTGTTTAAATTATTTTTTATATTTTGTTTTAAAATGTAAAAAATCTATGAAATACTATACAAATGTTTTTAAAAAGTTAACTAGTTTCTTGTCATGTTTTATTTTTATTAAATATATTTTTATTTTCCTTTTTTTGTTAGTTTTAGATTCTGGGGGCTCTGAAAATTTTGTATTTCTATATTGAGAAGTATGTATTTGATTTAAAAATAAATTGCCTGTTAAATATAAAATGAGTATATAAATTCGTTTATATTAATAAGTTTAAGAAATAAGTGGCGACTAGGATCGGGAGATATACGAGTAAGGCTCTGTACAAAAGAATTGGATAAATAGTTTATAATAGTCTTATGATCATTACTCTGACAACGTTTGGCAATTGCCAAAACGATAGCTAGGATCTGTATGGCCATTGCTAATCAAGATTAGATCTAATCATGTCAAAGATCATGAAATAGTGTCAATAAAAACACCACTCTAAAGTGATAGGTGCAACTCACTTAAAATTTTGAACTATAACCGGTCCTAACTAATTAAAAAAAAAACACTTTGTATTGTTTATTTTCTTTTTAAAGTTTCATACTTTTCATAGAACATACTTTTTGTAAAACATCGTCAAACTGATAGGCAAATGCAGACAAAAATAGATAAATCATGGCTCTTGTAAAAATCAATATAAATAAAAATCAAGTATTATGAAATTAATTTTTAATTTCGACTAAATTTTTATATGAATGATAAGAAAATTTTCATATTTTAAATACTATGCGTATTATGCGATATTAAAAAGTATATCGTGATGAAGTAAAAACTTAAGCCATTACTTGTTCTATTTAGTAGATTGTAGTTGTATTTTGTTTGAAATTATAATCACCAGAACTGGATCTAGAGAATGGTTTCAGAGCTAGCATGTTCTTTGGAACGTTTCTAGAACCACCAGTTCATTAATCAATGGATCTTGTTTGATATGATCACCTTCATAGCAGGCTATAAAGAATCGTTGCAGATCTAGCATTTATTTATTTGAAAAGTTCTGGAACCAGTTCTTTAATCAATGAACTTTCTTTGAAACAGTCTAGGAAAAACTGTTGCCAGTACTCGCTATATTTTGTATTTGCGACTAAAGACTTTTCTTTGAAATTATAATCACTAGAGCTGGATCTAGAGAAATGTGTTGTTTGATATAATCATCTCCACAACAGAATCGTTGTAGATCTTGCATTTATTTATTTGAAAAGTTCTGGAACTGATTTTTGTTGGAAAATACAAATTCTATGGTATTTTTTTTCTTTGGTTCATGTGGAATTAGCTTTAGAAGACTTATATTTACGGCTCATTAATTAATAATTTGTGTTTGAAATTGTTAATCTCGGAACTAATACTACGGCTGTACGGAACAAACACACATTCCTAGGAACTATACTGCAACTGCAAAATTTCCAATTGTATTTTAAAAGTTGCTAATTATATTTCAGAAATTTCCAATCATATTTCTGAAATTTCTATTTATGTATCAGAAATTTCTAATTGCATTTCAGAACTTTCTAATTGAATTTCAGAAATTTCCAATTGTATTTCAGAATTCTCCTTTTCTATTTCAGACAATAAAATCTGCCTTTATATTAGAGATTTCTGGAATACAATTGGAAATTTCTGAAATATAAATAGAAATTTTTGAAATATACATGGAAATTTCTGAAATTAAATTAAAAGTTTCTGAAATATAAATGGAAATTTATGAAATTAGAAACATCTGCAATACAATAAGAAACTTTCACAATACAAGTGGCAATGGTTTAGTTCTTTTTTTTGTAATTGTCACTCTCCGAAAAGATGCAAACCTTTAATTTATGTCTTTGGTTAATTTATAGTTCTTAAGAATATTAGCAGAGTTATGGGTTCTGCATCTGTATTAGAAATTGTCACCTTTGGATTTAGTTTTTGAAAAACTATACGAACCAAACACACATTCTTAGCAACAGAGCTAGAACTAGTTCTACCTTAAGTGCTTGAAATTGTCAGACTGCAATGGTTATTGCAATCATATAAATAATTACAGTGACCATAACATTGTTGAAAAACTTTTAAAAATATTAACATTTTTGTGGTAAACATGTACAACTATATTTTTTCTCTGTGTGTAAGAACTAGTTTTAATGAATTAGTTAATGAATTGTTATTGTTTTTATAGTTAGTTTGTTTGCGATTGCCTTAAAAGACTTATATTTATTAAATAAATTTTTCAATTCATTCAGAATCCGTTGTATTTCATGCAAAACATACATAATAAAGACTGATATTGAAAAAGATGTGGAAAAATATACGTTTCCCAGATATTGCCGCAGAACGCAATTTTTTTTATTGTATTCAACAATCTCAGAGCATTTATCTAATTCCTTAATTAATTCATTACATGTACTTTTATATAAATATGCACTTCATTTCTATTACTAATTTATGTATTTATACTAGTTTCAAGGCTGTCATTAAAGAACCTGAAGTGCTTTCAGAATTAGTTTAATTTTATAACAAGCTCTGACAATTTTCTTGGAATAGAAAAGATTTGTTCATCACTGTTATAAACTGTTATAAAGGAAAAGAGTTGAGCGTGAGTAAAACCTAAATTATTTTTTATCAAATGTTATTCAAAAAGTATGAAGCATTAAACACATTCGAGACAGCAGACTACAGACTACAATATGTCAAAAATAAAATACACACGTTTATATGAGAGTGACTATATTGACGACAGCAGGCAACCCGAGTGCAGGTTGTTGACCATGCTGATTTTTTCGTCACTGTCAAATTAAACTAATTTCTATTTTTGTTGGCGACAAAACAAAAACAGTGTTGACAATATAGCAAAATGTGTAAAGCAAATTAAATAAAATAAAAAGCAAAATACACAATTAAAATGTCGAGATCATTTATGCGTCAAGAGTTGTTAAATGTATCAAAATATTACATTAATAATACTAAATTTTATATTAATAAAAATGAGTGAAGTTTATTAGCATGTCTGGAATCATATATATATGTTTTTCATGTTTCATAAATAAAACGCTACTTTAAACAAAATAAAAGTCTTACGTGGCACCACTGAAATATAAATGGATTATATCAACAGCTGTTTGTATTTTTATTGTTTTGTTTGATTAAAGTTTGTAAGTGTGTTATTGTTTCAGATTTATTATTTTTAATGTTTTTATTTACTTTTTTGTTGTATTTTAATAATAGCTTCTATAAAATCAACAAACTTCTTTTCAGACATTATGTTATTTAAAAAATTCGACAAACAAATTTATTTATTTATTTTTTATTAAAACGTCAGATTTCGGGATCAGCTGCTGACTATGTAGCTGTCGTTTTCAAAATAATTAAGTAGCTGACTAGAGGGCGGCATAAGTACCCAGCGGCATTTGCACTCGTGTAGTCGTGTAGCCTGCTGTCTCGAATGTGTTTAATGCTTGATAATGTCAAAAGGTGGGGTGTCATATTCTAATCTATCTAATTTTAAGTCTGTCAACATCTAAAATATTAAAATTGTATGGGAACTCTTAGAACTCTTTTTCTATATATATATATATATTTTTTTTTCAATATAAAAAACAAATAAAATAAAATTTTCACAATTATGTATGTTAGTAATTTTAAAATAAATTATAAAAATAAAACAAAAAAATCGTTGTAGTTGTAACATTATTTTTATGCAAGTCAAGTATAGAGTATTAAATACTTAGTTATGAAACCCAAAGAGTTTATTGAATCGTTTATTTCAATATTGTTTGTGTTAAGATTTTTAGATAATTCTTTCTTTGTTTTTAAGATGTCTATTTTTTTTTTGTTTCTATACAAAGTTAAAGTTGTTTTAAATATTATGTTGTTGTTGATTTATTTACTTTTTTTAATTTTTTTTTAATAAATTCTGTTAAAGCTTTTACATGTTGTATTTGTATTTGTTGTTCTTGTTATTTATTTTAAACATTTTTAATTTTATGTTTGCAGACAAACAGTCTTTATTGATTTATTCTTTATGTTTGTTATTTTCTAACTTGTGTGTAGATTGGATGAATTTTGAATTTTTTAGAGTTTTATTGACTACCTCTATGTGATGGTTTTTGTTGTTGTTTTTTGTTGTAGAAAAGAGTTTTTTTTCGTTAAAATTAAAGTTTAGTGGGCGGTAAATTGAAATTTGATATTGTTTCAAAAATTTGATTACTGTTGGTCCTTGAAATGTAAATTTAAAGAAAACAAAAATGTATACACGTGGACATCTAACCAAACGATCTTGAACTGATTGATTGTTATTGTTGATTTCAGTAATTATAGTGTGTTTGAAATGTGCTGATTTTGTAGTATATTCTCACTTTAGTTTAGTTTGGCTCATCTGTGTGGAATCGAAACTGCTGCCTAAATTTATTGATGACATTTTGTTGAAAAAATTCAAACTCAAACTTCAGTAATCTAAATGCTGTTACACTCAGTTATACTGAACATATGTATGTACTTGAAATATCCTGTATTTTGGTCATAATTTTTTTAAGTGGTGCAAAATCCGAGGGGAGAGTAATTTAATAATAAAATAATAGCCTGAATGTCCATTTTTGCGAAAAGCATTTTGTCTGTCAAGATATATTATACAAATCAATGTGATTAGTTTTATATATGGAACATATTAGTTGCATGTTCGAAATGCTAAAACATAAAATTTTCCAAGGTTTAATCAGCGTCGAACCCAATCGATTGCCCTGTTCCTCATGGTACGACATTTATAAACACAAATAAATGTCGAGTAAGCGAAGATTGAAGGTTAATGCATAGGGACAACTTTATCAAGTGTTTATTGGTCTTAGAAGGTATAGTATGGCAATCAATCAAGATCGATATACGATACTGTTTTTATAACTGAAATAGTTAGGGCTACAAGCAAATTTGGGAGATGTTGTTGGAACTCTGTTCGAATACAATCTCTACAACTGTCATGATGGATGGAATTATATACAAAATCGCTATATTATTACTTGAGAATGTACACAAGTAAATAAATTAAACAGTTATTTTCCAATAAGATGAAAAGATATTATCTGTGAAAGTTTCGAAATTTCCACTGGTGTGCTCCTGATGATGCTTCTGTATACCTTGTATACTAAAAGTTAAAAATACTGAAAGCATTTCTAATAATACCTGTATAGCATCTGAACACTGAAGTTGTACAGTAATGAGTTGGATAATAACAGATAATGTTACAAAATTTATTTAAATTACCTTCACTTCAAGAATTAAATGCTGTTTCACATGTTTTAGTTTTAGCTGACCAGTTTTTATTCAATTTTCTTCTGATCGTTAACACGCGTATCTTCAATTTTCATGCTCTTTACCATCAAGTTTCTACTTTTTAATGCAAATCAGCATGCAAACCAGAACAAAAGGCAATAAGCAAATTGACTAGTACCGTCCAGTATGAACCCCTTTCATTCTCTTTTTCCTTCTCACCCAAAAATACTTGTCTTAAAGAGTCAGAATTTAAATGCGTTAGAATTGAAACACTTGACTTTTAACATAGATTTACAATATCAGGATACTCGAACATGATTAAGTAAAGTACCTTGGTGTTGATGTCGGCCGACGTCGTACCTAAATGAATTCAAAGTTACACATACAAAAATAAAGTCAACTCAAAAGCACTGGCTCATTGATCTTTGGCCAGTCAAAGTTTTGGACTACAAGATTTTCTTGTATAACTCAGTAACAAAACCAATCTGATCGTATGGCATCTATCTGTGGGAAACAGACACTTCATCCAATATTGAAAATCTGCAGAGAAAACAAGTAATACTCTTAAGAATAATGACAATACTGATCTCATTGTCCCAACAATACGCGAGGAAATCAAACATGGTAAAAATATAGAATTACCCAAATCCTCTTGCAATTGCGCTGCTTTCTTTTGAGGGAAATAAATGCTTAAGAAGAGTTGAAACTTCGAACCTAGCCTTATGACTGCAGTCGTGAACTATTATATAGTGTCAATAAAAAAATTTTTTACATATATATTAGTTTAAGACTTCCATAATTATTTAACGAGTTAGCTAAGCAGTTTATCATATGGAAGTGTGCAACCTTATGGACGGGATGTGTTTAGGAGGAAAATGAATTCAGCACTATCAACTAATTTGGCACATTTTAGACTTTGGTGTGGTTTAAAGACTTGATAAACGTTACCTCGAAAAGTTGAAGATTACTAAGACGACTGTGCCCACATCTGTTCAGGCTAACAACCACATTATTATCTACGACCAGGAGCTATACAATACTATTTTGTGTTTACATTTTTGTAAACTGTAAAAATTGCACATATAATGACCAAAGGGAGTATATTATATGGTTTAACATTTATTATTTATTTATTAAAATAAGGTAACAGCAGGTATTTTAATAAATAAATAATAAATGTTAAAACTTTATTAAAGTTGTTCTTCAACTTAAAGAATGAGCAATAAATGAACACATCAGAAACTTCAAACCAAAAATATAAAAAGAAGTTTCTGAATCTAAATAGATTAAAACTCAGAAGACTATAATATAGCTAAAGCCTCATCTGGCTTGTATGGAAAATTAAATGCTGCCAATGTCTCGAATAAGATATGAATACTTTCACATGAAAACTCTGCCTAACTTAAAATATCTTAGGAATTTAAGTTGGGAATTACTGAGAAGCAATATTCAGGTGATTTAGTTCTTAACATAGACGACTTTTATTTTTATTGGGTTATGAATATGAAGATTAATACTTTCCTAAGAGCGCACATTACTTTTCTACTGTAAAAATAATAAATAACACAATTTAAGGTTGAAGATTTTCTTAACTAAGCGTAATGATTGAACACTTTCACAATCTAAATTGAATCGGATTTTTGCAATGAACTGTCTCACCTATTGGACATTGCAATAAAGTGCATCATACTTTATGGCAAGTTAGTTTGATTTTTAGCTAGGAATTCCAGTTGAACATCTTTCCATGATAGCAATGCTATTCAATAAGTGTAATTATATTTAACAGAATCTGTTTCATGTGTTAGCGTTTTATTAAATATACTCGTACTATTAGCGTCAATATAAAGTAAACACTTAACATTTTGCATAATTTATAAGTAATTTAAGCAAAATATAACACATTAACAAAAAGCAACATAAAACAAAAATTCAATTTTAACGGAAAAGTACCCGATTTTTCGCGTCAAAATAAATAAATATGTAAAATAAATATGTAAAACATTGTATTAAATATTTTGTTAGTATTACTTTTGCCTTTATCGCAGCTGACTATCTTTTAGACATAGAATCAACGGGTTTTTTTTGTGAAATCAGGCGAAATTTTGTTCCATTCATCCTGTATTACTGCCTTTAAGTTAACCTTCAAGCTAATATTTCTTTGCTTTTCACTCAAGTGCTCAATTAAATTGAGGTCTGGGGCTGCAGAAGAGGATGTAAAGTATTTGGACAATAATTGGGCAAACACTCTTTTACAATTGTGGAGGTATGATTAGGATCATTGTCCTGTCGGAAAATCCAGTTATGCACTAGTTCTAATTTCTCTACAGTAAGGGCTACATTGTTTTTTTAAAATGTCGAGATAATCTTCCTTTTTCAATGCAGATTTAATAAATGATTAAATAAATAAATAAATGTCTCAAAGTCATATTAAAGGGCTTCTTGCTATATCATGTAAGCCATTTTGATGAAAAGATTTTCTAATTATATTCGCGCCTACTGGTTTTCCAAAAGTCTTCATAACATGTGGGGTTTCTTCTTAATCTTCTAAATCTTACTTCAGTTTTTGTAAGACGCTTTCGTCGCTTTGCACAACGCATTTTTCTACGGAATTGCGTTTGATATAGTTGTTTATAATTTATCTTTTCTATGTAAGTCTTTTACTATTTGTCCAGTCTTAATTGATGTTTGTCTTCCTATCCTAAATTTTTCACTACTTAACCTCACAACTTAATCTCCTTTAATGATAAATTATGCAATTATTTTGTACGGCACTTTGCCGCTACACTTTCAAACAAACACAATTAAAAGAATTGACTCTATTTTTGACCGACAGGTATTTTTTGCTTAAGGATGTTTACTGTTTACTTTATTTTGAAGCGTAAAAATTGGTCTATTTTAACAATAATTCAAATAATTAATTTGTGAATTCAATTGTATTTAAACAACTACACTTAAATGCAATATAATTTTCTAATATAATATTATTTACATTAATACTATGTGGTGTTGACTTTATTTTGATGCTCACAGTATGTATATGCTTATTTTATACAAATAAACTTTTACAATTAAGCATACTTTTAGGCAGATTTGAAATTATGCTTTATTTTTATTAAATGAGTGAGAATATATGTATTCGTAATCCACCTTAACTCACTCCCAGTATTTAAAAGAACAATTTCGAAAAGTTAATAGTTGGAAAATTATATGAAAAATTTTCATATATGAAGGGATACAGCAGATCTGGGAAGAAGACAAGTAGGAAGAATGCCACCTTGATAAATAAAATAAATAATGATCAAACAACTTTCGTCCGGCACTGGCTGGATCAATAATTGAAATTTTTTAGATATCAGATTTGAAAAACTTATTATTAGTTCGTTTTTAATGAAGAGACAATAAATATATGAAAAAAAAACTTTTAGTAATTACTGTAACTGATGTAGAGACATCAGTTCCAGTTACATGTTTTCGAATATTTGGTCGAGCAAAGTTGTGGTCAAATGGGTATCTGGTTATAAGTATGTGTAGAAAAAACAAAACCTTTAAAATATATCTGTAGTTCTACAAAAATCAGAGTAAAGTTTTTAAATTTGTATTAAAATTTATTTTGTAGTCATTTTGTTGCGTTTGTTTATTGGTTGGTTTTAAACAAAATTGCATTGAAACAGTAGGTTTTTTCATATGAACTTGATAGGTATTGTCTTTTTCAAATATAGAAAATTTTGTCTGAGATATTATTTTGTAAGTTTTCCTAATACATACTCGTAATAAGAAATTATAATATATATTATGGAATTTAGGTGTAGTATTTTACAGTTAATGTTGTTTTTGTTATAAGAAAACATTTGGTTGTCATTTCTATATTTTTTTTTAGTTCACTAAGAGTCTAAGTCTTCGATGCCTTCTTTTGTTTTTAAACATACTTGACTACTGGTAGTATGTATGTATTTATTTAGTTTTGGTTTTGTTATTATTTTCTGTTTGAATAAATTGTATTGGTTTTGTTAATTATTTTATGTACGTATGTACATATTTGTGTAAGTATTTTGTTTCGTAGCAGTACTGTACATTATTGTTGTTATATTGTTTGAAACTATACTATTTAACTGAAATAATAAAAACTAAAAAATAATGCAGTTGTTATTTTGTTTGTTTGTAATAACATCATTATAATATTTATTTATAGGTTTCTTAATTATTATTTACAGAGCCTTTTCTTTTCTTTTATTTTTTTTTATTATTTGTTGTTTTTTTTCTATTAAAGTTGGTTTTCATTTGTATATAAGCTTATTTTATTTTGTGTTGGTATTTATAAATATTTTAAGAAGCCTTTTTTCCTTTTATCCTAATTAATTTAGCTTTCTGTTTAGTTTGTGTGATTGAAATTATTTTATTTGTTGTTGTTTTTTACATCCTATTATTCGGTTAATTATTTATTTTTTTTTAACTTTTTCATAAATTTTATGTATGCAAGTCTTTTTTTTTATACATTTTAACTAATTCATAAATAGTATTTATATAATTTGTATAATAATAATATTTATATATAATAAATAATAATTAAACTTAGTATATAAGTTGCAAAATATTTAACAAATATTTTTATATTTTTAAAATAATAAATATAAAATTAATAACGAAAAAAACTGAACATTTATTTTAATATTTGTTTTTATTGTTTAATTACTACATCGTAATCGTAATCATAATAATGTTGTTTGTTTGGTTTATGTTTAATAATTGAAATTTTAATCACTCACTTACATTCATAGAATCACATACGTTAAATTCAAAATGTAAATAAATAAATTTGAAATAATAAAAATTTAAATAAAAAATAAATAGTAAATGTTGTGTAGTATATTTCAGTTATCAGTTTGTAAATGTGTATTATCGTTATTATTATAGTTGTAATTAGCAGCATATGTTGCGTATGTTTAATATTTTATCACTCATACGTCTCGTTAATCAGGTTTCGAACACTATTTGTAGCATATGTTGTTGTGTATTATTAAAGATATTGAAACATCTGTTGCGTATGATTAATATATAATTAGAAACAGTAGAACAATATTAGAAGCTGTTCAAAATAGCTGAATATTAAGCACTCGTTTAATAAATCTTATTTTTAATGATTTATTTAATTCAAATACATTAAATTATTAATAAAGTGCTTGAGAATAACATTGTAAAGTGATTTTAAAGATAGTTTTTTTTTAATAAACAAATACATAATTATAAAATTTATGATGTACATATGTTTAGAAATATTGATTGATTTTGTTTTTTAAACATTTGCTTTGTTTGTTCTTTAACACTTATGTCAAAATCCACTTAAATCAAAGACATTCGTAATAATTTTTTCTAGTTACATACAAAGAATTTAAAAGATCTTGAAGTTAAAAGGTAATGACTATTTCAACAACATTTTAACACATTTGCAAAAACCTGGCCAAGTTACTTGGCCTTTACAAATTGTAATTCAGCAATTTCAAAACGAAAAAATTATAATTTTTTTAACATTCTAAACAATCAGATTTCTACAAAGCAATGAGAATTATTTATGATAGCATATGTTAAAAATTGTTTTCAAGCAAGATTCTTTGTGAAAAAACTGCTTTACATGTGTATTTGTAAAATAAATTGAAATTGGACATTAAATTTTGCTTTGATTTTATTACTTTTAACTTGTTTCATTGAAGTTTAGAGTATATTTTTACTGGTGGCAATCTTGTCAGACATAACGAAAGTTATTAAATATAAAATTGTATATTTGTTTTCTGCATTTTTAAATAAAAATCAAACGAGGTCTTAGTTTCGCATAAACACTTTTTGTGTTTTATATACATATGTACATGTATGTACTTTCGGAGGTGATGCCGTAAGCCCAGCTAATTTTGTTTTTATATGAAGTTTTTTATCGGTTTGTTTGTCAAGTTCATATAAAATACGTTTTTTCAACTGTTATTTTTTTTAGTGACATCACCTTTAAAATAAATTTGCTTTGCATTTGTCAATGTCAGCTGTTCGCCGCTTGCGACGCGTTCAAAAGTAGAATATAAACGAACTTTTCGCGTTTCAAGCGTCAACGCGTCCTACACTTTTGAGTGTGTAACTTAAAACATAAAACTACATTGATTCTACTTTTTTGACAGCTGCAGTATTGGTTCTAAAACGCAGATTTAACTAAACTCTTGACTATATGTTCCATATTCCATAGAAGTTTCACTCATTTAATATTACCTAAAACAAACGTCTACTTCCCAGTAAATAATATTAGTTTTTTCTAATTAAAATATTTATCATTATACATAAATTCAACATTTAAATGCTTCCATAGTGATACATTTGTTCTTAGTTTGGAAAACTAAACTGTAGTATGTGTAGATAGATTATTTAATGACAACAGTTTTGATGTGAAACATAGCTAGGTCGATCTATTTCCGGAAAGTACAATTCAAACAAGTAAAAAATATAGTCGGTCAAGCCCGACCATATATTTTTCAGAAACGGGCGCTATATGAGAGCTATGACCTATTATGAACCGATCATCTAAAAATTTAGTGGTATGACTTCCGTGCTATACATTTTTTTGTGTTAATTTTTTTTTCGTAATCAAAAATTTTAAAAGATTTATACATGTTAAAAATTTTTTCGAATTGGGTCTTATATGGGAGCTTTGATTAATTATGGACTGATCTGCACAGAATTTGTAGCTGTGATTAGGCTTCATTTAAAAATAATTTGTGGTGAAATTTGTTTAGACACTTTTATAAATCAAACATTTATGATCTATAGAGTCATATTCCAGGACGACATTTGTATGGGGTTAGGTAAAATAATAGAGTGATTTCAACCAATTTTAATCCTAACCGTCCTTGTTCCAAAAACAATATTATGTACCAAATTTGATCAAAATATTATTCAAAATTGCGACCTGTACTTTACGCACATGGTTTGCATGGATAACAAGAAAGACGGTCGGACGGAGTTTGGGTATAAATACCATTTGCCACATCATTTATTACTAAATCTTTTCTATATATTTAAAATGCGTATAATATAAAACTGTTCAATTCATAGTAGATAGCGTATCTTTTGAAAGAAGTTTTTATTATTTTGAAGGGTACATATCTATCATTTATTCTCAAATAGTTATTTAATTACAAAGTTTTTTTTGCTTCAGAAATGTCGCATTTTATGTCAACAAAGCGTCATATGCGAGAAATCCTCTGAAGCACATCGATTGTTCACCGAAGCTTATATTGAATGTGTTATATCAGTTTCAACGAAACGAAGATCGCCCAGGCCAGTTAAAATGGTTTGAAGACCAAGAATTGGAGGCATTACTTTATGAAAATTGTTGTTAAACTCAACAAAAGCTTGTTAAATCATTGGGAGCTACTCAAAACGAGTAGCAGGATCACTTTAAAAGCAGGGAAATTGAGTAACATATGAATTGAAGCCTTGAAAGGCGATTGCGCATGTCCAAAATGCTGCTTAATCGCTATGAAAGGAAATAATTTTTACGTCGAATTATTACTTGCGATGGAAAATAGATCCATTACGATAACCTGAAACATAAGAAAATGTATGTGAAGTCCGGCCAACCAGCCGAATTGACACCAAAAGAGTGCTGAAATCTGGCCAGACCATAAAAGGGAACCTGCACCTAATACAACTGATTCGTTTGAAGCTAGAATTACGATATGCTCTCTCTGGGATACGCTTCACTTCAGAACAAGTAATTATTTCAAATTGGCTTGATTCGTTCTTGGTCTCAAAAGAGCAGTTCTTTTGGCCATATGTAGCCAAAAATATTGTAAAATATAATAGCTTACAATACCCAATACATTGAATAAATTTATAGTGTACACATTTTTCAAAATAAAAGCTAAACATTTAAAAAAAATCCCTAATTTTGTAGTTATAGTCCTAATATATGTCGCAATTTTAAAGATACATATTTCCATACAATTTTAAATTCATTAAATTCAGTCCATGATTTTACCTTCACCCCCGCACAAATGTGCTCTACACTAAACTTCATAAGTTAGTCAGTCGACTTTTTTGGTACCAGTTTATTCGTTATATTTGATATTGATTATTTTGCTTTTATTCATTGTGAAATATATCTAAATTGATAGCAATTTCAAGAAATTTGGATGGTATGATATTTTTTCACAAAGTGTTTGATACTGTGTATAGTTTAAGATGAAGCAAAAAAAAAAAAGAAATCAAACAAGTAGGTATATGTTGTCGTAAATTTTCAACATTATAATATTGTTTCAAAACAGTTCGTACATATGTAGGTAAAATCGTCAAAAATACATAAAAAGACAGCAATAAATTCGTTAGCTTAGTACTGCTAAAAACTATAGTAATAACGACATTTTTCATTGCATTTCGATAACTTGCCATGAAAAATTACGTCATATATTTAGTAAAATTTATTTGTATTATATAAAATCAAATCAAAGAAAACTAAATTAACCAAACAAGTAAATATAATTATTTAAAATGTGTTAACTTTTCACTTTATCATTTTTTTTTTAATTTTAATATAATTTTAATATAATTAATTTTTATATTTTTATATAAATTCTCTCTAGGGAATGGAGTATTTAATAATTTATGTATAAACAACTAATCTTTCATTCATTTAAGTACTACATTTAGTATTTGGTTTTGTTTTACACTTTTTTTATACAAAAATTGTTTGTTTAAATCATTGAAACACATTCACATTCATACAAAATAATTTACAAGTTACTTAATTATTTTTTGTTTTCATACTTTTTTGTTGCAATGCAATGATTTATTTTTGTTGCATTTTGTCTAAACTAATTCTTTTTGTGGGAGAGGAGGGGACATGTGGGGGAGTAGAGAATTTTGGGTTTAAGTATTCAATGAAAATAACATATTTACACTGCTTATCTAAGGGATAGGTAAAATGTTTTGGGGTACAAAGAATGTTAGGGATAAAGGAAGTAATTTCGTTTTTTCAGCTTTATTTATTTTTAAATTCCTAATTTCTCAAAATTATTCTATTTATGTATTTATAGTTTAAATTTTATAACGATTTACTTAAAATTAGAATTTTAAATTTACGTGTTTAACTTTTCATATGTGTTTTTGTTTTAGTGGTTGTAGTTAATGTTCATGTTTTTGTTGTTGTTGTTCGAACTATTTCGAAAAGGCTCTACTACATTTGGCCAGTTTTGAAATAGTGGTGTTTGAGTTGCTAGTTGAGTTGCAGACACGTTCTCGTTTCCTAGTGTATTTATTGTTGGTGGTTGTGGTATTTGACGATGCAGCTGATACCGAAGTGGGCACCGAAGCGGATGCCGTCATAAATGAAGTGTTCGTGGTGGCGTCAGTGGTCATGGTGCTGGATGGTGAGAATGAAAACGATTGTGGTAAGGCGGTGTTATAAATAGATAACGACGATGATGTGGATGAAGCTGCCATTATGTTGGCAGCACTCTGATGCTGCAGCTGCTGTATCAGTTGCATTGATGAGTTCGTAGTGGTTGTGGTGGTCGTGTCGGTTTGTGACTCCGGTGTATTGGCATTCGTTTCGGCATCTTCGGCTATAACTGTTTCGATAATACGCAATGATTCGGGCATGATGTAGTTCTTCAAGAATTTATCTTTATGATGCAAATGTTGCAGTTGTTGTGGAAATTGTTGCTGCTGGTAGTCATGGTTGGCATTGTTGTTATCTGTGCTGGCCACTGAGACTGAAATACTTTTGGTTATCGAGTGTGGCCTGATAAACGTGTTGTGGTATTTATTTGCTGACGGGCCCATTGTGAACATTTCAATGTCCACTATGGCCGCAGCCGAGGATCTACGATTGACGTTGGTCTTGTTGATGTTGGAGGAGATGTTGGTGGTGGTGGTAGTGGTGTTACTAGTGTCATATTTCCTAATGCTGTTGCTGTTACTGGTGGTCGTTGTCGTGGTGGCGATGGCAGCTGTATTCATGATGTTGATGGAGAAGCGGTTATCTTCGATTATTCAGCTGCCATACTTATGGGAAGATGTGTAATTATTAGCTGCATTAGATCCATTAGATGACATTAGATGAGTGTCAGGCACTAAATGTGGTGTTCTACTTGAAATAGGTGGCAATATAGGACTTGTTGGCCAATGGTATGTAGTAGCAGCAACATTATTGGATGAGGGAACACTTCTATGCAAAAAGCAGTTTGGTCTTGATTTAGTTTCATTTGCAATTTGTCAATTAACGCATACATAGACAAAAACACACACACACACACGCATACATACATACATACATGTTAAAATTTGTACAAGTACGCAGGTGCACACGCACACATATATACACACGCACACAACGACAAGTGTTAAAACGAAAAGAACAGAATTTTGAGACAAAAAAACGAAACGAAAAAAAGAAAAAAGTTTTGTTTTAGTTAAATTACAAATACAAATTTCGTCTGGTCTGGTTATTAACACTGACTTTAAGCATGATTTTCAAATACAAACAAATAATAAATGAGAGAGATGAATTCATTGTCGAAACGATAAAAGTTGTAGACAAAAAATAATGATAACAGACAGATACAGTTTGAGTTGTTTTTGTTTGTTGTTGTTATGGTTGTTGTTTGATATAGTTAATCAGTTTGTAGTCAGTTTAAAGTGTTGCCAACTTATAAAAAAATAAGTAATGATGCCAATTTTCAGCTTATATTTGCCAAAATATTAACTTTTTTAAATTTAGAAAAATATATTTAAACAATATATTTTTTAAACATTATTTGGAACAAGTCGGTTTTAGTGACTTTGCTCAAAAAAAAAAAATTCATCAATAGAGCTTTTAGAGGAGCTGCCAGCAAAAAAAAAATTTGTTGGCGGTCACGCCTATTTTCGAGGGGGCGGGCCCGTAATTTTAAAAATATATAAGCCTATATCTCAGATACCCAGTAGTCTGATAATTTGTAATACATTGAATAAATGGGATTAAAAATACCTTTCCGACGATATAGACCGAATATGGGTTAAATCCGAAAAGAATATTTTTCGAGCCGAATTTTTTTTATATCTAAAAATATAAGTATATAAGTGTTATTTTAGTTTATTAATATAAATAGCCAAGACATTAAGCTTTAATTTAAGGTATTATATAATCATAGAACTATAAGATCTGAAAAATTAAAAAACCACATTTTTTCAAAATTTTGTATGCAGGATAGGATTTTTTCCTCTATTGTATACAGAACACCGGCTTCGCATAGTACAGATTGTATTTTTTTATGGTGAAATGTCATAATATTTCTTTAATATCTTCGGATTTATATTACCTACA
The DNA here is from genome assembly GCA_950370525.1 of Bellardia bayeri. Taxonomy (NCBI): domain Eukaryota; kingdom Metazoa; phylum Arthropoda; class Insecta; order Diptera; family Calliphoridae; genus Bellardia; species Bellardia bayeri. Next base: position 41,412,471 of record OX493266.1, on the reverse strand, counting down.
TGGTCATGTTATACCTTAAATTAAAGCTTAAAGCTTCTTGACTTGAAAATATTGTAATTTATCTACTTACTCATATAGACCTTTTTCACGGATTTTTTAGATTTTTTAAAAAAAATTCGGATCAAAAAATAATTTTGGGAAATATATCAATAGGTGGTCCATATAAATAGGTCATGTTACATATCGTTGGAAAGGTCTTTAAAATACCTATCATAGCTAAATATATTACAAACTTTGGAGCCCCGCCCACTCGAAAATAGGAATGACCACCCCAATTTTTTTTTATTTTAATCAGAATTTAAAATTCTATTAGTGATAAAATTTTGATAGTGATTTGAAAAAAGTCCCTAAAACCGACATAAGCCCATTATTTAAACGAATGTTACATACTACTATTGTATTCTCACGAATACATTCTCATTAGTTGTCTTATGTTCTTCAAAGTTCTAGCAATGTTTCTAATCCAATTTATTCTAGGCAAACTAATTTTATCATTAGAGATATTTGTAGTTTATAAAAGCATTAGGAGAATTTTTAACTTGATATACATATATACAGGTCTATCGAAATTAATGCCATGTTATGTGACACTTCTTTGTGGAACGTCAGCTTTTATTTCTTAATATTTTGTCACCATATTTTATATTCTAAACGAACGATCTAATAGTTAAAACTTTTGTAATACAAGAAGGTAATAAGAATTTATTCCTTTAAACATATTAAAAACTAAATGTGACATCTAAACAATATTTTTTTACCCCCTTATTCAAAAACGATTATTAAATTTAACAAACGTTTATTAAGACAGATTTTCATATAAAATTAGCTTAATAAACGTTTGTTAAATTTAATAATCGTTTTTGAATAAGGGGGTTAGTCTTTTCCCCAGCTAAACGGTACAATTGTTCGATAGCTTCATGATGTTCATGACAACCAAATTGGTAAATTTATTTATACAATACACAAATAAGAGTCTGACGACTTTTTTAAATTAATATTTTCCTCTATATTAGCAGTCTTATTCAGAAAAAATTAAAGTAGACTTCAAATGTACTTTAAGAAAATTTTGTCTAAAAGCACTTTTCAGCTTTGTTGTGAAACTCAACAAGAGTTTGCATTGGGAGCTACTCAAGCAGCAATTTCAAATTGTTTGCGAGCTACAGGATTCCTTCAAAAGCAGGGAAATCGGGTACCATACGAATTAAAGCCGCGATACCTTAAAAGACGATTTTGCTAAATGCTGTTTAAACTCTATAAGAGGAAGTATTTTATGCACCGTATTAATACTTGAGATGATCCATTACGATAACCCGAAGCGTAAGAGATCATATGTGAAACCCATTAAAACAACCGTATCCACAAGAAAGCCAAATATCCATGGAGCTAAGGTAATGCTCTGTATTTCCTGGAACCAAAAGGCTCCTATCTATTATGAGTTGTCGAAATCTGATCAGACCATCACAGGTAACCTGTACCGTATGCAACTGATTCATTTAAAGTGAGAATTGGCCGAAAAACGTCTAGAATTTGCGGCCAGGCATTAAAGCGTAATATTTCATTATGACAACGATCGGCCATATATTGCAATACCTGTTAGAAGCTATGCAGAAAGAAGGTTTAGAAGTTTTGCCTCATCTACCTTACCGTCCAGGTCTTGACCCTTTCAACTACTATTTGTTTCGATTAATGCGGAACGCTCTCTCTGGGAGATGTTTTACTTCAGAGCAGTATATCCGCAAGTGACTTGATTCGTTCTTCGCCTCAAAATATGAGCAGTTATTTTGACGCGAAATCTCACATGTAGCCAAACAGATGGGAAAAGATCATAGCTAAGAATGGCTAATATTTTGAATTAATTTATATTGTACAAATGCTTAAAAATCAGAGGTAAATTAAAAAAAAAAATTGCACATTTTTATTTAAACACCCAATAATATTTCATATCATAAATACTCCTAAATTAGATTAACGTGCCCTTGTACAGATTGAGTAATACATATAGGTCTATTCATTACATAAAATTTCGGTAAAATAAGAAATTTGGAAATTCTTTTTTCTTTTTAGAGCATTTACATTAGCCTGAATGCTCCTGGAAAAATGCGTAGGGAATGTGTTAATAGTTCTTTCCTCTAAAGCTACTTATAGTTTTTTAAACCTCAGAGTGTTGATGAATTGGACAATGATGAACTAATTGAAACATGTAACCTTAAAAAGATAGCGTATAGTTTGGTTGCATATTTTCAAATGGTACTTTTTGATTATTCTATACCAATAAACCTTGTACGTACATACCCAATGGTAACAAAATGTTGGGCTTTGTTATTTAGTCTAAAATCCCTATTTATACATTCTTAAGGATTCGACATTCATTTAAATTTGCCTCTTCTCCAGATCGTATTTTAGAAGGACTTAATTTTTCGTTCTAAAATATATTTAAATTGCATTACAGAAAAAGATCTAACAAACCTTTATTAGTTGCTTATTAGTTTTGATTAGAGAATCGTTTCGTCGGCGACGTTATTCTAAAAATTATTTAATTTAATGTTATTTCCTTAAATTGAAATAACAAAAATGTCTAAGTCGCCCAAAAATATTTTAAAACAAGTAAGAATGTATAGCCGGTCAAGCCCGATCATACGCCCAGTATATTTGGATACAAATATACAACTAGAAACTACTGAATCCAATGCACACTTTTTAGTTTGCTAATTAAGCTATAAAATCCATGGTGACTGGATTGTAATACTGATAACGTTAATTTAGAAGACTCTGGGTATTAATTTATAGTCCTATGTGCATATGACCACACGTCCTATGAAGCTGTTGAATGGGCACTGCATATGAAAAGAATTTCGTATATTGTAAGGGAATAGATATTGGATATGCTGTCATCTAGAGTTATTATGGATTTAGAGCCATATGGACAATCAGGGGATAGTCCTTTTCCCGTGTTACCGCGTTTGCTGTGCAATCTGGTCATCAATAAATTATTGGTAAAACTTGACAATTTAGGCTTCCGCACATACATATGTTAACGCTGATGATCTGGTAATATCTGTGTTTGAGTGAAAATACATAATGATATAGAAATGAATGCAGACCACTTTTGATATACATACCAACTTTACTGTAGATCTAGTTGAGACTATACTTTTGCTATAAACTAAACATAGTGCTCTAACACAGGTCAACGAACCGACTTTTAACGGGTTGTCTATTGATTATTCAAATAATTTAAAATACCTTGGTTTACACTTGAAAAGCCACTTGGAACAGTCATCTGTACAACATTTGCCAAATGATTTTTAGGGCAATTCATGCATGTGTCTATTTGGTAGAACGAAGATGTTAAAACCAAGGATGAGCAGTGGTCAAATCAAATTTGGTGTAATGAAAATATCGATCAGATGTGGTTCTCCAGCTTAATATATTTTAGAAAGAGATTAAGAGTCGTTAGGATTTTTGTAACGTCAAATAGAAAAGTGTAAATTAGAGTATTATCTTCCCTTTAGACGTCCTGATGTTTTGCTTTGGAAGTAGTTAATAGAGCAGCCGGTTCATTACACCCGAACCTTTTATTGGTATCTTTCGGGCTAAGTTATGTAAATAATCTCTTCTTGGGTTGAATCGGAATTATCCCGAAATTGGGGTAACTGGACTCATAAAGATCAAAAGATTCATTATTTTTTCCAAACGTAGATCCCAAAAGTTGTTCGGATATAGCAATCTGAAAATACCTTATGTATTATTTATAGGATATTGTGGTCTTTGATACAACCAATTTACTTTAGGCTATGCTTCTGGATTTTGCGAAATCCACGAAGATAACTCAGAGGATTATCAACAAGCAGACCAAAATGAAATCTATTATATTGAATTTGTGGACTACACAAAAAATCCTATGTAAACTCGCAATTATTAATAATACTATAAAATATGTTTTTAATATAAAGACAATTGCATATATGTATGTACTTTTGTTTCTCCTAATGATACATTTTATTGCATTTTATTGACGAACATAGAGGTATATTAATGAAGTAACAAGTTAATTAATAATAAAAACTATTTTGTTTGTTCTTTGTCAATTAAATTGGCAACACTCCCTATTAAATTTCATGACATCTTGTCCTATCGTGATAAATAAAATATATAATATTGGCAATATTGTCAATCAGAGATGAACGAAAGGGGCCTGATGCATTTGGTTGTAGTCTGAGATTGAAACGAATTCATGATACATATATGTATGATTTTGATGTTTTATTTAAAAATTGTTAATAAATTAATAAAAAATCGAATTATATTCGTTTTGTGATATATTAGATATATAATTTTTCCTTAATATAAAAAAATTAAATATTTTTAATACTATGAATCCTTTAATATTTCTATATATTTATTTATGGATCTTTATTAGAATGCTCTATTTTATTCCGATAAAATGTGATAATTGGTTTTCCATGGGAAAACAAAATTTATTTACCAACAACCAAATGTAAATCAGTTGAGAAGAGTCAGTTTTCTAAATCATGTTATTTGTTGTTGTTTATGTTTTTCAGTTAATTTGCTAAATTTGCATTAAAGTGTCGTGGTGACGGTATTGGTGGCATTGTTGTTGTTGTTGGTGGCAGTGGTGGTGGAGATTGTGGTAACATGGATTTATTGAAAGAAGGAATCAATGGCAATGTTACAGAAGGATAATGATGATGGTGGTGGTGGTAATGGTTAAAATGGTTTAGATGATGTTGGTCTTGATATTGAGTTTGTGTTTGATTTTGATATTGATGTTGCTGCTGAATTTGTTGATTTGTTGATGTTGCAGATATTGTTGTTGTTGTATTTTTTGTATTGAAAGGATTAAATACCAACCTTGAGTGTGGAAATTGCATTGATGGCGTATTGAACATGGGTGTTGGTGTGTGCGGCGGTTGCAACGCTTGCGCTGCCGTATCTGGGTGTAAAAAGTTTTTTCGTTGTTCCACCCGCTCTTGATGTTGACTCAGGCAACGTGTTATTATATCTGGCAGACTCTCCATATGATCCTGTTTGTGTTTTTTTTTTATTTAATTTTTTTGGAAAGAAATTATAAATAAAGCAATAATGTGATTAGTATAGTGTTAATTTAAGTAAATAGAAATTTATATTCTAAATAAAAAAAAGAAAACGTTTTTGTACTTGTAGAGCTTGTAATTTATCTTCTAAATTTGTTAAACGTTCCTCTATGGCATCTTGTCTACTTGACATGTCTGATATTATTTCATACACTGTATTTTGTGTCTGTAAATTTAAGAAAACAAATGATAATGAGTAAAACGAAACATTCTGATTTGATTATGCGAACGAAGTGCCCAAAATTTATGGAGAATTTGTTATTTTAAAGTGCTGTATAAAGATGATTTTATAACTGAATCATGTCAGCCGCTACTAAAGATTGTTCTCAGTTCTTAGGTCTTTTTTTTTTGTTATTAGGAGCTGAGTATATTAAAAAGGCTGTATTGATTGGCCTTGCAAATGCTTGACATTAAAGGAATTACTGTGGGGAAATGTCTGTAAAGAAATTAGTTCGTGAATATCTATTACAAATACATAAGAACATATTGTTATCAGTTGTGAGTTTGCTAAAGAAGTAAGCTAATTTTATTTATAATGAAAGGCAACGAATTAGAAAACTCGAAGAGTTTTTAATAAATGCTTGCTAATTACGAGATAAAAAGGGAGCGATTTTATAGTATATATAATTATTGGTTGTTTATAAAACTCCACAACAATATTATCAACTTTTCATAATCTTGCGAGGATATAAAGCTGAATTAACCGAGTCTACTGAACGGAGACAAAATGTTAGTAGCTGGAGACAATTATGGGGGGTTCGTCTACTAAATAGATAAAATTTTATTTTGGGTCAACAATATAGAATACAATTTTGGTCCCGATAGCTTGTTGAGGTCCATTTCCACATACTGTGAGCGTCAATATAAAGTAAACACCTGATATTCTAAAACAAAATATATTGCATAATTTACTTAGCAAAACAAAACTCATTAACAAAAACTAGAAAAATAAGGAACATAAAAAAATAATTAAAATTTTAAAGGAAAATAAAGTAAACAAAAAACAAATATGTAAAACCTTGTATTTATTATTTTGTTTGTAGTCCTTTTGCTATTATTAATCTGCTAGACATAGAATCAAGGAGTTTTTTTTAGTGAAATCAGGCGAAGTCTTGCTTCATTCATATTGTGTTATCAGATATTCCAACAGCTGCTCAATTGGATTGAGGTCTGGGTACTGCGGGGGATGATCTAGAGTATTTTTTACAATGATTCAGCAACCACTAATTCACAATTTTAGAGGCATGATGAAGATCATTGTCCTGTTGGAAAATCCAGGAGCTACATTATTTTTTAAAATGTCAAGATAATTTTTCTTCTTCCATGTCGATTCTATAAATGTAACAAATACCGATTCCTGATGCCATCGTTTTGTAGCAAGCAAAATTTTCACTTTATTGTGTTTGGAGTACTTGTCTATAATTTTTTATTGTATAGTGATGCCTTGCAACATTTTTACCTATTTCACACAGGATTTTACCTTTTCTATATAAGTCTATTATGAATTTCCCGAGTCTCAATTAATGTTTGTCTTTCCATTGTAATTTTTTCACTACTTAAGGTCATAGCTTAATGTCTTTTAAGGATAATACTTTATTTTGACGCGTAAAAATTTGTTCTTTTTAACAACAAAGCAATTAAATTTGTATAAGCTTTTGTTTTTTTTTGTAAATTAAATACTACTTAAATAACTATATACTTTTCTAATACAATATTATTTAAAATTTATTTAATATAACTAAAATGTTCTTTTAATAATGACTTTATGTGTGACTTTATTTGGACGCTCAAAGTATGTTTCTTCTTCCACAATAAGGCAAATAAAATAGTTCTTGAGTTTTGTTAAAATTTTGTTGTTAAGAATCCTTTCCGTTTTATAGAACGATTTATACATTTAATTGCACGATATGTATAAAAACTAGCATCATCTCGTATTATTCTTGGGGTGCTGTATTTTTTGTGGGAAATTTACTTTATTGAATATATTAGTTTTTTTTACGATTTTGATAAGATTACTTTTTGTTTACAATCTGTGTAAACAAAATATAATTTCTATTATTTTTATAGAGCTGTAGCTTCTAGTAGGATTTTGATTGAATTTGTGCATGGTTTTTTTCTATCTTGACCTCGTCACTCGTACAAATACATTTCGACTGTTAATTTTCTGAAAGATTAATGCTTAAAATACCAATCGCTAGAAAAAAGTGTTAGCACCGGATTTTGAGTGTATAAGTTTCATTTGTGTAAACATATTAAATACATATATCAAAATCATATTTAGGGCCATTACTAATACGATGGAGTGTGATGAAATTTGAATTTGTGAATTTATTTATTGTATATATAAATACTAACAATTATTATCCTTGCAGGTTTTTTTCGTAGTCCTATTAGTATGGATTTGTTCTGAATTCGAATCTTATATTCGTTTTCTAAATTTATTTAAATTTAATAGGAAATATAAAATTAAGTATTTCTGAATTCTTGAATTACATTTATCTGGACCTACATTAATCAATGTGTTTTATTTGGGACAAGTATTTCAAGTTACTCATACGCAATGTATTTATTTTCTAAATCAGCCATCAGCACAATCATACTATATTGTAATATACGCTCTCATACTCATAAACAGCGGGGAAAATTGTGAGGGCTTCCCTTTGTAGACCATATAAAAGACCTGTTTATACATTCTAAAATTTTCGATATTCTATTTACTATGCCTTCTCTCAAAAGGCGTTCTAGAAGGAGTTTCATAGATTCAAAATTGCATTTCAAAGAATGTTAATATACCATGATTTCAATAGCAAACATGAATGGTTTTGCAATTATTTCTATATATCGTCACTACAACAACAAACTTCATTTAGCTCACTTCTCTGAACGAGTAATAAAACCGCATAAAGAAAGCGTGCATATTAATGTTTGTCTTTTATGAATGGTTTAAAGTACGCAGTACTTTATATGCAAAAATACATGTGATTTTATAAATTAATTTTAAATCAAAATATTAATATTTAATAAGATTTAAAACCCTTTTTAGTCTTATGCAGAACAGATAAGGAATATTTTCCTTACTAAAATTATTAATGTAGCAGATCTTTACTTACGCCTCTTATGAGGCGTTACTTGGCAGTCCTTCTAATTACCTTTCTAAAATATGCTTTCTATCAGGTATCTAAGCAGTAGCTAGTAGGCAATTTTGCAATGACACGCCTTGTTAAATTGAAAAGACTTTGCAGTGGTGAATGTGGAAGTCTTTGTGTCTGCTAAATAAGGCCACTTTACAGTTTTTTTCCCGCTGGGCTCGGTATTTCTCATTTAACATTGTTTTTTGTTATTGTAATTGCGGAGGCTAACTTGTTTTGTTTACTTTCGTTCAATATGCCAGATGTATTTAGGAAAAAATCGTCAAAATTCCGATAAAAACGAAAAAAATCATCATTTGTAATTTTAAAAATTATCAAAACAATTGGAAAAAAATTTAAAAAATGTAATTTGAACGAAAACATAAAATCTGAAGTTTATATAGTCTCTTGTACAATAGATATCCAAATATATAAATTTTAACTTTTTAAATAAAAAATTACAAAAAATATAGTGTTAAACACAGCTTGTGTAATATTTTTATAATATCTTAGGCCGCTTTCACACTCTTTGTGTGTAAATGAAATGGCAAGTTCAGAAAAAAAATTGAACAAAAACTGGTCAGCTAAGAGTGTGAAACAAGACTTATAGTATTTTACAAATAAATATCTCAATTTAGTATATTTTATTAATTCAGGTTAAATTACAATGTCAAAACAATTTAGTTTATTAAGTTTTAAATAACATTTTGAGTATAGAATCCAATTCATTTATTATATATTGGATTTTTGTTACTTAGATTTTTTTGGCTGAATATTCTTTCTACTCTTTGTTAAAATAGGAGAAGTTTTTGTAGAATTACACCGTTGAAATTCAAAAATTGTTTCCTCTAAAATTTTTAGTTCATGGAATACAGCATTTAAAATAGCTTTTTATGTTTATAGATAAATAAGTAATTTCTACTATCCTGAATGTTAAATGAGAAAAAGAGTTGTTGTCTCAAAAAAAAAAAAAGAGAGAAACAAACAAATGATATCGTCACTTTCAATCAAAAAAAAAACGTCAAATCGTCACTTTGTTGTTTTTAAAACAAAAAATCGTCAAAATGACGATAAATCGTCAAATCTGGCAACTATGTGTGTGCGCTAAATATGTGTGAGAGAGTGGCTCAATAGAGAGCTTTGTTCTAAACTACTAAATCGAAATATAAACTACGAAATATGAGAACTTGACATTTAAATATCTTATAAATTATAACAAATAACTTAGAATTTCGTTTTAAATAAATCATTAATATCTGCCCATATTTAAAAATCAAAAGTAATAGACTAACTGCCGTATTTATAAAAAATTAAAGTAGACTTCAAGTGTACTTTAAGAAAATTTTGTATGAAAATTTTGTCTTAAAGCACACTTCAAGCCTACTTTATTTTTTATAAATACGGCAGTTAATGTTTAGACAAAAGCTAAAACTTAGTAGTTAACAATGTGTTTATTTTTTGAAATGCATTCGTAATTATCGTTAATAAAAGTATCTGATCGTGTATAAACATAATTCAAACTGTTTGTATAAACAAATTAATCATAACTACCATTATTCTGCTAAAGATCAAATCTGTCGGAATATACTTGTACAATAGAAAAAAATCAAGCATAAATCCTTAAAAATCCAACTTTGTCCGGTTCAATGTTTCAAGAAAGGTAAGGCTTTAAAAACGTACTATAATTGTTGTTATAAAACTATACAAGCAAACCTTACGCACAGACCGTAAACAAAAAAAAAACTGAATATGTTACGAAATGAAACCAAGAATTAAAAAAGTAACATTATCATATCTTGCTATATTATGTTTAGCGATTTGTTCAAGAAGTAATGTAATTTTTTTGTGGTGCTTGTGAGGCGAATTTTATTGACACTATTGACAATTTAGTTTTAATAATGAAGTAAATAAATACGATTCTTCGAAGAAAATCTGCTTAAATAACTAGATAAAAAAAAACTGATATATAACTCTTTAAAGAGAAGTTAAAAATAACCCGATCTACTTATGTGGTGAATGAAAAGTTTACTTTATAAAATCGTATATAAATTGAATAGTTTTGTTGTGAACTGAGTTACCACCTAAATCAGAGTATCTCGATAGTCACATAGATGTAGACACCTCGTAACTGATAATTTCTTTTTCAACAAGAGAAAGAAAAATTTTCGTTTACGAGTTGTTAATGTTAATGATTTGTAATCTTAAGCACAAAATGCATTGTCTGTTAATAATATGGTTTAAAGATGCAATATGGCTACTTTCAAATTATTTGTAAAGATCAATAATTCGCCGGATACAAGAATGAAAAATGTACAACCAATTTACTTACAAAGTATTAAGAAAATTATTAAAACTGAGTTAATAAGTTTCTTGTGATATTTAAAGCATTTCTGAAAGACATAGAAAAAAAGGTAAAAATATGAAGTACTGGAAATCAAAGAAGGGTATTATACTTTGTTTTATGTAAAGTTTTGTACAAATTATTTATTAATATAAAATCATCTAAATAATACTCACAGCTTTGCGTATAACAAATTCTTTAAAATTTTGTAATAAATTTAATGGCACATTTAACGAACTTACCTTGGCCATATCTGTTATCGTATTGGCATTATCCATCAGTTTACGCTGATCCATTTTAACTTTTCGTAACCTAATTTTTTTTTTTTTGGTTTATTTGTTACGATTTTCAAAAAGTATTTGTTTTTTTTTTAGAAAAATAATAAAAAATAAAGAAAAAGAAGCAATAATGAATAATAAAATTATGTTTATGTGTTTTTGTTAGTATTTATGGTTATTTGTGTTGATACCTTTTTTGTTAAATTATTATTAATTTATTTCAATTATTATTTATAGTTGATAAAAAGTTATTTTACATTTGTATTATCTTTTTATACTTTTATTATCTTGTTTTTAATATTTATTAATTATTTATAGTGTATTATTTTCTTCGTTAATTCGTTATTAGTTGTTTTGAATTTATTGTTTGTTTTTGTTTGTTTATGAAAATTATATATATTTTGTTTTGTTATTCAAATCTAATAATAATGTTAGTAAAATAGGTATTCTAATAAAAAAATAATATTTTATAATAAGTATGTATGTATAATAATAATATTATATTGAAAAATACTTAGCGATGAAAATTTAGAATTTCGTCGTTAAGATTGCAGAAAATCGTATCTCAAAATAAACCTAAAAAAATATATCAAGTCTGTCTCACACACACTCTCTTATCATCATTATAGTCTTTGAAATGAAAACCTCCACCATTTTGTTTTTCTCCTTCGAATAAATTAAAAACCAACAAATGCATAAAAAACACAACTAAATGAAAGAAAAACAAACAAATAATCATAATCATAATAATAATAAAATTAAGAAAAGGAAATAATCTAATGGTAGGGTTTCTGCAATCTTAACTGTAACGAAATTGTCTTAAGAAACTAATATTCAAAGTGAAAATTGGAGTTTACATTCAAATGTGTAAGTCCACCACTTGTTCTGTTCTATAATCAGCTTCCATCAATTCTCACTCTATATCTATCTCTATGCCTTTCTCTCTTACTTAATTTCTCCTAATTTCTCCTTACTTTGAAGCTAAAAGGGAAACAAAAACTGTTCGGTTTAAGCATGTAGTTTGTATGTAGGAGTATGTATTTAGAATTGGAGTTGTTTAAATGAATATTTTGAGATACGAATTTCTAAAAAATTAACGACATGTCTATTGAAATATTGAAATAAAGCAAATGCATGTTTTTTTTTTGTCTTTTTAAATTTGTTAAAGTTGTTAATTGGGTTAGATGAAAAAAAAACATTTTGCAAATTTGGCTTTACAACCTAGTTACAGGCTAGTAAAACGAGTTGTTAATTGTTTTGCTGTTAAATTGTGTTCGAAATATTTATGTAATTAGTTGGCGGGGGATGTTGGCAAGACACAAGAAACATTAATAAATATTTAAACAAACACTGGTTATTTCTGTGGTAGTTTTAAGTGTTTGTTGGTGATGGTTAGACACACAAGATATAAGTATTTAGTAGCAGAGTTTCTAAAGAATGTATTCATTTCAAGCTTTTTACAATATTATTTACTATTAATTTGAATTGACAAAATCGCTTTTGTTTATTAAATTTGTAAAAAATAAAGCTGGATATGTTTTATAAATGTACAATACGCTTAACTGCAAGATGTATAATATTTAACAATATAAAAGTAGAGGAAATACAGCGTGTAAATGTTATTCCTCAAGTAAAAATTCATGTTATTTAAAAGCCTAAAAGTATGACACGTTTTTCATATTATTTAATAATTTATGGATATATGGGAACTAATGGGTACGTCACGAAAGGGATATAGCATTTTGTATTTTGTACTAACAGATATAAATAAAATGTACTTTTGAAACCTCCACGCTAATATTTCGAATATTTATTCAATAATAATAAAACTTACTGCAACATTTTTACATTATGTTGCAGTAAGAATGTTTAAATGTTTTTCATACTGTATATAACGAACGACCACATTTTTAACATTGACAATTATATCAGGATATAAAGAATGTCTCAAAAAAAATCATCGATCTCTAATGAAAATTGAGCTTTCGTATTGATTTATCCAAAAAAGGAAGAAACAAACAATATTTCAGTTGATTAAATTGCTTTAAAAATCAAACTCATAGAAGTACAAAGAGGATGCAAAAAACATATCTACATATATTCGTACATCCTCCGATTGCATTTCCAAAACTACCAGATTTATTATTTTAAGAATGTATTGATGAAATAGAAAGGTTAACTTCCAAAGTTTTTGAAATCCTGGTTAACTAAACTTTAAGCCTTTGTTTTTGGTTACTGAAAAGCTAGACACACCTCATTACTTTCGATTAATATCATGTATATAGCTGTCTGATAATTGGACACGGTGCCACTAGAACCTGTGTAGATAAATTAAATCGTATAATCTTTATGGAATCAGTTAGGATAGTATGACTAACGCACTCTGAAATGCTCTTCGAACATAAGACGAAAAGTGTTATATATTCGAATCTTTAGAAATTTTCAGGGCCAGAAAAGATTACATTATTAGTCTGTATTCGCACAACATCCAATCAACATAATTTGGCAAATGATAATACATCATCTTGTTTTTACATAGAAGGCGCATTTGATGATTTAAGAGTATCTTTACTACTCGATACTTTCTATAATATTTACAAGGGGTACTTCACAGGTGTTGGGATTATAATTTCTATGGCAACTTGTTGTTCACAACCGGTGTTGTGAATTATATTTTTTTAATTGCTTGGTTGTTATTTTCAATAATTTAGTTTGAAAAATCTTGTTGATTTACAATGATATAACAAGTTTATAAATTTTTTAATTAAAAATTAATCAATATAATACTCGTAAAGTAAACAAAAATAACCATGTGTTATTAACACTCTAATAAATTAAAGATTTTATTAGAAATGAATACATTCTTTTAATGGTCTGCTTAGTAAAAACTAACATAGGTATGAACGAAGTTTTGTAAACTAGTATAATAATAAAGATTTTATGCATATTTCCATAAGCGTTGCTGCTTTGGCAAGATTATGGTTAGATTAACACATTTATGGTTAGAGAAAAACTAGAAATTAATTGTGCTGCTGGTGATTGTTGCTACTATTACATTTAAGTACTACTTATGCTAGTAACCGAGACAGTATTCTATTATGGTTGGAGCTGGAAAATTTTCTTAAGAATACACTAAAAAAATAGATATGAAGTGTTAATAAATTTTTGTACACAACTATTGTTAAGACAAAGAGGAAGCTGGATTTCTCTATCTTGGAGCAATGGCCAGTACAAAATAAACACACAAATATACACACACACACACAGACACACACTTACGTATGTATACATGTAACTATACACAAAACAAACAGAAAAATTAAACGTTAAAGAAGCAATGGCAAGTACAAATGTACGTAAATATGTACGTACGTATAAATAAATAGTTGCTGTGTAGGGAATGAATATAGCGAACGCAATGAACGCTACAATGAAAGAAATGTTTTTTGTTTTTCAAAGGAACAAAAGAAGACATTAACAAGGGCAAACTTAGATGGTGCTTGCCAGTTAGTTGCTGTCTTTGCTGTATGTGAGAACGTGTGTGTACATAGAGTAAATATAGCAAGCAGTTTCCTATTTTCCCTGTGGGTTTCTGCTTAAAAAGTGCTTCTTATTGAAACATTGAATATTTAGTGATTTTTCCTGTTTTGTTTTGCTTTCTTTTGTTAGTATCCTATCGATTTGCTTTGTTAATACAAATCACATCTTTTGGTACATTCTACTAGCTAACTTTGCTTTTTTATTCTTTTGCGATTTTTGATTTTATTTAAATTTTTATTTTGGTTTAGTTGCTGTTAAAATTTTGTTCTTTTGTAGTAGTTGGTGTTGCTTGTTTAGAATTTGGTTTTGTTTGAATACTCACGCATAAATTGCTAGAAGGAACTTTCTTTGGTGGGTTCTTACACGTCCGGGATTAACCCGTTTTACTAGTCTTGTATGTTTGTAAATGAGCCAAGTTTCACGAAGAACATTCGCCGCAGCATTTTTCAGCTAAAAAAAGTATATATTGGTTGTTTTTTTGTTTTTGTTTTTTTTTTATTTTGTATGTTATTTTTTTGTTATATAGAAGAAAAAAAGGGAATAATACATATACATGTTAGCGCTTTTTTGTTTTCTTGTTTTTTTTTCTGATAAGCCATTAAAAACTTAAAATAAAATGTTAGAAAAAAGTATAAATAAAAATTCAAAAATGAAATTTATAAAGTGCAAAATAAAGTACAAAATTAGTAGGGTGATTTGCAAAATTAAAGAACAAAAATATTGAAAAAGAAATATTTTATTTGTTTAAAAATAACTTAAATGTTGACACAGGTTAAATCTATGATAGGATTTCGATTTAAAAAAAAACTACACAGCACCTATAAATTTCCAGTTTTAGTTCTACCAAATTATTATACACCAGCTTGACACGATCTTAGATGCAGCCATATTTAAGACAACGCGATTGTGTTTTTAATCTGTCTTTAGGTCAATCGACATCGCCGTCTTTTTCGAATGATTATTAAGTTAAGTTAAGGCTTTTCAGCCCAAAACCAATACATATATATATTAAGAGAATGAGAGAGAGAAACTGACTATCAAGCTGGAATAACAAAACAATTTGGATGACATTAACAAAAAGATGGTACGATTATTCGAACACGATTATTTGTTTTCAAATTGAACGACATGGACATTAATGGCAAAAAATATTTTGCACGTATCGCAAGAAGCCACAGCCACGATAAAACCCAGGTCATCGTTAAAACTCAGCTAGATATATGGAGCAGAGTTATTAAAAATTGTAGCTCTCGGACTAATGCAAAGCTATGTCATATATTTGAACTATGTAAAACAAGAATCATTCGTTTGTGTACTCTTAAGTGTAACAGAAAGGATCGAAATTAAGTGTGAAAATACAGATTCTTTTCGAGTCCATTGAGGGCTTTTGTGATCGAGCAGAGTATTAAAAAAATATGGAATTGAAAATTTTGAAAAAAACTGGAGAAGTTTGTGACAATTTTGATAACAAAAATTTTAATATTTTTGAAAAAAAAAATCTTAAAAAGATTTTGACAATTTTGGAAAAAATCTGAGGAAGATTTTCAAAATTTTGAGTACTAAGAAATTTGGAATTGAAAATTTAATTATTTTGAAAAAAAAACTGTAGAAGATTGTGACCATTTTGGAATCTTAGAATTTTATTTTTTATAAAATTTTTAAAAAAGATTTTTGACAATTTTTGAAATCTTGAGTACTGAGAAATTTGGAATTGTAAATTTTATTTTTGAAAAAAAAAAAATCTGGAGAAGTTTTGTGACCATTGTGGAAACTGGGTAAATGGTACCAAAACTAGACTATATAGATTCAGTGTTGTAAGAAGCACTTGTTCGAAATGTAGTAGTGGGATATTTGGAATAACATTGGGAACTAAGTAATTTTGACTTTTTTTGAAAAAAATTCTGGAGAAGATTTGTAACAATTTTGAAAACTGAAAATTTATGTCATGACCCATAACTTTTTTGGAGAACGAATTATCTCAGGATTAGCAAAAAAAAACCTTACTTGTTAATTTCGAGTTATATTCAGTTTCCTTGAAGAGAGAATTATAAAATTTGTTTTTGATGAGAGCTCAGCAAGTGATAACAACGATGTCACATGGGATGATTGTTAGATGTTAGTATGAAATTCCCGATTAACCGAATACTAGTAGCAATTTCTTAAAAGGATTCGATTAAAACTATCACTAGATGTCAGATAGATTGACATTCTAGATACTAGTGTAAAAGTACAAAAAATTGAGAGTTAATAAAACTAATCACTGGATACTGGATGCCACTGTGAAATCCTTGAAAGATCAACCTTAACCGGGCACTAGTAATAATTTTTTAAAGGGATTGTATTTAAACAATTGCCAGATGTCAGATGCGATGATATTCTCAATGTCTGTCGCACAAGCGTCAAAATTTCCAATTTGGGCTGACTTTGCAGGTGTGATTAGAAGCTGGTAAAACAGGTAAGTCGGATTTTCAGATAAATATATGTTTTCTTGCTTATGTTATTAATTGGGTTACAACTGTTTCGTTTTCTATATGTAGATCTTTTTCGGAAGTCTTCAAAATAATTAAAAAATGGTTCAGGGAAATCATAAGGACACATTTTGCCAGTCATATTCTTGCTATAGTAGACCAAGGCTATTGGAGATTTGTTCCATGAGACAAATCTCAAATAATACCGGGAACTAGTAAAAATCTAATTAAAGGATAGGATTAAAACAATTGTCTTAATGTCAGTGTGAAAGTGTCACAATTTTGGAGTTGGGCTGACTTTCCAGGTGTCATTGGATAAGCACGGTGGACTAAGGTGTTCCCTCTTTTAGAGAAATATATTCCTTCTTCCTCAAGTAATTAGAGGGTTTCAGCGGAATTTTTTTTTTTTTTGAAAATTATCAATTATATAGAGCGAACTTTAAAACATGTTTTAGATCAGAACTCATCAAATGAGTTAAAGATTAAATCAAGGAAACCATAAGCCCCTTCTTTATTATACTCCTCTTATTTGTTTCAATATATATTCGCCAGTCGGAGCTCTTGCAGTAATATAGTAAAGAGATCGTGCGAATAGGTACCCTTTAGGGTAGACTCGCAATATTAATCTTAATTTAAGTTATTAATCTGAATAATTTCGTAGAGCGATGGGATCCGACTCAGAACTGGTAATATGATTGGTTCCGTAAAGGTAAGGACCAAATCTTAATCTAACATTTTATATGAAAGGGATTTTTAAACAAATTTTGTTCATGAAACAATATGACTTTAAGATGAAATACATATTAAAAACCTTATTTCTGAATTTATTGCATATTTCTCTTCTTAAAGACTCAATATATTTACTCTAACCTTCTCTAAATTTATTGTTGTTATTTAACCCAAAGCCTAGCAACCTTAAATCCTCATAAAAATTTCACATTAAAATAAATCTTTCAAATCACATCTATTGGCAATTTGTCTAGCATTATCTCAACACAGTGTCAATATTAACCTTTAGATTGTATACAAAGCTCTCCAATAACAGAGAGGATATAAATTAAAATAAACCAAACAATTAATTTTCCAATATTGATTAAAAAAATGGAAAGAAGAAAAAATAAAACTGAAACACAATATAAACCACAAATCCAATAATTTAAAAATAAATCTCAGAAAGCAACAGTTAAACGTAAAAGTAAACATGCACAGAGAGAGAGAGAGAGAAAGTACTAAAATAGAAAATAAAAAATACAATAAAGGAAACAAAGACAATTAAATGTGAAGGCAAATAAAAAAATACTAAAAATAACAAATTAAATAAATAGTAGTTAATGGTAAAAGAGTTAATTGATTTTTAAACTCAAACAGCTACATCTACAACTACAAGTATCAACGAAGCAAATAAACACGTTCATTCAATTACTGCTGTAGGTACAAGTTGTACACTGCAGCAGCTTAATACCAGATAGAAACAGCTACAACTACAGTTTTTTTTTTCCAGATAAAATAACACTACTAGAACAATTAAAAATAAATGAAGTTTTATTTAATTGAACAAAATGGTTTACTATATTAACTAATTTATTTTATTTTTGTTTTGCATCTGCTTATCTTATTTTTATTTTGAATTTTAAATAAACTGTCTGTATTGAATTGAATGCAAGAAAGTGTTGAGGGTGTTTGATATATTGTATTGTATAGTTTAGTGTATTTTGTAAGTAAATAAGTAAAAGTTTCAAGGCAAGCAATTATATTAAACTGTAGACATAATAAACACAATTTATTTTATTTTTATATAGAATATTAATAGAACAAATTAGGATAAGTTAAAATACACACACACAAAATAGAAATAGTTTTAAAATCAAATTAAAAAAGAAATTTGAAACACAATTAAGTACAAGAAATAAAGGAAAACATAAACAGAAACAAAATCAAAAACAAAAACATTAACACAAACAAACGTTAAACGATTTAAATACCCTTTTTGTTAATTGTGTGTCCATCATAAAGTTGTGCACATGCTTTTCCGCTCTTGTCAATTCCAATTTTCTGGAGACAACCGCTACAAGTAGAGCCGTACAACCGGCGCCCTGTAAAGAAAATAGGTTTTGTTGCGGTTGGAGGGGGGAAAAAGAGTAAAAAATTTGTGGATTAAAGATTTTAATTTTGTTATATTTTTTGTTTAAAAAAATAATTTTTTTATTGTATTTGCATGGTATTAACGGTCTTAGTCTAGAGTCTTAAATGTTGAACAGTCAATGGCCGTAAAATTTTTAAAATTTCGTATAATTTTATAATTAATTGCAACTAAAATAGTTATTTAAATTGTCATAATTGAGAGTTTACTTAAGGTATAGTCACACATGGCAAACATTTACTCAAAAAAGCGTAACCACTTGTTTAACCAGCAATTTGTTTGACAGCATCAAATACAATAAAACTAAATATTTGCCAAGTGTGACCGTACATTTAGGATTATTGTACATAAACACATTATGAAGTAGACTGCTGAATTTATACATATAAAACTTTTAAACTCTGGAACCAATCTATTCAAAACTAATGCTACTATGTAATTGTGCGATCGATGTATGTAAACTTGAATAGAGAAACTATTAAGCTTTCGTAATTGGATTTGCTGAGATGTCAAATTGAAACACAGGATCCGCTACAGTAGTTAAATAATGTAATGAAAAATAAATATGAACAATACTGGGCATAATAAGAGTCAAATTTTATATTTTTTATAAAATTTTATAGTAAAACGGTTGTAAGCACAGCATCGCCAGAAACAGTAGAATAAAACCAAAAAGCGCCAATTGAGTGTAAGTTTTGTATTCACACTGATGATTCATTGCATTGAAACAAATAATCTATTTGCAGGCATTTAATGGAAAGAGTTTTTTTAACAACAACAAAATAAAACAAAGAATTTATACATAAATCTTTGAATGGTTACTGTATTGGGTAGACTAGAGATGTCCTCCTACGACAACGCACACATACAGTGGTGGACATGAGGTTAGCAGACTTCACTGATCATTATGCCCCGTTATTTTTGATTTCTTTGGTAACATATACATAGTGTGCTAAGCTCACATCCACCACTGTATGTCAATTTTATTAACATTTTTAACAATATTTTGGCTAAATGACGGGTGCATTTCATTAATTGCTGCACGAATTTTAAGTGTTAAGGTTGTAACTGATTTTATTGCCTGTACATAGTCTCTATTTTTAACATAGTCAGTGATGTTTAATCGCATGATCGTCAAACGCGATGACCAATTAACAGCTGAATTTCGTGAAATCATGTGATCGATAAAATTAGTTTGCAACAAATGCATTGTTTCGGTGGCTGTGTGATATATTGTAGAATTGTATTGAAACCAATAATAGGCCAAAATTTAATTGTTAACATCTCACTATAGCATGAAACATTCACGGCAACTGCATTTCCAACTGATATTGTGACACGTTCAGCATGCTAAGGCTTCTCAACAATTTCTCTTGGATTTTCACAAGCCCAAATACGGCAATCAACGGTTTCAGAATGACAATTACGTTGAGCAAAAATATAACGAATTTTACAAAAATTAGCTCTGAAAGATCCATAATTTTCATAGTATATTTGCAAGCGAAATTGAATAATACAGATGTGTTAACAAGTCAAAAAATGTAAAAAATGTAATTACTTTAAAAAAATAATTTTAACTTTTTTCTTTATAAACAGTGGCTCCAACGCATAATTAGACAAGAGTTGGACTGATCTAAATATGCTCTGAACATGAACAAAATGTTTTAGATTTTATTTACACTGTACCTACTTATTTCTAAACCTTTTGTGCTTTTATTTGGAACCTTTATGACAAAAAATCCAGTCTTAACTAGTTGTTAGATTTTTGTATTTTAAACATTTCTACTTCGCTTTGTCTGATTATTCGTTGAGCACAAGAAGCATATTTAGATCAATCAAACTCTTGTCCGATTATGAGTTCCGAACCTTGTATTTGCCGACGCCAGTAATACTCTAATAATTACTTTAATTTGTTTAATTTAAGATGATTGTATTAAAAGTTTTTATGTATACATATCCTGCTTTTTATTTCAATACAATGAATACAAAGACTATTAAAAAACAAACATACCTTCGTACCACACATTTATATATTTTTATACATAGGCAAGTGAAATTTCTTATTCCAAGCTATAAGTCTCTAACAATACAGTCAGACATACAGATAATGTATTTACATGTACATGCGACGTAATCATTGTCGTACACAATTCAAATGTCACGACATTACTATACAAAGAATTATACGTATGTATAGTATGTATGTACGAATGTTTATAGAAAATTTACACATAATCGTACTTTTACGTGAATGCCGGTTTAAAATTTCTTATTGTTTATGTTTGAACACGATTGTATGTATGTATTGTACGATTACGTACATACGAATATAAGTAACTGTTTGTTTACACTATTCTTATGTGTATATTAGTGCAGAATGCTATGGTGTATGATAGAGATAGAGAGAGATATATAGAGTTTACGGTTAAGTGATTGTATAGTTTTTATAACAGGATGTGTTTGACTCTGTGTTCATGTATGTGTTTGGGCATGTGTGTTTTCATGTGCCTTGTTGATTTTATCTAGTTAATTCAGTCACTTTTCATTATGTCTGTGTAAATCTGCTTAAAAATCAACATTAAAATTTTAACACTTCCTTACTATACACTGTGCAACAAATACACTCACATGCATTTGTGTTATGTATGTCTTTGTATTAGGGTTGGCCCTTATTTGAAATACGTGTTCTTGATTTTCTACGGTCAAAAGTTTAGACGACGTAAGACAATTTTAGACCTTGGTAGCATCGAAAATTATAAACTTCCCAAATAAGGTCCACCTTAGTACACATGTGTGTAATTATAAGTATTTTTGCACTAAAAACTGAATTGCCTGTGTATGCATGTGTGTTTGTAAGTATTTAGTTATTATGTATTGTAGTGAAAGAGAGAGAGAGAGAGCGAGAGAAGGAGTAAATGACACTCATTATAATATAACGTATTGTTTATAAACAAGTAAATAAAGTAAAATTTTCAGACCAATTACAAATTAACTTTCAAAATATATAGAAATTGTAATGTTATGTAATCTGTACAAAACTTAACATATATGTATAAATAAAATCTGGATGTAAGAAACAGTGGCCGTAAATGATAATTTTACTTGTTGAAGCAAAAAGCTTTAATTTCTCTGAATTCATTGAAGAACAATCCAACAGATTTCTCAAAAGCTAGGTTTCCTCACAGCTAAATTATATGAATTATGTGATCGGTAAATTTGGTTTGCAATGAATTCATTGTTTCGGTTGCTGTGTCACATGTGACATCGTCCTGTTGAAACCACATGTCAGTGATATCCATATGATCACGTTCAGCATGTATTACCTTCACAAAAATTACTCTTGAATTTTCAGACACGTAAATGCAGAAATTTAGCTTATTGAAGTATTCAAACAAATAATAATGGGCTTCGATTAAAAAAATTACTTCTGCTGGTTTTAAATTAATTTTTAATATTTTATTGCGATTTTAAAACGAAAATCTGTCAACAAGTAATATATCAAAATTTCATGTTATTCCAATATGGCTCTGTTGAAAAACAAAGGTCTTGTTGAAAACCCCTGGATAAATTTGGTAAACAGGCAACCAATTTCAGTTTTGTAGTCTGATAAGCACCATTTTTATCAGCTCTTCAACTGTGAATTCAGATATTATTATCAAAGCAGAAACGTGTGGAGTTATTTTTTAAACGTCAACAGTTTCCAGTAAAGTTTTGGTATGATATAGCTCCCTGGCATTATTAAAAAGCTACAATTGATTGCTACTAATTGTCCTTAGTTTCGATCAATTGAGCAATATAAAGCAGCGTGTATTGCAGTTATTGACAATAAACCTAATGCTGCTAATGCGATCCATCAAAATAAAAATATGGATTTTTATCAGAGGAAGTTCTTTCAGAAATGTGTTATGCTACCTTTGTGCCTGGCACTGGCTTAAAGAAACAGTGCATCTAAATACTCTAAAATAAATTGCTGAATAAAAATACGTTTTTAAAAGAATTTTCATTCGAACTTAGTATATTTGTATAATTTTGCGTTTAAAAAAAATGCACAGCGTTGTCAACTTTGAAATTTCAAAACGCACCAAAATGGAGAAAAAAAACGCGCCATTTAAAAAACACGCACCAAGTTTAGATTTTCTTTTTTATTTATAATGTTTATTGAATTAATTTCATAAAAATAAATACACTAAACGAACTTGTTTGTATTCCTTTTACTAGATATGTAATTAATTTTTTCTTTTTTTTAACTTTTTAAAAAGAGATCAACGATTAATAGTAAAAGTAATAATATTAAAAACGAGTTAATAAAGATAAAATAAGCATTTAACCACTCAAAATTTCACTTACAATATGCTATTCGGAACTAATTGGTAAAAAAGGGCTAACTTCAGTACATATTTTGGTACTTTTTTAAATATTTTTGTTTTCTATTTTAAGTATGTACTTCTAGTATTTCGTTGACTTTATACAATAAAATTTGTTAGGACTTCATTGGGACCCTAACCGTGGTTGTTCGTCTACAGTTCAGTAGACCAATCAGGCTACCCAATAATTTTTATTTTCAAACAAAGATTTTCATCCTATTCACCTTTAACAATAACCTTCATGTGACGAATTTGATAGAATGTATGTATTCATTTATCATATATTCGTATTCAAAATAAATTTAATGAGTTCCTTTTTCATCGTATAGATTTCATGATAATAAATTATTAAAAAACTGCAATTAAAAATTAGTAAATATGATTTTATCACATTTTCGGCAAAATTAAAAAACGCACCGAAATTTAAAAAAAAGTTGTAGTAAAGTCACTTTTTTTTTGGATCAGCTCTAGTTTTCGAGATAAATTTTTTTTTTTAAATTACGTAGTTACACGAATTTAGCAAAATTTAGCTACAATATTACATTCATGCTGTCCTAACATATTATTTACTCCACTTAATACATAGTTTTGGAGATATAGACGAATATATGATGAAAAAATATTATTTACATTTTTTTTTGTTTTTCAAAAATTTGTAAAAATAGAGATAATAACAAGAGTAACAATATTTTTCTATAGCCATATAGGCAGATAGGTATGTCCTGCATTAAATGCAATATTTTGTGTTAGTATGCCCGTAATAGTTTTGATTTTATTATTAATTTTGTGAAACTACATCCTGCTTTTTGCTTGTTGTTTTACAAAAATTTAAAAACAATCAATCAAAAGTACCACATACAGGTACTTTTGTAACTATGTATACACATATAACGTACTTTCGTTTAATCATATAGAGCTACTTTATTTGGAATAAAACCAACAGTTGTGATTGGATTTTAACAAGATATAACTTGCTATATTCGTAACATATTTTCCTATATGGCTGAAGGGAAATAATGGAAATTTGTCGTCTTTTTTATTTTTTATAAATTTTTGAAAAATAAAGAAATTTTTTTTTTTTTTTTAGCCTTTATTTATTTATTGAATCTTCATATAATGAAATGACAATAAGTATTCAAATCTTAATACTAAAAAGAAAATAATAAGCCCAGCCAGTGCTAGACAAAAATTTTATGATACTAAAAAAATTTCACATCAACTGATCCAGTCATCTATTTTGCGCTTGAGTTAAAGCAAGGGTATCCCTCCTTCTCAACCGATTATGGCCACTAAAGTTAAGGATGTCTCGTGCAAGTGGGTTTGGGTGGTGTTCAAGTTTGCTGACATACTTTGACGCGTGTTTTGTAAATTCAACTTTTACTAATGGCACGCATAGATCTTTTAAAGAAATGTACAAAAAAAATTTCCATCCAAAGTTAAGCAATATCTCCGAATATACTCTATTGAATCAAAACAATGTTAATGCAGCATAAATATAGTATTGTAGCCGAATTTCGGTTTTTTATTTTTTACTGAATAGATTGAACCGTTTATTAGTTATCATATATCGCGTAACTTAAAGAAAAAACATAAAAAAAATAATATCTCGAAAACTAGAGCTGACACAAAAAAGTGAATTATAAGCATTGAAGACTAATAGGGGAGAGGGGGCACCTTTGAACACTTTTTGCTTTCAAGCCACATAAAAATTTATATTTTTGAATTATTGACTTTTTACATAATTTAACTAATATGTATGGAAATAAACTTAAGTTTAAGTCTACAAGAAACATATTTTTAGTTCGATTTATATATTTTTTTATTTTTTTAATGGATGAAGTCATTGTATTCAAATGTGCCCCATACGGGGCAGCTTTGAACAAGGCTGGGACAGCTTTGAACGGCAATTTTTTCTTGTAGCGCTTATGTCCAAAAATAACATAACAGTTATATTTTTTATATATATAATAAATTCGTTTTATTTATTAAGAAAAACATAAACATTAACAATTAAAAAATAAAAAAAATTCAGATCAAAAATAAGTTTTATATTATTAAGACGGAAAAAGCCTTGCGATTTCAGGTGACATTACATTTTCCTTTAAATCATCATGATCAGCATTGGATTTGTCATTTTCAGAAAATAAGAGAGAATCAACAATGTTTGGTACTTCGGTTGATAAATTAACATGTTCAAAGGTGCCCCCTTTTTCTTTGTTCAAACCTGAACTGGCTTCATGGAAATTTATAATAAATATTTTTTTTTTACATAAATATCAAATAACTTACCTTAATTTTGTTTTAAGTTAATTTTGGACTGCAATAAATTTCTTTCACGAAAGAAAGCGATCACTGAATACTTATTACACTGTTACAAAAAAAAAAAAAAAAATATAAAAAAATTTACAATGGCACTGCGAAAATTTGTTCACCCAACTACATTCGGTCGACGACTGAAAAAACTAGCAAAAGTTGTTGCCGTTGCTAGAAAACAAGGTTGTCATGTGAAAAACTCGGTTAAGGATCGGAAAAAATGTTAAACTGAGATTTTATTAACATTGTTCAAAGGTGCCCCGTGTTCAAACGTGCCCCCTCTCCCCTACTAGATGCATACAAACTGACTAAGAAATTTAAGACACCAAAAAAAATTTTCATTTTGTCGGGCAGTGTAAATACAATACAATAATAGTTTAAAAATAAAAGAGCTATAGATAAAGAAGATTAAATGATAAGACCGAAAATGTTAAATAGTTGCTACATTTTAAGGAAAAATTTTAAAATAATTTAAAATGCTTGAATGATTTACATAAATTATTTTTGTTCGCCTATTTAGATATTAACCATAATTGTTGTGGAGTTTAATTTATGACCTTTTTTCCTTTTCTGCTCTACTTTACGATTTTGTTGTTTTATAGCTAGAATTAAAAACAAAATTGCTCTTAAATATTTATACTAGTGTCCCCATTCATCTCTTAAGGGCATTGTTGGCTACAACACCTGTTGCCTTAGTAGTTCTACGTGTAAATGTTTTATATACAATTTTCCAAGCGCCAATATTTATGATAATTTTCTTTATGCAGCCACATTTGCTATTTTATACCAGTTTAGCCCTAAGACAATGCCACAAATAGTACTTTGCTATCAAATTGAAAATGCTGCCATTGAGAGAATAACAATTCATCTTACTATGGTGACCTGAAACTGTAACGTTTGTATGTATATATATGCTTTTCAGTGTTATCACATTGATAGCCTCGAGTTAAACTGCAACATAATTGAAAAAATTTTATAATAAAAAAATATTTTAATGAAAAGAAAAGAACAAAACAAAAAAATGTTTTGAATTGCTGGAAAATTATTCATAATGGCCAGTGTTAATTATGGAGGAAAACAATAGATTTTTTGTTGAATGCATGTTAATGTCAACATGTAGTTTTTAATTGATTTGAAATGTTTGTTTTCCATTAAAGACAAAAGGTTTAAATAGTGGCTATTAGTTAAATTTTATATGTTTTTGAAATTTAAACTATTTCATGTAAATGCTATTACAGCCAGATGAGAAAATTTACGAAAAAAAATCCTTCAATAAATTTCGTTTCAATGTTATTGCTAAATAAAGCTAGAATTCAGTGCTGTATAATTTTATAAGAATTCTTTTTAGGGTACAAAAGAATGTACTTTAAAATGCAGCATTCAGATGGCATATCTTTTGAACGCAGTTTTTGTCTTTAGTAACTTTATGTCATTTTCAATAGTACATATCTGCCATTTGTTCGCACTTAGTTACTGAATATTATAGTATAAACAAAAAATTTTTTTTTTGGCTTCGTAAATGTCCAATTTTGTGCCAAAGAATCATCATATAAAGGAAGTTTTGCTTTACTTTATTAATTTGGAAAAACTGCAGCTGAAGTACTCGTATACCGAAGCTTATGGAAATGTGTTCCGTTGGTTTCAATGTGTTTTATTGGAAAAAATTAGTTTGAATGTGAAAAAATTTTGAACCTATTCAAGTGAGCGTATTAATGAAATCAATTTTCTAAATAACTTGCAAACATGTATTAGTTATCAATCGAAAAAGTTTATATAAAGCGAAGGGCGTACAAGATTCTATACAGCAAAATAATTGTTAATTTTTTTTTTAATAAATGTTTGCAATTGATAGTAACTAGTTGTGCCCAAATACGAAATCTTTTCTGAGATTTCAAACATTGTAGTGACTTTCATGCTTATTCTTTATATATCTATATACATTTATCTCTGAAAGTCTAACTTCTCTTCTTATCCAAGTTTAAAACTAATCGGACTAAAGGTTTAAAAGTTCTATAAGGTAATATTATTTTGCAATCAGCTACAGCTACTTAGTACATTTTGAATAGTCTTTTCTTATGTATAACTTAAGGCGCTTTAAAAACAAATAAAAATAGTTAAGAAAAAAAACACAAGTACGTTAAAAATATCCTTTTGAGAAAAGTGGGTTTGCCGTTAAACACTCCCTCTCTTATTATTTTATACCCGTTTATATATTTACGTTTGAGTATCTAATTTCTTTCCTCCCTCTCTAAGTTTCTCTCTTTAAGTGTATGTATATGTGTGTGTGTTTATTTGTTTTTGTAACACAATAACAATTTGTCTTTTTACGTCTGTTAAGTCATTTTAAAACTGCTAAAAGGCTAAAAAGCATGCTTCTAGATTTTGTCTTTGTTGGACAAGTTAATTTACAAACAAAGAAAATCCTAAGTGGGCAAAAGTACAATAAGATGGAAATGATTACGACGACGGGCACTTGTAGAATAAAATAAATGTTTGTTTATAGGCTTAAAAGGGATTTAAGCCTGTAAATTAAATATTCAAAATACAATATTCCTGCATTTATTAAAAAAAAATTATATTTATAAAACAAAATCAAATGTTAATATTTATTTAAGCAGTCCTTCTAAGCGTCAATGCTTAGAAGGAAATACAAGTATGATAAAAGTGATGACAATTGAAAAATTCTGTCCTTTTTTTTCCTACATTTCATAATGACGATAAAGCAGTGTGTTCTTCAACATACTGTTGAAGTACCACAATATGATATTTAGATTTGTATTGCTCTCACTTGAGTTCAGTACGGTTCGTTTTGTTTTTGTAGTGTTTTTTTTTTGTACTGCATTTTGACAATTTCTCATGGGACATCAATCATATGTAAGCAACGGCAACAACAACAATAACAATAGCATTTGAGTTTAACAAGCAAAATAGGGAACAAAAAAAAAAAAAAATTAAACGAGTTAGAGTGCTATATTCGGCAGTGCCGAATCTTTAATACCCTCCACCTAAACGTAATAAGAAATACAAAAACTACACTGGCTATAGGACTAGAATATCCTTATTCTGTGTTTTCTATTCAATCTTAGTGCAAATTTTATTAGCAGTTTATATATTGGTTGAAAGACAATATTACCTGTTGGTCGTAAATGTTTTGAAATTGTATCTAATTGTGATCATTTATAATTGATATAATTACCGATCCTTACTGTAATTTACAGAGTTTGTCTGATTTTCATAATAGTCTTGACTGTAATTTAACAATTAAAAGAACATTTTTCCATATTCACAACAAGTTGAGGAACGGAGTATAAAAAATGATAAGATATAAGATGAGGCTTATTTGTTTGAATTTGATCTCAATATTATTATTTACAAACGATTTATGGGTGGCATACTAGAAATGGACTAGTTATGGACTGATAGCTTCTAAATCCCTTTTCAACTAATGCGGTTTCTACGTCTTTGAGGCTTATTTTGGTTGAATTTCATCTCAATAACGTTATTTACAGTGGACTTAATTCGGGAGCTATTGACAATTATTGACTGACAGCAACAAAATCCAGTAGCATTATTGCCATATAACCGATATTAGTATGATTTCTGGATTAAAATTACTGATCTGTATAAAAGTTGGTTCGATATCAATATTTATTAGACATTTTTGTGGGTTAAATTGTGTTTCGGAAATGGTTCTTATATGACAGCTATGACAAATTATGGGCCGATATTCTTAAATTTTGGAACAGTGATTTTTATGCATATGAGGATATTTCAAGTCGAAGTTCGTAAATGATCCGTGTAAAATTTTGGAACGGAACC
Source organism: Bellardia bayeri (assembly GCA_950370525.1). Taxonomy (NCBI): domain Eukaryota; kingdom Metazoa; phylum Arthropoda; class Insecta; order Diptera; family Calliphoridae; genus Bellardia; species Bellardia bayeri. The sequence continues at coordinate 41,382,966 of OX493266.1, read as the reverse complement.
GTTACTTATAAGAGATTTATGAGTATTGAAGTTATTTTCGGAAGAGGGCTTTATATGGGGGATACGGAGGAAAATGCGCTGAAAATGCATTTTGTGGGATGATTTTTGTATATATGTAAATGATCTACGCAAAGTTTTGAGTCGGTACCGATATATATAAAGATAAATGGCTTTTTCGGATATAGTCCTTATATGGGAGCTATGACCAATTATGGGCCGATCACCATAAAATTTAGTACAACAATTATTATTTCCTCAAGCTTTTTTTTTCTATCATAAAAATATATATTTCAAAATATTGCAATAAAATGGGCAAAAAATATCAAATTTTTATGGAGGTTGTCTCACATACTGGTCCATAACTCTGGTTGGCGTAAATCAATTTTGCTGATTTTCAATACCAAAGTTACCTACAAAATAAGAAATATTTTTCTGGAAATTTCGTTTAGTTAATTTTTATAGTTTGGACGTGAGAGTGTTTTACACAGACGGACATGACTTAGAATTTCATAAGGATCAAGAAAATGTATAATTTGTTGGGTCTCAGATGAATATTAAAAAAGTTTCACGCGGAATGACAAACGTAATATACCCTCAATCACCACTCTTGGTGGTGGAGGGTATAAAAAACCACAACCAATTGGAAAATTCATATCATATCAAGAATGAAGTGCCTGAGCATACTACACAGCGGAAGTGTAGTGGCAAAAGGAACGCGACGTTAAGAATAATGTCACTGGGAAAAGTAATAAAGCGACAAATAAAAATCCATAAACTACAGACGACATTTGGAAATTGTGGAAAATTTTCAATTTGTCTTTTCTTATGTGTCTGTGAACGTACATACACGTACATGTGGTTAATAAATATGACTACGACTAATAATTGCTGGTGTATTTTTTTTTTTGGGGCAAAAGTATTTTTTCTCAGTTTTATTTTTGTCATTTCGTGACATGAGTTTTGAAGGGTTCGTTTGAAAAGAAACATGATTAGAAACAATAACAGTGGCTTATGTAACAGTTCAATTTAGTTTTAACAAATTTATGAACGAAGATTGCAAATATTGATTGAAAAACAGAAGCCTGGCTATATATAGGTATTATATTTTAAAAATTGTTTACATAAAACACAGCTACAATTCATACGCCTCTTCAACAAACAAACCCAGTCGCAATATATTTGTACAAGTGCTGGACAATACAAAATCAAAACAGAAAGAAAATCATGTACCAATTCCTTGAAAATCCTTTACTGTCTGGTACAATGATGGCAAAAAAGCTAAAGCTTCCAAAAAATACTGTAAATTATGATATAAAACGATACAAACAATCCTTAAGCACAAATCGTAAAGAAAAATTAAGGTAAAATGTTTTTTAAAAGAACACAGAAACTTACAAAGAAAAAACTACATTCAATAAAGCAAAATCTTGGTCTTTGCGATAATACCCCTGAAGAAAATACAAACCCTGTGTAAGTACCAGATAATACGTGTGAATTCTGTTTTTCAAAACTATAATGCGAATAATTAACGGAAAAGTGAAACGACCACGTACTCTTTACAAAGTGGAATGTAAGCAGGAACCAAAATGTTCCCCATCTATTAATTTGATAAAAATGTAATTTTTTGAGAAGTAATTTACACCTTTGGTTTGCAGAGCTCCCCTTTTGTTACTACTTAAATATTTAAATTTTTATGCGACCGGATTTTATGTGAACAATGTTTATATATAAAGAGCTTTATATATATATAGCGATATATAAATAGAGGGAAATTAAAAATCAGAAAAATCGTTTTATAATTTTCTAAAATATGCGGAAATTACTTTGAAAGAAATATTTTCAGCTTCTGAGCTTTAAGAAAAATAAACGTTTCTAGTTAACAAATGTTTTTATTAAATATTTTTAGTGAAAAGGGTAGTTTTTTTAAAGTGAAAAAAAAATTACTTATAAAAGCTGTGACTTATAAAAGTTTTTTTTTTCAAATAAAGATTTTTTTATGAAAGTTTTTTTACACAAAATAAAACTTTTTCTATAAAAGCCTTTTTACAAGTAAAGCTTTTTCTATAAAAGTTTTTTTTTATAAATAAAGCTTTTTAAGTTTTAAAAATTTTAATGAAAAATATATTTTAGTTCTAAAAGCTTTTATTTGAAAAGCTCAATCAACTTGGTTCTGATTTTTTTTTTAGTGAAAATTGTTTTTTCTGTCTTTAAAACCCAGGCAAGTTTTATACAGAACAGAATAGTTAATATTCTTTATTTTCTACCATTCATTTTGCAATCTTTCTTTGTTTTGAAGAAAGTTTTTTTTAGGGAAAATGGTTTGTTTTACTTATTAAAACAAACTATTTTTTTCATCAAAAATCTTTTTTTTTGTAATAATAAAGCTTTTTCAATAAAATAAAATCAATTTAAATAAAAAGCTGTTTTTTTTGTCTTTTAAAACTCAGGCAAGTTATATACAGAACAGAAAAGTTAATTTTCTTTATTTTCTACCATTTCTTTTGCAATATTTCTCACTGTGCACAAAGAAGTCCTTGATATTTCACATTTAAAATGAGATTTGACATAAAGATTTCCTCATTGCCATTGTTATTATTGTTACACTCATATTGTTGCTTTCTATAAATTTTAAATTTAACATAAATAAATATTCGTATTTACTGCAGAGAATTAAATAAGTCTTTTTCATATGTACGGGTATATAAAACTGATGACTCTCATTTTCAAAATTATATGTATATTGTAACTTTTTTATAGGATTTAAACAACAAAAAAAATAAAAGAAAATGTTTTTATATGTAAATCACAAGCAAACAATGAAACTAACTAAAAGGGGGATAAAAAGGAAACTCACCATTATTCCTGTACTAACAGCGATACCACGTCCACAATACGTATTTGGAACAATATCACCAAAACCAACACTAAGAAATGTTATTGCTATCAGCCACATTGCATTCAAAAGATTTGCATGTTCTTCATCATGAAATCTAAACAATTGTTATAGTATTTTTGGTATTTTTTTTTGTTCAGTTTGGTTTAAAATTTTCGTTTTGTTCAGATATTTTTCATTTTATGCGTAGAGGCCAAGACCAAAAGGTTGGTTGGTTGGTTGATTGTTTGAGTTGTATTCAGTGATTGATTGTTTGATAGATTGGTTGGTTGATTGATTTGTTTGGTTGGTTGGTTGATATTTGCAGTAGTAGAGATACAAAACAGAGATACACACGGTTGGAGTAATTTTTTTGTATTTTTTTATATATGTATATTTTTTCGTTTTGGCATTTCGTTTTTTGTTTGTTATTATTTTTTTTTAATTTTTTTGTAACATATTTAAGAGAAAAAATGAAATAAAAGAAAAAAATCATAAAAAAGTCATAATAAAATAAATTATAATGAAATACATAGTTATGTTTTAAATATGGTTAACAACTTTTAAGGTTTAAAGTTTTTAATTTTCATAGAGTTAAACAAAACAAAAAAGGAGGGAGTTAGAGCAGAGAGAGAGAAATCATAAATACAATCATTAGTTAAGGCACTACTGAAAGCTTTTGGCTAGTGCTACAATAAAAATTCATAATTAAATTTATATAATTAGACATTTTCATATTTTTTTATTATATTGTATATATTGTAGAATTGTCTAGCAATGATATCAAATTATTTTCCTGTTTGATTTACCAAAAATTTTAAATTACTTTAGGCTTACTGCAAAACTATGATAAGTCATATACATTCGCTAAATGTTGATGTTTTCTCACGTTCAGAAAATTAAGGTGTCTTTACAATTTTGCCAAGTTTTATGAATGTTTTGCCAATCTTTTAATTTAATGACTTATCAGGTTATTGGATTTAGTACAAAGCTTTATTACTGCATTTAAAGGAAAAATAATAACTCAAAATTAACTTTTTAAAAATTTATAAATATTATAGAAGCTTTATAAATTTGGAAAGCTTTTTCTTAATTAAATAGACCTCTAACATTTTCAGTTATTAAATGCTAACCCCCTTATTCAAAAACGATTATTAAATTTAACAAACGTTTATTAAGCAAATTTTTATATGCAAATCTGTCTTAATAAACGTTTGTTAAATTTAATAATCGTTTTTGAATAAGGGGGTAAAGCTTTAAATGTTAAAAGCTTTACATTTTTACTACTAGTTTGGCACTGATTTGGCACGACCATCATCAGTAGACCTAAAAAAGTCAAGTGTGTATTGACATTCAAAGTATATAATCAGCCATGTCACAGAATTTCATTCCGTTCGGAAGTGGAATTAATTCCGTATTTTACTTTTATAAAAAAACTAAAACGAAAATGAAACCACTTGTAATTTTAAAAATTTCTAGGTTTTATACCGACGAAAAATTTTAGTTTTACTTTTTCTATAGAAGCAAAATACGGAATTAATACCACTTCCGAACGGAATTAAATTCTGTGACATGGCTGAATATTTGAATTTTTAAATTATATGCTATCTTAACTGAATTGAATCTCAAAACCAACGTTCGTATAAGTTAATTTTGAAAAGCTCTAATAAATAAGCTATGTTCAATTATAGACTCATTGAAAATTTTATATACTTGAAACATATTAGATATTTTATCTTATATTAAAATGTAAATGAGATTTTTGGTAGGCGACCCAAAAACAAATTTTCTGATATTTTTTTTAAATTTTCAAAATTTTGCATTAACACCAACATATAAGATGTTTAAGAGGCCTAAAACAAATTTTAGCAAATTTCTTATTAACTTTAAGACGGATGTGAGGACTTTGTATGGGGCTCCTGTTAATTATAAACAAAACTTTGTTAAATTACATTTAAAAAAGGTACATCAGAAGTACTCGACTCAGAAAGTTCTGCTGGTTGGCATATTACTGGGATTAAAAACACAAACGTGTAATACTATCCATCTCTCATGTAGATAGAGGTAAATATATTTATGCAACAAAATATTGTTTGCATTTTAAAATTGTTTGATATAGGCTGATTTTATAAATGCAATACTGCAAAGAAATTTATTTTCAAGGCAGAGCAATACTTTATGGCAACACTTCTTAGTCAAATATTGAAATGACATTTCAGTGCATTTATAAACGCGCAAAATTAGTTTTTTCCTTTGCAATATTTAATCAAAGCCGCCATTTCTATGACAAATTACCTTTTTTATGTATTTTTAGTTTTTTCGTCAAGAAAATTTAAAAATTAACTTTACAAAAAACACAAAAAAAAATCACAAATGAAAACAATGCAGAAAATTGATAAATGTTGCGCATTGAATACATTGACATGCAATAATGAACTTTCTGCATCGCCAAAACTGAAGGTACGGTAACACTTGGCAAATATTTACTAAAAAAAAGCACAAATTTGTTTGATATTGTTTACTCTTACAAGAGTTTTGCACGAGCAAACAGCATTAGATAAATTAAAATTAAATATTTGTTGTACTTTGGCCTAAATAGGAAAAATATTTTTTAATAAATAAACCCTTTCAAATATATGTATGTCATGGTTACGTTAATTTCTATATCACAAATGAGTACTTTGAGCGAAAACTTAACATGTGTTTTGTGACTGTAAAACAAACATAACCCATGTAACTCAATCAAATCACATGTTTTGTAGAAACTGGTAGTAAGAATACTAGTATATTTTACCCAATTTCAAAAATTGTATTCGATTTCATCCACGGACTGGGATTATTCGATAGACTTGCAGCTTTTCTTCAAAATAAATTTATTTTTTTAAGAATAGATCTAGTGTACATATGATTCATTCATTTGTAATAGGATTCATTCTTCTATTAATAAAATCATATATTGAATTATCTCCAACGTTGTGAATATATCGCTTTCAAATTTACTTCCTGCCAGTCGATTGGTAATGTTTGCGAAATGCAATTGCAACAATACATAAAAGGGAGGAGGCAGTTTTGGATAATTTTATTTACAGGTTTAAAAACTATAGATTTATACCACCATAGTGGTTATAATGCCCAAAACTATTAGTCCAATATCCATCTTAAAGTATGCCGATAGAATCTGAATTAACGATTTATCGATGTCCGTCCGCTATCTAGCTGTTCATGTAAATTTTGTGCCCAAAATACAGGTCACAATTTTAAAGATATTTCGATAAAATTTTGTATGTGATACTTTTTCGGGCCATGGACGGTTGATATAGAAATTAGTAGAAATCAGTTTATTATTTCACTTAGTCCCCACCCAAATATCCTCCAGAAATGTGACTTTATCGGTAATATCTGATTTATATCCACTCAAATTTCACCACAAATAAGTTTTATATAAAAATAAATTATAAAATTAATCATAGCTCCCATATAATGAACATTGCCAAAAATCATTTTAATGATTGGAAATATTTTACAAATTTTGGTAACCAAATAAAATTTAATATAAATAACTTTTATATACACAAAAGTCATGTCATAGCCTAGTCAAGTCTTGATATCAATAATATAACTAACTCAATTTTTTTCAAAATAGCTTTTTTATTTGTTCTGGAGGACAAATGTCAGGTGCATCTTGCCTCAAAATTTCAGGTGGATACAATTGAAAATAACAGATTTATAACGATTTCAAAAAAAGGCCTAAGTCAAGTCAAAGAATTCTTAAAAGAAAAAGCCCTAACTCACTGCGTTTGATTGGTCTTGAAGTTGTGCATTTATATTTTCCAAGCAACAAGTTAGCTTTATCTAGAAATAGACTACAAGTATGTCGTAGTATCTTTTGTTCAATGCTAGGCATAAAATAAAAGATGGCACGGAATTGGATAAGCGGGGCCAGTAAACATGGTATGCAAGAAAGTCCCGATAAGACTTTAAGTCTACGCAAATCGAAGTTCTAGAAAAGTATGTAGTCAAACCTCTATTTAAAATTTTAGACAGACGTATTGGCGATCTTATTGTTAATATATTACGAGTCTTGGCCTATGACCCATCATGATCAATATATTTCAAGACAGACAGAACTGACGATTACGAATTTCTCCCATAGATCAAAGTCGGCGATTTAAGATATACCCCCTGATTCACTTTATAACGAGAAAATAGCAATCACGAACAAGAAATGGAATCACCTACAGGACTTAAACAAGTTTTTACCTGCAGACTGTCATGTTTTTTATGTCTTATAAGAACTAATTTTTTACAGTTAACTTTTGACTTAATCCTCTTAATTTCATGAATTACTTCCGTTTATTATTTAAACCTGAATTATTATAATAATAAAATATATTATCTCATTTTCAGCTTCGGTAAAAAAGGCCTAAATTAATTTTTTTTTTCAAAAATATCAAAGAAAACAGGCCTCCTTTAGATAACTTAATTAACAAAAATATAAAAATTTAAAATGAGAAATAAAATGTGTTGCTTTTTTATTAAAAATTGTATTAACATTTTTGTTAAATCTAAAATTTTATGGTTTTTCCTTCGTCTGTTAAGTAACAAAAAATCGAGTTAGGTCTTTTTTATATTATGCCATCGATATGCACATATGTAGGTCTTGCTACTAACTTGCTCCTAATGATAATTGTTCCGAATAGGACATAACGCTCACTTTTGAACAGTTTTGCTCATATATTGATGAATTGTACTCAAATATTAATACCCATATCTGCATATCTGTTGATATTTTTATTGAAGAGGTAAACTGTCTTTAGTTTCAAATAGAAAACTAGCCATAAAAATTACCAAACAAGTTTACTGTGCTTATGTATATCAACCAAAAAGTTTTGTATTGCAAAGTTAAATCTGAATAATTAGAACGAAATTAGAATTTATTCTACAGTGAATCTCCAATTTTTATACTGAATATCGTAAGCTTTCACGATATGATGTAGGAAAGGAAAAGAACCATATTTAGCTATAAGTTAAGCCAACTTTAATAAATTCTTTAAACATATTTTGCCTTAGAGTTGTAAAATTAAATGTTTGTCAGTACTACTTACTGTGTATAGAAATTAATGTTTAATATTTTAGTAATTAATTACTACTAATTCTAAATATTCACTGCTGTCAATTTATGAACACCCAATAAATGTGACCTGGCCTATGAAAAGGTGGCTTATGACTCAAAAAAATTTTTCCACTTTTTTTTGGTTTCGATAGTTTTTGAGACGCTCTTTCACATGGTGAAAACTAGAAAGTCCTAACTTACGTAGAAGTGTACTAAAAATGTAAAGAAAGAAGAGCACAAATGAAAGAAAAACAGAATTTTATTGAAAATCCAGAATCAAGATAATAAATGGAATTGAAAAATTTAAAAACGGTATCATTTTTTGGCATTTATTATTACAGCAATCTTGTGAAATAAATTTATTTACCAATTCCTTTTCTTCGTTATCTGTAATAGACAAGTCCACTGTAAAAATATTTTCATCCACTTCCATTTGATCTTCAGCTTGAAACATTGAAATGCATACCTTTAACAGCTGTGTCTCGCAATTTCTTTTTTGAGCTATAAGCCACCTTTTTATAGGCCGGCTCACATATGATTATTATATGGTTGAGTAGCCACTTGCATTTTGTCCAGTTTACAGCCTGATTAGAATTGGAACCGCCGCCTATTATAATTAAGCGACTATCTACAAACCACATTTTCTCATGTTTGGTATAAAAATCTAAACATTTTTTGCAATATGAGAAAATTGAGAGTATCGCTGGAGAGAGCCAGTAAAATTCTGGCCATAGCATAGTTAGCTACAAGTAGATTTTTTGGTTTGCATACACAATGTATGTAAATCCATTGCCATTGTGGTTATGGTTCCAATTGTAGAATATGTCCTGGTGTAATTCCATCACCTTGACGCTGTTTCAATCTTGGGTAAAGATATGGCGGCATCGGTGTCATGCACGTGTTCGAAACTTAATAGAGTCTCATTGATTATAACACAAATGCAACTTGATGCTGACTAGATAATCTAGTACTACGGGATCAGTTAAAAGCCCGGTGACTTGACCCTAATATAACTATTGGGGTTCAGGGCCACCTAACTGATAATTGGTCCCTTCGGGGTTCACCTAATGTCTGTGATTAATCTACAAAGCGGTGAGAATGACAGTAGGTTAAAAGACTGATGTTTGCTTGAGCAGAAAATTTCGGTCCACCAAATTGTCCTAGGTGCTGTTGCTAAACAACAATAATAACAGAGCCATTGAAGGTAGTGGTGACACTTAGCTCGCTGCTCAGGAAATGTACTGGAATTGTGTCTTTCGTGACATTTGTTATGTTGACTATCCGCTTTTGGACGAGGTTAGATATGCGGTCAATGGCAACCTCAGTAAATTCCGATCTTTGTGGATCGGTCAATGTAGTGTTGCGATTGCTGGTTTTCTAGTAATAGTCTTGGGTAATGCTAACTGACTAAGCTACGGATGGCAGGCATTAGATAGGCTAAGCTCCTAAGCAAGGTGCTCTTTACATTGAATGTTGCAGTATTGTGTCAGGAAATTGCTAAATGTAAGTTCCTGGCAAGTTCGTACAAGTAAGCTGTTTGCAGGACATCTATTCTATGTTCTTGCTGGACATACAATGCGGTAGTGAGCCGAGTTCACCCTGCGTTTGCGTGCACCGTACGGTTAGGCCTAAAAGCAGATACCCACGGTAAACTTAAACACATCTGAAATCAAGCAGCTAATCATAGTTTTTTATTTTATACGATTGGTTGTTCACAACAAATTGAACTTTTGCAAAAATGTATAGCATTTAATTTGCCATATAAATTTATTTTGTCTCTGTAATGAACAAACGTATTGAAATTGTTGCATTCTTAAATAATCACTAAAATAATTATAATTCGTCAAAACAGTTCGATGAAAATATATGTATGTAAATATTTATGTTCTGGATATACAGTAGTGTATCACAAAACTATTTTGCATACTTATTTTTAGGGGAAATTTGTGTTTATTCATACATAAAATTGTAATTGCAATTAATATTAGATAGATATTGGGCCTCACGCATAAAACGTGAGCTTGAGCTCGGACTTGATTTTTTGAGTAAAAGCTGCTTGTCGTATGCATAATAAAATTTTATGTATTTGCTTTTACTCACTGCTCACGTTTGATCTCGTCTTGCTCAGTTTGAAGTAAGTTAGATGAGCTTGTGCTCATTTCCATATGCATAAAAACAAGCTTTTGCTTTCTTTTGTGAGCTCTTGCTCAAATTTTGTTGAGCATGCCTTATAGTTGACTCGTGTACACTAAAAAGGAAACATGGCTGAATATTTTGTGCCACTAAGAAATAAAAAATGTTATCAGAAGCGTAAAACGAATTTATCAAGTGCGGATAAAAAATTATACAGGTTTGTATTATTAATTATTAACTATTTTATTATAATTAATAATAAAATGTTAAATACATAGGTTTGGGCAATTGAAGCAAAGATTTTCGATACTTCAATACAAAATTCGTGTATAGACAGAGTTAGTGCCCTATGTAATAGCCAGTTGTTTCATTTTGCATAACATATGTAGCTAAATTTTTAAAAGACGATTATATCCTTATCAATGACGATTACAACAATAATGATGTATGGCAATTAGAAAATAATATCGAACAACAAACAGTAACAAATTCAGAAGCTGGAAAAAAACAAACTGAGGATGATCGCAGGATTTGTTATCAAATTAGTTTATAGTAAAAAATAAAATATTTATTTTTTTTTGGTTTATAAAAATAATAAACGTAAATACAATTCACTTTTTTATACAATTTTTCTTATTTTGAATGCATGGTAATTGACTCTTTTCTATTAAATATTTATTTTGTTTTATTTTTTCTACTAAAAATTTGAAAATGTCGTCAGTTTCTATTTTATTATTATTATTTAATTCTACTTCACTTTCACTGGACGACATGTTGTCACTTCAATAACAATTAGGCGTTTGATCTCCCTTTGCTCAAGTAATTGCAATTGGTTTGAACTCATTTTTAAGCATACGAAATTGAGCAAAAGCTGTTGCTATTTGATCGAACTCGGCTTACTAGCAATTGCTCACCTGCATCGACTCAGCGCTTTTACTCGTTTTTATGTATGAGACCCATTATGTAGAACAGGAGAACACAAAAAATGTTTAAACATGTTATTGTTGCATTTTAGTCATATGCATCATAATTTGAAGGTCACAAAAGTATTTTGCTCTCTTTAATTCCTGGTAATTTTTTCAATTGTTTTAGACTTTTTTCAATTGTTCATGGAATATTTTTATATCTTTTTTTTTTAAATAAATACAAGTTACACATATTTCAATTGTTATTAGTGATAACTTATTCCTGATTTCCCGCGGTTGTGAATATCTTTGTTTTAATCATGCCGAAAGGAAAATAATTAAACATTTCCTAGAAAAAAAAAATATATATTATACATCAACGATTTCTATGGGGTTCAGGTCCGAGCACACAAAAGCAAAATTTTAACATCTAAAACTGGTCATTATAATGTTTAAAAATAACAATTTTTTACGAGGGCCAATATGCATTATGATCAGTATATACAAGATTACCAACTCAATTGGCAGAAGTGCTGCCTCATATCACCATCGACCTCCATTATAATTTACCGTGGATTTAATATTACTTATAAGTATTTAAGGCTTAATTTGGCCTTCACTCGACCATCGCAACCAAGAATGTTGCATTTGCAAAATTTGTATTTTTATACATCCCAGCAAATGACAAGCTCTTCAATCTGTTTACTTCCAAGAGAAATGATTTTTATCTTGCCAGATTTATGGCTCTCAGCATCCTATGTATTTGTTTCGTTGTTTACATTGGTATATAGTGTTCTTCTTTGTTGGTCGCAGACTGTATTCAACTAGTTTGAGCGATCATTCCGAGGTTAAGTCCGTAAAAAAAGCTATAGACTAATTTATTAATTTGTTATTCCTTGACAACATCTATTAAACATATCACAAATTCTTTTATATTATTTGCCCTAGTATTAAAGCTGAAATAAACTTTTACCTTCGGAAATGTTAAATGATTTTCCCTTCGGCCTTTTTAACGTAAAGATCTTCATACTTGTGCACAATAAGGGCGAAATTATTGCTTAAAACATTTGAAAAATATATAACATGTATGCTAAACAAAAGACATGAAAAAAAACAAAAGACATACAAAATTTTAAGAACAATTAACAAAAGATATACAAAATTTTATGAACAATTTAAACAAATGACTGAAATTTCGAATGCAATATGACCTGTAATTTGTGATGCAAATTAATAAAATACAACAAAAACTAAACAAAAAAAAAAACATTTTTACAATTTTTTCGGAATTTCGCATTTTACACAATAGGTATTATTAAAGTAAAAGAAGAAAAAAAATTTCTTTTAAAAAGTTTATATATGAATGCAAAATAAATTTCTATATAAATATTTGTCCAAAAAACTGTTTTATTAAATGAACTCCCAGTTTGCGGATGATGATGATGTTTGTAGAGATCTGATAGCCATTGTTAAGTCTAACGTTTGATTCAAAATTTGTTTCCAGTTTATGTAAGTTTGCAAAAATTTTGTTTGAATTAATAAATTATTTCCTTTTTCCTGAGCATGGCTCATCTTTATTAACGTTATTAGAAAAATAATAAATATGGTTGTAACAAAGATTCTACTTTTACACAGAATATTGGCGTAAATTCATATTTAATACGTTTCTTGTAAATATTATAACGAACTTTGTGAGAGTTTGGCCATAATAGGCCAGAGGTACTAAAAGTACAAAGAAGTCTTAGTATTTTTGATGTAAAAATATTAATACAAGAGTAGGGAGACGTTAATCTTCTTATTTCGTTGTTAAAGCACAGTTTCTACAATTATTCATGAAACTATAGTGCAGAAAATGTAAAATCTAATAAAATACAGTCAACATTTTCCGACTTTTTTATTGCATTTTTTACGATAAAGTTTACAAATTGAAATTTGTGTAACCGATGTACATTAGAATGTGTATATTTTTATTTATTATTAGTGTTTTTATGTTGTTTTTAATAAAATTATTGAATTTATTTTAAAAATTATTAATATATAATTTGATTTTTTCTTAATTTTCACCACAAAAAAGAAAAAGCGACCTAAAAATGTGACTCAGTTTTTGCAACAGCCGAAATTTCTATTAGTTGCGTTGAGCGAGGTTGCACTGTATTATGTTATTTTCGAGATATCAAGTTTCCATAAAACGTGTAATACAAGTTCTTCTAAACCAATTCATAAAATCAATTATCTTTATTTCCTTGTACTGAAGTAGGGCATATTATGGGTTATGTCCTACCCAACTATACATTTTTACTTATTTATAATGCCTCTTTATTGTAGAAGACTTAATTGTAGTTGGTTATACATTTCAGGGTTATTTTATAAAAATTGGCAGTTTAGCTAAAATTAAATATGTAATATTTGCATTAAACTATCATATTATTGCAATTTTAAAAATGGTATATTTTAGGTGAAAGACTTTTAAGGAAAGGACTGTTAAAGTTTTGAATAAAAATCTGATTAGAGATTATGGTAGGAAAATGGGGAGGTAATATATTATATTGGGAATATTATTGTTATATAATAAACTTTAATTACATCAACAATACCTTAAATGTTTTAATAAATATTATTAACATTTCATTAAACTGGCATTAGAGAATCTTATTTAAATTCTTTGTTTATATTAGATCGTATTTATATTAAAATATTTATATAATTTTTAATATAATTTGTAAATTATTAAACAAACTTTTGGGTAGTGCACTTAAATATGATTGTATTTGTTTGCAAGCTAAAATATTTTGTAAAAATGTTATAGAAAATTTATAAGAAAATTGTTTATTAGAGATATAAATAAATAATATATGGAGTGAAGAAAGTTTAAAAATACTTAAAGAAAGAAATAAAGTAAAACGAGCCATTATTTAAGAAGTATAACTAAGAAATAAATAAATATATGAAAATTTTGTAAAAAAAATACAGACGAAATAATAAAATAGAGTTAATGAAACATTGAAGGAGTTACAAAAATATATGGGAATTTTGTTATACAAAACACACACATTGATACACACACACGCCACAGATACACAACGAAAAATGTTTTAATAAATTATGAAAAACAATAAATAATTGAAAATAAATTATATTTATATATATATATATAAAATAAATGAATTGAAATGAAATGAAATGAAATGAAATATACTTAAATTAGTTATATTTTAAACAAGTCTAGTTTATTGTTTTATTAATACCTAAGTTAAAAAAAAATAAAAAAAAATAAGTTATTAAATAAAATATGGATTGAACTAAAACTCTTGGCAAAGTTTAATCATTTTCGATATTTTCTATGTTTTTTTTTAAATATATTTTGCAAGTTATTAACCATTTACAGTTAAGTGAGAAAAAAATGAAAAAAACCAACCGCTTTGGACTCTGTTTTACATATCTTACCACAAAAACCATGTCATTATTATGATTACACAAATACTATTTATACAATGTGGTGGTTAGTGGTCGTTGGAAGTGGTGTTGGTGGCTCTGGTGTTGGTTATTTCCTAATTAAATGTCCACACGTAACAGTTTACGGAATAATAAATATACAAACACACAAAAAAAAACGTACTTTTGATATACGCTGATTACCGGGGAAATGTTGAAAAAACATGTTACACAATTTGTGGTTATAGCCCGGAAAAAAATAACAGAAGTACAGAAAAACGTCACTAAAGAGTGTTGATTTGTTTGTCATCATTTAGATTATTGTGGTTAACTGACTCATTCACTCATTAGAGTAGTAGTAGTGGTTGGTCGGACATTCGGTATGGACATTCAGTCATTCAGTCAGTCAAATAAACACATTTGAAATGATGATTTGTTTGCTTGTTATTGTTTTATGGTGGGTATGATGTTGTTTTGTTTAGTTTAGCTACGTTTCGTTTCATTTCATTTTGATTGTTTGTTGCTGTTTCCGGTTGCTTCCGGTGGTGTATGTATGATTTTAATAATCTTCACCATTATCATACAACGTTGTTTAACTTACACACACACTCTGGATATACGATTCTCATCGCCACTCCTTTCCCGTCTCTAGCTCTCTCACACTACCACATTAACAGATCAAACGGTTTAATTTGCACACATTCATATTAAAGTATTATTGTTTGTTTGCGGTGGAATGTGTGTATGTTTAAGTGTGAGAGTGCTTATTGGGTTAATGAAAGGAGAGACTCAGAGAAAGACACAATTTGTTTTGTTTTTATTTCTGTTTTGTACGGTTTTATGCTGTACTGAACTGTATTTTTGTTTGGTTTGTTTTGAAATTAAATACTTACCACCATACCGCAAGTTAAGGTTATACCACGTCCGCAATATGTATTTGGCACTATGTCACCATAGCCAACACATAAAAATGTTATGGCTGTTAGCCACATGGAGTTTAGCAAATTCGCGTGCTCCTCATCATGAAACCTGTATTATTTTTCAAATATTTTTTGTTGGTTTTTTTACGAGTTCATTTTTTTTTTTTGATATTTAAAGCATAAATTGAAAAAAAAAGATTTTTAATTTTTTTTCAGAATTTAGATATTCACATCACATTTATTTTTTTGTTTGTAAGTTTTTTCAAAGATTTTGATGATTTTTGTAAGTTTTTTTTTGGTTTGATTGTTTATTTTTGATGGTTGGTTGATTGATTGATCGATTGTTTTCCGAATTTGTTTTCGGTTGGTAGTTGTTTTCGGATTGTAGAAGATTTTGTTTTTATATTTTTATAAGTTGTTGTTTAACAAGTAGTAGAGGTAGTAGTAGTAGTTGGTAGGAGTAGTAGAAATGTTTTTGGAAAAAAATTGAAAAAACAAAAATAAATACAAATAAATAATATAGACATGATATTGTTTTTTTGTTGCATATGTATTTGTTTATAATTTATTGCATATTCAATTAGTAACTATAATATATAAACATATATGTATATATATTTAGATTTGTTTCTTATTTAAATTTTTACAGTTTATTAAATTTGAAATAAAAAAAGTAACTGATAAATAAATAAAATATGAATATAAAAAAAAAGTTTAAAAATTCGATTAAATGAATTTGAAATGAAATACAGTTAAATTCCAATTTGTTGAGTAAAATATTTAATTTTATTTAAATATTTAGTTATAGTAAAGTGCTGGTTATGTTTCTATTAGATATAGTACGTCTCTTTGAATTCTAAGATATATAACTTGTGCTTTGGTTAACTTTGACATATCAAAGTTTTCGGATGTTGAAATCGCTAAGTATGAAGTAATTGACATATATTAAATAATTAGAATTCTATGAAATGGAAAAAGCTATTGTCAAGAAAATTCATATTTTTTACTATTCGATTTCTAAACAACCAACGAGTTTTTACATATTTTCAATACAACTTACTGATCAATATTTTCCTAGTAGGTGTGTAACACATACATAATCGCCTAAATGTACGCTACTTTTTTGTGCCTATATATAAAAAAGCATAAATGCATTAAAAGTTGAAATTCATGGAATATTCTCGAAAATGTGAGTTTAACAATTTCTTTTAAATATATTTTATAATATATTTAAGAATATTATGAGTAAAATGCAAAACTGTATAGTGACGGTATTAAACTGTATAGTGACATATATTTTGAATGAAAATGTATATTTTGCTTTTGTTTGATAAGTTCATATTCGGATATAGCTAGATCGTATTAGAATTTCATAAGGAACTAGAATATTAATATACTAGATAAAGTCGTGCATGAATATTACTGAATATTATATACTATTCTCTTTTCTAATGTTTCTTAAATTCAATAAATTCGACATCTGGTTGAATGTTACAGTATTTTAAAATTTTACAGTTAATTTAAATTTCACTTTAATTTGAATTTAATTTTATAGCTAACTTTTTGGAAATTTGTTTTTACATGATTTTTTTACGAGGGATCAATTTGCTTACACTTAAAATATCGTTTGACAAGCCAAGTATTTCCGAAAAATAAATTTAAAAAATTATCATGAATATTTCATGCAATTAATTAATATTTAATGGTAGTAGTATTTCATAGCAAGTTTTCATAGTTTTTTTTTATTTCCAATAAAGTTAAAAGTTATGAAAGCTTTCTGGTCCTGTAGGATATAGTGATATAGGCAATGCTTTCACACAAAACTCCCCATAAATCACCACAACAAGAGAAAAAGAAAAACCAGCTTAAGTCTCTGTGTTTTCAGGATAAATAGCCAAAAACACATGGCAAATGGAATCATCAAAGGGCAACTCATAAGAGTAAAAGTCCAAACAAAGAAGCTATTAGACAGAAAAGAGCAAACTGCCAAAAAGCAGAAACGTTCTAGAGATCAGAGCTTTTGCAGCCCCTCTATCGCCATTCTTAAGATTTAAAATATTTTCATAGCTGAGATAAGCAGTACAATTCCTAATTCTAATCCTAAACTAATACTGCTAGAAGACGTATTGATGGCGAATCCAGTAACTCTATTGATAATTGATCTGTTATAACTATCTACTAAGTCTTCAATATACAACATACTGTAAGAGGTTTATGCGCTTTTTAATGATCAAATATGTACCAATCATCATGAAATTTACTACGAGCATTTTCACATACATAAGATTTATTTGTAGTGAATTTAGACTTGAATAATGTCCACATATAAGTGATTTTTGAAAGTGGAATTTATATGAACCAATACAAACTAAATATTGTTTCGTGATTTTTCTTAGCATGAATCTTATTTTTGCTGAAGTGTACAAATTTGAAGTGTACAAATTTTCATGATATTATCTGCATTATATTTAAAGAAAATAGCAAAAATGTATGAAAACCATCAAGGTTGTCTGAAACTTTGGTCATTATTTCGGAGCTTACTGGACTGATTTTGTCCATTTGCAATACCAAACATTTCGGTGTAACAAAGAATGTTTGGGAAAATTTCATCAGTCTTTTTCTCGAAGCTCTTTCGTGACTTTAACAGACGAATGACATGGCTAGAAGATATACAGTTCCGGACAAAACTGGTCACGAAATTAAATTTATTGACCCCTTACTCAAAATTTTTTTGTTTTATACATATACATATATTTAAAACAAGTAAGAAAGTATAGTCGGTCAATCCCGACCATATAATATCCTACACCTAGTATATGTAAATATAAAACAGTTTTTCAGAAATGGGCGTTATATGGGAGATATCACCTATTTTGGACCAAAATTATATGTGTTAAACTTTATCTCGATATAAAATTTTTTAAAAGATTTATGGAAGTTAAAGTGAATTACGGAGAGGGTCTTATATGGGAGTTTCGACTAATTATGGACCGACCATTACAAAATTAGGTGTCATTATTTCTGTATATAAGAAACTTATTTGTGTCGAATTTTATTTGATTACCAACATTTTTAAGGAATTTATGCTCTTTAAAGTGATTTTCGGAAGTGGGCCCTATATGGGAGCTACGACTAATTATGGACCCATCATAATAAAATAGTACCGTATTATTAGTATACATATGAAATATATTTGTGTTAAATATTATTTGGATACTAACATTTTTGAATGAGTTATGCTCTTTAAAATGATTTTCGGAAGTGGGCCTTATATGAGAGCAACGACTAATTATAGACCGATGTGATTTAGCTCCATTTACTACTCATTTGTGGTGAAATTTGTTTGGATACTTGCATAATTCAAAGATTTATGACCGGTAAACCCCAATTTCGGCAGGACATTTGTATGGGGGCCAGGTGAAATAATGGAGCGATTTCTACCAGTTTCAATCCCATTCATCCTTGGGCCGAAAAAATATTACGTTCCAAATTTTATCGAAATATTTTCGAAATTGCGACCTGTATTCTGCGCACAAGTTTTACATGGACAGCCAGCCAGCCAGCTAGCCAGCCAGACGGACGGACGGACGGACATCGTTAAATCGACTCAGAAAGTGATTCTGAGCCAATCGGTATACTTTAAGGTGGGTGTTGGACCAATATTTATAGGCGTTACAAACATCAGCACAATTTCAATATACCCTCTCCAATATTGTGGTGTAGGGTATAAAAAATATTTAAGTAAATTCAATACATTATTTGTTCTTAAAACAAAAGCAAAAAAACTTCAAGTAAAACATTAGAGTTGTGATTTAAAATATACTTGAAAAATGATCCAAGTGTGAACAATTATATTATATACTGAAGAAAAATTCTCTTTTTACGACCGCTAATACTTGGTATGTCCTTCGTGCGCCTTTTGTACTGCTTTAATTCTCTTTGGCATACTTTTCACAAGATTATTACGAATTTCCGTATCGATACTTTCCCAGGCTTCAATACAACGACGCCAAAGATCATCTATTATTTTAGACAGTTCTTTTTTTGAAAAAATCTTTGCAACACTTTTATCAACCCATGTCCATTACCGCCTATCTGATCCGATTCGGTTAATTTTCATCTCATCGCACCATGTTACCCGCATTCAGTCCTCGATTGCTACTAATCAATGGCTTTGAAGCCGATCGAGCATCTTTTGTCCATCTAAAAAATAAAGATTTTTTCTAAAAAAAAGAACTACCTACTTTATTACGAAAATTCACGTTCTATGAGGATTGTGTTTCGTGCACTTTGCTCAACTTATGTTCAACATAATAAGCCTACTGAGCGTAATATTCGCAACACCATCAACCACTTTGAGACGCAGCATTCATTATTGGATAATATTCGACCGAATAGACCATGTCCACCACGCTGTGAAGACGTGAATCATCGATCCATATTTTTTTAAAAATGATGCCGGTGCGAACGTAACCGTCAATGGTGACGGTGATCACGCTTTACTATCAAAGATTGTTGTTTAATCAAAGACAATTTACTATTTGCCAGTAGTCCTATAGTGTGCTATGCATTTTTCTATGAAGAAAACAAGCCCTTCTGCAATTCCGTGTCAATATCGTGCCTATAGAATAAAAAGTTTCCTGATAGAATTTCCTATACGTATGTCCTTATAAGCAGTGTGCAACTATAGTTATTTTAATTTAGTTATTTTAATACTTTCTTCGGTGTTCACACAACACAATTCTTATGCTTAAATCGCTCTTACTTTTATTTCAAAGTATACATATATTTGTCTAAAGGTAATCAATCAGCTGTCTAAAATCAGATATCTAAATGGTAATCAGCTTAGCTTAAAGAATTGCTTAGTGCAAATTGGGACGCAGGTCCCTTGAAATAAAGTCAATTAAGAAGACAACATATTTTTAAACATTGCTACAACTTAGTATTTAAATAGGTTATTGGAATTTAACTGTATTTAAATTTTCATAGTTTTTTTCAAAATAAAGCTGTTATTAAAAAACCCGTTTTGACAGTAAATTACTATTAAAAAAATATAAAGTAAATATTTAATTAAAAAAATCATGTTGATAAAACTGAAAAAAAAACTTTACAAAAATAAATAGTTGAATGAATGAGTTTTTATAAAACCTTTTTATTTTGTAAACTTTAGGTGGCAGCTAAAGCATTCGTATTTGTATTTTTTAACAAATTTTATTGTTTTAGTTTTATTTTATTTAAAGCATGAATTTTTAGTAATTAGTTTTGTATGTGACAAAAAAATAAATAAATAAATAATTGTTTTTAAAATTTTTGTAAATTGACTGTATTTAGTTATTTCGTTATCAATGAAAAACTAATTGTATTTTATTTAATGTTTTGCTAATTTGTATTATTGTTTTAGTATGCGATTGAATTTGTTGACAAGTTTTTTATATTTTTGTTTTAAATTTCTATTTGAATTTATATTACAGTTTTTTTTTTGTGTGTTAAATGTTTATGCTGTTGATGATGATGTTTTGAAAAATAAAAATTTTCAAATTTCATGTAATTATACGAAATATAAAAATGATGTAGTTGTAGTAGTAGTTTTATGAAAAGCCAATACTGTATACATTAAGATATTTTATAAAAAAAACTAATACATTTACATATGTAATTAAATTTATAACATTTATAGCTTAAGGAAATGAAAAAAGACATTTTCTTTTGTATGTACAGGAAATTAAAAAAAAAAATAATATTTACATATTTTTATATATAAAAACAAATAATAATTAAAATTTTTAATACAATACAATCCATAAAACAAAACTGAAACTGTTATACAAATACGCCAAGTTATTTAAATTCGGTTTCTATTTCTAATAATAAGTTGGAGTTTCAGAAATTAGATTTATGTTTAAATTTCAGTTCTATGCAAATTATAGTCTGAATGAAAACAAAAGAAGTTCCTTTTGAAAAACGTTCGTTAATTTTTAATTTAAGAATAATCGGTCGTAATATATTTTATTGTTGAGCAATGAAACATCAAAATAGATCATGTTAAAAAACGATACAACCAAACCTTACGTACAGATTGTAAAAAAGGAAATTACAACAAAACTATTTGTTCCTTTAACAAGTGTTGCTTTATGTTTTACATTGCATCATGCAACTATTTAATTGTGAACACAATTTTGAACAAAGTCGTATATTTATGTTGTCAAAGCTTTAAAATAACAAAAGAATAATGTTTTTAAAAACATTAAAAATGAATATTTTCAAAAACTAAAACATGCCGTAATATTTTCAGAAATATCCATTATTAAAATTTTTTGTTTATTTATTTTTGAATTTTCTAAACTAAAATGAGAAATTTTTATGTTGAGATACATATTTTAACTTGTGGCAAAACTTAAACTTTCATACAACATTTGAAAAACATACATACATATATATGTAAAAATGTCGTAGGTGTTGCACAAAATATTTATGTAAAGTTTACCAACAACTTTTGTACATATACAACTATTGTAAATTCAGATGACGTACAACTCCTACGACACTACAACATTTCTTGTGTATTGAAAAATTATGTTTAATAAAGTAAAATCCAGGTTTATCGGATAATGACTGTGCAAAAAATACAACATCAGCTCAAACAACTACCGGCAGCAAGAGTTGATGCTGTAGCAAAACGATTGGATGCAGACTGAAAATATGACAAAAATATATAATCTTGGTAAAAACGTAATAGTGTGGCAAGCAATTTTAAATGATTTTTGTCACCATTTTAACTATGACTTTGGATATTTATATAAAGGAATGCTTGCAGAAACTTATTGGAAGCCACCATTCTTCAGTAAAGTTTTGGCCTGATTTAGCTCTTTGTTACTCAAAACCTAAAGGTTGACGTAATAGAAAAATATATGACATCCCAATAATTTAAAAATGTTTATTAGGTTTTTAACAATATTATGGTCAATGATTTTATTTATATGATTGCAGCAATAATGTTAATATATGAAAGTTACAATTCACTTGATTATAACAATATTTAATACAGTAATTAAGTATATGTTTGCTACATGCATTTTTCTGGGATGTATAACTTTTAAATAGGTATTTCAGATGACGTATCTTTTGAACACAAAGTTTGTCTTTATTAACTTATAAATATATCATTTGGAAGGGTACGTATCTGTCATTTATTTGCACTTAGTTAATAAACATTACTCGTAAAGGGTAAACAATAAAGTTGTTTGTTTGCTTCCAATATGTAAAATTTTGTGCCAACAAAGTGTCATCTGCGAGAAGTTTAGATTTACTTCTTTAATTGAGAGGCATGCCTATTACTCACTGCATCTAATGGTGAATGTGTTCCATCGGCTACAATGTACGAGAGATGGTATGCGCAGTTCTCAAGTGGTGATTCTAACACGTAAGGCAAAGATCATTAAAGCCTGCCAAAAAAGTTTGAAAACCAACAATTGGAGGCACTCAACAAAATTATGTAAAGTCATTGGGTGTTACTCAAGCATCAATTTCAAAATGTTTGCAATTCATCCAAAAGCAGGGAAATATGAATTGTTGCCGAGAGACGTTGAAAAACGATTTTGCATGTCCAAAATGCTGCCTAAATTCTATAAAAGGAAACAAATTGTCTTCCGTATCATTACTTGCGATGAAAATGTAACCATTACGATAACCCGAAGGCCGAAAAAGGCCCAGAACATACCAAACATGAAAACATGACATGAGATGTATTTTTGGCGTGGAATCCACCCATATCCATATGTTATATATGAAAATACAGTGGCTTATTTTATGCAGTGCATTTTTTGTTTTCGGAGCTCTATAAAGAGAAAACTCACAGGAAATTTAAAAAAAATGTATAGTCTAAGAAACAAAAATAATTTATTGCAAAAATGTGCCAGTCAAATGTTAGTTAAAAAATCCAGTTCTATTCAGAAAAACTTACTTTGTCCCAATTTACAGGAAGCGATTTTTATTGAAAAGATTGATATAATTTTTTCCTTGAAATTTCTTCGGTGTTCACACAGCACAATTCTTATTGGTGAAATCGTTCGTATTTTTATTTGAGAGTATACAAATATGTAATACGAATAAGAGAGTAATACAAATTGTGTACTCGTCTTATCTTCCCTCACCTCGATGGCTAAAAGGTAATCAGCTTAGCTTAAGGAATTGCTTCGTGTAAATAGGGACTTTGTTTTCAACATAATGAAAGTCTTAAAATTCAATAAATTAAATTCCTAATACAATCAATTTGATAAGAGTATTTAAGCAAAAGTGTAATTTAACAAAATATAAGACATATTTTCATATATTGTTAAATTACACTTACATATGCTTAAATATTCTAATCAAATCGATTGAATTGAGAATTTAATTTATACACTTTTCAAAAAAAATTAAGAAACTTTAAATAGCGTTTTGCTCAAAATGGATTGCATTAAAAACAAATAAATTAAAATCATAATAAAAACATTTATTTAATTAAAAATAGAAGAAAATATTTAAATAAAACATAAAAATACTGATACCAAGTAGTTAGATTAATACCAT
Source organism: Bellardia bayeri (assembly GCA_950370525.1). NCBI lineage: Eukaryota > Metazoa > Arthropoda > Insecta > Diptera > Calliphoridae > Bellardia > Bellardia bayeri. Next base: position 41,359,023 of record OX493266.1, on the reverse strand, counting down.
AAAAAATATATTGTACATAAATATTAGTTTAATTTATTTGTTTAGTTTTTGTTCTTTTGTTTAGTATTTTTTATTATTTGAAATTTTACATTTTACAATTCACACAGAAAATGTATGACTAAATGAATGAATGAATGAATGAATAAAACAAGAAACTGTCGTTTAAATGCGAAATTAAAAGATAAATGTTTAAATGCATGTACATATGTACGAGTATACGGAATTTATATGAAATACATTGACATTAATAAATGCAAAATATATAGAAAATTTTTATTGAATAATTAAATAGATTGAAAATAATTTTAAATAAATAGCAACAGAAACAAATAGTTTTTGTATAAAACATAGATAAAAATCGAAAATAATATAACTGAAATAAATGTAAAGTGAAGTTTTTTTTAAATAAGAAAAAAAAATACATATATAGTTGTAAGACAATTAAAGTTTAAAATTAAAATTGTTTAAAATTTGGACATTTCATTTGAAATTTGAGGTTAGGCAATTATTTATTTGCAACTAATGTTGTTGTTCTTAGTCAAAGATAATTTCTCTAATTGAAGAGAACATTTTATTGTTAATACATTTTTTTTTAGCAAAAACACTATTTTGTTTTTTTTTGTTCTAGCAGCACTTAAGCAAATTAAATAGTTGGAATTTATTAAAATATATTTAAAAATAAATATATTTGCACGACTGAAAATAAGTTTTCTGCTTAATATCGATTAATGTATGGAAAAATATAAACAAGTCTAACGAAAAGCTTTCCTTTTAGCCCCTATTTATTTATGTTTTTAATCTACAATTTTAACTTTTTAAAAGCTTTTTAAGAACTGAAGACTTAAATATATAACAAAATTGTTTAATTTTATATTCGAACGAATCAAGACCATTAATATAGTTTGTAAAATCCGACCAAAACAGGTTTTTGCAGGCCGAAACTAAACCCAAACTAATATTCGGTCAAATAATCGACATTAGGCCTAATTCGAAAAACACCGAAACTTTCAAAATGTACTATTAATTTCCAAAATGAATATTCATTTTAATTTTATAACTTGTTTAGATAATTTTTAGGTGCCCTAAAGTACTAAATTGCGCAAACCCTAAAGTTTGTTTTTCATCTTGAACGGAGAATTTTTTACCTTATTCTTTAATATTTTACAATAAATTTTTGCATGCTAAAAATTATAGTAATTAAAAGCTTGTATTACCTTAAAAATGCCAAAATCTATGTTTTCCTGTTATAAAAGTTTTGTTATTCGCTCAAAATATGGCCTAATATGAACCCGAAACCGAATACTCGGTAGGACTCCAAAATTTTGCTATTGAATTTCATTTTCATTTCTTTAGAGTTTTTGATAATTTTTTAACCTTGTAAGTTGCAAAAGCTTTTTAAAGAAACTTGTTATTAAGATTTCTTCTTAATTCATATTTGTAAAGTATTAATCCCAATAAACTAGCTTCAAAAAGTTTCAGGGAACTTTTAAGCTTTCATTTAAATAATTTAATAATTTAAAAAAAGAAATTATTGACATTCTTAAATTAAAATTGAAATAAGAAATTGTGATTTATAACTTCCAAATTAAATTGTTTATTAAGAATAGTTTTTAAATTATTATATAATTTACTTATATAATTTACTTTACTCTGCTTAAAATTGTTGTGCCATTATTATGTGACATAGACAGACACTTTTTATAATTACATACGGTGGCTATACTAACAAAATCTATGGAAGGTTATTTTCTAAATAATTTCATTTAATTTTGAGAAATATTTCTTATAAGTCTCTAAAAACTTGAAAGCATAGCAAGAAATCTGGATTTGATGAACAAATTTATCAAAAAGTTGGAAATTAGTTAAAACAATAAATTAGATAAGTTTAAAGCATTTAAATTTAGAAGCTTACAAAATGTAAAAGCTTTATATATTTGTAAAAATTTTAATATTATCAAATAATCAGAAGATATTTAAAGCGCATAATTTATTATAAAATTGGGAGCTTTTAATTTTTATCAACAAGAATCATAAAAACGATAATTTTAATTTAACATCATAAATGATCAGATATTTTTAAAAACTTTAAACGAAAAACGATGATGAACTTAAAGATATTAAAAACATAAAATCGTTTAAAGATTCCATCAAAAATAAGTCCAAAAGCTTACGAGTTTATCGCAAAATTTAGAGGATCAGAAATATTTGAAAATGTTTTGAGCTCAAACACTTGGAGACCACAATAGATTTTTCTTATTCGGCTGGAAGCTCCTAAAGCTTTTATATTTATTGAGTAATTTACCTTTAAGTTATTAAATTATACCGACATCATGAAAGCTTTTAAAAGGCAAAGAAAAAATCCGGAATGCCTAGAGAGATTTTCATATTATTCAAAGGCATTTTGCATTTATTAAGCAAATCTTTCAAAACTTTCAAAATGTATTCAGAAATGATAAGACTCTATTTTTAAAAATTTTTGAGTTACACAATTTTTTTAAAAAACTGAAAGCTCTATAGTTTATAACTTTATGAACTTAAAAGTATTTACATTGTATATTACAATAACTTTAAAAATCTAAAAGCTATTATACAAGTACTTGGAGAGGTTACTAGCTTTTAAATTACTAGATTTTAAATTAATTATGTGTTAATTTTTTTAAATAATAAAGAAATCAGAAAGTCTTGAAACCTTTTCAGTTTATCCAGCAAGCTTAATAGTTTAGAAGTGTTTTTAATCTCAATCCAAAAAAAAAATACTATAGAAGCTTATAAATTTATTAAATTTATCATTCATTTAAGAACAATTCTAAACATTAATAACATAATATACAAAGCTATTCGTAACAATATACATTTTTTATAAGCATTTCAATTTATCAGACCTCCAGAAATCAGATTTTAAAAACCTTTAAAATTGTTAAGAAATGTTGATAGTTTATGACAACCTTAAAGGTTGATTTTTTTTTAATGTTCAAATCTTCAATGATAATTTGTCAAAGCTTTTTGCAATTGTTAAAATTAATTTAAAATTTATTAGCATTATAAATAACTATAATATCCTAAAAGCTTTTAGTAGGAAATGTTTATAACTTACAATTAAATCGGAGATTCAGTCAGATATTTTCCTTGCTTTAACTTTATACATTATACAGAGTTATTTAAAATGTAAGTAATAGTTTTGCACAAATAGAAATAAATTTGTATGCTATTTGTATGTAAAGCTTACCGATCGGTTGTAAATTTTTCAAAATTAATTTGGAATTAAAATATAATTCTCTTTAATATGATCGAAAGAATTGGTTTAAGTTAATTCATGTTAAAAGCTTATTCTTACTTTTATCAGTTTATAAGCATAAAAGCTTTTTTTTTATAAAACTGCGTTTAGTTACTCTTAGGGAAAGGTAATTTCATTAAAAAATGGATTTGCTAGTTTTATATTAAATTTCTTTTACTTACATTTATATGAAACAATATTTACAATTATTGTACAAATCTTATAATTCTTATGAAACGCTGGAAAATTCTTTATTTTACTTTGCATCGAAAAATATTGGAATATTTTGAATACAACTTTAAGTTTTTTTATGCTTTCAAAACTTACAGACTTTGTTTTTGATCATTCTTGACACAAAACGATACAATAATAATAATTTGTTACTGTCTAGTTTCAATGTTTGTGGATTTTATTTTTTAAAATACTAAAAGCTTTTAGTTTTTATTGCTCTCTTTGATAATTCATGTTACATACGAGTATGTATGTGTGTAATTCTATTTATAGCTTTTTGAAAATCCTTATTTATGTCATTTAACAATTTGTTTTACCAATAGCAAAATTTCAAATGAAATGCCTTTAAATCATAAAAGTTATAGTATTTTTTCAAATAGTATTATAGATTTATAAGATATTCAAAACGTAGTAATTTAATAAAACTTTTGTTGTTTAAATAAATATCGTTATTAAATTATTTGTTATTTGGAGCACGTGTTTTTGGCTAAACTCCATACAAAATGTTCAGTATTTAGTTTTCAGTAAACTGCCTTCCTCTCTTTACACACACATTAAATTGTAAATATAATATTTTTTTGGAAAATTGTTTTGTAAAACATACACGAGATACATATACAGAAAAAAAAATAAAATAAAAGACATACAATTTTACAATATTTATTAAAAAAAAAACACAACTATTTGTAAAATATTCATACACACATTTAATAAAATCATACCAGTAACACTTTTCGTTTTAGGTTAGTTTTAATGTTTAGTTTGTTTCTGTTTTTTTTAGTATTTTAGGCTGCTTATAGTAGTAGTACTGTGTTCTTTTTGGAACTTTCTGGGGGTTTCTCTTACAATATTGTAGCATAATAAATATGGTTATTTATTCAAAAAAAAAAAAAAAAGGATATAGAAAATAATAATGGTATAAAATACCATTTGTTTTTGTTTATCTAAAACGTTACAGGCTTTTAGTTCAATCCATAAAACTCAAAAGTTTATAATGAAAAATAAAATTGGTGTCACTTTTATCAATTCCCTATTTAAAAACCAAATAAAAACACCAATAAAAATTTTATAAAAATAACCAAAACATACAAAAAAACAAAAGTTACGATAAACTTATAGTGAAATAAAGGAAACCAGTAAATTTGATTAACAAATATTGGTTTAAAAACATAAAATTAAATTATAAAATAAACAAAATTTTGTTAAAAATTTTAATATGTTCAAAACACTTAAAATATAAAATAGTTGAAATAGCTTGAAATCAATGGAAAATACGTTTCAACAAATACATTTAAACAAGTTAATAGTTTATGAAATAGAGAAAGATAGACAGAGAGATAGCGTTAACAGTATATAGTAAACAATATGTAGTTGTTGTTGTTTTTTGTTTACGACAACAATATTAGTAATACTTGTAGCTGTAATAGTGAAAACAGTAGTAATAGCACAAACAACGTAGTAGCAGCAGCAACAGTAGCAGCTTTATAAAGATGTATTGTGAATTATTATTTCTTACTTAAATAAGTTCTAGCTTTTTTTGCGTTTTGTTTGTTTTAATTTTTTTTTAGCTTTCAACAATTTCCACAGCTACTTGTTTAATAAAATATTATTATTACTTAAAGTTATTTATGATTATATTATATACACAAGCTTCCTTTTTATATTATAATATTTTGCTTTTTCAGTATTCAACAATATATGAAGAAAGTTTAGAGATACTCTACACCAAATCACATAGTTACAAGCAAGTTATTTACACACATTTTGACATAACTCTTTTCATAATTATAAATATCCTTTTTCAAGTCTCTTGAAATATGTACGTTTTTCTATGCAAATTAAAAGATCAGTCGATGTTAACTAATTAAAATTAAACTTGATTTAAAGAGAATTATCTAATCCTTCAGCTCCATGAATTAAGACCGCGATTACCGTTCACAACACTAATAATTGCCTAAAAAGACAGTCGAGACAATACAACATTTTAGTTTTTTGAACGATAATCGGGGCCTAAAGTTTTCCGAGATTTTGCAAATGTGTTTTAAAGGACGCTGTGAAAAATAACCCCAAGAAAAATGGCAAAAAAAAAAAAATTTTAAAAATAACCCTAAAAAAATTACACTGATTACAAAAATACGAAAATTTTTGGTCCTTTTTTTTAATTTTTGTTGGGGTTATAACGCACTTTTTTTCTGGGTTAATTTTGCATTAAAAAAAAAAAACAACCCCAAAATCGTAGAATGAAAACAGACCCCAAGAAATTTTGCTTATGTACTTTGGGGCTAAATATTAAAATATACTAAAGAAATTGAATATAAATCTTCAAATTGTTAACTTCTATTTTCTTTATTCTAACTGTAATTATATAAACAATTTGGCGTGAAAATTCATTTACCTATTTGGGAGAATTTTTCGTTATGAAAATGCCACAACATTTGGGGCCACCTTTCATTTTAATCTAGAGGTATTTTTACATAACCTTTGGGGTGACTTTTCTTAAAAAAATAGGTCTAATTTTCATAGTGAAATGAGGCCCCAAAATTTGGGTCTTTTTTCATTTATTTGGGGTTATTTTTCCTGGGGTCATTTTTCACAACATCTTTCAAAGGAATAATATTCAGAGTACACCTGTAAGTTTTCATTATCACCTGTAATGAACTTATTTTCAATATTAACGGATCAAAATTTCAGAACTTTTTTGGAGCGACAAACAATATTTAATAGCAATAATATCAAGCATGTCCGGTTTATAACTTGATAACAGGTTAATATTTGGTCTGAGGCTGTTAAAATGTTTAAGTGGTTCAATCCAACACATTAAGATGGCGCTGCGTATTGTGGCCCTACTGAAAAAGATTCAAAATGACTTCAAAAAATACAATAACACAAAATTTTGGGGAATTTTGTTCTATTTATTTTGGGGTATAAATGCATTTTGTTGTTAGGAATGAAAACAGAGCAAAAAATTTAGATTTTGCACTTTGGAGCTAGCTTTCATTGCTTAATTTTTTAAATTAAATAAGTAATATTAAATAAGTAAAAAATGGTCCCAAAAATTTCATACGAAACTCTAGGGTAATTTTTTTTTATTATTATTACATTGTAACTTGTTCGGTCTATAATGACAGAAACCAGTCTGGTAAATAATTCACAATATCTTAAATTGTATTATCACTATTAAACTTTTATTTCACTGGATCAGCTCAGTTGTTAATAGCTTGTAATGTTTTTATTTCACCCATTTAGGCTAATTAAATGTATAGAGGATGTGATTCTTTTTTACAATACGATGACAACTTGTATAGAAGTTATAATATAAGGCACGCCTGCTGGCAAATGCATTTACAATACGTTTCTGGTGACATTTTGGTAGAATGTCTCGCATGAAAAGCGGACTGTATAGCAGTGTAAATCCAAATATTCACCTTCTATATTATTTAAAACCTCAGCCAGTTGCCTAAATAAAACTGCAGTACGTCAACCAAATATTATCGCATTGCCAGTTTTATAAAATTTTATGACAGCATTTAGAGAAACTCATCTGTCCATAAAGTCAATAACATGAAAAAGAAGGATTTAGATGCAGTGGTGTGACCAGCATCTGTAATTATCATCATTGGTGTCTCATAACAGATGGCGTATCTTTTGAATGCGATTTTGTCTTTAATAACGTAAATGTAATTTTAAAGGGTAAATATCTGTCATTTATTCTTACTTGGTTATTGAATATTACAGAAAACAACAAAATTTTTTTGCTTCATAAATATCGAACTTTGTGTCAACAAAGCGTCATATGAGGGTCGTTCTGCTTAATGTCTTTAAATTTTTAAGTGCCGCTGAAATAGACCGATTGCTTACCGAAGCTAATGGTGAATGTGTTTCATCGTTTTCAATGTGCTAAACATCTTTTGTATAATTCACAAGTGGTAATTTTGACACAAAAAACAAAGATTGCTCAGGACAGTCAAAAAAAAAAAAAGGTTTATAAACCAAGAATTGGAAGCACTACACCATGAAGATTGTTATCAAACTCAACAACAACTTGAAAAATCATTAGTAGCTATTCAAGCAGCAGTTTAAAGACGTTTACGAGCAACACGATTCATCCAAAAGCGGGGAATTTGCGTACTATATGAATCGAAACTCCAGACACATTGAAAGACGATTTTGCACGTCCATAAAAGGAAATCAATTTTCCATCAAATCATTACTTGCGATCAATAATGGATCATTTACGATAACCCGAAGAATAAAAGATCGTATGTGAAGCCCAGCCAACAAGCCGAATCGACTCCAAAGCCAAATATCCATGGCGCTTAGGCAATGCTCTATATTTGGTGAGACCAAAAGGATGTGGGATCTATTATATGAGCTCTTGAATTCAGGTCAGAACATGACCGGGAGTCTGTATCGCATGCAATTAGTTTGTTTTAAGTGAGCGTACAAAAAATGCGACCAGACATGAAAGCGTAATATTCCATCATGATAATGCTCGGTCACATACCTGTTAAATACTATTTAGAAAGATGTTTTACCTCAACCGCCTTATAATCAAGACCCTGCCCCGATTTACTGCTGCTTGTTCTCTCGAGAATACGCTTCACATCAGAACAGAGTGTCCGATATAAGCTTGAATCGTTTTTGGCCGCAAAAGATGAACAATTCGCATTTTTAAGTTGTACATACACCTAAAACATTTGTCCACACTGAATATTGGCAACTGCAGTTTATAACAAATGTTTGAACAAAAAAGAATTGTAGGCGGAAGTATGGCTAAGAAAGTTTTAAATGCTTAAGATTAGAGTGTGTAACAAAATATTAAGCATAGACAATGATGGTATAAGACTTAGAAATGCTCAAGTACTGAATGTTGGTATAACATTTTTATAATACAATATCTAATTAGCAATATAAGTGATATCATGCATTATTTAAAAATTATCTATTGCAAATACTAAAATTAATTTCATATACTGTATGTAGGGCACACAAAGATGCCTAACTAAACTAAGCAAATATTAAGATAAGACTAGGAACGTAATTTCTGGCAAATAGTGCGCAGTAAACTGACAGTCAAAAGTGAGTCATTCCATGAAGATTAAAATGTTTGTTTGTTTTTTACTTTTCGAATAGACATATAAAAGGACACGGTCGTGTGGTTTCAAATGTTTGATGTTCATTGACAGACGGTTGGATAGCCGGCAACAAATACGAAATTAGCATAGATTTAGATTAAGATTATAAAATGTATTTTGTGGCATTTTATATTTATTACTCTCAAAGGTGACTCAAGGTTGTGTAGACTAAAACAGTAACCATCAAAGAGGTGTAGGGTATAGGAGATTTGAAAACGGCAGCAAAATATTATAATAAATTCTAAATGTTGTATAAAAAATACAAAATACATATATGTACATGTATTTATATACAATATAATAATACAATATATTTTGTTTATATATATATATTTATATATATGTATGTGTGTTAAGTAGTAAAGTACCTGAGAGTTAGCACAGAACAAATAGTATGTCTTAGTTATGCATATGTGTAAGTATAGAGTTCTTCCATTTATGTGTGTGTAGTTGTGTGTGTTTTATTTTTTAAATGTTGATAAAATATGAAATATATAAATAAATATAATACTATAAATACAAATATAAAATAAAATAAACAATATTTTCATTTAAATATTTAAATAAGTTGTTTATAAACATAAAGAAGACAAAAAAGAGCAATTTTTTAGTTAAGTAGAAAGAAGATAGATAATAAGATTGAAGGAAATACAGTATAAGTAGTAATTGTAGTAAAACAAACCTGTATAAGGATGTTTGTAAGTTAAACATAAAAGATTTGTTAAAAGAAAAGTAAGAATAAGAAGAAAAGTTAGTAAAAGTTTTGTAACTCTATAGTTAATATATTTGTTTTTGTGTAAAAGAATGTGTTAATAAAACTAGATTAATGAGAGTAGAGAAAATAAAGTTAGCAAAATAGTAAATTTACAGAGAAAATAGTATAAAAATGGAAAATTTAAAGGCAGTAGGAATTGAAGTTGTGTATAAATATGTTAAATATTGAAAGAAGAAAAACAAAAAAGAAATTTGCTTCTTGGGTGTTTAAAATGAAATATAAGAGTAAATATTTTAAATTTTAAATAATTAAAAAATTGTTTATAATTAAAAAATTTATAGATAATTTATGAAGAATTGCTTAAAACCATTTAAATTTAAGTGTTTAAAATAAGTGTTATTGTACCAAAAGTTTATTTTGGGCAGGAGTGTTTTCATTCTAGGAGTATTTGATTAAAATATTTGTATTTAAATGCTTAATTAAATTAATAAACATATTTATAAACCCTCCGCCATAACTGACTGTCAACAAAGTAAATAAATATATGTATATTTGAGATTCTTATTAAGTTCGAAGTTTATTTAGTTATGCTAATTGGCGGAAAACATTTTTACGGCTAAAGGTTGTTTTAGACGGTATGTATTTTGCAGTGTACTTGTCAAAATTGGCAATTTACAGGCAGTTTATAATTTTTGATTTCACTCGTCGGTTTTAAGTTTCATGTGACATAATCTACATACAATAGAACATCTCCCAGTAAAAAAAGAGCAGGTTTTATGTATGAATTCATACCTCAAATCGCTTCAAACCTGCTGATGGGATGCATGATTTTTGTATGAGATGTTCCCGGTTTGGAGGACTACTTTCTGCGCTTCTTTTAACCTAATCAAACATGCAAATAAAGCTCTTTCTATCTGCATGTTTTTGCTTAAGAAAAATTCATAGTAACTGAGAAGCGCGATATTCGTTTTGTAATTGACTTTCGTAAATCTGTAGGCTATAATTTCATTTTTGTTTTTTCGCTGTAAAACCTTCTTCGTTGTCAGCACTAAAAAAGCATCTTTTTTTTGTATATTTTATTCGTAAGCATTTACTGCTTCAAAAGAGCGCTTTTATTGAAGCGCTTGCTTATGCGCTTTTTCTCTTAAGTGCTTCAAAAAGCACGATTTTTTTTTACTGGGCTGTTTTTGTTATGAGTATTTTCGCATGAGTTTTGTGTTCTTGCAAATATAGTTTGAAAAAATTGAATAAAAAACGAAATAATTGTAACTTACAGAATTATTGCAATAATAGCTACTATAAAATATAAAAAGAAAAAAATTAAACAAGAGTAAAAGAGAAAATTAAATAAAAATGTATACATATGTATTTTCAATTAATATTTCAATACAAATTTATTGTTTTGTTTAATACATTTTTTTAAATATAAACTTGCTGAATTACAAACACTTGGCGCCATAAACAAATGACTTGCTAAATAGCTGGTTGCAGGTGCTTTGTCAGATGAAAATAGAACGTGCTCTAATTGAAAATTTTACACTGTAAATACATACTAACATTTGCAGAAGCATTTTTTTTACATTGGGTAAATTTGACAGGCACACTGCAAAATACATATCGTCTAAAACTACCTTAAAATATGCATACTAAACAAAAGAGTCTTTGCTATATAGCTATTCATTCTTCTAATTAGTTTTGTTTTGAAAATAAGCAAAATTAGTTTTCTTCCGTTTAATTCCGTAACTTCGAATTTTTCATGACTTTAATGAGTATAAGCAATAAGTTTGTTGTAAAGTTAGTTACACAATTTACAATTCAAAACAACAACAAAATACTCGTATACTGAATATATTTATGCTTGCGTATCTAAATCAGTGGTCGGAATATATTGAATACGAAGAATGTGTTAACTCAAAATTATGATATACAAGTTCTGAGGTGCAATCTAACCAGTTATTTGCTGTTTTTTTTTTTATTAATTTATAATCATTATCAACCCCGTTGTTATTTACAGGTAAACAACCGATTATTTTCGTTTCCTGCTGGTTATGAAAGCCGCTCAAATGTTTAAATACAGTGGATCCCAGCTTATTTTATGCAGTTCTTTTTTTATTTTCAAAGATTTATAAGAAGCAAACTAACAGGAACTTAAAAAAGAAATTAGTATCATTTAAAATTATTATAAATGTTAAAGTCTAACAAACAAAAACATTTATTGCAAAAATTTTAATATATTAAAACAAAAAAATTTTTTTCACGTCAGCTTATTTTATGCAGCCAATTTCTACTGTATCGATAGCTCCATGCAGTTTTGTTGCTTTTTCGATTTTCTTTTTGTATACTTCTATTAATATTTTCTGTCGAATTGTGAGTCCGATTTGATAACGTCAAGTGTCAATTTAAAATATTTCAAATGAGTCTGCGTAACTACAACGATAAAACAACGAGAATTGGCTTTCAACCATTTCTAAAATGGCTACAAATAGCAGAAATGGTTAATATTGAAGTTTATGCAGTCCAAAAAATCATTGAGCGCTTCCTCAATGAATATCGGATCCATAACAAAGGCAAAAAGCACCAAAATATTCAATGAGCATGATGAGCACATTTTAAGAAAAAATAAGCACAGATCGAAGACTATCAGCATCACAACTGGCCTCCAAAGTTGAAGCTGACCTGCGCAAACAATGTTGCATTGAAACTGTTCATCGTGTCTTGCGCCAACATGATTTCAATGCACGCAATAAACCGTTGCTAAACTAAAAAATAGACTGTGCAGGCTAAATTTCGCCAGAGAACATGTTTGCAAAAACTCTGCATTTTGAAATTCGGTCATCTTCACCGATAAATCTAAGTCTCTTTGGTTCAGATGGCATGTTGCGTGTTGGCGGAAACCAAATACAGAATTCAACAAAGAAAACCTGAAAGCAACAGGGAGGCATGGTGGTGGCAATGTTATGGTTTGGGACTATATGTCAGCTGCTTGTAGTGGGAACTTAACATTTGTTAAAATAAATGGACAAGTTGGACTTGTCCATCATAAACTCCAAATTTTGAAGGAGAACTTGTTGGCAAAATCAGATTTTCGATTTTACCACGATACCAATTCAAAGCACAAATCAATTTCGTTTTTAAATTCCTGTGAGTTTCCTTTTAATGGAGTTTTGAGTGCAAAAAAATGCACTGCATAAAATAAGCTGTGAGCCGCTGTATGTATGTTGTAATAAGTGTTAGTTTAGTTATTGGTAAAGGGTATCTAAATATCAATACAGCAGAATATATCATTGCTACTTGTTTTTAAAGTAAACTTAAATTAAATTTAGTCTTAAATAGTAAAAACTTTTATTAGTAGAACTACTAAAGATAAAGCCAATTATATGCTAAAACTATAATATAGAAATGGTTTTAATATTACGGTGAAATTATCTAAGTTCTAGAAGTTAGAGATGAAGCAAAGCTTTTAAATATTAATATTTTGATCATTTCCTGAAAACTAAATCTACAACTAAAAAATAGTAAAATAAAAATTTAAATTTAGTAATAATATCGTTTTTGATGTGGACATGGAATATTTCGAAAGTATGATTATGTTTATTGTGCTAAAAATTTTGAAGTAACTATAATTTTTTAATAATCTCTACAACACTGCCTTACATATTCTTAGATTTAGTTTCTTTTCGACTAATGTGCAATATGAGTTTATTAATATGAAACTAAACAAGTAAAGGAAGGGGTCCAGGCGTCACTTATTTTTAAAGTTCTTTCATACCAAACCAGTCTTCTTGTGTATTTTTTATATTTTTTTAAAATAATTTTAAAGCTACACAAATATTAAAAGTTCTCCTAAACTTTAAACAGTTGCTTATCTTTTGGATGTAGTTTTTGTCTTTAGTAACTTGTATGCACTTAGTTATTGAACATTATAGTGTAAACTTTGCAAATGACAAATGTTAATCCAAGAAAGTTTTGATTTACTTTTTTACTTTGAAAAAAGTGCTGCTGAACTACACTGATTGCTCACCGAACCTTATGCGAGAGATGGTTGTGCAAGATTTTCCAAGATTGTTTTAGTTTCAATACCAAGAATTAGAGAGACAAACTTAACTAGAGCTAGCAAAATCATAAAGAGCTATTCAAAAAGCAATTTCAAAACTTTTGCGAGTAGCAGAGATGAAGCCGAAAAACCTTAAATATGTCCGAAATGCCACTTAAAAGCTGTAAAAAAAAATCTTTTTTGCAAGCCAAATAAATATCCATCGCCGTATTTGGTGGGACCAAATGGATTGTACTTATTATGAGTTACAGAAACCTTTGTGAAATCTTTCCAACGCACGGTCAAATGATAAAATACCTGTTAGAAACTATTTAGTAATTTCAAAACGTTTTCTGGCAACAGGCTTCATCCAAAAACAGGAAAGTAAATTGAAGCCGGGAGGCCTTGAAAGACGATTTTGCAAGAACGAAATGCTGCTTAAACGCTATAAAAGGAAATCAGTTTTCCCATAATTGGAATGATAGCCCGAAATGTAAGAGATTGTATGTGATGCCCTGCTAACTAGCTGAAACGACACCAAAACCAAATATCCATGTCACTAAGGTAATGCTCTGTATTTGGTGGCTTCCTGTCTATTATGAGCTGCCGAAATCTGGTCAGAACTTCACAGAGAATCTTCACATGAATTTATATAAATCGAGCAGTGGCCGTAAAATACTCACAGAATATGCGACAATACAGGCAACTTTCCATTATGACAACGCCTATTAAAAACTTTTTAAAAAAACTAGTAAAGACGTTTTACCTCACCCGCCTTATAGTCCAGACCTTGCCCCTACGCCTTACTATTTGTTTTGACAAAGAGTTCTTCGCATAAAAACATGAGCTGGTGGTTTGGCGCGAAAACCTAAAAAAATAATAATTGCTAATACTTTGAATAACTGTATATTGTACCTATACAAATGTTTTAAAATAAAAGCTGAAAATTTGAAAAAAATATCTTTTTTAAGTTATACAGCCAATAATTGAAATATTTTGTATTTCTTTATTAAAACTGCACTATAGTTTAGATTTTGAGCTCGCTAGAAATTTATAAGGAAACATTCCATTTTATATCGTTAAATGGAACATTAAATATAAATAAATTTTAATGACCATCTTTATTTATATATTTGCCTTGTCCTCAAATATGCCACCTACAAAAATTCCTGGGCAAGAAAAAAACATTATCGAATCCACATTAATTCAAATTGTAACCTTCAAATTTGAAATCTCCAAAGAGAAACTAACATGGTAATAAAAACTGACGTAGCAACAGTAAACATCTACACGTATGTGGAATATCGCTACAAATATAAAGTATACGCCTTGTAACATACAATTGATATGTTGCGAAATTCATGTTGTCATTTAATGTTATTCCAGTTCCTCAACGACAAATTCAAACATTAAACTCTAAGTAAGACCTTTAGATGAAGAAACAAAAAACGAAAAAAAAGTTTAACAAATAAATTAATGCAACAGTAGAGCTTAAATTACCTCATATAAAGCAAACACACACAATTTATAACCGACCTTTTCATTTTGGCTTTTTATGTATGTATATGTGTTTAAATACTTAATTTCAGTTAATTTGTAATAGACACAATATTTAAGAAATACACAACGAAGTATATTCAAACTATAAACGTTTTGCGGTCAATGTTGTTCAAGTAGCTCAAATATTGTAGGGAAATTATAGCATTTCGTTACTAATTTGCTCTTAAGTCATTAGGGTTGGAGTAAGTAATTGTTTGATTTAGTGACATGAAAAGGGAAATAGGCAATATAGAAGAACAACTAAAATTTTTTATTGTGGCCATATTTTGTTTGGGAATTCTTAAGGTTTCGACCAACCACGTGTCGCATTTTTGCTAGACCGATTGCAGTTGGCATGTATTTGGCTGCTCGTAAATAGGTAATTTCTTTCGTTTTCTGTGTTCAACTTAAATTAGTTATAGAAATTTATTTAAGTGTATAATATGTCGGTTTTAATACCCCCAAAATTTTGGCATGAGTTTAATTGAGGAAATTGATGTTTACAATTAAATTAATTCACACTTTTGTACCAATTTATTAGCGGAAGTTTGTATTTATGTATTACTTTTAATGTAATTTGTTGTAGGTGATAATCATCACATTATGCTAGATTAAACCACATTTGTATAAATTGTGCTCATTAAAATATTAAATTTGCATTTAGAAATTTGTATGTAAAATAAGTCTTGCAGCTGTTTAGTGGCTTTGTCTGATTTGTTAAAATTTTTAATTTGTAAAAATTTTGTAGAAAAAGATTAGCTGTCATTAAGTAAGGTGATGTCATAGTTTTAAGTTAGCGGAAGTAACTTTCGATGGAATTGTTCGTTTTGTTGCATAAATTTCTTCTGATACAAATTATATTGATAGAATATAGATTTTATATTTAAGACATTCTAAATCCGCACCGTAAACAATATCTAGTGAAAGACCCTATTGGAATGATTTAAGACAGAAGGTTATTTTGTACATTACGCTAGTAGAAGGTGAACAATCGAATGCCTTTTTTAAATCCCTATGATCCTATTCAAGGCGAACAAAAATCTGAATTTTCAAGTCTAGTGAAATTAGACAAACATTATGCCTGCGAAATCTTACTATAATTAAGCGATTCAACAATCTTAAACTTTGTTGGCCTACAAATATGTCCAATATATTTTTATAGAATTTGAAAACTGCGCTGGATTTTTTAAACACACCACAGACCACCGCAGGTGACACAACAAAAGCCGTAATAAATAGGAATCCCCATGACCCGTAGAAGTGAACACCCATCGCATACTGGGAAATGTAACGGCAAATAATACTACTGACATGTTACAAATCTTTAACCAATTTCGTCACAGATTATTAACCAGAAACTCGACTTTTCGAATAGATGGATTAATAGAAAGATTTTTGATTACTTTTGTATTTTATTTTTTATTGTAACATTGTATATTTGGTAAATTGATAACTGAACTAGATTGTTGTCAGATGTTTTAGGTTTTAAGAGTGGTCGTTATCATTGAACAATAATCACCATTTTTGGACTGGACTCTTTCCAGAGAAGACAGTGTGCTGACATGCCTTTACAGGTAATTGCTGACCAAATAGGCAGTGGCGGACAATTCAAGGGGATAGTAAAGGAGGTCTAAGTCTAAGGAAAGGCGACCGTTACTGGAACAGCGGGTGTCTAATCCTCAACTAGATTAGCTGAAGTAGATCGGGCATCTTTGAATGAGTTGTCCCTGAACATCATTAGGAGAAGTAGCCAGGCGGGGTGCAATAATGACTGAGAAGGACTTTAGTAATATTGACGTTTTTACTGGCATTCATCAAATATTTTACAGAAGGAACTATTTGTTATTCCACAGACAATACGTGGTTCTCCGCTGCATGAAAATAATCCAGTATTTTGATTCCATTTTAAAGAGATTGGCGATAGGAATCATATACTGATGCTATTATATATATCCAGCCTGTAGCGGTCAGGTATCCGATGAAATCGCAGCATTTGATACTTGGTGTCTCTGCCAGATTGTTTATTATATGAAAGTTGAAAAATTTCTGTCTTGAATTGTGAAGAGCCGGGCATTCACAGATAAGATGAACTGTTTGTCCTTTCTTCCGACCCTGCCAACTGCGGTGTAAATATTGAAGGTAAGTCCGAGTCTGCTTGTATACATAACAATCGTCCAATTACCAGTTAGTACTGCTATTATTAATCTGTAAGCATTTACTTAGTGGACTTATATGTGTCCAGATTGCGCCCTTTGAAAATTAAATTTTTAATGATCCCATGCGGTATTGCGCCTGATACGGCTGTTGAGGCAATTAAAGCGGATCCTTTTCTGACGAGTTCGTCTGTTTTTTCCTTATCGTAGTAGTCCCTTTGCTCAGGGTCCCAAACCTGAGTTTGCATTGCTAGTAGGAAAAATTTCAATTTTCGTCGGGACAGTTTATGTAAATTCACAGAAAATTCAAATTTAATGGGGAATGTTTATTATCATTTGGCATTTATTTTTTCAAGATTATGTCTATTAAATGTTGGCCGTTGCTACGTCGCAGATGGTCTATGCGTTGAGTCCAATTTTCGATGACTCGTTCGAGCATTACGACTGGTAACTGGCGAATGACACGCGTAATGTTTTCTCCAATGCCTGAATCGACGCGGGTTTGTCCGCATAAACTTTAGACTTTACATATCCCCACAGGAAAAAGTCAAACGGTGGGATATCATACGATTTTGGTGGCCTATCGACCGGCCCATAACGTGAAATTATGTGCTTACCGAAGTGATCTCTCAATAAGTCCATTGCTTAATGCGATTTATAGGAAGTTGCGCCGTCTTGCTGAAACCAAATGTCGCCGAGATCAGGCATCAAATAGTCGGTTATCATCGCACGATAATGGTCGCCATTGACGGTTACGTAGGCATAATTGTAAAGAAATATGGATCGATGATTCCACCGGCCCACAAACCACACCAAACCGTTGTTTTTTCTGTATGAAGTGGCAGCTCTGGAATCTCTTGAGGTTGCTCTTCATCTCAAATGCGACAATTTTGTTTGTTTAGATACCAATTGAGCCAGAAATGGGCCTCATCGCTTAACAAAATTTGCCTTGAAAACGTCAGATCTTGTTGGAACTTTTCAAGAGACCATAGAGCGAAGCGATGTCTCTTGGGAAGGTCGAGCGGCATCAGCTGTTGCACAAGCTGTATTTGGTACGCTTTTAATTTAAGATCTCGACGTAAAATGCGCCAAGTCGTTCCATACGTAATTCCGAGTTACTACGGACGGCGCCGAATCGACTCTCCACTGTCTTCAGATACGGAAGCTATATTTTCTTCACAGCCTGCTGGACGTAGTCTGTTCGGTCGAATATTATCCAATAATGAATGTTGGGTCCCAAAATGAGTGTTGGTACGCTCGGTGGGCCAATTATGTTGGCCATAAGTTGAGTGAAGTGCACAAAACACATTCCTCACAGAATGTGAATTTTCGTAATAAAATTAAACGATTTGTAAACGTTGTTCAGGCGTAAGACTTTCGATTATGAAATGCTGAAAAAAGTGTATCTACTTGAATCACCTAGTACTATCAGAACGCATGCCGTTCAACGACTATTGTGGAAGTTGTCCTAATGAGAAAGAGACACTGTCTTACTTATTCTGTTTAATGTTCAGCTCAATACGAAGGTGTCTTTTTCTTATGTATTTGGAGAAGCTGTCGGGGAAAAGTTGATTTAGAGATCTGATTTTTGCTTCCTGGGTAATACAATGAATCCGTTTTAAATGACCTAAGTGGGCGGTTTTTAAGAGTAGCTGTCTACAGATGCAAATGTAGTTTTCTGGATGGAGTAATTGGGTGTTACATCACTTCAATGGATTTAAATGATTATTAGCAATATTTGTTGCAATGTTTAAATATTAAATCAGTAAAATGAATTTAATTTTTAATGTTCGTTGCGAAATTTAGTGGATAATATGGGACACTCCCCTGTCCATTCGAGGACTTCTCCAAAAAAGGGGTTATGAGAGTAACGTCAAGTGCGATATGGGCTAAACGATATGTGTCCTCCATCGATTGCTATGACGAATATTTCACATGCTCAACTATTACTTCAGATTGACCGCCAGGAGATTAAATATACAATTTCACGATTTATGTTGTCATAACATAAAAGAGTAGAGACTGTTGCACATCATCTCTGTCACTATCCGCTTGGCTCTGTAGCACAATCGGTAGAAATATTTACATTTCAATTTAAATATAACGTAAGTTTAAAATATGTTTAAAGTTAAAGAAGTGACTCATGGTGCCCCTGCTACTGTGCTCAGGTTTTAAACTTTTAAGAGTTTTGTAAAATTTAAGAATTTTTGCATTTTCTATTTCTATTAAATCATTTCTATTGCATTAACTATTAAAATACCTATAAAAGTTTTATTATACTTAAAGACACATACATACGAGTACTTACATATATATATATATATATATATATATATATATAATTTTGTGAGACCACTACACTGACCTCAATATATAGTAAGTGATGTGAAATAAAAGTAAGTTTTATTTCAAATTTATATTTTATTATTTGTTGTTATTGTTTGTGTTTGTGTATGTTTTTGTTTTACTTTTGTTTTATTTAGTTATTGTTCATTCTTTTTTTACTCTTTTATTATATTGTTTTTGTTTGTTTTAAAAAGAAAGTATTATTTTGTATGGTTTATTATTAAAAGGGTGTTGAGGATGACAGTCAGGTAGAAAGGGAAACAAGGCAAGCTTTAAAAATACTTCGATTTATTAGTTCATACCAAAAACAAAATAACAATTAAAATGTCTAGTATCAAAATATAGATAAAAGGTGCTGTTTAAGGGCACAGTTTCATAATAAAAAAAAAAATGAACGAACTAAGGGATCTAAGGATGGAGGGGTTATACTAGTTATTACACTTAATATAACTAAACTATTATTAAGAAACAAATAAACTAAATCGATTTATAATAACACTTTTTCATTTAATTAATTAATTAATTTTTGTTTGTTTGTAGTTATGCTTGTGTATTTGAGTGGTTGACAGTTTTATTAACTTGACCAAAAGTTGGCAAAGGCCACACGTGACTACTTATTTTTGCAATTGTTTGAGACAATTTCAATTCATTTATTAATATTAATTTTCAACAAATGCAATTCTATTTTTAATGTTTAACTAGGGTGTTGGGATTTAGTTTTACGTTCAAGTGTTTTGTGTTTGCATTAAAGAAAGTATTCTTATTAAAGACCACATTTTAAAAGCAGCAAATGAAGAAGGATTCCATTGCCTTAAGAACACTCAACTATATAAAATTTAGTTTATAGAACTATTTAAAAATGTATACATTTTTGCTTTGTTGTTGCACGTTTGCTATGTATCTATGTTTTCATTTGGAAAATGCTTTCTATTTCAGTTGATTTTTTTTAAGTGTTTTCAAACATGCAGCTAAATAAATTAAGAGGGAAGGAATATAAGAAAAAAATAAATAAATGAAAATGAAATACGTAACAAGATAAACATTTTATTATGGTGGAAAGAAAAAGGAAACAATATTGCTATAAAAAAATGGATTTAAACAGACTAATTTGTTCGTTATTGTTGTTGGCCAAAACGTTTAAATTTGCATATTTTTAATTAAGGCTCTTATGAATAATAAATTTTTTGGAGTAAGTAAAAATTCTAAAAGTGTTTAACACTCTACATATTCAAATATTTAGCCGAGATAGAGTGTGTTGTAAACTGCAACGAATTTTAAATAAAATGATAATAGAGTTTTGCACAAAGTTTTTTGTTTTCATTTTTAGGGAATTTAAAGAGCATTAGCTTAGACAGTAGTCTATTGCCCTCAATTTGGAAAAAAAGTATTTACATTCTATTACGAAACATAATCTGAATGTATTCAATGACTATATGTACACGATTTCCAACTCATGGTATTGTGTAGAAACTAAATCCACCTGCAGTACTGCGATTACACGAAAGACTTGTGATTACATATACAAATATACATCTTAAAGAAAGCGAATTGTATTCAAGTTATTGATTTCTAATAATTTATGAGAGAACACATCTAACATATGCAATATTGATTTATTAAAATATGTTATCTCCACATTGGTATAAAAGAATAAAGAGAAATTAATTGAAATAGCTTTATATAGACTCTAAATAAATTTCTGAATATGCTAAAGAAAACCTCTAACTTTTGATAAATGCATCGAAAAAGTACACGATATTTGACATTCACTTTACCTCTTGCCGAATAACCTAACAAACATTTTGATACAATTTGGACAGAAGGAATAACTGCAATCAATTTTGAAGTAACCATTATTAAATTAAAAAAGTTCATCAATGATAACCGATGTACTCCATACAACAAACAATTATTATGTCAGTAAACATTTACCTTTTTTAAGAAATCTAATTCATCTTTTTATACAAAAATCTACGACTAAACACACTGTGAGCTTCAATATAAAGTATATTGTATTTAATATTTAATTTATAGCACTTTTGTCTTTATCATAGCTACAAATCTACTAGACTTGCAATCATAGAATTTCTTAGTAAAATCTGGTGAAATTTTAGTGAAATTCATTCTGTATTACTTACTGCCTTGAGGTTATAATTGCAAGGAATATTCCTTTGCCTACCACAGCCTGAATGTATGGAATCTAGTAAAGTTGAAATATTAGTTCTTTTTCTGTAAAAGAAATGAAAATAGTTGTTGGCTATTCGTTCACTGGGTTACACTACAATTATTCATTCGTTCACTCGTTCATCATTAACTAGCCTCTGTAAAAAACATATCTTGAAATGCTAAAAAATGGTACAGAGAATAGCATCGATGTATTTCATCAGTACTCTTCATCATCATATCTGCTGTTGGATCAGACACGATATACATGGAAACTGTTCATACGATCGTTTGGCAACATATTCTGTGAAAAATCACCGATCTGGGAATCGAACAATAGAAATTTATTTTTGACACATATGACGAAGAATGCGATATTTTGGAAATCATTAATTATTAAGCGACCAAAGATGGCTGCAACCATGAAAGAAAGTCCTGAGATGTTTAACTTCCCTCATTCTAAAGCACTGTTATGATATTCAAAAATAGATTAAACTCACTAAGGTAGTTCGTGGCTAACTGGAATGGCATGCAAATAATAATCTGGCTAATCTCACAAAAGTGAGAATTAGAAGGCTAACATTGAAAACTTCATATACCTCTGTCGACGAGAAAATGAATGATCTTAATCAGATCGTCTGTTTGTGATTAGATTTATTACAATGTTAGAAGGCTGTACAGTGAGACTTTGCGTGAAGAGAGTAACTAACAGATTTATAAGTCTCAGGCCAGTTTTCTCAATGTGTCGACAAACTGCCTGTTACTAAATGTCGACATAAATTCATTAGACTGATAATATGTCTGTTAACAATTTTGGTTTTCTTAATATATCGACAGAAATATTATTTTCATTTGGCAATACCTCTAAAAATTTATGTGAAAATTGGGAACTCTGTCTTCAAGTGACAAGTTGTCGACATAAATCAGCTGTTTTCCAAATGTGAAAAAATAACAAAAAATAAAATAAAAAAAAAAACAAATATTTAAAAAAATATTTAATTATTTAGATAGACATGGAAATAAATAATATCCATGTCTGCCAGGTAGTTAGGTCTGGCATGATAAACTCTTTCAACATTCACTTGGAATTCATGTTCTTCGAGTTCATCCTCCATCAAATTAATGTTTACTCCTCTATTAAACATTTTTTCTAAAATCTATTTAATTTTTTACAAAAACTCAAGGTATTACATACAAATTATGAACAGCAGTATGGTGATTGAATCGGCAGATGTGGGCTCGTTAGTTTTGTGACATATTAGAAGCAAATGAGACATTGAGAAAACCAAATTTCTTTAATCGGCAGTTTTTTGTTGGGTAAAAAGTTAATCGCCTAATGAGAAAACAGCCCTAAGTGTGTTAAATTTGTTTTTGATTAAGCTTTATTATTTTATCTGTACTAAAATTAAAACAAGTAGACATGAGCTATTTGTATGATTTTTAATCTTTGACTTCGTGCAAGAAAATAATTGAGGAGTGTTAACAAATAATTGTAAATGTATTTGAAATGCTTTCAAACTGATTTCCATCGGATGCTGGGACTTTTCAAAGTGTGAAGAAGGAAACAATTATTAACTTTAACCCTGTGTTAAGCTAAACTGACTACATTGTAACTATTGGTGTAGGCTACTACACAAAGTTTAATAAAGCTGCAGAGGATCATATAATTCCTAATGCAGATTGCTTACGAGTAGCTGGGAAAAATAGCTCTAACTTAACACGAGAGAATAAATTACATTTTTCTATGTGAATGTTTTTGTATATATTTCAGAAACTGTAGATATTAAGTACAGAATACAGCTAAAAGTAAAACATTACATGCTCTGTCATATCTTTATAACTCGAAATTAGTTTTTCGGCACTGCTACTCCAAATTAAGCACATTGTTATGGGAGGTCATTGCAACACATTTTTGTATTGTGTCATTAAGAATATTTTAATGTTCTGTTTAAAACTTTTTCCATTGCTTACACATGTTGCACTTTTCTTTGTAATGTCTGTTTTTTTATTTATTTTCAAATCCAAAGATTATATTGTATCTGCATTAAAATAATTTTTTTAAAATTATTTCCAAATCATGGTTGGCATGATCTTAATTTTCTTATTACATTTATATATGATAAAATGTTATACAATCGTCTAAAAGGACACAAAAAGTGTTTGTTATCGCTCATGCATGTCAGAAAGCATTGTTAAAAAATTGATACATTAACTAGAGTCTGCCTTCGTATGTCATGTCATTAATGTTTAAAAAGCACGGCATGATAGAACATGTTTAGTATGACACTTGTCGACATGTTAAACAAATCAACATTTTAGGTCGCTAATTTGTACAGTGGTGGACATGAGGTTAGCGCACTTCATATATGCTGTTTTCTAAAGTATTTGTTTTTATAAAATTATAATATTAACTGCAATTCACATCCATTGGTGCTTTCTTCTATTTGTGGTTAATTGCAAATAATAAGCAATTTGAGCTGGACAATAACTTAGAATGTGAAAGTAAATTTATATATTTTTTAAGTTTTCAGGAATTTTTATGTTCTTAAAATATGCTCTACGAAACAATAAATAAAACGTCCTAAATCATCATTTAGATATAACTAAATTCGTGCACAGAGGTACAACGTCAGATTATTCACCAGACAATACTCTAGAGGGAGCACGAGTGGCGAAATTGTAAGTATTTTCATTTGCACAAAGAAGATGGTCTACAAGCTTCTGGATGAATATCCTTTAAAGGGATGAATACAAATTTTGAAGGTCAGGAGCTGATGGAAAAAGATGCATATGGCTTCAATGATTCAATACACTGAGGATAATATCCCCTTAGGTGACATTTTGTGCATACCAACGACCCTAAACATAACTTACCCTCTGCATTGTTTGGAGCAGAATAAGATGGATGTTTTGAAATGGCCAGCTCAATGTCTGGTTGTAAATCCAATTGAGAACGTATAGAATGATGTGGAACAACATAAAACGGCAGCAAGATCCAATAATTTGACCTATTTGTGGAAGGAAATCCAATCTGGTGGAGACTATGCACTGAATATATTGAACTGTTTGCATTCATTCTTAATGCTTTCTTCGATTTGTGTTAATTGCAATTAATAAGAAATTTGGCTGGACAATAACTTAGAATGTGCAAGTAAATTTATATACATATTTTTTAAGTTTTTAGCAATTTTTATGTTCTGGAAATATTTTTTACGAAATTAAAAGTCAAAAATCATCATTTAGACATGACTAAAAAAATCGTATACAGAGGAACAACTATTCACCAAACCAGACTCCAGAGGGAGCACCATTGGCGAGATTGTAAGTATTTTCATTTGCTTAAGGAAGGTGGTATACACATTTCTGGATGAATATCCTTTGATGGAAAAAGATATGGCTTCAATGATTTCATACACTGAGAACAATACCCCCTTAGGTGGCGCTTTATGCATTACAACGACCTTAAACACTCTTCACGCTCTGAGAAGTGTTGTTTGGAGCAGAATAAGATGGATGTTTTGAAATGCTTAGCCCAGTCTCTGAATTTGACCGAGTTGCAGAAGGAAATCCAATCTGGTGGAGAGTATTCACTGAAGATATGTAACTGTTAATAAACACAAAGGATATCCTACTAAATATTAGGATTTAAATGATTGTTTCTTTTATGAGAATAACATTTTTATTTAGTGCTGAAGTACTGTTCAGAATTCTTTTTTCGTGCTAGTAATATTTTGGAAAGAAAATCACAGAAATTCAACAAACTAATAAAACCAAAAGTAAAGTGGCGTGATTTCAGAGTGATATATATAAAATATAATTTGCCTTAATTGTCAACATATACAAAGTATGATAACCTCGTGCCCACCACTGTATGTGTGACTGATTTGTTTAAAACGATACGTGTGGAGTAATTAAAGAATAATTATTTAAATGAGTCTCTAAACCTTATACAAACATTCAGCCATTTTGCACAACTCGTTTATATAATTAATACATAGAAAGATGTTCTAGAAGACGTTTCGTTTGAAACTGAAAAATCTACTTAATTACCTTTATAATCTTTATAGGTTTGAGGCAATTGAAAGGGAGAGTAATCATGCTGAGCTATCAGGACATACCATGTAGGTAGGTTTTATTCCTATGAGATAAAACTCAATAAAAGTTTTCTAATTTCTTTGCTAAAAATAAATTTAAATACACAAAACTGATTAGAAAATGATTAGAATATACTCGTACTTACATATATTTTTAATGAAATCTTTAAGTTTATTTGTAATTTTTTTCATTTCATGTTAACGAAAGAGAATAATTATTATTTTGGCCATCATTATCATCGATATATCATTTTTTTGTGGAAACTTATTTGAGACTATTGTTATTTATGTGTCAGCAAATTAATTAGTGCTATTTTCAATTAGGACAATTTTTTGAGTGGCTGCAAATAGCAGAGCTGTGTCATGTACATGTCTTTGGGAGGAAATGTACTTAAGTTTGGTGAATATGTCAGTACTGTAACAAATGTTGGAAAGCAAGGCATAAGAAATGTCATAAAACGAACTAATTGTAATAGATTACTTTCTGTACTTAGTGAAAATGCTTAATTCGGCTGTCTAAAAAATAAAAAAAAACTATATATTTTGGTACATTTTTATAAAAAACTGTAGGCTTGAAATGTGCTTTTAGACAAAATTCTCTTAAAGTACTTTTGCAGTCTACTTAATTTTTTATAAATACGGCAGTGTGTCTTTAAATAATTACTAGTTATCTATTTTCATACTTTAGACTTTAATTAAAATTTTATGTTATTTAGTAAATGTTAATAGAGAAAAGTAGTGGAAAATACCAGCACACAGAATACAATACTTTATCACAATATCTATTATTAAAATTAGAAAAAAAAAGAAATTGGAATATTTTGTAATATTTTGTATGGGTTTCAATTTATGTTTACGGTACGTGGCCATCCATGTTGGCGTTTATTGTTTGACACTTGGCTTATTTGAAAATTGTTTAGTTTATTTACCATTTGCTACGGTCGGTTGGCTGCTGTTTAATTTTTCTACATATTTTTCTGTTTTATGGTTATTTCGGTTGTCCAACAACATGCCATTTGTTTCTATTTGTTGGCTTAGTTTTATGTTTTGCGTTCATTTCACTACAACAAATTTTTCTGCTCATTTTATTTAATAAACAAATGTAAAGTCTCGAGCTTTACACTCTGCCACGTTTTGTTGCAATATTAGTTTATGTTTAAGTTATATAAAATCTACAACAAGTATTTGTTGGTAAATTTGTGTGATAATATTTATGAAACCAAAACATTTGTAATAAAGGGTTCATAAAACTTTAAGCCTCATACTAACTACCGTGATACAGTGGAGTGTACAATAATTCGAACAATGCATATAATATATTGGTTATTGATTGTTACTTTTATTGAAATAATTTGCATAAATTTGAAATGCAGAAGCTTGTAAAAAACAAGCCACGACCGCCCAAAATGGTTTCATTAATTTTAAAATTCTTTGCTCTTCATCAACTAATTCCTTTATTTTTCTTTCTATCTTGTAAATTTAATTTACGTGATCAATATTTATGTATATCTTTTCTTTCTAAATGAAGACGTCAACAAAAAAGTCAAATGCACACAATTGTGTGCTTAAAAAGAACTCGAATTTATGGCCAAAATACACGCGCTTTTATAACAGAAAATTACAGTATTTGTTTAAATAAAGACAAAAAAATAACATTTAGAATTGCTCTTCATTTTATTGAAAAGGAAATTAAACTAAATTAGTGCCAGCTAAAATGAAAAATGTCCACAATTTGTTTAAAACAAAATTGCATTATGACACAGACTGTATAACAAGACTGCATGGAAAATAAAACTAATTTATTATATTGCAGAAAATTATACATTTTACCGAAATCTAATTTTGGTTTTGCTGCTAAAACAAGAAATATTTAAGTGATTTATAAAACAAAGAAACTAAAACATGCTCCGAACGAAAACGAAAGAAAAATTATTTAAACTTTAGACTACAACAGTGTTATACAAGAGTCACCAGTAGTTTATTTAAAGTTCAAAAGCACTACTAGAAACAATAAAAATACGAGTAATTTAAAAAGTATGAAAGGACTCTTTTCATCAATTAGCTTGAAAACACAAAGAATAAAAGAAAAACTAAATGGCAAAATATTTATTTGAAAAAAAAGCAATAAAAAAATAAATAAAAGCAAATAAACAATAAAATTACTGGGGTAAATATTTGGGTAAAATTAATTAAGTATTCTTTTCAGTCAACTACCATGATGCAATAAAAATGAATAGAAAGCAAAAATAAACTTGCAAATTCTATAGAAAAAGGTTAAATGTTATATAAATAATAATAATCAAAAGTTGCTATAAGTTCTTAAATAATAATTTATTTAAACAAATACATAGTATCCTGACACATTTTGTTGTTAGATAGGGTTTGGATTGTATGCCAAATAGTTTTATGAACAGCTTTATTTTATTTATTTTTTACAATTTAAGGATCTTTAATACTTATTTAACTACAGCTTCTTAGTACAAGGGTATTAGCCATAGAAAACTTTTTCTGTTCTGTACAATGTTAATATTTTTTCTTAGATAAGAAAATGCCAAACTAAGGAGATTATGGAAATATTTAATGAAATGAATTGTGCAAAAATAGGCCAGCAAAGAACACCTTGTGAATGCACAATATTGTTAAAATTTATTATACCAATATTTTCACCAGGTTTTTTTTTATGAAAATATATTTTTGCTTTAGTTTTAATTAGTATTATCAAATATATTCAAAGTAAACAATTTTAGGCACTTGGATTTAAAAGAACTTGGTTCTTATAAATGACGGTGTACAATAAATTTTTCACTCCAATTTCAAAGGTCAATTTAGCTATGCCAGTTCGTTTGATTGTTTGTGTAAAACACTATCAAGCCAAAAATACAAAACCAAAATTAATGAGATTCATGCAAAATATTTATCTTTGTCCTAAGCTGCTTGCTATTGAAAGTCATCAAAATCTTTGCAATGGAAAAATAGTTATGAACCTAAATCTCAGACAATCTGGAAACAATTTCTCGTATTTCTAACATTATTATAAGTAGTTAAATATTGCATGTTTAGCAAAATCAATTATTGCCAAAAATTAAGTTATTAACGAAATCTATGACACATTAGAAAATGCAGTTCCTCCTTAAGCCATCAGTGAAGAAAGAAACGTTTATGATATGTTCAGTTTACTTTCAGCAACAATTCAGAAAGAAAGTATAACCGCCCAAGCCCGACAATATAATACCCTACACCCAGTAGATGTACAAGAGTCATTTCTAGAAATGAGCGCTATATGGGAGCTATGACTATGAAAGTGATTTTTGAAGGGGGGGAACTTTGACTAATAATGGACCGACCGTTTTAGATCGTGATTTATGTACATATGTATGAAACTTACGTGTGTTGAATTTTATTTGGATACCAAAATTTTTAAGAGGTTTAAGTAATTTTACGTTACGTAAAGTAATTACGTTAAAGTAATTTTTGAAAATGGATTATCTTCAGATTAGGCCGAATGATTTATGTATATATGAAACATATTTGTGTTGAATATTATTTGGATATCAGTCTTTTTAAGAGAGCTAAATATGTTATTGAAGGTGATTTTCGGAAGTGTGCCTTATGTGGAAGCTATACCCGATCTGCACAAAATTTGTGACAGCGACATATTGCACTGGCGCAGATTTTTGATTCCAATGCCGGAAAGTCATTTGTATGACCTACAACCAATTTCAATCCAAACATCCGTCCTTGGAACGAAGCAATATTATTCACCAAAGTTTATCGAAATATCTGCAAAATTGCGACCTGTACTCTACGCACAAGCTTCATATGGACAGCCAGCTAGCCGGTGGGACATCGTTAATATGACTCAGGGAGTGATTGTGATGGTAAGTCCATTGGTATACTTTATGGTGGGTGCAAACATCAGCACAAATCTAATACACCCTCTTAATTAAAATGGCGTAGTGTATAAAAATCACCTCAATAGACAATTAATACTTTTATAATGGATCTTATTATTCAACAGGGATTTAACTTATAAAATAACGTTTATAAACAACTTAAGTCTATTCTGAATAATGCCTGTTCCTTAATTTCGAAATAAAGGCCAAGTCGGAATCGATAGAAATAACATCGATAAATTGGTTTCTCTTGAGTTCACATTTGTAATCGAAACATAGTGAAATAGTTTGAGTAAATACCCTTTACATATTCATTTCAGTCATTGTTCGGATAAAAATAAGAATTCAGGTTTTTCTTCGTTAATAAAATTAATCATTAAATTATTATATTAATTAATTATCATTATGCTTTATAAGAAACTTAAAAGTCAATTAATCAAATAATTGGTTTAACATATACATACATATATTATTGGTATTTTCGTGTATGAGAAATAAATCATTTTTCTTTTGACGATTTAAAATTGTTACTTTGACGGTTATTTTCAGCTGGTAATTAGATGTCAGCTCATCAGTAAGTTAGCTGAGGATCAACAGACACGTTTTTGCGATAATGCTAATGTTTTAAAGGGATCTTACTTATCTGAGAAGGATAACAACAGTGGTATATAGCACTGGTCCTGGCGAGAATTGTGCAGATATTTTTCTTGAAAGATAGTGACATTTTGGAGGATTAGGCTTAACATACATAAATGCTGAAATAATTTTTTATTAACACACACAACTTATGTGTATCCAATATAAGGAAAATATATTTGAAATAGTAAGCAAGAATCATATCTGAATTAAGAAATTCCTAAACTACTTGGAGTATAATCAATAAATTTTAAACACTTTACCTTTTAAAAACAAGTAGATACTTAAGAAAGTTGAATTAATTTCTTAATTGCTGCTCAGATACGCATAAATACATACATGAGTGTATACTCTAAACTTCAACATCAAACTTGTAAACAAAGCAAATGGTTGGAATTTATCAGCTATTTAATCAGCCTTGAAACTAGTATTTAAAATTTAAATTATATAAAGCATTGTTCGCAAAAAATCAGGACATAGCACACTAAAAATAACTTAAGCCTACCATTCGAAACATTTGACAGTTGCTACATGATGCATTTCCCTTTTATGAATTATTTGCTCTTACTTTTGAGGAAAACTTTTCACTGATTCTTCGATATATTTTATATTATAAAGTTGCTATAATTTTTCATTTATTCATCAATCCTCCAAAATTAAAATACATTTGGAGAAGAATTAAATTTTAAATCGCTGAGCATACTGATGACTTTTCTGACATGACATGTGGTAATTGACATATTTTTTCGTTTAAATTTTGTTATTTTTTCCAACATTATTGGTTTACTTTTGTGTTTGTTGTTCAACAACCCAAAAATTTAATTTTGAAAGAAATTCATATATGAATTCTTCGTGAGAAATTGTCCGACTATTCGAACCATTTTTTACAAATAATTATTTGAAGAATTTATAAATGACCATTTTCAAATAACGAATAATTTTGTGAGAATAGTCGAATAAAATTTTATTGATAATTTTTTCTGGCTGAGCTGGGGATTGAACCTGGGTGATTCTCGAAACATGTGAATTCAACCCAGGTTGAATCCCCAGCTCAGCTAGAAAAAAAATTATCAATAAAATTTTAATAGAGATTTCAAGATGTAAAACAATTCCTTCAGTAAAAATAATTTAATGAAAATGAAATTTAATGAACTCGAGCCCGAATAAATAAATATCAAAAAGTTAAATAAAGTCTCTATAAATGACCTCTTACTCTAAAAATATAAATTTTACTGCAATAACTTAATATTCTAATATGAATTCTTAGTTATTTAGTAAAAAAAAAACTGAGTGATCTTAGAATAGATATGAATGGCGGCCTTAATTTAAAAATATACAAATATTAAGCAAAACAACTATGACTTCTAAAACGTATGCTAAATAATGCCTGCAGAAACATTTACTGCCTCTCATTAGCTGTCACCTCTAGGGATGTCAATCCCGAAATCCTAATTTGACATATCCCAAATCCAAGATTTTTATCTGCTTTTTGACATCCACAAATACAAACAAGTAAGAAATTATAGTCGGTCAAGCACTTACCTAGTATAAGTGCAAAAAAAGTTATTTTTAGAAATGGGCGCTATTTGAGAGCTATGACCTATTAAGAAATTTTGTAGCAAGACTTCGGCGAATATTAATATTGTTTGAGTTAAATTTTATGTTGATATAAACAGTTTTAAAAGACGTATGCATGTTAAAGTGGTTTTCAGCAGTGAGATTAATATGGACTGATATATAATTGGTCCGAATGGTTTGTGATATCATATGACACATACATATTTGTGTTGTATATCATTTAGATACTAACCGCCTTATTCATAAAAAATTTTAATACAAAATTTACTTTATAAACCTCTTATAAGCCTGTTGTAAGTTTTATGACTAAGGGCATACAAATTTTAAGTGAATTATGCGCGTTAAAGTGATTTTCGGAAGTCGGCCTTATGAGGGAGTTAAGTTTAATTATAGACCGATATGTACAAAACCTGTAGGTGTGATTAGGTTTATATATAACTTATGAGTGGCGAAATTTGTTTGGATACGTATATAAACCAAACATTCATGAACGTAAAAGCTCAATTTCGGGAATATATTTGTATGGTGGATAGATGAAATAATTTATTATTTTCAATCAAATTCAATCACATATTGTATTGAAATATTTTCAAAATTGCGACCCGTACTCTGCGCACAAGGTTTACATGGAGAACCAGCCAGATGGACGAATGGACATCGTTTAATCGACTAAGAAAGTGATTCAAAGTAATTCGGTATATGTTAGACAAATATTTTTGGGCGTTACAAACATCAGTACAAATTCAATTTATTGCAATATAAATCTCTGCTGATTTTTCACTCAGAGAGATATCAAAAAGTGATTGCATATTGAGCGATGAACTTAAATCTCTTCTTAAAAGAAGAGAAAACAAAAACCCAAATTTGATAAATAAATGTGATAATGAGGTAGACATTTTTGTTATTTGAAATGAATTAAAAACGTTGATTGTCCCTCACAACATCTAATAAAGTCTACAATGATATGGAATCAAATATTGAATTAGTAATAGAATTGTTTACTTCGGAGGGTGAGAAAAGATAGTTTATGCCATCAGCATATAAACAATTTAGTCCACCACCGTTAATTGCGGACGATTTTGGTAGCAAAATTATATCAAGATTCTGTTTACTTTAGATGCTTTAAAATATTTAAGAAGCTTTTTTAAGATTGAACAATAATAAGGTATTGATTTTTAATATAGAAAATTCGAAATGACATAACATTTTTGTTAATCTAAAATTTAATGTTTTTCAATTGTTCATGGTTTATAAAATTTTGTTTTAAAAATATAAATTGGTTTATAAATTTTAATAAATTTAAAAATTATACATTGGATCGCAACTATTTTTATGAAGTGCAAGTTTTGTTTTCAAAGCTCCATAAAAAGAAAACTTACAGGAAATTGGTGTCATTTAAAATTACAGTCACATCTTATTTTATGCACGCATGTATAAGAGTCATAGAATTTTAAATTAAAACTGGCAATTACGCAATTTAGTATTTGGTTAATTTTGGATATTTTTTATCTACAACATATTTTAGTCGATTTGGCATAGATGCGATCAGTATGTATTTGTGTATTTCTTCAACTTGTTTTTTTTGGAAATTGTGTGTTTTCTTATGTTGATTTCTAAAATTGACAATATATTTTCGATATCAGTAAGGTCTGGCAACTGTGGTGGAGTTGTTTCAACAAATGTTAAATGTCAAGTACCAGCAGCTGACATATAAGCCCAAACCATGACACTTCACCATCATGCTTCACTGCTGCATTTAGGCATTTTTTGTTGAGTTTTGTATTTGGTTTCTGCCAAACATACGACATGCTATCTGAACCGAACATGTTGAACTTATATTCATCCTTGAAGATTCCTTCTTTTGCACAGTATCTTTTTCGGGTCATAAACGCTTTCTTGCGTGCAACTCGGCCATTAAAATCATGTTGGCGCAAGACACGACGAACCGTTACGCCACATTGTTTGCCCAGGCCAGCTTCAACTTCAAAGGCCAGTTTTGAAGCTGATAGCCTTGGATTTGCCATTATTTTTCTTTAAATGTGTCGCTCATCAGCATGCTCATTGAAAATTTAATTTGGAACCTTTCTGCTTTTGTTATGTACCAGATTTTCATGGCTGAAGCGCTTAATATTTTTTTTTAGCTGTGGAAGCTTTAATTTTAACCACTGCTGTTTTTGGTTGTGAATCGCCATTTTGGAAATGGTTTAAAATCAATTCTAGTTGTTTTATCGTTGTACGCGGGCTCATTTGAATTAATTTAAATTGACGCTATTAAAAAAATATAAAGAAGTAGAGAAAACGAAAAACAAAACACCAAGAAAGCTGCATGAAGCTATCGGTACAGTAGAAATTGCCTGCATAAAATAAGCTGTGACGTGAAAAACGAGCATTTTGTTTGTTTTTTTTAGTTTTAATATATTAAAATGTACATTTATGCATTAAATTATTTCTGTTTGTTAGACTGTGCTATTTTTTCTTTTAAATGACACCAATTTCTTTTTTAAGTTCCTGTTAGTTTTCTTTTTGCGTAGTTTTGAAAACAAAAAAATGTACTGCATAAAATAAGCTGTGAGCTACTGCATTTATATGTAGTATTAGTTTCTTTATAAGCTACTTTTAAATGAAACAAAAACCTCGAAATCTCGAAGTTCCCGATATATCCCATGGTTTACATTATTAAAATCCCGAATCCCGGGATTTGTAAAACCATTCCAGTTTGGCATCTCTAGTCAACACCCTTCGGTAAAGTTTTGTTTCTGTTTAGCTCCTTGTCACCAGCTTCGGCCAATTGAACAATATTGAGGTTTTGTCAAAGGAAAGTTAAAACGAAGTGCTGCTTTAGTTATTGACAATAAAGTAGTGCTAGCGATTTGCAACAAGTCGAAATCGGAAATGTTGTGCTACAGTTAACAAAACTCATCAAAACAAAAATACAGATTTTAAAAAGAAATGAATTCCAGTTTCTTATTTTAGCTGTTTTTTTAAATATTTAATTTACTTAATAATAAATAAGTAATAATTTGTGGCTCAAAATTCTTCAATTCCTTTTTTATGTTACATAAATATTAAAATATTTATAACTGATTTCATGTGAACCATGCTTTATATCTGTATGTTGAAACTTCCCACAGCAAGCACATATACTTATGTATTTGCATGTATAGTTCAGTCATGTATGCTATACATGTTAATGAATATTTAAATGTATTGGTATTGTGGCCATACCCAGCGGAAAAAAGCTGCACAATCGTTTCAATTTACGGAGTACATGCCTGATAGAAGGCCTACTTAAGAGGGGAATTGCTAGTAATGTCTCATAGAAGGCGTAATTAAAATTCTGCTAAATTAATAATTTCATTGCGGAAAGTAGTAGAAAGGGTTTTAAATAAAAGAACGGTTTTAAATTAATTAAAAAATTAACAGCACAAAAAACTCAAAAAATTAACCACAAACTTCTATAAATGACTAAATTTATAGACGCTCTCTATATTCATTGTTATTACTCGTCAACAAATTAATGTTTAGATATACAGAAATAAGTGCAAAACCTTTCGTGTTTGCTATTGAAATCATGATTTGTTGACATTCTTTTGCAGTGCAATTTTGAATATGTATGCAACGCCTTTTAGAACAATTTCTGAGAGAAAGCATAGTGGAATGAGTATCGAATGCTTTCGAATGTGATAACAGGCTTCTATAAGGCCTAGAAATGGAAACACTTGCAATTTTTCCTGCTGGGTACATACACTTGTACATACATGTATAGGTATGTGTTCGTGCCTACATGCGAAATAAACATGATTTTCCAACTTTGATTTTATCAAGCGCATCGAAGCGTATGAACAATATTCAATATGTGTGCATTGTACGAAATTAATTATACGCAATATTGTACTTTTGTATTTGCAGTCAAGTCATCCATTTTTAAAACACAATTTAAACAACGGTTTTCAACAGCAGCAGATTTAAAAAAACATAAAAGAAACATAGTTCATTAATTGGTTTCATACTGTAATATAGGTTTTAATATTATAACAATAGAATATAAGTTAAAACAACAATTTAATTAAATAACTATAATTTCATTTACGCACTATATTTCGATTTTTAGTTATTGATTTTATACTACGCTTTCATTATTCTTTTGTAGTATGAAACATGCTATAGATTTCCTCAAACTATACAATAATACTTTTCATATGAAATCATATGCTCACTTTTGAATATATAAAAGAAAAATTGAAAACCGGAAAAAGCAGTTGTTTGTACATGCAACAGAAATTGCATCTTAATTGGCAACAGCGTTCGTTAACTTTTGTTGAATATAAACCATATAAACTCGTCCATTTCAAAATACATTGTTTTACTTTAGTAGCAATGATGATGTTGTTGTCTACGACATAGAACAGTCACTTTTGTTTCATGACTCATCACACATTCAAGTGAAAATGTTAAAAATTCTTTGCTGTCTGTCAAAAGTTTACGTATTCTTTATACCAGTCGAAGCCAGTATAATATGTGTGTTTATTATTATTTTTTTTTTTGGTACTTCTCTTTTATTCATTGACCAACAAAAATACAGTTGCAGTTTAATTTGATTTTCAATTAATGTTGGTTTACTTTTGTTGTATTGTCCTTGCACATACAAAGGATGGCAAGGGAATTGATTTGAAATTTTCTGACTTTTATGTTTTGTTTTTCTTTTTTTTTATTAAAGACAGTTAAGTGAGTTTAATTCGTTGGAAAATTGTTGTGTGTGTATAATTTAACAGTAATTTTTAATGTGCAAGTAAAAGTGAGTAGAACCGTAATTGTATTAATACATAGCAGTAATTAGTTGAACTTAAAGTAAAGTTGCCCACTTTTAGTTTTTTTATAAAAAAAAACTGCCTCAAACAAAACATTTTTTTAACAAAATAACTGTTATACTCCAAATTAAACATAAAACTTTTTTATAGCAAGAACTTTTATTTTGTATAATAGAAACTGTATACACAACATTTTTTTATAAAATAAACTGTCATATACATTTTTTTATAGAAAAATCTTTTGTACAGTAAAGTTTTATAAAAAAAGTTGTATACAAAGAATTGTATATAGAAAACAGTTATAAAATAAACTGTTATATAGAATATTTTCTATAGAAAACTCTGTTATGCAGGCAATTGTTCATGGAAAAAATTGTATATTTAAAAACTTTTATACACAAAATTTTTTATAAGAAAAAAACTCTTATACTGAAAATTGTTTATAACAAAAAACCTTTTAAAGAAAAATTTTTATGAAAAACTGTTAGACACAAAATGTTCTATAGAAAAACTGTTATACAGTTCAAACTTGGTATAATAAATGTTAAGGGGATTAGAAAAAAGACGTTATATCAACCAATTCGTTACAATGGGTTCGTTATATGAAGTTGCACTTTTATTCGTAATCGTAATAAAAAATTTTGTATATTTATCATCATCTGCTTACCATGTTATAGCGAACGATTTCCGCTAAGAAATCAAAACACATTGGAAGGAAAACACTGTATTTTGTAGTTTTGAAATTCAAAAATAAAGTTTTCTTCATATATTTTAGCCGTTAGTCTAATGCATCTGCTGTCGACTAGGAATGTAGGTTTGCTGGAGACGTTGCCGTTGCAAACACAATAATTTTGTGTGTATCTGTTTCATATAATTTGGATTAATTGATGGAAATCGTTATGCAAAGGTTGTAAGTTGACAAAATTCGTTAAATAGAGGTAAATAATTCATTCTATTTCGTTAGTCTGCTGTGAATGAAAATTCGTTATAACGAGGCTATTGACAAATGTATTCGTAATAGAGAGGTTTATTTTGTATTAAATCTTATGGAGCGTTGTAGTGAGGGTCGTTATATCGAGGTTTGACTGTATATACAATTTTTTTTATAAAAAAGATCTCTTGTACTGAAAATTGTCCACTATTGTATGGATTTTTTTGTGCAATAACTGTTATACACAAAAGAGTCTATAGAAAAACTTTTATAAACAAAATTTTCTTTAAAACTAACTGTTATACAAACTATTTTCTATAGAAAAAACTTATATATATTGCTGTGCATGATTTTCTTTCAGCTTCCTTGCAATGATTATTGGGTTTGAATGACTTTCTTCATTGAAAGTATAAACAGATATAATATTTAACAGCAACTCATTTTGTTTCTATAGCATATTATTTATAAATGATAAAAATTGTTTGCCGATTTGAAATTGTCGCGTTGTGAAGATATTTAGTTTTTAGTCACAAAAACTCAAATTAAAACAAAATGTCTAACTTTTAAACATTATGTAGTTTATGCTCAAATTGTCAGATTTTTATATTTGTGAAGATGACGGAAAATAATTTTAGCTTTTAGGAGCAATGTCCAAATCCAAATCCAAAAATTGCAAAACAATCTCAATCACACATGCTGCTTTAAAGTTCGTTGCAGTCATAACAAAATCTCTTTCAATTACCATAAATATTATTTTTAGTTGTAACATTTGTTACATATAAATTGTAAATATTTTCCTAAGAATTACTTTTAGTCTTTGTATTTTCATAATACCATACATAATGCCCATTAAAGTAGACTAAAATGCTTTTAACACTCCCTACCTACACACTAAACTTAAACATAATGATGTGATAACATTATCATTATCACAAACAACTAAATCCTTTAAGTTGAAATTATTATAGTTAATAATAAAAAGCTGTTCTTAAATTTCAGTATTACATAAATAGAAAACTACAAACTTACGTATAATACAAATACATATGTACATACATATGGGTAGATATATAGATATTGTTTATAACTACAAATATGGCTACAAAATAACTTATATAACTATAAAGTAGACAGAGTACGGAACAAAAAAAGAAAAAAAAAATAAACATTATGCAAACAATACCAAAATAGATTTTAATTGACAATTGACACCTATACATGTATACAAATCACTATATACATACATACATAGACAAACACAAGCACAATTGTACAAACCAACTGTGATAACAATTGTAAATGAAAGAGTTCATACGGGTGTATGGGAGAGTGTGAATGTGTGTTTGTAGCATTGAGTAGAGGCAACGGCAGAGGAAATTAATGAAAACAAACAAATGAAATATACTAAAAAATTGTAAAAGAGAAATGAACAAGTTAAATAGTTTACTATGATTGGATAATGCATAGATTATTTGTTTGGCTGTGTTAGTGAAATGACAGTGGTACCATAGAAAAACAGCCCGTTATTTAGCACAAAATCGTTTCATTGCATATAGAAATAGGATTTATAAAGTTTTTGCAGTATGCCCCATATTTGGTATATTTGTCGTTATTAACGACAAAACTAGATTAAAATTATCAAAATGTTGTACAGTGGAGCCAATAGTCAACAAATTTGTAACGAATATAATCTTCTATGCAAAATTAAAGTTCAAAAAAAAACAAAAAAAATATCAAAATTTTGCTGTTAATTAAAATATTTGAAGGTATACATTTTGTCTATTCCGTCAACAGTGGTTTAGCTGATAAAGATTGTAAATACGAAAACTATGTGATTATTTTTAAAAAATATATTTTTTTTAACAGAGTTTTCTTGATAGTTTTGCTAATTTTTTTAAACCATCCAAATCGCAGGTGATACAAATAGGCTCAGTTATTAATTTCTTCAGCTGGAGACACAGAAAATAGTTGCTGGAGACTAAAACTAGAAATGGGGTAAAAGTGCGTAAGGTGCATTTACTGGCATTTGCTGCAACATTCACCTAGATAAATTCTTCGTCGTTCGTGTTTCTTGATAGAATCATTGTAATGGATCCAAAAATAATTCGAACTACGGTTTAGAATTGCCAAACACTCCCTTAAAGTTAGGGCATATAAAATTACCGGAATTTGCTTTTACCGGTAAACGGTAAATTTTTTATTTAAAAACCGGTTTATCGGTAATTTACCGGTAATTCTGTTTAATTTTAAGTTTATCAGTAACGAGTAAAATAAATGCTTAAAATTATGTAAAGAGAAATATATATTGTTATATATTAAAGTAATAAAACAAAGTTATTTAAAATAAATGTAATTCATTAATAAAACAAAATAAGAATGTTAAAATATATTAAGAGAAAATTTTAATTTTTGAATAGATCTGCGTGTGTATTAAAATATGCTCGCAATAGGCAAATGGTGTCAATTGTATTGTCATTAAGGCTGTTTCTAATTTTTGTGCAAATTAACCCTGCTGCAGAAAAAGCTCTTTCTGATTCCACACTCGTCGGCTTTACTGTCAAGAGGTGGTTGAACGCTATCGTCAGATACTTTCCACGCTTTTGTTCTTCTTCAACGAGTGCGATTTCTTTTTTTATTACTTTTGTTAAAATCGTGGTATTGGTTACGTTGGAAATTTTATTCAATTTTATTTTATTTTGATTTTTAATGGCTAATTGTAGCCTGTCTTTTATTGTTAACTGGGTTGATTCAGGGATTTCTTCTACATCATCAGAAGACTCGTTTGAATCATTTGTCGAGTTACATTCATTTCTCATGTTCAATCGTTCTATAAGCGTCACAATAGTTTATATCAATGAAGGTTTATGTAGTTTAAATAAATTATAATTATCCTCTAGATGAATATTTCTAAATTCTATCGGATTATGTAAGAACTGCATAACGTCAGAATACCTTGAGCGTCGCTCTTGGATGCGTAAAATTAATTGACATTTTAATTCCCGGCTGAAAGCATTATTTTGTTCAGATAATTCATCAAGCATGAACTTTAGAGTGGCATCGCTTGTCAGCAATGTGTAGTCAGCTGCACCCAAAGCTTCTACAGCCAATTTTACAGGAAGCAGTGCATTTATTATCATGCTAATTAAGTTAATTTCATCTTCTGAAAACGAAATTTCAATATTTAAGTCAATCAGACTTTTTCTGGTACACGATTTTGAATTTTAATTAGTACAATTGATTCGTATGAAACATCAGTTTGAATCTCCGAGTGAACTTCTAAGCTGAACCCGTCAGTCCGGTCATCTTCATCGGCATCCGTATCATCATCTGCATCCTCATACTCATTACTAGCTTGTAAATGCATTCTGTTAGTTTTATATAAAACTTCTATAACAGCTAGCTGTATTCCATGTGCTAAACATAGCTGATGGTGTGTGTCTAACGTTGAACCAAAGTTTTTCATCACAGCCGCACCGCCTGTGGTTATAGAAACTATATTCTTAAAATTTAGCCCGAATTTTTCCAATTTAGTTTCAACTAGCTGCATACATTTATCAGCATTCATGCACCCACGTGCCCTTGTAAGACCTAGGTTCCAAAACATGTTTCCGGCCGTATGAACATTTATGTTCATATACCTTCGATTTTTAATCGATGTCCACTCATCAAACGTAAGGCTAAATTTAGCACCTTTCTTTATTTTATCTGAAATATTTGCACGAATTTCATTAAGTAATATATTATTTATGCCTGAAAATTTATAATTTAATGACGATTAACTAAATGTGATTTAATTTTAACCTAATAATAAAAAAAAATTATTTCTTAAAATATAACATTTTATATATAAATTTAACTTCAATTGGAATGAAATATTTATCAACAATTACCGAAATTGCCGGTATTTTTCTCCGGTAAATTCGGTAATCAATACGACCGGTAAAACCGGAAAACCGGTTAACCGTTTACCGGTAATGTAACCCCTACTTAAAGTAGTCGCTCATATGAATATGAAATTTTTCTGATAGCAATAAAATCAAGCAGAAAGTCATTTTGTGTTCAAATATTTATGAACAATGTATTAGTCACCTCTCACACATTCATGCAATAAATTTCGAAGTTTCTTAATTGCCTTAATTGTTATATTATGGGGTCAAAGTCAAATAGGTTTGTAAACTGTTATCACTTCAAATGGAGAAACATTATAACCGGGTTCCAAAAGAGTGAGTTTTAAGAGCTTTAGGATTTGATTTAAAAAAAAAAACATATATAATGTATATATGTATAAAATCTTTATTTAGGTCAAATGTTTCATATGCTGGGTCCAGTTTGGCAATACTCTTTCCAACATATCGGCTGGTATCTCACGTATAAATTCTTCAATATTAGCTTCTAGTACATCAGCCGTAGCAGGCTTGTCCCTATAGTTATGAGCGTTAACATAGCTTCATAAAAAATACTCTA
This sequence comes from Bellardia bayeri, assembly GCA_950370525.1. Taxonomy (NCBI): domain Eukaryota; kingdom Metazoa; phylum Arthropoda; class Insecta; order Diptera; family Calliphoridae; genus Bellardia; species Bellardia bayeri. The sequence continues at coordinate 41,317,030 of OX493266.1, read as the reverse complement.
AAGGTGTTAAATCACCCGATCTATGCGGCCAATTGACCGACCTCAAACGTGAAATAAACTGATCACTGAACTTGTCTCTCAATTAGGTCACTGCTTAGCGTGCTGTATGATATGGGGCACCGGCTTGTTGAAACCACATGTCAGCCAAGTTCATTTCTTATATTTGAAAAAAAGATCATCGCAAGGTAGTGCTCGCCATTCACAGTAACGTTTCTGACTTTGTCGTCTTTGAAAAAGTGCGGTCCAAGGATGTCACCGGCGCATAATTCACACCAAACAATGCATTTTTCGGGATGCATTGGCAGTTATTGCAATGCATTCTGGCTGCACTTCATACCAAATATGACAATTTTGCTTGTTTACTTATCCATTGAACCAGAAATGAGCTTAATCGCTAAACATAATTTTCCGATAAAAAAGTGGATCTTGGTCCAACAAAATTTTGATAACGTAAATCAGTAATCTACAAGAGTTTTTCGTTTGTAGGTCTATTCAGACCAAACTGAACAAGTTTAACAGTTATATGTTACAGCTGAGCAGTCAAAGTCAGTCTTGCGAAAAAAAGTTGCTAAAAAATCACCCTTTATATACACAGTGGTCATTGGTGGAATTTCTGGTTAGAGTATCACTTACATGATGTAGGCAACTTTTTTGCGAAAATGTCTTCTTTCATTTTGCTATATAGATCTGCTTATGACAATGTCCTCCATCTTTCGGAAAGATATTCACTGATTGATCAATATCGGTAAGGTTGGATATGAGATATTTCACAATCTAAGAATATCTTTTAGACAAATAAACTGCAAAAAACAGCCGCTGAACAGATTCTGTTTCAAAGGATATCGAATAAGGATAAGTATTTACGGCCATTGGATAGCTAGAGATGTGTAATCATTACGAAAATTGTCTAAAAATGCCGTATGTCTTTAGGAAGATAGCAAGGATGCTGTAGCTTAATCGGTTAGTGCATTTGAACATTCAGCATGAGTTGGTATTTGTAGCCCGTGTTTCTGGGAATCGCTGCCACTCAAACAACATCAGTTTCTGATAATTGTTAGTTTTCTTTTCTATCCATCATAACTACTATTTATCACAGCGCCCTCCTTCTGCGGTATAGCATTCAAACGCCACCGAAGTAAAATAATTAAATAAAGGCTTCAAAATCAAGCTTTAATATTAATGCGCCTACTCACCACCAGAGGCGCTGAAATTCTGCACTAAAAACAAACATAATGCGCAATTGCAGAGTTGTGATATAAAAAACTTTCTTCTTTCACCACCTTTACTTCTGCAACTATCCCCTTTTCAAGGAAAGTAACGCATATTAATTGCCTGAGTGTTACTTCTCTTGTAAAAAAAATTGATTTATTACAAATCTGCCCAGATACCAGCTAAGGTACCTAATTATTGGTCAATGTTCTTTAGGTGAACATGCTAAAAGTTTATGAGATCCTTATACTTCTCTTCTATAATAACTAGAAGAAAGGGGAGATCACTGAACTGTCCTGCATTTATAGACTAGAAAATGTTGAAAAATTCAGGAGAGCAATAAAAAAAAGGTCGAATGGTGGGATGGTCACAGGGTATCACAACTAGACCCAAGTGTGTTATAATTCGACTTTAGAATCATTAATTCTGAGCACTATAACCTGAAATTTGCCTCATAGTGAAGCAGTGAAATTTGTGACAATTCTTTGATTCGTTCTGAGGCATGTAAAAAGAGAATATACATATTATTTAATTTGTCAAATTATGGCAAGCAGCAGACAGAAATTCTATATCATTTTGATAAAAAATTATAAATACAAGACAAGATAATTTGACAAGTTATTATTATTATTCGATTATCTGGTACAGAGTCATATAACTATAGTAGTTAGCGACTAGTGTTAGTACACCCGAGATGATTTACATACCCTAGATGGTAAACTTTGGACTTTTGTAGCTCCCACTGTGTTTAAATTTCTCAACATTTTGCAAGCAAGCAAAATATTAATTTCTTCATAGAGTTAGATAATTCTAGCCATTAGGTCATAATTCTCTACTACATACTCACAAATAATTGCATATAAAGTATTTAAAATTCACTGTGCACCACAACACTGCATATGCTAATTTAACTATGTATGTATGTCTGTCGAGTATGTATAGATGATAAAATCTTAAAGTATATAAATTAAAATTCAATAGAAAAAGATGAAAAAACTAAACAAATGACTGACTGATATGGACAGCAAATGTATGACACAAACATGAATTGAATTTGCCAAACTGGAGTGATTGAATACAGCACATACTAAAAATCTTACAAAACATGAACTAAGCAAGTGAGTGGATGGACTGATTTGAAAATCTATGATTAAGAAACAAAACGTATGAATTCAGTGAAATGATTATTTGTTGTTATTGTTGTTAACTAGGCAAATAACAGTACATATTAATAATAATAATATTAGTTAAGAATATTTTTGAGGGCAAAAACTATAACAATATTTATTAATAAATATGTAAATTATTATGCGTTTAAGTTTTGATTATTTGAAAATGCATGCAAATTAAAAGTTATAAAATATTAAAACGAACATTTATATTGTAGATAAATTGTAATATTTAATACTAATGTACTAGAGATTAGAGAGAGCAGGCGCCTGAGTTTGTGCGTTTGTGTAATGTATAAATGAATATGTGTAGTGTGTGTTTGAAAAAGTTTAAAATTTATTTGAAAATATTTGTGTATGTGTGTGTGAATATCAGTTTAATTTTGTCAAAATATATCATAATTAGTTTTATTTATTGTAGTAGTTATCAAAACAGACAGCATAAAATCATCATCACATCAAAAAGAATTACAATTATTTTTGTATAAAACATATTTCCTAAAAAGTTTTTATTAAAAATTTACATTTAAATAAAATATACATAAATGTTTATTGTATAATTACAAAATTATTATTATTTGCTTTTATTACCTTTATTAAATTAAATAAGTATATTAAAATGTTGTTTTTTTTTTGGATTTAAATATAAAAAACATTTACACATACATAAAGAGTAAAATTATTTATAATTTTTAGAGAGAGAGAGAGAGAGAATAAAAAGCAAACAACATTAAGTAAGAAAAAAGTTTTTAGTTAATATCAAATTTACAACAACATTTTAACGTTTAAAATAATAAGTTTCGTTTAGTTAATATTTAATTTTTTGTTATCGCAACATTAATTTGAAAACTGAGTGGAAGCATACATATTGGAACATATTTTTGTAAAACTGTTTGGCATTTAATAAATTTTTTAATTTATTGGCAGGGAAAACTTGAAATTGTTTTATTTGGATTTAAATAACTAAAATTAATATAAATAACTTACAACTTTATTATACGTTGGTATGTACATATGTATGTGTAATCACATGGTCCTGATTTTTTCATACTGGAAAAAGCGGGAAAAATTGCAAGTGCTTTCATTTGCAGGCCTTATAGAAGACCTGTTTGTAATTCTAAAAGATTCAATATTCATTCCACTATACCTTCTCACAGAAGGTGTTCTAAAAGGGGTTCTCTTAATCATGATTTCAATACCAAACACGAATGATTTTGCAATTGTTCCTTTACAACTGTAGTTGCATTTTCATTTGAGGTAAAACGCTTGCCAGCGAGGAATTTTTCTACATTTTAAACAGGTAAAAGTCAGTGGGAGCTAAATAGGGTGGGTAGTCAAGCAACTCGTACTTTAATTCGTTGATTTTGGGAAATTTTCATTCTAAAGCATTTTTAAATTTTAACAAATGCAGCACTCATCTTGCAGAAGACTTTTTCTTCATGCAACATTAAACGGACTTGATCATTTGAGATGCGCGTCGATCATTTAATACCATATCTTGCAATTTGGATACAATTTCTGTTGTTGTTTGCTGTTTTGGGACATTCACTACGTGGTTCATACTCAATGCTTGTACGACCACGTTTAAATTCAATAACCCAATTTTTTACTATTGCATATGAATTCACCATATTATTATGAATTTCTTGTCCCGATAAAGCTTTTTTATTTAAATATTTAAAGACACCACGAATTTCTAATTTTTCCATTGTAAAAAAAATTTCGGATGCGTCTTTTCTGAACATCTGTTTCTATATAAGGAGTTGCCAGATCGAAAAAAAATTAAACATGTGTTCACAGCACAGATGGAGGTTTCCAAAACACTTAATATTTTTCTGTTTATGCCGCACTTGCTGTTCTAGGCTTAGAAGTTTCCGATTAATAAAGAGAGGCAAATTTAGTTTTTAAGTAAGGCTTGTGGTATAAAGTTCGCATGAAGCATTACTTTATAGACATACATGTGATTTTTTTTAATTAATTGAAAATTAATTTAAAATCCTTCTTTTATTGAAAACCCTTTCTTTTACTTTCCTCAGTAAAATTATTATTTTAGCTGGCCTTTAATTATTGCATTGAGGCATTAGTTGGTAGATCTAACAATTGCCCTTCTCAAGTAGGCCTTATATCAGGCATTTAACCAGTAGCGAGTAGGCAAGGCCTTGACTAACAGACGTGTAAAATTAAAACCTTTTTGCAATGCATCTGGAAGTCCTTGTGACTGCAAAATTAGGCCTTTTAGAAGGCCTCTTCACAGCATCTTTTAGCCGCTGGGTATACATGTGTAAGAAAAAAATACATTTTATATATTGTTTTTTATTAACTCAATATGTTTGAATTTAACACGTGTTTCTTAGATGTCATCATTTATTTATTTAAATCCCAAGAGCTTTTAAGGTGCTCAAACATAACATCCATTATTAATACACTTGTGTTACTTGAAATTATAGTAATCATATTATTAGGTGTGTAACTTAAAAATATGGGGTTCATAACATATAGCGTATCGTTTGAACGTGGTTTTTGTAACTTATATGACACTTTGAAGGATATATAGTAAACAATAAAATCGAAATTTGTTTTGCTTGGAAAATGTTTGAATTTTATTGTAGGCAAACTGAACAAGAGTATGCAAAATCATTGGAAGGTACTCCAGTAGCAATTTCAAGCAAGGAAATTGGGTAACATATGAATTGAAGATAGAGACAAGGAAATACAATTTTCTATGTCTGAAATGATGCTTAAACGCTATAAAAGGACGTAATTTTTGCACCGAATAATTACTTGCGATGGAAAATTGATCCATAACAATAACGCGAAGCATTAGATGTCGTATGTGAAGCTCGGTAAACCGACTTGACATAAAAGCCAAATACCCATGCCACCAAGGACATGCACTGTATTTGCTGGACCAAAAGGATCCTATCTATAATGAGCTGCTGAATTTAGAGCAGACCCTCACATGTAACTTGTCCCGAACGCAACTGATTTGTTTGAAGTGAGTATTGGCAGCAAAATGCGAAGAATATGCGGCCAGACATGATAAGCGTAATATCTCATTATTACTACACTCAGCCACATGTTGCAATAAGTGTTGAAAACTATTTAAAAAAGTGGTTAGAAACTGTTGTCTACCCGCCTTATAGTCCAGACCTTGCCCCGTCCGACTACTATTTGTTTTGTTTTCTCTGGGATGCGATTTACTTTAGAATAGGGTAACCGAAATTGGCTTGATTCGTTTTTGACTCAAAAGATGGGCAGTTATTTTAGAGCGTAATCCATGGGTGTCCATGAAGATGGAAAAAGGTCAAATAATGCCAATACTTTGAATAAATATATATTGTACAAGTGTTTCAAAATAAAAGCCAAAAATGTGAAAAAATCCAGCATTTTGTAGTTACGGTTGAATGAATTATAATAAATGGAAGAAGTCTGAGTATACAAAATAAGCGAAATGGGATGGTTTGCGGTAAAAACTGACAACTATGGTGATATATGAATCAGAGACCTGCACCGACATACTGGTCGGGTGTTTTCAAAATAAGTTGGCGGTGGCTCGAAATTGGCATCAGCCGGCTATAGAATAATTACTTATTCAAATTAAAACTGAAATTTATATAATTTCATTAAATTAAAAAAAAAAACTGCTATTATATATTATCTAACCAACTTAAACTGACAAATTTTCTGTCTAAGCGACACAGAAGGCTTACAGCAGTTCGTCACAGACCCCTTATCTGAACAAAGGGAGACTATCCAAGCTGTAACGGCTACGTGTTGACATACAAAGAACTATATGAACTGGAATGTATTTTTATGAACTTTATAACAAAAACAAGTGGGTTTTAGGGTGAATATTTTGCTTTAACAATTATCCGATTTTTATACCCTCCACCACCATAAGTGGTGAATGAGGGTATATATAAGTTTGCCAGTGCATGTGTAACACTGAGAAATATTCATCTGAGAACCAACAAAGTATATATATTCTTGGTCCTTATTATGGAATTCTAAGTCGATTGAGCCATGTCCGTCTGTCTGTCTGCCTGTCCGTGTAAAACACTCTCACGTCCAAAGGACACAACCGAAATCAACAAGGTTTACAAAAAGCCGTTTGCAGTTTTCCTAAGCAGTTTGGTATTGAAAATCAGTAAAATCGGCATAGTAGGACAAGAGTTATGGATTAAAATGTAAGACAACCTCCATAAAAAGTTGATATTTTTAAACATTTTTCTTCCAATTTTTTAAATATATTGCAGATATTCCTATGAAATTTTATACGTTGTTTTTATGATAGAAGAAGAAAGTATGAGGAATATAATAAGAATCCCATACAAAATCTTCTCGAAATATTGCTTAACTATACGTAAATGCCTATAAAATTTGAATATCAATACAAAATTCAGCATTAGTTTCATGCAAAAAGAAATCGTAATATGAAATTTTTTTAGTTCGCTCCATGTTTGACCATAGTCCACTTCCAGAATTCACTTAAGTACTTTATACGTACTGATACAAATAATGTTAAACGGCTAAAATTTGACATAAATAATCCTTATAGGTAAATAAATTGTTGTACTAAATGTTATAGTGGTTGGCCCAGAATTGGTCATAGCTCCCATCCAAAAAAATCATTTAAATTTATGTATATCTTATCGGTACCGACTCAAAAATTTTGACAGATCATTTAAATATATACAAAAATCATCCCACACAATTTTGTGAATTTCGGTCCATTTTTAACCGTCTCCCACATATAAAGCCCTCTTCCGAAAATTACTTCAATACCCATAAATCTTTTATAACGGTTCCGATCCAAAGTAGCGGTTCCGATTTAAAATTTTACACGGATTATATACATGCATGCCAAAATCAAACTGCTGGATTTTGAGAATATCGGTCCATATTTGACTAACTATATACCCCATATAAGGTCCACTTCCGAAATCTACGTTAATGTTAATATATATTCTAAATATACCGTTATTATGTTGAAATTCGACGTGAAATATCCTAATATGCATAAAAATCACTGTTCCAAAATTTAAGAAGATCGGCTCATAATTTCTGAAAACAAAAATATCTAATAAATATCGATATCGAACCAACTTTTATAAATATAAATAATTTTAATCCAGAAATCATACAACTATCGGTTTTACGGCAATTATGCTACTGGATATCAATAATTGGCAATAGCTCCCGAATTAAGTCGAATTAAGATGCGGCACAGCCGAATATAGCACTCTAACTTGTTATATAATTAAATATTCCCAAATTACAGTCAAAGCATTTTTCAGAAGGTTTTGGTTTTCTGATCTTGGATCATGCCATTGTCCCACTGCACATTTTTCTCGTGTCGTCTATAGATATATCGAGATTCTTCGTAATGAGTGTTATGAAGTATGACACATTTTAAACTAGTGACTAAGAATTAATGAACATATGGTATTGAAAAGATGTTTAAAACAAGTAAGAAGGTAGATAGCAATAGCCAAGGCCTAATTTAAAGACCTTAATAAATGGTAATTTTCCAAAGGTTCTGAAATATTGAAGAAAGTAAGAAGTTTATTATTTATTTAGGCTAAAATGTCATCGTATATCATCATTAAATGCAATGAGTTTTGAATTTCTTTCTGTTACTCCTACTAATGTTAATGAATCTGTAAAATATTAGAGAACGGAAAGTAAAGTAGAAAGAATAACTTCCAAAGGCGGTTATAAAATCTATATAAATCTTTTCTTGAACTATTCAATTTATTTGTAGTATGGGAGAAAAATTTTAAAAACAATATACAGCCAACAACTACAGTAACATATACATATTAATATGATTATTTAGGTATATACTTTTAAACAAGCATATATCTGCATTAAATATGTAGAGTCTAAGAGCAGAGAAGCTAATAGCCATCGTAGAGTCAGACAGACGGCCAGCCGGATTTAACAAATACATTAGCAGACTTAGAGACGGATATAAATTGAAAGACAGCAAGGCATACAAAGGCAAAATTTCTAATACAAAACAAGCTTAACAAAAATATGATGCAAAGACTCTGGAGATTAAATTTTTGGTTTTTGTTTGTCTTACTTGCTGACAGCCTATATGACTGTTTGGCATACTTTTTATTGTACATATGTATATAATATATTTATTTATGAGTTTGTTTGTCTGCCATTACAAATAGGCGGACATATTTGTAATGATTTCTGTACGTATTTTTCCTTTTTATTTATGGCTGTTGTTTGTTTGTTTGTTTGTTACATTTTCATAACAATCATGACAGCTGTTGTCAGTTTTTTTTAACATGACTAAGAGATAATTTGTTATATTTTTTCGGGCTTTTTCCTTTCTTTTTATTATTATTGTCTTTGTTTTTGCTGTTTTGGAATATAATCGTATGTATCTGAGGAGGCTTCAGAAATGCTACAATAATATCTCCAGAATAATGTGAATTTAGATTTTTATTTCTATTTAGTCAAGTGTTTATGGCCGTAATAACGTAAGTAAATACAAAAGTTAGTTTAGAAATCAAAGAAAGGTAAGCAACATCAATAACCAGTAAAAGAGATTTTGTCAAGAGACTGGTCTTTTATTAAGGATATAAAAAAATATATAAAATTTCAAAGTATAAGACTACAAATGGCCCTTACATCTAGTGGGTGGAAAGACACTTGTTTGCAATAAAAAGTGATTTGGAAGATTTAGTGTATAAATTCAAACTTATGCTTCCAATTCAACAAACTTGCAAGAATTATGTTGTAATGCGTTTGTATAAATAAAAGTAATTTTTCGTCTGCCTTCTTACATACAAAAAGCTTTATATCTGTTCATTACTTTAGCACCAAATAATAAGGCTTCCTTTTTTTCGAAGGGTTTATGTTGTGAAATTTTATATCTTTTGCGTTTTTTTTTCTGTTTGAAATATTTATCATTTCATTTTAACTATGACGTCGTTGTTATTAATCTAATAAATTCATAAACTCAGCAGTTTTTTTATTCTGTTGCTCCACAGATATGTACTAGAGAGTAAAATTTGTTTTAATTTACAATTTAATAAAATGTGAGATATTTAAGTTTAAGTTTATCATTTAAAAGCTTTGGAAAAAAACAACAGAAAAGTTTTGTACATTTAAATGGCCTTGGTTCCAAGAAATTTAATTAGGCTATGAATTTTTATTTATTTTTGAAAGATACACAAGGTTGTTTGCATTTATATACGTTGACGAGTTGTGTCATTTAGTTATTAAATTATGTAGGTTTTTTTTATTAAGTGTTTCATTTTTGAAGACATCATGAAAACTGGGACAAGTGTTTAACAACAGGAAAAAGAAAAATTAAAATTTTTAATATTTTTTTAAATCATGATTGTTAATCACATGAAAAAGGACAGACATTTTTATGTGTTTTAACCAGCAATTTGTTGTTGTTAGAGAAAATCAAAGTCTTTCTTTACAACTACGACTACAATATTGTAGAAAGAAATGTTTAAAGAATAGCTGTTAATATTTATAAGAACTCACTCCGCAAATGTGTTATCTAAAATTGAGTTAGTCAGTTGTCAGTATGCAGTAATCATACTTATATGAAATTGCTGTTAAGAAAGTAATATTGGTCAATTGTACAAAGAATTTTGTCCGCATTATCTGCAGAAGAATTGGCAGGCAAAAACATGGATAAATCTTTCAACCAATTAGCAACCATCACAAAACCAGATCAAGTAAATTTTTTTTGTCCAGATATTTCCACAGATGTTCAATTGGATTGAGGTCTGGGTCGTTCTAGGTTCGCCATATACTTAGGGGATTTTTGAAAAATATCTCAAACTTACTATCATCGAAATTTAAACGTTGGGTTTAGTTGTTCTTTGATATTAAGAGCTTTTTACGTGGCACTCTACCATGTAAGCTATTTTGATGCAAATTCTAATCGTACTCGCTCTTACAGGTTTTCCAGAAGTTTTAGCTATTTATAGATGTCGTTTTGCACCAGACAAATTGTCTACGGTAATGTGTTAAGCATTCTTGTCTATAATATTTTTTTTTGTTTTGCAAGGCATTACAACCATTGTACCTATTTAATGCAGGGATTTACCTTTTCTATGCAAGTCTATTCTGATTTGGCTAGTCTCAATTGGTATTTGTCTTTTGCCCACTGTAAATTTTTTTACTTAACGTTACAACTTAATCTTTTTTTTTTGAGTTACTGCTGTATGTTGTTTTGGCATTTTATATATTTTGTGTGTCAACATACATTTCAAAATTAAAAAGTACTTTGCACAATTTAACATTTTTTTTGATATTTATTTATTTGAAGTGAAACATGTTTTAGTATACAAGCTGGTATTTTAACTTTTTTAATTTTAGTTTGTCCTTAAGCTTAGATGAAATGTAAGTATTCCTCATGAGATTTTTTTTTTAGAAAATAGAAAGTTGTTGGTAATAAGATCTGTAATGTATTTTGTAATCTTGTCAGTCATTTGGCTAGCCTACTGTGGCTATAATTGAGTCTGTTTGAACAATTAAATAAAGTAAAAGATTTTACCTATTTTAACTTTTACCTTTAACTCTCCCATGTAAGTCTATTATGATTTGCCGAGTCCCAATTGATGTTTGTTTTCTTATTGTAAATGTTTTACTATTTAATGTCACATATTAATTTCTTTTAATGACAAATTCTAACAATGGCAATTTTTATGAACATCACTTACAGTTACACTTTCAGACCAAAAAATGAAGAGGGGTTTACTTTACTTTGACGCTTAAAATGGGTCTATTTTAATAAAAAATCAATTCAATTTGTATATGCTGCAGTTCTTATTTTCTTTTTGTAAATTCAAGTCTACAGCCATGTCACAGAATGGCTGTCGGAAGTGGAATTAATTCTATAGAAAAAGTAATACGAAACATTTTTTCGAAATGAAACCACTTTTAATTTGCTTTGTGTAATTGTAATTTTAAGCATTACTAGGTTTTATTCACAACTTTTTCGTTTTACTAATCATATTAGTATATAGTAGAATTAAGCTTTTATTGTAATAACATGTGGTGTTGACTTTATATTGACGCTAACAGTATGTAAAACACCAAAGGAATTTGTTGATTCTTCTTTATTAGTAATCTTATTAAATGTTGTTAGTGCTTCGTAAAGTTACTTTTAACAACTTTTTAAATATGTATCTTGGGCATTAATGTCCTGTTCCAGAGAGTACGACAAGAGACGCAACTCTGAGACAAACATGGCAACTTTTTCACAAAACATATGACTGGCGCAACTACAAAATACACTGATTTACATGTATTTTGTTGTTGCAAGAATTAGGTTTTTGACAGTAGACTTAGATTTTTCCACTCTCAGTTGCGCCTCTAGTTATACTCCATGGTCTGTTCTTCATTTCGAACTATAATTAAAGCAAATAATGTCACTCGAATTCTATGCAAAATTAATTTCTATACTCAAAAAATCTGGCTGAGTTAAGGTTTTCTTTTATTCGAAAGCACAGACAAGAATTGAGATTCCAAATTTAGTATGAAGTCATTTACATTTTATACGATCTCTCACAATAATGCTGAAGAACATGACGAAAACATTAAAAATGTGAGGCATCATAAGATCTCGTTATAAACAATTTCAAGTTCAATAAAAAACATTAAATTTATTAAATGCTCCCAGTTACAAAATATGCATGCTTCTATTTTTTTCGCTTTTGGTTAATTTTTTAACACTTAAAAGTCTGTGTATTTAAAAATTTCAATGATTTATATTTATAAAAAAATTATTATTCATTATATTCATAAAAAGAAATGGTAGTGTTTAGTGCTTTTTATAAAGTTTCATCTTTGATTATTGAGAAAAAAGTACACAATAAATATTTAAAGAAATTAAGAAGACAATTTTAAATAAACCTATAAATTTAAAGAAAAAATCATAATAAAGAAACCTAAATTATTACAAATAAAACAACAGAAACATAAATTTAATCAAGAATAATAAAAACTAAAATGTTAAATAAACATATTAATAAGAATAATGATAAAAAATTCTAAGAAACTAAATAAATTATATATAATGTAAATAAATAAATTAAACGTGCTTGTATATATAAAGGCAAACAAATTTAAGAAGGTGTTTGTTTTTTTTAACTTTATTTTTATATATAAATATTTCTTTAATATTATATATTTAATAATAATAAGAAAAAATGAATTCTCTCACACTCTATATTATTTGCTTTCTCGCTTTTTTTGTTTTGTTTTGTTTCTTTTTTTGGGTTTATAGTTTAAACGAAACAACACAAGAAATGGGATTTAAAAAGAATGAAACCAAGAGAAAATACAAAAAAAAAAAAAAACAAACAGGAAATAAGTAAGAAAATAATGAGGTGAAACTTACCTTTCGCATTGCCGCAACGTCCATGATGCTATAATCCATAAAGACACCATAAATACTAGTAACACCGTACCCGGACATATTGTCATTAATGTTTTTAGAACAAATCTAAAAAAAACACAGAGAATAAAAAGCATATAATATATTAAAACAAAGTGTGAAAAACAAGTAAGAGCGTGATAATACAGATGTTAATGCTGATGAAAATTATTCATTTAGAAAATTTTATGATGTGCAGCATGTTGTATAATTGTTATTATTTAGATTAAAATTAAAAGCATAATAATCATACGCCAAGGTGCTCCAGCTAAGCCATCTTTTTTTTGAGTTACTGCTGTTTGTTGTGTTGGCGTTTTATTATTTTGTGTGTCAACATACATTTCAAAATTAAAAGTACTTTGTATAATTTAACATTTTGCTGTGATATTTATTTAGTTAAAGTGAATTATGTTTTCTGTATACAACAGGCTTGCGTTGTTACTTTTTTAATTATAGTTCAAGCGCAGATGAAATATAGGTATTTCTTATAAAATTTTATTTTTAGAAAATAGGAAGTATTCCTACCATTGGTAATAAGATATTTAACATATTTTGTAATCTAGCTAGACACTTGGTTACCCTACCACTAGTGACTAAAATCGAATCTATTTGGATAATTTCATTCAGAGATTGTGAAAAGATCTTTGTCTAAATACCTGACGGGCTTAGAATATAGTCCCAGCAAATACATGCAATTACTAAATAGCATACTATTCAATGATTACTACATACTGTCTGCAGTACTTAGAAGTTTTGCATAAGCACATTCAGTTTATTTTGATGTCGTCTTTTGTAAGACATAGCCATCAAGGAGTTACTGAAGACATTCATTTCATAACAGACTTGACATATAATCCCAGCAAACATTTGCAATTACTGAATAACATACTTTTCTATGACTATTACTTATTGTCTGTTTTACTTAGAAGTTGTGGTATAATGACTTTTAATGACTAATTATTTGTTTTAATATATTTTGCATGAGCACATTCAGCTACTTCTGATACCGTCTGCAGTATCATTTAACCATCAAAGAGTTTCTGCAGAAATTAATTGGATAATTTCATTTAGAGATTGTGAGCAGAGCAGATCTTTGTCTCAATACCAGACAAGCTTGACATATAGTCCCAGCAAATATTGGCAATTACTAAATAACTTACTTTTCAATGACTATTACTTATTGTCTGCTTTATTTAGAAGTTGTGGCATAATAACTAGGTTATTATTTGTTATTTAAATGCTTTTATTTTTCAATTTTGCATCAGAACATGACGTCTTCTGTGACTCTTAACTATCAACAAGTTACTGAAGTCATTGCTTGAAATTATTTTTGTAGACATTAAAGTAATGGCTTGTTTATGAGCGGCTGTTGTAAGTATTTATCTACAGTGATATAACTGTTTGGATCAAAAAAGTAATAGCATGCCAGAATATTAGCTGTACGGTGAAGAGCTTTTTCTTCACCGGCAACTATATAGAGCAACTCAATATATTAAAATGGTTATCTACATATATGTCACTAAAAATGTTCGTTTAGCAATGATAAAAAAAAATTAAGCAGATGCGACCTTGATACGCGGCAAGTTATCAAGTTCAGATTCAACAATGCTTTCTTTATTTTAATTATTATTAGCTTAAGCCTAACAATTATTCATGTAAAGAAGAGCCACACTGTTGTAGTTGTTTTATTTGTCTCTTACTTCCTATGTACCAATTCAACTTGTTAGTTCCCGTTTACATTACGAGATTTTTGTCGCTGCAATTTTGGTCATTTCTTTTTTAAAATCGTATTTGCATTTACATTGTGTAATTTTTGTTACAGCGATTGTTTGTGGAAGTAGACACAACTGGGACCACAAATTTTTCGCCGCGAATATTCATAGACTAAAATAAAAAACACATTTGTGATACAATTGGTGAAAATACATACTGAAATCTGAATTCATCATATGTGGCGAACTCGGAATGATATTTTACTTCTACTTCTTACGCATTCGAACGATGAACAAACAATACAGGGTGACCATGTTTCGTTTTAGTATTGAATGTTTTAGTATTGAATGTTAATTTTTACTTTGACTACTGTTTCATTTTTCACTATGTTTAATTTAAAATAAATATACAAAATAGTTAACTATAAAAATTGTTTATTTTATTGTTTATATATTTTTTTTTAAATATGGTCACACTATCTATCAGCTGTTATATGAAAATAAAAACAATAAATTATTAAAAATTAGTTGAGCACTGCAATAAAATGAATATAAGTGAAATTATAATTGAAATGGTTAAAAAAAGGAATGTTTACATAATTTTATGGGATACAATTGGCGAGATGGTAAATTTATCCGGTAAGAATAAATTGAAAAAGTTTTACATACATACATATGCACATAGCTGTCAATTATAACAGCTGTATTTGTTTCGTCGTTATTGTGGTTCATACGACGAATATATACAGCGAATTGTCACCAACTAATTTGTCGTGTTGGGCGAAATTCGTCGTTCGTTCGCATAAAACTACAAATGAAGGAACAAAGCTTGCCTCAAGATTACATGCATATGTGTACCCCTTTTATTACGCTTCACCGCTCTCGCCAACAAGGCAAGAATCGCATACTTACTAGAAAGTAAGAAAAATAAAATAATAAAAGTTTGCACAAAAATTATATTTAATTACAGTGGTAACAGTCAGCCAAAAATGAATAAATTTTATGTACAATAAATTATAAAAAAATATAATAAAATAAATAAGTTAGTAAATGTTATACGATGACCTAACATTTATAGTCATTACTTTGAATTTAACGTTTTTTTTTTGTGGTTGAATGAATAAGAATGGCAAAAGTGGCTGTCATATGCAGAAGAATTGCTAGGGTTGGAAGTTAAACACAGCTGATATTTTAGAAAGATAAGAAATAAAGTAAAGAAAATCATGAAGCCTTGGTGCATATATTCCTGAACTAACCTAGAACTTTTATGAAGATATCCCATGTACATTTATGTATATAACAACTCGTATAGTGCGTTCTCTGTGAAAGGCAGATATATCAATTGCACTATATAAGCTGGCAAGAGTATCATTTTCTGTGGGGATTTGGTTTTTAAACAATATTCTCTCAACATATTAAATCAGTTAGAATATAATTGTACAAATACTGAGAAAGTCTTCTAACATTGTGTGGTTGTGTGATTGCTAAATGCTAAAATTTTAAATTAAAATAAAAAGTAATGTAAATGATTTCATAAATCGATACAAGCAAACCTTAAGCACAGATCGTTAATATGTAGGAAATAAAATTGTGAAGCAATTAAACCAGAAACTTTAAAAAAAATACTGAGGCTGGTGGTTTTCAAAGATATCGTGCTATTAATTAGAATAGTGTTGCTCTGTAACGGGCAGATCACAAATAGATCACAAACAGCTAGCGGCATCAAAACTAGGGAGGTCAAGATACTGCAAAATATTTGTAGTAGTAGATATGAAGAGTACTATTTTCTCACCTTTTTAATTATGACTATGACTTTTATTTTTATGAAATAAAGTTTGCTGCTCCTTATATGTCACCATTATTTAGCACGATTATTTAGCAAGTTATTATCATCAAAGAAATCGGGTCGAGATAATAGAAACATATAATAAACACATACGATTTAGGGAAATGTATGAAATCTATACTTGACTTGATAGAACGATCTATGTAATTCAATGTTTCAAGATCATGTAAATAATGACCGCAGTTACGCCTCAAACTCTTTTCAATATAACGGCCGATATCTCACAAATAAATTATTCAATTTTAAATTTTTGGTATTTCTTTAGTCAGGCTCAAGTTCATTAAATTTAATTTTCATTAAAGTATTTTTACTGAAGGTAGGAATTGTTTCTTGGCTGGGATTCAGTCGTTGAGAACTTGCCCCTATATATGTATATATATATATATAAGCCTTAACATACTCCCACAAAAAAGCGTCTAAAGGTACGGTCACACTTTGCTCAAAAAAGCGTAACCAGAATTTTGAAAGATCAAACAGCACGAAATAAAATAAAACTTAATATTTGTTGTGTCTTGTCCTAAATAAACGAAGTTTTTTTTAAATAAATAAACGAGTTCAAATATTTTTCTGAAAATATTTTTCTGCAAATATTTGCCGAACCTTAGGGCGTTTTACCACATGATCTAGGCGGCCAATTGACCGGCCTCAAACGTGAAATTCATTGTTCATCAAACTCGCCTGTCAAATGGTCCGTTGGGCCGTCTTATTAAAACCATATGTCAGACAAGTTCAGCTCTTTCATTTTAGGCAAAAAAAAAAAAAAAAATGTGCAATCATCTCACAGTAGTGCTCGCAATTCACAGTAACATTTCTGCCTCCATCGTCTTTGAAAAAGAACGGTCCAATGATGTCACCAGCACATACTACACATATTTTACACACTAAACACTACAAGTTGGACTGCTTAAGTATCCGTTCAACCAGAAATGAGCTTCGTCCGTGAACACAATTTTGCGATAAAAATTGCACGATGCACTTTCTTAACCCAGCATGAATTTTTATAATAAAATTCAATAATCTATAGGATTTGTTCGTTTGTAAATTGATTTATGGTTGATTCTTTTTGGCAGAGTTGCTAAAAAATCATCTTTTATATAACTTCACCATATTCCACAATATTGGGCTATTGGCAAAGGAAAGTGAATGCATGGTAGTACTGTAGTTCTTGACAATAAATACTTTGAATTAAATTCGCAGCGCGGTTTGATCGAAGTGTTGCACAGGATTTTTTATAAAAAGAAATTAATTTGAATTTCTTCATTGATAAATTATTAGCAATTTGAGGTTTAAATGCATGCAGTCGCTTTTGATGTTACATATATATTAAAACATTTCTAAGACCGGATTTTATATAAGCAATGCTTAGCGATTCTGAACTTTAATTCCTCATTAAAATGTGTGCGTAATTGTGAAACGATTTAAAAGCAAGTATTTTTAATGCCTAACTTTTATTTTTAACTTTAATTAGTTTACAGAAAAAAGCTTAAACCAAAATTTCTGCAAAGTCTTACTTTAACTAGCCAAAAATTACCCACACAAAAACACTATAAAAAATAAAATTTTGCTTAGCCTACACTTCATTTCGATTGCATGACAAATGAAAAACTTTCTAAAACTACAATTGGAAAAGTTTTATTTATTTGAATTTTGCAAAAAAAAAAACGAAACAAACACACACACACCAGTACTCATAACAAATAAACTAAATACCGAATAAGTTTAGTTTTAGGGAACTAGTTGAAAGACTGATTTAAAACATCTATTTTGAAACATTTTAATACAATATCTATATGTATGTTGCGTATTTACGTATTTAAAGTTCGCATGTTTAAGACTTTCAAAGGATGTGACTTAATACTTTTAAACAATAATTGTACGAGAAAAGAAATTCCAATTACATTTTTGGACTTTTTTAAATATTGTACTAGCAGTTTATTTTTAATACAAAACTTTTGCTTATAATTACCAATAGATTAAAGCAAATAAAATATTTAGTATTCAAGCAGTTGTAAAAATTTTCCAAATTTTCAACAGTAATAAAATATGAATAAATAAATAAACATGGCAGAGTAAGAGCATGGATACATACAACAAGAGATATGTTACTGCTAAGTGTTCTGCTAGAGGGTTTTAAGTGTTATAAACAATTTTTTGTTTAGCAAATTTTGCTGAAATTTATATTACAAAAGTACAAATTTTTCAATATTTATATCCTGTCTGAGAAATATTATGCATTACGAGTATTATTATTATTTATTATAATTGCAATTAATCTATGTCAAAGTCATCTTTTATTTGACACACTGTACTATAAGCATGCTTTCCAATTTTATTAAATATGACTGGCACGTTACACTTGTAAATACATACGCAAAGGCCAAAAATTAATTAACTAATTCTTGTTGTTGGAATCTGTTCGTGGAAATAAATAATTATTTGTATTGGAAATTAAAAAAAAAAAAGTAAAAACAGATTTTACTAAAGGTCAATGTCATTTACAGATTAATCTAAATTTGTCTCGTAAAAATTCAAATAGGTACATACAACAAGTAAGACTTTATATTCGGCTGTGCCGAATCTTATATACCCACCATCAAATCACTTATTATGGAGATTTATAAGAGATTTATGCGCATTTAACTGATTTCCGGAAGTAGACTTTATATGGGGGCTATGGTCAAATACGGCCCAATCATCATAAATCTGAGATCGATGATTTTTATATATTTATGGACTATTTGTGTTAAATTCCAACTTGATAGTGGTTTTTATAAAGGCTTTATGAGCATTTAAGTAATTTGCAGAAGTCGACTTTATATGGGGGCTACGGTCATATATAGACCGATCATCATGAAATTTGGTAAAATAATTTAAATGTATATTCTGATGATGCTTGTCATATTTAAACTTCATAGTCATTTTGATAAGAGATTTATGCGAATTTTAGTGACTTTCGGAAGTGGTCTTTGCTTGGGGCTATGGTCAAAATTATGGACCGATGCAAACAAAATATTGTTTTGAGATTTCACTTTGCATGAAACTTATTATTGTAGAATTCTGTTTAGATACATTTATGTATGTACCATAAAACCATATTCTAGGAAGACATTTATATGGGGGCTATGAGAAATCGTGGACCGATTCCTATTATTTTCAACAGGACTTGTTGTTCTATAACGAAATTAAAGTGTGTAAAATTTTATGACATTATCTGCATTATATATGAAGAAAATAGCTAAAAAATGGTTGGAAAACATTTCACTGTTCCACTCGTATATCTTTTTTTCAAAGCTATATCGTGATTTCAACAGACGGACAGACGGACGGACAAGGCTAGTACGTCTTAGAATCTTATAAGGACCCAGAATATTTAGGCTCATTTTGTTGGTGGCTATAAAAATATAACATTGTTAAATTAATGTGCGGTCGTATACGTATTTTTATGTTACAACTACAAATTAACACACATTTTTTAATATTTAAGAAGAGCTCAAAGAAGAAAAATTAATATTCTATTATGAAAATTTCTATTTTTTGCTATAATGGAGCGTTTTGGAACTGTTGCACAATATGATTCACCTGCGCTGCGTTTTTAGTCCTGATCGCTCATACGTTCTAATTCTAATTCTTTAAGCAAATAGTTTCAGGTGAGAAGAAAAAATAGAATGAAATACTTGATAACTTGAACGAAATGGCAGGTTTAAAAGAGAATTAAATAAAATATGGTTAGCTAAATCTGAAACGTGTGAAACAGCACCAACATTTGTTTATTGTCGAGAACTACAAAATCACTCGGCTTTAAATTTACTCTGGCAATAGCTTAATGTTGTTGAATAGGCCAAATCTGATGGCAATTAGGAGTGTTCATATATTTTTCTATTACGTCGACCAGATTTCTTTGATAGCAATCCTATGGTTTTAAATAATGACAGGAAGTTAAATCAAACCGAATATTTGCTGCATAGTGCTACTGAAAAGTGTCAGCAAAAATTTCTGCTGGTATTATTTTGTATTAGTATCTGAACTCATAGTTGAAGATGTGAATTGCTTGTTAAAACATTACTATTTTATTAAATGTATCCGTTTTGGCGTGTTTTCAATTTGGCTGCTATCCCCTAGTTTTTTTTGAATCATAAAATATTGGTCCCGGTAGCTGCTTCAAGTCCTTTTTAACATATGTTTCATCCATAAAAAGCAATTGTTGAATATTGTTAAAGAATGCATGTGCTTTTGATGACAACACCTTTCCGCTTTTAACTACGACTTGGATATTAAATTGCACGATGTGCTAGAAACCCAGCATCAACATTTAAAAATCTGGCGGTACTTTGTATTTTTTGGGCTTTCATTATCGGACAATTTAAAGACAGGAAGTTTTAAAGACGGGTTTCCTTTCTATTTGCTAATGGCCTATGCATTTTAATACACAATTTACTGTAATTTTTAAAAGTTTGGCATTTTTTTTAATTATTATTGAATGATATTTAGAACACAGAAAAATCATCAGTAAATTTTACTTCGAATAATTTTTGTCACACAGGTGTATGCATAAATAATTCTAACTTTTATAATAGAAGTACATTAGTTAATAAAAATTATAAAATATTGGCTGTAGAACTTAAAACTGCGGAATTTTTTCTAATATTTTGCTTTAATTTTAAAACATTTCTACAATATAAATTTATTCAAAATATTGCTACTTACGACCTTTTTTTGTCATCTTTGTAGCAACAAATGGATTACGGGCCAGAGAGCTGCTTATCTTTTGAGACCAAGAACGTATCATGCCTGTTCTGAAGTGAAGTATCCCAGAGAGAGAGAGCGATCTGTATCGATCAAAATAGATAGTACCCGCACGTGGCGAGGACAGGAATATAAAGCCGATGTTGCAAAACTTCCCAACCACTTAATTCTACGAGTAAATAGTTTTTAACAGGTATTACAACATGTGGCCGAGTGTTGTCTTTATTGAATGTTAACCTTTCATGTCTGGCTGCTTTTTGTGGGCCTTTTTCAGTCAGTGCTAACTTCAAACGAATCATTTACATTCGGCACAGGTTCCATGTGATGGTCTGGCTAGATTTCAGCATCTTATATAGACAGAACTATTTTGGTCCCACCCAATACGGAGCATTGCCTTAGCGTAATTAATATTTGTCTTTGGTGTCGTTTGGCTGATTTGCCGGGCTTCAGAAAGGATCTCTTACGATTCGGAATATCGTAAGGGATCAATTTTTTCACAAGGAATAATTTGGCACACAAATATGTCCTGTTAGAGCTTTTAAGAAGCTTTAATTTTTTTTGGCTTTAATTCATATGATACCCAATTGGATGAAACCTGCTGCCTGCAAACGTTCTGAAAGGGTCACAATCTTCTTGGAGTAATGCCTCTAATTCTTGGTTTTAATTTTTTTTTGGCTATCCTGAGCGATATTTGTCTAACGTGTCAAAGTCGTCACTTTTGATTGGTCAAACTAAATTTTTTCCAAGACATAAGTAAAACTTCCCGCATATGACGCTTTGTTAGCCCAAGACTCGATATTTTCGTAACAAAAATCTTTGTTGTTTATACAATACTGTTCAATAATTAAGTAAGAAAAAATGACATATATGTACCCTTCAAAATTGACATACAGTAGCTCACAGCTCATTTTATTGAGTGATTTTTTTTATTTTCAAAGATCCATAAAAAGAAAAATAACAGGAACTTAAAAAAGAAATTGGTGTCATTAAAAAAATATTATAGTCTAACAAACAAAAATAATTTATTGCAAAAATGTACATTTTAATATATTAAAACTCAAAAGAAACAAAAAAAAAAAACATGCTCGTAAAATAAGGCACAGCTTATTTTATGAAGTTAATTTCTACTGTGCCGATAACTAAATACAGCGTTGTTGATTTTTCATTTTTCTTTTTGCTACTTTTATCAATATTTTCTGTTGACTTGCGAGTCCGATTTTGTAGTGTCATATATCAATTTAAGATAGTTCAAGTGAGTCCACGTACAACAATAGAACATCGAGAATTGGTTTTAAACCATTTTCAAAATGGCTTCGACGGTACAAAAAATCAAAATCAGCGCTTTATCCATGAAAATCGGATCCATAACAAAGACAGAAACGCACTGAATAAAATTTTTAATGACGAAGATACATTTTAATGAAGGATTGTGTATTTTCGGTTCAGATGTCATATCGTATGTTTGGTGGAAACCAAATACAGAACTCAACAGAGAAAACTTAAAGGCAATAGTGAATGGTTTGGGCTTGTATGTTAGCTGCTAGTACTGGGAATTTAACATTTATTGAAACAACCAAGGACAAGTTTAAGTACTTTCAGATATTGAAGGACAGCTTGTTGGAAAACGCAGAGAACCTGGGTATAAGATCAGATTTTCAATTCTACCAGCCACATATCGGGTATTGTGTAAACCTGACTAATGTATAACTGCCCACATTGGATGACATCGCTACCAAAATCGCCAGACCTTAATGTTATTAAAAATTTATGGACAATTTTAAAAATCGCTACTGACGGACTGGTCAAATATTTTGCCATGTATTAAGCAAAAACTGGTCGCATCTATACCAAAACAGATAACAAACACTATCACACCAAATAATAAATCGTGTAATTGCCAGTTTTAATTTCAAGTTTTCCAAACCCATACGTGCCTACATAAAATAAGTTGTGAGATAAAAAAACCAGAATTCTTTGTTTATTTGTTTTGTTTTTAATATATTAAAATGTATATTTTCGCAATAAATTGTTTTTGTTTGTTAGACTATAAATGACTTTGAAATGACAGCAATTTTTTTAAGTTCTTTTTAGTTCGCTTTTTCTGAAGCTTTGAAAACAAAAAAATTAACTGCATAAAAAATTTGTGCTAAAATTAAAAATCGCGTATAAAAGATACGCCATCTGTTATTTATGCCGAATTTCTTAAGTATACACACAAGAAATAAAAAGTACTATTTATTTAGTAGGTACTATTTATAGTCCAGATTTGCGGTCACACTTAGCAAATATTTGCCGAAAAAGACGTCACCACTAAATAAAAGATATTTGAAATTTAAAAACAAACTTCGTTTATTTAGGACAAGATGCAGTTTGATCTTGCAAAACTCTTGTAAGAGTAAACAACGTCACACTAATTTGTGCTAAAATAAGTGGTTACGTTTTTTTGAGTAAATAAGAGTATTTGTCAAGTGTGGCTGTACCTTAAGTTAAATATTTAACACCAAAAATTACGACTAAAGTATTTCAAAAGAACTGTTGAGATCCTGTTGAATTTGATTTGTTACTCATTCTGGAACATACTCGTAAGTTGTGTATTTGCAATTTTTAGTACTTTCAAAACAAATAATCTTAGTTGTTAGTTTTTTGCTGCCAAAAGAAAACAAAATTGGCTTTAATTTTCCTCTTTAGTTATTCATATTACTGCTAGAAACTTAGATACCTAATTACATGTTTCTATGTTCATTATATTTGAGCCAAAATTACCACTTACAGAGAATTTGTGCAACATTTTGTATATTTTTTTTTATCTAAATCCTAATGATTCATATACAAATCTATTTTATGAAAAGTACTAAAAAGTACAGAACTCTTTTAGGTAATATTTGTGTTACTAATCGTTTTTTAATATTTATTTGCTCTTTTGTGCACCTTTTCTGTCACCTTTGAGATAAAAAGTTTATTCTACTTAATATTTATGGCATTGTAGAAGCTAATAACAAAATTTTTACATGCCTAATTAGGTTTTTATAGATATAATGTGATAATAAGAAAAGTACAAAAGTTTACATCTTAAAATTTCAAAAAAACTACCAAACATTTGTTGTGTACTGGGCTGAATTTGACCGATTTATTTAATTAAGTAAGTGTCGCTGTCCAAATTATTAAATCATAATGTTCTGCTCTTCGAATTTCGTAAATGGTTTAGTTCATCATAAAGGAAACAATTTATATTCAATGGTAAAATATTAATGGGTACTAAAGTACCTTAACGAATTTCTCCTTTGAATAATTGTATTCTTTTTATAAGAATTGCTGCAGTAAATCAGACTCTTTCTGCGACTAAATATATTGCCATTGTATTAGTTAAATTAGTTAGTTAGTTAGTTGATTAATTCTCTTGCAATTATTACCATCATTCCCTATCTTCACTTTCTCAAAGAACAACAAAAACCTTCTTAAACAAATAACATGCAGGTCATTTACGCAATTTTCTAATAAATTTCTATTAGCAATGATCTCTTAATTAATTGATTTAAATGAAGATGGAAGTGTAGTGTAAAAACAAATATGCATTAATAATAAATCACACTTACCTGGTATTAAAATTTATCCTATTAAGAGCACCTATGCTCCTTGATGAGGCATCCGTAAATAGTTTTGAATGTAAAAGCATTACACGACATATTAAATATAAACGAAGGAACATGGGTAATGATAAAGCTACATCGTATGGCACCATTTCGGTGCCCATTGTTTTATTTTTATTCGCCAATTTCGTAGTCCATTGAAAATAATATTCACCAGGTATTGGATGTATTGCACATATAAAAAGTTCTAAACTTATTTGACTAATTCGTTGCCATGTCATAGCGATCCTCCAATCGTCAGCACAATTATCTATCATAAATAACTGTTGCCACAATCAAATTAAATTCGATTTTCATTTCCAATGATTTTCAGTATTTGTTGCATATTGTTGTTTTTGTTTTTGTTTGAACAATTTACCAAAAAGGGTTAACATAAAAATAAGAGCGTAAAGGGAGAAAAAAGAAGAAAGTATAGAAAATTTATTATTAATAACTAATTGGAAATTTATTGATTTATTAGCTTTTGGTTAGACAGTTTGTGGCTAACGTTTGTACGTACATACGTTCAATATCAAATAAATAACAAAGAAATCAAACTTCTACTACACTAGTTTAGTATTAAAACATTTATTTATGGAATTTTTTTGTTTTTATTTTTATTATTTTTTGTTTTTTTTTTTAGTTTTAGTTTTAATTTATATTATTTTTCTGTAGATATACAATTACATTATTGTATGTGTGTATATGTTTGTTTGTGTGTATATGTACTTATATGTATGTATATGTGTCTGTATGTGTGTCTGTATACAATTTACAAATACAAGTACTTAAGTAGCTTAAGTTCATGTGGTTGAGTACGTTAGTTTAGTTAGTTGTTAGTTCTTTGGCTATAGAGGAAAAAAACCAGCACAGTGGAGCGAAGAATTAAAAATTACTAAAATGATCTATTGATAACTACATATCTGAGCCCGACAAGTTCTAAACTGTAAATTAAACTGTTTTGCTGACTTATTTGTTTCTTTAATATATTCTAGAAATTATTTTTGTTCCTCTTTATTGGAACTTTTATTTGATATAGAGACTTATTTAAAACTAAATAAGAAACCAATTATTTTATGACAACACTTTAGCCAAAACTTTGAAAAGTACATTTTAAATTCATTGCTAAATTTTCGGACCATTCCATGTAAACCGAACCTAAAAAAAAATCGTAATATTTTGTTTCTACTTCAAAAGACTGTAAAAATTCACAAAATTTCGATTCGCTGCCTGTGGAAGTATTATATGTTCACGAATATGATTGTTGCCGCAAAGTCGCACAAAAAGTATTGACTTTGCAGTAATTGTTTTGTGCATATAAATTAGGTATAAGTTTGAGTTATTCTGAAAAACACATTGATATTAGGTCAGAAACTAAAGATCCCATATTAATTGTATTTTTAGACTAAATAATTTAATGCAATAAGATTTCATCCACATTTAACAAATGTGTCTTAAAGGCGTTTGGCAGCGTGCTGTCAGTTACAATTATTAGCTTGTAGAGGTTTTTTACCTTATTCGCATGTAGATGCATTCATCCCTAATTTATTTTAATAAAAGGACTAATAGAGCCATATGACTATTTTACATCTGGAATGTTTCCCAATGTCAGATAATTTCATTAAAAATAATTTGACATATCACATTACTTTTGTGAGAAATGTATACTGCCCTTAAGTTTCTAAACAATTTAACATTTTGTAATTTTTATTAGACTTTCTGCTTGACAATTACACGAAATAAATTATTCTGACTTGAGTTTTTATACATTTATAAGAAAAATAAATAAAAGTTTATATTCGGCTGTGCGAATCTTATATAGCCGCCAGCTACATTTATATCAGTAGTGTGATCTATGTATAATCGAGTTATTTTATTCTTTGAATTCCCTATATGAAGCTATCACATAAAATACTTTACAGTGATGTCTGTGTATTTGATCTTAAGGTAAATTTCATCGCTATAACGATATATTTTTTTTTTAGGAAATCAATCTTATATGGGAGCTATGGCCAATGATGTACTGAGCATTACAAAATCCTATAGTCAAATGTTAACTTATGTATGACTGAACTGTGTAAAATTTCTGTTCCATATCGGTATTTCCGTAGGTTGTGTTTTTCAGTTGTTGGACCTCAAATGTGTACTTATACGAATTATAGACCGATCACCATGAACTTCGTTGCAATACTTTACATCTGGATTATTTCCATCGAATTCCAACTAGATAATGATGTTTACAAGAGATTTATGTACACTCAAAACATTTTCGTGGACTTTGTATTGGGGGCTTTGGTCAAGTATGGACTGATGCAAACCAAATATAGTTTTATGTTTTTCCTTATTATGAAACTTATTTTTGCTGAATTAATTAATAGGAATTAATGTACCATAGCGTCATATTTATTACATTTAAAGTAAATAGCAAAAAAAAATCTGAAAAATATAGAGGCTGTATTAAACTTTGGTCTATAAATCGAAACCTATTGAGGTGATTTTGCGCATTTTCAATACCAAACATTTCGGTGAAACAAAGAATGTTTGGGAAAAATTTCTTTGTTTTAAGTCTCTTTTGTTTAAAGTCTCTTTTCATATCGTGCATTCAGAGACAAAAAGGAGGGACATGGCTGCGTCTTAGATCATTTAAAAACACAGAATATATATGTGTTATAAACGGAATTATAAACTTAATTTACCTCCCATCATTTTGGAGGTGGGTATAATTTTTTTTCATTTAATAATAAAAGCATTACCTTTTATCTTTATGTAAAATAAATTAGTGTTGTTTTTATCCGACCTTTCAGTTATAATTTTTAAAAAATAAAATTGTTTGAGCTCGAGGTCAAGTTTATGTAAAATTCTTTATTGCTGATATTTCGCTACACTTCGTATTGCATTTTTAAAGTTTATTTTTGAAAAAGTTTACATTAAACAAAATCAAAAGTGAGTGTAACACTGAGTGTAACACTGAGTGTAACATTAGACGATGAAGAAGACACTCACTGTTTACGCGCATAAAATTAAATGTATTTTTTGTTTTTGTTTAATGTAAACTTTTTCGAAAATAAGCTTTGAAAATGCTATACGAAGTGTAGCGAAATATCAGCAATAAAGAATTTAACATAAACTTGACCTCGAGCTCAAACAATTTCATTCTTAAAAATTTATGTAAAATATTTATGCCCTTATTCATAAAACTTACAACAGGTTTATTAGAGG
Source organism: Bellardia bayeri (assembly GCA_950370525.1). Classification (NCBI taxonomy): domain Eukaryota; kingdom Metazoa; phylum Arthropoda; class Insecta; order Diptera; family Calliphoridae; genus Bellardia; species Bellardia bayeri. The sequence goes on along the minus strand of OX493266.1, from coordinate 41,289,080 downwards.
TTTATAAAGCAAATTTTGTATGGAAACCTGTTGTTATAAACCTATTGCAAGTTTTTATGAATAAGGGGGTTAATATATACCTTTGCAATTATTGTTAAGTTTTGTAATAAATTTAAGTTTGTAAAATATTTATCTTTGAAGTTAATTGCACTGGTTTACAATTTTTAAAAGAGTTTTTACAACAACTTTAATTTTCTCTTATTGAAACCAATTGAAAATTATTTGCAAATTTTAATAGTACAATGAATAAAAATGAATAAAATCCATAATTTTCATCAAACTTATGGAAATTGCAACTTTTGGTACCATCAGAGAAGTTTTGTTGGCTATTGTAATTCTATATAAGTTCTCGTTATCTTGCAAAAGTCTATTTCTCAATAATTGTGAGTTAAATAGATGATGTTTACAAGTAGATTTTGGACAATGAACATTGCTGATGATGCCCCTGGCAGGGTAGAAAATGCATACCAAGGTTCCAGTTGTCTAAAATGTTACTTTACAATGGTATTCTTTAAATTATTACATTAAATACAAACATTAACTCAAGCTGAATAAAATAATATTTCTCTAATAATTGCAACTATTTTAACCATTTGCAATTGATGTAATTTCCTTATTAACCACAAGTAAAGAAAATAAGGATAAATAAAGTTAAGATTATTTCTTTGAGTTTGAGGCTTATTTTGGTTGAAACTCATTTTAATAACGCTATTTACAAGAGTTTTTATAGTGATACACGAAAGTGAACCTTATATGGAAACTATGGTCAATTATGAATTGATAGATGCAAAATTGTAAAAAAATTAAACAAATTTGTATTAAATTTCATTTCTGTAAGAATATTTATTTATACGATATTGTAAATCTCCCTTATTCTGTTTGGCGTCGTCGACACAACACCGTTTTTAATTGTTTGTTGTAAATCTTTATTCGCGTTTGTTAATATTGGCATTTATCGATGACTGTCAACATATGTTTGCTTTTCTGAATTGACATTGGGTTGCCTTTTATTTTGTCGACGGCATATCAATCTCGTGTTCTGTTGTATCAAAAATAAAATTTAAAGAAAGAAACAGTAAAATAAAAACATACAAAATTATTATTAAAAAATATTACTAACTTAGAAATGCATGACTACTAGCCCAGATGTCTTCTTTTCACTAATAGCTTAAGTCAGTCAGCGGAGTTTTTAATTGTGAGAAAAATAAAAAAAAAATGAAGAGGTTGTTGGCCATGCCTATTTTAGAGTTGGCGGGGTTCCAAAGTTGACAATATGCTTGGCTATAAATATACAGTTAGGGCCTTAAGTTTTCGTACATACCCAAAGTTTCATATTTGCGTTAATTAAAAAGTACCAGAAAAAAATATTTAATTAAAAAATTCAATTCTATTTTAATTAATAATTATGTTCAAAGCAAACAATTTTATTTTCTTTAGAAATATCGGTAAATAAGAAAAAAAACCTGAAATAAAGAGAAAGAATAGTGCTCATACACTACATTCTCTTCTGCTTTATTTATAAATATTTAAAAATATTTGCAATTCAAATACCATTAGTTTCCTGCGATTCAAGTTTATCAGTCAAATAAGTTGGTACAAATAACAATTAAAGGAAGAAAAAAAAAAATCTTACCATGCGATCAGTTAACTTTTTGAACAAACCTTTTGCTGCAGTTCAGAATTATAAAAAGTTGAAAAAACTAGCTCTGTAGAAAATAGGCCAAGATCAGGACCCCCTAGAAAACACTCCAGGAGAGACGTCAGTCTAATTTTAATAGACGTGGCAAAAAATTCTAGAATTTCAGCGCCAAAAAGAATCGAAAATTCTACGGATAAAAAATTCATCCAAGAATTATTCATGGGTATGCAAGTCGAATTCCTGCAGAAAAGTCCTGATATCTAAAAATAATTGAGGATGTCGGCTCGAATTTGCAAAAACGCATTTTAATACAGGCTTTGATTATGGGAAACGAGTTTTATTTTCTAGATATTCGTGTAGTAATTAAAATAGAATTTAATTTTTTGATTTAAAAAATTTATTCTAGTACTTTTTAATCAACGAAAATATGAAATTTTGGGTATGTACGAAAACTTAAGTCCTTATATATATATATATAGTATTCTCTTTATATATTCCGTGGCTACATTATAATAATAATAATATATATATATATATATATGTATAATATTTTCAATATTATGCAAAGTTGTATTTAAATGATCCACTGTGCACTTGTAGTTCGTTGCGAGTTAAGAGCTGTAGTAACTAGTAATAGTTGTTATAGTATAGTTGTTGTTACTGTTGTTATATTGTTGTTGTTACTGCTATTGTGATTTTATTAATGTTGTTTTTAATAGTATAAATAAATAAATACAGACATAGACTATTTGGACTTTACCAATAAGTTCATATTTAGATATTTATATATGTATATGTAGTAACTATAATAAAATTACACTAATACCATACAAGTACATAAATATACATATATATACACACAAGCATAAATAACAAAAAAAAAAAAGATATACATACAAAAGCACCGACTATTAAGAGTAAGAAAGACACACATAAGAGAAATTTACAAGTACAATAAAAAAAATAAAGAAAAATGACACACATACATATAATAAATACAAAAGAAATTATATTAAAAAATAATAAAGAGCGACAATTGTAACAACAATAAGAAGGCTTTAGATTTTTGTCAAACACGTAATAAGACAAGGAGACAAATAGTGAGTGTAGAAATTAGTTACAAGTATGTAAACATTTGTAGGTGTTTAAGACAGCTGTGTTATATGGTTGGTTAAGTTGTAGACGGGTTTCAAAGGTAGAAATAAATTGTTAAAGGATTCATTCATTCTTGCTGTTATTATGTTTTATTAAAGATTTTGTTTCTTTTATATGTGTTTTTTTCTATTTTATTTTCAATTGGGGACATGACATATTTTTCAACTTTTGTTTTTCTCACTTTGATTTGCTTTTTTCTTTAGTTTGTTAGTGTGCGTGTGTGTGTTTTTTTTTTCTTAGCTAGAAAAATAGTTTAAACACACGAGTATAAAGTTGTAAAAGTCTTAAAACAATGCTGCAGAAAGTGTTTTAAAAATTATAAAAACACAGTCTAACAAAAGTATATAAAACTGCATTAGTTGTTTTTATAAATAGAAAAAGACTATAGAAGTGGGGAAAGCAAAAGAATTATAAAAATTACATGACAGGAAAGATAGTTTTCACGGTTTTTAAAGTTTTCATTTTTTTTATTTTATATATGTATGTCAGAGTTTTGTGTGCAAACAATTTCGGTATTTGTTTATGCATTTAGTTTTATGTGCAATACTGTGTGTTTTATAACCGTAAAAGATTAATGTTTTTCTGCCATTCCAGGAACTTTTGCCAAGGGAATAAAGAAAACGCATATTTTTCTTAACACTTAACAGATTTTCTTTAAAGGTTACTTCAGCTTAAACGAAATGATTTTTTTTTGAGTAAAAATCAGATAAAAACTATACTCATATAAAGATTAATGCCGCTCTTATTTATTTACATTTACTTCGACTTGATGGTTATATGTATGTCTACACTAGGTAAATGCTATATAAAGTAGATAGCTAAATGACATCGCTGTGAAAAAGAAATCGTTTGACATTGTGGGCGCCTGTCATCCTTTTCTGGGTGTAGTTAATATGTACATTTGTCCAGATGTTTAAGCCAGGATTGAAAATTTTTTCAGAATATCGTACATTATTTGTTGTCAAGCATTGTTCACACAAAATCCCGTCGAATAAATTTATTAAAACTTATGTAACGAATTAAACGTGTATTCTTAAATATCAACAGAAAACTGTTGTTGATATTTTGACACCGCTGTTATAGTATCTACGTACATACCCGGTCTGCTAGGGAAAAAAACCACATACAGAGTATCTTTTAGGAGAGAAGTAAAAGTTTCAACTCAATTGGTGGCACCTTGAAGGATTATGAGGAATCCAATTCTTGCAATTACTAATGATGAGGTGTCTGTACCCATAAAATTGCTGTTCCTAAATATTTATTAAGCAATTAAAGCTCTTACATCTAGAATATACCTTGGTATGAATAAAATTACTTCCACAAACATAATTATCTTGCTATATCCAACAATATCAGATCTCATAGAAGGTATTAGATGTTTCCTTAACAGGAACAGATCTTATGCAAGTCACATTTTATCGCTCAATCAGTTTGTTTTCAACATTCTTTAAATTGTTTTAAACAATTTCTACTGATAGCTCGATTAAGGCACCAAATTACTGGCTTATTAACTACGAACTTAAATATGTTACTTTAAAGTTGGAAAGATCTGTCTGCAAATGAGTTCAAATGATGTGCTCTCTTGACAAGTTTTCAAGTATTCTTTGACAACTCCTACACTATTATGCATGCTTACAAAATGCGATAGATGACATCACATTTACAACAATTAACTAGCATCCGACATCGTCAATCTCATGTGAATCAATTGAAGAAATGGCCTTTGCTATGGAATTGCTATGATTCTTGAAACTGATTTTATATGAACTGCTTTACTGTTTTTTAGCTTCTCTCAAGTTGTGAAACATTTATACATATCTCCAATTCGATCTCAACAATTTCTTTTTGTGGTGTAGTTAAAATTTTAAAAAATTTAAACTTATGCGCTTTTCAAGAAGTAATTATATTCCTGCCAATTATACTTTGGGTGATTACCGGCTTGAATTTGTTGAAAATTTTCTTTATCTGGAAATTTTACTATACACCAAATAAAACTTTATCTCGCATATTGCCTAGACGATAAATAAATCTAGTGGTTTATTCGCTATGATTAATGTAATATTTATGATCAATATAATTAATTTTGAAGTCTGCTCCGATTTCCTTGTAAATAATGTTACTTTTAATGTTCCTTAATAATTTTCACGCCTTTTTAAGCTGTATGCCAAATATATTAGAACTAATTATGCCCAAGCTGACGCATAACGAAGATTATATTGTGAATTTAACAATCTGAATTTAACAATCAATGACATAATTGATTTTTCTCTTACACCAAATGTAATTAAACATACAATAATTGGTTTATTAAATAATTTATCTTTTATACTATTTGTTAATAAATTTTTATTAATCATATGTTTTTTTAAAAAGTCTGTAAGGATTTAATCCACTGTCTTAATAAATACTTAATAAGGACAAATATGAAATTCCAATATTATAAAAGGCTGCAGGATATCGGAACATAAAAACCAGAAAATTAAACAGACTAAGGACCATTATTACAACTTGCCTCTAATGTTCTTAATAGTAAAAGGTAACTTTAATTAAAGTGAGGAATAAAGTGACCTTTAAAATTTTTCGTTATTACAACTTCCTTGTAAAATAAAATATTTTTTTTTTTCTAAAATATGGCAATACAATAAATATTTGTTTGTGAAAAAAAATCAAATTCAACAGCCTACTTTGAGGCTGGCTGTATTCAAAAATATTCTCCAGGTTATTAATATAAATCAAACGTCTGCTTTCCATTTTTGTTCATCAAATTATTTATTGGCAAAACAAAATTAAAACTAATTTATTTTTCATGAAGTTGACATTTTTTCCAGAACATTAGACAATTTCAAATACTAAACCTCACTATAAAATTTAAAGGCAAGATGATCTTCCCTTTCGCTTATCGGTCGGTTTTAGATTAAAGTAAACTTATAATAACCAAATACTTCTTATCTGTCCGATAACATCATACCTTTAACTATTGCCAAGTTGTAATAATGAGCCTAAAAATTATAGAAATATTTTAAATTGTTTGTGTAAAATAGCTATGGCACATATAAGTGTAATTTTGTGTGACAAAAAATATATGACATCATTTCAATTTAAACAAAGTGTGTGTTCTTGTTTTTCCTAAACAAATTACAATTATTAATTTATTTTGATAAGTTTTAAAATTTTACAAGACAAACATTTGAAAATATAAAGAAAATAAACTATTTAAACATCTGGGTTTTTCTATGCAACAGTGTTTGAAAAAAAAAAAAAAAACAAAAACCCAAACCAATTAATTTCACAGTTAAGCAATACACAGACGTATGAGTAATAATACCAGATATTAATAATTCAATAACAAGTATACGCTCCACAGCACTTATAATGTGAAAAAAGTACATACATATGAGTATTTTATCAAATATGTAAATCTAGGAAATTTGAAACCTTCGGGGAAATATGGCCAGACACTTATTGAAATACTAAGGAAAAAATACTTGAAAATCACATGCATTTAAATGCAATTATTAGATTTGTAAAAGTGCTTCTAAACTGCTGTGATTCATTTAAATTTAAAATCATTTAAAAATAAATTTCTTAAGCAAATGTTATTAAATAATTTGCTGAATTATAAGATCAAAAGAATACATTTAAGCATTTAAAATTAAATCTCTTTAATTTTACAACACGAAAGCGTAAATGTTGTTGTGTTCATCATAAAATATTTAGCATAAATAATTTATTATTACAACTTAATCATAGAGTAAATATTTAATGTTATACAAATTATGTTTGTTTTAACTATAAAATATTATTCTATTTGTTGGTGTTTTCCGTTTTGCATTCTTTTTGTGCAAAAAGCAAAAAATTTATGGTAAACTAATGCATATGTACATAGTATATGTTAATATGCATTTGACTTCATTGCTTTTAATAGAATTAAGCTTTAAAATAAAAGCTTAATTGTTGCATATACTTAGGTTTGGTATTTTATAGAATCAGAAGTTATTATTGTGGTTGTTTATTGTTAAAATACAATGTTGACTATAAATGGTCGATAATAATATTTAAATCTTGAACTTTTATCAACTTTTCGTTTCGCACTTATCAAATTGCATATTTTTGCAAACAGATAAGTGTTTCTGTTTCTGTTTCACGTTATTCTTTGCAAATCTCATTTTGCACTAAGGAATTTTTTTCAGAGACTTCGCTCTCTTTGTTAAGACATTGCGCTCTTTGTAAAACACTTTGCGCTATCCTGCAAAGTGTTTTAGGTCAGCAAGCAGCCATAGTTAGTACAGCTCGCTTAGGTCGATTCGTTGGTCTTTTTGTGTTTTACAAAATTTCAAATCAATTTTGTTAATCTGTCCTATCAATTTTTTCTTTGTATTGCTAAATACAATTTGAAATGAGCCGCAAATTAAAATGGTAAAAATTTGCAGTGTTACATGTTATTAAAGAAAATAAAAAACATTAGGGGAACTCATGATCTTGCTTAAAATTGTCATTTGTGCAATTGGGTAAACTTGCGAGACTTGTTTCATGTAGCCCCCTTTAAATTTTGTGTAATTTAACAACGTCAGTTAGTGAGAAACGTCAATTCAAAAATAAATAAAATGAAATAAACTTAAAATGTTTGCTTTAAAAATGATATTTATTTTTAAAATGCCTAAAGGAAGTCAAAAGACTAAGTTACTCAGGTTATTTGAAGAAGTTACCGTTTGCGGTATGTGAACACTTGAAGTTTTTGGTAAAAATGATGGTAAACATAAATCATTTTGTGTATGTCACTATGTTACTTTTATTTTTTAGTTGTTTATAGATAATCAACGTAAGGCGAAAGAAGATATTTTTGAGAATTTTCACTTATGTTTTGCAGCTGGAGAATATTTTCGCTGTGCAATAACATTTTTTCATCATTCAGTCCCGAAATCACATAATATTCTTTTTCAAATGTTTTTTTTTCAAAAATTAATAAAAATCAACTGTTGAGTTAAATGCACAATTGAACAGCACAAGTTTACGAGCCAAAATTTTTGTGCAAATTCACGAAGTATGTGTAAATAATTTTTCATGTAATTATTAACAATTCATTTACGAGGACGTAAAAATGCACAGTTTGCTAGATTTTCATACAATATTTTTTATACAATTTTATTTGCTAGATTTCAAAACAATAAAGTAGGTATTTTTTTTATAAAATTATTGTAAATGGTAATTTTTAGAGCATACTATGGTTGAATTTTTTATATTTATTATTAGAGAAAATTTCTTATTATTTTGTCTTGAGTTCATTTTTTAATTAATAACTTGTTAAGTTATATAGATTATGTATAGATTATATAGTTAAATAGATGATGTTTACAAGTAGATCTTGGACAATAGACATTGCTGATGACGCCCTTGGCAGGGTAGAAAATGCATTTCAGTGTGCCATTTGTGTAGAAAAATATAACTTTACAATGGTAGTCTTCGAGTTATTAATTAAAAAATGAACTCAAGCCAAAATAATAAGAAATTTTCTCTAATAATAATTATTGTAAATATTTAAACCTGTTGTTGTTTACATTTCATTCTTTAAGAATTCAAAACTATTTTCAATTATTTGCTGTGGTTTTTTGTAGCAACGATTTCCATTGCATGTAAAATAGCAGTTGATTTTCCGCTGATAAAATTTGACTGCGCTGTGTATTATACTCTTTTTCTCCATATGTTTCCATATTATATTTATCTAATTATATGTATTACAGGTTTGTAGGCCTGAAAAATTTGTATAATTTCTTTTTATAACCACGTCTTCACTAACGTCGAACAAAAACTCATATCTAAACATGTTGAAAGCTTCAAAAGTAATAACAATATGAATTTATAAAGCGATAGTTTGCCTTGTAAATTTATGACAAACTCATCAAAAATTGCTTTGCAATAATAGAATTTACAGTTTTAGTGAAACAAAACAGCATATTTACTTGCACCATCTTTGCAAATTACTCTTTTCAATACTTATTTTGCACTTTGCACATGTAACAGAAATTGCAAAGAGAATTAAACATTTCCAAAACTTTGCAAATTATACTTATTAATTTCAACTTATCGCGATTGTATAGTTCTGAGGAAAAAAAGTTTTGTAAATTGACAAAAAATTGCATAAATGCAAAGTGAAAAGTTCATAAGTTGTTTTGTGAAATAGGGCGCAAGTTCTAAAATATAAAGTTATTGTTTTCGATTTGATAGTTTTTCTTACAAATGTTTGTCTAGTAAAAAGGTATTAATTTTCAATTAAGTATTTTTAATTATCATATTGCATGGTAAAAAGGTGTTGACCTAAAACAATAAACCAACTGATAACATTTACTAACTAATACATTCACGCACCAAAAACACACACATACGGACATACAGCCATACACAAAAACATACACACAAACAAGTGAATATTTGGTATGTTCTAAGTTGTATTTAGGTTGAAAACAATGTAACACATGCCCATATAAATGTTTGATGTCTCTAGAATGTTAATGTATTTTGTATTTGTTTTGTTTGACATAACAAAAGGACATAATTTGTTCAAAAAAAATAAGAAACTGTATGTGTATAGTAGTGTTACGTATATTGTTTGGATTAGTTTCGGTAACTATTTATCTATCTCTGTTTGTTTGTAGCTATATTAACTACTAAATAATGTGTTTGTTTAATTATTCTAACTATACATACAAATTTATATAATACAGTTATACGCTTACTTAAATTGCTGTTGTGTTTTTGTTTTTGTATTTACTCACACAAATAATATTGATTAAATAAATAAATAAAAAATGTTTTTTTTTTCTTAATTCTTATTCTTTTTTCTTATATAATTTTTAGTTTCTTTTCGTTTATTTACTTACTGAATTCTGTTAAGCGTTTTTTTTTTGGTATAAAAGAAAGAGGGAGTATTCAAAACACATCGACATTTAATATATATATATATATATTTTAATTAAAGAAAAATGTTAAAAGAGTTAAGGAGTAAATAATATATTAATGTAAATAAATATTTAAAAGGTTTTAGATTTATTTAGATTTTAACTAAAATTAAAAAAACTTGTAAATTATAAAAATATACAGAGTAGAATGGTATGGTTTGGTTGTTGTTATTTTTTAAAGTTTTCTCTTTTTTTTTCAAAAAACAAAAACAATCTATACAAAATGAATTTTTTTAGGTTTTGGTTACTTTATCTTGTATCAGCCCTGTTCTTACAATCTCATTTCAATTATGAAATGTGCAAAATAAATTATTACTAAAAGCAAATATATTTTTTTGTGCAAGTAAATAACAAAAAAAAAAATCACTACAAAATTATAGTTCATTAAGATATATTAAGCCCAGCAAAGTGTTAACAAAAACTAGCTGTTTTAATGCATTTTAGCTTATATTTTTTAATCAATGTTATATTATACTAGCTGAACCAGGTGTGCTTCGCTACCCCCTTTGAGGCAAAGCCGTTAATAAACGTAGTAAAAAAGTAGGTGCGGAAGTGTGCATGGTCAAAAATATTATCATGTAATAAGTGTTCCTGAGTCAAAGCTGCACGCTGTGAAAATTTAAGATCGATTAACAGGTCCAGCCTCCAATATAACGCAAACAAAGGGGTGTGCTTTGCCCACTTTTCTTTTGGTACGTATTTCTATTTATGCCAATACCATATATAGCAAATACTGCCGCCGTTGATCAAAAAATTACCAAGATATGACTTTAAATTTTGGGTTAATGGGCGAGGCCACGACCCTTTGTCCACTCACAACTTTATATAGTTAAAGACTTATTATTTCGTAAGAGTATCCTATTGTGAAAATTTTATGACGATCGGTCCAGTAGTTAGGACTATATTACGATTTTAAATTTGCCTAAAAAATCAAAAAATACATACAGTTTTTTACAAAATTTTTTCCCGTAAATTTAACCCTAAGTTATTGATTTCAATCTATAGCAAACTCTACTCATGAAATCAGTGCTTACTGCACACTGAGAAAAAATATAGTTGTACATATTAGGACTAAATATTGCCATATCTATTTTAAGTAGCTGAAATCTGGCCAGACCATTACAAGAACCAGTACCGAGTGCAACTGATAAATATGCGGTCAGACAAATTCCATCACAGCAACAGTAGGCCACATGTATCAATACCTGTTTAAAACTATTTAAAAAGCAGTGGTTGGGAGGTTTTGTCTCAGCTGCCCTTTAGTCCAAACCTTCACCCGTCAGACTACTATTTGTTTCGAATGCTGCATAATACAATTATTAGCGCTCTCTGGGGTACGCGGCCCTTCAGAACAGTGTGCCAGAGATTGGCTTGATTTATTGATTCATAAATTTGTATTATGCAAATGCTTGAAAGCAAAAGCCAAAATTATTAAAAAAAATCTCTCATTTTTAAGTTATAAACCAATAATGAATTTATAAAATTGGTAAAAGGTAATTGTTTTGGTAAACAACTATGACTTTGGCTATTGTTATAAAGGAAGGTTTGCAGAAACGCTTGCTGCCTCTTATCTTTAATAAAGTTATTGGCGGGATTTAGTTCCTTGTTATTATTAAAAAAAAAAAATCAGTTCGAGAATTGTGCCAAAGCCAGTTCGGATTACGAAAGGGGTTTTCAACGAGAACTTATTAATTTAGATGATAATCATTAAAATATTTATTGCATTGGAAAGATTAAGGTTTGATAATCATAAATGAAAAACGATATGTACACAACGACTACGCATACACTCGATCCGTTTTGGATCACTATTTCGTTAATCACTTCATGGATTTTGAGTTATAGGGCTAAAATCAATTTAATTGGCTGCGTATGTTTAACATAGCCTCACAAAGAATAAACCAGTGGTGTTAAATCACATGACCGGATCAATTAAAAGCTAAATTTCGTGAAAGCGATTAAAATTGGGTTTGTAATAAATTCATTGTTTCGGTGTGACATGACAACACATGACATGTCTATATTATCTATAAAAGGTCAAAATTCAGTTGCTAACATTTCTCGAAAGTATGATTCATTAAGCATAACTGCATTTCCCGCCGGATTTTCGAAAAAAAAACTAACTACGCTTCCAGACCACATAGCCCAACATAGATTAACACGTTCAGCATACAAAGGTATCTCAACAATTAATTTTGGAATTTCAAAACGTCAAATGCGGCTATTTTCAACCAAATTTAAACAAATTCTTAATAGCGGTCTCAGACGGATCAAAAATATCACGGATTTTTGAATTGTTTCTCCTACAGATCCACCATTTTCATATTTAGGGAAATAGAATTTATTGTAACAATTGTCAAAGCTTCTACTACTACTGATATGTAAAACAAGTAAAATGACAAAGATTTAATGCTATTATACTATGACTGTTGAAAAACAAAGTTCTTGTTGAAAAAAAAACATTATACTTAAAACCATCATCCAAAAGGGTTATCCTTGTCATGCATACCGACATTGCTACATAACTTTATTCTGCTTATATGTAGATTGCAAAGAACCGATGTAAATTTAAAAGCAGTTTTACTTATTTTGTTTATTTAAGAATAATTATTATTTTTTTTCCGAACTGTTAATTTAAAATTTTTGATATTTATTTAGTCGGGCTCGAGTTTATTAAATTTAATTTTCATTAAATTATTTTTACTGAAGGAATTGTTTTACAACATGAAATCTCTATTAAAATTTTATTGATAATTTTTCAGGCTGAGCTGGGGATTGAACCTGGGTTGAATTTACATGTTTCGAGAATCACCACATTCTCTCATCAGAATTCCTGCTAGCCAACAACGAATAAAAAATATTAATTTGAATTAAAAAATAGCTAGGACACAAGCTAATGTTTGCAATTGTACTTAAAGTAGTACACATAAAATGTCGACGAAAGTGGACAACAAACATAACAAAAAACAAATGTATTCAGGTTTTCAAGACAAAGTCTTGACAGAAAGAATACGAAGAAAAAACTGAAGAAAAAGGAGGCAACATGTAAATAAAAATTTAAAAAATGATAATTATGATAATGATGATAATTACATTACAATACACTGGTTAAAAGATTGATGTTTGACTGTTGGCTAGCAGGCACCTGCAGAGGTGCAGAAGCTTAGAACGCAAAGAATTCTGATGAGAGAATGTGGTGATTCTCGAAACATGTAAATTCAACCCAGGTTCAATCCCCAAATTTTAATTTTAATAGAGATTTCATGTTGTACAACAATTCCTTCAGTAAAAATAATTTAATGAACTCGAGCCCGACTAAATAAATATCAAAAATATTTTATTTATTTCTAAATATTAGATATTCACTGGTATATGTATAGCTATCGAATAAGTGCCACGATCTAAAATAAACATAAATCAGGAAGATAGCTTAACTTTGTATGATAAATCTAGGCCTAAATAACTAAATTTGTTAAATATACATACAATAATAAATAAGTATGATTAAACTGAAATGCTATTTGTAGAATAGGGCTGTTAATTTTTAATTTAATAAATGCTTGAATATATTTATGAAAATAAGTATGAATAATTTCTACCACAAGAGCATGACCGCTATTACAACTGTCAACATTTAAAGCAGTGTTAAAGCAGCAATACTACTGAAGGCCTTTCCAATTCGATGTGTTTTGTTTTTGTTACAAGTTACAAGTTGAGTAAACGCTGAAAGAGCTGTCAAAGTTTCACAATTTCATTTAACTAAATTAAGAACAATTAAACTAATTACAGCGTACACTAAATATGATGTGGCAGCAAGTAAGTAAACTGATTTCCCATTTTTTATTTAAAATAAAAGAAAACTTGTAAATTTATGAAACAAAGAAAGAAAAAAAAAATAAACTAAAATTAAGTAAAGCACATTATTTAAGCATTAATGATACACACAACTTTGTTTTTGACACTTTTACAACAGAAAAAAGTAGACAAAAAATGCTTTAAGCAACTACTATACAGTTATATTTTGCTTTAGCTTCCGGCTGTATTATTTCCCTTTTAAATATGCAAAAGAATTAAAATAAATAAATTTACATTATCATTTTAAGTTTTCACAAAAACACTTTTATTGAAAGAACATTTAAACATTTTGAGCATTAAATACTCGTAAGTATAATTAAAGATATGAAACATATTGAGTTATTGTTTTTTGTTTGGCTTGTTGACCTTATTGTCACAATTAAGTTTTTCACTGCCTTTAACTGTTAAAGCATAAAATTTACGATCTCATAATTAAAATAAATAAACAAAATGATACAGATGTCACGGAAAACAGAAAAGTATACAACGGTCAGAGAACAGCACTAAGGGGGACAATCAAAGACTGCCCAATTAAGGAAACTCGTAGTTATTTTTGTCTGTTTCAGAAGCGTACTTGTTCAAATGACCCTCTTGTTTTTGCTCGTAAGTAGGATAATAAGTTCTATTATTTTAGTTCCTTTGATACAAAATATCATTCAGTTCTCTACTAGTGTTTTCTATATTTGTTTCAGTACATAATTTGCATCTTGGCAGTTTATTTGTGTTTGACACATAGAAAGTAAAAAGTATAATTAAAAAAGAAACTCACTACCCGCAGTAGCATTGAGTGTAAATAAATAAATCGTTGGAATTGTAGATAAATATTGTATCTCACGATTTAGGCTTTAAGAATATTAGAATAATTTAGAAAATATTTAAATAAAAATAAATATTGGTGACATCCATTATCAGATGATGAAGTAGCGGCACAAAGGAAAAGCCTTAGCAGCATTACATTTCACAATTTGGGGTTCTTAAACAAACCAGTACAATGAAAAATACATTAGGTCGTTAAAGTAGAAGCCGGCTTTCTTAACAGCCAAGCGGCATCAATATCACCAACTGGCCAGAAAAGTATCAGCTTTAAATACCTCCAATGCAGCATCTGTTGCAATACTATTCGGCGCCATTAAAAGCAAAGTCTTGTTAACTGGTAGCTGAGAGTTTCAAGAGAGAGCCTCGGTTTTTATTTTTATTTCAGTGATTTGCCAGAGGAAAGGCAGAAAAAGTTTTCCATCTCCTCTGCGAACAAGGGGCTCTTCATATATTTAGACTAAAATTATTTAACATACATATACTAAATCAACTATTAGAGACTAAAAATATTAGATTGTGTCATTTTATCAGATACCTGAAAGCAACAAGTTACATATAGTACTATTACTACTTAGTAGCATTTAGTTTTTCACCTATCTCACTAAATGGCTTGGTGCTTTTAAAAACAGAAACAAATAGATTTTACGTGAACGCTTATTAGCAGCTAGCTACCATGAAAACCAATCAACTAACAGTCAGAAATGGAACCTAGACAGATAATGTGCCTTACTGTTTTCTTTTTTCCCCCTCCTTAAATATGCAAAATTCTACATAAGTCTTTTCCAGCCTTATTATGAGTGTCGTTTTCTTTTTACGACAACAACTCTTTCGTAATAGATTAAAAATAAAATTAAATTTGTTTCTTTAATCTATTACGAAACAGTCGTTGTCGTAAAAAGAAAACGACACTCATAATAAGGCTGAATATGTGAGATTAAATTTTTAGTCATTTAGTATTTTATCACGATGAATTTTTAACACTGTTCATGATCGACGGAAATTTGGTCATGGTATTTGCATAAGTGGTCTCAGAGTATCTTAATAATCGTAGAATTTCTTCTTGGCTATATGATTGCAGGATGAAAGCGGTACTCCAAACTGCGAGTAAGTACGCAATTGAACTCAACAGACATCCTACCATCCTTTACAAACTTTAACGACATAACGCCAATCATAAACTTTGTAGACGCCATATAGGACCAGGAGATGAGCCCTACTCATGCAATGTTAGAACTAGGGAAATAGGTTATGCGAGGCAACTTTCCTACATTGAAAGAGACAGAAGAGTCTCTTTAGTCTACAAAAAGCTAAATAAAGTATGGAATGTCCAAACCAATTGTTGAAAAACATGCAGAAATCAGGACAAATACCAGAAATATCAGAAAAACACATTTTAATGTAGTCTCAGATCAGTGAAGTACAATCCATTAAGACGCCGTTTCAGAATAGATTTGCGTTTCCTATTATTCCTGATATGCATCTTTGCACTCTCATGTACACCGTCGAAAAACTGCAAAATAGACTTTAATAGACTTTAGATTTTTCGGTTTTCGTTTCAAAAAACTAAATCACTTGAATGTGTTTTTCCCTTAAGAATGCGAACAACATACAGTATATTCATGTCCGTCTTTATGGCAATATAGAATAAGTAAACGTTAAAATCGTTTTTTTTGTGAAATATCGTAAATACTATTATTGATTTAAACTTTAAGGAAGCACCTGGTATTGACAAAATCAGTAACAAGATATTTATGGAGTTACACCGGATTTCAATAAAAATAATACTTCTTATATTTAACGCTGTATTACGCTATGAATATTATCTACTAGAATGGAAAGTTTCACTGGTTACCATGATACCAAAGCTGGGAAAATATCCCACAAAAGTATAATCATATAGACACATCAGCCAATTGGCAATTATATATCGAAGCTATTCGAGAAAATGCTCATGAACAAGATATACCCGAGTTTAAGTGAAAATAATTGTACTCAGAATCATCAATTTGGATTTAGAAGAAAACACAATACTATCAAACAAACCCATAGACTTGTTTTAATATACAAGTTGAAACTTAATTTACAGGAATAAGCTATTAGAAAGCTACTTAACTGTTCGAAGATTTAAGCTTAAACAAGGAGATTTCTTAAGCTCCGCCCAACCTATTGAAGCAGGAGTACCTCCAGGAAGCATCCTGGAACTCTTCTTATAAGCGTTTTTCAAAAGGGACGCTACAAAAGTAGACCGATAGGGACAGCAAACGACGCCATATATTTTTTTGCCGCTTTTTTGACATTTATCTGCAGTAAGGTTTGCCATTTTATTATCGAAAGATATACGAGCCAACAACGAGTCGAAATTATTACGTCCAATTTATGGTCGTCATAATCTTCCCACCAGATCAACAATTGAGCGTCTAGTGGGAAAATTTGAATCCACAGGCCCAGTACAAAATGTTCCTGTGCCAGTGAGACAAAGAAGTGCCCGTAGTGTCTAGAATATTTCTGTCGCTGAGGCTTGAGTTGAAGAAAGCCCAAATGTGTCTCTCACACATCGTTCTCAGGCGTTGGGCATCGCTGTGACGTCTTTGTGGCGAATTTTGCGAAAAGATCTTGGCCTACAGCCTTACAAGATCAAATTGATGCAAGCCGCTTGCACACCAGCAGCGTCGTATGTTTGTGAATTGGGCTGAGCAACAACTTGAAAATGATTCGGATTTTCATCGAAAAATCTTCAACGATGAGGCTCATTTCTGGCTGAATTGCTTTGTCAATAAGCAAAATATGAGTCATCCTTGCTTCCCGAAAAAATTACGGCCGTACTTCTTCCGTGATGATCAAGACCGGCACGTTACTGTGAATGAGAATCGCTACCGTTCAATGATAACAGAATATTTTTGGCCCCAATTGGATGCTGTGGACTTGGAGGGCAATGTCACAATCAATTTTGGAGAACTTGCTACATACATCTGAGATGCCAACAAACAATCGTACTTACACAACTACATTTGCTGATGACACTGCTATTCTAAGCATTCATGCAAACCCTCAAGATTATATATCTAAAGTAGAAAACTGGTTAAAGCAAAGGAGGCTAAAAGTTAATAAGCACACACATAACATGCCCTCCAATTTATATCAATAATCAAGCAATAACAAAACAATCCGAAGTGAAATACGTCGGTAGGCACCTCGATCATCGCCTTACATGGAAATCCCATATAGATGCAAAATTGATTCAAATGAAATTGATCCAAATTAATTGGCTCATTGGCAGAAACTCTAAACAAAGTTTAGATTGCAAACTCTTGCTTTACAACTCAATCATAAAACCTATATGGTGTTATGGAATACAGCTATGGGGAACAGCCTCAGCTTCAAATGTAGACAGAATTCAAAGACGCCAAAACACATATTTACGAATAATCACAATTGCCCTCTAGTATATAAAAAATTTGAATATCCATGACGACCAAAACGTGCCTTTGGTAAAAACTGAGATTCAAAATCTTGAAGTACTTCTAAATCTCTCAGTCCGCAACATATTAAATAAAAGTGGCTATATTCGACTAAGAAGAAGGGATACAGCGGATCTGATGAAGGAAGAATGTCAACTTAATAAATAAAATAGACAATGGACAAACTATTTTCGTCTGGCACTGGCTGGACTATTATTTGAAATTTTTTAGATATAAGAATTGAAAAACTTACCCCCTGGCCCACGATGTCGAACGATAACGTTCGCTTAGATTAGACTTAAGACACAAACGTGATTGTGGAATAAACAAACTTGATTGAGTAAAAAATAGATACGATAAAAAGTTTGTGTCTTAAGTCTTATCTAAGCGAACGTTATCGTTCGACATTTTTGATGAAGAGTCAATAAATAAATAAAAGTACAAAAAAAAAAGCAAAAAAATCTTTTTGCAAATTAGGATTTTAGTTTTATGGAAAATATTTATTAAAAGAACTTATTATGTAAATAATGTTCTTAATTTTTAATATCTAACTATTTGGATTATTTCCCAGGAAGAAAATTTCACATGCTGCATGAAATAATTTACATAAGAAGTAAATTTTTTGCCAAATTTCTACACCACAAAAGTATTTCTATTTCTTCATAAGCATAAAAGTGCTTAAAGCTTGCCTTTAATTTTAATTTAAACATCACATAAATACTCGTACATATATAAAAATCATCACAGGCTAATGAAAAAATAATGTTGCAAATTTCTATATACTAATGATTTAGAAATATTTAACAATATTTTTATTTGATTTTTTTTATACGTATTCTAATGGGAATGTTATCTTGACATATGAGTACAAGGGAAAAAACTAATGGGCATATAAATATTCTTGGAAAATATACAAAACACATTTTAGTTAAATGAGGCCCAAAAAATGCACCAACTATAAGAAAATAAAAAAATAATAAAAATAAAACTGTAAGATAAATTCAAACAAAGCCAAAGTGTAATATTTTACCAATAACAATTGCTTTGGCAGTTTGCTGCACAATGGGCAAATTTCCAATAATACTGCAAGAAATATTTTATTTAAATTAAAATGTTTATATTTATTTGTATTTTATGTAAATTTCATTTTGACGGATGACATTTAAGATGAACAAATAAAACTTATAATTGCAATGTGATTTATATTTATTATTTTTGTTTGAAGTGCAAACAAACACTTCTACTTTTTTTTGAGTTTAAGTATTTTTAGATTTTGTCTGTAAAGTAATTGAGAGTTTTGCTGGAAAATTTACAATACGATAACAATACAAGAAGTAGGAAAAATATGAATAAAATATGCAAATGTTTTTGTATATAATATGTTTTTGTTACTAGACACGTTTTATTTGCGCCAGTTTTTAAACATTAAATGGCAGCAAGTGCCAAATGGGTACAAAAACATATTTTGAAAAGCAGAACACGAGTTTCTTCTTTTGGAAGTTATTTAAGGCTTATTTTATTACAATTCTGAGTATGGCTTAATAAAGTTTTTATATTTTTGGTTTTTAATACAACTTTGAAAGGAAATTTTTGGAAGTGTTAATTTTCTAATATTATTATGTCTTAGGGAAAGTGTCTAATTAAATTGATAAAATTAATCAATTTAGCTAATTGCCAACTAAAAGAAAGAAGTTATAACTCCAACAGGAACATATGTACAAAGGGTGTGTTATAATTCCTCTGTATAACCTCTCTCTGCCACTCTCAATCAGTGCTCATATCCACCAAAGATCTGGTCAGATTACAACTCAGAAAGAAAGTGCGTAATAAAAAACAAAATAAAGCAAATAATTTATTTAAAAATCAGTCAAATGCAAAACGATATCCAGGTAGATCGATATAGACTCTACATTTAACATAGTCCCAATAAAAATAATCTAGTGATCGGGGCGAACAATTAAAGCAGAATTTCGTAAAATTATATGATTGGGTAATTTGGATTGCAATAAATTCATTGTTTTAGTGGCTGTGTGACATGTGGCAACGACTTATTGAAACCACATGTCAGTGCCATTCATGTCATCAATAATAACCTAAAATCTTGTTGTTAATATATCCCGATAGTGTCATGCATTCAAAATAGCTCTATGAAAGCTGCAGACCACATAGCCTATCGTACAGTGACACGTTTAGAATATAATGACTTCTGAACAATTGCGCTTGGCTCTTCAGAGGCCAATTTCGCTTATTGACGTATCCAGGCCAATGAAAATAGGCTTCGTCTAAAAAATATTTTTTCCAGAAAAACCAGCGTGTTGCTCTTAAAAAAGTGTTTAATATATTAATGTGATTTTCGAGCCAAATTCAATTCATTGCAACAATTTGCAAAGCGTCTAATGGATATTTTTTTTTTCATTTGTTTTTCTTACAGTTTACGAGCGACTGGTGTGATATGGTGATTTTTTGCCAAGCTTCAAATTATTCAGCTGTATAGCGAAATTCAGCGATGTGTAAGAAAAGTTTTTTTTTGTGCACAATGGCTTTATTAAGAAACTATTTTGGTGACCAGTTCCACGCCCGTAAGCTTGTCGCCCAGATCGTGTAATGTCACACCTTTAATTTTTTTTGAAGGTTCTCTGCAGTCAAAGTCGTAATTCACTGGATACCAGTAGCAATGCTAGAAAAAGTCGTAGTGCGCAAGATACTGGTAGTAATGCTGAAAACAGCGCAATCGCAGCCATCATTTTAATTAAATTATTTTTAGAAAATAAGATTGAAGAAAATTTAAATTGTTCTTTCGCACAACAATTTTGATTCCGACATCCAGTTCTACTGATAACAAGTAAAATTAAAAAAACTTTCATGTTAATATTTCTCTGTTGTTTCTTTAAGTTTTCATTGAAAATTCCATTATTATCAATGTTCCATGTTGTCCTTATGTCTTTACATTGTCTTTTAGATCACTGCTCCATCATTCCATCACATGTTAAACTAATACAAAATATAAATATTTTTACCTCTAATAGTGTATTAATACAGAGTTTAATTGTTTGTAATTTATTATTTAATTCTGATTAAGCTACAAGTTATGCTACACACTACTTATCTTATAAAGTCTGTCCGATCAGAGATGAAAGTTTAATCAGGCTCTTAACACACCGCCATTAATATTTAGTTATTTATTCTTGGAAGTAAGTTGAAAAATAATATAGGGTGACTGAAGTAGAGATACTTTTTTCAATAGCCTGCTTTTGACAGATCACGTATAAGTTGTGTCATGCCGTCATGTTATTTTTGGTTAGTATTGTTTGGCATTTAATAATGGAAAAACTTACGCGTGAACAACGTTTACAAATAGTTCAACTTTATTACGAAAATTCGAGCTCTGTAAGGAATGTGCTTCGAACACTTTTCTCAACTTAAGGTCAACATAATCGGACTACTGAGCGTACTATTCGCAGCACCATCACCCATTGTGGGACCCAGCATTCATTATTGGATAATATTCGATGGAATAGAAGAATTCCAGCAAGCTGTGAATAGAATATAGCGGCCATAGGTGATCGAAGACATTTAATTTCTGCAAGACGGCGCCACTTCCCACACATTGCATCAATCAATGGATTTATTAAGAGAACACTTCGGTGAGCATATAATTTCACGTTTTGGGCTGGTCGATTGGCCAACAAGATAGTGTGATGTCACACCGTTAGACTTTTGTGGGGATATGTAAAGTGTAAAATTTATGCGGACAAATTCGCTTCGATTCAGGCCTTGAAGGAAAAGATCACGCGTGTCATTCGCCAGTTACCAGTCGAAATGCTCAAGCGAGTCATCGCAAATTGAAGTGAATGGATGGACCATTTGCGACGTAGCAACGACCAACATTTGATCTATATATAATCTTCAAAAAATAAATGCCAAATAATGATCTTTCAAATGATAATAATTCCCCATTAAATTTGAATTTTATGTGTTTTTCTTAAAAATGATTTTCTTAAAAATGAAGATCATTTAATGGTTAAATACAATTATATTAACAAATCCCAGTATGCAAACAATAAACACACATGCACGATGATTGTAACAATAAGTGAAAATTGTGTGTACATGTGTATGTAATTTCTAAAGCGAAGAAATATATATACAATATTTTTAAACAATAATACATAAAGGATATTTCAAGATATCGCTATACTTAAAGAAATAAGAAACAACTATTACGGGGGTTGTTTAAGTAGTTGAAGTCCTTGAAATTCTCTATTCTATGTTTTTATTTTTTGCTTCTATAAAATTTAAAATATTTTTTTTGTGCTGCTTTCGAACTAAGTATGTAAGAAGCTGTACAAGCTCGTTATAGATTTTTTCCACTTTACATGCTTTACATTACTAATACTAATATGTATGTGTATGTACTCATATGAATACCAGAACAATAGCAATGTTGCTTAAGTATTTGATGTTTAAAGTAACAAATTTAATATCTGTACAAATCTATAAAATCAAGCAGGGTATTGTTACCGTTTTGTTGACTCACTGGCTGACTGACTATATAAAGAAATGTAGGAACGAATGCATCAAAATTTGCATAAGTATGTAAGGGACTTATTGCTAAAACAACTGGGAAAAGTAGTCTGTCTGTCTATCTGTTTTCTTTTCCATGTAGTGTTAAATACAAATATGTGTTAAATTTTCTCATAGTTGTTTGTTAATGTTATTGTAAATTCTTGTAAATTGTATCGTTTCAAACCTTAACATCCTCAATAAGATTATATTTATGCAAAAGATCAAATTATTTATTCTGTGGAATTTTTGTAAAACTATTTTTTCATAAGTAATCAAGGCCAGTATTTTGAATTGAGAGAGCTAAGCTGGTAAAACAATAACAAGATATCTTAGATTTTATAAGTAAAATATAAAAAAATACTTCAAAGAACAGTTTCTTTTACTAAAAAGTCTTAAAGAGCTTTTGGCATATCGGAAAACTGAATCGTGGAACAAATTTCTATAAAATCTGAACGCAACTCCACAATCGGATTATTCATTATGACGAGCCACTAAAAGTCTTAAAAGATATGTCATTTGTATGTGAAATTTAATGGCGTTTTCTTTTCTGGCAAAAATGTTACACTTTTTTCCTTTTTTATATGGGAAATGGATAAAAAGTGTAACATATATGTAACATTTTTGCCAGAAAAGAAAACGCCATTAGTGGTGGTTGAGCAAAAAAGGTTAATCTATTTGTTAGTCATATGAAAAGAATTTAACCTTATCATTTTACTTTCCACCAGTCGCACACCATTTAGGACCTACGTTTTGAGATTCTAGAAGTCGAAAAGACTTTTGTTGATTTAAACAGTAAGAAAGCGTCAGGTATTGACAAAGACATTAACAAGATACTTATTAAGCTACCCCCGACAGCAATAAGAATAATACTTCTTATTTTTAGAGCTATTTATTGAACAGAAAAATATCACGGGAAAAGATCACACAAAAATAGAATCACCCATCAGCATCTTGTTGAATATAAGATATACCTGATTTTTATTGAAAACAATTGTATTCCGTATCATCACTTTAAATTTAGAAGAAAATATAATACTATCAAACAAGCCCATAGACTTGTAAATATCGTAAGAAAAAAAATATTTGAAGAAAAAATATATTATTCTGCTGTTTTTATCGACAATTCTCAAGCGTTTGATAAAGTATGACACAATGTTTTAATATACAAACTGAAACTAAATTTACCCACAAACACACATAAGCTATTGGAAAGCTACTAAACTGGTCAAATATTTAAGCTTAAAAAAAAGACTTTTTAGGTATCGCACATTCTATTAGTATTCCATTACCCTTCTTATACTTGATATTGGTATATATTTACATCTGATATGCCAACAAATAATCGTATTCACACATATCAACATTTGCTGATGATTACTACTATTCTAAGCATTCATGAAAACCCTCAAGAAGCATCTCGCTGCGAAGCTAAATATCTCGGTTTACACCTCGTTCGTCGCCTTACATGGAAATCGCATGTAGATGCAAAATTGATTCAAATGAAATTAAAATTAATTCAAATTAATTGGCTCATTGACAGAAACTCTAAGCTAAGTTTAGAGTGCAAACTCTTGCTTTACAACTCAAGCATAAAACCTATATTTGGCAAAAACTGAGATCCAAATGTATGCAGAAAAATATTTAAAAAGAGGTACACCCAAACCCAGTATCCCGCAACATATTAAATAATAGTTTCTATTATTTAACTAAGATAAAGCCATACAGCAAATCTGAGCCAAAGACAAGAAGGAATAATGACATCATTCTTCATCTACACCAAATTAACAATGGTCAAACAATTTTCGTTCAGCACTGTTTTTAAGAAACATATAAATAAAAATATCGCAATGCAAGTTTTAAAATTGTTACATTTATTGATACACTGTATGCTATAAGGTTGGAAATACGTTTTAAGAAAAACCAATCCCCTAATTATTTTTTCGGAATTTTACCACATTTGGTCTGTAGCAGCTAAAATGATAACATGATACATTTGGAATGCAAGATAGTCTCTAAAACTCTTGCTGTAAACTCAACATTTCTATAAAAAATTTGTGAAATTCGAAAGGACCTATGGAAATCCCTATTAGCTTACGTTGTACAGATAATTTTATAAAAGTCTACAAACTTTGTCCTTAAGTAACTTTTGGAAGAAAATAACCAAACAAAAAAAATATGAAGTTTCTAAGCTACTGTGTGTCATACTGTCATCTTATTTTTATTCAGTATTGTTTTAACAATTTATCATGGAAAGGCTCATACCGTAACAACGTATCTACGAAAATCTGCGTTCTGTGAGAAATGTCTTAAATAAACAATGGCTTTATTGGAAAATCATTTTGATGAGTGAGTAATTTCGTGGTCCGAAACTGGCCGTATAGAACAAGTAATCGAATATTATACAGCCAACATTATAATGAAATTATTTTTAAAAAACAAATATTAAAAATTGTTCTTTCGAGCAATAACAAAAAGATTCCCACAATCAGTTTAAATGTTTTATTTAAAGTGAATCACCTTATGTTAAACAATCTCTTTACTGATAGAAATCTTTAAAACACCCATTAGACCCCTAAAAACAAAAACGAATAACAAAAAATTCGCAAATGCGTACAAATTGTTTATGACTGATATTTCCCACCAAACAGAGCCGTAACTGAGGTTTTTGTCATCAAAACTTAAATACTGCTCTGCTCTTGCAAGATTCATATCAATCGGATCAGCCAGAATTTATTTCTAACATTTCTTTCTTATAATGCATTGAAACCTTATTAAATTATACCAATAATCTTAGAAACACTTTATTTTAACGACGTTCCTCCAACCAGCCATCAATTTTCATCAATCGACCCTTTTTTGAACAAAAGAATTGGATAACTTTCAATAAAGCCTGACTGTTATTTTACATGTTCAAGTATCTTTCCGAAAAAGGACCTTATTTTTCATAAATGTTTGACATACAGTATAATTGTGAGTTAATATATAATAATAAAATCCAAAGCATACTTAAAGGGTGCGTATACTTAATATTCATAAAATAGTTAAATATAACGTATACGTCATCCACTGAAAAAAATCGAATTAGAATAAATTGAATGGAGTTGGAAACTAGATGTGAAAAACAACATAATAATTTATAAGCTGAGTTATTAAAACAATTTCAAGTATAGAAAAATGTTTAGCTATATGAAGGCTTTATTATTTACATATATGCCTCAAAAGGGAATACTAAATTAAAATAATTATTCAAAAATCAACTGCATTGTATCTTAAAGAAACATTAACAAATGAAGTAATTTTTTTCGCTTGAAAAATGTTTAATATTGCCCCTAAAAACCCTTAAAATTTTACAAAACCTGCATATAATATTTTTCCCCTACTTCAGCTTTCAATACAACATGAATTTAAATATGTCGAATTAAAATAAAACTTAAAATATAAACCAGAAAGCTTGTCAATCATTATTTATATTTGAAATTGGCATATAAAAGCATATTCGATCATACTCATACATGCAACCCAAATATTATTTATCTAGAAAATGATTCCTCTCCATTTATTTCTTTCATTTTTGATATATTCGCAATATTTTGAGCTGTGTGTTTTTTTGCTGTTTCTATAGAAATTGCCACATATAGATTTTTCATTTAAATGTGAATGCATTTATAAAGTTTGAATGCAAACATTTGCATAAACTCATCATGAATCAATGAATGTATGAGTGCAAGTATGTGTGTATGTATGAATTTCTAAAAGTGTATGAGTATGTGAATGCACACACATGCATTTATACATTTACATGCATATAAATTTAAACATGCATACAAGTATGTGTTTAAATTGTATATACAAACAAATTTTCATTTGAAATTTCTATGAAACTGTTTAGATAGATAAATACTTAGTAACAAGTTGAACGTTGCATGTTGCTAGTATGTATACACGTATGTATGTGTACATATGTATATATATATATATATATGTTTTTCTGCTTGTCTGAATATCTAGGTGGAGGCTGTAGATAGTTTGTTGGCATTTAGTTTGTATGTAAGTGTGTTTGAATGTGAGTGATTTAAGTTGAAAATGTGATAAAATGTACAACTTTGATTTGTTCCTTCCTTTCAATGTTATCGTCGCCGTCTTATATTTTTTTGCCTTTATTCGTTTATGTATTTCATACTTTGGATTGTATAAATTGAAAATGTTATGTAAAGATATTTAAAGGTAGTAGATTTTAAATGAACTGAAGGGCTTAGATAATGTTTTAGACATTTAGACAAAATTCTTTAACAGAATAGGAAAATGGAATAGTTAAGGTTACTTAAAGAGCAAAACAATTTTAAATAATTTTTAAAAAATGTTTTTAATTTTTACGCCTCAGGTAACCAACTTTTTGTCTTCATTTTAATTATGAGGCCATATAAATACAGATTGAATCAACAAACACCTCAACACTGACTCCGTATACGAGCTACCAAAATATAAAATGTTTTTAAACCACCGTGCATCGTCATATAGAAAGCGTTAACTTAAGCTTCCATAGCTAGTATTTTGTTATTAGTAATAAATCGCAATGAAGCTTTTCGTTTAAAATGATCTTGTATATGAACTTGTATAGTGATCAATCGCAATGAAGCTTTACTTCTAAATTTATAATTTTAAGATAGCTTTAAAATCATGCAATTGTAGGAAACAGCCATTGATACCAGAAGTGATTTAAATAGCATTAAGACACAGTTGAGAAAATCCCTAGTTTCTTCGAATTTACATTAACATATAGTGCGTTAAAGAAACTCGTTGAAAAATATATTCTATAACTACAAAGTTATCCGAACACTTTTACAAGACTCATCCATCCTTCAAACGTTTTCAAATCTTCATAGACCTGAGCTATTAACCAGATAAAATGAAGTGTATTTCTTTATAAAGTCTCCCGTTAGAGATAAATTGGATTTAATTTAAAATTTAAGTTTTGATGGAAATTAGACGAAATCCTTGTTTACTTCTGAAATTACTCTACAATATAGTATAGTGTAAGTTAAAAGATATACTTCTTAGTATTGGGTTTGTCAAATACAACACCAAATGTGTAAGCATGTTTAATTGTGTGCTTTGCTTTTGAAAGCATGCATGTAATAATAAAGAATATTTGTTTAGGGCCTCCTTTTTAAATTTGTAACCTATCCATATATGCCACTAATATATAAATCATGACAGCGAGTTGCAGGGGCTGCCAGTTTATTAAAAATAAAGAATTATTATAAAGTTTAACTGATGTAACTGCTTAAATATAAATAAAATGCATTTAGGGTTTCGATTTCTTAGACTATTTTTTCTTTGCTTTGAAAATATCGAATTGTCCCAACAAAGCGTCATATGCGCGAAGTTTTGTTTTATTTCTTGAATTAAAAAAAAAAATGCCGCTGAAACACACCGATTGAACTCACCGGCATTACTACATAAAGATTTTTGTCAAACACAAAAAATGCTTGCAAAAGATTATAAAAACGTTTGCTAGCAGCAGGGTTCTTTCAAAATATACAGACTGTGTGGCCAGACACGAAGGCATAAGATGCTATCATGACAACGCTCTTCCAGATGTCGCAATACCTGTTAAAAACTATTTAGAAAGAAGTGGTTATTTATCTCATCCGAATTATAGACCTGGTCCCAAAAGTTGTCAGAAAGAAAGGATCATAGCTAATAATGCACAATGTCAAAAATCGTAAATTTTTCGTAAAATCTGTTTTTAGTTATTTTAGTTTAAAATAGGTATATAGGTAGGTATATTTACACCAATAAAAACTTATTATTAAAATTAAACTTCGTTCAAAAATTTCAAAATTTCAAATTTTTTCGGCAATTCCGACAATCATTTTAAGGAAATTCCCGTGATTTTCCGGGCAGGAATTTACGTACTATAAACCCTGCAATTGAAAAGTTATTTGATATATTTTGAAATTATTACTCATGATTAATATTGCAATTTCTGTGAATTAAATATTCCTCAAACGCAACTCGTCTAAATAATAACAAATTCCATAGCATACCCAAAGGATGCGAATATTTAATATTGATAAATTAATTAATATAACGTATACGTCTTGCAATGGAAAACACTTTTGCACCATTTGTAATAAATTTCACAAATAAATGCATTAATTATAGACAAAAATTTGTGCTTAAAAAATAATCAGTAATCGTATTTAGATTTACATTTCATTAGAGTTTCCAAAACACCAAAATTTCGGTTTCAGTTTGTGGGCTTGAAAACTATTATTATATAAAAACAAAAAAAATCTATAATAAATAAAATATGCTGTATATTGAATTCTGGCAAAGGACAGCTTTTGTGGCACTTTAATCTCCATTTATGTTTTAATTAACAGAAGATATGATCAATATTTTTAAAGGACTTATTAATCTTCTTTATTGAAATGCTTGCAAATATAGATTATATGATGGTTTTACCTCCCATATTAACGACAGTACATTACATTACCTAAATTAATATAATACAAATATTATTTCAAAAGAAACAATCCATTGATATTTTTACATTGATTTGTCTTAAGAGAAATTATTGACCGGAACCAATATTGTATGTTGCAACAAAACAAGGGAATGACAACTAAAAATATAAATACAGTAGACGCTGGGAAATTAGAACCACTTTGTTTTTAGGGCGATTCGAATTTTCGAATTATTCTAATTTCTGGACGGGGTTTTATACTAAAATTTAGGTAAATTTTACAATAAAGCTATAAAAAAAATAAGTCCTTGTTTTCAATTTAGTTTATTTAACATAAAAAAACATTTACTAAAATGGGATTCCCCTTTTTGTTTTCTATTTGGTTAAACTAAACTGCCAAAATTTTAGTGTTTACAATGAAAAAGAAAAAAAAGCTCGTAAATTAGAATTTTTTCTAATTACTGAGAGTTCTAATTTCTGAGCGTCTACTTATAATACAATCCATCTGGTAAAAAGGCAAGTAATTTGAAGATATTTCTGTCACCTCTTCAACTATGACTTTAGTGGTTGCAGCTTCTTATTATACGTCACCTGCCTTTATTATTCAATGTTCAACTTTAACAGTATTCTGTTAATATAATTTTTATATATGGTAAATTTCTTTACAGATCAACCGTGTAACGTAATAAAGTAATTATAAAAATATGAATTAAAAAATGTTACCTTAGTATGTATTTATATTTTATTTCTTAGAAACTAGAGGAGAAAATTTCTATTACTTTAAACATTGTAACAAGTATAATAATAATTGCTTTTAGGTAAGTTTTGATTAACTATTACTGATGCATTTTATATGGTCGCTAGTGATAAAAACAGAATTGTGTTTTTTTTCACTGGTCATATAAATTAAAAAAATATCTTGAGTTTGCTAGAAAAACCACACGTTTCTAATCCATATATTAAAAGAAATAGAAATACCACCCTTAAATAGAAACTCTTTTAATATGTCAATATCCCGTATACATTTCCGTTTTTCTGTTCAGGATATTGAATTGAAACCAATTTCCTGTAAACATAAGTAGTTTAGCTATTTTTTAACCTTTTTGTGGAAAAAAACATAACATATAAAACAAATTTATAAACATATGCATAAAAAATATTTATGTATATTAAATATTTTAACAATAATCTCACTTCACTCAATTTCTTATGTACATGTGTATAAGTTTTCTAAATAATTTATGACACTGATCGATGTTTCTATAATTATTTACAATAATAATTCAACAAAAACTACAAATTACTTACCAACAGTTGAATGAATAATATAAAAAGGATTATCAGACTTTTCAACCTTTTTCTGAATAAAAATATTTATGACAGCAGAGTTTCAACGAAACAAAATTTTGTTATGATTGAAAGTAAGATTTACATAATAATAGAAATATACAAAATAGTTACTCAAGCATGTTTACATATAAATAAATATTGCTTGAGTTTTTAAATAACTTTTTCTATTTGCAATTATGTCTCAAATAATCTATCTATCTAACGTTCTTGAACCTTGTAATTTAAATCATTCTATATACATATAACATTTTGAATGTTGATATCAAAATTATAAGCTCATCAATTTCAATTTTCGGTTACAGAAAACAGCCAAACAAAATATCAAAATATTATAATTATTTTTTTGAAGGTTATAATTTGTTTGTTTGCTTTTTAGAACCCAAATAATAGACTAGAGTATTTGGACAAGAAATGTAAAATTTATCATAATAAAAATTAATTTAATTCTTTTTTGCTTTTATATTTCTTTTCATCATGCAACATTACATTAAACTGTATGAAATCAACGTGATTATAGTGCTTGCAGATTCGTTACCATCAAACATGGTAACATGAGACATCAATCAATGTCAGTTTGTTGCAAAAGATGAAAATGGAGAATGTAACGCTACTACTATGTTCGTTAGTACTGAGACTGAATAGTTTAAAACAATAATATTATCAAGCCAAAAACTAGGAAAAAGTATAAAAAAATCTTTACATCGTTTGTTTGGTTGTGTTTATTTTTTAACACAAAAAAAAAAAAAAAAAAATTCCAAACAACGATAATTTTGAAGGCAAAATTTTGAAGTATCTTTCACTTAATAATGGTTTATATTATACTAGTAGCTATTTACTGCCAAAGAAATGGCAAGTTATCAAACTTTGGCAGATGATAAAGAACTACTCTTTCTATATAGTTAGTGAATTAGTTGTATGTACTAGTAATATAACTACTATTTTGTCCCCAGTAATTGTGCGCCATTTTTGAAGAGGAAATATACAATTTTGTTGGGTTTTTTTTATTAAGTGCAGGGATGCGAAATAATCGCAATATGTTGTTTCTTTACTAAACTGTTTTTGAAAAACGCAATGCATATAGTAGTTATACTTAAAATATAGTTATTCTGCGAAGCATATAAACCCACTTAACATAAGCTACTGTCAGCGTTAATATAAAGTAAACACTTAATTGTGTTAAAATAATATGTTTTATTATATACATATAGTACAAGTACAAATTGTATAATTAAGTTGTAACTCTTAACAAAAACTAGAAAACACAGGAGCATAAAGAAATTAAATTTTAACGGAAAATTAACAGATTTGTCTCGCCAAAATAAAGTAAAGAGTTATATTAAAATTATGTAAAATATTGTATTTAATATTTTGTTTCTAGTCCCTTTGCCGTATTCACAGCTGACAATCTTTTAGATATAAAATCAACGAGTTTGTTTTTAGTAAATTCAGGTGACATTTCGTTCCATTCCTCAGTATTACTGATTTTAGGTTGTCTTTGCGAGAAATATTTCTTTGCTAAATTTTTATGCTTAATTGGATTGAGGTCTGGGAACTGCGGAGGATAATCTAAAGTTTTTGGACAGTAATTGAGTAACGACTCTTTTCAAATTTGGTGGTATGTTAAGGATCATTGCTTTGTCCCGGTTTACATTATGAAATTTTTGTCGCTGCGATTCTTGCTTTGTAGGCGAGAGCGGTGAGTCGTACATGCATATTTTAGTACGACTCACCGCTCTCGCATACAAAGCAAGAATCGCAGCGACAAAAATTTCATAATGTAAACCGGGACTTTGTTGGAAAATCTTTTTTTAAAGTGTCCTTTTTCATTAAAATTATATCATCATTAAGCTTGAGGATAAGGTCGAACAATTAGTTTAATAATCTGCATTTTTCATTGTAGATTCTATAAATGTAAGTTTACCATCTTTATATTTATTACTAAAGGCTTCATTCTTGGTTTTGGTTTGCCATACTTTTGTGGAGCGTTCTTGACTCCAAATATCTCAAACTTAATTTCATCGGTGAAAAGCATTTGTGTACATATTTTTTTTTTTTAGCAAAATTCAAACGTTTGGTTTATTTATTTT
The DNA here is from genome assembly GCA_950370525.1 of Bellardia bayeri. Lineage (NCBI taxonomy): Eukaryota > Metazoa > Arthropoda > Insecta > Diptera > Calliphoridae > Bellardia > Bellardia bayeri. Next base: position 41,256,729 of record OX493266.1, on the reverse strand, counting down.
TTGATATAAAGGGCTTCTAACGTAGACCATTTTATTGCAAAGATTTTCCAGAAGTTTTTGTAACATTTTCAGCTATTTTATAGCTCTAGATGTTGGGTTTGCTTTTACACCTCTTTTTGTAAGATGCTTAGGTCGTTTTGCAACAGAAAAATTTTCAGAGGTATTGTGTTTGGTATACTTGTCTATAATTATTTATATTGAACAGTGATGCCTTCCAATGATTTTACCTATTTGACGAACGAATTTACCATTTCTTATACATACGTTTATTATGATTTGCCGAATGTCAATTGATGTTTGTATTCCCATTATAAATTTCTCGTTACTTAACGTCACAGCTTAATCTCTTTTAATGATAAATTTTAAAATTCGCTATTATTTTAAAAAGCACTTTACCGTTTAACTTTTGAACGAGGAAAAATTAAAAGAATTGTCACTATTTTCGAAAGGACATGAGGTTTTCTGCATAAGCATGATGACTGTCCTTACTTTATTTTGACGTTTAAACATTTGTATTTTGTTTCTTTTTGTGAAAACTATATAAAAGTCCAATATAATTAAGCTTTTATTTTAATAATATGTGGTGTTGACTTCATTTTGACGCTCACAGTATTTGTTTTATTGTTTTAGTGAAAAAAATAAGTAGAGCGGAAAAGGGACCATGCACCATTAGCAGTAGTTACAGAAATTAAGAATTTGGTTATGAACAAATTGGAAAGAAATATCTTATGAGCAGTAATCAATCGTATTTTATCAGTTTTACTTCTGTTTAAAGAACAACAAAAACTTTAACATATAAAACTTACTGGCCTGTTTATCCTAGAAAAGTCCTGTTCTCACTACATGCTGTGATACTCAGCTATGTTAATATATCTTAGATCGTTTATGTTCATTTAAATATACGACTTACTTGGCGTCATAGAAGCACATAGAAACCAAGAGACTTTGAATGCGCTAAAAATCGTCTTCAAAAATTAATCCTAATATTTTGTATAAAAATGTTTTCAATTTGAAAATATAAAAGCGACAACAGTATGTTGAAAGTACCATTAACAAAAGATGGGTTCAATAGACTCAGTGAAAAATATAGTTCAAAACATCAAACAGATCCAACTGAATCATCTTTCAAAACTGCCAAAGGCGATTCAATCTACAAACTCTCTATGGCCCATTTGCTCATCAAGGTTGTTGTTATAGAGTGGATTAGCTTTTATTTTCATTATAAGACAAAATAAAATGCGGTTTTGTAACGTTCTTCATTCGTTTTTGATATTTTTCTATTACATATTTACTATTCCCGTTATATGTAGGAGTATCTGAATTATTTACATAAGCATTGCAATTTTATAAAGTCGCTCATTTATATTTCTGATGCAAATATATTGAAGTACACAGGAAATCTCCGCGACATAATAAAGTGCATTTTTCTGCAAACCTTAAAATAAGATTTGTATTTTAGATTTTTTTTTGGAAAATTTGTGGTAAGTTATATTTGTTTAAGCCTCAGTTAGCCGACTGTAACGGAATGTAATGCAATGACGTAAAAACGTAAGGAAATTCTATTTCTTACAGATTCATATATTAAGGTGTTGCTTTACCTTCACATCTCCATAACCATTTGCATTACTTTACGCATAACAATATCCATCAGCTGTTTCTTACTGTTGCCGTTACATTCCGTTATAGTCGGCTAACTGAGGCTTTAATTGAATATTACTTATATACACAAAAAAAGGCTAGAACCAGACTTTTTCGAAATGAGGACTTTAACTGAAAAGGAACAAATTTGTTGGTACTAGATCGTGAAAAAAGGATGAAACAGAAAGCTTTCAGTTCTAAGTATAATCTAATGAAATTAGCGGTCAGAAAAATACTGTATTTGTATAAAATAAGAAAGTCAAACAAAAGCCTACATACATACATATATATAATTATTAGTTCAGAAGCTACCATTGGTTATACACCAACCTACCTTTATTTCTAAATTTCCTTTAGCAATGCGCAGGAAGCAAATTAATAATTTCTAATAACTTTAATTTTGATTTCTTCGACCTTTTGTATTTAATTTCTAATAACTTTACATAAGGGAAGTGATAGCAAGGATCGTATATGTATTATAGAAAGTGTGAGATTATGTTATTCTAATATTGCAGAAAGTTTACTTTTGTTTACTTTAAAATTGGGCTCAAATTATATTGTTTGACTGAAAATTTATTAAAAAATTTATATTAAAATCTACAGTGGCTCACAGCTTATTTTGTGCACTGCATACAACAGACTTAGGCTATTTGGCATAGATGTTTCAAAACCATTTCTCGTTGTTCTATCGCTGTACGCAGACACATTTGAACTATCTTAAATTCAAACTTGACATTACAAAATCGGACTCGCAATTCAACATAATATATTGATAGATGTATGATGTGAAAAAATTTGGTTTTTGGTTTTAATATATCAAAATGTACATTTTTGCAAATAAATTTGTTTCTTAGACTATAAAAGTTTTTCTTTTAAATGACAAACATTTCTTTTTTTATCTGTATTTTGCCTATTGTTTAAATACATATGTAAAAATAAAACAAATGTTTAAGCTACTACATGTTTTTAATTTAAAGCAGATTTTTTTTTATAAGTTTCATTTGTTCCTTTGAAAAATTTTATTATTATTTTATTCATATTCTTTTTTTTTCAATTTATATTTATTTTCCGTAAACTACCACAAACTATGAGTACTTCAATTTGACATTTTTAATAACAACATTTTTTTTTTCTTTTTGATGTTTTTAAGAAAATCTTATTAAAGCGTCAACAAAATGTACTATGTAGTTGTTGTTGTTGTTGTTGTTGGGTGCTTAACGTATTAAAGGCTCTTTGGTTTTTGGCTAACAAAGCTGTTCATGAAAATGTTTACTTGTTTTATATTTTCATATTTTAAACAACAACAGAAAATGTAAAATTTTCATAATGATTTGTTGTTATAAAAAAATAAATTTAAGCTACACAGTGGAGGATAGAAAGAGCAAAATAGACACGAGGGTGCCTATGAAAATTGGGTTTATAGACAAATGGAGTAGCAGTTATGAAGTTAAGCAAAAAGGAAAGTATTTTTGTGTTAAATATTTCTATTGGGGAAAGCAAATAAATGGGCATAAAAATAATTACGACTTGTCGTACATGATATCTTCAACATGCTTACAAACATTTTAACAATATAATGGCCATTTTAATTATTTATATGATTGTGGCAACCTTAGAATGTTAAGTATATACTCATAGTTGGGGTAGTAGATTGTAGCAATCATATTTATGATATAATTCATCATTAATATATATTTTTTGCTTGGACCAACACTCAGTGTATGACCCCTACTCATTCAATGCATTTTGTTGGAACTGGGAAAATAGTTTCAATACAAGAGGATAGAGGGAGTTATAGTAGTGAACATTTAGTTTGAATTCGCTTATATTGAAAGTGTCAGGGAAAACTTCTGCAGGAAGTTTATTACACGAACAGTACGGCTAAGGAACGAATTTTATTGTAATGTGTTGTGAGATCCACTGTGTAGTCGACCATGAATGTATGAGCCCTGTCTAAAGAACGTGTACTATGAAAAAAACTAAGGGTTTCGGCAAAAACTTTCCTGACTTATGCAGAAGACAATTCATTATAGTATCGATAGAACAGTGAAACACAACCCACATTAGAGTGATGCTCCAGTGAATCGAGTCGGATAATCTACTGTCACCGATAAGCACCTTCATCCTCTCGTGTACCGCCCACACATGAGAGTTGTATTTCATCTTCGGTCGAATATAAATGGTGTAAATAGTAAGGCGATCAGATGGGGTGAATTATTTGCTACATCGTTTTAAGAAACCAAGACACTTGAACGCTTCGTTTGACACTTGAAAAATATGTTATTCCAGCGGACATCACACTGGATTCTCATGCCTAGAACATCATTTCCTTAATATTTAGACCGCCCATAAAAATGGATGAAGCAACATGATCTGTCGTGCGTTTGTGTGTTAATATACAAAATTAAGTCTTACGTAAAGCCACTGTTGTTATCATCTACAAACGAATAGATAGGGCTGGAAGTTTGATGAAGAAGGTCATTTGAAAACATAAGAAATAAAGTAGGAGAAAAAAAACGGATTTAAACGTCTGATTAGACCTCAACTATAACAACTTGTATAGTGCGATTTCTGAGCAAACTCGATGTAAATCGGGAGAAGTTATCCCCAACATGAAAAGCAATAAGTTTCAATTAAGAGCAACATGTCAGACTCTATCAAACGCCTTGGAAATACTTATTATTTATATTTATATTATATATTATTCCGATATGAAGGCTAGTAATTCTCCCGTAGGACGCCCCCTACGGAAGACGTATTGGCGGCCTTAAAGTAAATTGTTGAACTCCAGATATTCCACAAAATGGTAATTTAACTTATTTTTCATTACTTTAGAAAATGCAGAGCAAATTGCTATTGGGTGCTAATTATCAGGGTTGGTAGCCCCTGCCTTTTTAGGATTTGGCGTCACATTATCAATATTCCAATACATGGGAAATTCACCGGCCTGTTATAAAGTGCTGAAAAAGTTAGCTAAATGTATGAGCTAACGTCGAAGAATACTGCCTCAAGACCAGTGCTGTAAACCAGACTTGCAAAAGTTTGGAAATGATTGCAGTGCTCGTGTACAACTATATTTGCTCTTGGCATGTGGTATTACTTCATTTACCTGCGGCAATATGTCATAGTTTTCTTAAAAAATGCCGTAGCTACTGCCAAACATGTGATTACAATAATAACTATTTAAGATGTCTATTTATTATCAGCATTGTAACTTCTCATAATGAAAAATGGTCGGGATTTCAAAAAATTCCTAGCATGTTACAATTTTTATTTTGTTTTTGTTACAACCTCGTTTAAAGTTCCTAAAAAAAATTATAGTTGCAGTTTGAAAAATGTACAAAGTACAAATAAATATAACAAGCCACCCTTAAACACACTCGTATGCACTTGCACACATGCATACTTTAGTACTCATTTGTAAGGTAAATGATGATGATGGGAATCCTGGTGCTGATGACGGTGCTTAGAATGTGCACGTCTATAAGGATGTTTATAGAGATATACATACATACATACATAAATATTATTTTTTTCAACACACATGTGGATACTTTACTTATTCTTGTATTTTCCATTATCTTTATGCATTTTAATGCTACTATCAGGTTTGTTGCAATGGTGTGGCGCGTGTGGCGCTGTATTGTTGTAAATGACTTAAGAAAATAAGAACCTAAAACTTTTGTTTAGGTGTCTGACTTCATAAATTTATAGCAACCATAGGGAGAAAAAGAGAGTGCAGCGTGTTCAAAAAAAAAGAAAAAGAAACAAGATAGAAGTAGTTTTTTTTATCAAGACTTTGGTTGACCGTGTTACATATAAGTGTGCTCATCTATACTTATTAAAGTAAATTCATAGTATACTTAGTTAGTTTTTTTCCTCACTATACAACTGGGTATGAGGTTGATTTTAAAAGAAGTTTTAAAACCTAAGACTTGACTTTTGTAGCTTTCCGACAAATATAGTGTTATAAACCCAAGTTATCTGGGCGGCTGTTTGATATTGAAAATATTTTCTTTCAAATTGAATTGGATAATAATTGAACTTGTTACTTTTTTAATGCTTAGAATCTAAAGGGCTTTTCAACAAAAACTTTGTTTTTAAACAGAGGCATATTGAAATAACAAGAACGTTTTGACATTTTCTTTGATGACATGCAAAAGCTTCATTCAAGTTCGCTTGCAAATTCACTATGAAATGATTGATCGTTAAAAGCAACTTTCGTGATATTTACGTTCAAAATTGTTATAATTTTAAGACCGTTTTATAAATTTGGTCGACTAAATTGTTGTATATGGTCTTCTGAAAATACTAAAGAAATTGCCTACTAAACGTAACACTTCATGGTATTCTATGAGGTCTGGAAGCGTGATTGGCAAACTTTGTTTTTTAAAAGTTCTTGTTTAAAATCCGTTATACCCTTCCGAGAACAAAGGATTTTAAAGCAATTAATTTATCATCATTATTGCTGAAAACTTGAAAAGATATTAATAAAATTCATATATAGTTAAGTGACAATGAACTAAAAACTTTTATCTTCCTAGAGGAAATTCAGTAAGCATGGCACTGCACATTAGCATACATTAATCCTCCATCTTGCACATGTTATGATTTCCACATTCGTAAGACAGGAGGCTCAGTTATATACAAGTATATGTATTACAATTTTAAAATAAATTATGAATAATTATTCATATGTACATATATATTTTTTTATTTAATATGTTAAAGGAGGAATCAAAACTTTCATTATCATCAACACAAACATTAAGCAGAGGTGGTGAAAAGTGTAACGACTGTTTCAATTAAATTTGTACCTTATTTGTACTAGATGGAGTTACTTGTTATTATGTTTTTTGGGTTTTTTTTCCTGTATAAACCTAACCTAACTTTGTTTAATATATATAAATAAATAATAATAGTTAACTGGACAAAATATAATTAAAACCAATAAGAAAAATATAAAAAACAGCATTTACTATACAAAATATATGTGACCAGATCCATGTGTAACAAATGTGATGTGTGCAGTAAAATATTTGACTAAGTGTCCTTCTATATCTTTTGCAGGATTTGTTTTTTGAAAATTTATAGCGAATTGTAAAAGGGTACCTGAAATTTCAAGTCTCTAATTAAGTGTTAAATATATTATAATAATATTTCAAATTCAAAAAGGTTTGGCCAAATTCATGTGTAAGACGACGGGTTAAGAAATCGCTTGAGTTTAAATATTTTATATGGGTGGACTTTCTTTTAACAATGTTTTAAAAGTCCAGTATCAAAACCGACCAATTACCGACAAGACAATCCTATAGAATTTTGCCATAAACTATGTGCTCAACAAATTGGGTTCCATTAAATATAAAAATGGTGACCATACAGCAGGCAGTTGCGTAAGAGGAGGATCGGCAGTAATCAAAACTTGTATTATTTTCAGTGAAATTCAAGATTCTTATTATATATTTTATTTTTTTCTTGACTGTAAACTGTACTGTGAACCCAAAAATATAGCAATAACAGCTAAAGTTCTAACTGAAATGTATGTCTGCAGGAAAGCCATAGGCTTGAGTTGGTTAGTCAAAGGCAGGAATTTGAATTGGCTTTTATTGAAATTACTGTATCTTTAAATCCAAGCAAAAATTTGAAGGATATACAGGACTACCACTTTAATGCTGCCCCAATTCAATGTTATTAAAGAATGCCAATCTAAACAACACAGGTCCTCCGGATGACTTCGACGAAGTTACACTCAATAAAGCTAAAGTTTATGCCATTGGATTTAGTAGCCAGGGAATAAGCAATGAATACGTTTACACTTAACCATACTGGCGGATGGAAGCAAGAGTTGTATTTGAACTACAAGGATTTTCATCTCAATATTTTTCGGCATTTCAATATCGATTAAAACTAAATAAGTAAGACCCTGCACTTTGAATATTGCGTTCCTTTAATTTTATAAAGATGGTTTCAAAAATGGGGAGTGTGTATTAGAGGTGCCAAGATGTTGGAATTTAAGGAGACAAGGATGGCTGTAAGTGAACCAAATGACTGATGTATTCTCTCGGCTGAAAAAGCATAATTTACATGAATAAAAGTCAATAATAAAGATTACCTCATCGACCATATATGGCATACAAGTGGTTTGTTAAAATATTATAGGGTTTTATAAAAGTTATAAAGTAACCTTGATTTTAACTCCAGTGGTGACTTTCTGATTAATTTTTTTTTTAATTTCTGATTTGAACTGTAGTTGATTCTCTGATGATCATTTTTAACAGATACTCCCCGTCCATCCATGAATATCTGATTGGGAGCTCAAAATTGAAATCATTTGACTCCATCAAAACTGAACTTTAGCTATCATATAACTATGACTGCTAATAAAGCAATTTGTGTCCTCAGCTAGATAGAAAACGTTGAGCAAAAGAATTTCAATGACCCATATGTGACAAAAAATCTATTCACAACATTGATAAGATCGATACTTGAATATGCATTTGTAGTCTGGTACCCGCAACACACTGTGTACATTAAAAAGCTAGAATCTATTCAAAAACAATTTCTTATATTTTGCTTTCGGAAACTACATGGGAATCCTGAAATAAATCTTTCGCCATACCGATGTCGATTGGCACTCATAAAGCTCCCAACGTTGAGGAGTAGAAGAATAATCGCAAACTCTACCTTTTTATTGTACCTAAGTAAATGTGCTTTTGATTCCGAATATCTTGTTTCTAAAGTTTGGTTTAATGTCCCAAACAGACAACTAAGATCATACACTCTATTGTATCTGAAATTCCATATATCGAACTTTATTAATTTTAATCCTATTCGCAGAATATGTGCAGAGTTCAACATATTATATGATTTAATTGATCTTTCTGATACAACTGAGGAAATAAAGAGCAGACTGGCGTACTACTTGAATTCAACTAAATAAAAATATGATTGTTTTTAATAGTATTAGTATTGTACTTAATTAATTATTGTACTTCGTATCGTGCTCAGCTGTTACTAATATTTGTAGCTGAATTTTTAAATAAATAAATAAAACATGAATTAAATCATCATAAACTCTTGCTCGTTAATGAATTCAGCAAAGTTCTTCCCACACTGCCTTTTTGGGGATTTTAGTTTTGGTGATCTAAATAGTGTAATAAATAATTTTAATTGTTTATGAGATTTCTTCAGGTTGGATATCACATAATTAGACAATAAATGAAATGCAAACAGTTGTGTTGATTGGTTCAAATAATTGTTTCTAAAATTCGATAATATATTTTTTGATTGTTTTAAACAGGGAAAAGAAACCGGTTTTATTTTTTTTTATATAATTTTAAGTCTGCCCTACTTTTTGAGTATAATGTGCAAGAAAGGAAAACTTTCTTTATTTTCATAACAATGATTTAAAGTTTAAACAGTGAGCGGTTTTATTTTTCTTTCATTTTACATTGTTTATTTTAGCACATACTCATACTCGTACATTTTTCGAGTTGTCAATAGCGTTAAAATATGATTAATAGTCATTATTAAGTTCATAATTAATTCAAGTATTGTAGATATAATAGAAGAAAGATTTATAATTGTAAAAACAAGCTTAAAAATGTAATAAAAGGGAAGAAGTTGGTTAATTTTGTTAATAGGATTTTATGACGTCTTCTTACAGTTTGCAAAGAAAATTTTTGAAATAACAAAGCACGCTTAACTTCAATATTTTAAGAAAGTTTTTATATACACACCAAGCGAGTGCTTTGGGTAAACCTGCTGGATACAGAAACTGTACAATAATTTTATAATTTTACTACATTATTTCATGATTTTTTTAAATTCCGAGAAAACGATAACTAGATTACTTTAATCTTGTATTTAATATTTTTAATACATATATTGTATACTTTAGTTTTCTAAGAAAAAGTCAATAATTCATATCATAAGCCTACTCAAGATTTTTTTAAATGCTGCATATATATTTACTTATAAAAACTAACTCATAATAACCCTACAAAACCCTTCAGTTTATATTCTCATATAGATTATATTTTTAAACAAAAGTTCATGTTGATTTTTGGTCATTGAAAAAACATAAACAATTTTAATAATTTCTTTATTAAAACTGTAGGTATGTAGGCAGCACTTAAAATGTACTGCTGCTATATGGTACTATGAAACAGCCAGAAGAATAAACTATTGACCTTTAGTCTTTACATTTTAATATATAAATTAATATATAATGAACAATTTAACAACAGCTGCAGTTATGTAGATTAAATGCAAATGTATTAGTGTTGATAGTTGAGCGTTTAAGTACTTATTCGTAGAATGTAATTTGTTATTTAATGATGTTGCATTAGCTGGTCAGAATTTAATTTGTTAATAAATTGTTATTTAGCTAACAAATAAAGCATGAGGCTATAGGTTGAAAATTTTACCCGATATTTGAAAAAAAAACTGGTGTGGCAAAATTTTGAAATTTGTATTTGAGAATGCTGTACTTTATTCGTTAGCTCATTTGAGCATTCAGCATGGGTTGGTATTTGTAGCCCGGTGTAGATTCCCAGCCACTGTTACACAAACGACATCAGTTGCTGATAATTATAATTTTTCCTAACTATCCTAACTAATATTTATTACAGCGCCCTTCTTCGACGGTATAACATTAAAATAAAGCTTTAAAATAATGCGCCTACTAAAATACAACAAACACACCACACAATTGCAGGTTTATAATATAAAGCTTTCTTCTACTTTTACCACCCTTTCTTCTTCAACCAATCCCCTTTCTAAATAAAGTAACGCAATTTATATTATATATAAATAGCCTAAGTCCCCTTTTACAGTTGAGAATTTTTTTTTTATTATTGAATCTTTCTTAAGAAATTGAAAGACAGACATTTTTCTCATTCTGCTTAGAACTTGCTTAAACCTTTTAGAGTTGCGGAATTAATAGACATACATAAATATTTTGTTTATTTTCTTCGTTACTCTTCTATGTGGATTGTTGTGGAAATTTTTATTATTAAAACGCATTGAGAATTAATAGAAATTAAAAAATATATGCAAACAACTGTTTGTTGTTAATAAATCTATTTTGTTAATAAATTCAATTATTATTGCAATACGTGCGCTAAAGTGAGAAAAATTATGTAAAGCAACAACATGAAAAAATGCGAAGAGTGGAAACTGTAAACGAAAAATGTCTTCAAATGTCCAGTACAGTAGAGGTTTACCGCACTCTCTTCCTCTTCAAGACATCGCCTACAAACTTTGTCTGTCTGTCTTTCAATTTCTCAACTGTAAAAGGGGACTCGTGTTACTTCTCTTTAAAAAAAATGTTCAACTAAAAGATTTGGGGAGTTTTAGAAAAACGAACATGTTTGAAATAGGATTGAAAACTGAAACATTTAGAAATGGCAAATTTATGTCCAAATTTATACTCTTCCCCACTGTGCTACTGGCATTATATTTTTTGTGTAGGAGAGGCCCGTATTTTGCTTCATTAAACGTAGGTTGTCTTCGTTAGTAGGTGGATTATTTTAATATTCAGGCATGTGATAGAAATCGAAAACGAAAACGAATGAGTTTTTGAAGTAAATTTTTTTCGTAATATTTCTGTATTGAAAAACTTTTATCACATAATTTATAAAGATATTGGGCTACTAAAGAGATTCTTAAAACAAAAATTTTAAAAATTAGATTATAAATGCATTAAAATGTATTTCCAAAACTGATTCGTTTGAATATTCGCCTGAATATATTTTTTCTTTACTAACTTTTTTTTATCTGTTTAAAACAAAATTTTTTTAAGCTTTAGCTTAAGCAGATTTTCAAGGAATTTGCACACGATATTCATTTTATTTAGATTTTTATTCTTGGAAGAATAACGATAGCTATATTTATAAATCAAATCACTTTAAACCAAAGCTGTTTAAATTATAACTTCTTTTATCATTTAAATTGAGTTTCAAAACCCTGTTTATACTACTATAATTGAATTCAACCTGTTCATATTATTGTGATTGAATTTGTAATTCACAAATTGAAATTGTAGGTCAATGCATATTTGTAGCTTTATGTAACGAGCCTTTGAGGTCCCGAGCGGTTTTAAATACCATGAAAAGTTTAGTTCGTTAGTAACCAGCATACCACCAGGCCGGACCTCAACTGCTCACATACGAGCACATACGAGTATACCTAGAGATTTTTAATAAATGCAAGTCACATAAATTTATATAGAAAAAAGAAACTCTTTCAATTATTATTATAAGATCCCCTTATAAGACCAGAAGATATCCACATAATCTTCCCATATAACCATTCCGGTTATAAAACCTTAACCCCATTGTGTACCTCATACAATCCGCTCATCCCGTTGGTAATTTAATTCCTCCAAATAAAGTACAATAGTATTATCTATTTGCCACACAAATCCTATTTGAATAAAAATAAAAGCAGTTAACTTTCAGTTACCTCTTATTCTTCCCAATTTATTAAAGTTCCTAACTAATCTATAGTTATTTCCCCCAAACCAATCCTATTGAAGAACAATAAAAGCAGCTAAATTCCAGTTACACTTTTATTAATACCACTTTATTTAAAAGTAGCTAATCCCTAGTTACTTAATTTATTACTCATTTATTTCCTTAATTTATACCAGGGGCTTCTAAAAAATTTTTGGTTGTGTATTAGTGAGTACCAGAGAGTAATAAAATTGAGAGAATGCATTTATTTAAAGCCGCAGAAAAATGTTAGTAATATACATATTTTATAATTTGCTATGTATGTTCATGTATGCCTTGGTAGTGGTACAATTGTTGTATGAAATGGAAGCCCCTGATTTATACCCATAATCTCTCAGCTCTAATCTCTCTCCACTAATTGAGAGAGTAACCCCGATTACTATTTATTCTTACCCTTGTTACAAGTTTATTCAAAAGCTTTTCCAACAAGTTTTTAATAAAAGCTTCATTATTGTGGCCGAAATTTAAGTGAACAATGCTTCAAGCAAAGTAATGTTTGAGGAAGTTCTAATGAGAGCTGTTCATTTGAATTCAGAACAAGTAAACAGAAAATTCGGTAATTAATCTTCGTCTTTTCAAACATACAACTTGTTTATTTGTTGAACAACTTTTTGTTCGCATATAATTTTGTTTCATGAAGACTAGTCTGATCAATGTTATGTTCTTCTTCGAACGTCATTGTTAGAACATTTGCTCGCACAACTATGTCTGCCATCAGATACAATTTTTACACATTAAGATTGACATTTTTCAAATTATTGGATGTGTAACTTCAAAATTCTGGATTCATGACTATGACGTATCTGTTGCCAGCCAAAAAAGTCTAAAGATCTGGCAGTAATTTCAAAACGTTTCAAAGTAGCAGGATTCATTCGAAAGCTGAGAAAATGGCTACCATATGCATTGAAGCCGAGAGACCTAGAAAAACGATTTTGCATGATTGAAATGCTGCTTAAACGCTACAAAAGAAAATTATTTTTCTACCTATTCATTACTTGCGATGAAAAATGGATTCATTACAATAACCAGGAACGTAAGATGAAGACCGGCAAACCAACCGATGCGATACCAAAGCCAAATATCCATGGACTTAAGTTAATGTTCTGTATTTGTTTGAAACAAAAGACTCCTTTTCATAGGAACCTGTTTCGAGTGCAAATGATTCGTTTGAAGCAAGCACTGGACGAAAAACTCCCAGAATTTGCGGCCAGACATGAAAGTGTAATATTCCATAATGACAAACTTAAACTACAGTATTTATTTATAAAGAAGTGGTTGGCGAGTCCGACTACTATTCGTTTTGAACAGAGCATAAAGTTTTTTTTTTGGGCCTACGATTTACTTCAAAACAGGGTATCCGATATTTCGTCTCCGCAATATAACAATAGCGTATGTGGTCTTACGCTATTATTTTTTATTACATATTTAGAATCTCCATAATTGATTTTATGTCTGGTCAAAATTGCGTTAAATTCTACTTTCAAAAAGTGGGTCAAAATATCGTTGGAAAAAATATTGTATAATATTTTGTTTAAAGTTTTCCTTCAATAAGTGTGTAAGCTCATATGCGCTATTTTACTTGAAATTGCCACTCCAAACTCCAACTCATAAAATAGCTTATAATAATATACACTATTGTTTGAGAAATAGTTTCATTCCGACCATTGAACTTTGAAAAAAATTCCACATTTTTTAGTTGTACAAAAAAAATTATGAACGTGATAATAGACACACAGAAAAACATTAACAAATTTGTGTCCTTAATTCTGACGATAAAATGATAGCTCGTCAACACGTGGATTGCAATCTTGTGATTGCTAACTAATTTGGTTGTCACAACAAAAAGGTTTTTGCAATATCAATCGATTAAATTTCATAACAAACATCATCACTAAATTTCAGATTGTTGTAGTCATAGTAACATTTAAATATATCAACACTACGAATACGACCTACAACACAGCAATTTATATAAAAATAATAATAAAAAAAAATAAAATTAACAAAAAATAATAATAATTTAATGATGAAGAATAAAACAAATTGTAAAAGAGCAATTGCACAAGCAAAAATAAAATGTATTATTCATGTTTAATATTTCATGGCAACATGGATTTCACTTAAAGCAGCCACCAGAATAAGCCAAAGAGTTAAGTCACATTAAACAAATAATTAACAAAATAATAATGGCGAGAATAATGCTTAATTTTTTGCTTTTGAGCAATTGTCTCCGAAAAAAATACAATTATTTGTTACAAATACTAACTACGCTTATTGGCTCAAATAGCTGCCTAATGTGACCACATGGCTTTTATATTTATGAAGGTTTGTTTGTAACAAATAATAATAATAATAATTATTATTGTTGTTTTTGTCTTTATTGACCGTATAAAATTGATTGAATTAATTACACTTGCATTGCTCAGCTCGTGCATAAAGGTAAAGGATAAAAGTGTGTATAAACTAAATAAATTTATAATAAAATACATGTGAAATACATACATATATTTATGTATATATGTAAAAAAGCAACAATGCTTTCAATATTTAACATTTCAACACACTTTTATATGATTAAAACAGTGCAGTAAGAGAGATATAGAGGGATTATGGCTGGACTAGAAATAGTTTGAGGCTTTGAAAAGCAAATAAAGACACCGCTATGAGGGTGGACATGATATTGAAAAAAAGACTTGTACGACAATAACTAGTTGTTATATTTAATATCAATGATTATATTAGTAATAGTAGTAATAATAGTTAGAGTAACTAATAAATTAGATACAATTTGTAATATAATTATTTTAGGTCTTTGTCTTTTTTTTGTAAATTAAAGCAATTCTGTTGTGGGGGCATTTCATATCCAAAATAAGTTTTTGATTATTACAGTTTGGCACACTCCTTAAAACTCAAAATATTTGCCCTATAGAAGTTTGGTAGTGCAGTGTATTCATATCTTTAGACAAAACTTGCAATTTGTATTAATATTAAGAACGTTAATACTTGATTACTGTCCAAGTTAACAAATAATATGCAATTCTTTTAGCACACTCTACATTACAATCACCTGTCTACTCAATGATTCAGTGGACATACCCCTTAAATTTATTATGACCAAAAAGTACAATTTTTATCTGAACGAGAAACATTAGAAAACAAAGTTTGATCGTCTGGGGCACAGAGAGTCTACGTACCATTAGAGTAGGGCACATAGTAACATGATCATAATTTTTTATGAATTAAAATTGGAGCTGGAAACCGGACTAAGAGGCACCAGATTTTTATTTGGAATAGTTAGCGATACAAACTGAACTGCCCTTCAGTGTTTTATGCAGCCCTAAATTTATTTACCAAAAGCCAAAGCTTTATATGTTGAGGGTGTATCTTAATTGCTTAGCGCCACTCCAACAACAACAGTTTATGATAATTATTAGTTTGGTATAGCATTGAAACGCCACCGAAGTAAAATAATTAAATAAAGGCTATAAAATCAAAAATAATGCGCTTGCTCATCACCAGAGGCGCTGTTGGTTGGTTGGTTTACGTGGTAGTAAACTACGTGCGAACACTTAAGTAGAGTCGAAGGGACCCCGTTTTAATAAGACCACACCACTCGTTCGATTTAATGTCGTTTACATCATAATATAACTAAAAAGTGTACAAAAAGTCGTGCTTGCTAGACCCAACCTGTAGCTGTGAAATATCTCAGTAGGTTATTGAGTTTTGACCCGGCTACCTCACCAAGGTTGTTCAATGTATAGTTTCCCATGAATTTATGTCTCTTGACACTCAGGGCTGGGCATTCGCAAAGAAGGTGGAAAATCGTTTCCTCTTTTTCCCTATTCTTACAACTACGACAATGGTCGTTCAAAGGGAGTCCCAGGCGATTAGCGTGC
Organism: Bellardia bayeri; assembly: GCA_950370525.1. NCBI lineage: Eukaryota > Metazoa > Arthropoda > Insecta > Diptera > Calliphoridae > Bellardia > Bellardia bayeri. Next base: position 41,240,678 of record OX493266.1, on the reverse strand, counting down.
TTGCCTAACGTCCAGTGCCCATTTTCAATACCAAACATTTTGGTGAAACAAGGAATGTTGAGAGAAATGTCATTGTTCTAAGTCTTTTTTTGGACGGACGGGAATGGCTAGATCGTCTAAGAGTCTTATAAGTACCCACGATTTTTGGTTCTACCACCAATATTTCAATGTGTTGCAAACATAATAACACACTTAATATATTCCACATATTCTTGGTGGTGGATATATATGCCTAAAGCAGTCATGGACGAGCTAGTTTACAAAAGACGGCGTAAGTTGACACACGTACACTAAGTCCCCGTTTACATTATGAGAGATTTGCTGCTGCGATTTTTGCTTTGTTAAAAAGAGTACACATATGCATGTACTCTTGAGAAATGCTTTGTGCCCTCATTCGTAGAAATGAGATGAAGAAAAATACATCCACAAAAAATCGCTGCAACAAAAATCGCACAATGTAAACGCAAATGCACATTTTAAAAACAAACGACAAATATTGCAGCATTTTATTAAAATTGGCACTTATCGTTTGCATTGTTGTGATCTTAGAAATCAAACTTGTATCAGTTGCTGTTTAGCACTTGTGTAAGCAGAAGGCTGTTTAGCTCAAGGCTCTCTGCTGTTTAACCAATACAAATGTAAACGGGATAAAATGTGTTTGTCCACGACTGGTGTAAATTATTCTGTAGTTAACGATTCTAAGAATTCGCATGTGACTAATCAAGTCGCTCGTTTTTGCTATAGATATACCTGGTAGTATATCACACAATGGAGCGATTTCTCATGTTCTTGATAAAACTGAGATAAACAATTTCTGCTGCCAGCTGAATGTATATATTTTTGCAAATATGAAATGATTTTAAATTCCGGAAAGTACTAATGGGTTTCCAAAAACAAGTTTCTTAGGATTTTTATTTACTGAGATTTTGTTCCAAATATTTGTAAGAATTGATTAAATGTTTTGAAGTAATTTATGGTAACTGTGAGAAAATCTTAAAATAAAAGTTAAATTTATATAGTTTTGCTTTTATCGAAATAAATTTCTTCCTGCTTTGATATGAAACTCCCTGCATGTTTAATTTTTGTACGTGTACATACATGAAATATTTAAATTAAACGATATATTTAAATGCAAAAAAGAGTTTTTCTTTTAATGGTTTCTGTTGTATGATATTTCACAAAATTTTATGAAATGTTAAGCACTTAAGGCATTAATGCATAAAACACTACTAAACTAGTTTATAGAGCTACAATGCTAAATATATATAGTATAATAATACATAAATGCTTACTCCTACATATAGCTATATACAGACGTATACACATGTATAGCAAGAGCGAGGGATATAGACATGGATACATATGGACAAGTATTTCCAAAACATTGAATCTCATCGATGTATGAATATAAACGAATGTGTAAATGTTTGTTTGAATATAAATTAAACAAATATTGTAGCACTTTATGATTTTTATCCGATTTTTCTTTTAGTTCTTATTTTTTTTTTTGCAATTTGCGATTTCATTTAAAAAACTACAAATGTATTTATTTCGTTGTGAATTTGTTTAAGTTTTAGTTAGAGTTTGTAGGTATATCTATGTATTGGTATGTACAATGTTTATTTATATTTATGTATATATATGTATGATTACTAATGTGTGTGTATATACATATATAGTATATGTAGTAGATTTATAACTATTTGTTATTTATTTTTAAATTTCCTTTATATAAAAAATCTGTTTTTTTTTTCAAATGAAAACTTTGCAATATGTTTGAATTTTCGTTGAAAAAAATTGTACTTTTAGTTTTCTACAAATTTCATTTGAAATAGAAATTAAAGTTTGTTAGTTTGTTTAGTTTCGATTTTTTTCTATAAAATGTTAAAATGCTGTACATACAAGTAGATACAAATGAATAAAGCTTATATCTACTAGTATTTTCTATTTTGATTGCTTTTCTTTTATGTAATATATACATATATACAAATAGATGTTTTTTTTATATAAATGTACACATGTTGGTTTTTTGTTTTATGTATAAATTAAGGTATTTTTCTCTGTTTCTATTTAAATATACACATACACAGGCAGACATTGAAAGCATTCTAACGAAATGTTTATAACAAGTCACATGTTGTGTGTGAAGTTGCAAGTTTTATACGTAAACAAAAAAATTTTCACTGCAAAGATGATTTTGGTGGCGGCAAAATTAATTATTAAGAATGTTCACTTTTGGAATAGATTATTTTTGCAGACTATTTTTACAAATTAAGAAAAATTGCTATTTTTTTAAATGGCTAGAAGTATGTTATATGATTTTGGCATAGCTTAAAATTTAAGGGAAATGTGGTGAATGTAAATAATTCTTGGATTATTTTTGAAAACTAATTGGAAATTGAAAACCTTAACTTATTTTCAAATAACTGATTGTTATGATTAAAGCATTGTTCACATAAGATCTGTTTGTATTATAACTTATTTAATATTTATGTAAACAATAAAGTGATATAATATTGGGTGTATAACTTTAAAATGTGAGATTCATAACATAACATAACGTTTTTATGGTACACATCTATGGTTTATTCTCATTTAATTATTGAACATTACAGTGAAAGCAACAAAGATTTTTGGTTTGAAAATATACCAACAAAATGTAAATTCGCGATGTTTTGTCTAACTTTTTAAATTTGAAAAAATAAGTTTATGGTGAATATGTTCCATCGGTTTCAATGGCCACTCAAAAAAGTCTAAAGACCAAGAATTGTAGACATTACTTAATTAAAGATTTAAAGGATTTACTGTAGATGTTGAAAAAAAAAACTACAAAAGTTCCATTATTACTGATTGTTTTTGTAATAAATTTCTACTTAGTAATAATTTATTTTGTAATGCGAGCAGAGAGAGCAGAGAGACTTTGAAAGACGACTTTTTATATGCGAAATAATTTTTGTACTGAATCGTTACTTGCGAAAAAATTGATCCATTACTATAACTTGAAGCGGAAGAGATCGTACGTAAAGCTCGGCTAAACAGCTAAATGGCCACCAAAGCCAAATATCGATCGTGCCAAGGCAATTATTTGCATTTGGTGGGACCAAATAACGTGCTATCTGTTATGAGCTGCTGAAATCTGGCCAGACCTAACAGGAAAACAGTACCGAATACAACTGATTCGTTTGGAAAGAGCATTAGCCGAAAATGCGAAATATTTCAATATCTGTTAAAAACTTTGTTAAAAGAAGTTTAGCTTCTCCCGACCAATAGTCCAGATCTTGCCTAGTCCGACTACTATTTGTTTCAATTGGTGCAGAACGCCCTCTCCAGGATACGGTATGGGTCAGAAGAGGGTAAAAAACGAAATTGACTTGTTTCGTTTTTGGCCTCAAAATATGAGCAGTTCTTTTGGCTCGGAATTCATATGTTGCCAGAAAGATGAGAAAAATAGAATAGGAGAATACTTTGAATAAATGTATATAGTACAAATGTTGTTGATTATTCGAACTATTAGCCTGAATAAAAAACTTTTCTCTTAAAAAGATAAATATTAGTTCAATTCCTTTTCTAGTTAATGAAAAACAAAACACCATGGCGCGTTGTATCAAAGTATGTAGTCATCATCCCATCTCCGGTGCTTAGTAGTTAAAAAAATAACATAATCCACCAAGAAAAAAGGGGATATGACAACAAAAAACATACATTCATTGCTGGTATTGATCTACAAAAAAAGTAGACGCAGCAAGAAAAGCAAAAACAAATTTGTAATAATACAAGATTTATTAATAATAATAAAGAATACACACACATTGTAAACGTACGTAAATTTCGTTCTAATTCACAACACGTTAAAAAGAAATATGATAATTCTCGTATTCTATTTCTGAAAAAAACGGTGAGTTAAATTTATGATGTTTACAGATTGATCATGGGCAATGAAGATTGCTGATGGCGCCTTTGGCAGGGTAGAAAATGCATTCCAATTAGCCAATTGTTCCAGTACTTTACAATAGTATTCTTGATTATTCGAACTATTAGCCTGAATAAAAAACTTTTCTCTTAAAAAGCTAAACAATTAAAAAAATTCCCCATTTTTTAAGTTATGCACTCAATATTTTTATAAAAAGAAAATGTTTTAGAATGTCTCATATTTAGCTTGATAATTTATTTCCTATTTAACTGATTTCTTTAATTTTAAATCATATACCGTTTAGCATAATTGCAAATAATCTAATTTAAATTGATAAATTTCGCCTTCATATTTTAGCTGTTAATGAGTTTTCCACACACTGACTTCATCGAATTTGAATTTTCTAAGTCACTAATTTTTGCAATTTAAAATTAATTTTTCTTTAAGCAATGAAATGAAAAGCATTTGTGAATTATTTTGAAAACAATATTGCTTTTATAAAAAGCATCAGCTAAAAGTGAACATCCTTAATACATTTCTCAAACAATTAATCTATAACTAACTCTACAATATTACTTGTTATAAATTCAATTATATTACAAAATGAACATGCACTTTCAGAGTTAGTCCTACAATTTGGCCACATCTTTGCATTAAAAATTTAAACATGTTAAACTTTGTTTAAAGGTTTAATTTTTTAATTGGTTTATGAATGGTTATGTATGCATATGGTTAGATTAATGCAATATTTTTAAATAATTCTGTTATTTGAACTAAAGGATGAGGCTATAGATATATGTATGTCACATTTCACCACATAATCATAGCAGTAGTAGTAGTAATAATAATTAAATATATTAATAATAATAATACTGAATTTAACAACCAAGACGACGACCAATTAACAAAAATAAAATGAAATTATTAAATAATATATAAATCTATATTAATCTAACATCTGAAAGAAGAAAATTTAATTAGCACTCACTCTCACCTGCACTTCCAAAGCATGATAAGCTATAATAAGACCTAAAAGAATCACAGTCGAAACCGATATTAATGTTTTAAGCGCTGTGGAATAAAAGGATGCCTGAAAACACACACACAAAAAAAGAAACAAATTAATTTATATAAAAAAAAAACAAATAATCAATATTGTAATTTATGTTTCTATATGGCAAAAATGTATCTCTTACCTTTGTATATACCCCAGCGCTGCTTAATTCATTCTCGATAACCATCACAACAATACCAAACATGCCCATGACTAGAGCGTAATCACTTATGCGTTTACGCTTTTCAAATAAAGCTTTACGTTTCCCTAGTCGATAACCGACATTGGGTTTGTGTTTAGCGGAGTTTGTTGAGGGCTTCCGGGATGTATTACCGCCAGTTAAAGCACGTTCCTCCATATACCTGTATTAGAAAGCAGATAAAGAAACCACAAACCAAATATTTATGTAATAAAAATTATTTAAACTTTTATTGCCTACATCCATCATAATCGCATTAGTGTAGCTTTTATAATTTTCTTATATATTTGAAGTGTTAAGTCAACATTTGTTATTAATATTAGTTAATTCAACAAATAATTCTCCTCTGCACTGTTAGAAAGAAGGTTAAAGTGAACAAAGTACATGCTCTCAAACTTATCTAAAAAGGAAAAATACAACATAGGCAGATATAAATTTTAAAAACAAACGATTTTCAAATCATGTGTAGAAAACGAATGCCAGAATTTAAAAAAAAAAAATTTTAAAAATCTTAATTCGAGGTTTTTGCACATTAGGATCATATTTAGTCTGAGACAAAAGTGGGTTAAAAGTCTTATATCATCTTAAGCAACAGTATTTAGTTACAGATTCCTGCTTAAACATTCCAAAGTTTCAGCATAAAATTATATACAGTAACGGAAAAAACTGTTTACGAAATAAAATCTATTGAGACCTGACTCAAATTTTTTTGTTTTATATATACGCACATGCTTAAAAACGATATTTTTAATTACAACACTGCTTGTTTTACTTGAAGTTTTTTCACTTTTGTTTTAAGAACAAATAATGTATTGAATTTAGTTAAACATTTTTTAATTATGTGTGTATGTATAAAACAAAAAAAAATTTGAGTAAGCTCTCAATAAGTTAAAACTCGTGAACAGTTTTGTCCTTTACTGTATATAAAGAAAGGCCTGTAAAGGGCTCCTATTAAAAAAGACCAACATTTTTATGTCTCAATAAGCCCTGTAATAATATCTTTAAGAAAATAATATTGGGATTCATAACTGAAGACTTATCTCTTGAACGCGGTTTTTGTCTTTAGTAATTTAAGTGTCATTTACTCTCACTTACTTATGGAACTCTATGAAGAGTTTTGTCAAACTCAACAAGTGCTTGCAAAATTATTGGGGCCAGTCAAGCAGTAATTTGAAAACGTTTGTGAGTAGCAAGAAAAATGGGTAACATATGAATTGAATCAGAGAGACCTTGAACGACGATTGCATGTTCGAAATGCTGCTTAAAGGTTATAAAAAGAAATCAGTTTTGCACTGAATCATTACTTATGTAGATGAAAAATTTATCTATTAGGATAACCCAAAGCGTAAGTGATCGTATTTGAAGCCCGGTCAATCAGCAGAGTCGACACCAAAGCTGAATACACATGACGTTAAGGTAACTCTCATTATTTGGTAGGACAAAAAGGGTCCTATCTATTGCGAGTTGTTGAAATCTGGCTACACCAATACAGGGAATCTGTACAAATACAACTTATTCATTTGGAGTGACATGAATGCATAATATTCCATCATTACAAAACTCGGCAAAGTATAGATATTCCTGTTAAAAATTGTTTAGAAACCTTGCCCCGTCCGACTACTATTGGCAGATCGTTCTCCCTGGGATACGCTTAACTTCACAACTGGGTATCCGAAATCGGTTTGATGCATTCTTGGCCTCAAAAGAATCTTTTTGTTGCCAGAAAGATGGGAAAAGATGGCCAATTTTTTTTAATCAATTTATATTGTATAAATTATTCAAAATATACTCTACAATTTTTAAAAACTCCTGCATTTTTTTAGTTATGCGCCTAATAATATTTTAATTCATTATTTTGTAATATAAGTTTTAATTGGGTATAATTCAATTGATCTGACATGCTAGATAAAATGTAGACTGAGCTCCTAAGCTCGTCTATAATGACTATACTTTCCTAGTTTTACTATGTAGGCTTTTAGTCAAATTAAATAAAATAAAACCGCAATATTTAATATGGGGAATAATTGTCATTGCAATTATGACAATAAATATTGATAATGAACGAAATTTAGTGGTCTGCACTGAAAAAATAAATTTGCTAAAAAAAGTAAATTTTGCTAAAATATTTAAATTAGTTTTCCGATAATAAAAAAATCAATTTTCTTAAAACCATAAATTCCATCGTACCTATAATTATAACCACTAGTGTACATTCAGGAATTACTCATTTAACTGCATTTGAATAGCTTTGACAAAATAAAACTGTTATTCTTTTTGCTGTGCAAGATTTACAGATTACGAAAATGCTTCAAAAACGGGTTTGACAGTTCAGGAAATTGGTTCATTTCATTTTTTTTTTCTTGTATATGTTGCCATATATGTATGTACATAGGGTGTTCCCAAAATAAAGTTGCGGACGTTTCCGACTAATATGAAAATTTGATGTGAAAAAATTAAAAAAACCCCTAAAAAGGACATTTTTATCCTTTAATCCAGCTCACCAAATATTGACCCCAGGACAAAAAAATTGAGAAACGTAGTCTTAAAATAAATCACATTTTTATATTAGTCGGGAACATCGATACCTTATTTTTTCTCCCTACAAACGGGGCAACCCTAATGTACATACATGTATATTTGCTGTAAGATACAAGAGTAAAATACTTTACTTTAATCATATAATTGAGAATACTCGTACATATTTTTAACATCACATACTGTGATGTTAATATTATATTTTCTTTTCTTACTGGCTGCTTTTAGGTTGTGTCAAACGAAAATGGACAATAATGAAATGTTAAATTTAAACTTTTATAGGTTACTTGCTAACACAGACTTACACACACACACACACGCGTAAAAAAAAATGTAACAAACTAGCCAATAAAATATTGTTTTTAACGATTTTCTCTCATGTTGTTAAGGAAATAAGGATTAAAGCTAATTTTATTTTGAAACAAGAAAATATTGTGGAGAGAGAACAATTGTTGAGTAGTTGAGTAACAGGAAATATGTGAAAATTGTTATTAATGAAGCAATGAAATTTATGTCATTGATTGGTTACACATACGGCTGTTGTGCAAAATAAATTTGGGGTAAAACGATCCCTAAACGGACACATACAGAACAAGTATGTAATGTTTTTTTTATTGTTGTTGTTGTTGTTGTTTTTTTTTTAGTTTTGAAGAAAAACAATAATCGGTGTAAGTCCTGTGTTGCTAACACGTCAACACGCTTGTAAAATATTCAACTAATGACCAAAGGCGTTCCAGCAAAGCATTTTATTTGTTGTGGTAGTCAGTAAAAAAAGTTATACGTGCTAAGGAAGCATTTCATTTGCAGCACAGAAGGAGGTTATAAATATTAGACTTTGATTTTGTTTCTATTTATGGTTATTTTTGTGAAAAAACACGCATACAGCAGTTCATCGCTTGTATAAAATAAAACACAAATTTTAAATTCCTTAAACGCGCGTCGGCATTATATTGAACTACATTATTAATAAAATACATTGTTTTATAAAGTGTATTTGTCTGTAGCATGTCGTGTGTTTGGCGGTAACCAAATATGAAAAACTAAATGCAACAGTGAAGCATGGTGGTGACAGTGTCTTGTTTGGCTGTATGTCATATGCTGGAACTGGAAATTTAACATTTGTTGGAACAACCATAGACAAGTTTAAAGTTTGAAGGACAACTTATTGGAAAGCGCAGGGAACTTGGGTATAAAATCAGATTTTTGCTTTTACGAGGCTATAATATAACTGTCCACAATTGATGACACTGCCACCTCCACCATAGTCGCCAAACCTTAATGTTATCGAAACTGTATATGCAATTTTAGAAATTAACTGAAGGAAACACAAAATGGTCAAATATTTCGCCGAATAGTACCCAGAAACTGGTAGCATGCCTAGTCGCCCTAAATCTGATGTAGATAATAAATGCTATCACACCAAATATCAAATTGTGTAATTCCCAGTTTTAATTTCAAGTTTTCAAAACCCATATGTGCCTGCATAAAATAAGCTGTTACGTGAAAAATGAGCATTTTTTTGGTTTTTTAGCATTTATATAGTAAAATGTACCTTTTTGCAATAAATTATTTTTGTTTATTAGACTATAAAAAATTTTCTTTAAAATGATATCAATTTCTTTTAAGTTCCTGCTAGTTTTCTCATTATTAAGCTTTGAAAACAAAAAATGCAGGGCATAAAATAAGCTGTGAGACAGTGTATTTATATTATACAAATGTTTTTGCAGTGCAACCAATATATTAAAAAACAAGTAAGATTATATTAAGATTATTATAATTATTTTATATACATACATATATATACATATATATTATATTAGTACACTTTGTTTGAAAGTTTTTTTGATGCAATTTTCAGAGGTTGTCTCGTATTTTTGCTCCTCTGTTATTTATGGATGGATTTTGCTGATTTTAAATAGCAAACTTCTCGAAAGCATGTCTGACAGAATTATTGAAGAACGACAAACTTATATATACTATTCTCATGAAAGTGAAGGGTATAATTATATAATATTTTGAGAGCTACATATTATGATATTATCATTCAAAATGTACATGATTGTTAAAAACATATACTTAATTATTATATTCGTATATGTGATTGCGACAATCATGTGGAGAGAAATATTTACATTAATCATAATATTGTTAAAACACTTGTAAACATTTTGAAATATGTACAGTAGAGTGGTTCACCTTTCATACAAAAAAGTTGTGTCAGTCACCCCCTAGAATTGCAGATAGTATAAAAATATTTAAGTATTTTGTGTATAAAATAAGCTGTAAGTCACTGTAAATATTAATGTCAACAATAAATTCAACTTTACTTAAATATTAAAAAATGAGTATCAGTTTGTGGTACAAAAGTAATGAATCCCTGTTTGCAGTACGTAAATATTAAAACATTTATGTTAACGTGTATATCCTAAATAATAATTAATACAACGTACCATATGAATTGAAGCCAAGAGACCTTGAAAGACGATTTTGCAAGTTCGAAATGCTTCTGAAAATAGCTAGTGCAAATTGCAATAAAAAATGGATCCGTTACGATAACCTGAAGATTAAGAGAACCAGTCAAATCGCCACCAATGCCAAATATTAATGGCGCTAAGGTAATGTTCTGTATATGTTGAGACCAAAAAATTAATATTTATTATACAAAAATATAGCCAGACCATCACAACGGACTTGTATCAAATGCAACTAATACGTTTAAAGCAAGGATTGACCTAAAGAAGCCTAAAACATGTTGCCAGACATTAAAGCGTAATATTCTATCATGACAATGCTCAACCACATGTAACATTAACTGTTATAAACTATCTACAAATTAGTATTGAGGAAGTTTTGCCTCACCCCTCATATAGTGCTGAAATTGGCCCGTCCGACTATCATTTCTTTTAATCAATGCAGAACGCTTTTTCTGGCATACGCTTCACTATAGAATAGGGTATCCTAAATTCACTTGATTCATTAATGGCTTCAATAGCTGAACAGTTATTTTAATGCAGAATCCATATGTTTCCAGAAAGATGGAAAGATGGTCATTGTATAGTGCACGTTTTGCATTTTTAAGTTATACACCTAATTTGTTAAATATATGTTGTTTATATTTCAAGAAATCTTCACATATTGTTTTTACAAAAAATACCAATACGCTCTCTTTTTTTTACGTTAGTGATGGCTGCTCGTCTTAAATTTGCTTTAAAATATTTATAAAAATAAAGCCAAGAGAACTCGCCATCAAATTGCTAGCCTGTTTGATTTAGTTTTTAGCAGCTTAATGTTCAAAAATGTTCTTGTTCATGTAAATCTAATCGAAACCATCAAGTTAGTCTGACAATTTGTCTAACCAGCCATAAAGCGACTTTAAAGCTTAAAATATGAATGTTTACGATTTTTGGCATATATTTTGAAAATTGTGTTAAGAAATCTTAAAAAAAAACCTGTACAAAATAACTATTTAACAAATCTACATTCCAACAGAAATCCATAGTCAAGTACTTATCGCCTATATACAAAAATACATACAAATATAAATAAATAAGTAAATAAGAAAACATATTCCACTCAGTATACACATTTCGTATTCCGACCAGGTTACTACCACAATGAATTTAAATCAATTTCCTTTAATATCGACTACTTAACCAGTCATTATTACAACAATACAGAAATTACAACAATACAAATATAATGTATGTGTGGCAAGTAAAAATATTAATAATAAAATAAACTGCTATTAACTATTCGCATACAAATAAAAGTGATAACCAGCCATCATTCCCTTAATGACATTGAAGCTAAAAGACCGAAAGGACCAAAAACGAGCGAACGGATGTAAATGCATGTGAACAATTTATAAGAAGTTTTTTTTTATTTCGTTATTTTTATTTTTTTTTTGTATTTTATATATGTATACTCGTACATACATTCATTTATTATTTTTATTATGTTACAAATACTGACATGTTCATGAGAGTATTCTTGCCTATTCTGTGTATAGATAGATAGTATTTTACATAAATGTGCTTTTGTGGTATTGTAACACGGTTTTCAACAACAACTTTGTGTTACATTAGGGACATGTTGGAATAATATGAAATCATTTGTTTGGATACGTCCTTAAGAAAAATTGTAGCATTTTGGCTTTGGTAAATCCAAGAGCAATTATTCGTCAGATTCTCCGCTCATTGTTGTTTGAAAATTTTACTGAACATGCTGTAGCGAGAGATGTTAACAATTAAATTTTGATTTATGATTAATGAAATGTCGATTTTTGTATGAGTAGTCGTGCAGGACATATGCCCAATATTTTTATTTCTAATTATTAAATCTTACTTTTTTCAAAAATATACAAATTTTAATGATTTTCATATAAATTTATTATTTTGTTTTGAAAAAAAAACTAAGTTCTTACTGAAAACCCCTTTACTTATTGCTGTTAAATATGAGAAATGTAAAAATGTCCATTACAAAGTGTTGCTGTTGTTGTTGTTGCTGTTTTGATCACATACGTACATATTTTTTATGCAACACGAACAACATCCGCCATTATTTTTAAATAACATACACACAAACACACCCACATACATACATACATACATACATACATGCATACATGCATACACACAAACTTACATATACTTATAAACAGCAGCTTACTAACCGACACACTTATGCACGCATATTTGTTAAAACTTATACATGCTTCCTCATCAAAACAAAGTCATACTTAAATATTCTAACCAACACGTTCGCACATTCTACAGGACGAACGTAAAAGTTCAAGTATTTTTACATGTAACTAAGTGAATGTATATGCTGGTGTACTTACATATGTTAGTTTATGTGTACGTAAAAGGACTAGTGTTTGGTTGCTGTGTATGTGTGCATGTCTATAGATTTGGGCTTGTGGTTTTATGTAAAAAAGTTTCTTTTTTGTTTTGGTTTTTAAATTTTTTTTTTTAGTTTTCTCTTTTATTTTGTTTTTGCTCTCCATGTAATGCATGGTGTATGTGGGCTGATGTTTGTGTAGTATTTGGTAACAGGAATTTTTCCATTTGTTTGCTACTCCTGACACATTTATTGTTGTTGTCCATTTATGCATTCATACTATTTATTGCTTCTATGTATGCTGTTGTTTTAAACAGTAGTTTCAATGACTGTTTTTGTGTGCTTGAATACTAGGAATTGTCCTGATTGGATTTAAAAAAGCTTTATGGATTTAACGAGATTGCTGACAAAAGCCGCAGTATATTAATATTTGTCAACTAAGCGTATTCGTAGTTAGTAAGTGCAATTAAAAGGATTTTTTTAAGGATAACAATTAAAAGAACAACGGAGAAACGCAAACATAAAAAGCAGACTTTTATCATTTAAAGCCATAAGTTTTTTTTATAAACTCAAACTACGAAGCCTTTTATCATTTTGCAGAAAACACCCAGACTCTTTGGAGGGAATCAATCCTCAATCCTTAGACTGATAGACCAATACATTATTATCTAGTCTATCTTTGAATTTTTCTTTAATACTTTGTATTGATTACAGTTGCCAAAACGAAAACTTATGCGTTATATTCTTTTTAAATGTTTTATTGATAAAGTGATATTTGTGCTGAGCAATGAGAAACATGCCAAAGGAAAATTAAAACTTTAATAAGTCAAATTGACATATGCTGAGCGATGAAAAATCATGCCAAAGAAAAATTAAAGTGAAGTGGTACTGCACTTCTTGACAAAAATTAAATGTTATCCATTTGGAATATTTATGCAGCACAGGTGGATCGAAATCATGAGCAACAGTTAATGCGGTTCATCAATACAAAAAAAATTTTTTTTTATCATTTATCTATGCACATTGGTATAGATAATGTCGCTCGTCTTCTTCACACTCTCTCCAGATCGTATTATCGGATATATTCATATGAGCCAGCTCTATATGTCTAGTTAACATATTAAAAAGTCTTTTGAGTGCTTGGTTATTTAGGTTCAGAATCATCTTTAGTTTTTTATACCCTACATCACCACATAAAATATATATTAGATTTGTGCTGATGTTTGTAACGCCCAAAAATAATTCATTCAGAGTCAAAATCTCTTCCTAAGTCGAATTTAAAGATATTTCGATAAAATTTGCTACGTGATAGTTCTTTTGGTCCAATTGGTTGAAATTGGTTCAATATTTCACCTAGCACCATAAAAATGTCCTGCCGAAATAGGGGTTTATAGGTCTTAAATATTTTATTTATGCTCGTATTTCGCTACATATAAGTTGTACATGAACCAAAACTCCCATATTAGACCTTCTTTCGAAATTCACTTTAAAAAGCATAACTGTCTTAAAAATGTACGTATCCAAATAATATTCACCACAAATATGTTTCATATATTCATAAGTCAGTCTGCACAATTTTATGATGATAGGTCCATAATTAGTCAAAACTCTCATATCAGAAATGAAAATCACTTTGTATAATCTTTTAAAAGTGTTTGTATTGATAGACAGTTTAACACAAAAAACCACAAAAGTTTTAGATGATCGGTCCACAATATGTCATAGCTCCCATATATCGCACATTTCTGAAAAACTGTTGTTTGCACCCAGTATATGGGTGTAGAGTATTATAAGGTCGGAATTGACAGATAATGAATGTTTCAGTGCTTCGTGCTTTTCCTCGCACGCTCTGCATATCATATTGTCTAATATATCCGTGTGAGTTTTTGACATGCTGCCTCATTGGTTCAAAAGTTTATTCAATTCTTTTATTGCAAAATGTTCCTAGATTTCACACTATCCTTCATTAGGCTTTTAATAAGTGCTTGATTTTACTACCGGTATTATACTTCTTTGTGGTTTGTTATAAATTTTCATTAATCAAAATCATACTCTTCGTAATGGCCGTGATTTTAGTCTGAATACGGTGTTATGACCTGGGAGCCGAAAGTAAAGGTAAGTTCGTATAACAACATTTTTGTTTGATAATTTAATGTGGAAACATTCACATATAGATTGTTTACTTGATTAGTCCCCAAAATTCGTACTTCATCGCCTTCGTTACCATTAGGTATGATTCTGTCACATACTTTAGTAGTAATATTAGTCTCTGGTAGGAAATTTATTATCCCCTGATGTCTATATACATATTTTTTTTACTATGCATTCTATTGTAAGCATCACACTATTCGCAGCTAAATGTGACTTTTTTAATTATTGATTTGTTTAGAAATTTCTAAATCGGGCTTATTAAGGTCATGTATTCTATGCAAATAAAAGATTATTTCATAACTTATTTTTCCTTTTAAGTTAACAATTTATATATTATGTGTAACTTTGACTGTTTAAGATGCCCATTCATTCTCTTTTAAATTTAGAATATACATAAAAATATCTCTATCAAAATTCCAAAATTATCACAAAGTAGACAATTTGTTTGGTTTTCATAAAAAGTAAAAAAAAACAAATAATTTTATAACGCATGAGGAAGAATTTCCAGCAATACAAACATTTATTTGAGTAGACACATTTGGTAGCAAATACCATGTTGGTCAAACAAATTGACAATTGGAGCTGCGCTGCAGGACGATCCGACTCTTACTTGGCCAATCCAACGATTAACCGAAAGGTTTTTATCTAGAAAACTGAAAGTCCACATCAGGCGCCTATGTGTTTCTCGCATTCTAAACAACTGTCAAAAAAGTAGAATCGATGTAGCCGTATGTTTTAAGTTACTCACTTAAAAAAAGGATGCTTTGACGCTTGAAAAGTGAAAAGTTCGTTTACTTTCTACTTTTGAAAGCGTCGCAAACGTCGAACAGCTGACATTGACAAATGTCATAAAATAAATAAGGATCAGCTGAGCTTACGACACACACTGTGTCCACTGCGGCAATAAATCAATTTGAACCTGCTCTCCGATTTTGATGATTTTTGCACAGATGGTTAAAAACTATCTAAAGGTCATGTGTGGAAAATTTCATGCAAATATCTGCATTGGTTTTCTGTCCCGAGCAGCACAAAGTATGTGAACAAGTCTCAAATGCGATAGTTTTCTATGTCATATTCAAACTATACACCTAATGTATTTTTTCACTTAAAATAGACATTTAGCCTTATGTAAATTAAAAAAAGAAAATTTAAAAACAAAATTTCCTTCGACAATATATTTTGAGCCAAAAAAATAAACATTTATGATTTTCCGTTAGACTTTTAGTTGTGTGCGAAGCAGTGCGACACATGGACTCCTATACCAAATTAAAGCTGAGAGTCTCAGGTAACAGACTAAAAAAAAACCTGCCCAAGTTGCTCGCCGCCGAAAAAACAATGAAAAACCAAAAAATTACAATAAAAAATATGCGTTATGCGTTATTTTACGCGTGCAAAACCAACTGCGCATTCCTTCTTGCTTTGCTACTCGTACACGTAGCCGGTGCCAATCTGGGAGCGAGAAATACGAAAATTTCATTGCATGTGTGCTATATAGAAAAAACTGAAATTTAGAACGAAATTGAAGCTTAAAAAATTAGATTATCACGAAGATGTGAAAAATAAATGAAATAGAGTGAAACTGAAAAAAATTTTGTATTGGAGTTGTATGGGAGGTGGGCGTAAAAGTGGGCGGATTAAGTTCATATTTTCAGGAGCTCATTCCACAATTATAATATTAACGTTTTATGCACATTGAGTTGATATATTTAAAATCATGGAAGTTATGCTACATTTTCTATTTAAGTTGTATGGGAGGTGGGCGTAAAAGTGGGCGGATTAAGTTCATATTTTCAGGAGCTCATTCCACAATTATAATATTAACGTTTTATGCACATTGAGTTGATATATTTAAAATCATGGAAGTTATGCCACATTTTCTATTTAAGTTGTATGGGAGGTGGGCGTAAAAGTGGGCGTATTTTTGTAAAAAAAAATAAAATTCTTAAAAAATATAAAATAAATGTGTGCAAAATTTCATGAAGCTGCGCAACCTCCTTGATTTATGACCATTAAATACACTACACGGCCACAGTGTGCGACATCACCTCCGAAAGTACAAAACAAACATTTTCACATGTAAATTGAAATATTTGACGCTAAAAAAGTTTAGAAAACTATACACGCGTTGACGCTAAAAAGCGAGGTGGTTCACACCAGCTGAAAACAATCTCGACAACAGTGGAATTGTTACTGCAGCAACTAGATCCACCTAAATACTGTTCGACGATCACAATAATGAATAGTAAAAAAAGACTTAAAATTAATTAGAGAATTAGTAGAGCTATCGTTACAACAAAAAAGATTTAATCAAAACAGAGAACTGGGACAAATAACCAAATATGTATGTTCGTTAGATTATTCAATGTCGTCTTTAACAGTTTAAAGAGGAGAACAATACACAACATAAAGGTTGAAAATGTTTGTCATTACAACTACCATTGCCTCCTACGGACCACTGTACTATATGATGTACCTATGTATATGAATGTACATGACATCTATATGTGTGAGTTAGTACTTTCTGTGTATTTGCAATGTAATTATTCAGTTTTTAAATTATATGAAACATTTCTCATATTGATAGACAAATGTAGTGCTTGTTAAACTACTCGTACATACAAAAGTACACATTCCCCACCCCCTTTCTATTGCAGTTGTTTGCTGTTTGTTCGTTGTACGAATTGGTGTAAAGGAAATCCTATGAACATAGAAGCAATATTATAAGAGCAAAATAAAAATACAAAAAAAAACTTTTTAACAAATGTTTATGTGGCAACACAGTTGGAAATGTTCTGTTTTATATAGTTCAGCGTAAAAGTACAAATAAACTGATGATATAGAAAGTTTCGCAAAATGTTACTGTATTTATGAGTTTGCTGAAACTGGCAATATATACTTTCATAAACCTTTCAAAACTTTATTTGTGTAATATTTAAAAAAAGTAAAAGTTGTGAATTGTAAATGGGAAAACTTGTATAGGCGAAAATAAGCTTTGATTATTTCGCAGTAGCATATTGATATTTTCATATGTGAATAAAAGGAAAGTTTTTGCAACAAAATAAATATTGAAAATTTATTGGTAAAAATGTTCATAATGATGGCAACGATAATGACCATGTTAGCAGTTATGAAATTTTATGATCACAATTCCTAAAATCTTGATCAGAGAACAAACATTTTTTTTTCTAATTTTGTTGACGACTTAAGTTGAATTTTACAAATTTCTATAAAATTATTTAATTTCTAATAATTACAGATATTTCTAATATTTACAGATATGAATGTATGTAAAAGAACGTAAAAGTTTCCAACTAGCTAAGAGGTATATTTGAGAAATTATGGATTACCAACTAATTAAAATTAATTAATTCAGTTTTTACACATCTTTAGTTTACTTCAGTTTAGTAAATTATTCTATTAAAGCTTAATCGGTTTTATGAAGAAATTTCCAATAATTCAAATTTAAACTACATAAGTACCAAATATTTTACACTAGTAA
Source organism: Bellardia bayeri (assembly GCA_950370525.1). NCBI lineage: Eukaryota > Metazoa > Arthropoda > Insecta > Diptera > Calliphoridae > Bellardia > Bellardia bayeri. The sequence goes on along the minus strand of OX493266.1, from coordinate 41,222,491 downwards.
AAGTTGTGAATATATTTTCTATAGGTCCTTAAAATACATGTAAGTGACAATATATTCATGCACACTAAATATACATACGCATTATAAATTTATATGTAGGTGTGTTTGTTTATTTTTCGATTGATGTTTCGAATTTAGCTTATACATATTAACTTTGACTCTATTATTATTCTCAAATATATAGTTTAAATTGATTTCTAAATTAAATAAGTTTAAAAAATATGATTAGTAGAAGAAACTATCGAAGTAAAGCACAAAGCAATAGTTGTTGATCCCAAAATAAAAATCTCGAAAGCCTTTCTTACTTTACTGTGTCTTTAGCAAATTGTTAACTCGTACACCAAGCACTTTTAACAGTAACATTGTTTTTCTGACGTCCATTTCATTTGTACCCGAATGTGGTTAAAATATTCATTTTCTGAAATGTATAATTTTAGCATTTAAGAAGATACATACATAAAACCTGATCCATTTACACCTTTTTTCACATTTAGCATGGCACAGTGTATTTGAAATCAACTTTTAAATGCAATTATCTTTAAAAGTAAATGTTTGATATCTTTATTAAATTATCCTAACAGTATGCAACACTTTTAATTATGTGCACATATGTCAAATTACATATATACATACATACATATATACATATTAAGTACGTATGAGGAATATTTAATTGATACACTCAATCATCCCAGCCAAATCTCAAAAAAAAAAGTGATGGTTGGTGCTGTTCAGAAGTGGTAATTTTGACATGAAAGACAAAGATCGTTTAGGGCAGCCAAAAAAGTTTGAAGAAAAAAATTTAAGGTATTACTCAATAAAGACTGTTGTCAAACAAAACAAGAGCTTAGAAAATCCCAGGAAGCTACTTGAATTTTAAAAGGTTTGCTGGGCACGAAGTGCAAAGGACAAAGCCTTGGTATTCGCGGAGCATTAAAGCGAATTTGAACTAGAGGAACCACATATTCGTTCATTAGGCTCTTCAGGACATTCAGTCCTGAAGATATTAAGAAAACTATTAATATAAAAAAGTCTCCAAGCTATGATCAAATAATACCATCCATTTTGATAAACCTACCTAATATAGGTATTGTTGTGCTAACAGTATTATTTCATGCGGTCTTAAAATTAGGCGTTTTCCCAAAGGACTGGAAAATTTCCAAAATTATAATGATACCAAAGCCAGGAAAGAATTTGACGGTATCATCGTCTTTTAGACCAATTGACTTACTATCTGGTTTGTCGAAACTATTTTAGAAAATCTTTCAAAATAAAATTATAAACTTCTTGAATGATCAAATGAATAACATGGAACTATAAAGCAAGTTAACCGTTCAACTGGAGAGATAAGGAAGTCTTTTGAGCTTAAACAATATTGTTTGGCTATCTATTTAAATGGTGCACAGGCTTTTGATAAAGTTTGGCATAAAGGTCTAATACATAAAATAGATAACAAAAGTCTTACCTATCGGATCACTTATTTAGGGTTAAATACAGTGATTATGTAACAAGTGTCTATGAGATCAGATCTGCAGTTCCACAGAGGAGTGTTCTTGGATCAACATTTTACATGATATACACCCCTGATTTGTCATCGAGTGAAAATTTAACCATCTGCAGATGACACTGCCATTCTTAGCTAGTATGTGGATTCAAGTATGGCATCTAAGAACTAGATAATTATCTCTGTGGAGACGTGATTGAAAAACCAGAAAATTAAATTGTCCACCTGTTTTACTAAACAATGTAAATATCCCACAGTATGATAATGTCACATACCATGGTATACTCATGGTATACTTACTTGGCGTCGCCACATAGAAGCCAAGAGGATCCATATTAGTCTAAAATCTTCTAATCTGCACTGGCTAATTAACGAGCAATCTAAATTAAGCCTTGATTGGAAAGTCATCCTGTGTAAGACTGTTTTTAAATCAACTGCAAGTAATACCTTATACAGAGGGCCCAATCCAACATTCTTAAGACCATAACGGTAGCATCATGTTATATAAGAAATGAAATCATTCATACAGGCTTAAAATTACCATTGGTTAAAGAAAAAAGAACCCGCTTGCGAGAACTCAAACAGGGCCAAGGCTTCGTAGAACTGATTTACGACTCTACTATTTTACGTCCCATTTGTCTTTCCACTGAGGGCAAATAGTTTTGAAGGTTTAGATTAGATGAAATAAAAAAATAAAAAATAATACGATTGCCGCAGCAGAAATTTGGGTGCTTTATGATTTGAAGCCTAGAGGCCTTAAAATACTATTTTGCATGTCCGAAATGCTGCATAAATACTATAAAAAGAAATATTTTTTACAAGGTAAATATTCATAAAGTTTAGGTAATGTTTAATATTTGGCGGGACTAAATGGTTTCAATTTGTTATGAGCTACTGAAAACTGGCCAAAACATCACAGGGAATCTGTACCGTATACAACTGATTCGTTTGATTCAAGAATTGGTTGAAAAACGCACAGAATGTACTACAAGACATGAAAGCGTATTATTTCACCAGTACAACGCCGTGCCACATTTTACCTATTAAAAACTATTTAGAATGTGGTTTCAGAACTTTCCCCGTCCGACTGCTATATATTCCGAACGTTGCAGAACGCTGTCTCTAGAAAACGATTCACTTCAGAACACAGTATTAAAAATTACTTTGATACGAGCTTGGCCTCAAAAGATGATTAGATATTAAGAGTAAATTTATAATGTACAAATGTTTTAAAATAAATTTTTAAAATTTTAAAAACTTCCACATTTTTAAAGTTTACACACAATATAAACTTGAAATGTAATTTCTACAATTGGTTCAAGAATTTCAGTATTAGGAATTTTATTTTTCTTTAAAGAGTGTTTATAACCATATACCAAGGCAATTTTTTTTAGATTATCTTTAACAAGTAAAAAGGTACACATTATTCAAATTAAGAAATGAAGAGTTTTTAAAGAGAACCTGTAATTTTTGACAGGGGCATACTGGACATTTTCCCTTTTTCAATATTTTTTTTTAGCATTACTAATACATTTGATCAAATCTTTGTAATGCTCAGTGAATATAAATGCGAATAAAAACATTAATTCAAACTTTGACTGAAAGTTTAAATCATACAAATCGATAACAAATGACAATGCAACGGCTATAAAAATTCGAATTCATATAAAAAACTATAAAACCCAAACATTGCCGGGTATAAACAAATATTGATATATACATATGTAGTTTGTGTACTTAAATGTTTCTAACAAAAATGTTCACATGTAAATAAATAGGAAATAAAAATTTCAATAAAGTTGTTAAGGAATATATTTCTAAAGCATGTTTCCTTTACAACAGCATGAGGGTTTTACTGGTAAATGGCATAGTTTCTTGTTTTGTTGTTGTTGTTTTTCTTTATCCTGTAAATGTCTGCTTGATGTGATTATACATACGGACATTTAAATAAAATGTTGTTTGGTATGGGTAATGGTCATATTATAATGTTCTTTCTTGTTGTTAATTTTTGTTCTCTAATTTCTGTCTCTTTTAAGGTTTTCTTATTCCTATTTCTCTAGGACAGGGAGGAGGAAAACGAACTAAAAACAACTTATTTGTATGTTTATAAAATGAATATTAAGTTAATTTAAAAGTAATCGCATGTTAATTGGAATGATAGTTATCAGTACTTTGTAAAGATACGGCAAAGCATCAAAAAAAAAAAAAAAAAAAAAAAAAGGAAATACTAAATGACACAATAACAACTATAATGCAAAGTAAGAAAATAAAAAGGACAAACTACTTTAGTTTACACTAATACGATTTTGTAAAATGGATCATTTTTTTATATATTGACTAGTGTTTATGTAATGGAAGATGGATACTGGCAACAAATACATTTACAAATATATATATACATATGCATTTGTTTACATATATGCAAATGTATTTTAGGTTAAGCATTTAAATGTATGGATTTAATAATGGATCTGTATACACGCTAAATGCTTTCTAAAGTATCATCTCTCAACTACTTGTACTCTAGCTAATATACATGACACAAAGAAGGATGTTTTTTTAAACTTGATTATTAGTAGTAAATTGGATGATTATTTACTAGCATGGCGTTTCGTTATACATACATTTCATACCTTGGGTAGTCGGTATTTATGCCAACTAACGCCTCTGCTGCTTCTTCGTTGCATCCTGATGAGATCTGTTCCCGATTCGCAATGGAAGGTGTTTTCATCGAGCCAGGAATTGAGAGAGTGGATGCTGGTTTGCGGAGCTGGAAACAACAACAAAGAAATTTTATGTAATTTTTTTTTATTTTCAATATATGTATATGTTCTATTGTAAAAAAAAAAAATAAATACACGATAAACTACTTTCTACTTTTACATATTTACAAAAGTGTGTGTTAATTTGTAAAATAAAATAAACAAAATTTATTATAATTAACTACTGTGTGTAAAAGAATTAATTTTTATCTACAAAATACATAAATTGTGCATTAGTTAAGGTCTCTTTTTTTTGGAAATAAAAAAATTTTTATACTAAAGTGCCAATCAACTAATTTAAATTTAAATAAAATGAATTGTTTAAAATGTTGGAAAAAGTAGTTTTTTGTATAATTTCTGTTATGAAAAATAAATATCGTAAAAATTTCTGTTTTGAAATCAATATGCAGTAATGATGTTTTAGTACTTTTAAAATAATCACAATTTGATTAATTTATCACTACAAACTTATAAACAATTAATGATTTTAAGTATTTGGTAATGCTCTTAATGCAACCGAAAGAAACAACTGCTTGAAATGAATTTCTTTTTAAATAAAAATTTCAATTAAAACTTAAGAGACGATATGCCAGTCGGTAAGATATCACAGCCATTACAATATTAAATATCCCAAAATAGATATGAATTAGAAACGTGTCAAATATAGATCATATTAGTTAAATAAGACCATACTTTAATGTGAAAAATTCTTCTCCTTTATTTAAAATTTAAAAATATTTGCAGTTCAAATACCATTAGTTTTTTTTTACAATTGAGGTAGTTTACGTGACTTCTGAATTACTTTTTAGCAGTTTGTCAGTCAAATAAGTTGTTACAAATTAACAAGATTAGCACGCGTAAAGAAGTTAGTGTCGATGTAAGAAATCTTACTCTTCAAGAACAAACCTTTTGCTATGGTTCAGTGCATTATAAAAAAGTTAAAAAAAACTGGCTTTGTAGAAAATAAACCCCCAAAAAAACTCTCCAGGCGAGTTGTCTGTCTTATTTTAAGAGACGTGACAAAAAGTTCTAGAATTTCAGCGCGAAAAACAATCGAAAATTCTACAGATTCAAGAACTACTTGAAGAGCATTGATATCTGATAATTATTGAAGACTTCGGCTCGAATTTGCAAAAACATATTTAAAAAAAGGTATTGATTTTTGGAAACGAGTTTTATTTACTGATTATTCGTGTAGTAATTAAAATAGAATTTCATTTTTTGATTTAAAATTTTTTTTCTGGTACTTTTTAATTAACAAAAATATGAAATTTTGGGTATGTACGAAAAATGAAGTCCCTAATTGCACGTCAACAACCATTTTTCCTGCATTTGGGCTTCTAAAAATACAAGAGAAATTATATAGTAAATTATATTACTATGTGGCCTGGTTGTTATTTATTCCAACGAAGCTCATATTAATTTTATTGGCTACTTTCACAAGCAAAATTACCACATTTGGGCTTCTGAAAAACTAACAGCAATTTTTAAGAAGCTATATTGTCTAGAGACCTGATACGGTCATTTTTTGTTCGAAAATTTTGCTGGAAATGCGTTGAGGGTTCGTGCTAACGTGAGATTTTAACAGAGAAATGTTGGCCTATTATATATAATATGGATATCACTGACTTTAAGTTTTAACAGGACATTGCCACAAATCACGCAGCCACTAAAGCAATGAATATATTGCAAAACCAAATTCCCAATTGTATAATTTTCGAAAAAGAGCTATTTATTGGCCGCCCGCATCATGAGATTTAACAGAAGTGGATTATTTTTGTGCGGCTATAATAAACATAAAGTCTTTTCAAAGCCAATGAAATTAATTATATACTTAAAACATAAAATATGTTGCGTGATTAACGAAAAAGACACGCCATTTTTCTAAAATGTAACATAAAATTTTGATGAAATAATCTAAATCTGTGTGCAATAATCGAAATCATTTAAAATGATTAATGATTTTATTTAAACTGAAACTACTGGTAGCGCGGAAAAAAGTGGTATATATCGAGAGGAGTTCTTAAAGAAAATACTACTACCATTTGTTATCCATATTTAAACGACGTCCTACGATTATAAATTATAATCCGGTTCTTATATGACCGTAATATTACAACTATGTAGCATTATAAAATATCATAATACGATCATTTTCAAAAATTAGTTTATTCTTTATTAATCATCTGATGGTTGAGCATCATATTAAAGAAGTAGCTTAGCCATAACATGATTAAATGCTACCATATTGTAATTTGTGTAAAAATATAATGGCAGCAGCACAATCATTTTATGGTTTAGCACAACCTTTGAATTTTCAGCTCAATCGTAAAATTACATGACATTATTGTCGTAGACACATGGCCATATTATGGATTATTTGTTATCAAGTCAAGTCAAGATTTAAATTTAACAAGATTAGATATTGAATTAATCAGATCAGATAATTATAAAACATTAAACAAAATATTGTTGTAGAAAACCAGTATTTATTGAAATACACCTAATTCTGTTTTTACACGGTCCTTTTTTACATGTTTTGAAAATAAACAAATTTTAAATTTTTTTACACGATTTTATTCCATTTAGAATGATTTAAAATTTTTTGGACTTTAATGTTTTTGGTTAAATTTAATTTTTGCGAAATATATTCATATCACAAATTTAGGGGAGTTCCTTTCTTGTGGATACAAGCAAATATACTGGTCAGAGCAATTGTACATAGCACACATTTGAGGGAATTCCCTTTTAGTGTATACAATCAAATGAACTTGTCATACTTTTTTTTACATTACTTTTAAACTAAGAGTGCATATCTTTTTTTCAATAATAACTATGCTTCTGTAAAACTACATTGTACCTATATACTATATGTATGTGATTGAATATTATAAATCTGAATAGTTGTTCTTTAAAATGCTTGTTTTCACTAATTTCAATAGGTTTTTAAGATAAGGAACCAATCAGAGAACGGATTGATTGGTTAATTTTAGAGTTTGAATACAATCACAAAAAACGAACCTCATGTTGATAACGTAAATCAATTCCGTGAAGCGATACATGTCATTATTCACAAAACGGAGTGTAACGAAAAATAATGCTTGCATTGCATGTCTTGTAAACGTATACTACCAAAAGCAACGAAAACTTAACGATTGGTACGAATGGTTAACGATTGGTATGAATGGTTTCAATGCTTTTTTTACTTTCTGAATTTTTTTCTTGTTGTACGAAAAATTCCACAATTAATTTTTTCTAAAATTTGATCGGAGTTCATTTTTCGTTGCCAAAATATCAAACTTTACTAGTTTACTGTCAACAAACCAAATAATATTTATTTTCTCATTAGGTTTGGTATTGTTTTTGCTTTTTCTTTCTGTTTTCATTCACTGAAAGCAACAAATACTGAACGAATGGTGTGAATGTTTTTAGTTTGCTCATGTGGCATTGAATTATTTCGTTGCTTGAAGTATAACGACATAACAAAAAGCGAATGTAATATAGCAAACAATAATAAGGAATGAGTACACAGAAAAAATTAAAATTGATTTTCAATTAAAATATTCGTATATTTAATAAAATATTTAATTGAAAGTGGATCGATGAAGGAATTTGTAGGATCAATTAAAATATTTTGTAAAAATTTAATTAAAAGTAGTTTTAATTAAAAAAAAAATTATATTATTTAATTGAGAATTGTTTTTGAATTAAAAATTTAATTGATATGATTAAAAGTTTAATTAAAAATCAATTAAGACTCAATTAAAAGTTTAATTAAAATTTATCGGGCAATAATTTTTTCTGTGTAAACAAACAGCAATGCACATTTTTATTATTGTCGAGTAAAAGCATTGCAAAAGCAATGAATAAAATGCGAATGGTTATCAAATGTGAATGGTCTCTTTCTGTTCTCTGGAACTAATCACATATTTTGCATACGATAAATGTCTTTGTATACGGTTTTTTACATGGAGTTTCCTGGAACCAATTACCGCGTAAAAACAAAATAAGGTGTAAATTGTATTTGTTATTTCCAACAAACATTTATGACGAAATATATGGTCAGACTTGGCAAATAGAACGTTATTTATTTTATCACAAATTTGGTTGACGTTGTTTACTCTTACAAGAGTTTTGCGAGATCAAACAACATGAAAAAATGAAAGCAGATATTTGTTGTGTCTTGTTCTAAGTAACCAAAGTTTTGTTTTTTTAAATAAATGAAGGAACTCAAATACATTTTGTTTAGTGGTTAATTCTTTTTCGGCAAAGATTTGACAAGTGTGACCGTACCTTAATTAAATAACAGCATAGTTGTGCCAACCATGTCTGCATGAACTCAACAATAACTTGTGGTAAATTGGGAGCGAAAAATTTGGTTAGATCTTTTTTGAATACCTAATGTTACATAATAAGAAAAGTCATCAGCAAAAGATTGGAGAAGTTGAAAAATATAATAAAATTTGGGATAAATTAAGAAATTTTCTTTATGATTGTCAAATATTTTGGTTAAAAACTTGTTTGCTTTTCAATAGCAAACACTTTAGGAATAGAAATTCAACATTCTATGCAAATATCAGTTGTATTTAGTGTTTTCTTTGGAAGAGAGAGTCTTTTAAGTTTGCAAAGCGTTCAGTTACAAATTGTTTATAAAACCAACTATTCATCATCATTGGCAAATCTTTTAAAATTGTCCATTATCATTATTTTAATACATATTCTTATCGTGATAAGAAAAGTTTTTTTCTAACAAATAAAAGAAAATACTCATATTTTGTAGTTTATTTCGAAAATTGTATCAATTGTTAAAAAGTCGTTACCACAAATTAAAATACAGGCCATGGGAAATTTTAAATTATTTCTCACTCACACTCTAACTCTAGCAAATTATTATTACACATACAATTTTTTATTCAGCTACACAAAACTTGTGTATAATTAAATATTCGCCATACACTTTAATTTCCTTAAAATCTATTTTTAAGTGGTTTTAATTTAATAGAACACAATTAAATATGAAAAAAAAATGATTATTAATATTTACAACATTCATTAATAATTGAGATTAAAATATAAATCCCTCTCACAATCAAATAGAATTATTAAAAAGCAACATAAACCTAAACTCAATTAAAATTTGCCCATAAAAAGGACATAGATCAGGCTAAAAAAACAGTGGAAAAAAAGAAAACCAAATTAAATGAAAATTATATTCGAAATAAAAATTCAAAACATCATGAACTATAACTCTCATGCGATAAATAACCTTTTTTCACTTTTTATTGCACCTATTAAAATAAAAAAATAAAAGGAAAGAAATAAAATCCTGCAACCGTAGTGGGAGTTTAAGTAGAAGATAAACTACACAGTGATTAAATATGTTTAGTTAAAGTTTAAGTAAACGAACCCAGTTTACTTATTTACTTTTTTTTTATTAAAATATTATCTGTACTGGTTAGTTTGCTTTGTCGTTTAAAGGCCCAGGCAAATGAAAGAAATAAAACGAGAAAAAAACTAAAATGAAGACATAAAAAACCCAACATAAGTAATTTATTAATTTCTCAGTCAAAGTGGACAGTTAAGTAGTGAGTGTGTGTGTGAAAGAGTGTGCGATTGTTGTAAGTAAAGCTTTAAAACATATATACACATACATACAGACAGACATACATACATATTGTCATACAACTGCTATATTTTTTTAGCTTGTAAAGCTAAAGGCTGCGACATTGCAATAGAAATTTAGGAGTAAAGTGTGCACGACCAAATAATAATAATAATGCAAAAAAAAAAGAAACACATGAACAACGTAAAATCCCTGGTAGATTTAAGGAAACGCCGCTAATGGGGAATGTCAAGAATTTGAATATATTTAATTTGTTTTATTTTCATTTATTTTTATGTTTTTACTTTTTGTGCGTTTTATTTTCATTTAATGTATACAAATTTAATCATATTTGTGTGTTGAAGTTCATGTCTGAATTTATATGTATGTGTGTGTATGAGTGGGAATGTATGGATGTTAAAAAAGAAAGACAAATTAACATTCCTTTAAACTAGCTTTAGCGTTTTTAGTTGTGTGCATAAATTAAACAATTTAAAAAGGATATTTTCAAAAAATTTGTTATTCAACAATGTAATTAGAATTAGTGTTTGCTCTTTAAAAAAATAATATGCAAATCATATTAATTACAGTGCCACGTTTTGTATGATGCCAAAAAAGTTTCAAATAACACCTCTCAACCAAATACTCTTTGGACCTACACACTGTAATGTGAGTGTAATAAATAACAAAACCAGCTCCTCTATAGTACAATTTTAAATGTTTTAGCTTGAAAGGAAAGACATAAAAAACCCAAAAAAAGAACAACACGTAACGAAAGGAATGCGCTGCGGTTGAAAGAAATTTCTGGAATAATCTTTTGGTAAATAAAAAAGAAAAATGTAAAGATTAAAAAAGAAAAAGGGGCAAAAAACCACAACTGTCAAATAAAGCAAAAAATAACCAACATTTTAACTATTTGTAGTTATTTTTATGGCTAAAAACACGTTTTTGACTTTTGCGTGTGCAAACGGAAATAAAAGCGTGACTAAATAGTGGGTATGAGTGAGAGTGTAATGGTATACAGTTTTTACATGCTAGTGCAAGAGTCAAACAAACAAGTTTAAGACTATTTTAGACCAAACAGATAAATGCTTGTTTAAATTAAATTCCTTTACTTGAATTTCTTTGAAATTCCAATCAATACGCTCAATTGTCGAACTGCCCTAAATTACAATAACCATACAATTAATAAACATTTATTTATTTATTTATTTATTTATTTGTTTATTGTTTATATCGTCACCTAAAATCCAAAAGGCCGTAACTACAAAAAAAAAATCAAAATCGATCTTTTGATTGATTATGTAATTAACTAAATTACACTTTTCTTTAAAATTTTACGCTCATATGCCGCAAAACGTCGTTTTTATTAACACATTTCAAAAGGCCGTTACTACAATGTTAAGAACTGTGTAAACCAAAAACTCATAACTACACTTTTAATTAAAAAAACGAAATATATTAAAACAAAGTTTCACAATTTATAACGTTATATCACATGAGTCAGACAAATTATTCTGGGGCAAAACAGAGGTATCCTTGTTACATCTACATTTGCATCAAGAGTGTGATTCTAAAGTTTCCAAATATTAATTATATTATTACATATTCTGATGAATGTTTCTATCAAAACCGAAATACTGTCCTTTCCGATGCTTTTTAATCTTTATGTGTTCAAAAAAACATAAATATCTAATATTGGGACACACACAAATGGAGTGAGACTCCACTCACTCTCTCATTCAAGGGAACATCAACAAAAGACAAATCAATTTACCATCTGAAGTTACAAAAAAAAACCCATTTCCTCTAAAAGTTCACCATCTTGATTACATATATTTCCTTAATTATGACAGTCTTCCTTAGCGATATGTTTCTACACACAGAGAAAAAATGTAGTTGTAGATGTTTACCACAACAATGTCAACAATTTTACAAGTTGTTCAACAATGTTATGGTCACTGTAATTATTTATATGATTGCGCTATAATATGTTTCAGTTACGATTCAGATGATTACTACAACCATATAAATGATTGTAGTAACTATGTTTATATTTGTTGCAACCATGTTTATGATGAACCCATTTATCACAATTTGTTGCTCTTTCATTATGATAGAGAACAACATAATATGGTATAATCATAAAACTGATCACCGTAAACTTAGCCATATCGTGGTTGCAGAAATCATATCAATAATTACAGTGACTATAAGTTTTTAAAAAAATGTTGAATAATTGTTCGACCCGGTAACTTTGTATATTTATTTTATATGTATATATGTATTTAGAAACAGGTTTCTTGCTTGTAGGCAAAAAAGTCGGCAAGCCGATTGTTAATATGATTCGTGCCTTAGCATATGATACTTGTGGGATAATTTTTTATAAAACCAATATTAAAAACGAATATTAGGTTTTGCCACAACGCACACAAAAAAGGTTTGAAGATGTCGAACTAGTTCAATTACATAAAGAAAAAATAAATATATTCAAAATAAAATGGAGCCATCTCCAGCCATGGCCCATAACAATTAAATAGTCTTAAATTTATAAAGTTTTTTGCTTCTCCTGTAAAAAAGTAAGATGTATAGTTACGGGCTTTTGAATTTTCGGTGACGATATGCAATATTTAATTTATTTACTTTTAAATAAAATTATTTTCAATAATCAATTAATAAAGTCCTATAACCCTTTATAAACCACTCACCACTGTTCACGCCTAAATTTAACAATTATCCTGGGTACATTGATTTATTTATTGAAATGACACTTGTGGGCTTTATTTTACTACTGGGTATTACAGTTTGTCTTTATCGTTAATGCTTTTTTGCCAATTGTCGTTGTCCTTGTACTTTGTAGTGAAAACTGAAAGCCGATTATTATGGATGGAAAAATTGAAATCGTTTTTTCTCACGATTTGCATTTAATAACATGTATATAATATACATTGTGTTAAATGTGTACAAAAGATTTATATTCAATTTGCAGTCATAGAGAGAGTGGTTTTTGTTTATTTAAATATTGTTAACAAATTGCGGTAACTAATATTTTATTAAAATTATGATGATATGTAGCATGTTGAATTGGTAGAGATTTGAAATTTATATTGGTTGATGGATGGAATTAAATAAAAAATATGTGAACTAAATGTTAAATATATGCGACAACTAGTTAGATAAATGAGAGCCATAAACCTGTTTTTTATAGGGCTTTTTCGGAAATGCATAACTACACTGCATCTGTTGCGCAATACGTTCGGAAAAGCAACAGTTGGCATCACTGCAAGTGTATTGAGTTCTAAAATGAAACAGTGAAACAGCTGATGCGCAAGTACATAAACACCAGCATCAAAATAATGGCTAATTCAATGAATGAGCATCAACGGATTGAATCAGCATCGCAAACTAATCACAGATGCATTTCCGAAAAGGCCCATATTTTAAACTCGATCTTGTTTAGAGCATAGATATTAATGAATTTTATAAATAAGAACAGTTTTGGTTATAAAAAGTATGATTATATTAATTTCTAGAAACAAGTAAGAAAGTATAGTCCATCGATTTTTGAAAGTAGTCCTTATAGGGAAGCTATGACGAATTATGGAACGATCTTCATAAAATTGGGCCATATGATTTCTGTATGCATGAAACAGGCGTATGTTAGATATGATTTGGATATCAACATTTTTTAAGAGAGTTGTTTAGTTGATTAGATTAGGCTTCATGTACAACTTATATCTGTAGAAATTTGTTGGCATACGTGCATCATCAAACATCAAACACTTCTGACCGATAAACCCCTATTTCAGGAGGATATTTGTATGCGGGCTAGGTGAAATAATAGACCGATTTCATCCAGTTGCAAGCCCAACCGTCTTTGAGCCAAAAAAACACATGTGCTCTGCGCACAAACTTTACATGGATAGCCAGTCAAATGGACGGACGGATATCGTTAAATCGACTCATGAAGTGATTCTGAGTCTCTCGTTATACTAGACTAATATTTATGGGCATTGCAAAAATAAGCACAAATCCTATATACCCTCCGCACTATGGTGGTGTAGGGTATAAAAAGCAGAAAACAAAACTCAAAACTCGTGCAAATAATACAAACAAACAACGAAGCCACCACAAAAGAATTTGATTGTTAAAAATTTCTATCGTCAGACTGTTTTTGTGTAAAATAACGAAACGAAAAACAACAAGATAAAAAAAATTAAGACCATAGAAATAGAAAAGTTAAGAAAAAAAAAAACATAAACAAACTAGTGTTAGTGTAGCTGCTTTTAATTTTATAAGTTTTTATAGGTTTCAAAGCAAGTTCTTGTTGTTGTTATGATCTTGTTGTTTTTGTGTTTATTTCTGCTGTTGTTGTTTTTAAGTTGATAGGTGGTTTGGCAAGCATTAATACAAGTGGCAGCAGCAGTTGTAATAAAACTGGTTGTTGTTGAAGGGGTTCCAAAGTGTATACTTGCTGATATTGTTTGTACAAAAATAACGATGACGATGACTAGTTCTTCTAGTCATCTGTCTAAGGACAGAAACAGTTTACGAATATGTTTCCTCCTGTGTTTGCGTTTCCTTTGTTGTTGCTGTTGTAGCAGTAATAATCATTTCGTTATGGTTTTGTTAAATAAATTGTGACATCTATAAGTTTGCATAAACAAACTCAACAACAACACATGCAGACAGTTATACTTTCAACATTTTACCAGCTACATTTCCATATAAACACTCACACTTTCCCTCCAATTCATACAATAACATCAAAACAAAATTGTTTGTAGATAAAACAATAATTTTAGATAATTTTTTTTTGTTTTTCTTTGTTTGCTTGTTTTGTTTGTTTTGCTGGATTTGCTGGATTACGCTGAGTATACATTAGTATGGTCCCATTGGATGGCTACTAAAAGTTTTTAGTAGTTCAAAATTTCCATAATAACCAGAAATTGCTATTCAGATGTTAAAGTTACTCTATGTTATACATAGTTTTTTTTTTATCTTTTTTGGAAAACCAATGCAGGCAGAATTTTGACATATGTATTCAATAGACTGTGAGCGTCAAAATAAAGTCAACACCACATATTATCACAAGAAAAGCTTAATTATATTAATATAAATAATATTATATTAGAAAATTATATTGCATATTTATATACATAGTTGTTTAAGTAGAATTGAATTCACTATAAAAAGAAACAAAAAAGCGTGTACAAATTTAATTGATATATTGTTAAAATAGACAAATTTTTACGCGTCCAAATAAAGTAAACAGTGGCATCAGCCGTATGGAAAATATTGGCAATTATTTTAATTTTTCTTTGTTTGAAAATATAATTGTAAAGTGCCGTTAAAATTAATTGCCAAGTTGCATAATTTATCATTAAAAGGGAATAGGTTGTGACCTATGAGAATTTAAAATCAATTGAGATTTGGCAAATCATAATGAACTTACATAGAAATGGTAAATGCCTGCGTGAAATGGGTAATATCGTTGAAAGGCATCATTGTGCAATAGACATATTTATAGACAAGTATACCAAACACACGTAGAAAATTTGTCTGGTGCAAAACGACGAGTGTCTTACAAAAACTGAAGTAAGAGCTATATGAAGAGAAGTAAGAGCAAACCCAAAATCTAAAACTGTAAAAATAGCTGAAAATGTTACAAAAACTTCAGGAAAAGTTCTAAGCGTAAGTACGATTAGAAGATCTTTGCATCAAAATGGTCTACATGATAGAGTACCACATAAGAACCCTTTTATATAAAAGAACAACCAAACCAAAATATTGAATTTCTCAAACAAAATATATAAACGAATTTGTTGGAATAATATTCGTTACGCCGATAAAAGTAAGTTTAATAGTAAGTAAGTAAGAGATATTTGTAGTAAAAAAACCCCTTAAATTAAGGTAAAGCATGCCGGCAGTAATAGTCTGGAGTTGTATAAAGGCTCCGCAGTCGGTAATCTTACATTAACACAATCTACATTTTAAAAAACAACAGGACAAAGATCCTGACAGACCTCTAAAATTATGAAAGAGTGGTTGCTAAATAATAGTCAAAACAAATTTGAATATCCGCGCAGTCCCCAGACTAAAATGCAAATGAGCAGCTGTGAAAATATCTGAACAAAAAATTATACAAAGAAAAATTTCTGATTTCACTTAAAAAAAACTCGTTAATTCTATGTATAGAAGATTGCCAGCTGTAATAAAGGTAGAAGGACTGCAAACAAAATATGCGTACTTGTTAACTTTATTTTGACGCGAAAGATATGGTATTTTTCCGTTAAAATTTAATTATTTTTTATGTTTCTTATTCTTATGGTTTTTGTTAATGAGTTATATTTTGCTGAAGTTACTTATGAGTTTTGTAACATATTTTGTTTTAAATTTGTACTTGTAGTATATAGTATAATAAAACATTTTTTTTGTGTTAACTTTATATTAACGCTCACAGTATATATATTGCAAAATTAGTGTTGTAAGTTTTTTTCAAAATATTATAAATGGATTAATTTTGAGGAAAATATTAATATGATTTTTCGTATTACTTTCTATAGATGCACATAAGAGAGTTTGTTGCCCATGTTTTACAAAATGAAAATTCTTTACAGCATCGTTGACATTTGATGATTGTAAAGTCTAGGCGATATGAATCAAGATATTAGAATTAATATCAATTTGTAATATCCTAAGCAATGAAGTAGAACAATTATAGATTTAAAATTAAAACTTCAATATTTAACAGAAAGTCTAATTTGCAAAATACTAACTTTGTTGTGCTATTTTTGGGCATTATGCGATCCATAGTTATTTCGTTATTTCAGATCCCATTACGTATCCGAGAATTATTCTCTCGATAGCCCTTGCAAGGTGAGAAATTTTATAATGACAACTTGCGTATCCTGAAAGTATCAACGATAGATATCAACTATAGCCTTGCTTAATAACAGTTTCTGTTAGACTATAGAATTTAAATGCTTTAAAATTATCATTCGACTTATTGCCTCATGTTTGGGGAGTTAATTAGAAGTAAAAGTTACTCTGCCTGCACCATATTAGTATTGTCTTAGAATGTAGGGCTATCCAAAGCAGATACGGGGATATACTGTCCCCTCTTCTTCCTCGTAATAACAGTATTCTGTAATAGTTGTGCCATACTGGCTAAGCCGACATTGTAATAGTGCAGGTGGTTGCATTGAACCATGGTATCTGATTTAGCTTTAAATTTGCACGAAAAATACCTAGAAATGATACCATTCATTAACTTTACAGTTTCTTTGGCTGTTATCCTGACCAGGCGCCCCATATTTAAATGTAATTTCTCGCTATCACATTCAAAGACTCTCCTCATACATAGAAGACACTCACAATTTCAATAACGGTCGCCTTTCTCTAATTTTAAATACAAATATCTACGGATATTCTACAAGCCAATTGGCCAAAAGCTATATTTTTTTGCCATAGATTCTTAAAAGATTAAGTTGTGGACCAAATCTGAGCCAAATCGGTTAAGAGGAAGTTGTTTAAAAATGAGTAGGCACATTTGAAACGAGATTACAAACAAGAATTAAAAAAAAATAGATCGAAATTTGAACATAAATTTCTTAACAACCGCTGTACCGATCTAAATAAAACCTAAAGTCGACAAAAGCCTAAGATGTTATCTATTGACTAAAAACGAACGGCTAAAATATCCACTGTGCGACGTGTAGAAAAGCAAAATAGCCTGAGAGATTATATCAGCCAGGGAGAAGGGAGAAGCTAGAGTTCGCTAAGACACAGGTCGCTTTTAGAGGTGAGTATGTATAATTTAATATTACAGTGGGCAGTAGTCGACATTGATGTGTATATCTTCATAGTATTGCAAGAATCAGGAGTAGCCAGAGAACACAAGCTATCAGCGTTTAGCATCGTCGTGGAGTTAAAAGTCGCTTCCATTATCTGAATGGCAGAATCACTGTAGTAGAACCGTTACCTATACTTGAGGCAGCATTTAATTACATAATTCTGTATTAGTTTTTCCATAACTTTTGATTTCTCATTAATATGTTTCTGCAAAATAGAACCACACTAATACACATACGTTACTAGAAATTGTTTTACACAATTCAAATGTGATGGCATATGTTGGTAATAAATTTCGAGATCTTGTTTTGACAATTTTCAAAACTAAAAAAAAGTTTTAGTTTTGGTGTAGGAGTGCGTAAATGTTTGTATTCCCAGTGGAAATATTTTTGTAAAAGACAGGGTAAGCAGAAATAGTCACTAACATCAATATATCTTCATAAATATTAATAAAATGCAACCAAATATTTCAAATTATCAATAAGCCAACTGAAAAGTCTATGTGTTTTTAAGGAGCGCCACAAGACAGTTAACTTCTTTTATATCTTTGGCACCAATTGGCAAATTATTAAATTGCCTTGTAAGTAACCTAACAATTAATAAGGCTTCCCGGTGTTAAAAAAAATTCCTTTTTCCTAAATTAATGAACAATATATTCATGCTAGAATTATTAAGGTGGAAAGGAATATATGATTCCGCTCAATAATTTGTGTAATTTTATGCACATAGTATTTATGTTCTTGAATGCGATAAGAATCAGATTTTAAATGGTATTTTTTTCCTCACCGATTGTATGAAAAAAGATAAGAGAATAAAGCTCCCTATATTCAAACTAAGGAACTTTGAAGCCAGCTCAGATGACTATAATTGTCTGACATTTGGTGACCTAAGAAATAGACTATATTATCAATATACATATAAATATTGACAAGACTTGTCTCTTAAAGGGCGAGTTGGTAAAAATACACATTTTTATTGCTTTTAGTTTCTTTTTCAGCATGCTTGCATTTAGGGTAAGTATGTTAAAACGGTCCTTCATTCACTAGTAGGCTCCAGTGAAGAGTCGCTAGCACATAAAAAGTACTCTCTTGCTGCTGCATTTTTGGACGTCGAGGGGGCAAATCAAACCAATATCTATTATCTCTAAAAAAATTGATCTGTGTATTTGCCATTTTGTAAGTAAGCTGCTTTGTAATAGAGTTATATGTGCCATGCTTTTAAGTGCTCTACTGTGGAACTTGGCTATGAACTCCCTGCTGAATGTAATGTACAGCAGGATAATAAAATCGGTCGTGTATGCTGACGATGTTGCGGTATTAACATTCGGCAAATATCTTGATACAACATCAAGATGCATGGAAGCAGTACTTAACACACTGAGTAAATGAAACTGGTACTCTTCGCAAGGAGGTAAAAAATTGATGAATTTATTTCACCAAAATTGAATGATATTAAACTGAAGATTGCGAATAGTGCTAAATATTTGGGTATTATTCTCGATAAAATTTTATGCAGGACTCTAAATATGCAGAACAATATATGGCAATATACTCATTGTAAAACCCAATTAGAATCAAATGGGGAATTAATCGCAAAGGTATCATGTGGGTCTTTAATGCTGCTGTAAAACCCATTATTTTCTATGGAGTATTAGTGGCATGCACTGAAGAATTCCACTCATAGAACAGCAGTTGAACGTATATTAAGGAACTGTACCATTCTGATTACAGGCGCTGTAAGAACAACGTCCTCAAAACACTATTT